>OX454419.1:82959305-84244322 GCA_949715475.1 Microchrysa polita | reverse complement strand
CAATCGATTTTTTTTTCAGTTGTTCGTAGTCGCAAGAAGAAGGTTTTTACAAAAGAACATTTGGGAAAAATCTAATGGATGGAATTTTGTATGCGATTCTTTCGGAATGGCTTTTTCAATGGAAAAATTGGAAATTTTTAGTGAAAATATCGGAAAATTCCGGAAAAAGTTCGAAATTTTGCATTTTATCGCAGATTAGATGATTTTGGACAAAATTAAGGTGTGAAGCGTAAAAAAATATGGATAGTAGTGAAAATAATTGTGATGCATGTTTTGCAGCGCCCGCTCTAAGGGGGGGGGGCAAGCCGGGCGGTCGCCCAGGGCGCCAAATTTGAGGGGCGGCTTTTCGGCCAAACTCGACTAAAAGAAATGGAAAAGCCAAAAGGTAAAATCCAATATTAACTTCGATTTAGTGGAATAAGGTTTTGTTTAAGTAAAAAAACACATCAATTGCTTATTTAGGAAACGCGTTAATTTCTTAATGTATCAATTGTATCAGTTCTCTTTTTGTTTTAAAGAAGTAAAGTCTTGGCTAGGCTTTGAAGATCCATCAATTGATACGAAAAACTGAAAGTAGAATCTTAAAATGTTTAGTGAGATTTGCCTAAATTTTACATCTGTGATGCTAGCAAAGTGGGAAAATTCTTCTTAAAAAAAA
The DNA here is from genome assembly GCA_949715475.1 of Microchrysa polita. NCBI lineage: Eukaryota > Metazoa > Arthropoda > Insecta > Diptera > Stratiomyidae > Microchrysa > Microchrysa polita. Next base: position 84,243,664 of record OX454419.1, on the reverse strand, counting down.
ACTTGTGGAAAGATGACGTGATCGTGATCCTCCAATTGAACATTTAGTTCTTTTTCCACTATATGGCGCATGGTACAGAAAGTATCGCTAGTGGCGATAAAAGGAAAGAATGCATTCTCCAAACCACACTGCCAGCATTTGACCGAATAAATGACAAAATTGAATTCCCCACCTCTGTCCCTTCCACGCGTATGGTGTTGTTCACAACTTTGATCTTCTGCTCGAGGTTTCACAAACCCCGAGCAGTGTGGTTGCGGCTTAATATTTTTGTTTAGTCTGTTTAATAATAAGAGATCATGTCCACTATATAAATATTGAACCCCCGAACAAATTTGGCAAGGTTTCTCCGATTTGACTAGCTCTTACCTTATTCTATATAAGAATTTACGAGATGATGAATTTTAGTTAAGTAGCTTAACTTAAAACCACAGAAGAAACTCGTCCACGAAGAGACCCGGATAATTGAAGTTTATCAGCTCCGCAGTATGTAAGGAAGTTATAGAAAACTACTTCCGTAGGTTAGTACCTAATGAAAACGAGCACCATTTTTTGGCATACCATTTTCGAGAGCGGAATTTTCTAAAATGTGTCGAGTGTTTTAGTTTTAAACAAATGTTCGGTTTAATTAAGGATTCTGTGTGCCATTTGTAAATTTTTTTTCTGACAATGTTGAATAAAATGTGGCTCGGAGATTTCAATACTTAACTTTAATTTTTTGAATTTCAAACAAATTCTCTATAAGGCCTTGCCAAACTGTGGTGAATTGCGGTTAAGAGTATGATTGATGGTAGAACATGCTTCTACTACATCTGGGCCTCTCAGCAAGTAGACATTCTATTCTTTGAATTATTATAGCGTTGGTTAAAATCCCACTGTGACTATGATTTTTTGTGTAATATCCTAAGGCAGCCATCATGGAACCAATGTGTTAGAACGACCAAGAACAGCCAAAATCAACCGATTCAAGAATAAAAAATTCACTTGAAGAGCTTCTACAACAACAACGACCTACATGTACTATCTACTATCAATCTGCCTGGTACAGTACCTAAGGGGCGCCTATTTTTCCTTTCGCCCGGGGCGGCGTAAGTGCTAGAGCGGGTGCTGGCAGCTAAGCCCAGCCAATCGTTGCTTGATGTTGCACCATGGCGGGTCAAAAGTACATTTAAAAAAAAAAACCTTAAAAAAAATTCGAATTGAAGATGATGCTGCTGTTACCAGGAACTAAGCTTATTTTAACGCTTGATATTAACTTTAATTTAACCTTCCGGAGGGCGCAATACTAACCCTAACACGATCGGGCGCAATGCATCTGACAGATTAAGTGCACAAAAAATGATAAAAATAAGTTTCTGTATAGTTTAGACTCTCATTTATTGTTACATTGTCTTTTTGAAACAGTTCTTCGAAATTTTAGAAACAAATACTGGCTCACAAAGTTTGATACCCTTCACATTTTCAATTTTCTAAGAATCTTCCGCTTTCAATCGCTTCAATGTTTAAAAAAAACTCCAACAACTCGACCGCTTAGAAAATGTTAGCTTATTTGACTAAAAACACACTATTGAACGATTTGGTAAGCCTAAAAGTCAACACAACGTTATTAAGCAATGTGAAGAGTATAACAAGTGGAAATTTTCATAGAAAAGGAGAAAATAACACAATCGGGCGCAATATATCTGAGAGATTATTTCACCCCCTCCCGCCCCTCAGACATATGTTAGATAGAAAGTGAAAACTGGTTTGGGTAGTTGCTCGATAAAGATTAAGCTACTGTGAATTTCAGATCTCTTCCTTTTCATATGGCTGATTGGCGCAACAAAAACTGGTCACTTAATCTGTCAGATGCATTGCGCCCGCCCGAAGGTTAATGTCAATAAATATTTTAAAATGCTGTTGTATGGAAGCCCCCTTGAGTGAGACCCATTATAAGTGGTGGCCCTTGGAATTGAATGATTCCTTGAGAGTGGTGTCCCCTTAAAAGTGGTGGCCGTGGGCGACCGCTCAGATCGCCCACCCCTAGGGCCGGCCGTGTCAGTAAGTTTAGGTTTTCTACGTCTCGAAAGTAAATCAAATGTGGAGATGGTTGCAGATAGCTTTAGTGATTGTCTTACTTCAATATCTTACCGTTATAGATTTATAAAGCGCGAACTATGGAGTTTCAGCATATAATTGACAATTGGTAATATGTACGTCGTTGAAGTAGATGAATATTTTTCCATAAAATCCTTGCAGACTGCGCAGCCGATAAACTTCAATTAGCCGGATTTCTTCAGTGTGGGACATCCGTGGTTACTTTTTTTGAGAGTCTTAGTTGTAGCCCAGCAGGTTGAGGAGGCAGGGCATTGATTGGCGTTTCACCCTCTCCCTGGCGGATGATCAAGGATACATTTTTGTCTTACTGCTGAACTACCTCATAACAAATTGATGCTCTGTATAAAAATTTCCGTACTACATATCTGCGTATTGTCAATTGTCAATCGCAATTTTAAGAAATATTTCAGTCTGGTGATCTCGGTTATTCCGAGATAGGGATTCTAAAAGTCTATCATCCGCACAATTCTAATGAGCCAGTTTTAGGCATTTGATATCCGAAACTTCAACACCCACATGTAGGTGTCATTAACATCATAATATCCATATCGTACCTGCGTTTGCGTGACCTAGACTATCGAAACTTAAAATATTCCATAAGTGACATCCTAACTTCTCTGTGTGAGGATCCTAAATACCTATGTTTGCGATCATCTTAACCATCCAAACCTAAATGTATATAGAGTTTTCGCTGCCCGCCGCGCCATGTTTTACCGTTAGAATAAACAATACATCACACGAATTTTTTTTTTGTGAAGCTAATGGATTTAAAAACATTTCCTCTAAAAGGGATTAAATTTGTGACAAAGGTCATGGTGATGTATTCAGGAGTAAAACCCATACATACGCCATTAATCGTTAAAAGGACAAAGGTGGTTTTGGATTTACCTCTCTCAAATTTTGAACCCTTTTTCTAAAAATATTTTTGTTGTCATATAGTTTAATTACATACCCTCCTCGACCCGCTAAAAAAATCGGGCTAGGGGCATGATATTGAAAAAATGTTTATGCCTTTAGGAAATCCAGCCTACGCTCATACTGAGAATTTTTATAAAGAAGAAGGTCAGAGCTAGGATAATTTGGCAAGTCCGAAAAATGGAAGTACTACTACTGCGATTCTGGTAATGTCAGGGCCGTGGAGAGAAAATCCTGGCCCGGGGGGACAATGATTCCGGGCCCACCTCTTCCATACGATAAAAATTTATGAATCGAAGAAAATTTTTTTTTGACATATCGGTCCTCAAACAAATTGTACAATTGTACAATTATCTCTATAATCCAGCCTCTATTTAATCCGGAACACCTCATAATCCGGCGTCCACACTGAATCGGCTCAGTCTCAGTAATCCGGATGTTTTCTAATCTAATATAGTCCGGCATCCGGCATCAGTACGATAGATATTTGAAGAATGTTTTAAAGTGGCCTTCTGCGCATTCAGGTGCATTTTGATATTTAAGTTCTGAGGTAAAATTATGGGTTTTCAGAAAAATACGAGTCATAGAAAAATAAAAATAATAAAAAAACGATACCGGATAAACCATTTGCCAAAAAACTGACAGCAACTGAATTCATTCGTGATGCATTTTTACATACTAAACACTAAACTCACAAAAAAACGGGGTTGACTGGTTAGTTTAACAGTTTGTGTGTGTGTGTTTTTTTTCATATCCGTCACTACATGAAAGGGTATATTAACTTTGTCATGAAGTTTGCAACGCACAGAAGGATGCACTTCCTACTATATAAAGTATATATGTATATTATTGATCAGTGTGACGAGATTTTTTTAGTGTACGCTGTGTATAACGAATGAAATCGGGCCATGGGGGCTGCCCCTGAAAATAAGGTTCTTCTAAGAAAAACTTTCTTCTTTATGCACCAATCTAAACCAAATTTCACCCAAATATGTTCCTAGTAATTATTGTAAAGGCTCACTGTGGTAGAAATTGTTAACGCGAAAGAAGCTTAAGTTCCATTTCAATTTCCGCTGCGCCCGAAATTAGCCTCGGTCCCGTTTCAAGTATATTGTGGAGTGGCGAATTTTAAGGAAATACAGAAGCCAAAATCATTCTAGAATATGGTTTCTTCGTTTTACGTGCATTTTTGGGTAACGAATCTTTATAAAAAGCTACTCCTTTTTAGTATGAAGTTTCTTTACTAAAATCTTCCCGTGATGAAAATAAGTTCATTGTTTAATGGTCGTGCCCCTTACACAAAATACGCATAAAGCGAAACTGGTAGGCTGGTAATCTTCTAGCATTTAGTTCTCCCAAGAAAAAATATTGAAAAATTATTGTCCCTTGTCCCAACAAAATTATTTAGAAAATTTCTATTCTATTGGTGAAGTAAGATTCCAACCTATATTCGAACTTTGATATGAAGAAAGCCTTGAAATTTTCGACAGTCATTCTCGATAGGATAGGATCATTCATAAATATTATTTTTTAATTCGATTTGAAGACCATACGGATGAAATCGGCTCAAGTGTTCATTTTACAGATCAATAATAAAGGCTGTACTACACGCAAAATAGAAAGAGTATAATGCAATAAACTGGGTAAATTTACTTATTTTTTTTCTGGTTGAAGATTTTTCGTAGAAAAAAGCTATGGTCTATTCTGTACCTCAACCGTTACAAAGCTTTTAGCAAAACAAGGCGGATACAGTTCACAAATGCTTGGGGAGCTCAAATCTGTAATTTATTAGCACACTTGCAGTGGCCCAGAATGTTGGTCTTTATAAAATTGACTTTCGAAATGCGCAACGCTACGAATTTATTTCTTCCTATTTTACCTATTTCAAAAAACCTTAAATTTTTTGTTACCGAGTACTGGTAGATAGATAGATTTAAATTAAGATTCAACAATTTAAGTGATCAACATCTGTGTGCTGGTATCTTGAAAACAATTTCATAAGCAGCAGCATGTATGTACACAAAATAAAAATCGCTCGGAAAAGTCATCCTTGAAAAAAATGACGCTGTACTCCTATTTTAACTTTAAACACAAATATTTCATAAAACTGTACGCTACTGGATGAAGAAGTCGAAATTTCTTAATTGAAATTTAGTAACGAAACTATCAGGTTGCTTGAATATGCTGATTCGGGCCCTAGTTCTCAAAATTCAAAAATAGATTAGGGGCCCCAAGCCTAGTGCACAGTATGTTATGAATTGTTGTTAAAACGCTAAAAGCAGTACATATGTATAAGGGTTCTTAGTTAAAGACCTCAAAATAGCAATTTGTACGTAAAAAACAAACTAAAGCACAACTTTTGTGTCAAAATCCGGGCCCCCTAAGAAATCCCGGGCCCGGGGGAATCCCCCCGTTCCTCCCCCCCTCTCTACAGGCCTGGGTAATGTGTACTGTGATTCCATCACTCATCTTGCTGAAACCCAAACAACTTTGTTCGAAATTTGTCTTTTAAATGCTCGATGAATCAATGCAATTGGTAACCAACTGAGGCGATCCATCCACTTACGGAGATCGGGCGAATTGAAGTCAAATTGCCGCTAAAGATTTATAGAAGTTCTCGAAAATCCTGCATGGGTATAAAATTTTTCACAGGAGAGTTTGTTTTAATCGCTTTTATGTGTTTAGTGTTTATACTACTCAATATTTCTCATTTAATATCAATTTCTCCGGAGGTTCAATATTTTTTTAAGGAACATGCTTTACTCCGATTCAATAGACTAAGAGAAAGTTTTAGACCTTACATCCAGATATTAGATTGTGACGTATCGCATACAAAGTCAATAATAAAATTACGTTCTCGATCATGCATAGAAGGTTCAAATATAATCCTTAATGCTGGTAAAAAGAAGAGGTACTAAATAATCAATTGGAGGACGAAATTAGCACATGAATCTCCAATTTCTGTCTTAAAATAGAGTGATACTAGAACCTGCCCTACTTCCGAAGTGGGTCAAATTCGCTCAGTTATGCGGTAATAACTGAGCGAATTTGACCCACTTCGGAAGTAGGGCAGGTTCTAGTATCACTCACCTACAATTTACGCAACTCTTATTCAGGATTTTACGATTCTAAATACAGCACCTTGTATCAATTGCGGTCTCTGCAAAGCCTCGCAAGGACTTTGCATCTACAAAACACAACTTTCAACTTTTTATTTCATCTGTAGGTTTCGTTTCCACTAAATGGAAATTGATATTGAATTTTTGCTTCTGACTTTTATCAATTTTTTTTGTTTGGTTGCTGGCCAAAAGGCCGCACCTAATATTTGGCACCCCGGGCGACCGCCCGGCTTGCCCCCCCCCCCCCTTAGAGCGGGCGCTGAGTATATGTTGTAGGCCGATGGCTGCCATAAAACTCGGTTCTTCTAAGAAAATGTTTTTTGTTTATGGATAAATTTTGACTAAGTCTCCCATAAAGGTGTGTCTATTGAAATCGCAAAACATTTGTGGACAGATGAAATCGAAATATGGAGTCATTGGAATGCCACAGAAAACCTAGTAAACAGGTTCTTCTAAAAAAAACCTTTCTTTCCATAAATTAGAGCAGTGTTTCAACTTTACCGCACTTATGGTACATTGTAAATTTTTAGTTGATCTAGAAGTAACTGTGAAGCCTTTTGATTAAGTGGTATATAAAAAAAGTGGAATTCGGACAGTAGCTTTTAGTATGTGGACGAAAAAATTAGGTGGTGTCAAATTTGAGGGTAATTTGAACTTATCACAAATAAATCAATATAAAAACTAAAATTTTAACAAAATTTTATTTTGATTAGTCAAAACGTATTTAATACTAATTAACAAAGATAAGTACATAAACATTTTTAGCTAAGGTTAATATTTTTTCTTAAATCGGGATCCAAAGTTAGTCAATATTTGGAGCATTCTTCTTCACAGCTTTTTCCTCGATGGTCTTCGCAAATTGGCTTTTTGCACTCGTTGCAATTGTATTTTGTCTTCCGATCATTTGCTCGTGGGCATAGAAAACATATTTCCCTCTTTGGGACCATCTGACCCCATTGGGGGCCTGGGGTATCAGCCCCCAGGGGGTGTGGGGGGGGCAAGCTGAACAATGCACAAAATGTCTTCAATATTTTGCACCGTGCTTGGGGGAATATTGCCCGATGATTTTCTCCTTCTTAGAAAAGGTTCGACAAGTGTACAGCCAAGTTCGCTGAGGAAGCTTTATTTATTACGTAAAATACCCACCTAATGCTTACGCTCAAAAAGTCATTAATTTATGTCTTGACTTAAAAAAAACATAAGGTAATGACACAATATTGAAAGGAGATCCTCATAAATGAAAACCAGGTAAAAAAACGGCATAATTTTGAATTAATTGAGTAAAAAATTAAAAAACCCCTAATTCAAAACACCCTAAATTTTCAATTTCTTTCAAAATTAACATTTCTAATTTCCCAAATGTACTCTAATTACAAAGTTTCAACACTTCCCGACTATTATTATTACATTTTATCGTTTGCCAAATAACATACTTTGAAAATTTCCCACAAAACGAAAAATGTACTTTTGTAAAAAAGACATACGTAAATGGTTCGTGGGGTCTGACAGACCCCAGAGCACTTTCAAAGTGCTATAACTTATTAACAAAATCACGAATTCAAACAAATTCATGCTTAAATGAACGTATGTGACACATACTTAAATTACATATGCATCAAAATACCATTCAATAAGTTTTTCTATGAAAATTTTAAGATTTAAATTTCTCTGGGGTCTGTCAGACCCCACTGAACCATCCGAGGGTTAACTATCCAGCACGAGAGAGCACAGCACAATTTCCATACAAATTTGGCAGTTGTGTTCTATTCAGAACAACTCGTATCCATCTTCATGTCATGTTCAAATCTGTTTGGAAGTTGTGCTGTTCTGGGTAATTCAAAATGCAACTTATATTTCGTTTTAAGAAAGTGACACCGTCAGTTATTTTCAAATACGTTCTTAAACTCTTTGGTTAAAAAACATATTATTTTTATTAAATTTTAACATTAAAGTTTATCTTGATTCAAATCAAAATGAATATAACTCGACAGACACTCGTTTCTATTCAACCATAGGTTATCTACTTCACAGCTAAGCAACCCGCGAAATTAGTTCGTTGAATAGCATCTACAGAGGGTCAACATTTGCTTAATGTTAAGTAACAAAACAAAAAAAAAACGTATAAACGATTCATTTCCTTAACATTAATTTTTAACTGGTTTTTAACATTGGATTGTTGAGGTATACACGTCTTGGTTTTACCATGAGAAAACTAAACTAAGCCTACATGAGAAAGCATCAGTTGTTGTAACTTAATTTAAAAGAAAAATAATGAAGACTATTCTGGATAGATTTGTTTCTTTTTTTTTTTTAAATAATTAAGCTTCCTAAATCAACCTACGCTCCTCAATTCTGGCTCCCGAGCCGGTCATCCTGGCTTACCATTCTCTAGAAACAATGTCAATTTTACACCATGGACTACATCGACCGCGGATAATAATTGCATCATAATAATTGAATCAATAATAGATTGCGGCAGATGACCTTATGCGGTCAACTTTTCCATTTATGTAGATGTCAAACGCTCCATTAATAACTCTATAAATAGGTTTTCTATAGTTCTAAAATTTCAATTTTTCATTTTTTCTGCCTTGTGTGACATTTTGTTCAGAGTACAATGTTCGATAAAGTGGCTGAATAATTCAATAAGACCAATTTTCACAATGTGTACGAGTATATGGTGTATTGCTTCATGGAAAGCTTTTTTCGAAATGTCAAATGTTAAAAGGACACATTTTGTATAGGTAATACTCATGTTTCTGGCATATCAATTTCTCGTGGCACTATCGGAACATATAATGAAGAGTTATTATTCGATATTATTGTATTATTCGATAGTATTGATAAATATAATATTGGTTCACTTTTTAATACATAAATAAATTGGTCACATGAAATTTATTTCCTTAAAAAATAAGTACAAAACTCACGGATAAGTTCAAAATTGAACTTAGGCACCACATGTGCCAGCGCTATATCTTATTTATTTGAGCTAAACGGTTTTTTTTCAAGAGAGGTTGTGAAATCAACAGCACGCTCTACTGATTTATTTAGTTCCGTGAATGAGTATTCGCTTAGCATTCTATTAAGATCATAGGCCATACCTAATAAACTCTTACCCACGAATTTGAAGTTGCCCGAACTGAAAAAAAAATATTTTCCCAGTTTTATGCACACAGATTATTATCATAAGAAATCTCAAATTAATGTTAATGTTTCCACTAAGACACAAATGATGATTTAAAGAAACTCCTCTTGAAAATTTACATTTTTGAGAAATTCCGTAATCTTTCCGTGTGTCACCAGTCACCATGTGTATAAATAACCAAAGAGTTAGCCTTTGCAGACAAACTTAAAAGTCTCCTATGTGTCAGTCACCTTTTTAACTTTTTTTCATTTATTTATGCGCAATTTTAATAAATGTACTGTACAGACAGGCAGAGAAACTATAGCAACGAAAATAATGTAAAGTACTACTGAAATGAAACAGAAGAACAATCCATTACCAAAGTTGAGAAAGTAAATTGAACATACTTTTGTCCGAGCATTTTAATTATGAAATTCAAGACGAATTCGACGAAAAGACCAGCTATCAGAAAATAACCTTTTCGGAGCATAAATAAATATTTTATATGGTTTCAACTGGGCGTCCGGTTGCTAATGAAATCGAGAAGATTGTATAAAATCTCAAATTATCTCAAATTACGATGAAAATCAATAAAACGAAAACAAGAAACATGTAAAAGGGTTTAAAGCGGTATAATACTTCAGCATCTCATTTCCTATAACGTCCGATCTACAGCGAAAACAATTGCGGAGTCATTCGCAAACACTTTGATTTGGCAGCGTTTAAATGGTTTCTTTTTTTTTTGATTCTACATTTGAGGCTAAATGGAAAAAACAACAACAAACGAAAATTGAATTTCCTCAATTCGTACCTATAAGTGTTTATTAATATACTTTTCAAAAAATCTCAACTCAATAAAATATGCCAACATTGTCAAAATCCCAACATCTTACCGCTTTGAAATCCCTTCTTAAAGCAGCTAATTGAATTGTTAATCTCTATACTGATATTACATACTTCTATCCAGTTCGTATATTTATAGGGTATAGCATTTAAGAACGAATTCAACGAATTCTTGCTTCCGTCTACAAGGATTTTCTCTATGTCTCTTTTTTTTTATTTCTCTCTGACTTGCAATGAATATAATAGGAAACTTCCACACCACACAAAATATCACAGGATATGTACCAGATAACGTGAGAGGGCGAGCGGATGAATCTGAAATACCACACAGAGATTGGGCGAGGATTAGGGATATCCCCGATAAGAGATTATTTCATTCTAGCTAGTCGAAAAGCTAAGCTTCCTCTTTGCATTGTAAGCTGTATTTGTCACGTCAAGTGGAATACGATAAAACAGTTTTTGGGAGGGTCATTGTTTCGTTTTATGGTGTGGAGCATACTGGCTCCAATTTTTTTTCGTATGCTGGAGAAACAAAAGAGGCAAACGGATGTGATGAAAGTCGACTGATGAGTATATGATGATGTATGTACGAGTATGTATATGAATTTTGGGATTTATCTGTTGTTATGTAAAAAGAATGAAAGTTTTAGGGATTTTGTGGATTTATGAGCGGCATTTTTTATTTGAAAAGTTTTGTGTACATACATATTTCAGCACACTGAAAATTTTAATTTTGAATCAAAATTGAATTGGGTTTTCTTATTTGAAAAGACCTAGTGGTGTAACCCATATTAGGATAAAGGACGTGACTTTATTTGTATATCATCTCGACATTCTACATAACAGGCGCTGTTGGTATTTGTCAAGTATGTATGTCTATGAAATCTATCATTGAAAATACGCTTGCAGTTGCAAACTTCCGGCAAAAAAATTACTTACACCCTTGACATACGATACGTCGTATTTTGATTGCAATCTGGTTTCGATTTGCAGTGTGTCGCACCACATCTATATGTATCTATACGCTTCTATTCTATTATACATGTGGTTGATCCCCTTAATCCCCCCCCCCCTTATCTACGCCACTGCTGAACGTATTCAGGTTTTGCAAAGTTGATTAAAGTTGCCTCAGTGTGAAAGGGTAAAAAATAGTCTATGAAAAACACTTCCCTGATGTCATTTTAAAAGAAGAAAAAATTAACAGGGACAGGGGCAACGAAGTTGCCCAAGGCATTGCGACCGGTGATCTATTGTATCATTGCCCATGCTATAGGTAAGATGAACTCATCTAACCGGCTTCTTTCGATTAATCGATTTAGCTAGCCCATATTCAGAGAGGCGATATGTTCCTCTAAACTAAAGGGAATGCGATGCCGCGAACCGCGAAGTATTCGATGCGGCGCAGAGCTAGCCTCACACTCACATAAGATGTGCGAAGCGGTTTCGTCGTCAGCCTCGCAAAAGCAATAGCTCGCGTCGATAACAATGCATATGTTTTTTAAATGGCCATTTAGACGGCAGTGCCCCGTGAGGAGCCCGCAAATTATCCTAACCCTGTTTCGGCTCAGATTTATTAGACAAAGTGTATACGTTTTAGTGAGTAGTAGGCAATGAAAAGTTTTGACTGCTGTAGTCCTGGAAGAGTTTCCCAGTGTAAGGTGGCTTTGAATTTTTTCCACTCACTTATCCTACATTAGGGCTCTGGGCCAAAGAAGGGGGTGGCGGATGCTCTCCTTGCAAGCTCGTCTGCCTGCTCATTGTCTTCGACACCCGAATGCCCAGGTACCCAGAAAAGAGTAAGACTGTTAAGGGAACCTACCTGTTGGAGGATTTCCTGACAAACACACACGAGCTTTAATGTGACAGTACAGCACGTCAGCGCTTTCATTGCCACTTGGCTGTGAGTAAATATTTTTTTTCCTTGTGTGTGTGTGTAGGCATTTTCTTGCGCACACTTAAATTTCGTGTACTTCTGCCTGAAACGCGGTCGGTCGTATTCCCATTGGAATAAACCACCGCCATCGGGCGGATGCTAATTGATGAGGAAGAAAGCCGACATTGAAGAAGAGTGTATGTAGGCTTCTCACATTGTATGGAGACTAGTGCCTGAACCACTAATTCCTGCACCAGAACCTATATCGGTACATATTTGAACCGTCCGTGTAAAATATGGTAGTACTGAAGTGGAGGGCTCTGAACCTGTCCGTCCAATACTCCCTTGCCCAGATCACTGCCGTAAATGAGGGGTCAAAACGTAGAGTTTTAAACAGGTGGTTTGATGGCATATTTAGTAGACTAATGCAACTCATCCATCCTTCCTGTACTGAGTTCAGTGGACACGCCGTGTCACATGCCTTGAACCTGATGACGGCTAATCTTGCCACTGTCTCAATGTGTATATGGAGTGGTGACATGTTCAACAGAACCTCCAGGGTGGTGGTGGGTGGAATGGGGGAAATGAAAGCTCCATAAGGACAGCTAGACAGGCCAGCCTCTGAACTTTGTCTAAATTCAGCCTACCGTCTGTAGTGGATGCCCTTCTCCCACCACTCAATCGCCCCGTATTCCACAATAGGTCTAACGATTGTCTTATAGATCCACAGAATTATTTAAGGCCTAATACCCCATGCCTTCCCCGCATAGCTTCTGGAGATTCATAAAATCTTAATTGCTTTTTCTGTTACCACACTGAGGTTTTCTTTCCAGAGTAATTTCTTGTCAAGAGTGAAACCCAGATACTTGACAGTTTCTGGCATGGTTAACTGTAAATTATAAATTGAGGGGTGTCCCCCTCCTACTGAATGGCATCACGGCGGCATTTGTTAGCTCCGATGGCAGTTGTCAAGAGACAAATTTCCCTTCATTATCTCACGATTGCAACTGGCTATTGGCGGAACATAAAAACCTGTGTCATATCAAGGAAGCTATGGCCGTCATATGACTTGAATAGGACATCTGAGGTTCTGAGTAGGCCACGGAAAGATATCGCTAGACTTATATCGGTTATTACGGGCCATTGGCCAATAGGAGACCATGCAGCCAGATTGGGTATCCCCCACAACTCGCACTGTCGCAGCTGCGATGCTGCAGATGAGAGGGAAACTGTAACTCATTTCCTCTGCAAATGCCCAGGTCTCGCAAGATACCGGTATCGCACGTTTGGTAGTGCGTTATTTGGTATCCTAGAGGATGCGTCGAAGGCAAAAATAGGGGAGCTACTTCACTTCCTGAATTGTACTGCGTGGGTTTAGGCGACCCTCTACTCTTGAAATTAAACTTTTTGTAACCTCCATTCTCTAAATCGATCAACTTTTTTCTTTTTTTTTTGTGGTATCAAAACGGCGCCTCTTGCGCTAATTGTGCTTTGGGCCGTATCTGGCATAAGCAACCACTTTTACCTACCTACCATGGGCGTAGCCAGGATTTCGGTCAGGGGGGGGCAAGCCCGAAATTTTTTCAATATCAAGATTTTCTTAGGATTTAAAATCGTTGGTCGCGAAAATAATGTTAGGCAAAATTTAGAGTATTTTAGCTGGTGTAATGGTTAGTGGCCGCACCTTCTTTGCACACGGGTTCGAGACTCACCGTGAACGAATTCAGTTAATTTGTTTTTCGAACTCACGCCCCTTGTGACGAACTATGAACTCACTCAAGATGTTAAACGAGTACCCATTCATTATTGTTTTTTTTTTAATTTTAGGAAAGGACAGTCGAGAATGATTTTCAAGACCATTTAAAGAAAAATTGCCCCTGAAAGTGTTTAGACTTTTACTGGTTATTCTGATTACATTCAAATGGCCTCCGTTTACGCTTTTTAAAACGTAACTCGTTTATATTCAGTGCTATTTTTTGCTTTTGGGCAGCATATTCCACTTGCGACATCAATGTTCGTTTTGAAATCTGGCTTTGCTTGGTTCTACAGGATCGCATCTCCTGCTGAAACATACCGAGAAGCCTCTTATCTCACATCCACAGCATCCATAGAAAAAAACATTATCCGACAGTCGGCTGGAGACATTTAGGGGTACATGCTTTTCCACTTCCTTAAAATAGGAGCCCAATGGAGCTCTTAAGCTGTTTTTCCTTTTCCAAATAGGAGCCCAAGCGCTCAGTTATTCCACTGAGAGCCCTCTTTAGCTGCTCAACTCAGCTGCTCCTCTACACTTCTACAATAACATTGGGAGTCCTAGCTAACCCTCTCCAGAACGGAATCCCACAGTAAAGTTTAAACCGAAGTTGGGCAGGATTCCATTCTGATGGTAGTTTTTTGCTCATTCGACTTAAGTTGCCGGGACGCCGTGGAGCTTGCATGATGAAGTTTTGACAATTAAGTACTCTCGCACAAAATCAACGATCTGATCGTTATAGCTCTGTCAAGTTCTTGTCCAAAATTTTGCAAACCAAATTGTAAAAACCAAAGCTGTTGAAAGGGAGCAGTACTTGGAGAGCGTACCTAAATTACTGGTCGATGCAAACAGGCCGACAAAATTTCACGCTAGTTCTCTGAATGCATAGAGTTAGACTGAAAAACTGTGGTCAAATTAGGAGGCATTGCGAGAAACTGTATACGTTATGGGACGTAAGTGCAGTCGATTCTCTATTTTCCACAAGTGGTTTACAGCCCTTATACACCTGCAACTTGGTTGCCAACCTAAGTTGGTAACACGCAAAAAAAAAACGGAAAATAAGTGATTTGTAGGCATGGTGCAGGTTGCAGTACCAGGTTGCAAGAACGTGAATGGCGTGGTTGCCGGAATGTTGCAAGTGTGTCGTTAGGTACCTGCAACCTAGGTTGGCAACGAAGTTGCAGATGTAGAAGGCCTGTAAGGCACAAGAAAGTCGTCCACAGCACTTTTAAAGCTAACAAAATTTTCTTTAGTTTGAGTGCAACGCCAGCTTTGTAGGTACAAAGGATCCCAAGATACAGCATTTCGAACTTTTTTACAAAAAAAAACAATGTTTAAAGTGCTGTACGAGTATTTTTAGATCCTTTGCACCTACAAAGCTGGACTCAAATTAAAGAAGGTTTTATTAGCTTTGAGAATCAAGCAGACGACTTTTGGAAATCACAAACCAAAATATGAAAAACCTTCGAAATTTTTTAGGTTTTTTGAGGGTCACGGGGTTAGGATAGGTTTTCGAAGTTGCAAAATTGGTGGTACACTTCTGGTATCTACCCTAACAGTATCCCAAAAAACAGAGCCGAGCTATTTTTTGCGACCTAAAATCATAAATTGACTGACCTATAAGGGAATCCTTATAAATTTTACAGTTCATAGTCGCTCGTATTTGAAAAATGAATTTAAATTTTGCAGCTACTAGATACTTATTTATATTTTATTTGTCAGTTACTTTAATTAGGCTTCCGAATTAAATTATTTTATTGAATGAGGTAATGCATTTAAAAGTGACGCTTTGTCCCAATAAGCATTCCTTTATAATTATTCCTTAAGGGAATCCGTATTCCTTAAGTGAGGACTATGAATTCCTCCCTTAATGTTCATGTTTTGTTTTAGGGCTTTCAAGACTTGTTCACGTTTCAGAGTAGTAGCTCACATAAAATTGTTCACCTTCACGTTTGGCGAAGTACACGTTTACCCGAGTCTACTGTATAGACATGAAAAGAGCTATCCATAGCGCTCAGGATTGCTGTAAATCTGGACGAAATAGAATAGAATTAGGTATGTCCATATGTATTTATGTAGATGACTATGTAAGGAAGAAGAACGGCTTGTAATAAATTGATATGGAAATGTTTGTGTGGTTTTCGGAACATGGAAACGAAAATGCGAAAAAGTGAATCTGAAAAAAATTATCCCTGAAATATTTTTTTTTCTTTCAGTATTATTAATATTCAATTCAATAAAAAAAGTTTCACCGGCCAGGGAGGGGCGGTCGCCCCCCCTGCCCCCCCCCCTGGCTACGCCCATGCTACCTACCTAGCTCATTAGCTGTGCACCATTCCTTTACTATTTGCAGAGCATTTTGCAGAACATCCGATAAGACCTCCTCAAATTTGCCTTTGTTAAAAATATAATGGTCTGATTTTTGCTTTCTTTACTATCAAAATATTAACGTACGATTTTTGCTCTATCTACTGTCAATATCCATATACTGTTATGAATTGCATTTTTTTCACTCTCTTTTACGCCTGCCGTCCATTACGCCTGCCGTCCATTACCTGCTTCGAGCGGCGCGGCGCTCCCGCGTTTAAAGCTTTTCCGAATTTTAATGGCGTAACCAAGCAAAATATGGCGTAACTATGCAAAATAAACAAAAATTCCATTCAATACAATGGAAAAGCTTTCTGAATATTGTGTGTGCTTATACCTTTTACTAGTAAAAGCTTTTTTTTCGCACATTTTGTGAAAGCTTTGCCGCTGGAGCTCCGCGCCACTCAAGTTTACGCTTGCAGTGGACGAGAGCCCTTACCTGCTTCGAGTGGCGCGGCGCTCCCGCGTTTAAAGCTTTTCCGAATTTGAATGGCGTAACCAAGCAAAATATGGCGTAACTATGCAAAATAAACAAAAATTCCATTCAATACAATGGAAAAGCTTTCTGAATATTGTGTGTGGTTATACCTTTTACTAGTAAAAGCTTTTTTTCGCACATTTTGTGAAAGCTTTGCCGCTGGAGCGCCGCGCCGCTCAAGTTTACGCTTCCAGTGGACGGGAGCCCTTAGGGCTCTCGTCCACTGATCATAGTAGTACTATATTTCAATGGATTCGAAAGACGTATTATCAAAGGCGCCTTCTATGTCTAGGAATGCACACACTCGTGATGTCCCTGTTTACTCCTTTCAGAGTGTTGATAGAGCTGCATTCGTTTTTTTTTTTGCAGTCTAGCCGCTTTGGTAGTTCTCTGTTGACGTTGTCGCAAAAGTTTGTTCAGCTTCGTTTTTTGGCGTCTCTGATCTTTTTATTGTATTCCGTTAGGGTGGAGCGATACATAACCCATTCCCCGTTGAGCTCCTTTTTTCTAAGTCGAGCTATTTCCTGGCTCTATTTTCATTAATAATCCTTATGGGGCAGTTTTCTTCAACGCACCATGCACTCCACTAGGAGTTAGGGCAAATCAAGAAAAAAGAAGATATGTACCATGAAAAGTGCTTGCAAGATCCAAGCGGTGGTATACCTTAGAAGACACGAAGAGCTTCGAAGCGTTCCAGGGTTTATTTTATTGGGAATGTTATGTGATTTCGGAATATGATGTAAGGTTGGTTTTAGTAAGTCAGAAGCTAGAAAAAAAAAATATGAGACAACATTTGAGAAAAGTTTTCCAGCAACAAATTTTAGATCTATGGCGAACCGATTGCGGGACATCCTGTATAACAAAGTAGGCTATGATTTTATAATAATTTGTGAAAATTAAAAAAAATCAGTTGAGTTTGAGAATCAAAACACAAATCTAGTATTTTCATTGTTACAAAAGTACCATCGAAAATCATCATAAATTTAATCCGCCCACATGGAGATTAGAACCCATGACTCTATGCTTCAAAAGCGAGCGAACTAACCGCTACCTCAACCAGGCTACTAAACTAAACAATCGCTAAAGTGCATGATCTTTGATTGTCTCACAACGTGAATTCCTCATCATCGACACTCTTTCAATAGTATACACATTTATACTAGACCTAGACGACGATGAACTCACTAAGAGAATATCATATTGCAAAAATGCTGTACGATTTTATCTCTCCAGAGATCCTGCTGGCTCTATACGTGACGTGAGAGAACAATCCTTCTTTGGGATTAAATGTGGGTCAAACAGAGCTGTTCCACAAACGAAAACGGTTGAATGCCCATGAATGCATAGGAGTTCAGAAAAGGAAATTTCTATTATGTAATATCAGTCTCAATGTTCGTGTATGAGTATTCCGTTGTATGATTTCATACAATTTCAACCATTCTTGTCTATATCCGTACATCAATATACGTATGTAGGAGTAGTTTGTCCGTTTGCTGTCTCGATGCCCGCATTCAAAGGTTGTGTAACATTTCACCCGGGCACACATATAGTAGAAGAAAAGGTATTTTCGTATTATAAAAGCGTTGTTATGATTCGCAGATATTCGTGTATCCCTACTATACCGTAACAAAAAAGAAAATCCATAAATGATGATTTTTCTTCTTGTAATCGAAAATCCTTACGAAGTTATACCGTGCCATCAAGTGATTGAGGGACATGCCAAAGGCAACGCGGAACAAATATTAAATTGAAACTGCCGGATATCCATGAGTGAGTGTGAGTACGGGTACCTACTCGGTTAAGATGAAATGAAATATCGTTAATAGCTTCTTCAGGTACATGTTAGTCAAGTTTGTTTCTCGGTAATAATTAAGTTAAACTCGATCTCTCTCACTCCCCTTCTGAGTTTCTGTTTCTGTTACTCAAGTCCGTAATTGGTAATTTTTGATTTTTTTTTTCACTTTCAACGTCGTAATGGAGAATGAGACAGCATGGAATCCAGTTACAACTCGAAGAAGGATAAAGATTCAAAACTTAAAGCCTTGGAGTCAATTAGGGGCTTATGATCTCCTGGTGTCTTTGATACTTCCGGTTGAAAATTAATCCAAATAAAATGCGATTTATGAAAACTCCTTGGAATGAGGTTCAAAGTTCTTGTTTTGTTGCGATACATATGTACGTCGTGATTATTGTATTCAATCAATTCATCCACGATTATTTAAACTTTATGCTTGCGCAATATATATATCCTTCTATACAGGGTGTCCGGAAACTGCCGCACAACCGCACCGGATTATGATTACTCAGTTGATTTCCAGCAAAAAAGTTGTACTGCCACAATACCCCCTCAGCTTAACCCTTTAGCTGCCACAGGCGTTTAAAGATTTTTGAAAAAATCATTTTCTTGCACGACTTAAAGCCTAATATCTCCAAAGCTAGACCAGTTAGAATAGTGAAATAAAATGATTACTACAGCCAAAAAATTTACTACAAAATAAAACTAACCACACTAAAATCGAATAAGAGGTTTGGTTACAGAGCTTCAAAGTCAAATTTGCGTGATATGACCCAAAAACAATCTTTTTTTTCCATCTCAATTTTCTCCAACTTCTGCCAAGGTGAGGTGCTTGTACGATTCTTTTAAAAATTGGCGCATAGTCTTACGATCATATTTTTCTTACATCATTTTATTCTAGCTCCATTATTTCTAACAGTTTTAGTACCTTAAGTGCAGAAAACTAGGGTTAATTTTGGCTGGATTTCGACATACTTTGAATAGATTTTACCAATTGCAGATCTTTAGGGGCAGTGTGAATTGAATTGTATTGAATTCGAGCTAAAATTAACCCCAGTTTTCTACATTTAACGTATCAAAACTGTTAGAAGTAATGGAGCTAGATCAAAATGATGTGGGAAAGATGGGATCGTAAGACTATGCGCCAATTGTTAAAAGAATCGTACAAGCACCTCACCTTGGCCGAAGTTGGAGAAAATTGAGATGAAAAAAAAATTGTTTTTCGGTCAAATAACGCAAATTTGACTTTGAAGCTCTGTAAAAACCAAACCTCTTATCCGATTTTAGTGTGGTTCACATCTGCCATCAGAAAAATAATATTCTTGAAGAATATTCATAAGTCTATGCCACCAGCACGACCATGGATCCATGCACATAGGCTGCAGACAAAAAATAAAGCCGAGACAATTCTTCCATTAAAAAGTAATTGTCTATTTATTGGACTTTGGCGCATATTAATTTCATAAGGAGATTGTTTGTTCGGGGATAAACAAAGTTTATTGCTGTCAATATGTCAAAGGACGCCAACGAAATTGAGGAGATAAATCGACACGTGGTCATCACTAGCAAATAAGACATATTTTTCATTCAGATATTAACGATTATCCAATTATGAGGGTACAAAAAAAAATCTTCGAAATAGGATGTCACATCCTTGGTGCAATGTTGAAATGTCGCGCTTAATTATAATTTCGAAGCATGTGCACAGGAAGACGAAGCTCCGCGTTTGTAAAACAATTATCCGACCCGTGCTATCCTATGGTTTAATGACATGACATGGCCCCTCAGCCACGCCTTTGAATCTTCGTTGGACGAATTTGATCGAAAGGTTCTTCGGTAAATTTTCAGGGTCGCTCGTGATCGACATCTCGTACAACCACGACTGTCATCAATTGTACGATGACGTAGAAGTATCGGATATTGTGATGGCAATGAGCAAGGCATGTACCACGAATGGACAATAATCGTAGCAAAATTTTGGGGACCTTTTTTGGCTAGCACTCGAATAAAAAAGTCGAAAGGAAAAATTCAATATTTATTTCGATTTAGTGGAAAGCGACTCACAAAAATGACCCATGAAGTAAAAAGAGGCGAAATGAAATTCTGGACGGCAGGATACCCAAAAAGTATTTGACAACCGATGTAGACATTTTTTTTATAGAAACGGCTTTTTTTAGGTGATTTTGCTAAAAACGCGTTAAAAACTTTTTTTTCTTATCAACTGTATGATTATTTTGCCTTTTGGAAATTATGTTTTAAAGATGCTTTCGGAAAGGCTTAATAAAAGTTGCCTAATTTTAACGCCTGTGAGGCTAGAACCCGCCTCACTTCAGAAAAGAAAAGTATGACATTTCGCTCTGTTATAGTTGGAATAGATTACACGCGTCAGCAGCAGCATCGGCAGAATTTCATAGCTGACAAATATGCTGAATGCCAAGTCTTCTGCTCAACATTTTTGTCAGCAATGTAAAATGCATTGGACTTGACGTTTCGCGATGCCGATGCTTCTGCTGACGCGTCTAATCTATTCCAAGCATTACGTGCAAAGTAGGTAGAATCTAATTGCAGCATTCCTATAATTGCTAATTTCATCTTCCAATTAATATTTTATTTCATCATATTTTCACTAAAATTAAGGATTTGGATTTTGTGCTTGCATAATTCCTAATTCTTGCCAAAGCGAATGACCACCTAATTTCCAAATAGACGATGAAGTAAAGCACGTAAATATTACTGCATTTAAAGATACCGTCTAAATTCTTTAGTATGTTGAATTACACGAGTGCACTAAATAAATATTGATCCCTGAGAAATTCATATGAAATGAGAATAAGAAATCGGAAAAATAGTAAATAAAAACATTAAAAAAATCTCTCCTGTGAGAATTTCATTCCCAGAGGCACGCTTCTCACCACTAACTTGTTAGAATCTTAGCATTGAGGGGCCCACTTGGAGTTTGTTCTTCGCACTACTCTGTTGATAAATCGACAAAAAAGTATCACGAAATATATCATCAATATCCTAAAATGTCATTTTCGTGTCGAGATGGGCGCAACAATTTTCATTTGTCCCCATGTAGCCCCAAATTGAATTATTCATTTCGGGGTCAATGGAAATAAATATGTATTTTGGTAGGTACTATATATGGTGAGAAAAGTTTTATCTCGGAATGTCTACGACGGCATAGACAAACATTTTAAGACCTACAGCTAATTTATATTTTCAACCTTTTTCCATGATAATGAGTGTGGGCGGGATTCGCCCAGACAGACCAAAACCATCAACCACTTCATACCTTCAGAAAGGTATGACGACCAATTTTTCACCTTTCAACCCCAAACTTGTAGAGGAGCGACATGAAAAATTCAAATCTGTGTATTTAAATTTTATTAAAAGATTAATTGTTGTGGAAATTTTGGAATTTTTCTAGATTATGATGTATTTGTCTAGAAAATTGAAAGGACTGCGAAGTCAAATGTTTTCTATTTATTGAGAAAATGATGTTAGGAGTATGAAATATGGAAATTTACCATTATCTGTATATAGGCCTTAATAGTCATTAAGCTGTAATTCTGGTAAAGGAGCCCTACGATACTTAGGTATTAGTCACTTTTGCATTCTTGTGAATGTGAATCTTCACCCGCAGAAAGGGGGTGAAGATCATAAATCTATAATTATTTAGAAAAATTGACAGATTTATTACGTTTATAATTTATAGTGTTTAATACCTTTGATATCGTGATACGCCGACTCACTCATATAATTTTTATTAAAATTGAATCACTTGGTGCAGAAACCTCAGAACATGCACTCTTGAGAGATCAACGTTGGTTCAAACCGTACATAAACGGGATTTGTATGAAAATCGTCAACGGTTGCGTATATTATAGAAAAGTTTAGGCTTTGCGGCCCCAAAAAATGCGCGTCTTCTTAAAGAAGCCATGTGCGGCCAAACGCTCTTAAATTAACAGTTTTTTCGGGAATAGTTCAATTAAACATTTTTATGGAGAGTTTTCAGATCGTACGTCTCCTAACAAAAGGTACAAATTCCATACCAGGTAACTAGGGCGACTATGATCGTCGATGATAAATTACTAACTGCTGTGACTTTAAGCAATATGTCTACCAAACATGTCCCATAAAACTTTGAAAACACAGTTATATTTCTCATGTACAGTGGCGTATCTATCGAAAATCGGGGGAAAATATAGGTATCTATGCATGTATTTCGAAAATGGTTCCAAGTGCGTGTTGTCAAAATTTTTTTCTTCACTGGCGTGTATACATTTTTCAGGATTTTAATTTCCAATTAATACAATTGAATATCTGTCAAAGGCAGTAACGTAAATTTGACGCAAAAATATGTGGTGTGCGTTAAGCGTTTTTATTAAATACCTTTTTTGATGACACCATTTATGCACCTGTAAGATCGGCATTCAATTGAAAGCCCCATTAGTAGGGAACATTTCCAAAATAAAGTTTTATCACAAATTATTGATTTCCGATTCCCATAAGTTGCCCAAACGAATGAATGAAAAACAACAGATAGATACGTCACTGTACATGAGGAATATAATTGTCAGGGATTTTGAGCGACACTTTTTTTCCCTCCGCTCCGACCAATTGGAAACCGCTCCACTCCAGCGATCCGCTCCGACTAAATTTTTTTTCGCTCCGTTCCGCACCATTAATACACCAAAATTTCATTGTTCTTAGTAAATATTTATCATTTTCCGCGAATTTATCAATTTAGCTTACATATATACTCAACTATTACAGAATATGACTTAATAGGTGCGTTTTCTTCGATCAAGTACAGGACAGGATAGCAGCAATTTCGTACAAATTTTAACATGAAATTGAGTTGTTCCAGACATGGTGTCCGGAAACTTAATAAGTCACCAGAGGTTTTTTGATATTTTGAGTGTTGCAATTTTTCGGTAAAAATTGCCATGGTTTCAGGTCTTTGATAAAATATTCTGACTCCAATCGGGAATAATTATAGGCAAACGTCATACCAGTATGAAAACTAGAGACAATGCGCCAACTTTTAAAATTACTTGCCGGAAGGTCCCAGTGCAATTTTACGGTACATTTATTTGAACTTAAAACAAAACAAAAAAGTTATTTTTGGGTTGGGATATAGAGCATAAAAGAAAATTTGAGAAATATTAAGATTTGCAGTTACAGTGGACGAAAAATGACAATAAGGTGTGCGTTTTTTTATTTTTCTTTAGTTACAAATAACTGCGAAAACGAGACTGATTTTTCAAAACTATTTTTCTCATACCGAACACACCGGTTGGTTACCGAATTATCGTTGCGGTTAGGAAAATTTCGATTATCCAATACAAAGCTTTGATACTCTAATTACAGTAGTGAAAATTTGTACGAAAATTGGAATACTGTTAATTCACTCACCGTAGTTAAAAAAGCCCAAATTTTCAGGACTAAGTTTTTTCATATGGCAAAATTTATAACCGTAAAAGTATAAATAGTTTTGCAAAATGATCAGGCAAAGAGGCGGAGTCAAGCACCTAGCATACAAAGGTTTAAATAGCCCATTTCAGTTATGTATCTTTATACCCTATACCCATAAGATGGTATAGGATATATTGTCTTTGTTACGCCTCAAAGGAGCCACCGGAGGTATGACAAAGTATATATGTATATAAATGATCAGGGTCGGTCCCTGAATCGAATAAGCCATGTCTGTCTGTCTGTCCGTGTGTCAGCCTGTTCGCACGATAACTCCCAAAATAATGAAGCTAGCGGTTTGCAATTTTGATCAAATGTTTGTTTTGCTAAAATCTTGGACGGTATTGAAAATGGGCCAAATCGGACCAAGGGTTCCTCTACCTCCTATACAAATTACCCCTCCTTGATATTTCAATTCGGCAAAAACTTTCGATAGAATATCGCTATCGACTTGAAATTTTGATCAATGTCTCATTCTTACATATACTTTGAGTTGATGAAAAGTGAAGTAGGTCCGACTACCCCTAGCTCCCCTACAAAGTTATATTTAGCCATATCTTTTGATAGAACGTCGCGAAAAACTTCAAATTAGTATCAAATGGTAGCTGTTGGATGCCATGATAAGATGATAAAGATGTGCCAGGTCCGATTCATTTATCCCTCCCTCCCCTGCAAAAAATATGAAATTGAATATTTTGGATTTTCTTCTTCTTCTAGGTCTGTACATGGGTATAGGATATACACTCATCGTGCTATTCGCACGATTAGAACTCGGTTTCTCTTTTTTTTTTGTACGGCTAGGAACCACTTGGTTTCAGTAAAACGACCCGAGAATAAGTCACCAATAAATACAATCTGACAGACAGACTAATCTCAAATCACCGCCAATAAATTCATTATTTTCTCAGCCCCCAAATAATGTATGTGCATATTTTTATACTTCATCGATACTAATAACTGATAGCATAAAAAAATAATAATGTAGTACTAATTTTAGAATAATTGAACTCTAAAACATGAACAACGTAAATCTGCCTGTAATGTGTATTCATAATTATTATCGACTCTCAATAAATCAATATTATGAGTTAAGCAATCATCTCACAGCCGGAAATCAATGTAAAAACTGAATAAAAATATCTACAGTCAAATCTGCTAATCGGATCACCTTCTAATTATATGTATTATCTAATATAATGTAAAAGTTTATTAGCAAGGAAATTAGCCTGTGTGGCTTGTCGAATTGCAACACGCACGGAATTCGTCAAATTTGGTCCAAATTTAGAAAGACCTGTCAGTGTTCCAATTTGACAGGTTGCACTGTATGTATGTATGTACAAGCTAGTCTCCAATGAACTTTTACATAATCATATATGTATTCTGTTTAAAAATGCGGATATTCTTTATAAGAAGAATCAATTGAAACTAAAAGTGTAATGAAATGCACATTCTAACCGGTTTCCAATGCTAAAGCCTTCAATCTTTAGATAACGTCTAACTAAAGTAATCATCATTTGAAACTCATTTTTAGATAATTACAATGAGAGATGATGATTATTGTTCAATAAGAATACAGAATAGTTCTGATGAATTTCAGTGATTGTAGAAACTTAGTGATAAAAATACGTTGGCGACTTATGGTGCGGCATTTTATTCTTTAGGTAGTGTATTAGGTTGTATTGATATTTTCAGATTTAATTTAATAATTTAAAAAAAAAAATTTGTTGATTAAGGTTCGAAAAATGTTAGTTCTGTATTCGGTGGTGAGTTTTTGGCATTGTGAAAGCATTTCTTCGAGAAGTGTTGGAAAAGTGCGATTGCCCCAAAAAAGAGATGATTTGCTTTTCTGCATAGTTACAAAATGTTTTATCGCGTTCGAGTGCCTAAAAAGTTACTAAAAAGTGATACGCTCGTGATGATTATAATGATTATAAGAACTTGTTCAAAAAACTATCTTAGTGTTTGAATGCCACCACCGTTTCAATGCATCAAGCGGCGCGATTTAGGCTAACTTGGGCAATAGTTCACTGATGACTATTATCGAGGATTGAAACTGGTGTTCTTGACACTGCGCTCTAATAGCCAATATGGAATTTAGGACATTGGTTGAACAGTGTCTCCCAGAAATGCGAATGAAAGTAGTCAAAGGACCATCCTGTTGCTCTGATCTCAGATCATAGCCATTGCATGTTAAAATCCCATCTCCAACAAAACACGCCAAATTATGCTATTATAATTCAATGATTAGTTTGTAAATTCATTATACACTTTCAGGCAACATCAATCATGCAAAAACTACTTGCACTCCTTCTATGCTTCCATCTGAATACATTCTGCCACAGTGTTCCACAGTACGACTACGCCAGCTTCTTCATCGATCCTGCCGGTAAGACAATTGAATTAGCAACTAGCATTTTCAAGAAATTCTTGTTAAAACTTTCATCCATAGAAGATTCTCCCCGCGAAGACATACTGCCAACAAAATATGAATGCTGTCGTAGTTCCGGCGTTGTTGCATTCGCCTACGGTGGAACACATACGTCACCGGGCGAATTTCCGTCCATTGTCCTTTTGCAATACATCAATCCGCAAGGAATTACCAAGTTTGCATGTGCCGGAACACTTATTAGTGCCTTGCATATTCTAACCGCTGCACATTGCGTGCATGGCAGAATTTTACGAGAAACCGGTAAACTGTAAGGATCAATCATGACCGTAGATGGTCGTCATTGCGATGATATCGTTTGTGTAAAAGTTAATGGTTTTGTTCCGTTTTGTGTATCCGTTTCAGCTATAAAGTTCGTTTGGGCGAGCACAATATTGCCGAGACAAAATGTATGGGAGGCGTGTGCGACAACGGTGTACTTGAAATGGATATTGAGGACGTAATTGTCCATGAAGGATATAGTGAAGTGCATAAAATGCATGACATTGCACTGATACGATTAAGGATAGCCGTTGAAGAATTTACAGATAAAGTTGCACCGGCGTGTTTGCGTTGGACGACTGATGAGCCTGCGTTGGAATTTAATGCAAATCATCAGTTTACGACTGTTGGATGGGGTCGCACGTTAAGAGGTAAGAGTGTGGATTTTAAAAAAATATTCAGCTAAATCTCTCGATATCGTTACCTTGTCGTATGAGGCCGAGTGCATCGACTTATCTATTCATGGCAATATCGATTCGCCGTTACATTCAATGTGAATTCGGGGTGTTTCATTTTGCAAGCATTATAATTTCCTGTGAACGCTGCAATCTAATAACACGCATTGTAGAGCGATGTCAGATTGATAAAAAAAGTGATTTATGGCTCACCATTTCAGATTTAATTTTTAAAGCATAACGGTATAGACTCAGGCAATGAAAAAAATTTCGATTTTCCATTTTCAATTTTCAATTTTCAGTTTTCAATTTTCAAGGTTCAATTTTCTATCTTCAATTTCCGATTTTCAATTTTTAATTTTCAATTTTCAGTTTTTAATTTTCAAAGTTCAATTTTCAATTTGCAATTTTAAATTTTCAATACATATTTAATTTTCAATTTTTAATTTTAATTTTTCAATAGCATTTACTTATTATCTGGAATCACGTCGCAGTGCATTAGTGCGGTAGTTTTTGGACACTCTTCACATTTCCAATAATAATTATACAAATCCAATTGAAATCTGCGCAAATGGGTCAAACCTACGAAATTGCGTCTAAGACTCCAAAGATAATAATAACGATAGATAACGAAGAGTGAAAGGGTATATTAACTTTGTCATGAATTTTGTACCATGGGGTCATGGGGCCAGTGGCGCAACCAGGATCTTGTCTTGGAGGGGGCTAAGTCTATCCACATTACTGGACATCAGAACTTGCCTCCGCAATCTGGGTGATCGTGCTCCTAAATCAGTAATGATGCTATAGTGGTGTTTCATGCTTACTTTCGATGCACCCTTTTTCGTAACCTTTATAGTTCAGTAATATCGTGTCGATTTAGTACCAATCCGTGAAAAAAATACAGAAGTTTTTTTCTCACTCTTTCTTTATGTATTATGGGGCGCTGATTCCGATTATGAACTTTGCACCCTAAAAAAAGTGCTGCAACCTTTAAAAAAGGGGGAAGGGGGGGGGGGGAGCATTTTTTTCGGTTTTTTTTCGATTATTTCAAAAACGGTAAGAGATACAGAAAAATGGTCTGAGGACGAAAAAAACTACATAAAATTATCTTTGCAATGATATATAACACATTAGAGTTTAATTGAATATTTCGGCGTTAGAATAGAACATAAATTAGAATATTTTCATTTTAGACCTTTTTTAAAAGCTCCATAACTTTTGAAAGAACGCCAGTTCATCCGTATAATTTTATATAAGTACTCACAACAAGTTTAAGATAATTTTAACGTAAACATTGAGTCGCTCCGGTCACTTTGTATGGGAGGTACCCTTAGTTTTTATCCAAATGAGCTGATTTTTTGTGGGTGGGGTGACTATGACCTCCAATCGCAACAAACCAAAATTTAGCACTCTGCTCCAATTTTGGGGGGAGTTATGGACATGCCGTTTTGACAAATTTAAATAGGGGATAATCGGGGTCCTTGACCGGAGCGACTCAGCGTTTACGTTTTATCTTAAACTTGCTGTTAATACTTGTACAAAATTTTACGGCTGAACTAACATTCTTTGAAAAGTTATGGAGCTTTTAAAAATGGTCTAAATTGAAAATATTCTAATTTATGTTCTATTCTAACGCCGAAATATGCAATTAAACTCTAATGTGTTATATATCATTGCACAGATAATTTTATGTAGTTTTTTTCGTCCTCAGACCATTTTTCTGTATCTCTTACCGTTTTTGAAATAATCGCAAAAAAAACGAAAAAATGCCCCCCTTTCCCCCATTTTTTAAAGGTTGCGGCACGTTTTTTAGGGTGCAAAGTTGATATTCGGCATCAGCGCCCCAAAATACATATAACAAAATTGAGAAATAAACTTCTGTATTTTTTTCCTGACGAAAATACGATATTATTGGACTATTAGGTATCGTCTTGAAAACGCGAGTCAAATGTTTCGTAATCGGCACGTTCTTTTAGTTATTTACACGAAGAGCCATTTCTGTATTACTCTTGGGAATGGCAATTAGGAAATTTTTAAAACAGATTCGTTGCATTACATTAATTAACTACAGTTTGCCATGTGCTTAATTCTAACGGCCTTTCAGGGCCTAGAAAATGCTATGAGAAAAGTATGAGGACAGAAGGGAAGTGCGCTACTTACTATGCGCACCAAGCAATTGCATAATCGTTAGGGTTTCTATAATTTCGGCTTATGGTCATTGCAATTTATCTTCTTCTTATGTTGCCAATACAGAAAAAGTTACAATCGCGTAGGCCGTGGGTCGAAGGAGTGTTGTCGTTATCACCCATCCCGGAGTCGAACATTGAGAGAGTTATCCATGGGCGTAGCCAGGGGGTTGGCAATTAAGATTCTCCGTCGTTTTAAATTGTTGGTTCAAAAAATATTGTTTGGAAAATTGTAGATGAAAATTTTCCATTGAGAATGACCTTCTTCGCCTTTTAACGAAGTGGCACCTGCACGTGTTAGATTTTTACTCCTGATAAGGTACATCCAACTCGCGAAACTACGATTTTTTTTACCGCTGGCTTTGTACTTAGCGCTAGAGACGGTCATGGTTAGGGAAAAATGTAGCTCAGGAAAATGATAAACGTTGTTCAAAGTCATAATGAAAAAGTTTTCATTCAATTTTATTTGACTAATTAATACACTTGCTGTGGGTTTAAAATATTCGGAAAACTGAAAATATTACTTTCATTCAGGTAAATCGGAAAACTAAAATTAATTTATTATCTTAAATTCCATTAACTTCTCAGAGAGACCTTTATGTGACGTATCCTTTATTCTAATGTTTAAGCCATGAAATGATCAAACACAGAAAATAGAGTATCATAGCAAAAATGAAATGTTAGGCTCTTACTAAGGGAAAGGCAGTGGCGTAACGTACGGTGTTCCATGTGTTCATTGGAACACGGTCCCCCGTGACAAAAGGGCCCCCAACTGCCGAGAACAATATTTGTTTCAAATATGAATGCTCATTAACCAAAGGCACTAAACGTCAGCCCGCAGAATCAGAAGTACCAAACTAAAGCCGCCGATTCATGCCTTAAGATAAAATTAAGAATTATGCCTTTTTTGATACAAACACGTTACGAATTGTCGATTTTCAAGATCATATTGGCGAATTTCCATTTCTAATTGATGATTGATTGATATATCAAATTGACGAATTTCAAAACCATGTTCACGAATTTCCAAAACACGTTAGCGAATTTCAAATATACGAAACTCCGTTTCAAAGGGATTTCCAAATCACGTTGACGAATTTTTTATTAATTAATATTGGTTCATTTCCATGCCAAATTCGGGAATTTCCAAATCAAAATACGGAATTTTCAAATTATCTTGACGATTTTTCAAATTGACGAATTTCCATTACAAACTCATTAATTTCTAAATTATATTAACTCATTTCTTATAAAATTGGCTAACTTAAAATCTGGTCTACAAATTTCCGTTATAAATTGGCAAATTTTAAAAACATATTGTAAGATATCCAATTCAAATAGACGAAATTTTATGCTAAATTGACGAAAATTCATGTCGAATTGACGAATTTCAAAATTATGTTGACGAATTTCCGTTACAAATTGATGAATTGCCAGTTTTTAATTGTAAATTTTCATGTCTAGTTAACACATTTTTCAAATCATTTTGCCGAATTTTCGCAGAACAAATCGACGAATTTCCATTTAAAATACCAATTGGTCAGTTTCCCAATAAATTACGTTGGAAATTGAGCAAAAAAAAAATTTAATTAAAATTTAAATTGAAAAACGTCGCGCCACTGCGAAAGAGTTAAGTTTCGAAGACTAGAGGAAACGAGAGATTGCAGGATCTGATTATGTTATCGATTAATGATACTCCCACGTAAGTTCCCCGTCCCGGATAAGTCCCGAAAATTATGAATGTTTTAGTCTCCACGACTGCAGTCTCAGAACTAGAAAATTTGGTATTTCACTTACTAACCGCTTATCGGTCTGGACTTTTTTCATACTAAGCCCGTCCCAAATAAACCTGTAAAAATTCAGAGATTCATGATTTTTGTCCATCAAATTTTATATATTTTCTTCAACTGGTAAGGATGTTGCTACTTGTATAGACCATCGAACCAGATTTTTTTTTTAATTTCTGCAATTAAATGCATTTTCTATATTTCATTTTGCAATTTTTCGCTACACGAAAAATTCATAATTATTGAGGCGACTATTAAAATTTTCGTTTCGGTAGGAGCGTTATAAAAAATTATCATATTCATCGATAATCATAACCTTTTCCAATCGATTTTTTTTTTAACGCAATCAACCCGTCCTTGTTCTATCATTACAGCTAGACAAAGTCTCATCAGTAACAAGCTGAATGTGCCATATTTCGAGCCGCAAGAATGTCGGAAAAAATACGCTCGAATTGGTGTCAATATCACGGAAGGACAAATATGTGCTGGTGGAGTTTTCAAGAAGGATACGTGTGACGGTGATTCCGGTGGACCGCTATTTACCACGATCGATTCTTGTTTCTATCTCGATGGTATCGTTTCGTTTGGCCGGGGTTGCGGTCTGGAAAATTGGCCAGGCATCTACACTAATGTGGGAGCATACATGAACTGGATAATGGCGAATTTAGAAGATTGGTAATCATTTTCGATTTTTGCATTGTAAATTAACTTGTAAGTTAAATAATTAAATAGTAAATACCAAATACCGTTTGAAACCAATATTTCTTTGTCATCTTCTAACCTTGTACGGACCGAAAATTACAGACCCACCGTTGTATGATTCAGTGCGAATTGTCATTTCAAATTTACAATACCTTTGACAGTCACAAGAGGCGAATCCTGATTCGGCATAAAATTAATGTTTCGTTGCAATTATAAAACCGTAAACCGATTGAGTAGACGAATCCTAATTATAAGGCGAGTCTTGAATCATAGTTATGGACTAGGGTGCTAGCAGTGGCGTAACGTACGGTGTTTCATGTGTTCAGTGGAACACGGACCCCGACCATCAGGGGCCCCCTAGCGTAGTTACGCAGAGTAGCAAATTTGTTGGGTCATTGAAATATAAAAGCTGTTGAACAAGTTAGAAGTGTCCTTCTTTGTTACGAAGCAGCTTTAAGCGATAGTTTCAAGGACCATTTTAGTGCTGGGGTGAGGTGGGAGGTCCTGGGTAAATGCCCAGCTTGGCGCCTCCTAAAGCTGCTATTGCCTGTTTAATTTGCCCACGTTGATTAAAGTCGGAATATTTTAAGCGGAACTTATGTTCCGTTCTGTTGAAATTGTTTGAAAGTTAAACACTCAGCGTAAAAAATACACTCGGTCTAAACCCATCATTTTTAGTAGTTTTAAATGTGGATTTCGCTAAGGCTGACTCCTAGAAATTATAAAACGCGGTTCACAAGGAATTAGCAAATCATCAAATAAGTTAAACAAAAATCACACTGGTGCCGATTGCTAAATGAACCGAGGACCAAAATTTTGAAAATACATACAGCTGGTGGTGGTTAGAACTTCCTTATTTCTCTTAAAAACTGTTGGGTAATTGTAGTATAGTTGGGTAGTTTTACAGATACTGGTGGTAGGTATTACTCTCCTATCCAGTGGCGTAGATAAGGGGAGGATCAACAGAATCCGCCTTAGATCGAACATCTTGCCCCTGGGATCGTGGCAAAGGGTATTCATTTAAATTCAGTACTGAATAAGTAAAACAAACAAAATGATTCCTCAAATGTTAGATGGTGAAATGGTTGTTAACTTGTATTATGCGAAATCAATGCGAGTTCCAAAATTTCTACTGCGTAATTTACAGGATGATGAAAATTTATCATTATATTAATAAGTGGTGTAAAAGCGATATTTAAATTTGAATTTTGAAGAAATTAAATATGAGTTCCGGAACCCTACACAAATTTAAATACACTAACATTTTGTACAACAATTCAGCTATACAATTTTGTACGATAGCCCAGTACGATCGATTGATATTAAACTATGTAGACTCAGGCCACACAAAATTCTCTTCAGACTTTGTACATTTGTACAAAATTTGTATTTGCGCAATGTGTTGCGGTCTTGAGTATTGTGAAAAAATTTGTCTCCAATATTTGAACAGAACACTAGTCAGAATTCAGGCTATTCACGATCCCTTTAAACTTTAAACTCCTTTAAATTGCATTTTTTTTCCTTGCTAGGAAAAAATCTAGTCACATCTAGTCTCCGAAAATCTATATACACCACTGCTCCTTTCAAGATATTTTTTAAACGTTACGCCACTGGGTACTAGGGATGTCAAAAGCGGACGGACGGACCGAAAACCGGTTCATTCAGAACGAACAAGAGGGTTTTTCGTATTTCGTATTAACCCGGACGGTTGGTCAATTTTTCCGGTTTTAATCGGAATGAAAATTTCCTTTCATATTTTCGAGACAAATTTTCAAATTTTATTCTTGTCTCCCAGAAAAATGCATGTGCAAGATCCCATAGAATAACAGTTCCCTACGTGAATGTTTTCATTGTTGGAATCATATATCGTAATTAAATTATTGACCATTCCTTCTAATCCAATCAACCGAAGCTTAGGTTCAAACGACGTATCGCAAGCTCGAGACATGCATTGTTATATGGGAGGCACATAACGGGCGGGAGCCGTGACGCTGTCAAAACACGGCTAGCGAGAGCTCCTTGTAGCGTTTAGTAATTGACGGATTGTTCTAGCCACGTACTTCATCGAGGTTTCCTACACAAGGGTACACCGTAAAAAGCGTAAGGGGTTCTGGATAGGAATCGTACACTGTTAATGGACTATTGACCTATCCAATTCGCTGTTATGTCATTCAGTAGGAGCAGGATGCCATGTACAACTTGTGTTAGTGTGTACCACTGGGTAAGTGAGAACAACTCTGGAAGGATCACCTAAACGTGCTCTTAAAGACATCATAATTAAAGTCGGTGTCGTCGTGTACACAAGACTTTTTCCGGCATTTCATAAAATGATTTTGCTGTTGAATTGAGTTTTAACGATAAAGCGATAAGTTGTTAGCTTTCAAGAAAGTGGAAAATTTGACAATTTTGACAGTTTTGGAGCCATTTGTTGTACTAATTGTACTATACACCAACCGCGGTGCATGTCTATAGTACTTTGGCATGGCAACCTACCATCTCCATTGCGGGAGAAATGTCGAGCTATTCAATTTCCGAAATGTCACATTGGAATATTTGCTTTGAGACCTCTAATCATCTATTCCTAAGTATGGTTGACCTTGTAACATGAAGGTCGAAGGTTCGAGTCCCGATTAGGACGACACTTTTCCCCCTTAAGAATCTTTAAAATTCGTCCTCGCTGGCGACCAGGCTAAACAAAAACATGAAACATTTTCCCTACGCTAAACAAAATCATAATTCGCCGATGATTCAAACAAAAATCCAACTTTAAAGACAGAATAAATACGCTGAAACTATAAGCCACCATCACAAAATTTATTATGCCTCCTACACCTTAATTTAAGTATTCATTACTTCTTTAACAAGTTTATCATTTACTATGAGCTTGGCCGTCATTCTTATCAAGTTCTTCCAGACACTTCTGCAGGCTATTCCGCGCTGTTTATTTATTTTTTTTAATCGTTGACTCCTGTTGACTAAGCAAACCGCGAATAAAACATTATTTTTTCTCGCGGACGAAGTCATTCATATAACCATAGCTCACCCAACAATTTCCAAACAAAGTAAAATCTCTGGTGAAGTGTCAGCTATTTCGCCTAAGACCAGAACTAAAAGAAAAATTTCATTCCTGTCAGGTGTCATCACACACAACAAATATACCTGCGCGTAGTATTACAAGGAAAAGGAAAATACAGAATTTATGTTTACCGCACACAAAGCAATTGGAGGAGGAGACTCTCTCCTCGGTTGTTTCGTCAATGCAGTGCCAGCAGCCGTAACGATCTTGTTTTTAAATACGCGCGCAAAAACTTCACAAAAGAAGAAGTTTCAGAGGAGTGATACGGTATGTCCATGCCGTTGCGTGATGCTTTCAAAAGAACATACAAACATTCCATGAAATAAAGACAAGAATAATGATATTTTTTCGTGATTTTCCTGTCTTCCTAAACTTATCCCGGGAGAGTCGTTTGTTTCTGTTTTTACAAAATTAAATTTTACTTTTAAGGTTTCCGCCTTTCCCGATGATTGGAGCGCTCGTGTCGATGTGGTTGGATTGTAATGTGTTTACATGAGGTTGGGCTAAAGTGATTTTATATATTTTTCCGAAATTGAATGTTTTTTTGAAATGTCTAGTAGATTGCAAGAGAGAATGTTTGTATTGGGTTGAAAATGGAAAATCTAATTTGATGGTTATAAGGTCCGGTAATTTCAGTGAGTTTTTCAAGAAAGTCAAACTGTAAATTGGAGTTTCTGGGACGTTACGACACGGGCAGGTACTACGAGTACGTTGGATGGACTAAGGACATCAATTGGAAGATTGAAGCTTTAAGGAGCAATAGTTCTATCGGCATTTTGTGTTCCTTTTATTTCAAGCGTATTACATTGCACCGCCATAGCTGGTTGATTCACTCTCCCATGTGTATAATATTAGACTAAGGCCGCAACCACACTGTCCGGGGTTTGCCGAATCGCGCGGTACAAAAGATCAACGTGATAGAGAACATACGCCTAGCAGAGACAATGGCAATGGGAGAATTCAAGAAAGGGTATTTTTGTTTGTTGTTGATTCCGCCATTTTCTCTGTTTCTTCCAAGCGTGTGTTGTCCACAACTTTGTTTTTTTTTTTTACCGCAAACCCCGGACAGTGTGGGGCCGGAATAAGACCAACCTACTTTCGTACATGAATTTAAGTGTGTGACCAGAAGATGCACGTTCACATAAAACATATCGGGGGAGGTGTCGAATCGCACATTTAACTACAAATATTGTATTATTAAGTTGATAATAAAAAACACCACCTTATTGACTTTGCTTTTTAACAATTTATTGGATGCATTTCGATTACTAAATAATCATCCTCAGCGAGTACAAGATCTGAACTAACTCAAAGCAAAAACGAGATGTTAAAATATAAAAAAGAAAACGGTATTATGTACGTTACTTTAACAATGTTATTCCAAAACATATGCATTACTAAAATTGATTTGTACATGAAATTTTAAACTAATTAGTCGTAATTGATAAAATTCAGTTATTCTATATATATTTGAATAATGTGGATCTGATGGGTGCATCGAGTGTATTCATAGTTGTATCTTTATTCAGGTACATGTAAATGCTTTCATACGCATCTAGTTTTGCGGGATGTATCACTTGTTTTTTCAGGCTAATGTTGTCGTGGGTCCAATTCATATGCTCGTTTTCCAATGCATGTAATGCGACAGCTGACTTAGTGGCTTGATTTTTGGTTATATGTGCTTGATGTTCTTTGAAACGAGTAATGATGTTGCGTTTTGTTTGCCCTATGTATTTTTGTTGACAATCGTTGCATTTAATTTCGTATATACCCGCCTTGTATATGTTTTCGGTTTTGTCCTTAATATTGGATATCTGGTTTTGCAGTTTGCCGTTGCTAGTATGTACGATGTCCATATTATGTTTCTTGAACACAGATTTGATTTTATTGGTTATTTGGGGAATGTATGGTAATGACACTCGCTTTCGTGTTGATTTTTCGGGAAGAAGTTTTGTCTTTTCCTTTTTTGCAATTTTCCCCGAGTGTAAGTTGACTAGGTTTTCTATCATTTGTTCCGAATAGCCATTTATGACTGCAATGTATTTTATGTAATTCAATTCCTCCATATAGTTTTCAATGTTTAGAGGCAATCTACATAGTCGGAACACCATACTATGGAAGGCTGCTTTTTTGTGCGAAACTGGGCAATGAGAATCTTGTGGAATATAGTTTGGTGTACTTGATGGTTTTCTGTACACTGAAAACTCAATACGGCCATCATTTTTCTTTTTCAAGTGTAGATCTAGGAACGGTAGCGAAGAATTTTGTTCCTTTTCCATCGTGAAATTAATTGTTGGATATTGGTTGTTTAATTCATTCAAGATATCTTCGGATTTGTTTCTATCGACAACAGCTAATACGTCATCTACATACCTAAACCAAATTCGTGGAATGATGTTATTTTCTTTCAATTTCATTTCGAAATGGTTCATGAAAGCATTTGCCAGAAAGGGTGAAAGTGCATTACCCATACATGTGCCTTTGGTGATGCGGTAATATTTGCCATCGAATTGGCAGATATTTTGGTTCATACAAATTTCTGTAAGTTTTATATACAGGTTTCTTTTAATTTGTTGAGGTTCATGTAAAGTAAGCCATTCTTCGAGAATTTTTAATGTTTCCGGTATTGGAACGCTGGGAAACAATGACTCTACATCAAAAGATACTAAAATTTCGTTGTTTTTAATAATTTCTTTTGTTAATTTGTCACAAAGTTCATAGCTGTTGTTAATCGATAGACCTTCTGGTTTTGGATATTCGTTGAATATTTTAGCTAGCCATTTAGCAATTTTTTCTGTTGGTGCGTTGCAATTTGTAACTATCGGTCTCATTTTAAGATTTGTGACATCTTTATGGGTTTTTGGCAGACAGTATAATTTCGGGACCATCGGGTTTGAAACTAATAAATTCCATTTGGTTTTCAGATCGAAAACTTTTTCGACCTCTTTTAGCGCTTTATTTGTGTTCGTTATCATCGATGGAAGTGGGTTTTTAGGTATTAAACTGAAGCTTCCCGCATTGATCGTTTCGAGAACTTTTGTTTTATATTCGGTTTTGTCCATTACAACGATATCTCTACCCTTGTCCGACTTCATGTAACATACATTACTTCCTTTTTTCCTTAGGGATTGGATTGTTTTGTTGTACTTACTCGTTGAAGTATTTGGATGTTGGTTGCGAATCGCTGCTATAGTTGTACTACGGATGTCGTGCTTCAAAGGTTCAGAAGAGAATTTTATAGCTGTTTCAACGTCGGCGACAAAATCGATCATTGGTGGCTTCGTTGGTTTCGGTGTGAATCGTAAACCTTTGTTTAAAAGTTTCATTTCCTCCTGGTTGAACGTTTCGTTGGACAAGTTGGTAACAAAATTAACTGGTTCATTATTTATATTTGATTTTAGTTTCTCTTTTAGATTTCTTTGTTTTATGAATTTTTCATTTTTTAATTTATTAAGTTTACGGTTTAGTTTATCTTTTTTAAGTGTGCCAATGTTCTGTATTTCATCGCGCATATTTGCAAATATCGTGTCAAATTCTAAAATTAAAAAATGAAAAATTCATAAAACAAAGAAATCTAAAAGAGAAACTAAAATCAAATATAAATAATGAACCAGTTAATTTTGTTACCAACTTGTCCAACGAAACGTTCAACCAGGAGGAAATGAAACTTTTAAACAAAGGTTTACGATTCACACCGAAACCAACGAAGCCACCAATGATCGATTTTGTCGCCGACGTTGAAACAGCTATAAAATTCTCTTCTGAACCAGTGAAGCACGACATCCGTAGTACAACTATAGCAGCGATTCGCAACCAACATCCAAATACTTCAACGAGTAAGTACAACAAAACAATCCAATCCCTAAGGAAAAAAGGAAGTAATGTATGTTACATGAAGTCGGACAAGGGTAGAGATATCGTTGTAATGGACAAAACCGAATATAAAACAAAAGTTCTCGAAACGATCAATGCGGGAAGCTTCAGTTTAATACCTAAAAACCCACTTCCATCGATGATAACGAACACAAATAAAGCGCTAAAAGAGGTCGAAAAAGTTTTCGATCTGAAAACCAAATGGAATTTATTAGTTTCAAACCCGATGGTCCCGAAATTATACTGTCTGCCAAAAACCCATAAAGATGTCACAAATCTTAAAATGAGACCGATAGTTACAAATTGCAACGCACCAACAGAAAAAATTGCTAAATGGCTAGTTAAAATATTCAACGAATATCCAAAACCAGAAGGTCTATCGATTAACAACAGCTATGAACTTTGTGACAAATTAACAAAAGAAATTATTAAAAACAACGAAATTTTAGTATCTTTTGATGTAGAGTCATTGTTTCCCAGCGTTCCAATACCGGAAACATTAAAAATTCTCGAAGAATGGCTTACTTTACATGAACCTCAACAAATTAAAAGAAACCTGTATATAAAACTTACAGAAATTTGTATGAACCAAAATATCTGCCAATTCGATGGCAAATATTACCGCATCACCAAAGGCACATGTATGGGTAATGCACTTTCACCCTTTCTGGCAAATGCTTTCATGAACCATTTCGAAATGAAATTGAAAGAAAATAACATCATTCCACGAATTTGGTTTAGGTATGTAGATGACGTATTAGCTGTTGTCGATAGAAACAAATCCGAAGATATCTTGAATGAATTAAACAACCAATATCCAACAATTAATTTCACGATGGAAAAGGAACAAAATTCTTCGCTACCGTTCCTAGATCTACACTTGAAAAAGAAAAATGATGGCCGTATTGAGTTTTCAGTGTACAGAAAACCATCAAGTACACCAAACTATATTCCACAAGATTCTCATTGCCCAGTTTCGCACAAAAAAGCAGCCTTCCATAGTATGGTGTTCCGACTATGTAGATTGCCTCTAAACATTGAAAACTATATGGAGGAATTGAATTACATAAAATACATTGCAGTCATAAATGGCTATTCGGAACAAATGATAGAAAACCTAGTCAACTTACACTCGGGGAAAATTGCAAAAAAGGAAAAGACAAAACTTCTTCCCGAAAAATCAACACGAAAGCGAGTGTCATTACCATACATTCCCCAAATAACCAATAAAATCAAATCTGTGTTCAAGAAACATAATATGGACATCGTACATACTAGCAACGGCAAACTGCAAAACCAGATATCCAATATTAAGGACAAAACCGAAAACATATACAAGGCGGGTATATACGAAATTAAATGCAACGATTGTCAACAAAAATACATAGGGCAAACAAAACGCAACATCATTACTCGTTTCAAAGAACATCAAGCACATATAACCAAAAATCAAGCCACTAAGTCAGCTGTCGCATTACATGCATTGGAAAACGAGCATATGAATTGGACCCACGACAACATTAGCCTGAAAAAACAAGTGATACATCCCGCAAAACTAGATGCGTATGAAAGCATTTACATGTACCTGAATAAAGATACAACTATGAATACACTCGATGCACCCATCAGATCCACATTATTCAAATATATATAGAATAACTGAATTTTATCAATTACGACTAATTAGTTTAAAATTTCATGTACAAATCAATTTTAGTAATGCATATGTTTTGGAATAACATTGTTAAAGTAACGTACATAATACCGTTTTCTTTTTTATATTTTAACATCTCGTTTTTGCTTTGAGTTAGTTCAGATCTTGTACTCGCTGAGGATGATTATTTAGTAATCGAAATGCATCCAATAAATTGTTAAAAAGCAAAGTCAATAAGGTGGTGTTTTTTATTATCAACTTAATAATTTACGGACTTTGCGTATCGAACATTTTTCGTTTTATACCATACCTCATTACAAATATTGTATTAAGAATTATTGGAAGAATTAATAAATTTCAATAGTCATGGACAATTTTTAGAGAAAATTTTAGGGGAAGCATAAAAAGCCTTACGAAGAATTTAGGGGTTATTTTCCTAACCTCTTGGGAACATGGTGCAAATTTTTCCTGGAAATTTCCAAGTTTTTATAGTCTGGAATCATCCAAAGATGCGACCCAAGGACCAAAAAAACTCTTCCTTTCTGTTGCAGGCGTAATCGGGGTCGATTTAGAAAAAAAAACAAACAATTACAATCCGAATCAATTGTTGAAATGTATCAAATTTTATATGTAACAGTGTACTCTAGACATCGGACGAACAAAGATCTCAAAAACCAACAGGTTACGGGCCCAGCACGCTTCCACTGCGCAATATAGTCTGTGTTCGTCGCGTGTGAAGTCAAATGAAAACGGAATTACAATTGCTCCGATTTTCTGAAACACGAAAAGCAACAGTTATTGCGATTTCACCGACAACTGAAAAAGAATCATTGTGTCGCCGGCATATTCGCGGGTGCATATTCTTAGTGAACAGTTAGAGCTCGGTTGTTACACCATGAGCTACGCGAATGTTAAAATCGACCCTCTCGGGCGGGATAATTACGATACGTGGCGCATCCAAGTTCAAGCGTTGCTGGTGAAAAACGACGTTTGGAAATACGTAAATGGCCAATGTATTAAGCCAGACGCAAGTGCTCCGGAAAAAGTTGCAGAGTGGGAATTAAATGATTCCAAAGCCAAATCCGACTTAATTTTGTCCATAGCAACAACGGAACTTAGACAAGTGAAGCATTGTGTTACATCCAAAAACTTGTGGGATAAGCTTGAGACATTGTACCAGTCAAAAGGGCCCGCGCGAAAAGCTCATTTGCTGAAATCTCTCATTTTGCTGAAGAACCAAAATGGAGAGGACATGCACAGTCACCTCCAAAACTGTTTTGACATTCTCGACAAAATTCGCGAAATGGACATGGAAGTGATGGACGATCTCGTGACAATCTTAATGTTGTATAGTGTCCCAGAAGAATACGAACAATTTAGAGTCGCGATCGAAACAAAAGACAAGTTACCAGACCCGGAATCTTTGAAAATAAAAATGATTGACGAATATGAAGCGGGGAAACGAAATAACAGTGAAAAAAGTGAAAACGCGATGTATACTCAAAAACATTTAAAAAAAAAACACAGTAAAACCCAGGGTGAAAATTTAAGTTCGCTTGCCACAATTATGGGAAAATCGGACATAAAGCGCGACCATGTAGATCGAATCCGAAAAATAGAACGAAAAGTGACGAAAATAGTGTTTCTAAAAGCAACACAGCGATTGCAATGCAAGTGAGAGGTGAAAAGGGACAGTGGTGCCTTGACTCTGGAGCAACGTCACACATGTGTTCCGAAAAACAAAAATTCGCGGAATTTAAAAATGGCAGTCAAGTGTTGAAACTTGCAAACGATGAATCGGCAAAAATTTTCGGTAGTGGAAAAGTACTCCTGAAAACGTTGCAGACCTGCGATCAAATTTAATGTCAGTATCGAAAATAACAAACCATGGATTCGAAGTTATTTTCCGGCAAAATGGTGCCATAATATTAGATCCTAAAACGGGCGAGAAATTGGCGACAGCGTGTCGAAAGTCGAAACTCTACTACATAAATGAACAGAAAAGGTACAAAAACGTTGCAAAGTGCGCGGAAATGAAAAGCGGCGATTTGAAAGACTGGCATGAAGCATTTGGTCATCTAAACGAAGCTGATCTAAAAACGTTAATCGTAAGTGAATCTGTTGTTGGAATAAAAGCTGATGCAAATAGCAGTTTACCGCAATGTGAAGTCTGCATACAAGAAAAGCATTGCCAGAAACCTTTTCCGATATCAGAATCGAAGTCAGCTGATGTTTTAGAGCTCGTACACTCCGATGTCTGTGGGCCTAAGTGCATCCAATCTCATGGCCATTCAAAATATTTCGTCACATTCATAGACGACAAAACAAAATGGTGCGAGATATATTTCTTGAAACATAAAAATGAAGTCATTGAAAAATTTAAAGAGTATAAAAGTATGGTCGAGAATTACACTGGCAAGAAAATTAAAACACTACGCACAGACAACGGGAAGGAGTATGTCAAAAACGAGTTTTCCAGCCTTCTGAAACGTGAGGGAATACACCATGAATTAACAGCTGAGTACACTCCTCAACAAAATGGAGCCGCTGAACGCAAAAACAGAACGTTGGTGGAAATGGCGCGCTGCATAATACTCCAAAGTGGGTTAGCTGCAAATTTTTGGGCAGAAGCGATCCTGACAGCAAATCACATAAGAAATCGATATCCCTCACGAAGTCTTAATGGTGAAATACCCTATTTCATGTGGACCAACAAGAAGTTAAATGCCAGCTATCTGCAAAAATTCGGAGTTGTGGCGTATATGTTGGACAAAACACCAGGCAAAAGCAAATTTTCTGCGAAGTCGAAGAAATGCGTTTTCATAGGATACGAGCCACAATCTAAAGCATACAGACTTTGGTGTATAGATGAGAAGAAGATATGTAAAAGTCGAGACGTCAAGTTCACTGACAAGTTCCTACAAGATCAGCAAGCCGAAAATTTCATCGATGAAAACATGTTCGATAAGTCTCATCATGAAATAGAGACTGACCTTCTAAATAAGTCAACGAATGACACCTTAGGGAATTCCACTAAATCGAAAGACGAAATGAATGTAAAGGCCACACACAATCAGATGACCCCGAAGGGGAAGTGTTTAATACCACGCAAAACACGCCCAATCTACCGGGAGAAAAAACGTGGAAAGCCACGCAAAACCCGCTGAATTAGCCAGAAAACTGCCAGTTCAGAAGACGAAAATGAAAATGTAGCGAGCCTAGTTGACCAACATGATCCACTGTGTAGTGAAGTTGCACTAAACAGTCCGGAACGAGAAGAATGGAAGGCCGCAATGTTACAAGAATACGAAGCACTACGGAAAAATAACACATGAATCGTCGTGGATCGGTTACCGAACACAGAAATCATCAAGACGAAATGGGTTCTACCCACAAAACAAAATGCAGATGGATCAATCGAAAGGCGAAAGGCAAGACTTGTTGCTAAAGGCTTTGCCCAGAAGCCAGGAATAAGCTACACTGAAACGTTTGCACCAGTAGCACGCATGAACTCTATCCGCATGCTTATGGCTCTATCAGTGGAATTGGGGATGGAGATACATCAATTGGATTTCGTCAGCGCATATTTGAATGGCGAAATAAACGAAGAAATTTACATTGAAATACCAATTTCACGAAATTTTGGACGAAAATGAACGAAAACAGTATGCATCAAACAAAGTGTGCAAAATCCAAAAAGCACTCTATGGATTAAAACAATCCGGCAGACAATGGTATCGAAACTGGACGAGAAACTACGTGAATTAGGCCTGCAACCACTTAGTGCTGATCCTTGCGTATACACAATGCGTCGAAATGAAATATTTGTAGCAGTATTGATATACGTAGATGACTTGATGGTCGGATCAAATGGCAAGAATTCACTCAAAGCACTCAAAATCGAGCTCGCGAACATCTTCGACATGAAAGAC
The DNA here is from genome assembly GCA_949715475.1 of Microchrysa polita. NCBI lineage: Eukaryota > Metazoa > Arthropoda > Insecta > Diptera > Stratiomyidae > Microchrysa > Microchrysa polita. The sequence goes on along the minus strand of OX454419.1, from coordinate 84,199,510 downwards.
ATGGGTCGTTTAAAGTATTGTCTTGGTATTGAGTTCGAGCAGAATCCAGAAAAACATGAAATCAAGATGTATCAACATAAGTACACGAACGAAATCATCAAACGTTTTGGTATGCAAGATTCCAAAACAGTATCAACGCCGATGACACTGAACGAGAAGCTAATAAAGGAGATGTCGCCAACAAGTCCTGAGGAGATGTCAAACATGGAAAATGTTCCATATCAGAGTCTAATTGGTTCGCTAATGTATTTGGCAGTATGCACACGACCAGATATATCACATGCAGTAAGTTTGCTTAGCCAATTTAATACTAACTTTAGTCAACAGCACTGGAAAGCGGCCAAAAGAGTTCTCAGATATTTGAAAGCCACTAGCGACAAGGGATTGATTTTTCGAAGGACTGGGAAGGATGTTATCGGCTACACCGACGCTGATTGGGGCTCAAACGTAGATGATCGAAAATCATATACAGGTTACGCATTTATCTATGGGAACGCAGCCATTAGTTGGGAGTCTCGTAAACAGCGAACAGTGGCTTTATCGACAACAGAAGCCGAATATATGGCCATCTCTGATGCAGTAAAAGAAGCAATTCACTTGAAGCTCTTTATTAATGAAGTGCTGAATACACAGAGCACAATCGTAATCTTCAACGACAACCAAGGTGCTGGAGAATTGACCCGAAATCCTGTACATCACAGCAGAACGAAACATGTCGACATTCGCCACCACTTCGTTCGCGAGTTGGTACAACAAGGGGAAGTCACAATCGAATACATACCAACGGAGGAAATGTATGCTGACGTCCTGACAAAGGGTTTGTCCACACCGAAACATAACGAATGTATTTTAGGTTTAGGAATTCATAACTGTAAATGAAATCATGAATTGAAAACAAAAACTTTTAATTTGAATTTTTAGAAAGAAAAACATAATATTTGAAATGTATAGTAACGTAACATAAAATTTGAGGGGAAGTGTTGAAATGTATCAAATTTTATATGTATCAGTGTACTCTAGACATCGGACGAATAAAGATTTCAAAAACCAACATCAATAAACGCTGAAAATGTCAGAGTCCATATCTGAATGCGTTGAAAAGTTACAGCGGTTCAAAGATGTGACCCAAGGACAAACGCAAACGGAGTCACTTTGCATAAAATGCGGAACACTTTGGATGTTTTGCGAGACAATTTCGGAAGGATTTTCAATGCACGACAGACTTGTGAAATGTGGGACTGTTCCGCAGGATCCAGGATAGTTGATCGCCTTAGGAAAGTGACGATTCTACGTGAATGCTTTGAATGTTCAAGGTGCTTCTCGGGAGTAGGACAACTGCAGCTATTTATGTTTCACAATTATCAACAGAGTTGAGATTGACAATAATTCCCTAAGTACTGGGTGGGCAAAAAGTGTCATTCCGATTTGAAAACCTAATAATTTTTGTTTGGTAGTTTTTAATGGAGTCCGTAATGCTCCTTAAGGCAACTATATGGGCAATGGTGTCAATATTAGCCATTTGGAGAGACCTCGATCTTGTCGACCGGCCGATATCATAGACCTTGCTAAGGTGTTGCAGAGGCTGGCGAAATATGATTGATTATAAAGTGTGCCAGATTTTAAAAAAGGACTTGAATTGACTTTACCCCTACAGAACTCAGTTTGCCTATCATTTAAATTCTGGAAAATTACACCGGCCACACTTCAAAAAGTGATAAAAAGTGACAAACCTGGTCCTGGTTAGTGCATATTTAAACGGTGTTGCTCATCGGTTGATATTTTACACTCTTAATATGGAAAAGTTCCACATAAGATTTGGACTTTTTGTCCAACCTTAAAGTTAAGTCCGTCGATCCGTTTACATAATTAGAGGAGATAATGAGGTAGTGTTCCTTAAACATCGACAATGCACTATCTATCTGTGGTTTGGGACTGGTTTTGATTCAATGCAAGTGGCGGTGACGGTTAGTAACAGAAATTACGAAAAAGTTATTGGAATACCAAAAACTCAACTCGGAACACAGATTTCTCCCACTCTATTCTTAGTTGCGAAAAAGCAAATTACTTAAATTCTTCGTTTTGACAGCCGTCAAAAAATAAATGTAATCAAAGTAAATTATAAAACATGACAACGGTTTTCCAGCTCCCAAATCCAATTCCTATTGCTCTTAGGCCATCGCATTTGATTGGTCGCGCTTATTAATATATTCACTCGCGCTGGACTCCTGACGTCAACCTAAAACCCTTCCCGAAATACTTTTCTGCTTCTTAGTGAGGCATTTAGTAAACATACCGCCATTATCATTTATTTATATACCATTTATTAAAAAAAAGAGGAACTTTTTCCAAGATTGCATCTGAATCAATTCGAACTACTGAACTATAATGGTTGTGATTTAAAAGCTCAGCATTTTGGCGCCCATATTTTTTAGTCTATACGACAGGTTCCGACCAAAGGAATGGTTTATTAAATTCTCCAGTAATTCTTTCAATGTTTCCTCGAGACAGATTTGAGATCTTTCTTTACGAAATATTCAAGATCATTCATTAGAAAAGATTCGAGGTCAGCTCAGTGCTCAGGAAACTAGAAGCGGTAAGCTCAAAGCTGGATGCTCGTGACATGAATTCATGTGCAAGGGAGAAATTGGAAATTATTGGCAGATGAAAGTAAATAAGGAAATTTTGTTCCGAGGCCGTACTTATTTTTAATGCAATGCATCGAGTGGATTTCGCCTATATTCGTTGGGTTTTCCGTACAACTTGCCTAACGAGATTAACTATGGTTTTATTTGTATCTGTTTGATAAAATTATTTGGACTTAGTCATTCATCACTTATACATCAATCCTATTCTGACATTTTTCTTTGTCGCTTTAATTTAAACTACAAACCCATACAGACATACACGCATATCCTGAACGAATGTAAACTACGAAACTCATGCTTATCAGATTTCGACAGAAAAAAATACTCCACTGTTTGCCAAAGGGCAAAACACAATACGGCGTCACCCGCATAAAATACAACATAAAAATAACTTCCACTTTTTACAACCCCCTCCCCAACTATGATTTTTAGTCAGAAAAATGTTCTCAAGGTCCGCATGTAAGGCTGGCATTCGTATCAATGTACATACGTATGTGTTACCAAAAGTGAGAAATCGTCTTTTTGGCATAAATTTATTTTCTCATAACATTTACATATGCATAATTTTCAAGCCGTTTGGAGCGGTTCTTGAAGGCTTCAAGGTACACTGGTTATACACAATGTTGTGAATTTGTATTTTATGAATGAAGTTTTCGCGCAGAATATTTTTTTTGTATTTATATAAATTTACCAATCTTATGAATTTGATGAAGGTTAAATTTCTGCCAAGCACTATACAAATTGTCAGAAAATTATCATAATTTCTAATTCTGTATTTTACATTCGAGAGAGAGAGAGAGAGAATGAATTAAATTGGAAAAATTTCATTAACCCTACGTCAGGCGCACCTCAAATCAAAACAAGATCGGGCGCACTCGGCCTGAGAGGCCACCTATCTATTTGGGTCCTTTTTTCTTAATTATGTTAATATAAATTTCAGATACTTTACGGAAATTAAGTTATTAGTATCTAAGGGATGTAATTAAACTAAATATATGTAGTGCTAAGAAACATATTTACTAAACAGTATAATACAGAAATAAAATTATCGATTTACCAGAAAAAACCAAGAGAGAAAATTTTATGAAAAATGCCGCATCCATTGTTGGTTAGAAAAATTGAAATTAATGAAAGGCAGGCAGTTTAAATTGATAATCGTTACTTGAAAAGGTTCTTTATGCTCCAAATTAAATGTGGAAAATCATCTTTGATGCAGCGCTTTCGCGTAGTTTAGCCTCATTCTAAATTATGACGCGATCAGGCGCACCCGGCCTGTGAAGCCAGAGCCCTTACCACACAACTGTCTAAAGGACCATGAAAAAAATAGGTAGGCATTGTGTGAGATTCTTAAAGTTAGACGAGTAAACGGAGCTAAAAAGGTTGTGGGCCCTTCTACTAGCGTGGAGCAGAGCAGAAACGGTTTTGCTGGCCTGTCAGGCAGGGTGCGCCCGACGGAGGGTTAAGCTTTTGTTTCTAGTATGCCAGAAAAGGAATGTACATAGGTACTCGTTGGTATGCAATGCACTTACGTACGCGCATTTTAAATATATTAGTTAGGTCGCACACACACGGAAAACTTGGCAAGTTGTCATTTTCTTTGGATTCGGAATCCATGGATTCACCCTGTGTGGGTTAAGAGCGTACTATTTCGAGTTTCAAATGTTAATTTAACGGTGATGCCACAGGCGCCATTTTGGCATTATGGATTAATTTTATTATTAGTTTGGTAACCATACCTGTCATGGTTATTCAAAATCAGACAGTCAGAACGAACAGACGTTTTTTTTCTTGCAAGAAAAAGAGTAGTTTCTAGAATTCCTGTCGATATAAATCATTATAACAGGAGCACGCCATCCTGCGTCTACCGCGCACTTGCCATTAGGAGTACCTGAGCCGTTTATCCAGCTTAAAGCCGGAATTGTGTTCTCTTCATCCCTTTGGAGCCCGACCTTGGGATGCGACTCTAGCTGGTCGACTTATCTAACACCACTAACCCCCTCGAGACCAACGCCAAGATGGATAGGAACCATGGTCCCTTGGGCACGCCCATCCCTGAGGTACACTATCTGCTAAAAATTTCTCAATAGCAGGTGTGATCCTCCTTTGGCCCCCTTTCGGTTAGACCTAACGAATTTAGCTTGCCAGCGGCAGGATGGCTATGCCTGTTCACTACTCGATTCGTGGCGCTAACCGTTCACTTCAGAGTGGCCCGCTTACTAAGCAGCAATTTGACTCAGGCCGTGTGGTCATCAATCCAGAAACTAGTTAGGTATAGGCGCATTGGCCATTCTCCCTTCGTGGCTTGGGTTATGCCAAGCCGCCAGCTCCGAAGCGAGACACGTACGCTTCTGATGGGTTCCTCTCCTACGAGGAAACACTGCGTCGTGTGAGCTTGTATTACTGACTTTCCGAGGGAATAGGGAAAGAGTCAGCCATACTGTGCCACACATACATGACTAGGGAGCTCGGGAGCGTCAACGCCCGAAGGTCTTTGTACAGGTCCACGCCATGGCGTGTCACCCATACCAGGGGCTTCCCTGCGCTGCTCAGGTCCGTGGTGACGCAACACACCAAAGATCAGTGTCACAAGGTCCCTTGCAGAATATTACATTACAGGAGCAATTTTATTTCTTATTTTTATTGCATAACATGCTTGTTCTGCCTCTAACAAAATGTACAACGAAATAACGCAAATTCATACGCCTAACAAAAATAATAAATCAATTTCATCAAAATTTATGTAAATCCAAGCAGATTTGTCAGCTGATCCGTATCACGGTTTGTTGACTCAATATGAAATTCCAGATGTTTATGTGTATACGCACCACAGTATGGTTTTTCGTTTCTTTCTTTTTTCTTTCCAATTGCCAAAACAAGCTTAACGAATTTATCCTGACATGATTCTATTTCAGATCAACTTTCATACTCGATGTGACGTCAAAAAGTTTCACAACATACTTCGACTCAATATTGAACGACAACCATCAACCATACGCAGGGTGTCCTAAAAGTAAATGTCAGAATGGAAACGAAGAAAAAATTCAGTCAATTAATTTTACAGTTTTATGCAGTCAAAATAGTAAAAAAAAATTCACGTCTTGTTGTAAATGTTTATGTAGGTACTGTTTGTTAACTTAGTGGCACGAAAGCGTTCTGTTCACTAATTCGAAACGGGACGTAATGTAAGCTATCTGGTTCGCCCTTAACTATTGAAAAATGCGAAAAATTCACGATGAGCAACAATTTACAATGAGTCCTTTTTATGTACATACTTCTGTCTGCTGCATTTCTTGAATGAGTTAGCGGATTTTCGAAACTTTTCCCTTCCGAATTGGTCTCCACCTCGAATAGCAGAATCAGTATTGACCACTTCGTAAAATTCACAATGAAAAAAATTAAACAGACAGTTATTTTTTACAAACTTTTCCCTCCAATTTTTAAACGAATTACCGGATTTCAGAATAACTTAACCTATATCATTGATCACTACCCAATAGGATCATGCTAAAAAGTAAATTCACAATAAGAAAAATTATGAAAACAAATCTTTCAGTCATACTTTGGAATAGCACAATAACTATTGAAACCGATTAGACAATTCCAGTAGATTTGCTATACTGGATTGGTCTCTGCTTTTGAAACATGCACGAAATTCTCAATTATCAAAATTATGTAGGCATGTATTCTACAAACACTTTTGCCCTCATAGGTATCCTGAACAGGTTAGCCCATTTCAGAAAATTGTACCCTCCAGGCTTTTTGCAAAACTGAACTAAACTGTCTTCCAGATATTGGCGGGGTGCATGGGGTTCGGACCCATTTGGAAATGTTTTCAATGGGCTCAGTTTCAGTCGTGTCCTTTAACATTATTATTGTACACTAATTCCATTTGACTGAAGATTTTCAATTGTGGCTCCGATGATGTAGATTTTTTGATTGGTCAGAGGCGACTAAAAATACAACAAAGCCGCTCAAATAAATTTCGAAAACAGCCTATCAAAGATCAATTTTTCAAAATTATTTTAGCATGAACGTTTTAAATGAATAATTCCCTTTTGGATGTTAATGCGAAAAATGCAAAATACTGATATCCACTTTTTGATGACATACAGAAGGTAGAGCGAGTCCTCGATAGACCTGAAGCGTAAATGAAAATGAAACGGTAATGAACCGGCATAAAAACCGTGGTGAAATAAAAATTTTAGCTTAGAAAATTGCTACAAAAGCGTTTTACGTCCAAATTCATCGAAAAAAAAACTAAAAAAAAAATTTCCCCCTTGTCGAAATGCATTATCAACGTGAAAATGAGTCGATTCGGTAGCATATACTCCGTCGGGCGTGGTGAGTTTTGCAAATGTCAAACCGATTCACTGTCCACGACGAGTTCATCGGGGAAATTATCTAATGACCGGGGAAGAGACAAATTGTGAAACCATTCTCGGATTTTATTTTATGGAATTCCCCAGCATTTACCACATATTCCACGACAGTAAGTATGCATTTTCATTGAGAAAATCGCAGCGGACAAAAATTTTATTCTCATTCAACCCGAGGTCTATCCAGGCCTTAACCCTTGGTTTGCATGGTGGTGAAAACTACCTTAAAGTGTATGGTGGAGTCCCAGGGACTCCTTACTTCAATCTTAATAAAAGCAAAACCAATGTTGTTTTCGTAAAATTATCTATAAATATAGTTAATATTGTCCATCAACAACAGATTTTAACTTACATTAGGAACTTTTAATGAGTTTATTTTCTAGAACTTCCAGTTAAATTTACAGTCTCAAAAATCGCATAAAAGAATGCTCACTCCTTAGAAATAGTAAAATTTAAACTTTCAATAAAAATAATTTCCATTTTTTACTAATTTTGAATAGATAAAGATATACAATTATAAAATAAACATAAATCTTCTCAAATAGCATGTAAATAAAAAACGTGGATTGCTTCAATTCAGATAATGTTCTGTGAATTTTCTTCATACTTTTTTGATCATGACGGGAATATTGGTTTGTAATAAGAGTTGCGAATATAAATTGTCTTCCTTCATTATTTGTTTCAGCACGAGAAACAGTATATTCTCTGATTCCGAGGAATTTATCACAACTCCATTATCAATTTCATCAGTTAGAAGGTTTACATTTAGGGTTTCTAATGCTGTGAGCCTGTTGTTCTGGGCAACATTGTATGTATTGTACATACGTGAAGTCAGGTTATCTTTTTTCAGCTGTGTAATTAATTGTGTCAGGAACTAAAGTCTTTTTAGTTTTGGGCATACATTTTAAGATTAATTGAAGACATAGGGATTGATTCCACAAATGTCGAAAATAAGAAACATAACTACTATAGGTCATCGAAGAGTACGACGGCTGCATGAAAAAACAGTGTACATTTCGATTGCATCTACTTCACCCTTGGTGTAATTATAATATACATAATTATAATTTCTGGTTAATTTGTCTCAGAAACAAAAGTGTGGTCATGGTGTACCAAAGAACAAAAAAAGACAGCCTTTCTCTATTCGGAAACATAACTAACCAGTGTGCAATCCAAATAATGACTTCTTCCAACCATTGTGTCGGAACACTAGCAGGATTTTACTCCAAAACAATGATATGGGTAATATTACATCGGTTGAAAGCCATGAAAATAGCTTATTACATTAAAAAAGCTTGATAGAGCACAATACAAATATCGACAATTGCTCTCATTGCATAACACAAAGTGCATGGTGGAGTCCCACGGACTCCTTCTACCGTTATTACTCACCGAAGCAAATAGCGCAAGCACACGTCGTCTTCTGTCCAAGTCCACCGCGCTACTGGAGGAAGGTACTAAAACGCACTGAAACGTATTAACCTTATTATAAAAGTTATTGATAAAAGTAATATGAGGAGGAGTCCCTGGGACTCACCATGCAAATTAAGGGTTAAAGAAAAAACCCCAAGAGAGCATTAGGGAAGTTCGATTTTTATATTTCTTAACGCATTAGCGGCGTTCAGTATTTCCACCAACACATGTTTCAACGTTTGTCTATATGCCCTGATCGGATTAAGAACAGATCTTCAGTCAATTTGCTTTACAAATAGAAAAGTTGAAACATGTGCAAAGTTCGAAATGAGCCAAATTTCGAAGGCAGCTATTTATCACATAATTTTGTGAATATCTCCTTAATGGATAAATAGATTATGAAAACTAAGCCCCACCGGATTTACTTTTTTTTGCCACCTTTCCCGCACGGATTAGCGTATTTCAGTAGTCTCCCCGGAATGATTGACACAAATCACGAATGCAGCAAATTCTCTCTAGTTTTCGGTGCCCATACTTCTTGAACGGATTAGGGGATTTCCGAAAACTCCGAATTTCGGATTTTCACCTCCTCCCTGAACGACTTCCAACTTTAATAACAGAATCGCTATTGACACATCTGTAAAATTATCAAGACGTATTTCCGGATTTCGAAGTTTTTCCTCACACACCAATTGTTACATTTAATGAGGTAACGATAAGATGTTTGCCGGGCCACCTTATTAGGAATAATAAGGCAAATGTATTACCGTTATGAAGTCTAGATAAAAATCGCAAATATTTAAAATGACTGCTGCCCTGCTGCCTCTTTTTTTATAGTGTATGTACATTTGAACTTCCAGCCTAAGGTTGACTTTTTGGAGCACCCTGTATATAGGCCTTGAAAATGTTTTTAACACACCACATCGATAATAAAAGTTCGGAGACGAAAAATCTCGTATAAAAGCCGAAAAAAACTTTTTTTATCGAACTTTTGTAATGGATGTCTTTATAACTAATGCAAACATTTTGACCTTGCTTCCTATAGCCGACTGTCTGCATATATAGTGTAATCCTAGTCCTTTCGACCATGACGGAAATACAAAAAAAGAGAGATATGAAGCGGATTGTGACACACGGACGGGCCACGGGGTGGAAAATATCAAAAAGGAGAGTTCACCAGAAATATAGCGTGTGTTGTACACCTACCAAAAGACAATTACGTGACACGCTTTCTCCGTATTGTTTTAATGTGTGTGATTCTTAACGCCTTAAGGGCTCTATGCTGCAGTCCCAGAATAAATCTTTTTGGGAAAGTCAAGTACGGGTACAATGCTTATTCCGTGCTATAGCGTCTTTGTTGAAAAAAAGAAATAATTAATGGTTTGAATCAATGAAGAAATTATTTGTTGTTGAGAGACCATCAGGGTTGGCAGACCGAACAGAATACTAGCAAACATATTTTTCACATTCCCGCAACGTAAATGTTTGATTTCGATTGATGAAAAGTATATATACTGCAAAGGTTTTGTCGAAATTACATCTCTCACAACTACTACTGTTTCGGCTTCTGTATACGTTGTTACGGTGGAAAACAAATGTTTGCATCCATACCAATTTTCGGCTCCCATCCGTTCTCAAAGAATGTTTCATTATTTATGCATACCTTGATTCCCTATCTCGACGGTTACAGGATATTTCACCTTACCATAGACTAGGACACGACCGGTGCGCGTAGTATTCGTTCCTCGTGTCGCATTATAAATATAGCATCAAAATCACACGGAAAAGTCAATACACACGAGTGGTTGATCATCTCTGTTCAGTGACAAAAGGCGCACACTACGTTTCGACACTGGTCTTCAATTTTTTTTTTTTTTTTTTGTTGTGGTGGTGGTTTAGACTTCCTTTCGGGTCAGGAAACAGTAAAAGCGAAAATGGTGGCGAATCACGGTCGCTATTCTGTTTAATAATTCAGAACATCACTAAATGCCGCTGGTGTGTATTTTTGTACGTTTCGGCGAGTATGTATAGGTAGCTTCGAAGTAGGAAGTATGCATGTTATGCGTGTATGACAGTTCAATGTCAAGAGTGACATTAAAAAGGATCTTTGATAGTGATATTTTTTCGATTAATATTTTCAGGTTTGATGATTTGGATTGCTAGATTTATCACAGCTTTGGATGGCTATTCTACTATAACTTTACTTTTGGGGAAAAGTCTATGGTTATAAAAAAAATATAGGGTCAGTGCGACTGCGCCTGGCACGCACTATCAACGAGGTCTTTTCAACTTTGAAAAGCTAAAACTTTTACATATCTTAAATTTTTAACAAGAGACAAAAGGCACCCAGCTCCTTTCAAATTTGTTATGCTGTATTTTCCTGTAATCGATAGAAAAAACCACGCAGTATAACAACGCTCCCATCACATACCATAAATTTTCACCAAATCAGCTGACAACCGGTGTCATGATAGCACAAATCCACCGCCACCGCATGCAACGAGTATACGCTAGCAACGTTCCGCTGGCAGGCACCGTATATGCACAACGATTATCAGCATCAGCAGGTTCGTAAGGTATAAAAGGCGAGCCAGACAAAGAGTCAGTAGCATTTAACATTCTAGTCTTGGCATTGAAGCATACACAACTAGAACTCAGAAACATGACTCGAATCGTTGTCTAAGTCAGCATCGAATGCGTACAAGCCTGAACTATATTCGGACAGTGTGTTTGAATATAAATTGAATCGTTCGCCATCCACGTCACCATCGACTGTATACAAAACTGCACCATATTCGGACAGCGTATTCAACATAATTTTTATATCATATTTAATCGAATTGAAATATTGAAGAATAAAGATAAAATCTAAAAGATTGCTCCACTGTTTCCACTCAGAGGACTCCACGAAAAAATACCCTCGACCATTAAATCTATCGGTAACACCAACTATTAAATTAAAAAGCAGTTATGTCTCCAATTTTCACAGAACAAGAATTTGAACCGTCCACGTTAATTTGATTTTTATGATTTCACTTCCACGAACATTTATATGAGCTTCATGATAAATGTCACGGCATTTACATTTTTTTTTTCATTTAATTTCATTCCGGAAATGCTATATCCCATATTATATGTATATCAAAAAATATAATCAGGACTAGGGAAACTTCCACGGCCGCATTTTTCACGGAACGGAAAAAAAACGAAATGAGTCCAAAGATAAATTGGGTATCATATTTCCTGAACAAACTTCTTTTTACGTGAGAATTTGAAGAAATTGTATGTACATACATACACTGCGCGACAAATGCTTAGGTTCATGGATATTTTCCTTTAAAATTATATAATTTCTATGTACTCTCATCGGAAATTTTTAAATAATGCTCTCTCAACTAACGGTTATTTTAATAAATATTACATTTCTATTAAGCAACTCGCATAGCTAACGGAATTTTTTAAAATGAAAATCGCAATTTCCACTGCGACAATTGTATAGGTTTACTTACTTTAAAGAGTTATCTCGTCCTGGTGAGAAGTGTTTGTGGAAACATTTTTTTTCGCGTTATACTCTGTGAGTCGTATAGTGCATAATGTCAAAAGGAAATAAATTTTCTGCCGAGGAAAAGGCGACAATTTCTATACTAAAGCAAGAAGGATATTCAAACCGACAAATTGTAATACGGATTCAGCGGAGCTTGAACCTTGTTAATACGAGCTAGTGGAAATTATGGCCGACGATACGCAGGAGGCAGAAAAAAAGCGATTTCCGGTGCATCAAGGCGAAGTCTCTTAAGAGAAGCCTCGAACTCGCCCTTTACTGCGCGTAAGCTTGGGGAGATTTTGGTGTTATCAGCAAGTGTAAGGACCATCCAACGAGTTCTTAGATCTTCATCTTGCTTAAAACGTTTACGATTAAAGAAAAAAATAGCCTTAACCCCGCAACATCGCCTACAGCGCCTGGAATTCGCCTCAAGATTCATGAACTGGAGATCACAATGGAGGCAGCTAATATTTACGGATGGAAAACGGCTTTGTGTGGACGGTCCAGATGGGTTCTCCTACTATCATGATTATATAGGAAGGACCCTATGTACCTGTCACGGCATCACTTCCGAATAGGTTCCGTTATTGTATGGGGCGCCATATCATATCATGGAACTATCGACTTGGTCATTCTACGAGGTTACCAAACCAGTTCATCTTATAAACATAATTTCACAGAAATTGAGAAAAGTGGCAATTTCGGCCCAAAAGGAGCGTTTTGGGGGTGGTTTATTGGCCAACCTTTAAACGGCTGTATCTCCTAAACGGTGATAGCTAGGGCCCTCAAAGTTTCAGCAAAATGTAGGTCTGGATGCCCTCTTCATCGACTTTTTCATACCCCATTCTCGCCAAATTTCACAGAAATTGAGAAAAGTGGCATTTTCGGCCCAAAAGGAGCGTTTTGGGGGTGGTTTATTGGCCAACCTTTAAACGGCTGTATCTCCTAAACGGTGATAGCTAGGGCCCTCAAAGTTTCAGCAAAATGTAGGTCTGGATGCCCTGTTCATCGACTTTTTCAAACCCCATTTTCGCCAAATTTCACAGAAATTGAGAAAAGTGGCAATTTCGGCCCAAAAGGAGCGTTTTGGGGGTGGTGTATTGGCCAACCTTTAAACGGCTGTATCTCCTAAACGGTGATAGCTAGGGCCCTCAAAGTTTCAGCAAAATGTAGGTCTGGATGCCCTCTTCATCGACTTTTTCAAACCCCATTTTCGCCACATTTCACAGAAATTGAGAAAAGTGGCATTTTCAGCCCAAAAGAAGCGTTTATTGGCCAACCTTTAAACGCTGTATCTCCTAAACGGTGATAGCTAGAGCCCTCAAAGTTTCAGCAAAATGTAGGTCTGGATGCCCTCTTCATCGACTTTTTCAAACCCCATTTTCGCCAAATTTCACAGAAATTGAGAAAAGTGGCATTTTCAGCCCAAAATAAGCGTTTTGGGGGTGGTTTATTGGCCAACCTTTAAACGGCTGTATCTCCTAAACGGTGATAGCTAGGGCCCTCAAAGTTTCAGCAAAATGTAGGTCTGGATGCCCTGTTCATCGACTTTTTCAAACCCCATTTTCGCCAAATTTCACAGAAATTGTGAAAAGTGGCATTTTCAGCCCAAAATAAGCGTTTTGGGGGTGGTTTATTGGCCAACCTTTAAACGGCTGTATCTCCTAAACGGTGATAGCTAGGGCCCTCAAAGTTTCAGCAAAATGTAGGTCTGGATGCCCTCTTCATCGACTTTTTCATACCCCATTCTCGCCAAATTTCACAGAAATTCAGAAAAGTGGCATTTTCGGCCCAAAAGGAGCGTTTTGGGGGTGGTTTATTGGCCAACCTTCAAACGGCTGTATCTCCTAAACGGTGATAGCTAGGGCCCTCAAAGTTTCAGCAAAATGTAGGTCTGGATGCCCTGTTCATCGACTTTTTCAAACCCCATTTTCGCCAAATTTCACAGAAATTGAGAAAAGTGGCATTTTCAGCCCAAAAGAAGCGTTTTGGGGGTGGTTTATTGGCCAACCTTTAAACGGCTGTATCTCCTAAACGGTGATAGCTAGGGCCCTCAAAGTTTCAGCAAAATGTAGGTCTGGATGCCCTGTTCATCGACTTTTTCAAACCCCATTTTTGCCAAATTTCACAGAAATTGAGAAAAGTGGCAATTTCGGCCCAAAAGGAGCGTTTTGGGGGTGGTGTATTGGCCAACCTTTAAACGGCTGTATCTCCTAAACGGTGATAGCTAGGGCCCTCAAAGTTTCAGCAAAATGTAGGTCTGGATGCCCTCTTCATCGACTTTTTCAAACCCCATTTTCGCCACATTTCACAGAAATTGAGAAAAGTGGCATTTTCAGCCCAAAAGAAGCGTTTATTCGCCAACCTTTAAACGCTGTATCTCCTAAACGGTGATAGCTAGGGCCCTCAAAGTTTCAGCAAAATGTAGGTCTGGATGCCCTCTTCATCGCCTTTTTCAAACCCCATTTTCGCCACATTTCACAGAAATTGAGAAAAGTGGCATTTTCAGCCCAAAAGAAGCGTTTATTCGCCAACCTTTAAACGCTGTATCTCCTAAACGGTGATAGCTAGGGCCCTCAAAATTTCAGCAAAATGTAGGTCTGGATGCCCTCTTCATCGACTTTTTCATACCCCATTTTCGCCAAATTTCACAGAAATTGAGAAAAGTGGCATTTTCGGCCCAAAAGGAGCGTTTTGGGGGTGGTTTATTGGCCAACCTTTAAACGGCTGTATCTCCTAAACGGTGATAGCTAGGGCCCTCAAAGTTTCAGCAAAATGTAGGTCTGGATGCCCTGTTCATCGACTTTTTCAAACCCCATTTTCGCCAAATTTCACAGAAATTGAGAAAAGTGGCGTTTTCAGCCCAACCTTTAAACGGCTGTATCTCCTAAACGGTGATAGCTAGGGCCCTCAAAGTTTCAGCAAAATGTAGGTCTGGATGCCCTCTTCATCGACTTTTTCAAACCCCATTTTCGCCAAATTTCACAGAAATTGAGAAAAGTGGCAATTTCGGCCCAAAAGGAGCGTTTTGGGGGTGGTTTATTGGCCAACCTTTAAACGGCTGTATCTCCTAAACGGTGATAGCTAGGGCCCTCAAAGTTTCAGCAAAATGTAGGTCTGGATGCCCTCTTCATCGACTTTTTCATACCCCATTTTCGCCAAATTTCACAGAAATTGAGAAAAGTGGCATTTTCGGCCCAAAAGGAGCGTTTTGGGGGTGGTTTATTGGCCAACCTTTAAACGCTGTATCTCCTAAACGGTGATAGCTAGGGCCCTCAAAGTTTCAGCAAAATGTAGGTCTGGATGCCCTCTTCATCGACTTTTTCAAACCCCATTTTCGCCAAATTTCACAGAAATTGAGAAAAGTGGCATTTTCAGCCCAAAAGAAGCGTTTATTGGCCAACCTTTAAACGGCTGTAGCTCCTAAACGGTGATAGCTAGGGCCCTCAAAGTTTCAGCAAAATGTAGGTCTGGATGCCCTCTTCATCGACTTTTTCAAACCCCATTTTCGCCAAATTTCACAGAAATTGAGAAAAGTGGCATTTTCAGCCCAAAAGGAGCGTTTTGGGGGTGGTTTATTGGCCAACCTTTAAACGGCTGTATCTCCTAATCGGTGATAGCTAGGGCCCTCAAAGTTTCAGCAAAATGTAGGTCTGGATGCCCTCTTCATCGACTTTTTCATACCCCATTTTCGCCAAATTTCACAGAAATTGAGAAAAGTGGCATTTTCGGCCCAAAAGGAGCGTTTTGGGGGTGGTTTATTGGCCAACCTTTAAACGCTGTATCTCCTAAACGGTGATAGCTAGGGCCCTCAAAGTTTCAGCAAAATGTAGGTCTGGATGCCCTCTTCATCGACTTTTTCAAACCCCATTTTCGCCAAATTTCCCAGAAATTGAGAAAAGTGACATTTTCAGCCCAAAAGAAGCGTTTTGGGGGTGGTTTATTGGCCAACCTTTAAACGGCTGTATCTCCTAAACGGTGATAGCTAGGGCCCTCAAAGTTTCAGCAAAATGTAGGTCTGGATGCCCTGTTCATCGACTTTTTCAAACCCCATTTTCGCCAAATTTCACAGAAATTGAGAAAAGTGGCATTTTCAGCCCAAAAGAAGCGTTTATTGGCCAACCTTTAAACGGCTGTAGCTCCTAAACGGTGATAGCTAGGGCCCTCAAAGTTTCAGCAAAATGTAGGTCTGGATGCCCTCTTCATCGACTTTTTCAAACCCCATTTTCGCCAAATTTCACAGAAATTGAGAAAAGTGGCATTTTCAGCCCAAAAGGAGCGTTTTGGGGGTGGTTTATTGGCCAACCTTTAAACGGCTGTATCTCCTAATCGGTGATAGCTAGGGCCCTCAAAGTTTCAGCAAAATGTAGGTCTGGATGCCCTCTTCATCGACTTTTTCAAACCCCATTTTCGCCAAATTTCACAGAAATTGAGAAAAGTGGCATTTTCAGCCCAAAAGAAGCGTTTTGGGGGTGGTTTATTGGCCAACCTTTAAACGGCTGTATCTCCTAAACGGTGATAGCTAGGGCCCTCAAAGTTTCAGCAAAATGTAGGTCTGGATACCCTCTTCGTCGACTTTTTCAAACCCTATTTTCGCCAAATTTCACAGAAATTGAGAAAAGTGGCATTTTCAGCCCAAAAGAAGCGTTTTGGGGGTGGTTTATTGGCCAACCTTTAAACGGCTGTATCTCCTAAACGGTGATAGCTAGGGCCCTCAAAGTTTCAGCAAAATGTAGGTCTGGATGTGGATGCCCTCTTCATCGACTTTTTCAAACCCCATTTTCGCCAAATTTCACAGAAATTGAGAAAAGTGGCAATTTCGGCCCAAAAGGAGCGTTTTGGGGGTGGTTTATTGGCCAACCTTTAAACGGCTGTATCTCCTAAACGGTGATAGCTAGGGCCCTCAAAGTTTCAGCAAAATGTAGGTCTGGATGCCCTCTTCATCGACTTTTTCAAACCCCATTTTCGCCAAATTTCACAGAAATTGAGAAAAGTGGCAATTTCGGCCCAAAAGGAGCGTTTTGGGGGTGGTTTATTGGCCAACCTTTAAACGGCTGTATCTCCTAAACGGTGATAGCTAGGGCCCTCAAAGTTTCAGCAAAATGTAGGTCTGGATGCCCTCTTCATCGACTTTTTCAAACCCCATTTTCGCCAAATTTCACAGAAATTGAGAAAAGTGGCAATTTCGGCCCAAAAGGAGCGTTTTGGGGGTGGTTTATTGGCCAACCTTTAAACGGCTGTATCTCCTAAACGGTGATAGCTAGGGCCCTCAAAGTTTCAGCAAAATGTAGGTCTGGATGCCCTCTTCATCGACTTTTTCAAACCCCATTTTCGCCAAATTTCACAGAAATTGAGAAAAGTGGCAATTTCGGCCCAAAAGGAGCGTTTTGGGGGTGGTTTATTGGCCAACCTTTAAACGGCTGTATTTCCTAAACGGTGATAGCTAGGGCCCTCAAAGTTTCAGCAAAATGTAGGTCTGGATGCCCTCTTCATCGACTTTTTCAAACCCCATTTTCGCCAAATCTCATAGAAATTGAGAAAAGTGGAATTTTCAGCCCAAAAGAAACGTTTTGGGGGTGGTTTATTGGCCAACCTTTAAACGGCTGTATCTCCTAAACGGTGCTAGCTAGGGCCCTCAAAGTTTCAGCAAAATGTAGGTCTGGATGCCCTCTTAATCGACCTTTTCAAACCCCATTTTCGCCAAATTTCACAGAAATTGAGAAAAGTGTCAATTTCGGCCCAAAAGGAGCGTTTTGGGGGTGGTTTATTGGCCAACCTTTAAACGGCAGTATCTCCTAAACGGTGCTAGCTAGGGCCCTCAAAGTTTCAGCAAAATGTAGGTCTGGATGCCCTCTTCATCGACTTTTTCAAACCCCACTTTGTTAGACTGGGTGCCCATCTCCCCTGGCATTGAACATTTGGGGGTGGCTTGTTCGGGAGGTTTACAGTAGTGGTAAACAAAACGACTCTAAAGAAGAGTTAATTCATGGAATTAAGACAGCTTGGTCTAAAATACCGATATCTGTGCTGCATTCTTTATACGATTACCTGCCTCGAAGGCTTTATGAAATTATAAATAAAAATGGCGAAAATACACACTATTAAATTACAAAAAACTGCTCCAGTTTTTTCGTATTTATCCTGTTTCATACTTTTCTGAAATATTTTTCAGCGAAAACATTATGTAAAACGGTAAAATCGTCCCTGAACCTAAGCAATTGTCGCACTGAAAATTGACTCTTTGAATTAAATCAATTACTGTAATTTAAGGAAAATGTCCTGTGGGGATTCAGTCCATTCATTTTGTTTGTGATATTTAATACTTCGAAAAATAACATTTCTGGAACTGGTAAGGTTTTATTTTACCGCTTCATGGAAGGAAATATGAGTGAACCTAAGCATTTGTCGTGCAGTGTATATATGTAGGTGTCTTTTACTTTTTATTATCTAAATTGGAGATACCGCGTGGACAGTTAAGAGTTAGTGGCGGAGACGTGATATTTTATTTCTTTTAAAGGGAATATAGTAGACATTTTAGAGGATATTTGTCTCACGCAAACTTTTTAATTTTATCTGTAAAATTTTTCCTAATGTGAAGAAAACCTATAAGAGTTGCTATTAATTTAGGTAAAACATTTAAAAATGTAGTTAATTTATTACTAGAGGGTTCTAGCTGAGAACAAAGTGGATAATTTACAGGAAATGTAATAATGTTACTGTTGAATTCATTTTTTTCTAAATATGCGAATATAAAAAATAACAATGCTAGTACTTGACCATTGTATTGAACTCTCCAAAATTTATTTCGTCTAGCGCAGTGATTCCCAAAATGTGTGACGCGCTCCCCTAAGAATGCGTGAGGGTTGGGAAGGGAGGAGGACAGTTCAATTGTTGATGTCGTCTAAATCGTAGTATATTTTCCAAGGCTACCATTTCGACTCGAAAATCTATTCAAATTCTAGAGAAGATAATCCGTTTATTTTTGCAAAACAAGCAGCCAAAAAATGTTTAATTTCTTCGTCGATTAAAAACAAATCGCTGGAACCAAATCCAAACCTCAAACTCAGCAGACCTTGTAAGGCAGTGGTTCCCAATCTTTTTCAGCTCGCACCCTCCTTGTGAGATCTGCTGATCCTGGCGCCCCCCGAGAAAATATTGGCCAAAAACCAAAAATGGCCATGGGCAAGGAATGCTTTTAATTTTGGACATAAGTCGCAATTTAAATTGTTTGAACTTGAACATTTGATTGTTAGTGCAACCCATATTTTGGAACTACTGGAGTTTTTAGAAAGCATTATTTAACTTTCATGATTTCCACATCCTGAATTTCGTCGTCAGTCCGACCGTCATTATGGCTTTAGTGATACGTCGAGCAGCAAAATTGATATCAATATTATTGGCGCGACCAAAATCTGTAATTTTTTTTTCCAAAAATCATGCAAGGACTATAGCTGGCTGATGCGGTACATTTCAGCCATTACAAGTGATTTTTTTTTTCTCGACCTAATATTCTCAGCAGTGTTTATCAAATGGCTAGTAGTAGCGAATTAATCGACGAAAATACAATCTTTGCCATTTTGCAACGCTTTGCAACAACCGATTAGTTCTGGTGTAATTCATTAATGGGAAGGAAACTATAACTTAGTGATGGAATCAATATTAGAGTTGTGTCCGCGCCCCCCTTCCCTGATCGTCACGCCTCCCTAGGGGGGCGCGCCCCCCAGTTTGGGAATCACTGTAAGGGGTACACGAACTGAAAAAGATTGTCAACCACTGGTCTGCAACATTATAATCAAATTTCAAATACTTATGCAAATAGTTTGACTTAGGATAGTCGGTGAAACCACACCAAATACGATTGAATTTAACTCTATCATTTGCCAATTCCATTAGAATGTTGTCCTTTATAATCCTTACCTACACATTTGTTCTATTCCTAACTCTTTGCTTGTCGCACTTTCATGTTGTCTGCCTTCTGACCTTTTTGCCAAAATTCAAATCTAAATTTGGTATATCCGTTTATTATTTCCATATGCATACTGTACTCCTTACGATGAGTATATCCGTATTTATAGAATGTACTCTTGCCAACATTCATAAAGTATTCAGGAGAATTTCAAATGCACGAAATATTTTCACCAATCCTCGTACCTCGTCCATCATACGCATGTAGTATGAAGATATACGTATAAATGTCGTTCAACAAATCTAATTAAGAATTTGCCTCGACCTTTTTATGTTTTTGAACTTGTTTCGCGCTCTCATTTCATGGGAATTCCCTTCATTTCTGCACTTGATGAAAATGTCTTTCAATTTTGCCATAGTTGATAAATTACTTGTTTGAAAGAATCTGGCATTTATGAAAGTCTATATAATATGAATGAATCCTTTTCGGAGTGCTTTTTGTAGAGGTCCTTTTATTGTTTTATTTTTTTTTTTGTAAAGTGTGGGAAGATCATTTTGAATCAGTGAATCGGTAGTAAGCATGACTTAAGGTTCGTGTCGGTAAAGGCAGAGAGGGTTTTTTTTTGTGTTTATATTAACAGACAATGCACGAGTGATGAGATAAGAAAAAGATGTCATGTCATGTCATGTATTAAAACCGGCGATTCGTCGTCGAGTACATATACAGAACTGCATATCCTGTCGATGTCAAAGGTATTATGAGTCATGAAACAACAAAAGAATGACCGTGTTTATACCGGTGCAAAGATAAAAAGTTTTAGGCAAAATTAAATTATTTTTGGACGGCATATACGGGCTGCAGTAACTAATCGAAACTAACTTTAGTCCCACTCGCAACAGATGGCGAGGTGCTTGCCAATCCAGTATGCCTATAGAGACAAGCGACTGTCTCTGAAATTTATCCAGGAAGAGCGAAGTCGTCTTGTTATTGGGGTGATATCGTTTTCGATTTTCGTTTCGCTACAAAGTTTATAGTAAATTTCTGGTTAGAAAAAACGCGGGATTAACAAATTTCAATTATAATATTGTCCAAATAATCGGCTGTGTGAAGTTAGCCAGTCATGTTTTTGAAATTAGGTCCTTTTGCTCGGTGAACCGTTTGTTCTACAGCGGCTACGTTTGTTCTTGATTGTTAACCAATTATTATCGTTTGTGCTTCTCTAATTATTTAATTATAGCAACTTTAAAATTGTGAGTGTGAAGTTAGCCAGTCATTTTTAAATATGGATCGGAAAGGTATAGGTTTGGTATCAATCGAAAGCCAGACGTTTGTTCATCCTGGAAACGGAAGGATACAGGAATTATTAAGGAAAAAGAGATTAGTTGTGACGTCATCTTCACTCAACCAACGCCATCTACTCAGCTCAGCTGTACGGGCAACCCGTGTCCCGCGAACAATTTATGCAAGATCCACACCATCATCGTACAGCTGAGCTGAGTAGATGGCGTTGGTTGAGTGAAGATGACGTCACAACTAATCTCTTTTTCCTTAATAATTCCTGTATCCTTCCGTTTCCAGGATGAACAAACGCCCTACAAAATGAACAAACGTCTGGCTTTCGATTGATACCAAACCTATACCTTTCCGATCCATATTTAAAAATGACTGGCTAACTTCACACTCACAATTTTAAAGTTGCTATAATTAAATAATTAGAGAAGCACAAACGATATTAATTGGTTAACAATCAAGAACAAACGTAGCCGCTGTAGAACAAACGGTTCACCGAGCAAAAGGACCTAATTTTAAAAACATGACTGGCTAACTTCACATAGCCCAAATAATCAAGATGACAGCTAAACCGTTTGTAAACATCTGCACATTCGACAACCAATTCGAATAAAAAGAAGAAGAAGAATTTAATACGCGAACTAGACTAGGAAGGTATATCCAGCCTTTTTCTCAACACAAATTAACTATACATCAAATGAAATTAACGATTTCGAAAAGGAAATTAACGCTTTAACAAGTCAAATTAATCATTCAGCAAATGATTGTCATTGTCAAATTGTTTATTTGCCTTGTTAAAGCGTTAATTGCATTTTACACCAGGAAATTTGAACAAAAATTTAGCCAAACTTCGGAAAAATTAGGGGAAAGCCTGATTTTTGCATGAGCCTTCATTTCAAGGTCCTAAACAAGACCCAACATGTCTCCGTCTCTACGAGTGCCGCTAGCGGTGCTACTGAGGGTCAAAGACCCTCGAAAACAGATTTTGCTGCATATTTCGATAACGGTAGCACATACAAGAAAGTGGTGTATGGCAAATTTGAAGCTCTTGTGCTTTCTCAATAAACGATGCAAAGACAAAATACTTTCGGGCACTCCTAACGACGCCAGTTATTTTTAACAAGGTTTCACTAAAATCTCTATAACGGTAACTTTTACTAAAAATTTTTGTATGGAAAGTTTGTAGCCTGTGGTGTTTTAAGGAAAGTGGCCAAATATCAATATGTACAGCCTTAAGCGCGCTATGGGGTTTCAAATCTTAAAAAACGTGTTTTTTTTGGGTTTTTCGTAAATGGTGCCAAGACGATGGAGTGTTCTAGCAGAAATTTCTGTTAGTAAGACGCCAAAAGTCCTCAAAGATGGGAGCCCCCCTAATGAAGTTATGAGGGTCCAAACATTCAATTTGAAGTTACAGAAGCAACAAATTGTTACAGGCTTCCCTCCCGAATGCGTTCCCGTTATGAAGAAATTCACGAAAATAACGAAAAATACCGTTATTGTACGGTTCGGACCCTCATAGCGCCTTTAGTATTACACGCATCAATCTGAAATTCAGATATTTAATTAAGCGTTATATATAAGCTACAAATTTGCCGTATAATAGTTTTCTGTGCACGTTACCGCTATAGAGATATTCCCCAAAAACTGCTTTTGAATGTTTGAACCCTCATAACTTCGTTAGGGGGGCTCCCATCTTTGGTGACTTTTGGCGTCTTACTAACTGCCACAGAAGCTACAAATTTCTCCTAAAACAGATTAGAGCGGACTCCCTCGTCTTAGCACCATTTACGAAAAACCCGAAAAACCACGTTTTTTTAAGGTTTGAACCCCCATAGCGCCCTTAAGGCTGTACATACTGATATGAAATTTGGCGACTATCTTCAAAACCCCATAGGCTACAAATTTTCATACAAAAGTTTTTAGTATGAGTTACCGTTATAGAGATTTTAGTGATACCCTGTTAAAAATACCGTTAGACCTCCTGGCGCCGTTAGGAGTGAGAAAGCACAAGAGCTTCAAATTTGCCATACACCACTTTTTTGTATATGCTACCGTTATCGAAATATTCAGGAAAACCTGTTTTCGAGGGTCTTTGACCCTCTGTAACACCGCTAGCGGCACTCGTAGGGACGGGTACTTTTAGGGTCTTGTTTAGGACCTTGAAAGGAAGGCTCATGCAAAAATTTATCTTGAATAGTGATCATTTCTTAAAATTTGAACCTGTGGTAACTTTTGCCTAGCAAGATAGGGTGTTTGGATTTTCCTGAAAATTTCATCTCGCTTATGTTTGCAGTAGGCATTCTTCAGCCACTGAAGAAGTTTAAAGAGTATTCGAAATTTCCGTCCTCTCTATTTGGAGAATTTTTCTCAAGACGATTTGTCTCAAAACGAATAATGACAAGTTTCGATTAAATTTCTTATTAACAAATATTATTTAAAAAAAATCAATTCTTGATAAAATCCTGTAGAAGTACTCCGAGCGGTGTCCTTTTGGGAAGAGAGCAGTATAGGCAGCCTCTATGGTAAGACAGATTGCAACCGCCCATTTTTCCTTTTAACGAAGTTGGCCTGAAAAGCTTCTGAAGGCAACACATTTGTGTGAAATTTGGTTGAAATTGGTGCACAAATAAAAAAGTTTTTCCTAGAAGAACTTAAATTGAGGGGCTAGGTTTGTATGGCAGCCCCTTGACCCAGTGATCCAATTTCGGTGATTCAAACATACATACAAACAGCCTGCAACAATAATAAGCACGCGTGCAAAATTTCAGCTCCGTATCTTTTATAGTGGCCGAGAAAAACGCGCTGCAACAGACGAACAGACGGACAGACAGACAGACGGACATCGTCCAATCGACTCATCTCGTCATGCTGACTACGTTTGTTAAATGTTTGTTGCTTCCAAAAGTGTGATGTGATGGCCAAATTGTCACAGCGCGTAACGCTCTTGTGTTGGTACACTCACGCCAACAACATAAATACGTAAAGAATCAAACTTGCATTATAGTGTAGTTCCGAGGTGATTTCGGATTGCAACGTGTGGTGGAGAAAATTTTTTTTTGTTTCTTATGTTTTTTGGGGTGCTGAGCTCGAATCCGGAGCTTCCCACCAAAATTTCGTTGCGGAACAGGATCAAAACCGCGAAAAACCCAAAATTTTCGGAGTTTTCCCGTTTTTTTGTTTATAACTCCGAAAGTGTATATTTCTCCGAAAACCTGTCCATGAAAATATTAAAGAAAACATAACTGCGGGTCCAACGCGCCATTAATCATTAAAATGTGTTAAGCGGTATTGCTACAATTGATAGTCATTTTTTTGGCGTTTTTTTGCAATTTTGACCCTGTTTTGCAACGAAATTTTGGTGGGAACTTACAGATTCAGGTTCTGCACTCCAAAATACACAATGTACAAGATAAATACAACTTTTACGACCAAAAATGAAAAACCGTCCAATCTCAAAATTTTTTTCATAAAATGGAACTATGTTAAAAATGGTAAATTTAAATTATCCACTGTAGTAATACCGCTCAACAGATTTTTAATTTGTATGTCTCTTTGGACGCGCAATTATGTGCTCTCTAAAATATTCATGGAGAGTTTTTCGCAGAAATAAATAGTTGCAGAATTAGGGGGCGAATAACGGAAAACCAGCAAAAATTTTAGGGTTTTTCACGATTTTGACCCTGTTCCGCAACGAAATTTTGGTGGGAAGCTCCGGATTCGTGCTCAGCACCCCAAAAAACATAAGAAACAAAAAAAAATTTGTCTCCACCACATTTTGCAATCTGATGTACTAGGTTTATCACGTAGTAACTACACTATTAGGCTTATAGCCAATACAGACTACGAACAAATCCTGGTGTAGATTAAAATTAATCCAGTCAAAACCCTGGATACTAGATCGAATCATATGTCACTAAATTCAAAATGCGTCGTAGAATGTACTTGCATTATTTAAATTGCAGTACAATATGGTACAACTGTCAACTAAATCTAGGATTTAGTAAATCTTGTCGATAGTCTGAATCGCCCCTTACATAGTAAGAAAAATGCGACAAGTGTACGAAGCATTTTCGAGGTGAAAGGAACCTAAGTATTTCCCCAATCCAAGCAATTATGTTCAATTATGAAAACAGAATGAGGCGGCTACATTGTAGTCTATACTGATTAATGGTATTTTCTTCAGCTGACCATATAAGGTGTTTCGGGTGTAAGGACTGAGTATTGGCATTTCTCTCAGCTGGCCATCATGTGTTTCACTTTGAAAGCGTCCTATAGATACAGCACGTCAACTAGTGATGCATGATCTTAGAAAAAGCATATAGTAACCCATGCCATGCGTTAGTCCAGAATGGCCATCAGAAAATAAAAATGGCACCGTTTTCACACTATTGCAGCTCATAGTATGCGTGAAAATTTTATTCAAACATCAAACGGCGAAATGTAAACTATGTCTAAGGAAACGAAAAAACGGCGCAACATCGTAAGACATAGTATGTAAACTGTTTCAAGATCCAAAATTAAACCTCTTCAAAAATTAAGATTGATTTCACAGAAAATTCAGCTACACCTTAGGCATAATAGCTCGTAGGCGACGACAGAAGGGTTAATAATTGCATCGACAATATTTTGACGTTTGTATCATTTCGTGGAGTGTAGTGTAATAAATTTGGAGTCAAACACATATGGGTTGTGTGATCACATAGCCATTCTGGACTAACGCATGGCATGGACTATGCTTCTTCTAAGTGCATGATGTGAAGTTTATTTTGGACTATTTTGACGATTTATGACGTCAATGTTGGCTGGGTCTTTTCAAAATTTGGTCATAGAAGGTAAGTATTTTTAGGTATGTTCTATGGCGGGACTCTACCGTTAAAATATTGTTGCAAGTAAATAGATTAAAAAGTAAAAGCAAGTTGAGGTCTCCTCATATGGGGATACATACTTAAGTTTCGGACAGCCAAGAGCCAGGCGACTTAATTTGACAAAAGATAGCCTGGTATTTGGGTCGTCGAGACTATAGCATCTCCTATTCTTATCACATATCAAAAAGATAACGATATTCAATAATAATAATAACAGTTCTATAATTTCAAGATTTCAATTTTTTTTAGATTAATTTAAATCTCAGAATCTTGCTAAATTCCTCGTAGTATGTAAAGCGTTTAAGGTTTAACTCCACACACGTTGCGTGTGTATATTATGCTAATTTAATACATAATAAAAATAATTTTAGCCTCTCTTATCACTTTTTGAAGAATAAACGAGTACATACTTGAATCTTGAATGAAATTCTTATATATAAGTACATAAAAGTTATCTGGAATATGCAAATGTTTTTTCGTGTTTTTTTTTTTTCAAACTAACTTACTTCCAACCTGTAACTAACTGGTTTTTGATTATTATTATAGTAGAGAATATCTTGGTAAAAACATGAGCAACTGACTATAGCATGAGACCAGATTAGCCAAACATCATTGTGGTTCTTAATCTTGACTGAGTCGCACTGTATAGCGTCAACATCAACGTCTTGAGATATTTTCGAAGCAGCGGGTACCTATTCTCGTCGTACTTCTTTGTTTTTTAGTGAATACAACTAATTATCGATATTATGGTTGTTTTGTGAATTAAGAAATGCATTGTACCGTGTACTAACTGGAAAGAAATCAGCAACTGTGGAAGTGACTTTTAAAGGTGACATTATGAAGTCTGTGATGTCGTTGGTTTTAATTGGTGTTTTGTTTAATCTGTCTGTATGCAGTGCTTATTATACAGGTAAAATCTTAAAAAAATAAACAGTAAAAAAAAACAGTGACCTTTAGCGAAGAAACACTTAGAATATACTGGATTTTCGACTTTGGCCCAACTTTCTAAATTTCAAAATCTTCGCCACGTTCTATTTGGTTATTTACCGGAAAATTGCCAATCAATATGTTTAACTAAATACTAAATGAAATGAAACTTATTACGACTTTGAGACATATATTCCACCAAAAGTTGTTAAGAACCTGCTTTTTTGGTTTTCGTTCTTCTTTATTGTGAAAAGTTATTTTAATGTTCGTACAGATTTTATCCTTGACTAAATATCAAAAGTTAATACAAAACATAAAAAAAATCTACAGGTCACACCAGTCACCACGATAACTCTGCTCTTGACTTAATTCATCATTCGTATAAGGATTTGTTTCCCGATCTCGAAGCGTGCTGTCCAACCGCTGGATCAGTCGTAGATGAATATCATTATGTTGTGTTTTTGCATTATATTAACGCAAATGGAATCAGTTCTTTTCCCTGTACCGGCGCCCTCATAAGTCACACACACGTCTTGACAGCAGCACATTGTGTCACAGGTCCTGTATTAGATCAATCCGGCGTATTGTAAGTATCTAAAACATCTCATCAAATGTTATCTTTGATTTTCAAATCTTATCTTAAATATGATCACATGTTTTTATCAATGTTCTAGACACTACATTCGCTTGGGAACCTCTAATGCCACACACCCGGTATGTCCTGACGTAAATAATTGTCAGCGCTCGGTAACAGATCGCAGAGTAGCCAGTGTGAAAATTCATAGAAAATTCATTGAGCCGCATGGACCAAACGATATAGCGCTGATTCGACTTGAAGAGCCTGTTACACAATTCACATCAACCGTTCGACCAATCTGTTTGCGTTGGGTTCACAAGCCCCGTGACAGCAACTTGGCCGCAGGACATACATTTACCGTGGTTGGAAGGCGTAATTGTAAGTATCCATTTTGCACACTTATGTATGAGAGAGAGAGAGAGAGTTTGAAGCAAGCGGTACATACAGGAAACCGAACAGTTATCGTAAAAAAACTGAAACGTCAAAAACTTGGCATAATAGGACATTTTGCTTAATTTTTGGAAATTTCTCAAAATTTTTTCAAACCCAATTTTGCAAGTTTTCAAAAAAAATCCAACAGGGTCAGTTTTTATTTTTTTTTTTCATTTTTTCCAATTTTTCCATAAAGAGGATCAATTTTAATTTTTTCGAAATTTTCATAAAAACGGTTATTTTCAAAATTTTTCAAAATTTCACCAAAAATGTTCCAGCACGGGGTCAATTTTTAATTTTTTTTCTAAGTTTTCTCAAAAACATTAAATTTAAATTTTTCGAAATTTTCCAAATGCAAGGTAAATTTTTTGATGCATTTTGTACCCGTTATCATCCCTAAACTTGTGGAGTCAGTTTTGATTACATTATATTTTTTTTAACTGCTCGGGTTTTGTATGCCGCACCCTGTAGAATCAACCAATGGAAAAATTTTGAAGGCTAAATAATTTATTTTTAATGGTCTTGTCTACACTATTTACAAAAAAAAAGACCGTTTTTCTGAAAGAGATGGATTAAGGAGAAGGACGATCGAAATCTATTTTTCCATATAGAAAGCATTTTTTTGTTTTGGCAACAACGACAGGCCCATTAAAAATTAATTCAGACAACATGCTAAAACTCAATTACCTAGTCGTTTTCAATTTAAAACTAAAATCAACTACATTTTCAGTGAAAGAAGAGAATCTCTCCCTCGTTGATTTCGACGAATGCGAAGCAAAATACGCTCATCGAAATATTACAATTACTGATCGACAACTATGCGTTGGTGGAAACTATAAGAAGGATACTAATCATTGTGAAGAAGTGCTGGATGGTTCGATAATTTCAAATGTTGATGGTTGTGCAGTTTTGGATGGCATTTCTTCGTTTGCAAAGAGTTGTGATATAATGCAATGGCCGGCTGTTTATACCGATGTGAATTCGTATAAAAGATGGATATTAAGACATTTGAGAGATTGAATAAAATACTTGTACTAAGATAAATTTGTTGTATACGATTTCCATGAAGCAGTACCTTAAACTTTATGTAAGTTATATCAGAAGTCTCCCGAGAAAAGTGCAACGGATTCAGGTTAAACGATTTTCGCTCGTCAAGTTTATGATTACAGGGGGTAGGGAGGAGACACATCGAGAGCGCGAGCTGAAAAATAATACAAAATTATTTGTACGTGGCTACCATTGGTCACAATTGTACCGCTCCGTACCCGAATCAGAGTTTTGAGGTTATATTTCAGACTTATGACTACCATCTAGAATTAGATTCACAAGTAGATGCATACTGCATGCTGCCAATAACCGTCTTCACGTTCTCAAAACCACCAACCAGCCGCTTGCAAATTCTCCAAGCGGCAGCTAGTTTTAAACCTCGATTAGGTTTAGAATCTTGTTTGTCCTTAGCTCCTTACTTTCTGAAGCAGTCAATACGTTAAAACCCGCTGATCTCTAGTCCAGAGAGAATAACAGCTGTTCCGTTTTATTTTATTCTTTCCATTTCTTTATTCATTTTTTTTAAATGAGGTTATTATCATCAGAAAAGGCAGGCTAGAGACTAACAGAAATTGTTTGAATCAACTAATCAGTAAAATTGACTTTCAGTATGTATCGGGTATCGGGTCCGCAAGGGAAGAAGCTTCGGTGATCTGATTTTAATCGATGCAGTATATTTTTGAAAATTTGCCAAGCTTAAAAAAGTTTGCGGTTGTATGCAATTTAGAAAAAAAACTGTCAGGGTAAATCTTTCTATCCTTGGAAATAAAGGTGAAATGTCCTCTTAAATAATTGGACTGGAAATGGCCCAAAATAACCGCCGGAATTAATAGCGGTATTTTTACACACCTCCTTCGCCAAAAACTTCGCATTGGTAAATAACCAAAATAAAAGTTAGTCAAAGTAAATATGTAAATAAATAAATAATAAAAATTGCGTTAGTGGATTGTAAAGGATAGATGGACACTCCATACCGCACGCCACCCCCAATAACTGCTTCTACTTTACCATTTTTCGCCCAAGAGATATCTAAAACTCTACCACTAAGAGTTTAAAATGTACCCACTTTTACAACAATATGGAATTCCCAAAATTAGACACATTTAGGAACGGACGAAATCGGAACACAAGTCATAGGGTCACCGAAGAAACTATTAGCCCGAAAGAAAGTTAAGGGTATCCAAATTTCGGCTGCGCCCGAAATTAGCCTCGGTCTCGTTTTTTTCTTTTTGTGCTTTTCAAGGGAAATTCCCATTTGCTCATTTGTTTAAGTAATTTTTCTTTTCCTAAATTTTCAAATTACTTATCTGTTGATCAGTGAAGACCGTAAAGTTTCCGATGGGCATGGAAACAACAATAATTCCTTTATTACGTCGGGAGGAACCTTAACATCCTTCTTCCTTCTTTTCGTCTACATGTTTCCCAAAGCAAAGCCACACTAACGAAAAGAGCCGGAGATTATTTCTGATCCGCAGTTAGGGGATCTGCTATGTCTGACATCTTAATTGTTTGAACGCTGAAGTGAGGAGGTGAAAGTGAGTGGCTATAGGTACAAATTACCCTGTTACTCATTTTCATGGAATCTATCTATCTGTCTATCTGGTCATTTCCCACATTTGCCAGACAAACCTTAAGTTCAGCTCAACCTTCCACGACTTTGGCTAGAAAATATCGCGCCATAAAAGTTTTCAGAAGAGAACCAGCCCAAGCTCGGCTACGATCGTTGAGCTCGTCTGCCACATTTTTAACCTGAGGAGGCTATAGGCTGTGTTTCTCAAAAACTTTTCTGGAATAACTTTGTCCTTTTGTACACTGGGATTTCCAACTAGAGAGATGGCTGAATCAGTTGGGTGTAACTCTGGAAGAAGAAAGTTCCAGCATATGCAAAACTTTCTGACCTTTGCATAAACGAAAACTACTTCACATTCCGGGGAAAATACTACAGAACTAGGGAATCCCCTCTCGCCATTACTGACAGAGCAATTCATGGTATTTATCGAGGAAGAAATAGAGCAAAAAGCGATGATGCCTAGAGTCTGGCTCCGGCATGTAGACGATGTATTCGCGGTTGTCAAACGTGATGATATTGACCGGGTCATCTACATTATAAACAAAGTTCAACATAAAATTGAGTTTACAATGGAGATGGAAAAAGATGGTAAAATCCCATTCCTGGACCTCATGATCACCAAAGACAACGGCGCACTAAAGTTCGCTATACAGAAAGCCAACAGCAACACAACGAACGATATCAGCTACCTCTAATCATACGTTTCCCAAAAAATGGCTGCCTACAACTGTATGGTCTACCGACTGATCAGTTATCCTATCACCAGCGCTGAATATATCAAAGAACGCGAGTTCATTATTGAAAATGCAATAAAAAATAGTTATAGTCCGCAGGATGTGGAGAAACTGATCAGGTGAAGAATCGAACAGGTGAATAGGGCAAAACTTACGACGCTGTTGGCATAGTCCCTGGAGAACACCCCAAGGAGCATCAGCACCTCCTTCTCTCATCTATTGCACAGGATTAAAAATGCCTTATCCAATTTTGGTTTACAGGTTCTAGGATCGAACAGGAATATACTATGTAGTGCAAAAGGACCCTCTGAAGCTGGAAGAGAAAAGCGAAATATATCGAATAAAATACAGTGACTGTGACAAAGCATATATAGGACAAACTAAGCGGTTGGTACCAGTACGATTGAATGAGCACATCAGAGAAATCATCAACAATGGAAGGAGGCCGAGTGCAGCAGTGAAGTCATCGGTAGCAGCGCACATAATCGAGGAGGGACGAAGCATTCAACGAGAAATTTGGAAGTACGATGTGTAAAGAGACAGAAAATTCTGAGAAATTACGATAATATACTTTTAAACATGGACCACGATAATTACCCGTCGAAACTAATAGAACTACACTGAAACAAAAATCATTATAATATTAATGAACTAGGAGTATAGATTTTTTTTTCATTACCATGATGAATGAGTTCATAGTAAATAAACCTTCTCTTCCTTAAAATGATACAGAGTTCATCTATTTTACGAAACATCGGTCGTATAACGAAAACAAAATTTTAACTTAATGTAAAGCGATCATGAACACAATGAACTTCTTACTTTATCCCCGATAGTAAGTAAATTTGATGTTATTGTTCATTAATTACATGACATCGTTCATAGTATGTAGTACATACTCGTATTGATGTCACTATCGCTTTAAGTGTATTTTATAAGCCTTCGTAACATATAGTCTGGTTGGTGTAGGTAGGCAGGGCGCATGTTTTCAAATCACAGGGTCCCGGGATCGATTCCCACTGTAGGTAGGTAGGTAATTTTTGATGACTTTTCAGAGCAGAATTGAAATAGATGTCGTGAACACTTATGAAGCTGGATGCTGGTCAGCGCCAGTTTTTTTTGTTTAATTGATGAACTCAGTAATTATATCAATGAACAAGTTGTTAATTTTATGAATTAGTTCATAATTTTAATGAAATTTTTGTTCTTTGTTTTGATAAAATCAGATTCGACTGATGAAAGCCGTCTTCGGTGCGATATCGGTGTAAATATTCATTACTTTAATGAACAATTTCATTACTTCAGGGCACCTTTTTCTTTCAGTGTAGTGCACAAAGAAGATAGCGGATTATTAATCCTACCTGCTCCTTAAAAAACTTGTAAAAATCAAAATAGGATAGGTATATAACGATGTTTAATTGGCTGTCATAGTTAGTAGCTTTTGTGCTGAAGAAGAGGATAAGTTGCCCCCGAGACATATACACACTTGAATTTAATTTTTGTAATTTACTGGGCAAGCTACTTGCACAACGTAAGAGTTGAACACTACCAAGTTCCGGCGAAGTTATGAATATGTATTTAAACATTTCATTGTTAGGCCCAAAACTTTTCGAACGCATGAGAGATCTTTGTAAGTAGGTCTGTTGCTAACACCAATATTTCGGAATTTTGCAACCATTGGCCGGTTCCGGTTTTGCTTAAAAAGGAAGCCTAATTTTCTCGGAAAAATACTCATCCAACCGGCGTAATTGTACTAGGGTAGTTCTAGATCGCTGATTTGGAACTTGACATCAAAACTGATACCCCCCGTTTCTCGAGAAATACTCGTTGAAGAAACACTAATTTTGGGTTTCTGATTCCCAATTTAAAGCCAAAAACAAGAAAAAAGCTGTTGGGCTCGCCCACCTCAGAATGGCATCCCCGTTTACCGGGAAATACTCGTCGAGTCAACGCGGCAGATACACCGAGGTTATTTTGGATCACTGATTTCTAAATATAAATATCCCTTTCCCGGACAGAACGTCTATAGACGTCTAATTATGAGCATTTGACATACAAATCGTGTCAAATTTTGGCGTTGTGTCCGGCAATGAGATATACTCGTCCAACAGATTTAGTAACACTATAAAAAGAATTTTCAATTCAGGGTTTAAGACCAGAACTAAAAACCGTAATTTCGGGAGCCTACCCCAGAATAACACCCTTGTTTTCTTCTGAAATACTCGTCGAATCACCGCGGCAGAAACACTAAGGTGATTTTGGGACGCTAATTTAAAATTTGAGGTGAAAACCAAAAAAACTTACGATTGCGCTTATAGTACCTAAAAAAAAATAGGTGGCCGAAATTTTTTTGATATTTTTTTTTTAATCGGACACCATGTGCGCATTTATCTTAACGTTGACTTTTGGGACACCCTGTATATTCAAAACTAAAAACCGATAACAATTGCCTATATCACACCTTGGTCGGGATTCATGGAATTTTAGAGAAGGCTCCGAAGGGCCCCACAATTTGCTACGGCCCTGGATATAGGTAGCACATTTTGAGAGCTTTTCCCCAAGACAAACAAATATAGGGTTTCGGACAATAAATGTACAATATTTATTTGTCAAGGGCCGTGATTAGGGTTGGGGAAAACACCACATGTCTGAGTGCCACTTATCGGTCTGAAAGAAAGGAGAAACATATGAATGGATCAAAACCCTTGAATTTTGTCATTTGGATCGTTGCATGTATACATTGTACAACCGACAGACCAAATCGAGAGCTAATCATAGTTGCAAAAAAACTAATTACTTAAAGTCGAACTAGGAAATTAAATGCATATTTACAGTTTCAGGCCACAAGATGTTTGAAGTATCGCGAATATACAATTCAATTGACTTCACTTATCTGTGCTGCAACTCAAAAAATTAATCCTAACTAAAGCTCTGAAATTATGTTGCGACACCCATTGGAACGAAAAGACCTAAATAATCATATGCTGCGGAGAACAATGATCAATCAAAAATTGAAAAAAGTTGTTATCTCTAAAATATTTTTTTTTTTGATGTTGGTAGGGGCCACCATCATCGATTTGGCCCAGGGCCACCAGAAGAATCCAGCCCTGACGACGAGATATCTGCGGAGAGCAGCAACCTTGTTCTATATTCTTCTTCTGGACAAAAATCAGTGAAAAATAACTTTGACTTTGTCTTAAAAGGGCTAGAAAACTCGATATTGATTAAATCTGTAGTAAATATTGCTATTTTTAATTATGAGTAAAGTGAATTATTATTGAAATTCTTTGGGACAGATCACAGAACTAACAACCGCCACGAATTTTCAAAATTCACTCTATTGTGGATTTGGGTTGATTGCTAAACCGAATCCAATCAATAGGTAGTGTGGTCCGGGCAGGCAGGTCCGGTAATCTTACTATAAGCCAACTACAAAAGAAATCATCAAATCGTTTTTATATTATGTAATTTTTGAAAAAATGGCTAAACTTAAGTTTTAACAATCTTTTTTTTGTCAAAAGATTTCGTTTCACTCTTTATGTTATTTCTTCAAAAACCTTTTTTTGCAACAACCAACCACTTACCTTTCACCATCATCGTTGAATGCAAAATCTCCTAAAAGCAAGTCGCGAAATCGATAGCGTGGCGGTGCATATGTTGACATTCTGATTGTAGGCTCAGCCGGTGTTACGGTAATAAAAACTTCATCCGTACTCTCATCAGATGTGCCATTACCATCGCCACCGGCCGAATACGAACGGATTCCATCGAATTGAAATAAATCTTTACCGCCACCGGCCCGAGGGCCTCGTGGCTGACGTAGACGTGCCCACAGCTTGTCCAATATTCCAACTTTTCGATAATTCCGGCACAAAAGACAAACTTTTTCACTAAAATCTTACACTTACTTTACGCGCTTACACCAAGATCTTCAAACACTGCTTTGCTTTTTAGAGAAACAGAACGACGAATTTGATTTCAAAGAATTTTTCAAGCACTTTTAACCGATTCAATTAAGATAACAGCTTTTACCGTTGCACTCAAAGAACATACTGGTACTTCACAAAATTACTAACAGGGTACACAACACTCCTCGGCGAAGAAAACTTTCTTCAATCGAATAATCAAGATTGCGAAGGCTATCCGTACGCAATTATTGTCCAGCAATAATTCTCGGACTGACCCCGTGTTTGATTTTATCCACTAGCAATATTATTGTTACACTCACAAATAATTTTATTGCACTATTTGCCGTTACTCGATTGAATCAATACAGAACGTTGATTCAGAGCTAAAGTAGTCAACACACGGCGAGATTGAGGGTCGCGACGGCACGGGCTTTAGAAAGACGTTACATTCCGTATGAATGTGAAGTTATCGCGAGGAGCGCGTGAAAGCAACTACTACCGACGACGATGACCAACTGAACTGACACATATCCTTTTCACCAACTAAAACAACGCATACGAGATCGAAATCGAAATCCTGCTAGTCGTACAGTGACTGATAAAATTGCATGCGCACTGGAAGTCCTAGAGCACATGGTCTAGTTGTTGTTTTGGTCGAACTCCAATAATGCCGGCTGTTGTTGCCTCGGCAATCTCACCCCCCACCAAAATGGAAGCGTTTCACGCAAAAGTTCACTGGAAGTCAACTGACAAAAAAAGGAGAAGAACGCGTATCCTACCTACCATAAGGACAAATGCTTGATTCAATGTTAGTTGTGTTTTTAACGTTTAATCTTACATGAATCACGCAAATGAAAATGACACCCTTTCAACGGTCACAAAACACAGGTGTAATCATTACAATGGGAAAAATTATTTTTATCGATTTCACTTATCCATTAGGGAAATCGAATATGTGCACGAGTATATATAAATTGTCCTTCCTCGTGGGAAAATACATTCATTTATAATTACATAATTGACGGGATTGGCTCACGCCTCACCTACAACAATCGACCGGCATAGGCATGAAGCGATGGATGAAGATCTAGGAGGCATGGGGGCAGGCTCTCGAGATGACATCAATAAATCTCTGAATGTTGGCCGGAAGCCAATAAGGGTAAGGAGAATACACTCGAACGTTATACACTTATCATACGGAGGCTTTCTGTGTCAGGGGTACTTCCGTCGGGCCACAAGTCACACACAGAAGTGGTCGGGAGAAGAGTTTTAAGTGACTTTTGCAAACGCCTCGAGCCCGTACCGGCAAGAGTACGAGGACTGAGGAGTCAATGAATGGGATTTATTGTCCTGAAGTAAACATCTGTATAGTTGCGTAGGTCAATATTGTGCAAGTATCGATTGGGCGGACAATTTGGTTTCAACCTAAAATTAACGGATTTACGTACTTATTTATGTCAATTATAGATGGGAGAATAAGTGAACGTAATATTTGCTATCTGGGCAAGTAAATAAGTTAACATGAAAGGATAATGGAGTCCAGTCAGTATAGTAGAATATAAACGATTATTATAATGGCCAAGGGAGTAGAGCCAGCTATATATAATTCAAAAAGTAGCTTGGCTAGTGACGCAAGCTACTTTTTGAATTACATATTATAAGGATTACATGCATACTTGAAATGGTTTTATTTAAGGAGTAGCAATTTGCATATTGCAGAGGAATCGAAAAAACTGTAACTGAGAGACGCTAAAATTAGTCCTTTTTAAACCAGTTGGTTCTGTCCTCGGTGTATGAAGCCGTCCGAAAACGAATTTACTCGATGTTCCTCCCCTTTAATATGACACCCTACATGCCTGTCTACGGTCAAGGCTGAATTCGTGTCCTTTTTTGATCTCTTTCTACATTACCGCAATTTTTTTTTTTTTTTCAAAATAAGTTTTAGTCTTATGTAGCCTAAGGAGACCGACTCCCGAAGGCCCAATGCTGTACACATACTTGCGGAATTCGGATTTCAGGCAAATCCTTAGCCATACTACCCCTTTGAATTTAGGTGTGGGCTGAGGAGGCTGTAGCCCTGGCCCTTTGATTTTAGGGGCCCCCATTGGAAGGGAAAGTTTTTGAATCATTTTGCCTTTCTTTCTTACGATGAGATTAGCATAATTTTATTGCATGGAATATGACCAACGCCCAACGGGTATTGGTCGCCCCCCCCCCCCTCCTGGCCGATGATTATGGTAAAAAAATCCAAATGTAGTAAACAAAGTCACTGCACTTTACAATGCTTGAATGAGTAAAAATGCGAGTTTGAATCCAGGCACCTCGTTAAATTTTCTGCTGCTAACACTGTAGTATAGAAAACTAATCAGTATCAGATGTCTTCTTTGCCGCTCCATATACTGGCGCGGAATGCATGCCCGGGATAGTTTCCAGCAAGGTGACACGGACAAATGGACGGCAGTAAGTGGCCACTCGTAAGTGACGGGGGTGCGGAGGCTGCGTCCCAATACATACGTTTCACTCGTGGAAAACTAAAATATTTGTAGTTTTCAGGCCCTTGATATCCATAACAGGGATACCTATGTGTGAATATCATGAATCGATATCATAAGTAGATCAGAAATGTTTCCTTTTAGGGAAGCTCTTTTTCCTTTTGCGAGAATCCCATATTTTCATGCGTTTCATTGCATGGCTTCTGAGACACAACGACTTTTGCAGAAGTTGTGATGATGAAGAAGAGGAAGAGAGTGTGTATCACTTACTTTGTCACTGCCCCGTCCTGGCTGAGAAACGAATGCGTTTTCTGGGCTCTAGATATTTCTACGATACCGATGATCTTCGGGATGTAAGCCCAATACTGCTCAATAAATATGTTGTGAGCACGGGCTGGTTCCTAGCTTAGGCAGTTAGTAGAGACATGATTCTCTCGGTGGTATCACAATGGACCAAATTCTAGTCTAAGTGCGCTGGGTGCAAAGCTGGCGGCCCATGTACCTAACCTAACCAATGGCTTCTGAGGAGCAGAATACAATTTTATTTTAACTGTCACATGAAGTCGCTCCGGGAAGATAGTAGAATGTATCAACATTCCATCTGAAGGGGATTTTAGTGAGAAATGGTATACAGCTTTGCCCAGTTAGGGACCTTGTAAGGAACGAATCTCACATTTCCTTGTCTTTCAAGTTATTTAATCAAGATTCATTTTGTAGCTAAATCATACCAGCAATGAAATTTAGATCTGGCAAGTGGAATATGCAGTCCGAGAGACAAAAATAGCACGGAATATAGTCTAAAACGCAGAAATTGGAGGCCATTTGAATGTAATCAGAGTCACTAGTGAATGTCTAAACACGTGCAGGGTTATTTTTCGTTAAATGGTTTAGAAAGCAGGGATTTGGACCGACACTTTTTTCGCTCCGCTCCGCTCCCGCTCCGACCAATTTGAAACCGCCCCGCTCCAGCGCTCCGACTACAAATTTTTCGCTCCGCTCCGCTCCTTCAACAAAACTTCATTATTCGTACTAAATGTTTATTATTTTCTGCGAATTCATCAATTCAACTTATATCTAGTCACGTATTATAGAATATGACTTAATAGGTGCGTTTTATTCGATCAAGTACATAACAGGATAGCACCAATAAAATAAACATAAAAAACATAAAATTGAGTTGTTCTAGATAGAGTGTCCGGAAACTAAACTATCGCATAAGCGCACAGAAATATGACTATTAATGTTATTTCCAGCAAAATAGGTGTACCGGGCATATATCGAATTCTTAACTCCTTAGCTCCCAGAAGCATTTACAGATTTTACAAAAATGGTACCACTCAGACCTCCGTCGGAAAAAAAAGAATTTATATGAAGTAAGATCACAAAATTTTGTCTTTGAAGCTTTTTTACACAGTCTAAACAGCTTATCCGTTTTTTTCCTGGAAATATCACGAGGAATCATATTTTGGGTGCCTTTATGCGAATGTTTCCGGACATCCCGTATAAAATTGTTATGGAAGCTGCGCTGTCCTGTACTCCACTCAATAAAACGCACCTAATAACTAATTTAAATTAAAAAGGGCGTTTCATTCATCGAGTATAGGACAGGAATTTTCTGTTATGGATGATCTTGAATTTCTTAATAATGAAGAGTGATGGTTATGACTAAACGCAAAACCTCTTTTATCACAATGAATTTCACAATAATCCGAAATTTTACAAGTTTCTCATCGAATTCTTCGGCTTTAAATCGTCCAAAATCATCAAATCATGCCTTAAAATTAAAAATTTGGTGGAAAAAAAAAACAAAGTTAACGCGGATGTGTAAGTGACATCCAATTTCCAAGATCTTAACTGCTTGTTTGTTGAGGTGTTGAGATCAACAGCACGCTCAGTAATGTTATTTATCCCCATCATAGTCCGTCACATGGGACCCTGTGCACCGATTACTCTAAAAATTTGCCTAACAATATTTTCGTGACCGACAATTTCAACTTCTAAGAAAATCATAATTTGAAAAAATGTCGGGCTTGCCCCCCCGTCCCCTCCTGACCGAAATCCTGGCTACGCCCATGTCAGATATGACTTTTTTGGCAGCATTTTTTCTGAAACCGTATTACAAGCCAGAAATCTCTCTCTGATTGCTGTTACGCATTGGGAGTCATATTGCTCGGATTTAGCCATATTTTTAAACCTTTTTTTCGAATCAGGTACTCAGCATTATTTTGGATTGTGAAGTTACTTTCTTTCCGCATTATTTTTTTTATTAGTACTTAAGACCATGCCCAGTGGCGTATTTAGAAAATTCTCAAAGGGGGGGCACAGAATACGGGGCTAATTTGTTACATAAAGTTTTGTTGTGGGGATACCCGAGAGCAGCTACATAGGAAAAACATTGGCAAGACTGAGGGATCGTTGATTCTTGATCCTTGATTTAAGGCGGAACTCAAGGAGACCTTAAGTTTTCATTAGACTTGAAATATAATATTTCGAGGTAGGTGGGTAGCTACCTTCACTTCAAGTGAAGTTGACTATAGAAAATTTCAAGGTCTCCTTGAGTTTCTCCTTAAATCAAGGATGCATTGACTCGTGAATGTAAGTGATTTCTATGAAAAAGTATGGAAAATGACACTTATTTTAATTTCGGCATTCTTGACTCAAGGTCTCTTTGAGTTAAGGTATGTGTAGTTCGAAGGAGCCTGAAGCCGAAAAGGAATTTTACGAATATGTACTTAATTGGCTATATGGAATTAATGCAATGACCAAAGAGACTGTTTCCATATGACAAAACGGATTCCAAACGGAACACTTTTTTTTGGAAGAGAAATTTCATACATCGTCCGAAATTCTGTCAAATTTCGGCCAAATTCCGCCAAAAAGTGGTTCTGCTTACTTTCGAAAGAAACACAGATGAAAAGCTGATACAACAAATTTTGGCTGACATTGTGGTCTTGAATTCCATGGCAAGTTTAAGCGAATTTGAATGCAAAATTAGGACTTACTGAAAAAGAGGCATTTGTATGTTTTGTAAAAAATCTAGTAACAGATTCCGTAAAATCGTAACACGGGCCGAATAATATTTTACAAGTACAATCCAGAATACTACACGGTTGTAAATTTTGGTGTAAACCGGGAGTAAATTTTATAAATAAAATAGTAAACTCCTATCTGTTCCAAAACTTGAATCAAATTTGATCCTTTTCAACTTATAATTTTAGTTTATTCAAAAATTATATTAATTATAACCGCTACAGAATAAAACTATCAAAATACCCTTTTAATATTATACATTTTACACCGTTCGGGATAGAATAAATTGCATTGGATGTTGGTATAACATAAAAGGGTAGAATCAATCCTACTATGTTATCAAATCTACACTAGAAACCCATTCAACCTAGAAATCTATTGATTTGTAGTCTGTCTGGTTCAGTGAGCAGCGCGCTTGCCTAAAAATCACAGAATTGTGGATTCGAAGCCGACTGCACTCGTATTACAATTTTTATTTGTTCGAGCGGTTTGTATAAATTGGCTTATCAATTTTATATACTTTTAATATAGTTCAATTATACTTTTCGTAAAGTTTTTATATGGAAATGAATGAATAAATTTTTTTTTAAATTACACCAAAATTTTCAGCCGTGTAGGAACTATCCGTGGCATAGAGCCGGGAAGTGATCAATCGATTAATTAAAATGAAGCAACAAAAGTAAGCAGGAAGGTATGGTTGTTTGTTATTTCCATAATGTACTACACTAGCTTCAAATCTATAGTATCTGCAATACCTTTTAAAACGAGTCCTAGATGGTAAGCTGAAGCAACATGCTTTAACAAATCAATTGCGAAATAGAAATGAGAAGGAATGGCTACGATGATGTTTACTTCGTGAAAATTGAAGCATTGAAGAAAGTGCCCCAGGCAGGGCACCACAGACACCGAACCGTAGGAATTCGAAAATGTATGCTAAAAATGCTTTCCCACCAAAAAACTTCAATTTTTAGCATTTTAAGAGAAAGAGAAGCATCTGGTTTAAAGACCTTAACAGCAGCCCAACGCGAATTTACGGCCAAATTAAAATACACAAGCCCGATCGAAAAATCAGACCGATTGTTTCAAATACATATTTATCAATTCAGCGGCTTCCAAGACATCGATACCGCAACAACAACTCCTCAACTTTTATCAACATAAGATGGGGTCACTTCACACATGACGAGACTTTCAATAGCAGTCCTTGTTTCCGAACAGATTCATGTCGAGATTGGGCAACGTTTCATGACCACCTCGTTGCCTCGACATAATCATAGCTTGTACTTATTCTCTGAGAGTTCTTGTTCTTGAAACCACGCGTCTATGAAAATAAGCTCAACCCGTTACAAAAACGGAAAGGGTTCATCAACGAGGAGATCTGGCGAATTGAGAAGATGATGTGATGATAATGTTTCGAAAAAGATTTACAAAGTTTAGTAATAGAAACGCTCAAAATAAAAAGGGAACATTTGGTACTGCAATTTTAAGTATGGTGTGAAAAAAGTTTGATGTGCTCACAGGGGGGGGGGGGGGGGGGCACGTGCCCCCGGTGCCCCCCTGTAAATACGCCACTGACCATGCCTGATATATCAATTAAATTATTAGCAATGGTAAGGATCAAGGAAATTTCGAAGAGCCTCCTTATTTTTTATACCAACAGAACTTTCTGTTAATATAAAGAATTATAAAGTTACAGGCGCAGTTTCAATGTAGCTATGGAGTTGAGTCCGTAGAGAAGCTCCAGAGCGGTGGAAGGGTGGCTTATCCTGGTTGCGATATTTATGAAGGAGAGTATACCTATACATTCCTCCATGGCTACATTAGTGATGTCATGTCGGTCCCCTGGGCTCTTCACATAATTTTGCGATTTGAGCAGCTGTAACTTCCGGACGCAGATAGGTAGAATCTTCAAACTAGGAGGAAATGTGCGTCAAGTAGCTATACAAGTGTGCCACATTCAGAAATTTCGTTCGGTTCCCGAGATATTGAAAATGAACAATTGGCAAAATAAAAGTGTTATTATCTCTCTCAAAAATATCGATCGTCCATGGGTCAAACTTTACAGCTTCATTTCGTTTATTTGCAATAGATTAACTGATACCTCTTCGAGAATTCTTAAGCTGGTGGTGGCTTTCCAGGCACAATTTCAATGTAGCTATGGAGTTGAGTCCGAGGAGATAGGAAAAATAAATTAGAATCGCATCTTTCGATGGAAGTAACTTCTGAGCCTAGAGCCTTGGAATTTTCACCAAATGTGAACAGTACGGTGCTCTACAAATTTTCTAAATTGCAAAATTTTTCGCTTATGAATTTCCAAATGATAGACAATTTTAAATTAGAAAACACAAAATTGCAATTTGGGCAGCCGCGTAATTTCCGAACGCCGATAGGTACGATCATGTAATTTTGAAGTAATGTGAGCTCCAAGTATCTCTACAAGTGTGCCAAATATCAGAATGATCGGGAAGGGTTCCCGAGCTATCGAAATGAACTTATTATGTAGTGAATTAGGTTTCATTGTGTGACATGAAAAATGCTGTATATTTTGCTGTACATTTCCCAATGCTGTACTGTACAGCAAAATGCTGTACGTCTGGTCAGTTTAATGTAGTTTTACTGATATTAACTCATTGCCGGACACAACGCCAAAATTTGACACGATTTGTATTTCAAATGCTCAAAATTGGACGTCTATAGACGTTCTGTCCGGGAAAGGGTTAACTACTTTTCTTTAAAAAAAAACATCTGGGTATTATTATTTACCAATTTATTTTTTATTATTATTTATTTTTTATTTGTATAGTCATTCGAGAGGTAACATAAGGCCGCACACACACGGTGTATCAATGGATTTCACATTTGACAGAATCTTATGGATTCGTATCCATGGATGGCAATCCAAGCGTCTAACTCAATTCATACATTTTTTTTTTGATTTTGACAGAACGATAGTCCAAAAACATGGATTCGGATTAGAGACAGGGCTAATTTATTACTAGATGCAATGATATTTATATCATTGACATAGTGATAAGGCTCCCTCCAACCTCCCTATCCACCCTTTTCAGGCTCCATTTTAAAACTAGTGTAGTAGATACTAAAAAAAAAAAAAAAAATAACAGGCGCGACAATCCAGTATTGGACTAAGGCCGCAGAATGTGTTAGTGACATCCTATTTCCAAGATCTTATCTGCTTTTTGTTGAGGTAATGAGATCAGCATCACGCTCAGCAGTGTTATTTATCCCCATAAATGGGTACTCGTTTAACATCTGAGTGAGATCATAGTCCGTCACAAGCTCGTGAGTTCGAAAAACACCATGGAACACGGTGAGATTCGAACTCATGAGCCTGTGCACCGAAGGTGCGCGCACTAACCGCTAGACCAGCCAGACTAGTAGTAGATACTAAGTAGCTGCCAAAAGGCAACTTGCTATGCAAGTCAGTGTGAATACAGCTTTAGAAATTTACCATTTTACCGTTGTGTTTTAGTATACAAGATCCTTTGATGGCCATGACCATGACAACGACTCGGTAGTCACAATTTTAAATTAGTAGCTGGAATAGCGGTAAATTCACCCTTGTAGTGAACGAAAAGGCAGCCTTAATTTTCCTGGCTCTCCCCGCGGACCGATTTCGATGAAACTGGGATGGTAGTCAAGTGGCGGGGTCCTTAATATTTTAGTATTGACGTTTATTATGTGAAAGATGTCCTTGGGTACAAAATGTCGTTTTTTCTGGGGGGTGCACATATACGATATGGATAATAAAATACTGGATTCGTTGAGACAAATCCTCCAGAATGCACATAAACTAAATTTGAATTTTTGAAAAAGGATATCACC
Organism: Microchrysa polita; assembly: GCA_949715475.1. Lineage (NCBI taxonomy): Eukaryota > Metazoa > Arthropoda > Insecta > Diptera > Stratiomyidae > Microchrysa > Microchrysa polita. Next base: position 84,154,911 of record OX454419.1, on the reverse strand, counting down.
ATCAAAAAGGACATTATTCTACAGGAAGCAGAGTGTGAGCATGATGGGTGTCGTTCGAAAAACAATGTCTGTGATCAGTTTTTTCGGCCTTCTGGAGCTGGAGAAACAAGATAATGGTGGATCCTCGTTTAAAAGAACATAAATATCAATATTTAACTGCAACTATAGACTTTATGTCATATCCGTTTCACAGCAAGTTAAAATAATTTTTAGGTTTCATCCTAACAAATATTGTATGGTACACCTTGATACTGTTGCTTCAGTCGATCAGGACGAAATATCATATTTTCATTTTCTGCATTTGCTCACACGACTCAAATATCAATATCTCCAAAACGAAACCAGCTAGAAAAGTGCAAAAATATTATTATAATATTATTTTAACCCACAAATTTTCCTAAAAAAAAGCAATAAAATCGGATAAGTAGTTTAATTTCAAAGCTTCCAAATATTTTCGTGATTTGACCCGAAAACAAATTGTTTACAATGAAAACGAGGCTTAAAGGTCCCTCTAGACGTGTCGCCAAATGGCTGCGCGTCCAAAAACTGGCATCGCGTACAGCCATTTGGCTGCTACTTAGCATCCACACGAGCAGCCAAAAAATGACATAACCAAAATTTCATTTTGATGATTTTTTTAAATTTAATTATCAAAATCGGACTCTGCGCGTTTGAATTATTACACGGCCATTCAAGAATTATTCAATTTCACACAAAAGAACGAAGAAAAGTTGCAAAATTGTCACTTTGAAATTGACAAGCGGTTGTCAAAGCGGTTGGTTGAGTTGCCATATTGAATATCAAAACTGGACGCATAGCCAAATGGCGACACGTTTTGATGGAATGACAACAGCCATTTGGCTGCACGTGTCGCCATTTGGCGACACGTCTAGATGGACCTTAAGCCATTTGGCTATGCGTCCAGTTTTGATATTCAATATGGCAACTCAACCAACCGCTTTGACAACCGCGTGTCAAATTCAAAGTGACAATTTTGCAGCTTTTCTTCGTTCTTTTGTGTGAAATTGAATAATTCTTGAATGGCCGTGTAATAATTCAAACGCGCAGAGTCCGATTTTGATAATTAAATTTAAAAAAATCACCAAAATTAAATTTTGGTTATGTCATTTTTTGGCTGCTCTTGTGGATGCTAAGTAGCAGCCAAATGGCTGTACGCGATGCCAGTTTTTGGACGCGCAGCCATTTGGCGACACGTCTAGAGGGACCTTTAAAGATACATATGTAACATACATAGGTATTTTTCTGAGACATGTTAGCGTTGGGTCGTTCAAGAAAAGCGTTCCCCATATTTCTAGCAGTCGTAAATGCCTTACATGTAGAAAACTAATATTTTAAAGTAGGTACTAACATCGTCAGTTCACGTGAAATCCATGCAAATACTGTCAAAATTTTGGTGATCGTGAAATCGAATTCGCTTGGTTGTACTCACTTCACATGAAAGTCTCCACACCGGTTTTTGACATTTCGCCAGCGAAAATAATGCAGTTGCACTTTATTTCACAATGAAAAGATGACATTGACAATCAATCAGAACGCGATTGAACATTTATCTTACATTGAGTGAATAAAAAGCAAGTCTCCACGGCACCGTTTTCACGGGAGACATATATGCAAGTTTTTCGCTCGGTGAACTCAGTACATACCTTTACTAATAAATATTATTTCGCTCAGCAATGGTAATCCTCATCATAGGATGCAATTGATCCGCACACTGCCAACTCAACTTTTCTCTAATCAAATCTCTGCTGTCGGAAACGCGTATATTGATTATATTAATCGCGCTTAACAAGAGACCGAGACCTAGTCTGGCTGTGATCCATGGTGTTTTTCGAACTCACGAGCTTGTGACGGACTATGATCTCACTCAGATGTTAAACGAGTACCCACTTATGGGGATAAATAACACTGCTGAGCGTGATGCTGATCTCATTACCTCATCAAAAAAAAGCAGACAAGATCTTGGAAATAGGATGTCACTAACACATCCTGCGGCCTTAGTCCAATGTTGGATTGTCGCGCCTGTTATTTATTTTTAACAAGAAATTGCATCATAATCAATCACGCGAAAAAGACAACTATCAAATAATAAATTAAATAAATCAGCTTGCTGCGGAACAGTTTATAAACAGTATTCGTGCATGATGCGCAACTGTTCACGAACAATACAGATTCTTGCTCTGCAACTGTTCAGAAAAAGTTCAGCAAAATGTTGCGCAACTGTTCGCATACAATATTTTGAACTTTTTTGCAACTGTTCATCAACAAATGTTTACAATGGAGACGGGGCTTTACGTTTCAAAGAAGTTTATTGTAGAATTCGCAAACCCAAAACCAGCATACATATCTTAAATTTTAAAACTTTTCGTCGAAAGTCTTCGATTTGTAAACATACATACATATCCATAGAAGCGAAAAGTACATACCGAATCCTATAAATTTGTAAGGACGAGCGAGTTCGTAACAAATAAATAAAAATGTATGAACGAGCATACACATAAGAAAGTAAGTAGCAGGAATACGTATCCTTGTTCAAAAACAGCAAATCTACACACATATTGTATGTCAACATCTTACATACATGAGAAACAACGCGATAAATCTTCGAAATTTGTCTTCCAACGAACCCGCACTCATCCACCAAGTAAGCAAGCACAAAAGCGAAACAGGAAAAAAGGACTCCTCAACATCTCTGGGAGCATTGAATCGAACAATTCAATAACATCGTAGGAGGATAGAGTACATTTCTGGGGTAATTTGGAGTTATTGATTTGTACCTTTGTACCGAAGAGATGTAGTGACTATGGTGAGACAATAGCGCACCATTTCCAACGTTCCTACATACATAAATGCATCCTTAACCGTTATATAGTCACAGGTTGGCAAATGTAAAAATTGAAGTGTGCGGAATGTTATAGCCATTTATTTATAGGAATTCAAAACAGTACATAGCATAAGGATTGACAGGTAAAGTGCGTGTTATCTGTGGCCTTGATATCAACTTACCGTATGGGAATATAACACACTCATGTCATGTAACCATCATTCAAGCAAAAGGGATTTGTGGTTCTTAGTTACGTAAGGATAACCAGCATATACATATGTATGTATTATTGTGTTATTTTTATCCATAATTTATTTATTTTCATTTATTTATTCGCAAATACTGAACAGATTGGTGTGTTTCAATTACATCAGTAAAATATAGATATTGAAACGATAAACACTACGCAAAAAAATAAAAAAAAAATCGACTGCAACTAAATTACATTGCCTGTTCACTGCTGATTCGAAAGTTTTGACAAAAGAATATTTTTCTATGCTGAAAGGGAAGAGGGTAAGGTAAAGGTCCAATTTCCATAGAATCATATGTTCTCACCATTCGAATTAAAGGAGAGTTTCCATAAACAGCTAGATCAGTTAAAGGAGGATTAAAAATTGCACCTGATCGTGTGTGATATGACGGAATTCTATAATTAATTTTATCCGATAAACTAGAGTGCATATTTCCAACTCAAATCTTGTACATAATAAGAAATATTGCTAAAGAAAAGTTGTTGCTTAAGTCAGGGTAAGGAACATAAGAAAATCGGACATTTGTTACCATCTTTGTTACACCGTCAACCTTTGTTCGACATCATTTTCCAATAGAATATCAACCCTGAAGATGAGCCTCACGGCTCGAACTATATATGTTAAAAAAAAAAATTGTAAATCTTGCTTGAATCCGCTCTAAGGCGTCAGGGGACACGCCAGCAGTCGGGAACCAAACGCATATTCCAAAGCGCTACGAACAAGTGAAACTCACTAGTACAGGGAAGAATATATACTTTCATAGTGATCGTTGAATTGCATTTTAGAATAAAAGGCTACTCCCAAAAATGTGATCGTGTCAAGATTTCTCAAAGGAAGATTGTTGACTGAATAGGAAAAGGATATTGGTGAAAGCTTCAGTGAGTAGACCATTACCGAACACTTTGATACGTTAAGAAATTACTGCTACACTAAAACGATAATTAATCCAGATCGGCTTGCAACGACAGACAATCGTCTAGGCGTGAGCGAGGCAAGACGTAAATAATTTACAAAAAATGAAAAAAGGAGGACTACACACGGTAGTCATCATTGCACCATGCTTCACTAGGAGTTACGGTAATGAAGAGAGAGAGAGATTGACTTATTCAACAACCACGACTTTCCGGAAGTTCCCGGAAAGTGCGTCACCGAAGTTTCCGGAACATTAGAAATGGGTATTTAAGGGCGTCGGCTAGTGTCGAGCAGTCAGTATATTTTTACCCGAGGACTATGTCATATTAGTGACTAGATATATAACCGCGTGTATATATCCGTGAGTGTTGTAATAAATAGTGTTACAGTAACGCGAGTGTTATTCATTATTGTGTGCGCGAAAATCTATCGAACCCACTGGAACGTCTAGAAAAGACGAGAAACATAACAATATTGTACGCAATATGTTCCAGTAGTTTTGACCAAGTATTAATAGTTTGACACAATATTTAGGTCTTCAGTTTTGGAATTGGAACTATGAATACGGAAGTCTTCAAGCTTCAATTGACATGGAAAATTACCTTCTGAAAAAGTGTTTCGAAGTTTATCAGGTCCAGAGGACGATTTATTGCCTAGCGAAAAAATTACAAGATGGTCCAACTTGGGTGTAATTTGACGCAAGTGCTTTGAATTGGGTTACAGGTTACAGGATCAGTAAAATGCGATAATGTACTGGAAGATTTTCGGAAAGTACTAGCAAAGTATGATGCAAACAGTGCACAAATCTCCTCGGTAGTGCTGGCGGCTGACCGATTATCTAAGGAGGGAGGGAGGGACTAGAGGGAATTGAAGAAGATGATCGCATGTTTTTACCATACGACCAGAAAAGTGTGCAGTTATTGTTTTCTATGCTATTTTCAACGCGGTCAATGTACGTATTTCTGTCAGTTTTAATAGATTTTTTGTTTCAGAATGAAACAATCCTAAAAAGGAAAGGATCGGTTTGGCGTTTTAACCGTTTATAACAAATACGCACTCGGTTTTTCCTCTGAATCAATCTTTGAATTGATCTAGTGGTATATTACGCTTTCAGGTCCCCAAGGGAAATTTTTCATGTTCTTCTTATCGACACTAGCGACACTTATCTTACCGTCCGCCATATAGCGGACACATAGGGGACCTGAAAGCGTAATGTACCACGGATTTGGGTGACGACAATGTTTCCCGTATTCGCCGTACGCGAAATGGAGATTGGTTGTTCCAACTAAGAACACGTGGAGGTAATCTGGTGGAGGGATACAAAGCCACAATAACAAAACTATTAGGAATTAAACCGGCCGGCATAAAAACATCCAGACATGAGACGAGGCTGAAAGTCCTGGACCTTGACGAGGTAACTACAAGGGACATATGCGAGGCTTTCCAGGAACGACTGGAGGTAAGCTTGGAAATCGACGCGGTAAAGTCACTGCAGAAGGCCTACGGCGGCACCCGGATCGCAATCATAAGCATGCCCACTAAGGAGGCTGACAAGGCTATGGAACGAGGCAAGCTTAAAGTGGGTTGGACCTCATCTGGTCCGGAACAGATGCCACAGGTGTTTTGCTTTTGTACACACCGCGAAGGACTGCAGCTGCCAACACGATAGAAACTTGCTTTAAATGTGGGAAAGAAGGTCACAAGGCAGCCTTCTGTGATGGCGAGCCCCATTGTATATTGTGTAAGGAGGCAGAGAGGGAAAACTGCAACCAGCAAACGGGAGGGACTAGATGCCCTTTATATCGGGAAGCACTAAAGCAAATTTCTGTATAAAGTTCTTTCAGTTAGTTTTAAAACACTGTCGGGTGGCACAGGATCTTCTGCTGCCATCAAATGACGCTATCACCTACGATCAGTACAAGAATTTTGGAGGATCAATCTGGGTCACAGATAAGGATAACCAAGTGCCCATCTAGACGTGCGGTGACTACCCTTTGCAGCAAGGGATGGCGGGCGATCTAAAAGGAGTTGTAAGAGAAAAGATCAACGGCACATATGAGTATAGCTGCTACGCTCCACCACGGTGGAATGATATCGAGTTCGACGAATTTCTTGACGGCCGTGTGCGTGACGCAAGTACAAAAAGCCCTGTGGTAATTGCGGGAGACTTCAAAGCGTGGGCCACCAAATGAAGTAGTCGAGTGACGAATAGGCGTGGTCGTACACTTTTGGATACGTTCCCGAGGATGGATATTGTTCTTATGAACTCAAGAGATAGAAACAAGAGGAAACGGGGGATCCATCATTGATCTCACATTTGTCAGCAGCTCATTGGCACCGGCGGCGATGGAGTGGCAATTTAGTGAGCTTATATTTTAGTGACCAGCAAGCAATTTTGTTTGCGGCAGGTTGCAGGGTGTATCGACCAAGGACCAATACCCGCTTCGTTGGGTGGTCTCCAAAGAGGTTTGACGAGACGAGTCTTCCTTCAAAGTGGCCCTATTGAAGGTCATGCGAAACAAAGATCAGCTCAGATCACAGAACAGTTGACAGCGGCTTGCGACGCCTCTATGCCCCGAATACGTTAATCTAGGCAAAAGAATGAAAATTACTGGTGGAGAAATAGCGGGATGAAATTGATTGAAAGCGAGACGTCAGTGTCAGCGAGTGACTCAGCGTATTGCTCGTGATGCCCTCCTCCTAGCTAGCGATCAGAAGAAGCAAAAAATATGTTTCAGGCAACTCTGTGACGATGCAGACATAAATGGCATGGTGTATAGGGTGGTGATGAAGAAAACAGGGCCAAAAGCACCACAAATAAAGTGTCTAGCGCTGCTCCGAAAGATCGTATCGGCTCCTTTCCAAGCATATGGAAGACGGCAAAAGTTGGTGCTCCTTCCGAAGCCAAATAAGCCGGCTGGAGAGCCAAGTTCATATCGGCCAATTTGCCTACTCTACTCGCTAGGAAAATTATTTGAAAGGATCAGTTTCAACAAACTTCTATCAGTAGTAGAATGGGGGCTTGTCGGACAGACAATATGGTTTCAGACGAGCGCGTTCCGCGTTCCACGGTGGACGCAATCGGGATGTTGTTCGCAATGTTGCTTGGTGGTGACGTTAGATGTTAAGAACGCTTTTAACTCCGCAAGCAGGCGGTGTTGCAAAGAATAGATGTACCGGACTATCTCGCATCTATAATCAGGAGTTACCTGTCAAATCGCGTCCTCCAATACGATACGAGTGATGGACCCCGGGAGTATAAGGTTACTGCAGGAGTTCCACAGGGTCCAGTTTTCGGCCCGCTGCTTTGGATCATTATGTATGTACAATGGCATCCTGTAACAACCAATGCCTAAAGGAGTGTAGTGGGGTTTGTAGACGACATCGCAGTAGTTGTTGTAGCAAGGAAGCTAGAGTGCGTTGAGGCTTACGCGAGCGAAGCGATTACGACCATAAAAAGCTGTGGTTACTAACGGTCGACCTAGAGCTTGCTAATCAAAACAAAAAGTCGTTTTGATCAGCAAGCGCAGAAAAAGGTGCTCGCTGAACATTCGAGTTGGTAGCATTATCATAGCCACAAAAGCAACGGTTAGGTATTTGGGGATTATGATCGACTCGAAGCTAAATTTTGCAGAGCATATTAAGTACGTATCGGAAAAGGCAGCAGTAGCCACCGTAGCTTTAGCAAGGATTATGCCCAATATAGGAGCACCCAAGATCTAGCAAAAGGCTGCTGCTGGCTCGGGCCATTACATCCATACTGCTATACGCTTCACCCGTCTGGGCTTACCTTGCACGAAGCGGCATACGTCGCTGCTGGAACGATGCCAATAGGAATTCTGGTCGAGGAAACAAGCAGACTCTACCGTTGTTATTGTAACGACAGCTTTGCAGAGTTAGAAGTTCGGAAAAGTACGGAAAGAGAGGAAAGCCTGAGGCAGTTGAAACGGCGATGAGACGAAGCCTCAATTGGCAGGTGGACACATTATCTTATCCCCGATATCGCAAAGTGGGTTCGGCGCAAACATAGATAACTCGCCCGATTGCCCTAGCTGCAAGAGAGTCCCAGAGGACGCCAGGCATGTGTTTTTCGACTATCCAAGATTCGAAACAGGGCGCTTGCACCTGAATGTGGAAGTGGCCCAAGTATTAAGTCCACAAAATGTGGTGGTATGTACGTTGGAGAAACAACACCATTGGGAAGCAGTGACTGAGTTTGTGTGCAACATCCACAAAGACCTGCAGAGGGAAAAAGCCAAACAAATCGGTTTGAAGGCTAATTACCCATAGCCTTGTTATCCTTGGTAAGTTTTCTGCATGTCAACATCGGAGGTTCAAAGCCCAATTTATCAATAACATATCGTTTGATATCGGCTTCAGATGTATCGTCGGCAAGCCCCGAAATAAACATTTGTTTGGGAGGCCTGCATAAGCACAACAACAATTGAGGATCATTAGGAGTCGACGCCAACAGCGTAAGATTTGGTAACTGAAGCGGCTGCGGATGAAGTGAATCTTTCAGCGGATTTTGCAGGTGAAGTGGTGGCTGAATTTCCGATGGGCCCGAAGTACTAGGCTTAAGTACTTGATGATGCTTTGAGCGTTTACCATCCTCCTTTTTCTTTCGAGCATTTTGCTGACGAAGAGTGGTGACTCCCGTAGGCTCTGGAGAAACGTTATTGACGTCAGCCGTGTCAGACGCGGCATTGGTATCTGATGTAGCAAGAGCAGCAACTTCGTCGAACGAACACCGTTTAAATTTTGGAGAATGAAGCCCGAAAGTCAGGAGTCAACAAGCGCCTTTTTAATCGCAAGTATTTTGTAATGTTAATCCACCACTGGGTCTTTTACTGAGAGTTGATTTGATGTTGAGTCTTCTCAGTAGTCGTTCTGTTACGAGGTGGTTTTGCGAATCTGAGTCTAAGACGGCACAGCCCGGATTGTTTCCCCCCGCTTTGTGGGAATTTCATAAGGGCGATCCCCAATTGTGTTTGTGCCAAGCACGGTATGAGAATCAATGTTGTTGTTGTAGCGATTCAAGAGATTTTTTTTTCTCTTGAATCGAAGGGGGTCTTGGCAGCTCTTGGCCGTTTTTAGCAACGGGTAGCTCCGGGACGATTTACATCGAAGAACCGGCTGCCGTAGGAGCAAAAAGAGTATGAGAATCAATCGATGGGGACGATGTCCTTTCTTTCCGTTGCATTTCTGAGTTCGTTGGCCAAGTCAAAATTCATAAGTGTGGTGTCGCTTCGAGCACTTCCTACAGTTGGAGGACAAGCGCTCCGGACTCCGGTGTGTTGGTCACAAAGAGTCCAGGCAAATTTGTTTCTCCTTTATGAAGCTGTAACGCTTTGCAATTCACTTCCATGTTTTCGACTTGATTTTGTCTCCACCAGTAATTTGCCGTGAATTGCTTCTGATGATTGAAAACGCAATACGAAGAACTTGAGAAACTCCTCAATCGAGGATCCTTGGGTTCCCTAAGTTTTTGTGTTGCCCGGTCAAGTTTTCGGGTTTTTTAAGGGAAGCAACCATTTGTGTGGGGTGTCGTATAAGGTCTTGGTACTCGAATTAAATTATCATAAAACGATAAATTTCTGAAAGTTTAGCATAATTCTCATATTTTCATGTTTATTTAAATATACTTATAGGTAGAATATTGAAACAAATCCTCCTTCCCGTTTAGCCCGACAGTAATTCCGTCACCTGTTCCGGCGTCTTGGAGAACACTGTTTCGGGATTTTCAAATCCACTTGCTGGATCGTGTATTCTCTCGTATATTTGCTTATAAATTGTAATAATAACATTGAACGATCGTTTCTGCACCGTCGATCGATGCGTGCTGCTCAACAGCAAATTAATTTGCGGCAACAGTAACACATCGGGCATATCCAGAAACGCGTCCATCTTACTCATGAAAATCTTCAGCAGATTCGCCTCAATTCGTGCCTGACTATTTTGCAAAATCGTATAGATCGGTCCCAAATTCAGATTCGCCACCAGCGACGAAGCTTGCTCCGATGTCAATGTGTCAATCTGGGCATCCGATTGGGCCTGCAATCGTTCGAGTCGCTCGTCCATAAACTCAAACATCGCGAGCGTTGTTTGCATGTGATACAAACAGTTGAGCATGTACACGGCCATATCGATTGTGGGTAGATGGGAAGCGGCTTCCGTTACGGATTGCAGCAATGGATCGATTACGCACGAGACGATTTTTGTAATGTCCGACTGACGACCCTCGACCATGCTGGCAACCGAGAGGATTTCTTTGAGGATGTTCAAGAGGCGACCGACACTTGGCGGTGGTACGAGATCGCGTTGTGGCGGATCCAAACCCATGGATTGAGTTGAGGGACGTTGAAGAATGGTGCGAACTTGAGCGGACAAGGCGTTCAAGTAGGATTGCTCGCTGTAGTTGCGTAGGTCTGTGAGACATTGTTCCAGATTGCCGCCTTTGACGACCTAAGAAAAAACATTTTTCAAAAACAATTCACAAATTTAGGGGGATGTCAACTTACATGATTTATAATGTTCTGATAAAATCGCAAGAGATTTGAAATTGCGAAAAGGATAATGGTGTCCTTTTCGCCGTTCAGAATCGTCTCCACTCGGACCTTCAGTGGGTGACATACTCCGTCCGCAATATTGGCCAGTGCAGTTTGGGTCTGAGTCGACAGGTCTGGGAAACACAAGAAGATTTTAGCATTGCAGACATTTTTTTGTCGTACATTAATTTCAGACCATTTTTATCACACAATTTGATGAGAAGCAAAAGATTTTCCTTCTCCGTCGGAATGGCCTGATGCAACCAGGCGAACATATCGCCAATGTAACGTTTCGGATCGTGAGCGTGCATCTCGATTGGTTTGGGAGTTCCGCCCGGTCCGCCAACAGTCAAAGCGTCAATGAAGGATCGCACAAGAACCGATCGACGAGCCGTGGAATATTCGTCAATCACGTACCTAAAAGATATATCTTTCAACCGTCATCTAAACATATTTTGTATGCAAACTCACTTGAAAAGCACCGGTCGATCTTGCAACCGGCTCATGGCCTGCACCACCAACGTCCCAATATCGTGCGAGTCGACATTTCTACAATGACTCTGCGTCCATCGGTACAACCGCTCCAACGCACCCTCCTGATGCAGTGTCATTTCCTCCATAATATCCAAAGCGGCCGTCTGATAGCCACTCTGCATAAGAATTCGACAGTCGGCATGAATTGCCTGGACTCGATCCAGAACTGTAAAGAACTCGGGGGTAATTGGTGCATCCTTTGTGGTGCCGTAGAGCATCTGGTGCTCGGCTACGCTTAGCTGGAATCGTGATAAGAATGCGCCGGCAATCTGTTGATGAATGCCCAACTTGTTACTTTCGGCCTGCAACGAGTTCGTCTGCTGGATAAGATCGTGGGTCAATGCCTGCGAGCTTCGCAGATTCTCTTTCATGCTATTCACCGACTTGGCCATTGCGTCAATTTCATTGCAAATCGAGTCGAGTGATAGCTTAACATCACGGAATGCATCGAGGAAACTCTCGTTGATGGCGACGCTACGTTTTTCGATTTGACTGCGAAGATTGCGACGTGTTTGAAGGGTGTTTTCGCTGAAAAATGTTGACAAGTCGGTGAGAGCCTCGAGTGTGTCCTGTGTGGGATTTGGAAGGATATGTAACGATTGCGAGAAGAAGCAAAAGGAGAAATGTACCTTGTCTGTGTCGAGGCGAGTCTCCAGGATTTTATTTAGTCGCTTTTGTATCGGATCACTCTCAGTTGACGTGGTGTCCTTCATTTTAGCCGATTTTTATGGAACAAATATTTTTACAGCTGATTTTGACAGTGTTGACAATTTGACAGTCGTACAATTTCCAGATGTCACGAAATCTTTTTCCAGAAATTCCAGTTTATGTATTGGAATGTCAATTTGAATGGAAATAGCGAAGCGAATTCCAGTGGTGAAAAGTGTGTTTTGAAACGATTTTTTTGGTTTCTGATTACATAGTGAACACACGAACACACCCATACTCGCAGTCCTAACTATAGGTTGTAAGCAAAAATTTGGAAAAGTATAGAACTCAATTTTGTGTTCGTTTTAACCATTGCAGTTTCATTGAATGCAAAGCAATTTATTCAGATTAAAATCCCTCGATAATAATTGAATTTTGCGGGAGTAGCTAGCGCGAAGTTTCACCAATAGGGACGATGTTATCACAAAAGATGATTATTTCTTTGCAAAATCTTTTCTCCTGATGAGAAAACCTCTCACATTTGGTTTGAAAAAACAAATTCCCTCATATTTCCCCTATACGTCCGCCATCTACATTTGAGCTCTATCCCGTGTAGGGTAATTGCACGCGTGAACTTAACCAGGGTAAGTGTCATTTTTTTTATATGAAGTTCTACCCAAACCTGCACGGGATAAACACAATAAAACGTACCTATTCTAGAAAATGATTGAAACCGCTCTTTACCGGAAGAAACAACTGTACTATGCCTCAAGGATCAAATGACCGTTGACACTTTTGCTTCGCACGAATGCAAAGGAAGACTTTTAATATAATTTTCTAGTTTATCAGTGATCAGACTGGTTAACAAGGGTCGTCCCAAAAGCTTCCGTTCCGACCTCGGTAGGAAGCTCCCATCTCAAAATGGTTTTGATAGTTGATATCTCCAATTCATTTCAGGTCAATATACTTTCCCAGTGGTAGTATTTTAGGTTTTTCATTCGTTTCAAATTATATGATTTAAAAATCACTGCAAAACAAGAGAACAAAAAGGTAAGCCGCCTTCTCCGATCTAAAAGCTCATGCTTGGGAGCCAAAAAAACTATTCTAGATGAAAATCTGTGTGGATCACCCCCTCCGAGTCCCAGAAACTTTAACAAAGGGCTTCTCGGCCCATATGATTTTCCTGATTTCCAGATTTATCTAGACACACCACTATTTCCCTTGTTTTTTGGTGTCTGTGGCAAAGTGCTGGATTAGATTTATATTTGATAGAGGCTGTGGCTATTAGGTAGCCCTAGGCACTGCGACCGGTGGTCTATTGTGCCATAAAGTGCTAGATCCAACCTTTACTTTATCAATCGGGAAGGAAAAATAACTTCATGGTGGCCTCATGCCCGAAGTGATCACAAGATTTCATTTTATTAAAATCCATTACGCAGACAACTCATATGCTAACCCCTTAACCTCTCCTAATTGCCTCAATTCCATTCATTGATTGGTTACCACGAGGTCATGGACTATGTATCGATCATTTCCTCATTTAATGTCGTTCAGGGAACTCGCTCTCATCCAAAAACTGATGATGAAATCCGAGTAGTTGAGTGTCCTAAAAGTTACATAAACTTGTCGGTCAAACTTGGAAGGAGTTTAGTCGGCGAAGGCTTGGAAAACCTTCGAAGAAACAATGCAGAGACAACGTGCGTACGTAGCAAGCGGTGAGCCGATACAGCTATCAAGGTCGACTCTGATTTAAAAAAAAAGTCTTCAAGCATCTTTAATAAAATTGAAAACGCCTTGTGTCGGCTCGCCGCTCGCTACACTCGCACCTCGCTAAGGTGAGCGGTAAGCGACTACAAAGCGTCATTTTAAGGTCATCTCTTATTAAAAGCAAGCCTTCTCAAAGAACCTTGAACAAAATTGAAACGGATTATATCAGCTCACACCTCTCTATTGAGTGAATCTTCAATGAAACATACTCAAGCGCTTTTCAGTGTTTTCCAGGTCGTCTCCGATTTATAGAAGATTCCGTGTATGGGCGGCCTAAAAGTACCATCAACAAAATTAAAGACACTTTTTTTCAGCTCGCTACGCTCGCACCTCACTGATTCGGTATAATGCATTGCCAGCATGCTAGAATCTCGAGCGAGTTTACGGAGCAGCGTTAATATCTTTGCTGGGGTAGCCCTTGAAAAGAAAACCACTAACAACACCAGGAAAGTAGCAAAATGTGTGGGTGGCGACAGTGACGTGCGGTGACAAATTCAAGAAGAAAGAACAAAAGTCACATTACATAAAGGATTGCACAGAGCAAAGGTGCAGCAATCCCAACTGAGAAAAAAACCACTGCTTGGCAACAACATCAAAAACAAGAACACGCACTTGACGCCACAAACCTTGTCGCATATAACACTCAGCTAAGGCTAATAAGAATGTTAACAGAGAAAGCAACTGCCGTTGAGACTAAAATGCGAGATCCAAAAACTAGAAAACTTCATTATAAATAAATCCACGGCAACATTTACGAGAGAAAAATCAAAACTGCTAAGCAACGGTCTCAACTTCGGCATCCAAACAATGCCTCCCATAGAAGACCTTGCAATCAACGTTTAAGGAGCACCATCAGCAGATTAAAGCCCGCAGTTCAGAGCACCACCGAACTAATCGAAAAACTTGCCACATTCAACGATCTAGGAGAAAACGACTGGCTTATTTCATTTGCCGTACAGGTGCTTTACCCGAGCATACCGAAAAAGGAAACCATCTGGAAATTGTAGGGGTGGCTCATGAAAGCTAGCAGCAACCCGGCGGACATGAAAAGGTTGAAAGCATTCGCAAAGCTAGCAGCAGCAGTGTGTATGAATGAGAACTACTTTACTTGGAGAGGTAGGTGTTACAAAACCATCGTAGGCATAGCTATGGGCAACTTGCCATCCCCTCTCGTTAGAGAGATATTAATGGCCATCATGGAAACGGAGAATAAGCAACGCGGTATCATGCTATGAGCGAGGTACGTTGACGACCTTCTAGCCATAATGTACCAAGAAGCGACATGGAGTGTGGAGCGAATATTCATAATCAAATACACAAAAACATGATTTTCAATATGGAGCAAGAACAAAACCAGCGCAAAGTGCATTTTTGGATATTCCAATAATCAGGAATCATCAGCAATTTACAGGCTTATAACAACATCTCTAATGGCGAACGATTGAGGAGAAGGAACTAGAGTATGTACATCAAGCGCATGGCGGAGGCAAACCGATTCAGCAAGGACACGAGAAACCAGCTAATAAGGAGGAAACGAAAACGGAACCAACACTTTGAGCAACAGAGCACGGAAAAGCGCCGATCCGAGCAAGCTGCAAACACACTTAACGCTCTCCGACCGTATCAGGAAAAATTTTGCCAAACAAAACATCGAAACAAGTAAGCACAAGCAGAGACCACCGACTACGGACCAGCGGAGTTTTCAGCTTCTTATTGTTTATTGGTACAAATTGCTTCCTAGGTCCGCATGTGCATTTATTGCTGCTTCCCGGCTTTCTAAATTAAGGTGGCTCTGATTGCAATTCATTGATTGTTCATGCGTGTGCAGCCTTACAATTCCAGTGCTACTTGATATATCGTTCTGCTTCGCTTAATGCACTTAATTACTTCACCCCCCCCCCCCCCCTAAAATTATGCTGTTGGCGGTTGGCATAGCCACCGCTGGCCTGTTCTGCTATCTGTTCCCATTAGGAGAACTTTTGTGCTTCCGATTGTGTTCGTTATATGACTAATGGTAAGGTAAGTATCGATAGTGTCGATAAAAAGAAGAAGAAATTCTTCTTTCGAGAGCTGATTGCGTAATGTTCCCTGAAATGATATCTATCGACGCGGCCTTATGGGCGTCCAGAGATTCGTCAACCCGAATTCTTGGATTCCGTGAATCTAAGGATTCCGTGTATGGGCGGCCTAAAAGTACCATCAACAAAATTAAAGACACTTTTTATCAGCTCGCTACGCTCGCACCTTACCTTAATTCCGTCGTAGATGGTGGTCTGGAATTGTTGTTGTTGTTGTATTAGCGACACAGACAGGAAACGTTTGTTTAGTTGCATCATATTTATTCGAAGACGGTGGGCATTCCATCCTCGAGGTCAAGGTTTAGAAAGAATGCTGCTTCAATTGGTTGTAACCATAACGCTAGTGGTGTAAGTTGCGTGGGAGCAGCTGGACAATCGAAAATATGGTCTACATCGTGTGGACTGGTTCCGCAGGCTGGGCAGGTGTTTGCAACTTCATTATTTATACGCGATAAATAAGAATTTAGTCGCGGGCACCAACCGGATCGGAGCTGAGCTAAGGTGGTGCGGGTAGCTCTCGGTAATTGTTCTTCGTCAGAAGATATGGCTGGAGGTTTGGTGCCAAGTACACGATTATTTGTGAGGCTTTGAGTAGCTTTACGAACGTCTTGTGTGTGTATGTCTGCAATCGCCGCTTTGTAGTCGAAGTTATCGAAAGGAACCTTTTTGTATCGCTGGACTTCGCGCTCTTTGTCCCTGATAGAGCGTCTTATTCGTCGTGGCGGTGGTGTTTTGTCCATGAGTTCATTGTTCGGGTGATTTGTACGATAACATCCGACTAGATACTGTTTAGTAAGAAGTTCGTTGTTGAGATGGTGCGAAGTGCCGTGTTCTGGCAGATTTGTATGTGGCCCCAATTTGTGTTGCAGAGACCATTTGACCACGTCGGTGCTGCATAGTTGACTAGGGGGCGACCGATAGCTTTATAGGTAGTCAGTGTTTCTTTGTCGGTGCCCCAAGTACTACCGGCAAGAGCTTTAAGAATTTTGTTTCTGCTCCTGAAGTTAGAGCAGATGTTCTCAGCGTGTGTGTTAAATTTGCCGGAGTTGTCTAACGTGACACCTAGGATCTTGGGAGTCCGAATAGTAGGGATGACGTAGGTGTCGATAAATATTGGGAGTTGCATATTGTACTCCTGGTTGAAGCTGGTGAATAAGGTGGCGGAGATCTTTGGTGCTGAGAGCTTCAAGCCTTTGCTCACAAAGAAGTCGTTGAGTGTCAGCAGGTATTCGTTGATGTGGTCGCACATTTCGGGAATGTCGTTGCCAGTCGCCATGATGGTACAGTCGTCAGCATAAGAGATGATTTCGAGTCCCGTGGGTGGTGTGGGCAGTCCTAACATGTAAAGGTTGAAGAGGGTGGGAGATAAGACTCCGCTTTGTGGAACGCCTTGTTTAATTTTCCTGAGTTTGGACTTCCCATTCCTAAACTCGGTGCAGGACTGACGACCGGCAAGATAATTCGCGATCCATTTGTGGATATATGGAGGAGTAGTGTTGCGTAGATCTGTCAAAAGTACTGTGTGGTTAACAGTGTCAAATGCTTTTGACAAATCGAGAGCAACGAGGATAGTGCGCTTGCAGGGTTTCGGCTGATTGAGTCCATTGAATATGTTGGAGGTAATCCTGTCTATAGCGGTTGTAGTGCTATGCATTTTCCGGAAACCGTGTTGATGATTGGCAAGCTGGACGTGCTCCAGGAGTTTAGGCAACACTAGTGCCTCAAGTATTTTGGCCACGGGGGACAGTAGCGTTATTGGATGGTATGATTCTGCTAGAGTATGATCTTTGCCTGGCTTCGGTATGGGGGTGATACGGCATTTTTCCATAGCTCGGGTATGATGAAGGTTTTCAGCGACAGGTTCATCGCGTAGCAGTGATATACTCAATGGCCGGAGAATCGATGTGTTTGAGCATAATCATGGCAATACCGTCTAGTCCGTACGCTTTGGAGTTTTTCGCATTTTTTATTGCAAGCTTGACTTCGTTTGAGGTAACCTGGAGGTGTTGCTCAGTGGTGCTGTTTCGGATGGCTCTGGTAATTTTGCGCTTGAGCTTATCTTTTTCGGGATGTTCGACGAATTGTTGGTTAAATTTGTGAGCGCATTTGTCGTCGTTGTTATATGTGTTATCACCGAATTTTATAGCTACCTTACCTTTGGGTTTTGTGGGGTTTGATAGAGCACGTACCGTTCTCCAAAGGTTGCTTACGCCGGATTTTACGTGGCAGGTTTTTAAATGCGAATTCCATAATTGACTTGCTGGGTTATAATGTTGTTGAGATCGCCGATGCGAGGATCATTTGGGTCTGCTGTTCGGAGTTAATCTCTCGTTTTTGCCAATTCTGCAGCAGATGATGGGAAATGCGGTCTCATGATTGGGGTGCGGCCCGCTGGAATGTATCTTTTGGCTGCATTCTGGATAATCCGTCTCAGGTTTTTTTCAGCAATACGTACGTCAGTAGGGGTTGGAAGGGCAGAAAACGCTTCATTTGTATAGGTTTGGAAGCCAATCCAGTCGGCTTTGCTGAAATTCGAATATGTCTTCTTCTCAGTGTACGTAAACTGAGCCGGTTTATCAATCGTGAGGACAATAGGCAAATGGTCTGACGAGAAAGTTATGAACGGTTCCCAAGTAATGCTGTTTATGAGCCCAGAGCTGGCGATGGATATGTCAGGCGAGCTTCTGCATGATCCTGCTATGCGGGTTGGTGAGTCGTCATTCAACGGACAGAAATCGGAATCATCTAGTTGGTTTGCGATGTGGTTGCCTCTGGTGTCGCTGTTGAGGTTTGAGTGCCATAAATCATGGTGAGCATTGAAATCGCCCAGTAATAGGCGATATCGCCCGGTGAGTAGGGGGGAAATGTTGGCCTGGAAACCAATGGGACAACTTGATGCTGGTGGTATATAGATATTGAGAATATCTATATCGACATTTCCCGACCTGATTGATATCGCTTGTAATTCTGTTGTGGTATCGGCGGCAGTGATATCGCTTGTAATTCTGTTGTGGTATCGGCGGCAGTGATATCGATTAGTGAATATGGCAGCGAGTTATGTATCAAGAAAGCCAAACCTCCTCCTGAGCCAGTGGGTCGATCGCGTCGGATGATGTTGAAGCCTCCGTAAGAATTTAGCGATGAATCGGCATTTAGTGTGGTTTCTTGAATTGCAGCAACTAGGATGTGATGTCTGTCCATGAAGTCAGTGATCTCAACAATTTTATGTTGTAGACCATTACAATTTAGTTGAACTATCTTTGTGGTGGACTAGTTTGCAACTTGCAGTGGTGGTGCTATGGTGTAAGAGTGTGTCGTGGGGCTGTGTGGTGTGCAGAGACAGTGGGGGTGACAGGTGATGATTGTTGGCCCTGATTCGTAGGTTGTTGTGAGGTCGATGCAATTTGGTGCTATGAAGGTGCTGATCGTTGTTGTTGATCGTAAATCCGTATTGTTGAGCCCAGAACAATTTTTGAAATGGCACCATTCCATACAGCATGATCACTGCACTGAGGATTGTACGTTAGAATAAATCCTCTTACCACAGACGCAGCACATCCATGGACCAGGATTTATTTCGATGCCGGCACATATAAGTAGAATTTGGAGCAACTGGGCCGGCATGGGTTGCTCCGATAGTGTAAAAAAGATGTGATGCAACTTTTGTTTCCTGGTCTGGAATTAATACCGGTTACTGGAGGAACGTTTCCTCTGCCGATGAAGATGCATAGGACCTCATAAAAGTAATCTTTCCATTTCTGAAGCTGCTGTTCTTCGGTAACAAGCAGAGACCCTTCTTTATCTTTCACTGGATGGTCACAGTAGTGAAAGATTTGGCAATCAGGGTAATTAACTTGAAAAGGGTACCACTGTCACCACGATAAGCCGCATCATTTGCCTCCTTTTCTAAAGTGTTGATGTAAGTACGCTTGTCACGCCTTACACTTCTTTTCACGCCTTTTTGTCATGATAGATATTGCTTCTCTGAATAGAATTTTGGCTGGTCATCAACTCTCTTGCGTGGCGTCATCATAAATGGTCTTCTACCTTGATCCAAACGTCCCACGATTTTCAAAGCCTTGGATACTAGATACAATCGTATGTAACTAAATGTAAAATGCATCGTATAATTTATGTACTTGCATTGTTCAAATCGCAATACAATACATTCCAATTGCATCCCCTATTATGCTGCTTTTGCTCTGTTTCTATCATTTTACAATTCCTCTCAATCTCATTTTTTTGCAGTAGCCCTTTCGTCACTTCCTGTTTGCCCAATTCAAAACGTCAAAGTTCCAATCAAATCTTCACGAAATCTCGCTCATAGCCAACTTCACACTACACGCAACAGGTCTGAAAACATCAAACGTTTGTGACATTCAACGTTTTCCAATTGGCAGCCGTGCCCCTAAAAGCAACATGCCATCGTAGTCCGCTTCGTGTGTGTCGGTCGACTGTTCGTGCGTGTCGTCGTCTTTTGATTTTGGTGTGTTCCGTGAGCTTTCGGCCGTTTGCCTAGCATTTCGGGCCAATTTTCAGTTGATCATTTCAATTTCCTCTCTTTTTCGTTTGTGTCCGGTACGAATTATCCTCTTGTGTGTTGCGATTCGGTGAAAATTCCACCCGCGAAGACCGTGTGTTGTGGGTGGCTCCGTGTGTTGTGTGTGCACCATTCATTCACGACGACGACGACGACTTCAAATTGCATCCGGTCCATGGCATAGTGTGGAGGAAAACGAAACGAAAACGACTAGTCCGGCGAAAGAATTTGTTCGCGTGAGTGAGTGAAGTGGAAAAAGGTGTGTGGCGCCGTTGACGCCAACGTCTGCCGTTTGGTTGGGGCTTGCTCGGGGGTCGAAGAACCCGATTTGATAAACACAAAGTGCCCGGCGGTGTCGGATCAAGATCGCCCCGATCGCGACATTTTTTCGCATCTGGTCATCATCTCCCTTTTCTCTGCTTTTTTTTGCATGCGTTTTTTCCCTGTGCGACGACGGTGACGTTGCGCGATCTTTTCGCCCCTGACTCCACCGGTGACATCGCGAGTGCCTTTCCAAACAACTCTCGGAAAGAGTCTGTGTGTCAGTGCCCGTTGGGAAATTTGTTGTGTGTTCGGTGATCGTGCAAATTAGTTGGGCCTGTGGCTAACAGCTCGCCCCTTAAGACAAGTGCGGCTCATATGCCGATGGCATTCGCCTGCGTGTCTATAAATAACCACAAAAAAGAAGAACGCGTTTCGTCTTGAAAGTGGACAGACTGCGGAGCTCCTCTAGCGCCGCCGCCTGGAGCCGACAGTGTGCCCGGCAGCAGCAGCAGCATACAGCGGACCGCTGTCAGCGCGACACGATCTTCCCCCCACACGAAGCAGATCGCACCGAAAACAGAACCCACTTTTGACGCCAATCTGCATCCAAGGATTACAGCAAAATGGCTGACTCATATTATCAGGTAAAAGCGCCACATATGGCATTAAGATCGATTTAAATAAAAATAAACAGAACGACGGTCAGAGCCAGTCAACCGTCAACTTGTTAGCGCGCGGCTCCGTTGTACATTTTCAAATTTTCACCGGTTCAATGGACCGCGAACGGACGTCACACAAAACTTGCTGTCAGTGTGACTGTCGTCAGCAGTGGAAGAAATTCGCGCGCCTTTTCACATCCCAAAAAGTGCGGAGCATGCGTGTGGAGTCAATGGGTGAGGTTATAAAACACAACGTTGCGCAACGTTTCGCGCAACGTTTCAAATCAATCGGCCGTTACGGATCAGAAACTTCTCCCTACAAACAGATCCTCTAAGCGCCCCCTTGCGAGGCATAGCTTGATTGATTGACAGAAATTTACAATCTGCCGTCGAACCGTGCATTTCCGCCCTCATTTATTTATTAAACTATTTATAATAAAAATAAAATGTATCTGCATCTCGATTAAAACTGGAAATTTTAATTTTCGAGCAAAACGTATCAGCTGTGATGTGTCAATTGTCACATTTGTCACTTTCCGAGAGATGGCGATGGGAACACCAAGTCTGATCCGGATCTATGCGTTTACAGAACACAATAGGAAACGTTTCGGAAAACGCGAAACGTTACGCGAACGTTGTGTTTTATAACCTCACCCAATGTCACACCTGCCGTGCTGTGACAAACACGGCCATCCGGTAGCCACTGCACAGTCGACTAAGGACAGCGGACAGCCACCGTGAGAACTACCTTCGCCCGGGAGGTGGTCCTGGTCACATCCCAGCACGTACACAGAAGCGATGACAATCGAACACCTGTTTTTGCCCGTCCGCGAATTCCATCGCGATGAATGGCGTTCTTCGCCAATGTCGCCAATGGTTCCGTTCACTCACTCCACTCTTCAATGTTCGCTGTCCCCCGTACCGTGTGTTGGTCATCATCATCAACTCACGCGATTTGTGTTGTGCTGAAAAAACCGTTGGCTCTTTCATCTCGCTTGACCACACTCATTTTAAAGTCGCTGGCTGGTCTCCGATCTCCCATCATAAATGGTGGAGCTCGTTAGTGACATGTGTGGAAGGAGCGTGGGGAGTGGTGCCAGATTCCAGTTTTTTTTTATTATTTGTATCTATTGCGAATTTTCCATAGTTTTAACTCTGAAAGCAAACATTGTCTTTGATGTTCGTAGTCAAATTAAAAACGGTTGCATGCTTTCGATCTGATCCTATTTCGGTTAGTAGTTGCTTTACGTTATTAACTGAACGATGAGCTACAAGTGTCGAAAATCGTAAAATTACAACGCTTGCAATAGGCGGCACATGTACAAAGGATGAATGCAAAATCGCATGCATTAGAAGAGCATGAAATTGCGTGGACGACCGAGAACTCGATGGAAGCAATCTGTAGGGAAGGACGACCAGAATTAGCTCCGAGACGATTTACATCGATGTTTTTGTAGCGGTGCAGAAAGGCGTGAGAAGAACCAGAAATGTTGTGGATGTCCGGGTATATTCGAGATATACCCCGGCAAGAGCTAGTGTCGCTCTTGTGGCTCTCGGGAGCCTACACGCGATATTGGTGGAGGAAGTTCTGAGAGGCCTCTCCTTACTAGCTAATCTAACTATTGACTGATTCACAACGGTTGTGTTAATATCTGCAATGGCCGCATGGTGCGCTGTGCAATCAAATAAATCGGGAGGTACCCGTTTGCATCTCTGGACATCTCTCTCGAGATCTCTGCGTCTACTCCTGATATGTCGTGGAGGGGAGTATTGTCTATGAGATAATGGTTTGGGTGATACTCTCGATAACAACCGACCGTGGTCCTACTGGCGACCATTTCCGATGGCAGCCTCGCTGCCATACGGGAGTTTCAAGCCTCTTCGGGGCGGACCACACCCGTTTTTTTTAACAAGAAACGGCCAAGAGTTGCCATAAAACCCCTCCATGGCAAGAGCTGTGAAGGTTCGATGCAGGAGGGTTGTGTATGTCTGTGTATGTGTGTGGAAGTGTTCTATGTGTTTTTTCGTCAAATTGGGAGCATTTCATCTCAGCGCGGTTGCTCTCAATTCTATTAATTCGCGCCGGCATCGAAACTAATCCAGGTCCTGAAATTTACATTTGTTGTGTATGCAACCGACGTATCTTCGGCAATGCCAGGTCTTTGAGATGTACCTGCTGTAGAGAATGGTGTCATTTTTATTGCTCCGGCTTGTCGCGAACCACGACGTCATTACAAACATTTTGATCAGCACAGCAAACAAGTCGTATTCGTCATAGCGGGTGCAATAATCAAAATTGTATATGCAAGCATTACACTGAATTATGCTGTTCTATGCTATTTCAATGCAGTGTAATGTAAGGGCTATGCACTTACCGTGATGAATACCTGTTCACGGCTTGTTTGAAATGTTTATCATAGTGGATGGCTGATTGATTTCAAGAGTGCAAGGAACTCTGAAATCAATCAGCTGGACGGCTCGATGATGAGATGTGTTTCATTAGCTGGGAAGCGAGTGTTAATCCAACGGGTTTAGAGATCCGTTTTTTTTGTTTTTTTTTTTTGGGTTGGCGGTCAGTGAAGTCGGACGGTTGAGTGAGGAGTAGGCGGTCGGTGACCGACCGTCCAGGCGGACGGTCCGGTTGGTAGCAGCAGTTATTATTTATCTTAGCCGGACACTTTGGAATTATCTTCACTTTAGTGAAAGTTGAAAGATTGTTTTTTTTTACAAAGTCTGATAGACTGAAAACAATTATTGTGTCGATAGTGATTTACACTCAGTGTATTGTGTGTGTTATTAATCCTGACACTGTGCAAAAAAAAAAAACAACAAAATTTACAATATAAGTTTAAATATCTAAAATTAGAAAAAAAACAGCAAACAAATATTTAGTGTCCTTATGTGCTAACTAACGTGCTACCCTATATTTGCCTGGTGGATCATAATAACTTGCATATGCGAGATTTTCCTTTGTTGCGAATCGAATATTCGACCCAGCGCATACTTCGTTAGGGATAACGAAAGCCAGCGAGATTTTTGAGGCGACGATTAAAAACACTTATAGTGGATACCGCATATTTGAGTATTCTGGGTTGGATGACGAATTTGCCTTTTTTTCATTTTATTTACGGCGGAGTGACCAATAACCTTGAACGAGTGAACGAGTAAACGTTATTGAATATTTGAAACATTTTAATTTTTTTTTTTGAAAATGATTTCCATTAGTAGTGCTTTTATTACACACATTTTGTTACAGTTTTCGTATGATACAGTTTGCATCGGCGGCACCGCGATCGATCGTCGGCAGCTTCACGTAAACCGTAAGTCATTAATTTGTTAATCATAATATATGAATTTAGCTTCTTTTTGGATTAATTTTTTTTTTTTGGCTCTGATTGAATTAATTTCTTTTGCTTCGCTTTAAATTTGTTTTGAATTTTATTTTATCTTAATTTCTTTCTTTTTTTTTTTTTTTGTTAATATTACTTTAATTTTTTTCTCAAATTAAATATTTATAATGTTATAAATTTGCCTCTTTTTCTCATGATTCATTTTTCCGTGTCCCGAAGGATGGGCACTTCCTACCCAGCAACCCATCCTTTTTAGTCATCCCAGTAAAAAAATATATATATATGGTGGCTTATCTAGGACCGGGATGCGATGACCCAAAAACCCACGTATCGGTGACCTCGCCGGGTCATGTGCCACCGGGTCGTATCGCATTCTGGTTATTTCTTGTTGTTGCAGTGACGGCAGCTCAGACATTGAGCCGTGGTTCGCAACAGATGGCGCCCAAACTACGGTTGGCTTTTTATATCCGATGGATGAGTTCATCGTTTGATTTTATTTATAAATCAGTCTGAATTGAGAGTCTGCGGTTCATTTCTGTGTGCCACGCGTCGAGATGTCGTCATTGCAACAATGGCGCTCAACGCTTCCTCAACAGGAGGGTGGATCCCGTCGTAGGATGTTTCGACTGTCGAGACTGCTCCTACATCTCCCGCGTGGGATAGGCCCTTGAGCGGCCGCTTGAATTAGGAAGCAACTCGACAGTTGGCCATCCGAGTTTGTAGATGTTTGCAGCCTCTCGTAATCTACATCCAAATTGAGTCCGGCGTACGGTAGATTTGTCGAATTAGAAGCGAAGAGTGACTGCAACTCTGCGACGCGACGGAAATCCGACCTCCTTCATTTTTTTGTCTCCTAATCCCAATTTTTAATACCTGCCGTAACCCATCCTAATGTGTTTATCTGGAAGGACGCGGAAAAAAAAATACTTTTTTATCTCTGTTTTATTGAGTACATAGTCTAAATTTATCACCTGAATTTTAATTATGAATTTCTCCCTCGCATTAAGTTATCCAATCTTCTTTTATTATTTTATTTGAATCCCGTAATTATTATTTTACTCGGCCGTTCAACGAAATTGTAAATATTTTTGCGTTGGTCACTTTTTCGGTTTACATCTTAAATAAAAGGCCCAATATAGATGATGTCAGCATGACCACCCGAACGATTCGACTGCCAGTATAGTAATTGAAACTGTTGTAGCTCTTGTCTTTCTGTTGGGGATCCGAGGACTGAGTTTCTGGAAAGGTTTCAAGTCTAAAGATTCGGCGTACATTCTACAGGCTACGTATCGGGGCATACAATAGCCTGCAAAATGTACGACCGACTTGAAATCTCTCAAGGACTAAGGTGTCAAATTAAACGTGACTTTAGATGGGCGTTTGCTAAAACCTCCGCTGTAATCGGTTGTCGCAGTTTTACTAAGAGGAAATGAGTGAACCCCCCCGTAGCTCACTCATTCTCTCTCAATTTTCTCAACCGCATACAGCATTGGTATTTGGGGGTTCATCGATCCAGTCATTTTTTTTTAAGGCGGGCTTGTTTTTCTCGGACCTTCTTCATTATTGCCCGGCTGAATGAGACTCATCTCGGGTCGGGTCGTCCCCACGATTGTCGCGAACCACGACGTCATTACAAACATTTTGATCAGCACAGCAAACAAGTCGTATTCGTCATAGCGGGTGCAATAATCAAAATTGTATATGCAAGCATTACACTGAATTATGCTGTTCTATGCTATTTCAATGCAGTGTAATGTAAGGGCTATGCACTTACCGTGATGAATACCTGTTCACGGCTTGTTTGAAATGTTTATCATAGTGGATGGCTGATTGATTTCAAGAGTGCAAGGAACTCTGAAATCAATCAGCTGGACGGCTCGATGATGAGATGTGTTTCATTAGCTGGGAAGCGAGTGTTAATCCAACGGGTTTAGAGATCCGTTTTTTTTGTTTTTTTTTTGGGTTGGCGGTCAGTGAAGTCGGACGGTTGAGTGAGGAGTAGGCGGTCGGTGACCGACCGTCCAGGCGGACGGTCCGGTTGGTAGCAGCAGTTATTATTTATCTTAGCCGGACACTTTGGAATTATCTTCACTTTAGTGAAAGTTGAAAGATTGTTTTTTTTTACAAAGTCTGATAGACTGAAAACAATTATTGTGTCGATAGTGATTTACACTCAGTGTATTGTGTGTGTTATTAATCCTGACACTGTGCAAAAAAAAAAAAACAACAAAATTTACAATATAAGTTTAAATATCTAAAATTAGAAAAAAAACAGCAAACAAATATTTAGTGTCCTTATGTGCTAACTAACGTGCTACCCTATATTTGCCTGGTGGATCATAATAACTTGCATATGCGAGATTTTCCTTTGTTGCGAATCGAATATTCGACCCAGCGCATACTTCGTTAGGGATAACGAAAGCCAGCGAGATTTTTGAGGCGACGATTAAAAACACTTATAGTGGATACCGCATATTTGAGTATTCTGGGTTGGATGACGAATTTGCCTTTTTTTCATTTTATTTACGGCGGAGTGACCAATAACCTTGAACGAGTGAACGAGTAAACGTTATTGAATATTTGAAACATTTTAATTTTTTTTTTTGAAAATGATTTCCATTAGTAGTGCTTTTATTACACACATTTTGTTACAGTTTTCGTATGATACAGTTTGCATCGGCGGCACCGCGATCGATCGTCGGCAGCTTCACGTAAACCGTAAGTCATTAATTTGTTAATCATAATATATGAATTTAGCTTCTTTTTGGATTAATTTTTTTTTTTTGGCTCTGATTGAATTAATTTCTTTTGCTTCGCTTTAAATTTGTTTTGAATTTTATTTTATCTTAATTTCTTTCTTTTTTTTTTTTTTTGTTAATATTACTTTAATTTTTTTCTCAAATTAAATATTTATAATGTTATAAATTTGCCTCTTTTTCTCATGATTCATTTTTCCGTGTCCCGAAGGATGGGCACTTCCTACCCAGCAACCCATCCTTTTTAGTCATCCCAGTAAAAAAATATATATATATGGTGGCTTATCTAGGACCGGGATGCGATGACCCAAAAACCCACGTATCGGTGACCTCGCCGGGTCATGTGCCACCGGGTCGTATCGCATTCTGGTTATTTCTTGTTGTTGCAGTGACGGCAGCTCAGACATTGAGCCGTGGTTCGCAACAGGCTTAAAAAAAATGAGTCAGTATAACAAGTTGTCTTTTGTTGCTCCTGGGTGTCTGAATACGGGTCGGCCCCCAGCCACCCCAGGTCCTAGCTCACAAGCTAATGATTTACCACCATCTCCTGCCATTCCTGGCCCTAGCTCCAGAGCCAATTCTCCACCCGTAGTCAACAATGTGTCCCCTGTGGCACGGGTTAAGAATAGTGCTACCGTCTTTCCCGACGTGTCGTAAGAGGCGACTAAAGGGACAGGAGAGAATAAAACTCTCCTGAGTTTCGAACATATCTCTACAATTGTGCGTGCAGCAACTCTGTTTTGCGCTCAAGGGTTCAGATATGTACGAAACTTAACAAAAAATTGACCCCTGTGGTTTTGGGGTTAGAATTATACCACAGCGATCCCGGCTTGTCGTAAAAGGCGACTCGAGGGATAGGGTATGTAGGCTTGTATCCTGCGTACCTGAAATTTACTTTACACTCGAAACATTAAACGAGCCTCGGATACCTCGGACTAATTCAACGGCAACGACTTTTGGCTATAAACAACGGACTACGATCGGTTTTTGGAACGTTCGGACGATGTGGGGTGAGTGTAATAACACAAGGCTCACAGAAGTCGAACAGGAAATGACCGCATACAACATCGCTATACTAGGACTGAGCGAAACAAGATGGCTCGGATCGGGGGCGACTTTATCACCAAGCTCTCGCACTGTACTGCTCTACTCTGGAAGTGAAGACGATAATTCACCTCGGCAAGCGGGCGTCGGAATCCTGTTGACTAGGGATGCACGCCGATCCCTTATCGACTGGAAACCTATCTCCGACCGTATCATCACAGCCAGATTCAAATCCAGAGTACGAAACATCACAATTATTCAGTGCTACGCACCGACTGAACCTGCAGACCAATCCGCAAAGGACGTTTTTTATCAGCGACTAGGCGACACCTTTGATAGGGCTCCCAGGGGTGACATCAAAATCATAATGGGGGATCTCAACGCAAAGTCGGTACTGATAATTTAGGCTTGGAACACCTTATGGGCAATCACGGGCTTGGCGACAGGAACAACAATGGCGAAATGTTAGTGGAGTTCTGTAACTCTCGGCAACTAGTCATTGGCGGAACGTTGTTCAAGCATAAACCCTGCCACCTAACAACTTGGCAGATGGCAGAACAGAGAATCAAATTGACCATATTGCTGTTTCTAAGACATGGAGAAACTGCCTCTTAGACGTCAGGTCGAAGCGTGGGGCTGATGTTGGCAGCGACCACCATCTTGTTATCGCGAAATTTCGCTTACGAACGGCAGCGATTCAACGATCTCACAACACGCGAATCTTGCCACGATTTAATGTACAAAAGCTAAAAAATTCCTCAACTAGACGTGCATATTCGACCGCCTTGCACGAAAAAGATTGTTCAGCAACATCTCTTCAGAATCCTACAATTGAAGATAGATGGAATTTTGCAAAGGATTCTTTTATTTCATGTGGCGAAGCGACCGTGGGAAGATTGGATCGAGGTAGGAGACCATTTATCAGTGATGCTACTTGGTCTCTTATCTCAGCACGCAAAAGAGTTAAGGAACAGATTAACTCTGCTGCTGATGATTCAGCTAAAAATCAACTTCGCGCTGAATACCGTTCACTGCAAAAAGGCGTGCAGAGAAGTGTGAGGCGTGATAAGCGTACTTACATCAACGATTTAGCGAAGGAGGCAAATGATGCGGCTTACCGTGGTGAAAGCGGTACCCTATTTAAGCTAATTAAACCACTAATTGGTAAATCGTTCACAACCGACCATCCTGTGAAAGATAAAGAAGGGTTACTGCTTGTTACCGAAGAACAGCAACTTCAGAGATGGAAAGAGCACTTTTTTGAGGTCCTTAACAACAGTTTTGGGCCTGCAAGTGCATCTTCATCGACAGAAGAAGACGTCCCTACAGTAGCCAGTATTAATTCCAGACCACCATCTAAGACGGAATTAAAGCGGGTTATCGAATCTATGGACGCCGGTAAGGCCCCGGGGATAGATGGAATTCCGGTCGAACTATTTAAAGCGGATTCGAATGCTACAGCGGATATTCTACTTCCCCTCATCAGAGAGTGTTGGGAAACCGAAACTCTTCCATTAGAATGGAAAAAGGGCGTAATTGTTAAAATTCCCAAGAAGGGTAACCTTAAGGATTGTAATAATTAGCGCGGTATTTGCCTACTTCCAGCTGTATCCAAGCTGATGGCTAAAATTATTTTGAACCGGATCAAGGATGAAGTTGATCGCACTTTAAGCAATGAACAGGCTGGCTTTCGTGAGGGTTTTTCATGTAGCGACCATATAAACACCCTCCGAATTATTATTGAGCAATCCGCCGAATGGAGATCCCCATTACACATCATGTTCATTGATTTCGAGAAGGCGTTCGATAGTGTTGATCGGGAGTATATTTGGAGAGCTCTTCGTAGGAGGGGCATACCAGATAAAATAATTTCCATCATCAAGGAATCTTATCAGGGAGCCCAATGTCACGTTTTGCACAAGGGTAAGCTTTCAGATCCTTTTGAGGTGCACAGTGGAGTGAGACAAGGTTGCATTTTATCACCTATTCTTTTCCTCATAGCCATTAACGATGTACTAGTGAGCGCGCTTCAAAACCAGAGGAAAGGTATCAGATGGAAAATGTTTGATTACCTGCAACACCTGGACTATGCTGACGATATTTGTCTGCTTTCAAATAAAAAGGAGGATGTAGCTCAAATGGCCGATGCTCTGCATTGCGAAAGTCGTAATGCTGGGCTCAAGATAAACGCTGCCAAGACCAAGTACTTGAGCTCCCATCCTGGTGGACAAAGCGGAATTTGTGTTTCGGGCCAGGCAGTCGAAAAAGTTGACGAATTCTGCTACCTCGGAAGCATAGCACAGCAGATGGCGGCGCGGACGCTGACGTACAATCGCGTATCAATAAGGCTAGGGCAGCCTTCTTCACTTTGACTCCTTTCTGGCAAAATAACAACATTTCCAGGCGCACCAAAATCCGAATCTTCAATTCTATTGTAATATCTGTGCTTCTTTACGGCTGTTCAACTTGGAAGGTGACCAACGAGATAACAACTAAGCTGCAAACTTTCGTAAACCAGTGCCTACGGCGCATCCTACAAATCCGCTGGCCGGAGATTATTTCCAATGATGATCTCCTGAGTATCACAGGCCTGGATTGGATAGGCACTTCTGTCAAAAGGCGAAAGTGGCAATGGATAGGTCATACTCTCCGAAGAGGGCCAACAAATATTGCAAAGCAGGCCCTAGATTGGAACCCTCAGGGAGCCAATGCTAGACGCCGCTTTGTTGGACGACCAAGAAACACGTGGAGAAGATCGGTTAATAGCGAGGCTGCTTCATTAAACAAACAGTGGTCAGACCTAAAGACGATGGCACAGAACAGAACAAGGTGGAAAGTAGGCGTAGTTGATGCCCTATGCCCCACAAGGGGTTAACAGGAACCAGAGAGAGAGAGTCAACAATACAACAAGGCATACTCGTTCAAGTTTAACACCTGCACCCCCCGCAGCAGTGTACACCCCACTCACCATATTGCAGTTTAACTGCAATGGCATTTGCAAGAAGATCAGCGAGATCGTCCGTTTCATGAGTACACGCAGAATTCTGATAGCGGCATTTCAGGAGACAAAGCTCAACCTTCAACTCCCAAATTCAATATCCGCGGCGATTACATACTTTTGAGGCGCGATAGAGTCGGCAGGCAGGGTCCTAATCCAGGAGGAGGGCTTGCATTCCTAATACACAGAACCGTGCAATACAGTGTATTAGATCTTCGTTTTAACGACGGCACGGCGGAAATTCAAGCTATTGCCGTTAAATCGGGCAATACCAATATCGAACTTATAAACATCTATGTTCCGCCAGCATCCTGGTTATAAGTTCGATATTGGTCAACTCCTCACAGGACAGCATAGGATCCTACTTGGCGACTTTAACGCCCATCGCGAACTCTGGCACTCTCTTCTCGCAAATGATGCCAGAGGATATCGCGACCGAATTAGACCCAGATATCGCGACCGAATTAGACCCATCAGACTTCTGCGCACTCATTGGAATTTCGTCTACACGCGTCGCTGGTGCCTGCCATAGTTCTCCTGACATAACTATGGTAAGCGCCAGTTTGATAAGTGAAACCCACTGGGAGACAACTATCTCCCTCCAATCCGATCACCTCCCCATACTTATTAAAATTGATAAACCAGCTGAACTGACGACGTCAGAACGGCGGCGTACGCTTATCAACCACAAAAAGGCAAATTGGGAGGGTTGCACTACGTTCACTACGACGAAGTTCGCCGCGCTGCATATTCCAACAAACACTAGGAAAGCCGAAAAGAATATAAGGAACGTCATTGTTAAAGCGGCAGCTCGCTTCATTCCGGCAGGACGTATCCCCAAAGTTCAACCATATTCCCCAACTACTGCCGCAAGGTTAGCCGACGAACGGGACAACTTAAGACGCGCAAATCCGACAGACCCCAGAATTCAGGAGCTAAACTCCGAAATAAATCGACAAGTCAACACCTACAAGAAAGAAAAATGGAACGAGCATATTGAAAGCTGCGATCTCTCGATAGGTGTCAGCAAACTTTGGGCTACAGTCCGCGCCCTGTCGCATCCAACCAAAGACAAAGGTAGTGTAGCCATCAGATTCGGCAAGAAAACCACCGCAGATCCTAAACTTTGTGCGAGCTTGTTCAATAAACAATTTATTGAACATCCCAAGACCAAGTCGCTCAACTGCAAAATAAAAAGAAGGATACGCAACCGAACGGTTGACATTATTCCCACCTATACAGCGGACCAAGTTTCAGCAGCGATCAAGAACGCTAAAAACTCTAAGGCCATTGGACCAGATGGCATTTCAATGGCCATGCTGAAACATCTAGATCTTCCGGCCATCGAATACCTAACGATGGCTTTCAACTTGTCGATATCCAAGCTTGTCATCCCTGAATTTTGGAAAAAGGGTCGAATTACCCCCCTTCTAAAACCCGGTAAAAGCGCAAAACTCGCCGATTCCTACCGTCCAATCACGATTTTATCACCCGTTGTAAAGACGCTCGAAGCACTCATCCACTCCACCCTTGTATCACATGCTGAGCTAGCTTCTCACCAGCATGGCTTCAGGAAGATGCATAGTACTACAACAGCTCTGGATCTGATCACCCATCACATCCATAATGGCCTCAACCAGAAACCGCCCTGTGACAGAACTGTCCTAGTGGCACTTGACCTGTCGAAAGCCTTCGACACGGTTATCCATTCTGCGCTGATGGCAGACCTCCTTAATATGCATGTTGCTGCTCAAGTGGTTAGATGGATTGCCAACTATCTAGCTGGGAGGCAATCCTATACTGAGTTTCGTGGCAGTTGTTCAAAGCATAGGAAAATTAAGCAGGGAGTTCCACAAGGTAGCGTACTCTCTCCTACATTATTCAACATCTACCTGTCGACCCTTCCAACACCCCCGGAAGGTATCGAACTAATTTCCTATGCGGACGATTGCACCGTACTCACCACGGGGAATGATTTAAATGGCATGTGTGCTCGATTAAATGACTATATTGAGAAACTTTTGGAGTTTTTCAGTATATCCGCAACCTCGTCATTTCACCGTCAAAATGCACTGCAACACTTCTTACCTCCTGGACGCAGGAATTTTCGAAGGAGCTTAGGATACGTACTTTCAAGCATGCTGACGACGTTGTTCCTACTGTTACTAACCCCAAAATCCTTGGTGTCTATCTAGACACCATGATGAAGTCGAAAAACCATGTCGAAGACGTAGTCACAGTGGAAACAACGTCCTAAAGGCACTAGCCGGGAGTTCCTGGGGCAAGGACAAGGAAACTATGTTGGTCACATACAAAGCGATAGGTAGAGCAATTCCAAGCTACGCAGCACCGGTGTGGTCACAAACCGTTTGTGAAACAAACTGGAACAAGATCCAGACATGCCAAAACGCTGCTCTACGTATCGCTACAGGTTGTCACCTAATGTCGTCCCAGGATCATCTTCATCAAGAAACCAGCATGTTGCCAATACGTGATCATAATCTTCTCCTGTCTTTACAATATCTGGCCGGTTGCTATCGAGAGAATCACCCAAACCATCATCTCATGGACAATACTCCCCCTCCACGACATGTCAGGAGTGGAATCAGAGACCTCCAGAAATACAAACGGGTACCTCCCGATATATTTGATGACACAGCATACCATGCGGCCATCGCAGATATTCATACAACCGTTGTGAATCGGTCAATAGGGAGATTAAGTATGAATAGAGTCCTTTCAGCGCCCCCACCACCTATATCACCTGAGGAGACTAGGCTCCCGAGAGCCACAAGAGCGACACTAGCCCAGCTTAGGTCGGGTTTTTGCTCGCGCCTCAATTCATACTTATCTCGAATAGACCCGGACATTCAGAACATTTGTCCGAGCTGCGGTGGTGCGCCACATCATGGGGCGCACCACCTGTTCCGATGCCCCGCTGCACCCACTAACCTCACTCCGAGGTCGCTATGGGACAACCCTATTGCAGCTGCTACGTTCTTGTCGCTTGAGACAATAGGCGAGAACGACGACGAAACATAGACATGCACAGCGGTTCACGCCTTTCTGCACCGCTACTACAACAACATAACAACCGACCAGATATTGAAGAGACAGGAGAAGATTTTGATCACGTACTGGTAACTGCTGCTTTCTTGAAGACGTTCCTGGGACGACATCAGGTGGTAGGGGGAGATTTCAGTATCTGCGGCGCAAAATTTTGATGATGCCAGTTCATTAATATTGGCCTGAAACAACCGAATCTGCATTCCTTTTTCGCAAAATCGTAACTGTTCTCTAGATATTCAATGTCAAAATTTGACTTTTCTAGGAAGCCAATTACGTAATTTGATAAGAAAAGGGGATATTTCCGCTTTACACATTGGGGAAAGTGCTCGATGCCATCAAATTTACGTTTTAATTTTAATCAGTTCAACTAGAATAGTAAGTTTTACCAATTTGGCAAAAAAGTTAATAATATGATATGTCGTAATATATTTGCGAGCAAGAATTGTAAAATTTGCTAGACAGGGAGGCCAATGAAATTTAAAATGTTATTTTCGGTGCAACGCTATTAATTCACTTCAATATGTAGTAAAAATACCCCTAATTTCCAATTAAACACTGAACTAGCCCATATAAATGTCGAACTTTGACATGCGAAAAAGGATTACAGATTCGGTCGTTTCAGGCGCATATTAATGAAATGGTATCATCAAAATTGGGCGCCACAGATATTGAAATCGTGCTCGAAATCGCATGCGTTAGAAAATGATAAACGTACGACTGAACGGAGCATCAGATTGCGTGGACGACAGGGAGCTTGATGGGAGCAATCAGTAGGACAGGATGCTCAACAGTTGCTATTCAATTGGAAATTGGGGGTAGTATTAACATCTTGACCATTTGGTAAAAGTTACTATTCGTATGGGACTGATTAAAATTAAAACGTAAATCTGATTACTTCATACACTTGAATAAAATCCTATCATCAAAATTTGGCGCGACATATACTGAAATCTCCCCTCATGGCGTATCTAATGCTGGACATAACGGTACATTTCTGAAATGTTAACGTAACACCATGATATTTTTATTAATTTACCAAAAACAAAAAAATGGCCGTTGTTGGTCATTTGACCCCATTTTACTCTTCAATTGTTGCAGTCGATAAAAACCAAAAATTTGCCTGCGACCTCGACCACAGCAGTGGTGCTATGTTTACTAAGTTTGCCTTTCCCATAATTACTTTCTCCGGGGTGTAGCTTTCCTTTTTCAATTTGGTTTACATATTGGCAATGTTATAACCTCATCTGGTACAGAAAACGAGCAAATTAAGACAACAGGTCCAGCAGTTCCCCTACAAATTATAGGTACAAAATATTTTAAATCATAGTCTTAACTCTTTGTTGAATGATTTGAATTCGCTCGGACTATGTAATACATGTTCAATCGTCATGCTCTGTGGCCGTGATCGTTCGGTCGCCACTCTGTGAAATAGACACTCACAGAGAAACGAGTTTCTAAACTCGGCTCAGAATGAAAATGACAAGAAATATTCTTATCGTAGAATAATAACCTAACAACTAGGAAGTGGTGTACACACGGTAGTCATCAACGCACCATGCTCCACTAGGAGTTACGGTAATCAAGAGAGATATAATACATTTTTAATCCCATGTCTTTTCGCAAGACTAAATATAGGTTTTATTAAACCAAACATCACCTCCCCTATAAAAGATCTTATCCTACCTGAAAAATAACTTTTGTTCCTTGCAACTTGTGATGGAATAAGTTTTTTTCTTCGATATTTGTAAATTTTTGATTATATTTTTCATATCTTCTGGAAGCTAACATAAGGCAGTCCTACTCTGGGACGCTTGTGACTTGGTCGGCTTGACTAACAACATAACCACCTCGAGTCTAGCGTCATTATGGAGGTATCATGGTACTCTGTGCATCATTTTTGGAACGATTAGGTTTACAAATATAACCCAGGAGAGTTTTTTTTGGTCGGCGATAGAACCTGTCGAGACATGGCAAGACGTCCACCCGTTGGATAATAACGACTAGCGGACTAGTCGTTATTATAAGGAGGCCCTAACGGCAGTCTTGCCATAAAGTAAGTAATTGGAATAGAGATGGAACTCCATATAACATTAAAATCTACTGAAAAACATTTTATCTTTGAGTATGTGCTGTAAGTAACGTGTACATCTCTATTCCAATTACTTACTCTATGGTCTTGCTGCAAGCAGGGCCCTATTGCACCAACCACTTTTCACTCAACAATTATCGAATTATCAATTTTTCTGCTAAATTTATGTTGCACTAAATCGCCAAACGAAAAGCACTCCAGTGATTTTTGAAAAGGTAAAAAATACTCATAGAGACTTTATTTCTGTTGCACCAACGCGAGAATGCGTAAATGATTATTTTCAAACTGTAAGCGAAAAGTTAATCATTTCATCGAATCGTTTGCAAATTGTTGTTGCACCAATAACTTTTAGTTATCAAATTACCGTTTGCGTTTGATAATTTAGCCAAATTTTTAGTAAGAAAAATTTGGCTTACAGTTTAGTAATGCTAGCGCGTTAAACAAGTATTATAGTGAAAAAATGTTGCGTTTCGAACGACTTATTGAAGAAAATTCTGTTGAACGTGTTGTTTCGCCGCGTATTAACTATAATTTGGACTTAGGCACTCTCGAAAAATTTCGCCTAACCAAAACCGAAATCGAGTACGTGTTGTCAAAAATTCGGGAAGGGTTGGCATTTCCAACTGCACGGAACAATGCTTTGACTTTGAGCGCTATTCAGCAGCTGTTAACCACTCTTTGGGTTGGGGACTGGATGCCAGTACCATGGCATTGGAACTATGCACGGAATACATAAATCAACAGTTTGCAGGACATTGCACCGAGTTACAGACGCTATTGTTACGGAAATGTTGGGTGATACTATCCGTTGGCCCGTAAAAAGGTGTTCCAAGATAGCATCCGAATTTCTACGTCTTGGCGGCTTTACTTTAACAGCTGGCTGTGTTGACGGGACAGTAATTCAAATGGATGCTCCAGTTCAAAATGAAGAGCACTATGTCGATCGAAACGGCAACTATTCGTTAAATGGGATGTTGGTGTGCGGACCAGATAGAAGCTTTTACGCTGTTAACGCAAACTCTGAAGGATGGGCTAATTCCACCGCTTCGAAACAATCCCACTAAACCAGCCAAACAGCGATTCAATCGTGCTCACAATAAAACCAGAGGAGTTATTGAACATAATTTTGCTAATTTTGTATATGTTCCGTAATTAGCTATTTGATGTGCAATCTGTACATATTTTCTATTTGGCATTGAAGAGAACTGTAAGCCAAAGAAGTCCGATTTTTTGGATTTTCAACCAAAATTGTCCGATCCGACTGCCCTTCCGCGGTTCATCTGATGCATTTCCATCACCTCTTCAACTGAGATATCTCCAATATTTGTGGTATTGGGCGCAATATCTGCTCGAGGAAATTCTTCATTTACAACTTCATCAAAATACTCTCGCAGACTGCTTCAAATTGCCGCCAATCAACAATATTCCTTGTGAGTCCTCCACCTACTTTAGCGACTGTATTTCCCAAGCGTTTCTTCTACTTTGGGCTGCGACTTTAAATATTCCACAATTTTAAACGCAAAATATATACATATATTGGCATACTATCTACATCACAATTAGTTTTGGCCAATTTAAAAAATACACCTTTTCAAATCAGACGTTGTGAACGCCCAAATATCACGAAACTACATAATTTGTATTACAATGAAAATGTAAGTCGTAATTTTCCTGCTAAGTTTTAATTTTTATTGGTGAAACGCTTATCATATTTACATAATCAAGCAAACTGAAAATTTTGTAAGTGATAAGTTTGATTTGAGTGAAACTTTGGTGCAACGGAATCCACTTACACTTTTCAAAAATTTGCAATAGGGCCCTAGGAAGGGCTCCGCAAAGGGACGGCCTGAGAACAATTGGTAGAAGAAAGTAAAAAGAAATTGCAGGAAAATTGCAATAATCTGCTGCATACTCATAAAACCGCGTGTAAAATACTAACATTTGCTGATACAAATCCGTGGGGGATGGGGGGTGGTCATGAAGAAAGTAGTACTAAAAGCACCACACCACTTGAATATCCGGTATTGTTGGAAAAAATTATCACAACAGAAAGATACTAAGTACAAGCCCTAAGCCTCATCCAGGTTGAAAGGCAGTAAGTCATCAGGTCCGGATGGCATTCCAAGCAAAGTTCTAAGAAACATTTCGAACAATGCCGGGAAAGTCTTTGATACCTGTTTAGCGAAGCAGGCCTTTTCGAAACGGTTGAAAAATGGCGGTGCTTATTCCAGCCTGATAAGCCTGCTGGCGAGCCGAATTCTTATCTCCCTATTTGTCTACTTGATAGCATTGGACAAATTTTTGAACGGATTTTTTTCAGCTAAGTTTCATGTCAGTGGTCGTCGAAGAAGTAGTGAAACTTTCAAACCGGCTGTTTGGCTTTCGACCAACAGTATTTGCAATCACTAACCGCTAGACCAGCCAGACTACATTGTGGATACTTACACAAAATTTCACGGCTGAACTCGCATTTTTTCAACAGTCATGGATCTTTTAAAAAAGGTCTAAATGAAAATATTCTAATTTATTTTTTAGTCTAGCGCTGAATTTTTCAATAAAATTCTAATGTGTTAGATATCATTAGTTAGGCTAGTGTTATTAGTAGTTTTTTTTTCGTCCTCAGACCATTTTTCTGTATCTTTTGCCGTTTTTTGAAATAATCGCACTTCTCCCCTTATTTTAAGGTTGCGGACCTCCAATAGGTGGGGACTTTTTCAGCATAATCTGGGGACCATCCTGCAAAAATCTAGCGAGGTAGGATTTTTGCCGTTCGATGGCCCTATTTTGGCTTACTTTTCTTCGGCCAATAACCCTTTTGTTTTTTCTACTGCATCCTCATCATAATTTTAAGAGTTTGAAACCGGCTTCGAAATTTTTCACTGAATGTGTTTAGTCTCAATATGTTTCGAGTCATTGAAGAGCCGCACTGAATAAGCCAAAGAGCCGCATGCGGCTCGCGAGCTGAACTTTGGCCAACCATTTGGCAAACCCTGTAAAATGGGATTTGTTTAAATCCTGGCTGAGATCATATAGTTTGTCACATGAGTCGTGAATTTGAAAACAATCATAAGCTGAATCCGCTCTCGCTGGGATTCGAACCTACGACCCTGTTCTTCGAAAGTTAATGCATACTAGCCACTACATCATCAAGCCTACCAGACCAGATAGATTGCAGTTTCATTTTGTGACCAAAATGATTTCTAATACGTACGATGCATTTGATTTGTACCAAAAATGCTCCGACCAAAAATACCCCATCCATAACATGACATAAGCAACTTGACCTGTTCCTAAACGTACACAAAAACACACTCGACGACTCCATCCATATATTCTCCCAATTTTTCGCGTGGGCAGAAAATTCAATTAAATATAATGGGGTTGTTCATATTACCTTGTCCACATTTTAGCCATATGCACGTACTGTGTGTTGTAAACGAAGTAATATCCTCTCTATTGTATGCATTTATGACAAAAACCATGTCATATTGTATGTATGTTGTTATTGAACGTCAGCAGAAACATTTATTGGACTTCCAGCAAAGCGCAAAAACACAACATAAATAAGCGGCATATGATGGGGTCGAAAAATTTGAACCTTTCGACGCGCGAATTGTATGAAACGTGACACTTGAATGGCTTCCAAATACGATAAATCGTATAACTCTCCTTACGAATATCAACTTAATTTCCTATAGTCACTTGATAGCGGACAGATAAAAAAAGGGCAGCGAAAAGTTTTGGATGTTGAAGACTTTTCGCATGTAGGAATGCCTGGACGATTTCGCACGAAATGGGATTTAAGGATGGAAGTGCGTGTCTACTGTTCATAACAGTTTACCACGGCAGTGAGAAATTGTATTTGGATTGACAATTAAATGGTGTTGTCGATAAATTAATACGATTGCGGGTTGTGAATGTGCAGACTTTTAATTTAATCAGGACTTAAAGTGTCATTTTTATTTGGGATGTAATCAAGTCTAATAGTAGGTGCGTTTTTTACAATCGAGTACAGAACAGCATAACTTGCATATACATAGAACGCAACTGCATTGCATTGGTATGGAAGTTGTGCTGTTTTGTCCTGTACCCGATAGTAAAAAACGTACCTATTATTTCAGGAAGCGATTTCAACCAACGTTTTATTGTGGTAATTGCTCCCAATAATTTTTTCTTACAACTGGCGAAACTAAATCTTGTTTTCTAATCACTTGAAAAGACATAGTTAGATTTCCATTCATTACAGAAATTCCTCGTGAAATTATCTCATCCATGCATAGGCGGTAGCTATGTATAGAGTTGAAGCATAGAGTAACGATTATAGTCAACATCCGTGTGTCATCCGTAAGAGTTGTTTTGATCAAATGAAACACTTGCACCAATTATTTTGTCGTCATACGCCCAGAGAACTTAACGTCACCTCCGCGGAATCGGGTTGATGTACCTCATTACATAGGAGAAATGTTTTCAGTTTTTTTCTTTCAACAAAAACTTCCAGCTTCTCCATCATAGGCTTTTATCTTATCAAATTGGCAACCGGTGCGGTGTGCATAGAAAGTGTTTGCGAACTGGATTCATATCAGCAAACAGGCACTGGCACATAACACTATTAATTCATTTGGTGGTATGTTTTGCGCAGCAGAAACAGAAAACACACAACTTTCATTTGATGGTTGATTGTGATGTGTGTACACTGTACATGATGGCGATTACATGGGAACACGTATAATTAACGTCGCGATTAAGGTCAATGATTCATGAAATGAATGAAACACAGACACTAATCGTCAGTTGAGCCTCGTGTCGCCCTCGCCATATTGACGACACTGATGTGTCGTTTTTCTTTTGGGCTCCAATTGCGGATGAGTTTCGGCGAAAGATGGAAGAAGAAGAAATTTCAAATTTCCAATTCTACTTTCTACGTAGTCAGGTTCTATTAAGCCCAAATACTCGCAGGGAGTTTTTAAACCAGCAAACAAAAATGAGTTTGAACTTGTCTTTTCTTTTGTTACAAAGAGCTTTTTGGCCATGAAAAAAAAACATTTCCTTAGAAAGTATCGACTATCGTATCAACGTTTCAACGACAACTGAATTCGCAGTGTGATTCGGTTGTCAGCCATACCACTTTCTAGTCGCATTTTTTTGTTGACTATTCTATTTCTTTCCTTCTGCTGAACAATAAACGTACGACGAGCCATGCCGAGTATTGAAAATTCAATTCTCTATGAATCTCTATATCACAGGGTTGCATTTGAATGATTGCGATGTGCCGTGACACATATGTAAAAACGCAATTAAGTGACAAAAAAAGTTTATAAAAAAAAGTATTGAGCACGAACTAAGACCCTCTTTTTGAAGAATGAATCTCTTCGTTTGCAATGTTTCGGCTCTATCCAAACTCCAAGCTATACGCCAACGGACAAACACAAAAATTAAATATAGAAAAAACCAAAACTTGCCAAATTGTGGTTGTGGGTGTGGAGTATAGGCTATGTTTGTCACACTACGCGACGTGACAAATCGTATGGATCGCATTTTGGCACTCAGTCAACAAAATTTGGATGCATGTTCGACGTACGTCATACATTGAAATATTTTGACAATTTAAATTTCCCATTTTGAACACACAGTGAGCAACCGATTAAATACTAATTACGTGCCGGATTTAGTAAAATTAATTATGGTACAAGATTCCGAAGAAGTACTGAATATAGATTTTTGCAAATATTTTCAATGTTAACACACACAAATTATTTTAATATCTACTTTAGCAATCCAAAAATAGAAATGTTTGTAAACATATTGAAGATAATTTTACAAAAGAATTTGCGTAAACATTTCGATGAATCGAAAGAAGCACACGTCTATTAACTGTAACATACGAGTATGTGCATATGAACCAACAAAAAACAAGCCTCTCTTTAATATGTGCGCAAAATGCACATGGGAAGCCATCTATCTCTCAAGTTACAGTTATCATTTAATTAATCATAGTGATTAACGATGCAAAAAATCAATTTGAAAACTGCCCAAACGCAAAAATATTAATTTGCATATTGTGGCGCCAAGCAGTCATCTAAACGTTCGTTTACCCGTAGAATATCTTGGTCATCAAAGCGAGTTACTTTGCGAGAAAACTATGTGTCTCTTCTGTTGATTTTCCCCGTTTTTTTAGTACTAAAACATGACCAAGATCCGGGTTTTGATTTGAGCGCGGCCTTCCTTGAACTGTTCCCCATATATATGTATGTAGATATAAACTGCTTGTCATTAGTACATCCTATCACATGAGTAGTTTCGGCCGAATACCTGGGCTGGTATGAAAGAGTTGAAATTTCAAAATACGATTTAGACCAGTAGCTCCCAATCTTTTTCAGCTCGTGCCCCCTATAAAATTAAAGACTTATCTTGACTATGACTATGTTTATTGGCGGTCTCTTTATGACTGACTCATTTGTTACAAGTACAATAGTAATGTATATCTAACTATGTAGTTCAGTAATATCGTGTCGATTTAGTACCAATCCGTGAAAAAAATACAGAAGTTTTTTTCTCACTCTTTCTTTATGTATTATGGGGCGCTGATTCCGATTATGAACTTTGCACCCATCAAGAGTTTGTTCTACGTACAACGTAGGTACTACTCATTTTATAAACTGTAGAACAAAGTTGTCATGGGTCACTTTGTATGGGAGGTACCCTTAGTTTTTATCCAAATGAGCTGATTTTTGGTGGGTGGGGTGAATATGACCTCCAATCGCAACAAACCAAAATTTAGCACTCTGCTCCAATTTTGGGGGGAGTTATGGACATGCCGTTTTGACAAATTTAAATGGGGGGATAATAGGGGTCCTTGACCGGAGCGACTCTGCGTTTACGTTAAAATTATCTTAAACTTGCTGTTAATACTTGTACAAAATTTTACGGCTGAAATAACATTCTTTGAAAAGTTATGGAGCTTTTAAAAAAGGTCTAAAATATTCTAATTTATGTTCTATTCTAACGCCGAAATATGCAATTAAACTCTAATGTGTTATATATCTTTGCACAGATAATTTTATATAGTTTTTTTCGTCCTCAGACCATTTTTCTGTATCTCTTACCGTTTTTGAAATAATCGCAAAAAACCAAAAAAATGCCCCCCTTTTTTAAAGGTTGCGGCACGTTTTTTAGGGTGCAAAGTTGATATTCGGAATCAGCGCCCCAAAATACATATAACAAAATTGAGAAATAAACTTCTGTATTTTTTTCCTGACGAAAATACGATATTATTGGACTAATGTAGGTATGGGTTGACTTATACTATAACATCTCCCTTTTTGGGACAAATCGGTTATTATGTAACTTGTATCAATTGAGGTTAATTTAATATTAACATTTTAATAATTATTAGTTACTTAATTACCTTTTTAAAGAAAAACAATATTTCTCAAAAATTCTTCAAACATCTAAAAGGTATCGTTCAATTCATTTTGTAAAATTCAATCAAATTCAAAAACATCATATTTTCTGTGAGATTAATTACTATGTAGTACACACCTACATACATATATACTTAATGTCTACGTCGCAGATGTACGGAAGCTTTTTCACTTTCAGCAAATTAGTTGCTTGATGTTGATTTTTAACTAAAATTAATACGTGTCCTTCACGTGTGAATGATACACTCTTATAGCTAGGCACTACTTGCTGAATTGATTTTGTCAATTTAAATATATTGAAGTCTTTAAGAGTCTTCGTGGGCTCTTTGCTTTTTATCACTAAAAATTTTGGGGACTCGTTCCTAATGATTTTCGCATTGTTGGAAAGGTTAGGAAAATTGTAGATGTCCGCACGTGGCACTGCTTTGTTACTCTTCATACTTTTTTTAGGTTGGTCTATCCACTCGGAAAGGTTTTCCAGTGGGGAAAAATAATTTTTTCTCTTCCCCGTCCCTCCCCCGGGATCGGAAGCCATGATTACTACAACTATATACACTGGTTAACTGGTTTTCTTCTCACTACTGACTGCTGAACTAAATTACCGCGAATAAGATTATAAACACTATAGGCCAGTCAATTACCGATTTTAGGTCGCAAAAAATTGCTCGGGTCTGGTTTTTTGGGATATTGTTAGGATAGATACCAGAAGTGTACCACTAAGTTTGCAACTTCGAAAAACCTGTGCTAACCCCGTGACCCTCAAAAAACCTCAAAATTTTCGGACTTTTTTCATATTTTTGTTTGTAATTTCTAAAAGTGGCTTCCTACAAGTAAGTCGTCCACTGCACTTTTAAAGCTAAGAAAATCTTCTTTAATTTGAGTGTAACTCCAGCTTTGTAGGTGCAAAGGATCCCAAGATACAGCACTTTAAAAAATGTGATTTTTTTGTAAAAAAGTCCGAAATTGTATTTTAGGAGGTTTGTATGACAGCCCTATGACGTAATGTTCCGATTCCATCCATTCCT
Source organism: Microchrysa polita (assembly GCA_949715475.1). NCBI lineage: Eukaryota > Metazoa > Arthropoda > Insecta > Diptera > Stratiomyidae > Microchrysa > Microchrysa polita. Next base: position 84,110,116 of record OX454419.1, on the reverse strand, counting down.
AGATATGTTTTGAGGCTTTACTAGGAACACATTTGGGTGAGGTTTAGTTAAGATTGGTTCATAAAGAAAAAAGTTTTTCTTAGAAGAAGCTGATTATCAGGGGTTGGTTTGTATGACAGCCCTATGACCTAGTGTTCGGATTTCATCTGTTTCTAGATATGTTTTGAAGCTTTACTAAAAAACACATTTGGCGAAGGGTGGTTAAGATTCGTCCATAAAGAAAAAAGTTTTTCTTAGAAGAACCTAATTTCCAGAGGCTGGTTTGTATGACAGCCCTATAACGTAGTGTTCCGATTTCATCCGTTCCTAGATATTTTTTTAGGCTTAAGCAGCAACATACTTGGGTGAAGTTTGGTTAATATTGGTACATAAAGAAAAAAGTTCTTCTTAGAAGAACCTAATTTTCAGGGGCAGCCCTATGACCCCATGGTCTGATTCCATCCGTTCCGACATATATACAGCTAAGGAACTGGTTTATAACTTGAAATGTCACATGACTTTCTCTGTAAAATGCGCATTTAAGCTCGGAACATGACTGAAGTTACAATTTCGAACTTTTTTTCAAAAAAACAATGTTTAAAGTGCTGTATCTTGGGATCCTTTGCGCCTACAAAGCTGTGGTTACACTCAAATTAAAGAAGATTTTCTTAGCTTTAACAGTGCAGTGGACAACTTACTTGTAGGAAACACCTTTTAGAAATTACAAACAAAAATATGAAAAAAGTCCGAAAATTTTGAGGTTTTTTGAGGGTCATGGGGTTAGCACAGGTTTTTCGAAGTTGCAAACTTAGTGGTACACTTCTGGTATCTATCCTAACAATATTCCAAAAAACCAGAGCCGAGCAATTTTTTGCGACTTAACGCCTTATTTTTCGGTTTATTGACTGGCATACTAAACGTGTGCTGAGTTCCAACAAAATCGACTGCTCTCTACAAAAGCGCTGTTGAGACTGCATTAGGTGTTATCTGCGCTAATTGCAAAAAACCTAACCATTTTGCAAAGATGTGCCGCACGAACACTATCTAAAATAAAAATATACGAGCAGTCTATGATGATAATAACGACACACAGTCAGATGTATTGTTTTTGGGAGAACTGGGAAATGCAAGTCGCTCAAATAAGCTAGTATGGGTTCTACCGCTTAATATTATGGGAACCACCATAGAATGTCAAATAGATACCGGAGCACAGTGTAATTTAATACCTATACAACTATTCCGTAAAATTTGTCCAAATCATAAAATTGTGCAAACGAATACTAATATCATAACCTTCTCCGGAGAGAAATTACCGATAGTGGGGAAAATTACTTTGACATGTTATTACAAAGAAGAAGCGCATGCTATCACTTTCTATGTCACAAGCTTAAATTGTAAATCGGTGTTAGGTCTTGCGGCATGTATTGATTTAAAATTAATTACAAAAGCAAATGAAATTATTGTAGCGTCAATTAAAAAAGAAAATAATTATGTAGAAAGTGTAATGAAGAAGTATAGTGAAGTGTTTCAAGGAATAGGTGAAATAACAGAAAAAGTTCAATTTAAATTGCATCCGAATGTGCCACCAGTAGTGGATAGTCCGCGAAAAATTCCGGTTTCATTACGCGAGCCTTTGAAAACAGAATTAGATCGGCTAGAACAATTGCAGATAATAACAAAAGTACAGCAACCTACCGAATGGGTAAGTGCAATCGTGTTAATAAAAAAAGATGACGGTAGCCTTCGTTTATGTTTAGATCCGAGGAATTTAAACAAGGCAATCCAGCGTCCTCATTTCATTTTTGCAACTATTGATGAGTCTTCAAGTTGTTCAATTCTTGTTCGTGACGGTTGTTCCAATGCCATGCTATTTCTTTTTTAAGCAGTTCCCTTAGATTTTCATTATGCATTGTCTAAATTGTCAGGTTCTAAAATTTTTCCCAAATTGGATGCACGATCGGATTTTTGGGCCATAACATTGGAAGAAGAATCATCAATGCTTTGCACCTTCATCACTCCGTTTGGGAGATATCGATTTAGACGAATGCCCTTCGGGATAAATGCCGCTCCTGAAATTTTTTATCCCTTAATGATACAATATTTCGGAGATATCGAAGGATTAATCATTTGCTTTGATGATTTTTTAATTTATGCCGAATCAGTCGAGAAACATAATATTATCCTGGAAAAAGTGCTGGTCAGAGCTCAAGAGGTAGGCCTAAAGTTCAATTCGGAAAAGTGTGTCTTTGGAGTGGACGAAATTAAATTCATGGGTCATATATTCAATAAGCAGGGTGTTCGGTGTCCAGACCCCCAAAAAATAAAAGCTATAGTAGATATGCCACGTCCTACGAGTGTCTCAGAGCTCCAAAGATTTTTAGGTATGGTTACCTATATTTCTAGTTTTGTCAAGGGTCTGTCAATGCATAATGAAAATCTAAGGGAACTGCTTAAAAAAGAAATAGCATGGCATTGGAACAACCGTCACGAACAAGAATTGACCAACTTGAAGACTCTTATTTCAAAATCGCCTGTGTTAGCATATTACAATCCGAACAAACCGCTTCTCTTGTCTGTCGATGCGTCCTAAAGCGCCTTAGGTGCAGTCATATCACAAGACAACCATCCGGTCGCATATGCATCTGGAACGCTAACACAATGTCAAAAAAATTATGCACAGATCGAAAAGGAGCTTCTAGCGATTCTTTTCGGCTGTACAAAATTTCACCACTATGTGTATGGGAGACTCGTTACAGTCGAAACAGACCATAAACCCTTAGTTCCGCTTTTCAAGAAACCTTTATTCAAAGTTCCTGCTCATCTGCAAAGATTAATGATGCGTTTGCAAGCCTATCGTCTTGAAGTCATCTACAAACCGGGTAAATATTTGCATACTGCAGATACTCTATCTAGGGCTGCTCTTCCAGAAGAGACTCTACCCGAGTTTGACAAAGAGGTTAACCTACACTGTAATCTTCTCATGTCCCATTTGTCAATTTCAGATGAAAAGTCACAAACTTCAAAACTGAAACGAATGCAGACACTACATTAGTTAAAGTTAAGCAATACATTCAGTCAGGATGGCCAAACAATAAAAAGTCAGTTAGTCAAGAGTGTTCGCCATATTTTACGATCAAGGACAATCTTCACATTATCGACGATATCCTTTTTCTAGGCAATAGGATCGTTGTGCCTCACTCAATGAGACGAGAAATTTTAATACGTATTCATGAGGGTCATTTAGGTATACAACGCTGCCAGAGTTTAGCAAAGGATTCAGTTTTCTGGCCAAACATTAGTAACAATATCTTCAATATGGTTAGCAACTGTGAATCATGTCTTCGTCATCGTAATGCTCAACCAAAGCAGCCACTGCTAAATCATGATATTCAGCCGCTTCCATGGCATAAGGTCGGAATGGATTTGTTTGAGCTAAACAAAGCTATTTATTTACTGGTAGTCGATTACTTACTACTCTAAATTTGTAGAAGTAGAATGTCTAAACACTGGCTACAGTAGCAAACAGGTCATCCAAAAATTGAAAACTATTTTTGCGCGTCATGGAATACACCAGATAATAGTATCAGACAATGGGCCTCCATTCAATTCCAAGGAATTCAATGACTTTTGCAATAGTTGGGGCATCGATAATAAAACATCCAGTCCGTACATGTCTCGATCAAACGGTTTGGCTGAACGGTCGATTCAGACAATCAAAAAACTATTTAAAAAATGTATAGAGGGCAAGTCTGATCCCTACATTGCTTTATTGCACTATCGGACAGTCTCGAAAGGAAACCTTCCGTCTCCATCAGAGCTCCTGATGTCACGAAAATTGCGAACTAAAATTCTCGCATTGTCACAAAATTTTCAGCCTGTCCATATTGACCCAAATGAATATCAGCAAAAGGTACGAAATCAAAATTTAAAACATGCTCAATACTACAATAGATCCACAAAGCTACTTCAACCTTTGGAGCCAGGGAGAACTATATATTTTAAAAAGACGCCTACTTCCTATTGGACTTCTGGAACCATAGTAAAAGTATGTCCTGATCCGAGATCTTATATAGTCCGGGATTCCGATGGAACCACTCTTAGGCAAAATAGCGAGCATCTCATGACTCCGAAAACTCCACAAACAAATGCAGGTATTGACAAAAATAATTCGTCGAATGACGAAAATAGTCCGTCTTCATCTGCTGAATCAAATAATTGGGCTACACCTAACAGCTCAGAGGAGGATGTACCAAGATCTAGGTTCGGAAGGAAGCTGAAACCACCCTCAAAGCTCGCATTTACGTAATTATAATATCGTGTGCGCTAAATTGATTCATTTGAATTATTAATGAAATAAAAGAAAAATATTTTCATTCTTGTCCTGAAACTTTCACTAAGCTTCAACATGAGTTGTAATATATTTTCACTATATATTAAGTATATTAATTTACATGACAAGTTGAATACGGTTAAGGGCATCATATATGCGCCAATACTGACTAACTTGGATTCCGAAAGTATAGTGGACGGACTTAAAGATATTCAGGTGACAGATTGCAAAAAAATTACGAAATTCGTTAACGGGAAAATTCTAAATACCCCTCTACATATATTAAGCTTTAATCTATATGAACTACCTGCGAAAATCGAAGTCGGCTTCTTAAAAACAGAAGTCAAACCGTACATTCAAAGACCCTTGCAGTGTAAAGGCTGTTATAAATATGGGCACACACAAAAATATTGCCAAAACACACCTGTTTGTGACGTATGCGGTAGCACTCCTCTACACGACCCACACCCATGCACAACCATTGCCTGTACAAATTGCAAACAACCACACGCAGCATTAAACAAAAATTGCCCTGTTTACATAAAAAAACAAAAAATCATTGAAATCAAAACACTAGAAAAATGCTCTTATAGAGAGGCCGTAGAAAAGGTGAATCAAAACACATCAGACTCTTCTCAAATTATTGTGGTAGAAGATTTAAAATCAGCTATTGAAAAGCGACAAAAACGATTAATAAACAATAAAGATCTTTTTCCAAACAGTTTAAAGCCAAATACTTTTGAAGGTAATGAAAACAATACTAAACCAAACTCTCTGCAGTATAATGAAAGAAGTACATCATATAACACATTCACTGGACGTAATAGTCCCAATAATAACAGCAAAGTGAAAACACCAGATTCTAACAAAACAAAACATATTGACAACGAAAACACACAAATTACAACCATAAACGAAAATCAAATAATCTCAAAAAATCAACCCCAGCCTAACACCTATAATATTAATGAGCAATTAATTGTTGACAACCAAACCGACAATAATGAAATAACAAAATTTCACAATTTAACCCACCCAACCCAAACATTCCAGATAGAAAAAAATTACATCAGGACGAATAATACACACAATGTAACTGAACCTATTGTAAGCGATGATGAACTACAGTAACATCTTAGTATAAAATCTCATCTGTTATTAAAGTAACAAATGATGATTTTAAAATTATATTTAACAACAAAACTTTTCCTATGGTACCTAAAAATTTTGTCCGAAATTTTTATGGTGCGCAAAGGAAATGATCTGTTCCACCGTGGAAGCATAAAAAGCATCGCCCATTATAATTTCAAAATTAAATACACGAATACAACAGCAGTCAGCTTTGTAAACCCCCGAACGAAAAGAAAATGGGCTACCCAAAGCAAATAACTCATCCCCTTCCCCCGCCCCCCTTTATTTTAAATTAATGCGTATCATCCAATGGAACATGAACGGCTACTTTAATAATATAACCCACTTAGAACTATTAACAAGTAGCCATAAACCAGACATCGTTGCAATCCAAGAAACACATTGTAACCAAAACTTTCAACCTTCTAAATTTCGTCAATACTCTACATTCTTCTACAATCAACCGATGATTGGTCGAGCAAGAGGTGGTGTCGGTATTCTCGTGCACAACAAACTTCCAACGAAACTCATCCACATATCCACTGAGCTGACAGCAATCGCAATTCAAATAACATTTCCCGTTAATTTCACTTTAATCAACCTATACTTACCTCCCAACAATTCAATCTTACCACATCAGCTTCATAATCTGAGGAGCAATATCTCAGGTCCTGTCATCATTGTAGGTGACTTTAATGCCTGGAGCCCCATGTGGGGCTCAATCTCTACAAACTCAAGAGGCAAACTAGTTGAGGATTGGATAATGTCTGAGGACTTGATTCTTCTAAACAATGGTTCACACACACATTTCTCCACACACAACACATTTTCCTGTGTTGACCTTTGCTTAGCATCCCCTAATATTGCTGTCGCAGGTAATTGGGAAATAATAGATGACCTTCACGGAAGCGATCACTTTCCGATTCTGATAGACATAGCCACTACAACACCAACACAATACTCAAAAAGCAAGCACCTTGCAAGATATGCTACCAACCGTGCAAAGTGGGATATATTCCGAGACGTAGTAGATGACTCACTGAAAAACTGCCCCGCATCTCCATCAATCAACAAAGAGGCAGCGAATATTCGTAGATGTATGACCTCAGGAGCCCAAAAAGCGATACCAATTTCCTCACCGCTTGCTAAGAAACCAGTGCCGTGGTGGAGCACAGAGTTAACCCTCCTACACAGCAAGAAAAAGAAAGCGTGGCGCAATTTAAAAATTGCTCCCACTTCCCAGAACGTAATCCTATATCGGAAAGCGAGTGCCTACTTAAAAAGGGCAATACGAGAAGCAAAGGCAAAAGCCTTCCAAAGCTTTAGCGAATCAATCAACACCCGGACTTCACCCGCCGATTCTTGGAGAAAAATTAAAGCCATAGCTGGTAAAACTAAATCGAGCACTATTAGCTGCTTACGTCACAACGACACGCATATCACCGAGCCTCGTGAAATGGGCAATCTATTTGCCGACACCTTTTCCAGATATTCCATAGACAATTTGCCGGCCAATTTCGAGCTCAGAAAGCAAGACTTTTTGTCGAGCTCACATAATTTTTCTCCATGTCCCAAAGGCAAAATGATTGAAGGACCTATCACTAGCGTAGAACTGGAATCAGCGCTGTCTTCACTGTCTGGTCTCACTCCGGGACACGACAAAATTAACTATCCCATGATTAAACAAATTACAGGATATGGAAAAGAACGCATCCGCGAACTTTATAACAACATACTAAAGTCGGGATCCTACCCACAAGCCTGGAAATCAGCCACTATCTTGCCAATACTAAAACCAAATAAACCAAAGGACTCGGTCAACAGCTACCGCCCGATCTCGCTTATTCCTTGTCTAAGCAAAGTGCTGGAAAAAATCATTGCCCGCAGACTCATGTGGTTTCTTGAAAACACTGGGGTGTTAGAAAACGAGATCATAGGATTTCGACCAAAGAAAAGCTGCTCAGACATATTGCTGTATATTGAGCACTTGATCAGTCTTCAACTATCTAGTCGAAACCACGCATCCATTGTGGCTGTTGATTTCGAGAAATGTTTTGACAGGATAGGGCTACATACTGTATTGGATGAGATGCTAAATATAAAACTAGGGCCCAACATGTTTAAAGTTGTTCAAAGCTTCCTCAGTAATCGTAAAATCAGGGTACGCACAAATAACGTAATATCCAAAACAGTGGCTATACAAAACGGCATTCCACAAGGATCCCCTCTATCGTCTGTTTTATGCCTCATTGCATTCATCTCATTATCTCGGTCTATTCACGTGACAAGTTGCCTCAAATATTGCCTATTTGTAGATGACCTCTACATTCTAGTGAGAAATACCGACGTCGTTGCTATGCAATCAAATATAGCCAATATTATTAATATTATCCTCAACTGGTGTGAACAATCCGGAGCCAAGATATCAATAAATAAATGTAAACATCTGCACGCCTGCAGAAAAACCAGCTGCAACTCATTCAGCGTAGCGTTAGGCAATGAAATAATTGAAAATGTTACTTCCCTGAGAATACTAGGCTTGACCTTCAATCAGCGATTCAATTGGAATGACCATGTCCGTAAAACTAAGGCTGAACTCCTTCCAAGGCAAAATATTGTCAAATTCCTAAGTAGTCCAAGGTCTTCAGTCAAAACCGAAACACTCATCAATGTTGTTAGATCAATGATCCTTGGAAAAATAGACTACGCCCTGCCTATTTATGGTAAATGTGTCAAAACCACACTACAGAATATAAAATCAGCGTACCACTCTTCCATACGAGCAGCATTAGGAGCCTTTCGTACATCACCCATTACAAGCATAATAGCTGAAGCAGGCCTCCCTTCCATCGAATCTAGAAAAGAATTGCTAACAGCAAAGACCTTTGCAAAGATTCTATTCGACGGCAACCGACTCCTGCAAGAAGAGCTCAAGAAACTGACAAAAAGAAAAAAATTGCCAAGAATACAGTCCACTTTGGTAGCCTGTTTAGTTTTAAATGAGAAGCTTAACATTCCGGTAACGACTACAAAAACGAGACTAGATAAGCAGCCTCCTTGGCAGCGAAGGCCCGAAAATATAAACAATGAACTCACAAAGTTCAAGAAAAACAACACTACTCCTAATATTTTTCGAGCCCTATTTACAGAATATCGCGACCGACTTGGACATGGCTGGAACGTACTATACACAGATGGCTCTAAAACCGCGCAAGGCGTTGGTTACGCCGTCGTACAAGAGGACGGAACGGTTCTTGAATTCGGCAAATTGTTTAACTTCGCATCAGTCTTCACCGCAGAGGCCCATGGTATTTTAGAAGCGATAAACTACGCAATTAATCACCGGGGAAAATATTGCATCGCCACAGACTCCCTCTCAACGATATCAGGCTGCATGAATATTGACAATGACAACACCATTATTAAAGAAATCCAAGTTAAACTGAACTTACATTCCCAAAAAATTAAAATTGTGTGGATACCAGGTAAGGAAATTCTCTCAGATCTAAAAGCTGCCAACCTATTTCATACAATTTGAACTTTTCACCAAACAAAATGCAAACTATATACCTAACTACAACTCTTAATAAAAAATAACCTCCATAGCAATATTAAGATTTAGTGGTCGAGACCCCGATGCCAGATAAAGCTCAATGGTCTTAGCAGCCAGAGCTACCCTTGCTTCCACACTTGTATTTATACAGATGCTCGGAAGCTAAATCATTCATTCATTCATTCATTCATTCAACACCTAATGCTGGACAACGCACACGATGTTGTTGACCACAACGACTACAATTCGACTGTGACTGTTGTTGTGATTTTGAAATTTGCTGAGAATTCGACTGTTGCGATTGAGATTTTTTCGAAAACAACCTTCTAGTATTGGTTTTTTGAGCGTGTTTGACTGAAGATTTCTTGATTGCATAGACCGATTCCACTTGTTCCTGCAACGACGAGGCCTGTTGCTTTGCGATAATGGCGGATTTGGCGACTTCGATGGCCTTTTCCAATTTAACATCACCATCTGCTAAAAGACGTTCTTTGATCGCATTATGTTTGGGCAGAAGGCCACAAATAAAAATATCTTTCACTAAGTCTTCTCTGAGATACCAAACTCACAAGATAGGCTTAGGTTTTTCAAAGAAGTAACATACTCATCCATTGTCTCCATTTCGCCCTGCTTCCTCGTGAAAAACTGATGTCGTTCGATCGCTAAGTTGACTTTCGAAGTGAAGTAGCTGTTGAACTTATCGATGAGTTTTACGTAGGATATGGTTTCCAGGTTTTCGTTAAAGGAGCTGAATATGTTGATCGCCTCGGATCCCATGTGGTGCAAGACAATAGCAACTTTCCTTGAGTCTGGCTGCGAATCCAAACCCGTTGCCTTGAGGAAAATTTTAAAGGTTGTAAGCCACGTTTTCCATGCTTTCGCCAAATTCGTCGATGTGAAATCCAAAGGCGGCACGGTGCTATTTGGCGTTGCGTTGTTGAAATACACCGTCTCTCGCTTCGGTTCACTTGTTGATGCTTTTGATGCTTCGTCTTTCGTCATTTTCGAATTATTAATTTTTGACTTTTTGGACTCTTGTGAACACTTTTTCACTGACACCATATAAAATTAAAGACTTATCTTGACTATGACTATGTTTATTGGCGGTCTCTTTATGACTGACTCATTTGTTACAAGTACAATAGTAATGTATATCTAACTATGTAGGTATGGGTTGACTTATACTATAACACCCCCCTGGCAAGATCTGCTGATCCTCTCGCCCCCCCCCCCCGAGAAAATATTGGCCAAAAACCGAAAATAGATGCAAAAATTGTTTTTAATTTTGGACATACTCGTAAGTTCGGAGTCCATTGCCGCAATTTAAATTGTTTGAAATTTTTTTTATTAGTGCAGCTGATATTTTGGAACTATGTACTGTAATTTTAAGGAAGTATTATTTAAATTTCATGATTTCCGCATCCTGAATTTCGTCGTGAGTTCAGCCGTCATCATGGCTTCAGTGATACAGCAGCAAAATTGATATTGATATTATTACTACTGGAGCGTATCCGCAATTTTTTATCAAAAATCATTCAAAGACTATAGCCGGGTGATGCGGTTCACATTATCAATATTAAGAAATATTTTTAATTTTTTTTCTCGTCCCCCAAAAAATCTCTCGCGGTGTTCATCAAATAGATTTAGTACACTGAACCAAATATTTATTCATATGAACGAATTTATTTTTTCGTAAAATTTTGAATAAAATTTTTATTTGATTTGAATAATAATTTGTTGCATTGAAAAAGTAAGCCTTATCAAAGGTGTCGCCAATTCGCTGATAAAATATGTATGTCCTTCGAAGATTGATCTGCAAGTTCAGTCGGCGCATAGCACTGAATAATTGTGATGTTGCGTACTCTGGAATTGAATCTGGCTGTGATGATACGGTCAGAAACGGACGTGGATTCCTAGTAAACAGGACACCGACGCCTGCTTGTCGAAGAGTTATTGTCTTCACTTCCAAAGCAAGAGCAGTACTGTGCAAAAGCTTGGTGGTAAAGACATTTAATCTAAAATCGATAAGTAGCATTTGAATGTGAACCACAATCGAATATGCAGACACATTGATTTATATAAAATGAATCATTCTTAATAATACCATAGTCTATTCGAAGTTCTCGAAGTGAACCTAACCGAGCATAACAGGATTGAGTACATATCTTTTTTTTTATTCATACGATACGGGTGGAAATCCTATTTTTTCCATTCGATTTTTTCAAGGCGGAAAGGTGGAGACCATGTACACTTTCGGTATGAAAGTAATGCCGCACATATTATACAGTTGTACGATTTCAGAGATTTAGTTTGCACCACTGTTGACAGACATTTGAGGCTCTTCTAGACTAATGGGGGCTAATATTTTCCATGCTCTTGAAGACGATTAAACATGTTAAATGTATTATATGCACTAAAACTAAATTGAAATAAATTTTGCACGAGGTCAGTAAATCACGACTGGAATGCAAGTACATACATAAACATGCATATTCGTAATAATATTAGACATTCTGGATTTTATTGTCCATGATGTACATACATACATATAATTTGAATTCAATATTTAAGTACTTATACTATAGATAAATTGTAACTGAAAATAGGACAAAAAGACGTGAGGAGAACAATTTAAAGAAACGAAAAAAAAATTATTTTGGCCCTTCACGTTTCAATGAAGTTTCCACCTCTTTGAGGCTAGTAGTTTCTATGTCAGTCCTATGACGAAATGTTCCATAGGTACCATCCATACATCTAGATTATGTGGATCTTTTTTAATATGTACACGTATATTGTTCAATACCGCATGTAAAGCTGTTGTTCAAATTGACACATACAGAACATTTTAGGGGGGCATTACTATACTACATCCAATACATTTTCTACCAAGTGTATATTTACTATGCGTTACTATGGCTGACTGGGTGCGAAGGTCTCAATTTTCAACCATCCAATTGAGTCAGTTGGCAAAAACTTCCCTCTTTAGCAGATCCACTTCATTTAGAGTCAGGTATCGCGTCATATGAAGATAGGGTAGTGGTAGTGCTACCCGCACTAGAATCTAATTCCTTAGTTTAATAAACAAATTATTTAATTTATGCGTATTAGCGGATGATCCAACATTTATTTATTTATGGAAATGAACGACGCAACGACTTCCTATAGTATGGTTGGTACCCATCATAGAGTTAGCTACTCCGAAGGCGTGCCCGCGTGGTGACCGAATCCTGATGCAGGCCGATTCAACCACTGACAACACGTGATAGTCTGTCAGATTGTATGACAATGTGTTCCACACGTCCAATTGAAAAATTGGATTGGATTTTTTTTTTAATCTTCAAATGCCTGTGGCAGCTAAAGGATTAAGCTAAGGGGGTATGTTCTGTACAACTTTTTTGCAGGAAATCACATGAGGAATCACAATCTGGTGTGTTTATGCGGCAGTTTCCGGACACCCTGTATAGTAAAAAAGGATCAAAAAGATTGTAGAATCGATTAAACAGTGTATGGCGACTCTTAGATTTTTTTCAAGAATTTCGATTCCGTAAAATAGTGTCATAGTTTTAATTTCCTTTGAGTCCTTGAAGAGCCGCACTGAATGAGCCAGAGATCCGCATACGTACATACAGTGCCGCTCACTAGAATAGGTTCAAGAATTTTCCTTTACATTTTCGTAAATATTTCAGAAAGTATGACATGTAGATAATATTTTTAGGGGACGTTTTAATCGTTTTTTTTTTCTTTATACTTATTACTGCAAAAATTAGCACATTTGTCAGACTGTACCTATGTTTAATCTCGCTTCGATTGTTTTGTTCATTCTAAATGCTGCTTTTTTTGGCTCACCAGAAAAGGTTCAAGAATGATTCATTTAGTTTGCGATGTGCAGTGGCTAGTAAACCAGGTGAAATCTTTTCTGTAAATCAGCGAGAAATAGCTAAAAAAAATTGGTCGAAGTCAAAATGTTGTGAGCAATTTTATCCGCAAAAGTGTGAACTATGGAAAAAATATGAAAGGATGTCTTTATTCGAACTGCGTCGAATTCTCACCATTCTGCGTCAAAAATCAAGGAAGAAAGCGGTGTTAGGGCAAGCCTAGCCACTGTGAAATGTGTTTTACGTAAGGCCAAGACTTTAAGCGATTAAAACTAAAGAAAAACCGCCACTTACCGAAGCTCCTTACCGAAGGATTAGATTAGATTGTGGGGGGGCGCGAAACCGATGGGGGTTCGTAGCACTGAAGCCGATGGGCCTATTGTACTATCGCCCTGGTCATCTGTGGGCGGGACTAGTCCTGACGATCGAGCTTGATCGTGCTAAGAAATGAGCTAAGTTTACTGATTGACGTCGACGCTATGTCATCCGTGTCTGGATAGGCCACTCCAAATTGTGTCCAGCGGCGTTGGGCCAGAGCATCACATTCGCATAGGAGGTGGGTCGAGGTCTCGTCATCCTCTTCGCAGAATCGGGAGCTCGCGTCTTGTACGAGCCTCATTGTGCGCAGATTTGATCTTCGGCAGGAGTGGCCTGTAAGAATTCCACAAATGATACGTACTCTATTTCTGGTTAGCTGAAGTAGCTCAGCCGTTCTTTTATGGGAGTATCCTGCTATGAACAGTTTGGATTGCCTGAGCCCGGTTAGATTATCCTAGCGCTCAGATGCTTTAATTTGTTCCTGGTCCTTGATTAGTCTTTTTACTACTAAAGGGTTCTGGGCCGCATAAATGGGTTGCTGCGGCTGTGCGTGCTAGCTCATCCGCCTGTTCGTTCCCCGTGATGCCTATGTGACCTGGGACCCAGAAGAGTGTTAATCTATTGTTTGCGCCTAGTTTGTTCAGTGCATTCAGACAACACTGAACCAGCCTTGACGTAACGGTATACTTGGTGAGTGACTTGACAGCCGCTTGGCTGTCTGAAAAGATCGATATTCGTTTATTTACATAGTTAGCACGCAAACATAGATCGGCGCAGGTTGCAATTGCATGCACTTCCGCTTGAAAGACAGTAGTGTGTTGTCCCATAGGTATAGATACCCTGTGAGCTGGACCAACCACACCTGCTCCTGAACCTTCGGTTGTTCTGGAACCTTCAGTAAACCACTTTATGGTATGTGGGTGCTGCTCCATGTTTCAGCCTGGAAACGGCCACCACATGAGATCTACTTTGGAAGGTGATCGGAAGGCATGTTCGCAATAGTTACGTTGTTGAGAGATTTAAGCTGCCCCTTGGTAAGCTCCATATTCAAATCGCTCGCGATGAGTCGTGCCAATGCTAGTTTTGCCTCGGTTTCGAGGTGTATGTCAACTGGGTGTAGGTGAAGTAACACCTCTAGAGCGCTGCTAGGGCAAGATCGGAGTGCACCGGTGGGGATGAGACATGCTAGTCTCTGTACCTTGCCTAACACAGACTTACCTTCCGTAGTCAGGGCTCTCTTCCACCAGACCACAGCACCGTAGTCTAGAGTGGGTCTAACTATTGCTCTGTAAATCCAGAGCATAATGGAGGGTTTCATACCCCAGGTTTTCCCTACTAATTTTTTGCATGTCCACAGGGCTCTGGTGGCTTTTTCAGCCGCCGCCTCGACATGCTTTTGCCAGTAAAGTTTACTGTCGGGGATTACCCCGAGGTATTTGACTTGATTCCCAATTGGTAGATGGGTGTTGTACATTATCGGGCGTCTGAGTTAAGCCGGATTTCTATTTCTGGAGAATGGTATGATGATCGCTTTGGATGGGTTTACTCGAAGCCCGTTCGCATTACACCATTCTTGAACTATTTTTAGTGCTGGTTCGAGTAAGTCAGGTAGTGTTTCCTCAAACAAACCCTTTACCACTATAACCACATCGTCGGCATAACCTTGCACGGAGAAGCCATTAGATGTGAGCTTCCACAAAAGTTCGTCCGCAACCAGGCACCACAGGAGTGGCGAGAGTACGCCCCCTTGTGGGCATCCTCTATAGTAACCTCAGCAAGGAGAGATAGCTCGTTGATTTGGCAGACGACTTTTCTGGTGGAAAGCCTGTCGTTGCCTCTTACTGTCTAGCGTAATGGCAGGTGAGACCTCGTCCGTGGAGCGTTGCCGCTTTGCTTGAGGTAGCATCTGGGGGGAGTTACAAGAGGGTTTAGCCGCTAGCTCTCTTGCTTTTGCTGGCTCATGTCCCTGTGCCAGGAACTTGATGTAGCGTTTGCATCCGGCGCCGCTGAGTCCGTTCCTCAGGGGATCTTTGACGCCTCCTGGTTCATAGAGGTCAGGATTCTTCCTCCTGATGTTCGATGGGCCTGGTCTGGGCTCGTCTATGTCCGAGAGGTAGAGCTCCTCTGGGACACCGCGTTGGGTGGCTTGATCTTTGCCATTTCGGAAGTGCTAGCCTTTCCTTTTTCCATATTGGAACTACTCGAAGCAGTAGCAGTAGCATACCACCTTTGCTCCGAGAGTGCTGGTTGTTTTGGTTGTTTTTTTTTTGTATCCATGTTTTGTTCCCACGAGTAGCTGGGGAAAAAATGGTACACCGAAGCAGAGCCCCGCTTTACTCCGGTAAGGTCTTCGCTACCCTTGGATATAGACCCGGTATCCAAGGAGCTCCGTTAGTGTTGATCATTTACGCCCTGATCACCTTCCCCCGATGGGCACGGGTCGCCTGACACCCCGGGGATTTAGGCATATCTAACACCATGGACGTTATCAGAAACAGTATGATTACAGATCCTGAGAGCGTCAGGTGTATACAGTGATTTTGGGATCTCGATTCGCCGGTTCAGTATACCCCTGAGTACATACCCAGTTGCATATTGAATCTTGTCCAAAGAGAGATCCTACGACCACCGCCCCCCACAGTTTGGCCTTCACGTGAGTGAAGTTACTAGCAGCCACCGCGGAGAGGTACTGTGGGCACTTCCCATGATGATGGCACATACCATCTCACGAACTGACTGCCATAAGTATCATAAGGATACTCGTCTTCTGTTTGCTCGAAAACATAATATGATCAGGAATAGGAAGTATGGCACACGGCTGTATTTTCCGACGAAAAAAAGTTCAACCTCGACGGACCCGATGGTATAAGTATTATTTCCATGATTTAAGAAAGACAGAACACTTTTTAAGTCGTCATCACAGCTGTGCAGGCGGCGTAATGGTGTGGGGAGCAATTTCGTACTATGGGACTTGTGAGCTGCAATTCTTTACTCCCAAAATGAATGCAAATGCATACAAAACTATGTACTAAAAACAGCATTTCCCCACTTCTCCAATATTTTTGGACCAATTCCATGGACATTCCAACATGATAACGCCCCCATTCATACGGCGAACGTGGTAAAACAGTGGATAAATGGCCAACATGTAAAATTGCTCGAGAGGCCGCCTTACTCTCCTGACTTTAATATTATCGAAAACATGTGGGGATTATTATCACGAAGAGTATATGAGAGAGGGAGACAGTACGATGATACCGAGACCCTAATTAATGCTATTAAAAGTGCCTGGTTAAAAATATAATTTCAAGATATTGAAAATTATTATAATTCCCTTCCAGACCAGATTTAAAACCTTATTTTGAAAAAAGGAGACAGCACACGCTTTTAAAATATTTTAAATTTAATATTTACGCCAACATCAGTTTTTACTGTGAATTTCTGCCTTAAAATGAGTTTTTTTGTGAAGATTTTGTTCTTGAACCTATTCTCGTGAGCCAAAAAAAGGTTACTTTTTGTTATGACTTTTCGAAAAATAATTATAAATAAAAAAGAATGTGTGCCTTAAATCATAAATTTTCGTGTTTTATTAAAAACTTCCTGGACTATCTATAAAACTTTATTTCATTGAAATCGTCCACTCGGTTATGGAGATACAACCTTTTTCCTTTTGTGCAAATATGGAACCTATTCAGATGAGCGGCACTGTATATTCTTCGATTTTCTATTTGAAACACAAATGAAATTTCAAATTTCTTTTTTATGGAAGGATGGAAGGATGGAGAATCAATCATTGTCAGCCTTCTCCGTTAATATTTCTTTAGGTTCAATGTCCTATTTTCAAAATTGGACCGTGATATTACGCAAATACACAACAAAGTCCATCATTATGGTAATAATACAAATACTACAGCTCTATGTCGTATACTAAGTAAACCGAATCAAAAATAAATATTCATATGACGCGTGATATTATGCTAAATCGGTATACGAATCATCTTAAATTATGTAATTATTCCACAATGAAAAATATGGCTCGTCTACATGCGTGTGCATTTAAATATATGACTACATGCATAAGAATATTCATTCAAAACACATACACAATTTTGTTCCATTTGATTTTTATATTTTTTTTTAAATAAAATATGCAAACATCTTCCGTGTCGAATGAGGATTTTGGCTAATTTTATTAATTTTATTTTCGTTTTATTTTTTGTTTTTTAAATATAGCGGAAACTAATTTCAATAGACCTTTGCGGCATGTATACGATTCAATTTTGGTATATTGAAATAAATTATGATTATGACTAAAAGAGAGTATGGGGTTTTGCAGATTGCATATTTATTCATCAGAATTCGGCTAAATAAACAAAAAGCACCAATATCATGGCGTATTTAATTGTTTACAAACCTGAAAGTAAAGAGAAAAGAATATAATTTATTAGAAAAAAAGTGGGATAAAAACTAGCAGTATGGAGTAAATATGATTCGAGTTTAATTCTAAATTGGAAACAGGGTTGCGTGAAAAGAAAAGTTATTGGTGTTACTCAGAAATGGCATTAATTCATCAACAATGGTTGACCGTTGTCGAATGAAAATAAATCCTAAAAAATATAATAAAAAACAAAATAACTTTTCTTCCTATACAATAATACACTAAAATTAGATTTCGTGGCTTTTCTCAGCCTGTAGTATGGGAATGTTGGCCTTTTTTACTGGATCATTTCTTAGCTTACAGATACATACTTCTATCCTGGATAGTATTGCCGCTGAGACCAACGCTCCCTTTTGTCTTGCTATGATTCGGAAACATACACGTTATTATGAAGATGGTCGAAACTTCTTCTTGAAAACACGTAACTAATTATAAATTTCCTCGGCTGATTAGATGTGGCATCAGCATCACACTTGAACGCTCTCCATTATAATCTTATTTTAAAATGTATCATCCATAGTGCAGGCGTGATGTAACCACTCCAGAATTACTTCTCTTTTTTTGTGTTAGATCAGTTTGAGATAATGTGTTACCCATAATTTCCTTGTTAATTGTCGGCCCCTCTAGACTATCTTAACAAACAAGCAACATTTATACAGCTCTACGGATATGTTGTGTCCCTTATATAAAGACATTGAAGAAGAAAAAAAAGAAATCTTGTTGGGATAGTCATAGATTGCAACTGCATAAGACAATATGATGAAGCTGATGCTGATGATGGTATTTCATAAGTTATTCCATGCCAAGACCCGAAGAGATTGCTTGTATGTACATATTTGCTGTATCTGTCTACTAGGTGAAAATTTGATAAGACGAGCTCATCATCACAACAGTGTGCAACAACTCCAACATCATCATCATCATCATCTCTTCAGCCAGCCATATGAAATAAGACAGACACTAAACATCAACGATGTCATAATTAAAAGCATGAAAGTGTTTTGTCTTTCCTCGATGTATACGGTTGTGCTTACATACGGACAATTATTCAGTTTGACGATTTATTTTTTGACGGCTAAATTGTCTTTGATAAAACGAGCATCAGGACGGAACATTTTCTTGAAAGCTGTTACCGTATGCTCCACTCTTGGGTTTTTTATAATTGCACATTTCGCTTCCTATTGAAACCACTTTTAATTGCATCATACACCTAGACGACAATTTTATTAAATGTACATTATCAATCGAGTTTTGGAAGATAAGGATGGGTTGATACAGGGTGGCGCAAAATCAATCATCCAATTTTGTTTTTGAATAACTTTTTCTAAAAAATGAAGGAAATAATTGAGTGATGGAAATATGTATTGTAGAATTTTATCTATGGTGGATCATATCCATCAAGTGGCTCGCCACCGTTTTATCGATTTCCAGCTGTATAGAGTACAAATATAAAATATGATTCACGTACGACTCCATTTGTAAGAATAATATCATCTTCTGATAGAGTGATTAATTTTGCGCCACCCGGTGTATTAGGGGAAAGCTGGATTTTTGAATGAGTCTTCCTTTCGAGGTCCTACCCAAGACCCTAAAAGTTCCCGTCTTTACGAGTGCCGCTAGCGATGCTACAGAGGGTCAAAGACCCTTGAAAACAGGTTTTTCTGAATATCTAGATAACGGTAGCATATACAAAAAAGTGGTGTATGGCACATTTGAAGCTCTTGTGCTTTTTCAATAAACGGTGAGCTTCTGTGGCTGTTAGTAAGTCGCCAAAAGCCCCCAAAGATGGGAGCCCCCCTTACGAAGCTATGAGGGTCCAAACATTCAACTAAGCAGTTTCTGGGGAATATCTCTATAACGGTAACGTGCACCGAAAACTGTTCTATAGCGAATTTGTAGCTTAAACAATGCTTAACAAATATTCCGAATTTCAGATCGATGCGTGCAATGCTATGGGCGCTATGAGGGTCCGAACCGTACAATAACGGTATTATCGATTTTTCGTGAATTTCTTCATAACGGGTACGTTTTCGGGAGGGAGGCCTGTAACAATTTGTTGCTTCTGTAACCTCAACTTAAAATACCAAAACAACTCATCTATGCGGGCACCCCCAACGAAGCTATGAGGGGTCAAAGTTAAACAAAAAACCGCTTCTCGGAAATTTTTTAATAACGGTAACCTCTTGAGAGAACCAATCTGAGATAAATTTGTAGCTCATGTGGCTATTACTAATGGGCCAAAATTCCCCAACGATGGAAGCCCCCCTAGGAAAGCTATGAGGGTCCAAACATTCAAAAATGCAGTTTTTTGGGAATGTATCTATAACGGTAATGTTATCGAAAACTTTTATATGGCGAATATGTAGGTTATAGAACGCTTAATTAAATATCCGAATTTCAGAATGACGCGCGCAATGCTAAGGGCGTTATGAGGGTCCGAACCATACAATTTCGGTATTTTTGGTTATTTTCCTGAAAATTTTTGTAACGGTAACGTATACCGGAGGCAGTCTTTAGAAATTTGCTGTTTCTGTGGTTCCAAATAAAATGCTCCACCGATTTGAATGCACCTGAGGCAACCATACGCGCACACATATGCATACATACTACATACTAAACGTAGTGATAGAAAAATGGAGCTGGTTAGACGGACCAACGAGTTCTAGACGGGCGCGTTCAACAGTGAATGCAATTATTGAGTCTGGAAATCACCTCGAAAGCACACATGCTGTTCTGTGGTTACATTTAATGTCAAGCACATTTTTCATTCCGCCTCTATTCAGGCCACGACTGACTCACTCAAAGTGGAACTTCCGCTATAACCCTATGACAGTTCCACAGGGGTCCGAGTGTTCGAATTCAGAAAAGGTTCAACCTATAGATGGACAAACTTTTCCATCCCTGATATTTCAAAATAGTTGAAACGCAAGGACGACCGTAGGTAAAACCATTTTTAGATGAATTCCTAACAGGTCCTGATATGGAAACTAAAAATATTTGCACCGATTCAAGTTGGATAATTCGCCAGGGTGTTCCAGCTGCAAAGAAGTTGCAAAAGACCCAAGGCCTATGTATTTTTTTAATGCCTATGTATTTTTTTAATGCTCTAGATTTGGGGCGTAGGCAACTCAATGCAGAATTGAGAGAAATCTTCAGCCTACAGGATATGTTCGACTGTATGCTGGAGTGGTGGGAGGTAGTGAGTGTATTTTTTTTGCAGTGTCTAAAGAGCAAAAATAAGAAGCTAGACGGAAGTCAGAAAATTTGCATGAAGACAAATACTAATCGAAGTTGCGCTGGTCGGCCTTGTACTTAATACCGAGATGTGACTCCGCCGAAACGGCAAAAAAGTCGGTCGTGATTCAGCCCGTAGAAACGCCTATATATAATGAAGATACGCTGAAACTTAGAACAGAATCGCTAAAGCCGTTAGTGTTAATCTACCGGAGAATTGCATTATCTAATTACAACACATTTCGCTGATAAATGTTGAACATAATGTAATGTAACTACAAATTGCATGCAGAGAAGATTTTAATGAGATTTTTCCATTCTACTGTTCCATTCACATTAATTGTAGCGATGTCGGCGATACACACTGCGCCTGCATGGCAAAACTACTTTGGAGGTTTGATTATTTTATCATGTATACGTATGCAACACACATCACACACAGGATACGTGTGTGCAATATGTGTGCATTGAACGATTGAAATTAACATTAGCAGCGGAAAATAGTAGTTTTCCGCATCTTTCGCGACTACAGAGATGATATCGCATGCTTAAATTCAAGCAGCGTTTGCTGTATAATGCAGTCTTGATGATGATGTGCAGCATAAGGTCGATCACGTGTTCTTGTGGTTCTTCAAATGGCATCTAGACCGCACATATGTAGGAACTACGACGGAGTTTGAATTTGTTGTACCTATATGTATGCATTGAGCTATTCTATCGCCTATATCTGCATACCTTGTCCTGAATTTTCTGGTCCTAATGCAAAGAATGAAGTTGATCCAAAATGGTTTTCGATAAGAGATTCAGTGAGGAGCGAGGTTATCAAAAATATTTGTTTCATTATGTTTAAAAATCCGTTGTAAATATGCCCTTTGAGGCTTTGCGCACCTTGTCAAATTCAACAACCAGTAAAAAACCACTTGGGGCAAATCTGCCTCATTCAGACATTACAAACATTTATATGGTCCAACATAAAAAAAAAATTATCCAAAAACTGCCGTTCTACCAAATATAGGCAATTCTCCTTATTACAATCATTAAATGAAAAATTTATGTATTCCCACAAGGTTCACGTTTTTCAACATTATTCTTCTGATTACACTAAAAAGTATCATGATCAACAAAAGAGCACGATTATGGTACAATTTTTTTTTTTTTTTGAAAAATGAAACCGCCTGCATCTTTCTGTTCACCTGTACACTATACAAGCAGAACCCAAAGGCTAGAAAATGTGCCTTAATTGAAAACACACATTATCACCTCGTTTACCTTCTTGTTTGCCAAATTTGGTTAGCGATTTTTTTCGTTTCACAAACTTGAGATATCTGCTAAAAAGTCAATTACATACTTACATATTCTATTAACCCAGGCTAGGCTCGATTGGCACGATGCGATGTGATGTTGACGCGATTCTATTTTTTATAATACTCGTACCTCTATAAATCTTAAAGTCATTCGATATGTGTATTTCATGAATTCAATATAAGATTTTGAGGTTTGGTGTTTATATGGTTTATCGCGAGCTCGATATGGATAGACAGAGACATTACCGCAATTCCTCATATGTAATAAAAAAAAACATCGTTTCAACGGTTCCAACTCATTAATTATCCACAAAACAAGAATATTTTCCTAAAGATATACTTTTACAGTGAAATTACAACACCACCCTTGTCAACATCCATTTTTAGTAACATAATCAAATCTAGTTCGTGCCTCGCATTATAGCGAGCAACATTTTTGTATGGTGTCCATAGTCAGAGCCGGGGGGTTTTCATGTCGTATGTTGATGTGTAGACGAATTTTAAATATGTATGTACATAAAAACTTCTCGTCAGATCTTAAGGTTTGTGTTCGTAGAGACGACTCATGGGATCATCGCTCAGCGATCGAAGTTAAATCACCGGTTTTGAGCACTATATGGGTATATTGTCTATACAGACATGTTCCTTTAGTCCATAGTCGATACTAGGAAAGTAGAACCATTAAAAAAATATTTAAATACGGCTCGAAATTGGATGCAAAACTACGATCGCTGAGCGATCATCACGTGAATTGTCTCTACGAACACGTACCTTTAAGATTGTAAGTTTTGGAGTGGCGAGTAAGATCGTAATATAGTTCGTCCAAAAATGGTATCAAGATACAAAAATGTATAAAACACACATAATTACACTTGACAACGAAAATTGTCTGTTGAATACAATAATTCAGAAAAATCTTCAAAATAATCTTATATCTCTGACGAAGTTTTCGTGACTTGTGTATGTATGTACTCGCCTTTGAGAATTATGTGCTACATGACGTCATTCATCAATGGGGCATCGGTGATGTTCGATATGGGCACGACTGCAAATGGTACACTGGGTGGAGAGGATTATGAAAGTGCGGCGAGAAGAATTCGCTACAATTGCCCCACTCGAGCCATCAAGCACAAGAACACACTTCTGTGCGGTGGAAGTCGTCGGTAAGATGAACAGCAGTTTCACTTTAATGGTTCTCTTCTTGTTGTGGTTCCGGCTACACTTCTAGACTAGATATAGGCGACAGCCGTTTTATTGTTTGCTCGTTGGCAGTTCAGTCACACTGTGCAGTAAAAAGGATGGGTCGGCCCGTCGGCATTCTCCCCTGTCACGATGATTGCTGATGGGAATAGATAAAGTTGAGAAGAATAATGAGATGAAAGATAGAAGAAAAAAATCCCAGTGGGAATTGTATGATGAATGGTGTCTCGTGATCAGTGTTGCCAATCTAGCCGTTTTCCGGCCAAATTTAGCCGGAAACCGTGCTGTTTAGCCGGAAGAAATTTATAATTCCGGCCGGCCGGATTTTTAGCCGGAATTGATTTTCTTTGGCCGTTTTTTCGGCTTAAATTATTTTATGATTTTTTTTTTTTTTTTTTTTACTTTGAAACTAGAATCAATTTTTCAATATTCACTACCAAAATAATTAACCGCCGTGAAATTATTCTACATACACTTATTGTCGTGTATTAGGGTAAGTACCTACTATGTTCACCGAGAAAAATTTGCCGCGGAGACTTGAATTTTTTAATAAATTT
The DNA here is from genome assembly GCA_949715475.1 of Microchrysa polita. NCBI lineage: Eukaryota > Metazoa > Arthropoda > Insecta > Diptera > Stratiomyidae > Microchrysa > Microchrysa polita. The sequence goes on along the minus strand of OX454419.1, from coordinate 84,086,197 downwards.
AGGGTAATGTGTTTCACGTAATCTGACGATGTTAGTACCTAGTCTAAGCATGTAATTTACTAACCACCAAGATGCTGAATAATTTGCAAAATGGGACAGTTTCTTAAATAAAATTCTTTGCTGAGCAAGCCTTGGATCATGGGGGTACCCGAACATGTTTCCATTTTTCAAAGTGTCAATTCTTTACCGCAAATAACGTAATCATGCCAGATTAAGTACAAGGGTGAACACCTTTTAGCACGAGTCATAGATATTGATATTATTGATCGTTGGAACTTTGTAGTGTTCAACACTAGGTTTGTGCAAGTAGCTTGCCATGTAAACTACAAAAATTAAATTTAAGTGTGTATATATTTCGGAGGCACAAAAGCTAAGTGCTGAAGAAGGGGGTAAGTTGCCCCCAAAATATATAATAACTTAAATTTAATTTTTGTAGTTTACTGAGCAAGCTACTTGCACAACGTCTGACAATTCATAGAACCTACACAAGCTCATAATTTTGGAACATCAATTTCGTATCTTTGGAGCATCAAATTCGTAATTGCGGAACATCAACAATGGAACATCAATTTCGTAACCATGGAAAATCAAATAAAATTTGGAGGGCTCAAATTCGAAAATGAATAAAATGGTTAAATTTTAATCAAAATATAAAATTATTGGTGGTAAGAAATCCATACATAAATGCGGTTGCCCTTGCCCATAGTTACGCATTGGACGTTCCTTTTACGCATTTTAAGTTCCACAATTTCGAACGTAATTATTGGACTTATTATGGACTTGACCGATAAATTGTACTTATTTACTACTTTTTTGACTAGTTGTGCTACCTGACTCCGAACAAAGTAAATTTTGATTGTGATGCCAGCGATTGGAGCGTTATGTAATAAAACTACTCTGTAAGTCTTTTTCCCAGTAAAATTTTACTAGGCTGATTCTAGTGCATAAAATCACTATCATTCTAGCGATTCTGAAAAAGTAGAACTATTATCCACTATTTTAAACTATAGATTGAATAGCGAGTCTCGAACAAGACCTAAATAGATATCCAGTGTAATTTTACTAGTTTTTCAGCAAATAGGTGATATATTCCTAGAAATGCAGTAAATTTTACTGATAGACTATTAATTTTTGGTAGAAAACAGTTTAAAATAGTTTTCTCTTCTATTCGATTTGGCCAGTTGCTGCCAGTCTGCTGTTGAGTTATTGAGATACTATCTGTGAATTAGAGGTAAGGTAGTCAAAATCGATAATAAAAATTACCTCTGCATGTTCTGGTATGAGAATCAAGAAGGGTATTTGTTTAGGTTTTTTTCTTATTTCCTTGGACAGGCGGTTTGTTTGCATTTCAATAAATTTTCAGACGATGTTTTTGAAACGAATGGAATAAAATATAATTATTTAACTGGATATCTAGTTAAGTCAAACATAATCTAGTAAAATTTACTAGATAATAAATTGGACTGAACTATCAAATTAACTAAATTATCCAAGTCTAATTAAATCTAGTAAAATTCACTAGATAATAATTGGATTAGACTATCAAATTAACTAGATGATCTATTAAAATCTAACGAAATCTAGTAAACTTCACTAGATAAATAAACAAATGCAGCTAACTGGTTCAGTAGAATTTTAGTTATTTTGTCCTATTATTTATCAATTTATTTAACTAGATTTCTATCGAAAAAATTGCTAGAGTTCTAGTAAAAACTTTTCATTAGATTCGCAGCCAGAAAATACACTGAACCAAATATTTCTTCATATGGACGAATTTTTTTTCGTAAAATTTTGAATAAAATTTTTATTTGATTTGAATAATAATTTGTTGCATTGAAAAAGTACGGGTAGATTTTTAGAAAAAAAGTTGCATATTATTCAATATGAAAATTTTGTTTTTCGTTTTATCAAATTAACTAAATTTTCATCAGTTTTATTACTATTCGCTTACAATTTTTAATCAATTTGAAGAAATCGCACTTTGTAAAAGTTTTTCTTCGTATAGAAGAAATTATTCAAACTGACGATTTGTTTGCGCTAAATTATTGAAAGCAATTGTAAGATTGACAAAAGTTCGTCAAAATAACAAATTCACAATTTGTCAGATTCGTCAAAAGGATAAAACTTAATCAAATGGAAGAATAGCATCATTCTTATATTTTATATATATTATATTTTATCACAGTGAATAATTTAGTCATATTGATAAAATCAATTCTTCAATTCTTCTCTTTTACGAAAATTCTTCACACTGATGAATTTATAGTAACGCATTTTCTGTTTATTTTCGATTTTCTGAGTAATTTTTGCCTTCAAATTTTAATGGAAATCTCAATTCCAAAAATAAATTTTTTCATACAATTTGTCAGAAAGAAAAAAAATAAAAAGTGTCCTGGCCGATTTTCAATAAGGGGTCCGCCATGCAGTGTGTATCAAGTAGTGCTTGTCTTGAGAACATTGGAAGTGTATTTCCTTTCTGGCGCAATGGCAGTGTGAGTGGACTGGCACGCAAGCGGACCGAGTTCGAATCCTGATTCTAACACAATGGGTAATATGGTTATTTGCATATAAAAAAGTGTTTAATAAATATTGTGAGAGTCTTGAAGACATATAATAATAAATGAAATTAGTTTCAATACGAATAAGACAAGACGCAATGTTAATTTTTATATTTAAAAAAAAAAATGAAAATTTCTTCATATTAACAAATTATTCATCAATTTACAATAATTTCGTAATTATTCAATATGACTATGGTATTCTTCAATCCAAATAACAGCTTCATTGACCGTATTTTGATGAAATATTCTTCATATTAAATGTAAATTCGTCGAATTTACGAATTTTTTGGTTCAGTGTATAGGAGCTCACATCTAGTTGCGATTTACTGCATTCTAGTTGGAAAAATCTTACTGTGTATGAAATCTGTCTAAAGCATAGCTTACGGGTAGTACTCCAGAAAAGAAATAAAATTATTTAAATCAATTTTACTATATTTTTTTCGTAATGCGATTATTTTGTATGATTTAGCCGGTTTTTTGGCCGTTTTTCTGGCAGAAATTTATTTAGCCGGATTTTTAGCCATTTTTGAAAAAAACATAGCCGGTTTTCCGGCTAAATTTAGCCGTTTTCTAAATTTCTAGTTGGCAACACTGCTCGTGATATATGTACATATTTGATATTGAACTTTTTGGATTGTTGAACGACTTTAAAAAATATTATATTACATAGTCAATGTAAACCATGCAAAACTTTTTTATTTGTTAATATTTTTTTTTTCTGAAAATTGGTGACAGTAAACTAGAAACATGGGAGATATGTTAACATTAGTTTACAATTAGATTTGTGAATGCATTTAAATAAGGCATACCTCAGAAGACAGTCAGTCGTGTTTGTCCTCTGTGGCAGTGGTCGTTCGGTCGCCACTCTGTGATATAGAGATTCTTAGAGATACGAGTTTCCAAACTCGGCACGACCCGTTGCAAGTTTATTATTCAAGAGATGATAAGAAATATCTCATTTTTCAATATTCACAACAACGATTCAGAATTCATGGTCGTGAAATTATTCCTTCACACTTATTGTCGTGTACAGAGTTGTTCATTTCCATGTAAAAAAACATTTTTTACATTTATACTGTAAAAAATAGGTAAAATATGTAAAAAATGTAAAAAAAAGGAAAAAAATAAAAAAAATCCTGTTTTTCGTCATGCAACTGTCACTACGAGGTACAGTTTCATTTGTATTATTGTGCGTGAAGCTGCCGTTCCTGAGTTCATTTTTACAGAATATTCACGCACAATAATACAAATGAAACTATACCACGTAGTGACAGTTGCAAGACGAAAAATAGGATTTATTACACCAAATTCAAACAGTTGAATTTTACCAGGTTGAAGCCAAAAGATATTTGACTTTTTGCAATATTTGCCACAAAGTATTGCAAAACATCGCAATAGGCAAATTATTATTTTTTGTTTGTTTGCTACCCGAATGCCGAATTTTCCTTCAGAAACCGTTGTATAAACACTGAAGAGGCGAGAGGGTGCCGAAAACGGAGTCTGGAAAGTGCAAACGAAAACATTTTGGAAACTTCTGAAACCGATTTAATGTCGATTCCGGTAATTTGTTGGACTTTATGCTGTTGTTCACGTACCGTGCAGGCAGGGGCGTACGTATAAAAATATTTCGGGAGGAGGTTGATGTTGGCCGTGTAGGTTCATCGCGAGTATATACATATAGCTGCTATGTGTGGCCAAATCACTTTGAAACACTTTGATTCATAGCCGGGTTAAAAAATCAACCGGAATTTTTTTGTGATACTAGAATCATCTTCTGAATAGCAGAAAATATCTTAGCAGCACGTTTCCTTGCTCAATGTCGGTTAGATTCCATGAGGAATTCATCAAATGCCAGGTGCGAAATGCTTTCACTTTTCTTGTATTGAAACGGCTGTAGTGAGTAATGTCCTTATTTTCTATTAATACGATCTCCTTTCCAAAATGTAGAAGAACGTTTGTAATCACTATGTCGGAGGGGGTTTCAACCCTCAAAACCCCTACCTAGGATCACCACTGCGTACAGGCATAAAGGCATACTCTTACATGTAGACATATGAATGCACACACGATAAAAATGTACTGCCCGGCTGCATAGCTGAAACAGTTTACGTTTTCAAATGACTTTTTGGCGCGAGTACATTTTTTTTCATTAATGTAGTAATACATACGTAATATGTTCAGAATGCCTGCAATGATTTGTGGGTGGCACTTATGATGCTTTCTTAGTTCCAGTTTATTCCCAGTGCCAACGGTGGAGCCGATGAAGTAGAAATTGTTGGCAAGAAATATCAACTCCCAAGTAACAATTTCATCCCTATAATACTTCGTAAAATATTCTCTTCTAACATTAATAGGGGCACTTTACAGGGTATAACCACTGAATAACAGTCCAATAATGGCATTTGGCGCTGTTTTTATAATCCAATAGAACCTTATTGTAGCGCTAAATTATGCTTCAAAAAAGGCGTACGTAATTTGCTATATAACATCATTTTCTGTCACTGAACGAATTTGCGAAAAAAAATAGAAAAAAATTCCCGAAGCTAGCATCGAACCCGTGTCTTTTGATTGCCCGTCCTACACACTACCACTCAGCCAACCTCACATATAGTCAGCATTGCTCGTAAACACTACAAATGGATAGTTGCTTCTATAGAAATACTTGACAATTCTTTATCGAAACTTCTGCAATGCATCGTAAATCTGTCCATTTATCAATAAAATAAAGTCAATTTTTGCGCGGAGATCACCCTAATTGGTTTCGACGATAACAATGAGTGCTTACGCGTGGGTTCATGCAAGATTTCAAGGATTTCTAATGTAGAAACTATGTATTTCAGAGCAGAAGTGTCAATTCATTAAAAAATCACTAAGCCCATCCTTCTATAAAACTACGGTGAACAATTTATTGGATGACCATACGAATGTCACACTATAAAAATGACACCTACTGTGCTATAGAAGAATATATGCATGTGGGTGAGTTAACTTAGAGAGACTATTGCATGTGTGTGCTGTATCATCCAATAAACACAAGAGTGGAGTATTTAAAGGAGTACGTTTTTAGGTTAACGTTTAGAGACAGTTTTATCGAAGTTTTATACCACCATCTTTAAATTTATTCCATAATGATGATAGAAGCTTTCCGGAAAATACTTTAAGGATGTTTAATTGGATCAAATATTACTTTAAGCGATGTCACACGATAAATGAATTTCGTGGTACTATATGATTGCTACAGTGTGAAGGGCTTCTTTAAAGCAAACGAATTGTTGCTTGGGCTGTGTTTTATTAGATCACGATCAAACCAGGATGGCACAATTTCTATAATAATTTGATTATAAGGTTGGATAAGAGTTGTTCTGTATAGAGCTTAACTGCAAATTTGAACGATAGTTATGCTATCCTGTCCTGTATTCGATAGAATAAAACGCAGCCATTATGCTAAGTCATATGTATTTCTGGTGCATCATTAATTACAAATAATGAACCACACTCCAAATCGGTGACGAATTTGTATTTGTATGTCCGATTCCGATAACATAGTGAAGAAATAGGTATTCGTAATTTTTGACATATCATTTTTTTACATAATGTAAAAAACTCTTCATGTAAAAAATTGAATTTTTTACATGTAAAAAACTACGTAAAAAATTTAAAGTAAAAAACTTGAACAACTCTGGTCGTGTATCAGCGCTCTCAAATGTATTGAGCGTGACGGTGAAATGTAGGGTTCAAAAAATATAGGTTGAATCATTTAATAAAAAAAATGATTTTTACTATCTAGCCTACTTCAGAGCATGTAATTAATTACCATCAATCTGGTAAATAATTTGCGAAATGGAAGACAGTTTTTTGAATAAGTCCTCGGGCTTGCCGTCTGTTCTTTGTGTTTGTTTGCATCCCGTGTAGTTTTCGGTAAAATCAAAACTGTTCCACAAAAATCATCCGACTGCTACGTAAATGTTCTGTATTTGTAAAAAATTGAAACCAAACTTTGTACTGAAAATGGCAAGTGTATTCAAATTTTTGTCTTGACATTTGCGGAAAAATGTAAATAAATGTTTGTGTCTAATTTGAAAGGCTTTGATCACACACAAAATATCATTTTGTGATTTTTGATCACAGAACGGAACCGCTGAAATTTGTTATGGCGGAATTGTAGATCAATCATAGAAAGCCACAAAATTTGGCTGAAATACATCACCAAGTGATAATATTTCCCAGTTGGTTTTGATATGAAAAAGGTTCCTGGACACATTCTTCCAAATTTAGAAATCATGATTAGCTTTGAAGTTTAAAGTTGTCGCTTGCAAATACATATTGCAGATTCGCTAACTGCTATTCATATTTTTTCATACAATTTTATGTATTTACATAAACATTAAATTACATTTAGCACTGCCGTAGGAAATTGAAAGGCCTTTTGAATTTTGTATGATCAAATTTTAAAGAACCAAAAATGGATAATTTAGCAGAAAACTAAAACTAATTTTGGATGTATTACAAATTCCGACCTATGTTTTTTTTTTAATTTACAATATGGCCACCTCTGGATTAGAAAATTCTCGTAGAAGTGAGTTGTCGATTGAAGCTACAAATTTATCAAAAATCTGAATGAAAATTTTGACTAGTGTAGCATCTAACCCAGGGCAATCAATTTTATTGGATTCGAATTCAGTGCGTATTAAAAGCAGCTTAGGAGATCAGTTCTGCCTAATGCCGGGGCTTACGGGTAGTGCTACTAAGAAGAAATATCTCCCAGTTGTCTATAGATTATTAAGTCTTTTAATTTCAGAAAAAAAAAACGTTTATTGTTTACATTGAATCACTTTAAATAGCCCACACTGTACATGGCGAAGAGGACACTAGCAAACTTAGTATTGAATACCAAATTTTGATCAACGTAACCCTACAAAGCGTGCAGGGCTGGGCCTGTGTATCCCTAACAAAGCCTGAAGAGCAAAGCTTCAAAAGATTCTGTGGCTTTCTTGACCAATACTGTAGTCCAGTGGTTCACAATAGGATGTGTTAGTGACATCCAATTTCCAAGATCTTATCTGCTTTTTTTGTTGAGGTATTGAGATCAGCATCACGCTCAGCAGTGTTATTTATCCCTATAAATGGGTACTCGTTTAACATCTGAGTGAGATCATAGTCCGCCACAAGCTCGTGAGCTCGAAAAACACCATGATCCACGGTGAGATTTGAACTCATGAACCTGTGCACCGAAGGTGCATGCACTAACCGCTAGACCAGCCAGACTAAAATATCATAAATACATACCAACAATATCTGTGCCACATTTTTTGCTGGTTTCAATCAACGGAAAAAAAGGTCTTTGCCAATATCCATTAGACAAATTTGATAACTAAATAAAATGCGTAATGAAAATGGTCAATAATGAATTTTGCAAACATACTTAGGGAAAATAAGGTCCACTCTACTGTCAGAGGCAGCAACATCTAATATTTAGGGAAAGTGTTAAAATGATTAAATAAATCAACCGTAAAATTATCCTGTCGCTGATTTTTAAAGAATTCTTATTTTAGTTTACCTCCAAAGCACATTTACATTTTTTTAAATTAAATTATGCAAAAACTTAAAAAACTGAAACATTCCGAGAATTAGGCCAATCTAAATACACACAAAAATCGAATGACGTTGCGTCCGGTTTTGTGGGTTCGTCTGACTTTTCGTAGATCGTACAAACATAACACTTTCTTCGGGTTTTTAGGCGGCTCTAAATTCTGAAAATTTACGCAAATGTGTCTGATATGGTACCTCACAAGTTTGCAAAATCTTTAAAACATCTGCTCATAAATTTCCCAGTTCTCGGCAAATTAAGACTTACAAATACAGAAGTTGTACGCCGTCCAAATACAATTGTGCATTCTTAACGAGCTCTCTTCCTTGTAATTTTTTGTTTTGACAAATGTATGTATAACTGTGATTAATTCAAGTCCCTGTTTTGAGGTGTTCTGCGAAGAAAAGTGGGGATACTAGGCGTTCTGCGACTTTAAAAAGATTGGGAACCTTAAGCTTCCCATGCAATCTGGTTTTTCTTAAACATTGAACCTATTTTAAACGTAATAAATCATGTTGAATGCTTTGAGAAAACCATGGGTTGGCATTGGAGTTCAATACAAATTGAGTACAAACTATAATTATATTTTTTACAGTAAGTTGGCCTTTACACTTTACATAATCGATTGATTTTTTAAAAATATTCTAATATTGTTTTTTTCCTTTTCATTGCAGGTGAGTTGTTTATCATGGCAATTTTCTCAATAATAAGGTAAAATATTGGATTAAGTTTCAGCATATAGGGTAGATATATTCTTTCGGTGAATTGATTCTCTTTTCTTAGACTTTAATCAATGGGGAAGGTTCACCTTGCAAAAGGTCCGGTAGTCGCAAATTTTTTATATGTTTTAAAGGCTGGTGGGGTGAGTTAAAATCCAAGTTTGCGTTAATTTACCCTCTGAGCTCCCGCCGCCATCTTGAAAAAACCATTTAAGATCGGCCCTTTTATCAGTTTCTAACCTATAACTACCTCCCTGTTCATTTGAGCACGAAATGTGCTAGGACAAGTTTGTAGACCACAAAATTTCCTATAAATTTAATCCAAGAAGTTGTACTCTACAATAAAAACTGACAGAATTATAACACCAAGAAAATGCAAGAAACTCTAAAAATCATGACAATTCTGCAGTTTTTTTGCATTTACATGAATTGTGTTTTTCATGAATCCAAAGAGGCGGTTCTTGGCCGTTGTAACAACGGGTAGCTCCGGAAGGTTGGCTGCCGTAGGAGCAATTCAGAGGTATCTTCTCTACCTACCCATACTGAGCTACCGAATGTCATGTAAAGGCGGGAAAAGTCTGTGTTTTTTGTTTGGGAGATTTCTTGAGAATGGATAAGATTTGTCAGTTTTGGCTGGAAAATAAAATGAAGATCATGCTTTTCGAAATAATAGTTTTTGTGTTAACACATAAAAGGCCGCGTTTTGCCTATAGCAAACTCCAGATAATATTGACAGCTAAATTCTGTGGACCCCGTGCTTAAAATTGTGTTGTTTTCCGTTCCATTATTGCGTTGGATGTTTTTAACATCTTTAATTTTCAAAATTTTAAATTGAAAGTGAAGCCCCCTTACAATATAGGCCGCTGATTATAGTTTTACGTTCAGAAGTGTCCAGGTCGGGTTTTTTTCAATGGAAGGATTAATATGGCCGGAATACGATATCGGGAAAAGTCCGCATTTCAATTTGTCTTCGCCAGCTATAGTCTAACCAGTTTTTTTTGCGAGCTGCTGATGGCAAAATCCGCTGCCTTCCGCGTTATTATTTTTACAGCGCTTATTTCGCAAACTTAAGCGTATGATCGACATGGACAAATTGCATGCGGGAATGGGATTTGTCAACTGATGTTGAGACTCCGAGCTGATGGGAACACGCCATTGTATGGCATGTCAGCAGGTAGGCACGATGGACAAGAGCCATATTCCTTAAAACTAAGTGAAAAAATCATTGAAAATTTGAAATAAATTTGCTGATACATTTAAGAAAAATTTAGTAATATTTAGGAGTAACCCAACCCGGCTAGCTACATTTTACTGGTAAAATCGGATTCGCTCTAACCTTTATTGAGTTTGCAGTTTTGAATGGCTTCCCTTCCCTAAATGTGGCTTTAAAGACGATTGCTGGAAAAAATTGCTAGATCTTCCACTACAGGTTTTATAGGAAAATATTCCATTTCCATTTCGAATTATTTTCCTTCTTATAGACTCCTAAAATTAGTGAAATTCGTTTTCAATATTTTGCAGCAGTATGCTGATGTCGATGCATTTTTCTTTAAAAAATTAGGAATTGTTTTAAAAGACAACCCTTTGATATCACACTAGAGCTAGTGATTGTTTCAAATCCAGAAATAACTCTGACCATGCATCACAAAGTGCATACATTTTTTTTGGTAAATATTGGTTTTGAATTCATTGCAACAAAACGTGTTTGCATTATGCATACTCATTAAATTCTATGCATTATCACATCACCAATTTTTATACACACACTCTACCCTAAAAAGAACACAAAACAAAAATTCATTACTCCCTCGTGTGCTTTAGGTAAAGTTTATTTTGAAATTCTATCTTTTCCCACTGGTTCATATTTCACACCGCGCACACCATCATTCCCTTATTTTGTCAAGCAGAACAGAGAGCCCTGTGGGCCTTTGGACTTAGCCGAACTTTGAGCATTGTCATCACAATTAGACGAGACACACGCGACAAACATATATATGACGCATGATAGTACATTATCACTGGCCTGTCATACTATACACACACGCGAGTACATACAATATAGACGCAGCGCTCCTCACGCCTTGTAATTTCGCCGTACGTATAGATTTTCTTCAGTACTGCGAGGAGACATCATCATCGAAACACTGGGTATCGAAGTCTTCTTTCGTTCTTCAAGTTTTAGTATCGTGTCGCGACTATACACCATTGAAGTGCGGAAGCGCAAAGACAGAAGTCTCGTGTCGCGGACATTTGACATAAAATTCGAATAAAATCAAAATCACAGATAGTATCGTGCGAGTCAGTATCGAAACCGATTTTCGATTAATCCCATCTAAATTCTCTAAACTGCTCTGCACAATCCAAATCTCATTGGGATGTTGGTTCGTTCCCGATGGCGCAGATTTGCGTTTAATTTTCATCCAACTAGCTCTTCTGCATAGCACTAGCGCAGCACCACAACAAACCATGGATGGCGTGGTGCAATGGAGCGGCTCATAACTGCGTTTTCCTTCTATTTTGTGCCCACGAGTCAAACTGAGGATAGTCCCAATTGAATTGGATTACCTGCGCTTCCTCGGTTCCCTCTGCATGGGATCGCTTATCTCCACATACGTTATTGTGTAAAATGCACCCAACTTAATCTTTTGGGTTATTCACACCTGAAAACATGAATCGCTGCTGAGTTGGACATGTGTTCCCCATTGCCTGATGTCTCAGCAATAGCACCAACTAGCAAGCAGTACTAGCTTCCAAGCCTTCGTGCCTCTGCAAGAGGAAAGTACATGAACTCGCAGACGACGACTGACTATGGTGTGTGGTGTTTTCTATAATGTTGAGAGAAATGTATGGCGCAGCGCATAGTTGTGAAGCCTGACAAAGATTTTTGTTATGTTCGCACACCGGCTAGGCTGTAAGATAGTGTAGTTGGGAACAGTTAACGTTCGTCGCCGCTTCCGTTCGCTTCAGCTTAAGAAATCGCGCTTGCTGGTACAATATTTCGCGTACAGGTGTTTCCCCATTTCAACCAAGACTCTTTTTTCCGAGTCTAAGCACCATATAGGAGCGTAAGTGCGCCCCGAGTGAATGAATGGCTTCGGTTGCATTAGAAGCTTCGCGAGTGCACATTTAGTTAGAAAGGTTCCCGCATCGGCTTTCAGTCGAGTGTTGAATAATCAAATCCAATCGAAAGAAAAGTGTCCGGATATCCTTTCTCCTTCATTTGCATATATGTACGGATATATAGCAAGTGCATGTGTTTATAGTTTTGCTGCTGGCATACTATTTGCAGAAACCTTGAAAAGTGATTAGATGAATGTTGTCGCCAATTTAATGTTTCCGGAGTTATGTAGTGCGGTGGTGCGCTTCCCGGCGGGGTCGTCCTTTTAAGAGCGAATAACAAAACGGATGACATGTGATTTGTTTTGATAGCGAAGTTTATGTTTTGTGTTGCTGTTAGTCCTTCGAATAAAAATTATATAGCGAAAAATACAGCAGTGACGAATTTTCGATTTTGAACGAAGGCAGTGATGTCCTGTGTACAGTGTTTGTAGCTGCAGTGAAAACGTAACAGTGGGTCAACATCCTTCTTTGATAGGAAGAATGTGGAATCGAATATCCACGACAAGTGCTAACAGCAAGTTAATATTATAATACGAACTGTGAGTGCCTTAAACTCTGGATACTCTTGCTGTCCCTCCTCCATTTATGGATTTACGACAAATTTAGATGATTTTGACGTGCGTTTTAAAGTACATACAATATACGTAATTAGTTCTAAACACTCACGCTCTGTGGCTCACATGGTTGAGTCGCACTCTACGATGCTAGTAATCTAGAGGTCCGGAGATCGAATCTCGGCGTGGTCCAAAATTTCCGTACATGTGCAGATAGGAAATATACATATAGTGCTTGCAACATTATATACACTCCGAAATGATATGCAATGTAAAGTTGATTCGAAATTGACTATAAACGGCTGAGTTAACGCACCATGGCCCCACATGGGGCTATAACGGTACTGAGAAGAAGAAGTTCTAAACAAATCTACCGGGATCTAAAATTACTATCGATGAGTCAATTTTAACGCTTTAGTCTAAACAACATTTCACTTCAATTTGGGATTTTCACCTTATGCTGTAGCCAGCGCAACTATTTAAAAATCCTTCCCTTAAAAAATTGTATATCAATAATATTTTGCCTGTCTTTGCTGCAGTACTCTTTCCTATGCTTTCAACAGGACATCCTCCCCGAGGCACATTTCACACTTAGTTTATTCATGTATTAGGTAGTTAAGGTGCCAGTAGAACAAATTTAACTGGAACAACTTCCAAAAAATCTAGGAATAATTGAAGGGGTGGCTGGAAAAACGTTGTATGTTGCATTTTTTCAGACCATTTTGTGTATCATTCCTTCTAGATATATAATAAATAATCAACCAATAAGGTCAATGACTATGGAAGATGTGAAAGCATAGTTGAGAAGTGGAAGAATGTTGTATGTGTTACTTCATGTTCGTTACTTCATGTTCTTTCAAAGTGTGTCGGAACAACTTATATTCTTATGACGTTTTCCAAAAATTTATGAAATGCAACATACAACTTTTTTCCAGCCACCCATTCTGTAGGACCTTGGAGCATCTAACGAAAGAGTCATTAGGGTCGTAGAAAGATTAAGTATAGGCGAAATTTCATGCGAAACTTGACAATTGAAAGTGTATCGTCACCTTAACAAGTTCAGAGCTATTTGAAACACCTATCGTCAATCAGAGTAATGTACATACATAGTTGATTGAAAATATTTTTTCCCGTTGCCTACAGCTATGCAATTTGCCAATATTCCAATGAACTAGTGTACATTCAAATAAGCGTTCAAATTTCAGTCAGTTTTGCTGTTTTTGCACAGCCATATGCGCAGAGAAACGGCAGGAATCGTTTCGGCAGCATATTTAGCAGGTGTAAGTATGTATTGACGGCCGATTAACTCCGTTCACTCTGAGCAGTGTTGCCAATTGAGTAGTTTACTTTGTTTTTTTTTTTTCGCAGACAAACGTTTGAGAATAATGTCGTTCTGATTTCAAGCACAATTTAATTTTGCTCGGCCGATTTCCTTTTGATAGATTGGCTAAATTCATATATAAAAAAGAAAAAATTACTAGCATAAAATCGTTGAAACGTGCAACGGGCCATTTCGAGTTTCGAACTCGAGTGACGACCGAAAGCTCACGGCGACAGAGCACGGCATTTTTAGGAGCTGAATCATTTTTAATAAATTTCATCAGTAAGCCCTGATACTGACACCCTTTGCAAGAGATAGCAAGCAAGAGATAATGGCTATTCAGCGACCAAAAAATATTGGTATAAGCAACTGGGATTTTCCCCTACGTAGCGATAAATTGGACTACATCATCTGTCACGCTCAGATGATCGGCCATCAGCTGCATTGACGCACGTGAAAAGTTTTTGTTTGATTTACCGTTGTACAGTTTGCGAACACTGATGTGCTTCTGTTTTCGGCATCAAGAAAAGGCAACAAAAAACAAAATACCTGAAAGCTGTTTACTGTCGCATAAACTGTTCAATTCAGCGAACACAAATTTAGCAAAATTCCAAAATCATGTGGTGGGGATGAGTAGCAATTGTTCGCAGCCAAAGAGGGAACAAGGCCACATAGTGTTGTTGAGCACTATTTCAAACTACTGTCAAAAAATTATATGAACGTATGGGCTATTAAGTTCTCTGGCGCAACAATTTCCATAGCGGTTTTCAAAACTATCCAGGAAAGCGCCCGACTCGCCAGGCTTCACAAAAGGGGCACGCACTGGAAAAGGTTGGGAACCATTGTTTTAGTGAAAACAATGTTATTTAGCTGTTAATGAATTTGTAACAAGAAATATTGCTGGTCTTATAAAAAAGTTTGTAATTTACATCAGTGGCGTAGATAATGCGGAATCAAGGGGATAAATCCTCTCTTTTTTCGGTATTTTTAAAATGCACTGGATTTACACAAACAATTATCAACTCTTCAGAAATTTTGGAAAAAAAGTACATCATAGCCAAGTCACCGAGTTTAGCCATAACGTACACTAAAAAAAAATCATATCATAATATTAATGAACTAGGAGCATAAACTTTTTCATTACCATGATGAATTAGTTCATAGTAAATAAACCTTCTCTTCCTTAAGATAATACAAAGTTCATCTATTTTACGAAACACCGGTCGTTAGTATAACGAAAACAAAATTTCAACTTAATGTAAAGCGATCATGAACACAATGAACTTCCAGTAGAATCTTATGCATTGTACATTCCGGCTATGAACCCATATATTAGCCGCGATGTAAGTAAATAAAACAAAATTTGATGTTATTTTTCTTTTATTACATGATATCGTTCATAGTAATATGTACTACTAAGAACGATGTCATTATCGCTTTAAGTGTATTTTATAAACCTTCATCACGTATAGTCTGCGTGGTGTAGTAGGTAGGGCGTCTGTCTTCAAATCATAGGGTCCCGGGATCGATTCCCACTGTAGGTAGGTAGGTAATTTTTATGGCTTTTCAGAGCAGAGGTAAAATGTAGAATGAATGTCGTCAACACTTATGAACCTGGATGGCGGCCTGCGCCAGTTTTTTTTAAATTGATGAACTCAGTTGTTATATCAATGAACAAGTTGTTAATTTTATGAATTAGTTCATAATTTTAATGAACTTTTTGTTCGTTGTTTTGATAACAACAAATTCATAAGGCTGATGAAAGCCGTCTTCGGTGGGATATCGGTGTAAATATTCATTACTTTAATGAACAATTTCATTGTTTCAGGGTACCTTTTTTTCAGTGTAGATCGTAGAGTGCCAAAAATCCACTAAATATGTATTTGAGCCGAATTAACACAAATTAAATATTTACGCTTCGCTTTTAGTGTATGGAAGATCTAACTCATTATGAAGCTGTAACAGTAAAATTTGTATTTTTTCTCTAAATTTTGAATTCCTTGTTAATGATGCCACTATAAACTGTTGTACAAAAATACGGCAACGATCTTCAAACACTATTTTCGAAGACAACACATTTCTACAACAAAAAATGCTATGTCACAGAATTCAAAATTTGTTTCCGATAAATATCGAGAGCTCGGCAAAAATTATCCGAGCAATTGACAATTTTTTCGTAGTATTCAAAACATATCTTTAAATTTTTTTGTGCTGAAAGAATAAGTGCTGAAGGCCACTGATTTAAATTTATGAAATGGGAAGTGTCGAACAATTATTATTGAAACCAATTATCGTTCATTACTTGATGATTTAGCATTAAACATAGACATGACAAAACTTTAGATCCACGCAATGAAGAAGAAAAAGAAGGAAACGAAATATCTGAAAATAAAGGGGATAATTTGATTTTTTATGGCTAGCAGTGGCGTAGGAAATTTAGTGTTTGGGGCTGGTGTAGTTTAATACTTTTTGGCTTTTTCATTGGTTTGAGTATTCAACCGCAATGCACTGGAATACACACTATTTAAAATTTTGTATTTAAACGAATTTATACCACGCAAGACGCAACGCATCTAAGCATCTATTAATTTTGAAATGTCGTATTCATTGCCCCCATTTTCCCGACGCCCCTACACGAACTTACAGCATTATAAGCTGCGCATGTGCATGATTTTGTTTACAATTAATTTTCCATATAAAATTCAAATGAGAAATGTCATCGAAGCTACAAAATCAAGTCACCATAGAAAATATTTTGGTCCCAAAAAAAGTCGCATATCTGGTGTACGAGTATTATGCGGCTATTTGCATTTCCTTTTTAGATTTTCTTATTCATTGGATCCACGGGATGACGATAAGATCATCTTCTACAAACTGAATCCATAATGGGTAGCATTGACAACATTTTTGAAACTCTTTTTTGAATGCGTACGCATCAAGTTCGACATTTAGAAAAATGTATCTACATAGGTCTGTAAATTTTTTTAACCAACCGCACCAAATGGTGAAACTTGGGCTGAATTTGTACGACCGAACTCTATGTCGTTCACAGCTCCAACCTAGATTTTCGCGGATACTCATTTGTTTTCCAAAAAAAAAATCTACTCCATAAAAAATTGTAGAATAGTTTAAATATGAGGCACAATTTGCAAAATTCACATCTTTCATTTTGGAAATTGGCGGTAGCTTTGGTTTTCCAAAAAAGTCCATGTCTCTTTTGGTTTTTCTATTTTAAACCTTTGCGCAACTATTTTCTTCAAGTTGTTAAAATATTTCGAAAGTCGAAACAAATTTCAAAGTTGACTCTTGATTTTCCAAGGAAATAGGCTGATCTGAGTCGCTTTAAACTTTTCGGGATGCAAGAAGCCAGTTTGGAGACTCAATGCCAAATATTCTCGCGAGGCGCACTTTGCCAATCACTGATCTATAAACCTATTCCATATTTTCATTAAGTTCTATGAATTCTCATAACGGCACCATATAGTGATAAAATTCAAGTTCTGACATTTTTTTTGGATAATGTGTTACATTTTTTGGAAAATGAAAATTCTACTTTATAAAATAAATGTGAAAAGTCTCACGACCATAACTAATGCTAAATTCGACTAAAAGAAGCAATCATTTTTTTTTTAATATTATCTAACAGTTATGGTCATATCATTACCATTAAAAAAAGAATATATTTCATTTTTATAAAAGAAATGATTGCATTCATTGTATTTATTTATTATTCCCACTACCTACTGATAATACGATACTGGATAACCGGACTTCACGAATCGTATATTAGTTCATTGCTATATTTCGTTAAAAGCCTCATCATATCATTTCAAACAGTTTGTATTATTATTATTATGTGTTTGTCTTGTGGCTACAATTCTTGGATATTTTTCTTTATGTCGTTTATAAAGCGGCCTCAGCATTTACTCGTAGAAAAATAAAAAACGTCCGATACAAAGATGCTATAATAGAAGCTACGCGAGAACTTCCGCTATTCGATAATGTGCTTTTGTGTAAAAATTTCTTTTGAAATTTATTTTTTTATACACAAATCACATTTAATTCAGTGTCGAAAAATGGCAAGTCGTTTTATAGAGTGATAAGTTGAATATTATAGCGCGTTCTAATGGTTCTCTTACATTTGAGGAAATTTTGGGTTTTCTCAAAATAATGTATTTAATTTAAGATTTGATAATTTTTATTCTGTCATCAGTCAGTTGTATAGTGTAATAAATAAATGTGACATTCTTAATAGCCCTATTCGACTGAAGCGGACATTGATCCTGTCCAAGTCGAATGAAATCGGATCAAAATTTCCCAAATCGGTAACAGCTGACTATCGTGTCATCTGTCCCCAATGCGATATTCTGAATTACAAATTGCATTTGTAATTATGCACCGTTCGACATGCAATTAAAAGGAAAAGTCTCAAGAAATATTAAAATGATTAACTCTGACAAAAGTTTACAAACCGAAAATACTAAATAACAAAATGACATACAGGAAATTTCAGGGAAATTGTTCGCGGAGACGTTTTAGTGCACGTTTCTCCTTAACTTGTTTCTATTCATTGCAAAAAAAAAGAAGGATCCAACTTCTACATCAATAAATCCATTGACTGACATGTAAAACGTCAAAGCTCTACACAAATTTTAATTAGACAAATTTCTATTAAATACATACACGTGAGGTATACCACTACGGTTAAAACGCCATCCTGTTAAAATACAAGTAACAGTTCTCCTTATAGATGTCTTAAGGTACGTGTTCGTAGAGACAATTCATGTGATGATCGCTCGGCGATCATAGTTTTGCCGTATTTAAATATTTTTTTAATGGTTCTACTCTCCTTGCATCAACTATGGACTAAAGGAACATGTGTGTATAGAAAATATACCCATATAGTGTTCAAAACCGGTGGTTTAGCTTCGATCGCTGAGCGATGATCCCATGAGTCGTCTCTACGAACACAAACCTTAAAGGTACGTTGTCCTCGACGCGACTCGCTCGTTCCATATAAAAACTCGTTTTTCTCTCATTTTAAAAACGAGTTTTTATATGGACTGAGCGAGTCGGTGTCGTGCAGTCGTGTCGAGGAAAATGTACCTTAATGATTGAAATTTTGACCCTTATCAATCACATTATTTAACTTACGATTAATTTGTTGCATGTATAGACATCAGCTCACATATGATTTCATTCATGAAATGCAATCAAGTTCAATGGGCAATGTCGAGTATTGATGTGATGTTTCCATGTTATACGGATATGAGGAAGAAGGGGTAGGAAATAACTGTAATGAAATGAATTTGAGATATGTAATATGAAATACGGAAATTGATAAAGAAATGTCGAAACACTTAGAGAGAGTCTATTTATCGTTTAGATTCTATTTATGTCTACTTTATGTTTGTGCTGCTCTTCTTATCAAAATTTTGTTGCACTTATCAGTATGCGCACTTCTAATTTGAAAACATCGAAATGCCAGAATACTTTTTTGATTTGTATATTGCCAGCATTTTTTTTATTGAGCTTGTCAGGGGCTGTGTATTTGACCGCTAAACTGAACTCGTTTCGATCGATCGAACTTAAGGATTTTGGAGCTATAACATCTCTGAGATGTTGCGGAAAATGTCTTTGCAAATTGATGCTTGCAAAATTTGATGAGTCTTGTTGGACGGTCCAATATTTTTGGAATTCCGTTCCACATGGAAAATATGGCTGGCTGTCTGTTGTACTTTTATTTTCTTGTCGGTATAGTTCAGTGGTTGGCAAACTTATTAGCTGGAACAGCCAAATTTCGGAATGTGCATTTGAAGAACCAATTTTGTTTTTAACGATACGGTCTAGAAGAAGTTTAACATTTTTGAAGTGGAAGATACGAATTTTAAATTAAAGAGACGTGATCTAATCACATTGTCATCTGTACGGTCAAACAACTATTAAGGCACTTCCCTGGTATCAAGAGACGCGAGAGCCTATCCACCGCCAAAGGAAAAAAACGAAAGCGAACAAGTCTATGATTACCGGACGCAACTTTTTTTTTTCATTAACAGGGCTGCAGCCTTCTAGGCAAAATCCCCAAAAGGTTTTTTTTACCAAAATATTCCACATATCCTGTTCTAGTGCCTTTTCAAAAAAAATCTTCGATCGGCACAATAACGAGTAAGATGTTCTAGTGCCTTTTCAAAAAAAATCTTCGATCGGCACAATAACGAGTAAGATATGATTATAAACGATGATAATATACGGTGAAATTTTCACCCTGACAGACTTAAGCGAGTAACCCAATTTCAGACTGGAGTCTACAGTTGCAGAAAGACTTGCTTCTACTGTCTCTCTCCGTGATGGGATTTTTATGAAATTTGGAATGAATGATCGTCTGGTGGTCCTCCAATCCGCCGCTCATATGTAATTTTGTTTAAGGTGTAAATGCTGGATGTTATTTTGTTCGAGTTGTAAATGCTGGAGAAGTTTAAATGAACAGGACTACTTCTTAAAGTAATTTGGTGGGAGCCGTCAAAGCGGCACTGAATAAAATATTAAAGCTCCCACCAAATTACTTTAAGATGTAGTCCTGTACATTTACATACAATTTTCACCCTGACAGACTTAAGCGAGTAACCCAATTTCAGACTGGAGTCTACAGTTGCAGAAAGACTTGCTTCTACTGTCTCTCTCCGTGATGGGATTTTTATGAAATTTGGAATGAATGATCGTCTGGTGGTCCTCCAATCCGCCGCTCATATGTAATTTTGTTTAAGGTGTAAATGCTGGATGTTATTTTGTTCGAGTTGTAAATGCTGGAGAAGTTTAAATGAACAGGACTACTTCTTAAAGTAATTTGGTGGGAGCCGTCAAAGCGGCACTGAATAAAATATTAAAGCTCCCACCAAATTACTTTAAGATGTAGTCCTGTACATTTAAGCTTCTCCAGCATTTACACCTAAAACAAAATTACATATGAGCGGCGGATTGGAGTGATATGTCTTCTTTTTGCGGCAGATTAATTTTTCTTTGGCGGGGTAACTTTTACAACTTTGTTGTTTTTGGTCAGATAGAATATACATATAGTTGAGTTTGGCAAAAAATGCCTCTGGCAAATGGTAATAAAATCAACTGTTTTTTAAACATGGAACTCGGAGACGTTGAGTCTCTGCGATGTATCTGTCTCTGAATAAACTTTTAAGTCAGTGAAGAATCGCACTAAAACAGCTATAGATCCGCAACAAAGAGATTTAATTTGTGATTTCCTCCTCTTAAATTGAGTTCTTGGATCCTCCAGAAAACCATACGCTAAAAAGATTCACCCGTTCAATTCCATTCCATGTTGTCATCGCTGCTATAAAAATTAACCAACCCAGCATCTTAGCTCCCAGCGATTTTTGGCTATTTATTAGAACTAGGTCAATAAGTAAGATTGCCGATACCATTTCTCAATGGGTAAAACTCCTTAGTCCTAAACACACATAATTTCGATGTTGGGCCAAGAAATTTATCCCAATTAGCAATGAGATTTTTTGAAAGTTCTCTGTTCAATTCACCAGCATGTTTTTCAAACGAGTACCTAGTTCGCCGCCTTATCAAAGCGTATGTTTACATAATAGTGTATCCGTTTTTGAGAATCGACATCTGGTCACCCTATTTTCAAGGCTATTTGAGTTTATTTTTGCAACTTATCATTAATATTTTTTCTATGCAGCTTAGACCTACTTTGACGTTCGACATTTCCACTGCATGCATGAAGTTCTTACCAAAACGTTATTTTAGTTACGACGTAAGTCAACCTAGATTGCCAGCCAAAAGTATGGTGTATGTCAAGCTCTTAGTTTCATTGTGTCAATGCGTCTTAAGTGCGCACTTTGGTTCTCTCTCGTAAAGACAATTGTGTTATAAATATAAATTAAAAAAAAAAATGTTTACCCACATATCATTTGTATAATACTCCCGCCCCGTATCAAGCATTGAATAATATTAATAATACTCGAATATGGAATGGGAATATGAAAGTTTTTATCATAATAAATACTGTACACCAACTAAACAATAGTAACATAAAATCAAGAGCTCTTCTTACGCATATACTAGTATGTACAAACCAAAAAATAACCCATAAAGCTCCTCACACAAACAATTGGGCGTCACATTTCTTCTTTTTTTCTAAACAAATAGCAAGTTCTTCATTCAACATCTATCCACAGTCAGACATAGCTTTGTCCTTAAGTTTGATGAAACGAAAAGTCATAAAAATACAAAAAAAAAACATTATAATGGTAACGATAAATATAGTGCTTTTGCTTACACACAGATACAGTGCTTTCTTACTTAATCGTTTCTCGTTAAGATATTGAGAGATTTTGTCATAATTATAAAATAACGATCGTCGACAGACCCACTTCATCGTCGAGCAGTATGGGTTTTCAAGTGCATTTGTGACTATAGTCTGTTTCTTTTTTATATGTATTTCCTCTTGATGGATTGATGTAATAATAAATGTACACTATATTCATGTAATACATATTTTATATACATTTTTTGCTCAATATTTGCAGTTATGACTGATGATGGAACTTTTGTTTATTAGGCGTAGGCTGACTGCATATTTATATGAATGTGATGGCCAATTTAATATGTTTAGGTTTCCGGCTCCCATTGATATTTATATTGTGTTCCTACTGGCTACTATTTCTGAAAATTTCAAATAAGAAATCCGACAGAATCCCTTAACAAAATACATACATACGTCAAATTTTTGGCAGTCTTGTGTTTAGCCACTGCCATCTAGATAGACAGGCCGAACTGCAGAAATTTGTTCGTCCACGAGTGGACAAAGTGCGTTCGTGACCAGTGACAGTTGACATTTCTAAAGCTCACAAACTCCAGTGCTTCGGAACCCAAAAGTTTAAATGTGCCGAGCGTTTATTACGAAACAAAGGTTATGGTTTGCTTTAGTGTGTTTTTGATGTGCAAGTGGTAAAATAATACATCAACATTGTACTTACCATATTTATCTAAAAAATCAACGCACTGGCATCTATATATCATAGCAAGTCCCACGGAATGACAGGTTGGCAGCCACTGATATTTGGATTGTAGACAATTTGTGGATTGAACTGAGCGGTTCTTTGGCAGTACTAAGCGCGGACCATGACTCACTATGGCATTACTTGTGTTGCATGACGACTGACAGATCAGCTGATAATCCGGCCTGTCTATCTAGATGGCAGTGGTTTAGCCTTTAGCTTGAAGCTAGCTTAGATCGTTTCGGCTATTCACTTAGCTCTCGAACACTCCAATTTGTGTACCCTTAAATAAAATGGTAATATGTATCTCTAAAAATTAGCACTACTGCTACGGTCTAACCGATTTTCAATAAAATCACAACAATCCGCGTAAGCTTTAACCCAGAATGTTTCTGAATTGGCATTCTGTAAGGCGTCGACAGCTGGTCACATTACTTTTTTTGGTAAAGTAGATCTATAAATTGCTGTAATCAAAAATTGCTCTTCAACCAGAACTATAGTTCGTCCCAAATTTTGGGCCTGCTATCCACAGCCAGTGCCGGATTAAACAAGCGCGAGGCCCGTGGCAAATGTTGAGCGCGGGGCCTATGGAACTTCGATTAAGAAAAACTACTGAAGGGGTTCTAAAATTGATACGTATTTCGGTTTTAATAGTAATTTCTCATTTATCACGTAATTTACATCGTTGGAATACACGACGAATGTACAATAAAAGAATTGCTTTTATGATATTAAGAGGTACGGTGTTTGGTAAGCCATTGTGCTCGTGATTCTGCGAACTTTCTCCAATGCAGAGTGCAGTGCAATTTACCTTTTTTTATCAATGGGAAACTTTTAAAAAAATCAATTACAATGAAGAAGATTGTTATCTTCCATATTTTTTTAGTGAAAAATTAACATTTTCGTGTGAAAAGTACAAGTTAAAACATTTCGCATCTATTCGAACTGAGCCATTTACGTCGAAATTCGCATCGATTTCGTAAAGCTATTTCCGTACCTCTAATAACAATGTACATATTAGGAACAGCGATCGGTATTACTGAAAGCCAAACACATATGTATTGCCAAGACACACTGAGACAGATACAGGATGCACAGTTGTTCAGATTCACATTCTCGCGGGAGAAAATCAAGAGAGTGACTATGGGATTACTAATGATTTTGATTGGCAATAAATTTGCACATATCAATAGAATATAGAAATAACAATTATCTCTCATGCACAGTGGCGTGCCTCTCAAAGCTTTATGAAAAATGGTGGCAAAACTATCTGTTTTAAAAATGATTCAAAATTGTTTCAAAAAAATGATTTTCATTGACGTGTGTAAGTTTGTCAAGATTTTTTTTTATATTTTAATTAGTAAAACTGTCAGACAAATGGAAACAAATTATATTTATTCGGCAAAGAAGAATTAATTTTAGAAGTCTCTTTTTGGACGACCTCTGAAAATTGAAAAATTTGACAATTACCGAAAAGTGATAAAATATGGGAAAATATTTCATTTTATAAGAGTTGCCTATTAATATAGATTTCGATTGAATTGTCCCTTTTCAGGTTTACTCAGGTTTATAAAAGGTTACAACCAAACATCTAGCTAAAAGGGCCTATACAAATGATACTCATGTAGGGCATACCAGAAGACTAATTCTACGTTAACACCTTCGGCATTTATTCGGTTTTACTAATTAAAATAAAAAATCTTGGAAATCTTACACACTTAAATGTGAAACAATTTTAAATCATATCACTGCACATTTTTAAACAGGTAATTTTGCCCCCACTGTTCATAACGTTTAAAGCGGTACGCCACTGTGAGTGAGAGATATAATTGTAATTTCTCAATTCTATGGATGTGTGCAAATAAATTTTCAACATGCATTTCAAAAATCTTATGTCCCGCTCAAATGTGAATCTGAAACGCTGTGGACGTAGGTTTACGGTAATGCCATTATGAATTAGAAACAAATATTTCTGTTTTTTATGCAATATTAACCTTGCTATACTTTTGGAGCACCCTAGCGTAAATTGTTCAACGATAACGTGTTTTAACAATTCAAAAGGAACTGGCTTTTAGAATTTGGTTGACATCTGGGTTATTATAATTTGTTGTTTGAGAAAAACGCGGGGCCCCCTAAGACGCGGGATCCGTGGCATTTGCCACCTTCTGCCAAGTGGTTAATCTGGCACTGTCCACAGCCCTGACGTATTTTTTTTCGCTTTCAACTTGCATTCAATTTGTATTGAACTGGACCAGTGGCGTAGATATAGCATTGCAAAGGGGAGGAGATTTGTGATTAGGGGTTTTTCAGCAAATGTAAAGTGCATGAAATTGAAGGGGTTAGCAGCCTTCTGAATAAGGTACATTTTCGTTTTCGGTTTTTCAGTGAGAATAGCTAATTGTTCAGTTTCATAAGTTTTTGGACTCTGTTTCGTAAAATCATAGATTATCTTGTTGCTATGCTTTTCTGCTGGAAGAAAAATTCTTTTGGTCGATTTAAGTCTCTCGACAAAAAGAGCCAACATGAGGGAATGAGAAAAATTGTGAGCTGTTGTGTGTATGTTGAAATCTGCAGCACGCTTTGCAAAATTATTTTTCCCCATTAATATATAGGGAACATCTGAGTGCGATTATTTGACTTTGACTTTTTTCCGAGAGGCGGCATCACATTCGGCACCTGATCTGATCTCAAAAAGTACGTTTGTGCTAAGAAATCTAGATCGCCCGTATATGCTGGGAATTGTCTAAATTCTACTAAAAGTGCATTTAATTGTTCTTTTCTTTTGGGTTTTATACACTGAGAAAAAAAATCCCATTAAACCAATAGGAATTAGCCATTTTATCCCATTGGATTTAGTCAATGGGAAAATCCCATTATTGGGTTAATAGGATACCATTAATTCAATGGGATGAAACATCATTAAAATAATTAGATCGAACTATTAAATCAAAGTGATATTATACTATTAATGTTAAACGATATCCTATTAATGCAATCATGTTATCCTATTGCCCCAATAAAAGGACATCCCATTAAATTAATATGATTTTCCCATTGAAATTATAGTTTATCCTATAATATGGATAATGGGGCACCCTATTAAAACAATATTTTTTTCTTATTGGGACAATAGTTATTTCATATAAATTTTATAGGATGTCCCTTTGAAAATACCGTTACCTCAATAACACGACAGGAGAGATGTTGATTATTCATTTCAGTGAAGAAATGGGTTTAAATAGGAAAAGGTTGAACGTTAGTAAAAACAAGTTGGAATCCAGTGTTCAAAAATGGACTTAATAATGGTAAATAAAATAAAATAAAAAAAATCACTACATGTGTGAATTGAACTAATAAACCAGTTAAACAAAATCTTACGTCATTTTAAAATAGTATACGCGGTCTTTTGAAATAAAATTTAGGTGAACAATATTTTTTTCCATCACTGTACATATAAAATTGTATATAAATACACGGGACTATGAAAATGAAAATCATAATTAAGTCCCGAATTCGCATCTATTTCAAATTTACAAAATAGCGAATTCAGCGAAAATTGCTGTTTTAAAAAATAAATGCAAAATCCACCCATTTGTACTTTTTCCACGAAAAAGTTAATTTTCTTTCAAAAAATCAGTAAAGAGAAAATATTTTTCCATCTCAGATTGATTTTTGCATTTGAATTGAATTTTTGCAAAATTTCCAATATTCAGAAATTTTTTATGCGAAATTTTATTTTTTTGTGAAATATCCGTACATCTACTCATAATGCATAAGCATACGTTTTAAAATATTGGCAATTAACTGTAAATCTGAATCAATCTTATTAGATAATCCCATTAGTCTAAAATGTACGTCCTATTAGAAATTCAATGGTTTATAATCTCATTAAACTAATAGGATAAAACTATTAACTTGTTTAAAATAGCCGAGGCGAAAAGTTAATAGGAGTCCCATTAACAGGTTATGGGATGTTTTTCTCTGGGTGATGTTTAGCTAGCAAAATAAAATTTGCGTCAACGTATTGCCTATACATCCTACAAAAAGGCGATGAATATTCGTATACTTTTTACGTATTGTGCGTCGAGATTTTTACAAATTTTGATTGAGCGCGACTTATTTACATGTATCAAACACTAAAATGGAATCGACCATGAATGTATTCCAATAAGAATGAGGGAATCAAATTCGCAATCAGATGGAGGGTCATTAATCTGGAACTGAGAAACTAACTCTGGATGTGTATTGCACTCAAATTTCAAAACAGACGGTAATATACTGAGTGGAATCATCCAATCAGTGTCACTCAGTGTTTTTCAGTTGCAATTTTCAAGATGATGCCGAATCAGTAAAGTTTTTTCGGGCGACGACTGTTTGTCGAATTGGTTTTGATAAAAACTCGTAATTTTAAATGTTAAAAGAACCATGCCAAAAACACCAGTAGGGGACAGGCTGTAGTAGCTTATAGCACAAAAGGCCCATGCGTTTGATGCGCCGAGGCGTTCACACCCCTCCAATATCTATCTGTCTGGTGTTGCTTCCAGGCTTATTCGTAACAAAGCAATCCTCTGCTTCTGTATATTCTAAAAACCCCATTCCAGGATGTCTCTGCTGCCTGTCTAGATAGGATTTCGTATACGTTGGACAATTTCTAACGACCAGATGGCCAATGGTTGCAAGGAGGCATTACCCAGGAAAAGAGTCACATTACTTTATTGTCATTTTATCGAAGGATAAGGCTGACTTTCCGTAGTTTGCAAAAATTCTTCCACTGCAGAATGTGTCAAA
The DNA here is from genome assembly GCA_949715475.1 of Microchrysa polita. Taxonomy (NCBI): domain Eukaryota; kingdom Metazoa; phylum Arthropoda; class Insecta; order Diptera; family Stratiomyidae; genus Microchrysa; species Microchrysa polita. The sequence goes on along the minus strand of OX454419.1, from coordinate 84,058,524 downwards.
AGGAATCATTGGACGTTTATGTACATTAGTGCATACTTAATTTTGCGAGCGTAAGATCGAAACCTAAATCCATACTCAACACTGGCTAGCTTTATATCTTTTTAACGAAATTGATGAAGTTTTTTTTTGTATAAGCTGCAAAGACTTAAATACAGTGCGGTATACCAATATAGGCTCGTTGACTGAGGTGCCAGTATAGGGATGAACAGAAAACGATCTATAAGAAAAGCATCCATATAATGGAAAATATTTGTGACCAAGGGGAGGGGAGAATAAATCTCCCTGACCCTCCCACCTAATCTACGCCACTGAACTTTGAGCCAAGTTAACGATACAGACATTTTTTTGGGATCAATTTTTCCAAAACAAATCAAATTTTATACGGGGTGCTCTCGGTGGCAAATGGTGGTCTTGAATTTTATACTTCTACCTAATCGCTGAGCGTTTTGGCAGGGGAGTAGACCCATTAGCTTCATCATTCGTGCGGATTTATTTACAAATTGTGTAGTGAATGAAGTCGGTTTCAAAACAAAGCATTCGTGTTCAAATGCTCTCACGTTAAACAATATTCGACGTTTACGAGCTGCTTTAATTGACAATTTTATTCGTTCAACAGCCCACGTCTGGGGCCCAGCCGGACATCGAGAATAGTTCGCGGGCTTAATGGTATCCGGACATCATCTCCTCCAGCGATTGGTATGGAATAGGGAGGCCAGATTTCTAGAGACTTCTATTTTTGCATCCTGGTCGGAAACAGACTAGACTCCAATGTCGTGAACGAATATCACTTCTAATGTTCTACATACAAAACTGTTTTCACAATTATAAGTTCAAAGGTCATTTGAGTTCGTCGTACTGAATATGTTTATTTTATTTTTTTTCTTATTCAAATCCGGATTCGTCACTCTATTAAAGAGTTTTGCTTTAATTGCTTTGACCCGTGACTTGCCAAAATAATGTTATTCTCTGCTTGCACTCTAAGGCATACGACCAGACTATACTATAAAAAGTTTTCATATTTGTCTTCTCCATCCGTAAGAAGTCACAGCTCTGCTTCATTTATATTTATACGTCACTCCAATATAGTGTCGACGATTTCAATAAAATGTCCATTCATCAATGACATGAATTGATGGTTCGAATTTTTGATTGAATTATATGATGATTAATTTAATTAAAAAATATATATATTTTTGCTTATTTCTATCCCAGTATCCCAATCTTCAAAATAATACTTTGGAAATGCGATGACAAAATGTTTGACGTATTAATTGGTGAATGGTGAGGATTCCAGTGAATTTAAGTTGGCTATTCATACATTCCGTATGTTTAGTGTATGGTTCACAAGTTATCCATACATATAGCGGAAATGTCCGTAGCTAGGTTTGTTAAAGTTACTGTCAAAAACTAGATTTCTTAACTTTGTTCTTGGCCATGAATTAATATACAAAAAGGTAGCGCAAACGTTTTTAGACTCTCTCTCTCAGCGGACATGAACAGTGTAAACTGTGACGTTATCTGCATCGAAGTTAATTAAAATTATTTAGGAAGATGTTTAAATCTGTGGCACGCCAATTCAAAATATTCATAGTAATCGAAGCAAGTGAATTTGAACCCTGCTCATAAATAATTTGCTTCGATACTCATGACGTCACAGTTTCAAAAGTTCTGCGCTTTCTTTTATTTATTATTCCATGGTTCTAAGCCAAACAATTTTCATTTTCGGAATTTTTTAGTATTAAAGAAGTTTCCATTTATTTTAAAAACCGAAAATATTGAGAAAATTTCAAAAAGTTAACAATTCTAATCTTTTAATGTATCATTCACTGTCCTAAAATTTAGATGTGAAGAAGACAAGACACATGCACACAACGTATTAACTTAAAAGTGAAATTGACTAACCACCCATTCGTTTTCAATTTCCTTCGTCTGACTCACCCAAATAAATTCATTCACTTTTTCAAGCGTGCACAAGATTAGTCTTCTTATACCTAAGAAACAACCATGTACTTACACACCTTCAATAATGATAATTTCAAGCTCCAATTGCATGTCTTTCAATTTCAAAGGAATGCCACACCGGAATTCTTATTTTAACTCGTCACAGCACCACCAGATCCTATCGACATTTTAGATTTGGTACTATGGCCGCGGTATGATGTACACTCGTATACCAAATGCGAGTGCCTATACCTAATCATATTCTTGTCACGCACCTAGGAATTTCTTATGAATATTTTTTCTTTTTTGGCTCTTTGGTATTTAGGTTTAGTGCTAGTGCGCACAGTTCATGTCACCTTCATTCCTCTTCCAGTCTCGTCCATCCATCCGTATGCACATTTATATGGTTTTCTAGTACGCAGAGCAAAGAGCTTAGACGAATAATAATTGCTTATTCAGTAAAAGCGTAAGTCTAAGTACATACACAGAAAGATATTAAGATCTTTTTTAGGCTCGCGGCAGTTTATATAGTCGCGATATCAGACCGGTGAGATCTATTCGTTGTCGGGGCGAAATGTCACCATTTAAGTGAATATTTAGGCCAGAACCTACATCATACTCTAGTCGTCATATTATAATCATTATCGTCTAATAGTCTTCTCTTGTTTGTGCTTTGTGGCTTTTTCTGTCGCATACCGCGTACATACCGATACCACCATCATAAATACACACTAAATGGATTTTCTTCTTGGTTGCGTTGTTTTGTTTTCACTCTCAAAATTGTATGATGATAATGTTATTAGGTGCAGTCAAATGTAATGAAGAATCGTTTGTCGAGTGCGTCAAGTGTGAAAAATGCTCAAACAAAAATAAAGAGATTTGGTATAGTAAAGGAAAATTAGAATGTATCATGTTCTAGATACATAGTTTATACTAAATGGCGGTTTGAAGTAGAAAATAAAAGTTTGGACTGAAGCCTAATTGAAGGATTGGAATGTTTAATATTTATGTGTAGGTTTTTCTTTCATTGTTCAGCATAGATCAAAATCTGTGGCATTTATCGAGTGCATTCCACTAGTTTTTGACAATAAACACGTTGGATTTCGATTTAAAGCCAAAATTAAAGTCGACTCGATTCCAAGGCTCTATTTATGTATTAAAACCTTTAGCAGCCTTTCAAGACTTGTTGAACATCGTTTCCAATCAGTATAGATTGTCGAAGCATGTTTAGTATTAAAATGAAATAAATTCGTACCATAAAATATGATAACTCTACACAAAGATCCGCTGTATATAAAAATCCCTGGACATAGCTCAAAACGAGGAGAATTAAATCTTCATTATATGTGGAAATCGTATTTTCTAACCGAGCCGAGCCCTATGGGGATCTGCTATCAAGTTCTTTCAGTGATGTGCTCGAGGAACACCTAGGTTTTATAAGTGATAATCTCCAGGCCAAATTTTGAGTTTGATACCCCTGACCTAGGTATACCAGGCGACGCGACGTGTCCTTTCTTATTTGCAGTCTCCTTTTCTTCCTCGCTTTGTTGCTTCCTCGACTCTGTTGCTGTCACGATGCTTTCCGTGTGGTATTGGAAATGCCGCCGTTCTAGTGCGATGATGTATACACCAGAGGTGTTCAACTAAATTTTTACGCGGGCCACTTTGTTTATTTGAATAACCATGGCCGGCCACATGAATATGTCATGTCGTTTTGATAGTTTGTGTCGTAAAGAATTAAAAATTTAATATTTAAGTGTTTGGGCTACCATAGAGAACAGCTGACGTTAACTCAACACGAAAAGTCTCTTCTTGCCCAGCGAATGCAGTTCGGATTAGTGAGAGATTAGTTCTGTGGGCCCTTACAAATTTCCAGGCAAAAGTGTCGGAATTATTATTTTTTATGGCTTAAACTATGATCCTGCGGAGCTATCCGTATAATTACACCTGTTTCGTGTTATTTTTACACCGCTCATTTAGCGATAGACATATGATTTGTCGGCCAAGGTGGGCGGACGATAGAAGTCGTATGCTATGTATGTATGCTTGAAATTAGCCAAATCGGGGTTCCGAATTTCCAGGGCTGACCGAGGCAGCCGTGGAACGAATAATTCTATCAGTGCTCTTTTTGCATCCAATCTACTCCCTAATTGCACCAATTGTTCTACCGATGTTATTTCCGTATTTCTTCCAAGAGCTTTATATCGTAGTTCAACGGTAGAAACTCCTCTCGCAATTTTATTACAAGCTTATTCAACTCCGCCACCAAATCTCGCTTCGCTCGGAACAACATGAGCGCCCTTCCCTCGAATAGCTCAACAGCAGCCCTAAACATTTGTTGTTTCGACACTCCCCTTCCTATTTTAGCCGCTCGAGGGACGCGTTAAGCGACTATTGTGTTGCTACCGAAAACTTTAGTCCCCATTTATGAAAGTCGCATCACTAAGTTGAAAATGTCACTGGCACTGGTGGGACTAGGCCTGTTCGGTACTCAGATTTCATTACTGGATACCGGTTTTCTTCAACACCCGGTGCACGGGCGCACCCACAGGTTTCTTTTCCAACACTCCGGTTTTTTTTTCAGTACCGTTTTTTCAACCATGAGCCAGTTTTTTTTTCAGTTTTTTGCTACTTATCAGTACCGGCCCTTTTCTTTTTTTTAGCACCTGTTCACTATCGGATTTTTGTTCAGGTTTTATTGACACGTGTTCAACACCGAATCAACTTATACTGGCTTCTTTTGTATCGCATTTTAAGACAGTTTTTTCAGGGTTTTTCTTCATTTAAGTCACGTTTGAATTCTGATTTTCTCAGGGAAATACTAATCCAATTGGCGTAGTAACACTTACGTAATTTTCAACACCGCTAATTCGGAATTTATGCCAAAACTAAAAAAAATGGATGCCTTACCCAGAATGCTTATTCTGTTTTCTCAAGTTGAAAAAAAAAACCTGGATATCGGTACTTCAAAATATTGGTGTACCGGTGTTAGGAACAGGCCTAGTTGGGGCATTATTTGAAGAGTTTGTGGGTACGTTATCTGAACTCATTCGAAAGCCATATTAAAAGTTAGAAATGATTTTCAATCTCTCAATAACATCGTTTAGGAGGGCGAAAATATTTTTTTCTAATTTTGCTCAATAGCATTCATAGTGTAGTAACTAGCTGATTTCAGATTGCAAAGTGTGGTGGAGAAATTTTTTTTTGTTTCTTATGTTTTTTGGGGTGCTGAGCTCGAATCCGGAGCTTCCCACCTAAATTTCGTTGCGAAAGAGGGTCAAAACGGCGAAAAACCCAAAATGTTCGGAGTTTTTCCGTTCTTTTGTTTATAACTCCGAAAGTGTACATTTCTCCGAAAACCTGACCATGAAAATATTAGAGAAAACATAATTGCGGGTCTAACGCGCAATTAATCATTAAAATATGTTAACCTGTATCGCTACAATTGAGAGTCATTTTTTTGACATTTTTTGCCATTTTGACCCTGTTTTGCAAGGAAATTTTGGTGGGAAGTTATTCCCTGGCTGTTTTTTGTTGGATTTTTTCTTGTTTTTAGCAAATGATTTGTTCAGTGCTGAGAGACCAAAATCAAGCCTCTATGCCAAATAGTGAGTGAAATGATAATGTTTATAAAATTTTCAATGAACGATTTAATGTGTACGTTATAAAATTTGTATTCCTACGACAAAGATGAAAAAAAGCTTGTTCGTGCTTGGCAAGTTTTTTTTTTTTGGAAAATGTTCCTTTAAAAACGAATAAAGAAATTATATATTTATGGCCGAAATATTGTATTGAAAATCATCAAAGTTTGATAAATCTTTCATTTCCCTAAAACACTTTCCCATTATGGTGCTCCCGACCGAAATCAATGGCGTAAATTTCACTATTATAAATTCGTTTTTATTTTTACATTGATCATTCGCAGAGTATGTACATAATTTCTGGCGGTTTTTAATCAAATTATTCCGCCATACATTTGCAATTACAAATGTTAGTCTGTAACCGCGTGTACTAAACCTTTTTTCTCTCTTTCGCGTCTAATCCTACAAATTTTTCCGCCACACATTCAATGACTGATTGACCTCAATGACTTTTCACTTTTTACGATTGTTTCGCGGTGAGAATGGCAACTACCAAAAAAATGAGCCTATTACATATCGGTTTCGATCTAAGACTGATCAACTAACTGTATGTAATTGCCATTACTTTTTATATCTACACGCATGTATGCATGCTCTTACATATTCAGAGCTTCCGATACAAATTAATAAAATCTTACTTTCGCTGGATGACGTCAAATGAATTAAGACAATATAACTACCTCAATACCTATAAAGAATGCACCGATTTTCATCTGATGGTTGTTTGAAGGTTTTTTTTTGTGGGTCCATATACATATGAATTTCATTCTCTACACTCAGAGAAATTCGCGCTAATTTTATATAAAAATATATTTCATAGGTTGCCGCACTGCGATCATATGAGATCTTGTGAGTGGCTTACCTATATCAAAACACCTTCAACCAGCCTTACAACGATTAGAAAATTATTGTGAGTGGTGCTGTTTTTACGAGATCGTAGCTCCATGTGAGGTCACCAAAATGCGAAAGGCTTAACCAACCTACTGCACGTCACAAAGTTTGTTTGGTGGACTCAGTGTGCAGTGTGCTCGAGCCATACTGCAGGAATGACCCTACGGCCTACTGATCTTCTGATGAGTAGTGGGAAGTGAGTATTTAAGTGCTCAGACTTTCCTCAAAAAATCAGTAAAAGATTTATCGTGTTTTTTTAGCTGTCCGATACCGCTTCGGTGTGTTCTTTGAAAAGAGCTTTATGGTTGCAACCCGCTTCGGGAACCGGCTGAATACTATCACTATGCTCTCTCGCCTTTGAACGATTTACTCAGCACCTGGCGGAACGAGGATCACTACTATTTGGGATATCGGATGTGCATGTGGTCTGACCACACTTCAACTGAGTACTATCAGATCAATTATTACCTCCGATATAACTTTGCTAGCATGAATCAGGTCTGCTGAGATAGAAATAGCAGCTTTATTGGCTTTTCTATTTTCTGGCATTGTGTTTATATCAACGGTTTTTAACGGGTATTCCGCGGACCACTGGTGGTCCCTGAGACGACCTTAGGTAGTCCTCGGATGTTTTAATATGGTCCTCCCATAATTCGATACAAAGATTCTCGATTTGAACTATGCTTAAACGGTCACGTTTAAGCATAGTTCAAGCATTTTTTTAAATTTTAGAGTAGTTGAAGATTAGAATCGGACGATAATAGAGTTACTGTTTTTATTGAGATATTTGGTCGTTGTGCATTATGGCTTCTAGTGTAGGGATTTGTCTTCTATTGGTCGTGGAAGAAAAGGTTTAGAGATTGGTTTTAGTATGATTGAGATGGAATGGCCTTGAGTTTTTTTTGTCGGCATTTTCACCTCTGATTCTTCCAATCTTTAGACCTGTACAATGCAAGGTCGGTGGGATTTGGGCTTTAACCCTGCCTATACCTTCGAACTTTTGATGCTGATCGAGATTGATTGCGGTTTCCAGATGGAAGCAGCTTTCATCAAGGGGGCAGTGATGGGCATTGAGGAAGAGACTTTGAAGCAAAAAGAATGCTACCTGTAGCATTTAGATCCAGAGATAAAGTAGTAAATTTTGAAATTATTAGATCTAATGTGTTATACAGTAAATAATTCAGAACCATTTGTTTATTATAATAGAGCATATAAATGAATAATTCAATTTCAAAATTAAGAGTGGATTCACATTTCCGACAGAATTTACTAAACTGTATCATAGTGTACTGCAATTTGAATAATGCAAGTATGCATTTTGAATTTAGTGACATGTTGTTACCACTGGATTAATTTTAATCAAATCCAGGATTTGTCTGTAGTTTGTATCGGCTGTTTACAATGCAAAAAAATAATTTTATTTGCAATTTATAGGAATACATAAACTGTTTTTTTATCGGGTACAGGACAGAATAGAACAATTTCCATACACATTTTTACAGGAGTTGTTATACATATGTATATAGAACAGTAACTGTTAAATTTGTATGGAAGTTGTGCTGTCTTGACCTGTATCCGATCAAAAAACGCAGCTAATATAAATTTTGACATGATAACATTGCGTCCGCTGGGCTGGTAACATTGTTCGAAACTTGAAAAACGATAACGGCAACTTTGGTACCATCTATACCACCGGTTCTTAACTGGTTGTCCGCGGACCACTAGTGGTCTCTGAAGCCTTCAATAATTGTCCGTTGTCCTTTGCTCGGATTATCACAAATCTGTACCAACACCAAATGCTTACTTTAAATTCTTTTCGCTTATTTCATGGGATTTGAGTGAATCTCATGAAATAATCGAAATTATTTATTTCTATTTTTCTAGAAGTTAATATTTCGCTGCTATATAAATCGGAATGATGTATCTCTACCGGAGAAGGTTCGAAATGTTTCTGTAATGGACAAGAAAACATAATACATAGTTGGACAGGTTTTTTTTGTATTTCAGTTAGGATGAGTGGGCCGAAATGTTGTGCCGGACAGCATTTTCTTCTGCTTAAATACGGCACTTTATGTTAATCCAAAGAATTACTACTGACAATTGATGTTTTAACCTTTCTGATTGAAAAAATTTCTAAAAAAAATTGATCCTTTTCCGTGCAGATTCGCCTAGAAGTTGAACTGTTTCGACTGCTCGGCCGCACTCCCTAATTTTCGGACACGATGTTTTGCACTATGTTCATAATGTTTAAAAAACATGAAAATGCTAAATTTTAGAAAATTTCGATTCAAAAAAATAAAAATGCGAAATCTTTGTAAATTTAAAAACACAAATTGGATCAAAATTTGGCACTTTTTGTGATTTTTCGGCGGCTTTGATAGCTAGGACTCTCAACATTGAACAGAAATGTGCACCGAAATAAGCTCTACATCAAGTCTCAAAAACTCAATTTCAGAAAAAAAGTGTGAAGTTTTTCAAAATTTCAAACTAAAAACATAAAAATGCGAAATATTTGAAAGGTAGCAGATTTTCTCGGAATCGAGTAAATGCACATCACTGTCTGGGCGGTATCGGGAACACTATACAAAATTCATAGGACGAAATTGTTGTCCAGTTCGCGTAAATATATGTTGGCTCTCCGTGAAGAATGTGCCGATTGACAACCAATATGTGTCGCTAAGTCTTATGCCTGCCTCACACTGATCGGGGCTCGCAGCATTTTTCATTTTGTCTGGGAAATTTCATTCTGAAAAATAAGAAAAAGGGTTTGATAAAAAAATTGAAAAACCTATTTTGTTATGTGTATTACGTATGTAGTTATAGTTGTATACATTAATTTGGCAGTGCAATGCAATGCATAAAATGATTATAGACTTAAACTAGAAATTACTGCACTGGCATACCAGATCTTAGTTTTGGTCTTTGCAAATATCTTTTTGCGCACTCCCAGTTTCTGATACGAATCGAACCGGAAGCCTTAAGAAGTTTTTTTTTTTTTAATTTTGACGTTTTCTCATCTTCTAGACACCCACTACTGAATACATGCGATTAAAACAAAAAAAAAACATGTGAACTTCCTTTTGCCTTACTCATTTCCGTCTTTCATAAAATTCAATTCAATGCTCCAACATCACTACCAAATTTGCAAATTTCGAAAATTTCATTATCAATAAAAAAGTTCTCTGGTACAATATTGACGCCTGCTTACACCACAAAGCACCACACAAAGAGCATCATCATTATATTCCCATTTCGCTGTTAAATTTCATGAATTTAATTTCATATCATACTCTCTATGTGAAACCGACATTTTTCAAGTCACCATTAGCCTTAATATCAGCCGCGGCGCAGCTCGTATATAGACGTACTATACGGAGTATTAACAGAGATCTTAAGATACGCTATTTATTCTCATAACCCAAATTGCTTTTAATCAAAATAGCGGAAGAACTGGTAGAGTTGAGTACTGTGCTGCTGCACATAGAGGAGTTTGCATGATATGAAATGTAATTGTAAAATTCTCTTTTGTATGCACACACATAAACCAATATGTAACCATAACATATGAATTTACAGTATCTACACATTTGCGCGTTATTTTATTGCAAAAAACAGAATCATGCAGTTTTCTGTGTAAGATATGTATATGTAAAAGATAAAAATTACCTTTCAATGAATATCATAACTTTTTATTTAAGAATTTCAGAACAACTTTGTTCATTTCCTGACTGTCATTTTACCAGGAAAATGTGAAAGCATTACTTGCACACTTCTGAGACAGCAAATTGATCTGAATGAACTTTGCCGAGTTAGCACTTTTTGTTTCAGAACCAGTTAAGTGCAATAATGGTTATTCTTTGATATGTATAAAGAGCATAACGGTGGCATTGAAGACTTCTGATTGACGTAGTGTTGTATTAATATTGAAATGCTGATCAAATTTTAGAGTCTCCTCTAAATCACTAATCTGTGATTTACTCAGTTATAAATATTTGACTGAAAGGAAAATTACTTAAAATGAAATGTACTCGACGTCCCCTTTAATATGACACCCAACATGCCTACCTTCGATTAACGACAAATTAGTGTCCTTTTTTCCTTTTTGGGACCTTTAAATTTTGTTGTTTTTAGTAAAGTGAGTTTTAGAGTCTCGGCACTCTACTGATTCAAAAGAACGAAATTTAGCCCTTTTTCTACTTTTTTTCTATTTGGAACATTAATTTGGAATATAGGATCAAAACGCATTTATATTTTGACATAAATAAATGCGTATCCGAAATCAATGTTCCAAATGTCAAACAAAAATAGAGAAAGAATAAGTTTTGTTGTTGTGAAATCCGTACAAAGACTCTAAAACTCAATTTGCTAAAAAAAATTGAAAGGTCCCAAAAAGGACAAAAAAGGACATTAATTTATCAATAATAACAGGTAGGCCTGTTGGGTGTCATATCAAACGGGACATCGAGTACAATACATTTCCAATATTTTTTCTTTGTTTCGAGTAACCATAACTGAGCATATCGCAGATAAGTTCATTATAAGAGTCTCTAAAATTTAATCCTTTAAAGTTTCAGGGTTTGTCAATTTGCAAATAGCAATTTTCAATACTCGTGGGTTTGACATGCAGGCTACTTGCCATATATGTACATTATGTATTTCGATAATTTGGTTCTCTCTTAACATTAATAGGTACTTAATCGAAAACAACTGGTTGTGTCCTTTTTGCACACACATTTCATTTTTTTTTCATCATCATTTGAATTACCACTTTAATGTTTTTTGTATAAATATGCTTTCTTCTTGCACAGTCACGGCGAGTTTATGATGATTAATTTTTTCCATGGATTTGGCTGAACTGTTTATTTTTTTTTATATAACTTTGCTCATAATAAAGACTTTCAAGTTCGTGGACACTTGTCCAAAACATGCAGATTCAATGACCCACCACAATATTTTAATAGTGCCTGCTTTGCCTGCTTGTGATGAAGAAATTTTTATAAGAGGCTTTATGAAGACACAGAAACATTTTTTTTTTATGTTTGTGCCATGTAAGCCGTTTGCCAACTTTTTAGAAGAAGTCATTGCTCGATGTGTACAGTACAAATCTAGAGAAACATGATGGAGTGTGAAAAAAAAAAACAAAAATTGAAATAAAAGTTGTCTCCGCGGTGTTTTTACTAGTTGTAGCTTGAAATATTGCTGAAATACGTTGATAATAGAATTGTGGCACAACTGTTTCTGATACGCATTACTTCTATATTACTCTGAACGTAATGATAAAAATTTACAATTACAATTTAATTTAATATTAATATATGAATTTTGATATCCGGAACCGCACGAGTTCATACATACTCGTATGACCTCATTAGGCCCTTTTCTAGATCTTTAATTAAGTAATCACTACATCAGCTCGAAAACGTCTGCGCGGCTACACAGATTCGGATCTTTGAATATTCATTTCATTACATTAATTTTCTACAAATGTGTTTATAGACATGAGTAGCGAATGTGTGTATTCGCTTCTTGGACGCTGTGCTGATGCTAAGCTTAAGAGTAATAGGCTAAGTGGTATCTAGTTAGAAAATTCTCTGGTCAAGAACGACTGATTTCAGTTTGCTTATTTACTCAACTTGACCTATAAATGTAGAACGGGTTTAACTGTATGCCATACTTTTAGTATGCGCATTGTAAGTTATCTACAAAATAATTCATTTTTGAGACGTTGAACATTTCAACAAAAAGATCTTTTCTGTAGAACATATAGCAAATCGAAAATTGTGAATCTTCAACGATTGTAATGAGCGGGACAAGCACAACGAATGGACGTTGATCGCTTGTCGAAAAAGGTGATGAACGCACAACGAATAGACGAAACGAGATTGCGTGGACAACCGAGAGCTCACTGTGAGTACTCAGCAGGTGATGACGCCCAGCAGATGGGCTGCCGAAACTCGAGGAGAATGTCACGTGACCGTGACAATTGAAGGTCAAAGATTCAGGCAGACAAGGCTCCACGTCGTGCCACATTTATGATGATCATATTGAGATCCCAGTCTAGTTGGTGTTGTTTGTGAAAAGGGTATTGCGCTCGCCTTAGTAGTGCAGCTTCGTGGGTTCGAAACTAAGATGTCCTTGTTTTCCCTTTCTGTCTCCGAATTTCGTCTTTTTTTCGAATACATACTTTTACTTGAACAATCAGTTACTGTCTACTTATGCAGCGGGTTAAATATGTGTTCGGAAGAAAACACAAGAATTGAAGGAAAAAGGAGGAAAATAAAGATTTAAGAATGGTCAACGCAAACAAGTCGGTAGACGGTACACTGAATATTCACTCAGATGTTAATCGTAAGTGTAAGTATACCTACCGAAACCAACTCGAGGTTCTTACCGTACTCAGTTTTTTGCGGGCCACCAAAGAAACCAACAGTATTTGCAACGACTTTAACTAGACGATTCGTCCAGTGCAAGGGGCTACTGGAAAATGCGAATTTACCATTGGCCAAAGTTTTCAGTGATTAGCCTCGCTGTATTTCCACCTCGCCTCGCTGTATTTCCACTTCTCAGTTGCCGTGTTCTTAGGGACTCCTTCGTTGCACCAACGCTACTGCCTGTTAGTCTCGTCCTCGGTTACTCCACTGCATTATTTCAGCTACCTACAACACTAGCAGCTTCACACAAAGTAGTGTGATACGCCGAGAGTCTTTGGCAATACATAACTACCACGTCAAGATTTTTAGGAACTCCTACTCTCATAGGCATGGGGAGCGCTAATATGACAAGGTTAAATGCATTTCTTACGCCTAGAATTACCATAATATGCACCTTTGCGCAGAGATCCGGTTGTTAAGTTAGTTACCCCGCAGGGGGGTCGGTGTCCTTGTGACACCAGCCAAGGAAGGCTGGATGTAGTGGGACAAATATCTTTGGTGAGTTGCGACACCACGGACCTAGCAGCGCAAGGGCGCCCCTGGTACAGTTGATACGCCATGGCGAGGATCTGTACAAAGACCATTCGGGCGGTAACGTTCCCGTGCTCCTGAGTTATGTACGGGTGGCTCTTGGCGTGACCTACCTCCTCCCATAGATTACGGGATGGAAGTCACTAAAGGCCAAGCACGATTATGGTGTCCTCTGGTGGGGGAGTGCATCGTATGTAAATCGTGTGAGCTTCGGAGTTGACGGCTTCGCATGACCCGAGTCCTGAAGGTGCTAGTTAGGGAGAACGGCCTTGGTGGTAAATGCCTACGCGCCTATATCTAACTAGTTTGTGGATTGATGACCACACTGCCCGAGTCGCATTGCTGACTAGTAAACTGAAGGGGCCACCTGGATGTGAAAAGCAGCGCTACGTGTCTACACAGGCTCGTAGTCACAGGTCCAACGAGCCTGGGATGTGCATGTCTGAATTCGACGTGAGGCTTAACCAATAGGGGACCGAAGGAGGATCACACCTGCTATAGAGAAGTCTATAGCGAATAGTGAACTACGGGGATGGGCGTGCCCAGGGGACCATGGTCCTTACCCATCAAGGCGTTGGCTTCGTAGTGGCTGGAGGTTGTTACCCAAGTCATCCAGCTAGTGATGCAACCCCGGGGTTGGGTTCCTGATGGTGTGTGCTTGCGCCGGATGGAGAAATCCCCATCTGACAATAAGACCTTGTCAGTAAAAAGCCGAAGGTCCAAACATTTAGCGGGACCGGGAGATAAAGGCCGAAAGGCTAGGTGCTCCCCTGACGGTATACATCGTAGATGGTTTGCTTGTTAAGTTAGTTACCCCGCAGGGGGGTCTGGCTCCTTGTGATATCAGCCAAAATGGCTGAATGTAGTGGGACAACGATCTTTGGTGAGCTGCGACACCACGAACCTAGAAGCGCAGGGGGGGGGGCCCTGGTAGAGTTGATACGCCATGGCGTGGATCTGTACGTGAGGCTTAACCAATAGGGGGCCGAAGGAGGATCACACATGCTATAGAGAAGTCTATAGCGAATAGTGTACTACGGGGATGGGTGTGCCCAGGGAACCATGGTCCTTGCCGATCAAGGTGTTGGACTCGTAGTGGCTGGAGGTTGTTACCCAGGTCATCCAGCTACTGATGCAACCCCGGGGTTGGGTTCCTGAAGGTGAGTGCATTCGCCGGATGAAGAAATCCCCTTCTGGCAACAACACCTTGCCAGTGAAACGCCGAAGGTTCAAACAGTTCGAGGGACCGGGAGATAAAGGCCGAAAGGCTAGGTGCTCCCCTGACGGTAAACCTCGTAGATGGTAAACTTGTTAAATTAGTTACTAATATGGTTGCGTTTAGTGTCGAACATGCCTGTCGAAAGGCAGAATGTCGGTTTGGCTGCGTTTTTGACCCCACTTATGGCGTAAAACTCAAGTTTTAAGAATCGCCAAACAACAAATTGCCTCCACGTATGCTGCAGGGGTTGCTTAAGATATCTGCACTTTCAAAAGAATTGTCGCACCCCTCCTTCCTGTCCACTGGACAGTGGTAAAGGTTATTGTGTAAAAATCATTTATGGGTTGTTTCTAAGGAAGAAGAGAGGTGCGACAATTTTTGACATTTTTGCCTTAATTTTGGCACATAAATTCGAAAAGCGTCACGAAAATCATAACGAAAAAGCGTTACGTTTTTGGCATTACCCTGTCAGTTTGTCAGTTTAGGGTGCCAGTCAAGGTTCAACGGAAGTTGGGCTAGGTGGTACCCTGTGAGTGTTGGGTGCCATTCAAGATTCAACAGAGGTTGGGCTTGGGTTCAATTTACGTTCAACTTGAGTTCAACTTGGGTTCAACTTGGGTTCAACTTGAATTCAACTCGAATTCAACTCGAATTCAACTTGAATTCAACTTTCAACTTAGGTTCAACTCACGTTCAACTTTCGTTCAACTTTTGTTGAACGACCCAAAAAGTGTAACTTTTAACTTAGGTTCAACTCATGTTCAACTTTCGTTCCACTTTTGTTAAAGGACCCAAAAAGTGTTACTTTCAACTTAGGTTCAACTTTTGTTGAACGACCCAAAAAGAGTAACTTTCAACTTAGGTTCAACTCACGTTCAACTTTCGTTCAACTTTTGATGAACGACCCAAAAAGTGTGACTTTCAACTTAGGTTCAACTCACGTTCAACTTTCGTTCAACTTTTGTTGAACGACCCAAAAAGTGTAACTTTCAACTTAGGTTCAACTCACGTTCAACTTTTGTTGAACGACCCAAAAAGTGTAACTTACAACTTAGGTTCAACTCACGTTCAATTTCGTTCAACTTTTGTTGAACGACCCAAAAAGTGTAACTTTCAACTTAGGTTCAACTCACGTTCAACTTTCGTTCAACTTTTCTTGAACGACCCAAAAAGAGTCAAATTCGAAAAGCAAATCGTCGCGAAATAATGTATCATTTCGAGGTTGCATCAGTACTGTACATTAGCATTTGTTGAAAACATGAAAATGTCCCACTGAGTTGCGGACTTGTACGCAAGCTGTTTTTTTATATAGAGTATGGCCTTAATGCAGAATTTTTTTTTAAAGTTAAAGCATAAATTTATCCCTGCTGTAGTTTACTGGACACATTTAGTCTTAGTGCACTATAGCGATCATTGAAATTTTAAATTACGGTAGTGCTTGCTACACAGACATTTATTCCCTTCCATGGAACATCAATTCAGCTCTAACAACAATTTCCTCTTCTCTGTGCCCCGAATCCGAGAGACCGTTTCGGTCATCTTCAGGTTCGGATTTTATTCTTTTCGGAATATCCGCCTCCACTTGACTTGAAGTTCTCGTCTTGATTAAAGTAGCGGAATTAAAATCCCTATAATATTGCACAAAAAAGTGCAAATAAAACTCTTTTTTTTTTTTATAAAATGCAGATAATTTTTTTCTTAAGACTACATTTTAAACAAATTCTTGCTATAACCTGAAAAATCACGTATAACAGAATAAAATTGCGCTACCTCTCACCAAACAGACAAGAAGACAATAATAATTAAGCGCTTCAGTACAGAATCCATAACGAATCCGGTTGAAATTGCACTATCATCGCGTATAGTGGTCAAGACAGAGTACATAAAAATCTCCATCAAAACTAAAACAAAACAACCACAAAAAAATGTTTTTTGTTTTGTTAGTACTTTTTCTTCAACGATTATGATGATGGCCCAGGCAAGAAGTTGATTGAACTTTCGCATCATCTCTCATGGGCGATTTGAGTTTGGAGTGTGGACAGATGAATTTGCTACTAGATATACTACCATGTGGTGGCCACAGGGGCACAGTACAGTAGTCAATTCACCATTCATTCCCCACTTAAAAAATTAAATTTTACTATACTACCTTTATACGACGAACTACATTTTTGGTACAGTACAATCAGCTCAGCGCACGTTCCAAATCAAAATTCATACGCGCCAATACCAACCAAACCAACTAAACATACGCGGAATATATACATATCGTCATCATAAGTCAATCTTTGCAGACAGCTATAGCGGGGCTGTACCATGTCTCTGCGATGGTAGTTTGCCAACATGAAATCGTACTTTTCGTAGTATCTTTTATCGGTGCTTGCTCGCGTGAACGGTTCAGGAAATTGTCGAAATTGAAATTGTTTGTGCAGAATCCTAAATGGAGGAGATGTTGCGGAGGTCATACCTGCGAAAAATTAAAAATTAAAAAATATCTCTGCGCAATTGAGCGATAAAAATTAAAGTGTATCGAGAGAAGAAAAAAGTGTGCCAAATTATCATTTTCAATTTTATGTTCTGGTGAAATAATTGTTTTTTTTTTTTAATTATTTTTTCGTTACTTTATAGCAAATCAATTTCAATTTAAGTGCATAAATTCACGTATTAAGGTTACACGAAAATGAAAGAAATTGTCGAAAAAATATGCATAATTAAAATGTATTCGAAAGAAAAATAAAAAAGTGCGCGAAAAAGAAAATCGAGTGCTAAAAAAGTGTGTATAATCAAAAGAAAATGAAAATATCGAAAATAAAATGTCTGAAAATTCAGTGCTTATGTGTGTGTGGGTGTTGATGTGTGTACGGGAAAAATAATAATAAATCAGTCATTAAAAAAGTCAATTTAAAATTATTGTCCATATATTGAGAGAGGCATACTGTGTCAGCCAGCCAGCCAGCCAAATGACTTCCACAACAATGAACATGGTCTTTTTCAAGGACTTTAAGGAATTGACATCGAAAATCAAAGGATATATATTTCATGTAGGTATTTGTTGTATTATTTATTTTCGGTTATGACGCAATTTGGTGCTGTTGTGGAGGATATTAAATCTTAACCACGACACGGTATATAGAGTCGTCATTCATAAAGAAAAGTTCTGGATAATAAATTTTGTGCGGTTAATCGTTGGCGCGATGATAAGAAAAATAATAAAAAAGAAACGAGAAAAATGTTTTTGAAATTTCGAATTTTTCAGCCCAATAAATTTTTTCGATTTATTGTTTTCAAATACATACGTGTAGATGTGTACATGTCTGTTGTATTATGCTAATTTCTATATTCTTGGAGATGTTTATAGGTCTTTTGGGAGCAATATATAAAATCACAAGAAGAAATAAAAATATTTGTGGATAATTTTTTTTTCAACGATTGAAAATTGATTTGATTTTTTTTACAGCATCGTCTATCGATCTATCTCGTTTATGTCGCTTAGTTCATTGATCTTCAAATATTTGGGTCAAGCTATAATCAAAGTCGTTTATTTCAAAATTCGATGAAATTGATTCAAGCAAATTGTGCTTAATGGAATTATTTTTTGTAGTTTTGTCCCATTAAAATGGTTTCGAAAAAAAACGTAAAAGAAAAAAAAATGTTTTCCGATTTAAAATAATCTTTGTAATTGGTACCTATATTTCATTTAGATATTCTGGTCTTGAATTTTACATAAAAAACCTCGTCAATAGGAAAAACAATTAAGCGGCCAGTAATGGAACATATATAGGTTGAAAAGCTGAATATCTATTTCAGTTGTGATAAGACTTCGGAGCTTTATATTTTCCCGTATTATCCTTATTTTTCCGGCTTGTTGCACATAAAGCGATGCGATGCATTCCGAAAAGCTTCACATCGCAACAAAAAAAAATCCCGCTCGAACCGGCTTGTACCCTTCAGCCTGCTTGCGATGCGACGTCCGGGTTGGACCATGGGAAATTTTTCCAAAACAAAAGAAGCGGCTAGAAGGCGCATTGTCGCCGCTGATAATTGTCGATCAGCGCTGGGTAGATCGACACGAGAGACATGATTTGTATTCAGATCGGCATTCTAGTAGCATGCAACGTGATAACCTTTGGGAAAACTTGCAGTACTGTACAACTCGGTTTGTAGCGCACGCGTACGCATAAAAAAACTTGGGGCAGTGTATGAATTTGGAATCACTTATTATTGTAGGTATCGATGGATAGGTTACTTGTGGACACATGCGATGCATCACAACCGAGTATTTGTTCTAGCAAGCATTGGTACCATTCTGAGCAACCTCAAAATTGTTTGTCTTGTTTTTTACCTGAAATCTGCAACCCAAAATTATCTTTGTGTTTCTGCCATGCGGAGCTGACGAGTATTTCCCCAAGAAAACAGGGGTGCCATCCTGGGGCAGGCAACCTTATTTTTTTGGCTTCAAATTTGGAATCAGTGACCCAACATTAATTGTATGTTTCTGCCACTCCGATTGAACCAAAAAATTGCTACAATTGATGAAATTGAAGGGAAAAAAGCTTCATCCCAATCCGGAGTCGAACCTTCAACCTTCATGTCACAAGGTCAGTACACTATCTACTGAGCTATAGACGTTTAGAGGTCTCAGTGCAAATACTCTTAATTCAATATGTGTTCTATACAAAATCCACAAGTCAAAATCCAAAAGTCATAATCCATAAAGACAAAATCCATAAAGTCAAAATCTACAAAGTCAAAATCCATCAAGACAAAATCCAGCCATAATGCTTATTGCGTGGGCACTAGACAATTACCAAACCCCGGAGCATATGCGCTTTACCTGAAGACACGGAGAAGGATGCACCCGGAGCATATGCGCCTTAGGTGTCTCTGTCTTTACCTGAAGCGCTTATGGTCCGGTGCATTCCTCTCCGTGTCATCGGCCAAATCGTATATGCCACGGATGAATCCTTTTCCGTGTCTTCAGGTAAAGCGCATATGCTCCGGGATTTGGTAATTGTCTAGTTAACGTAATAACGTACATAAATATTCTCAAAATTCAATTGTGATAAGCAAACTGATGTAAATTTGAATTTATGGATTTCGTCTTTTTGGATTTTGACTTTGTGAATTATGACTTTATGGATTTTGACTTTGTGGATTTTTCAATTTTTTTGGATTTTTTTTTTTGGATTTTGTATTTTTGGATTTTGTATAGAACCCTTCAATATCACTCTGGGAGCGGGCAAGCCCAATTTTTTTTCGACCTTAAATTTGAAATCAGCGAGAGCGAGAGTTTCCGCCACGCCAATTCAACAAGTATTTCCAGAGAAAACCGGGGTACACGATGATGTGAACACCAATTTTGGTTTTTATACTACAAACTGCACTGCAGACTTCCACAAATATATTCTTTCCCCATAATTACTTTCGACATTCCATGCTAAATTCATTTTTTTTTAGACGCGTACGTTACAGATCTGTTTGTATTGCACTGCAAGTTTTTACAAATGCTATCTCCTTGATCTATCGAAACACATCTCAGCGGCACGCATCGTTCGGCCCGACATCGCATTGTATGTCCACACATCGCATAGTATCGCCCCGCTCGGCATTGCACTGCGTTTGTCCGCGGCCCCCTAAGGGAAGTAAAGGGAGAGGATGTGTATGCCAACCATTTGTTTGCGCATCTTTTAATTATGCTAACGAAACATCTACTAGGCTTCACATCAAAATCGACTTATCGGTTACGACTATTGGCTATCGTACAATGATAACAATGTAATTTTGAAATGTTGGCAGCCTACTGGATAATAGTTGATAAGGCCCTCCAAACGGGACGTGCGTATGGGAAGGGAGGGATAACCATGAGATGGCTGTTACTGCTTGATTGTGAATTGCAGCTGTGCAATCTTACCGAGATGATGCATCGATTAGGTTTGATACCGTAGCTGTTGCACAACAATTTTGTAACCATCTTGCGCAGGAAACAGCGAAAATTATTAGCACCCCGGTTAGTGACTTAACTGTACACTGGGATGCCATTAAAAATGCGTATATAGCAGTGGTCCCCAACTCACAAATGTCTGCGGACCACTTATCCTGAAAATGAATCACGACGGACCACTATTTTTGGTGAAAAAAATTCTGGTTAAATTTTTTCTGGAAGAGAGCTGGGGCCTCTCTATTATAACTTGCACTTATCGACATTTGGACTTTTTGTAATTAGCAATAAAGTGGAAAACTCCTGATAGAAACGTGCATTTTAGACATGATTTGATGTATTTGTACCATAGAGTTGTCATAAAGCAAGTGATCTCAAACGTCTGGCTGTGGTTAGATAAGATTAAAAAGTGGAGAACTACGCCTGCGGCAAAACGGTTGATCGTATATCATTAAAAGTGTCTTAAGGCGGTTGACTGTAGCCGAAGCTGAGGTGGATTTACGGACGCTGCGCTCCTACTGAGACCACAACTTGAGTTTTGTCTGAGGTTGCCGCTCGGAAAAATAGAATGCTGTAGCTGTACACGCCATCTCTTTAACTGGCTTTTTTGCCTGCGCTATCAATAAAACGACGAAGCCGAGACGGCCTTACTCTCTTTTCAGAGCCCAGTTTACTCAGAACAATCACTGTACAATTCTTGTCGGGCTGCGATTTGACCACAGTCCTTGTAACAGTTCATTGGTTGAATTCTTAAATGTTGTTTACCTTTTCGCATGTAATGTAAAATACCAATTTTATAAGTAGTCTGCAGAGTCTCCGCGGACCACTTATAAACCCCTCATGGACCACCTTCGGTCCGCGGACCACCTGTTGGGAAACAGTGGTATAGAAAGCGCATGGACCATCCTTGGCGTAAATGGGGCTTTGGAAGACCTGCAAAAGATTGGCAAACGGAAAGAGGTCAGGGTGGCAACAAATGACAATTGTCACAAGCTTGAGCTCCTTTATCGTGAAAAAAGAATGTTCACAAACTCCATTCTTGCAACGGAGGCGCGGAGGAAGCTGTACAGAGCAGCGACTTAAATAGCGTCAATAACGATTTTAAGGGTGTTTTAAAAGTTATCAACATTCCGTAAAAGATAGAGCTCTAACATAACTGCCTATCGAAACGTAAATCTACGGTTAACTGCCCGAACTGAAACTGAATTAATTATTTCACTAAAGGCTATGGTTTAGCTGCTGCGCTTGACGGTCGGTGTTCATTTACCAAGCAGCACAAGACCTTACAGCCGAATTGCTACATCCACTAATTTATTGTCATAGAGTTGGACAAGGAAACTTTTTCCACAGAATGGAAAGTTTGATAATGAAACTTCCGAGGAAGGCTGCTTGATAGAGTGAAATAATTGGAGGTGTATATGTGTAGTTCCGCTAGAATAGGCTTGGGTAGAATAAGGGGCCACTTAGAACGTCTGAATTTTGATTAGGTTTTTCTTGCATCGACCACATCATCACATTACCTATTGAAAACGAGCAATGCGTCGAATTCAGATCTCCGTTGCACATGCTCTTTGCTGATTTTGATAGTGTGAATTAAGACTGTACCTGGCCTTACGCAAAGGGAATAGTGGCTATTATTGGGGAAATGTCACGTACTTCATAAAGGTATATGGTTCCAGAGGACTTTAAACTTCTAGCAAAGTCAGGCATGGTTGCAAACTCTCACAAATCCTCTTTCTTACAGTGATTGGGGTTGTGCTCAATTTGGCTTACCTGAGGAGCGCCACCGTCCCTGAAGTCTCACCTTCAACAATTGGATTACTAGATTACTGACAACATTTGCCTGCTCTCGCACAAGCTCTTGGATCTGAGCAATATGGCTATAGATATCGAGAGGGAGGGAAATAGTGTCGGGCTAATGATTAATACCAGCAAGAAGAAAGTCCCTTGCTTGACTGGGAGCTCCACTCTCCCCATACGTATCAATCGACAGCTTGTAGAACAGGTATACCGAGTATTGTTGCTGTTGTTGGCGGCGCGGCGCCGAGCAAGACTTCGCTCGTCGTATTAACCAAGTAAAGTGTTCGTTCAGCATGTTTTCCAATCTCTGACAAAATAGTTACATGTCTCAGTGTTAAGATCAAGCTGAGGCTGGTCCGCTCCTTGAATCTTTCGGTGCTATTATATAAGAGCACTTGAAAAGTTACCGCCACAGTTCTCTTCTTCTTCCTTGCCTCGTTCTTTATACCGCTCCATGGTTCCGCGTTGCTCGACCTGCGGTGTAGGCACATCGCCCGTTTTGGCGATAATTTCTCAGCATATTTCTACAGGCAGCTCTATCTTGGATCGTGTCATCGCCGAGACCAATGCGTTGTTGTTGCTTTTTCATTTGACACATCCAGGTGTTCTTTGGTCTGCCTCTGGCCTTGGGTCCATCAAGTGGAACTTCCATTGATATCGCTCTCTTTGCGGGGTTCTCAGGCGGACGCCTTTGAACATGGCAATACCAATCCATTCGTCGGTCTTCGAGCTTTTCGGTGATTGGTTGGTCTATGGACAAGCTGCCTCGGATGTAGCTACTCTTGATGTGGTCCCTTTTGGTTACACCAACTGACATGCGTAACATTTTCATTTCAGTCGCTGTCATTTCTTTCGCGTAACCTTCATACATGGTCCAGCATTCTGATCCATACATGAGTGCGGGACATACAACCGTTGTGTACAACTTGCCCTTTAGCTTCAGTGGCATTTTCTTATCGCAGAAAACTCCAGAGTTTTCTCGCCACCTCATCCACCCAACCTTTGTGCGATGTTTGATGTCATCTTTGCATGTAGCTCCGCTGTTCACCATCGAGCCAAGGTACTTGAACTTGGTACAAGACTTAAGCTGCTCTCCTTTGACGTACATTTCTGGTATCGGTGCATTTGGGTCTGAGAATTGGCAGCATAAGAACTCAGTCTTTGTTATACTTACCCTCAGTCCATGCTCCTCCAGAATGTCACACCATTTTGTAAGCGCGGCTTGCAAGGCAACGATGTTTGGGCTACTGAGGACTATATCATCAGCAAAAAGAAGAGATATTTCTAGGCCGTCGGAGACACGTGTTAATAAGTAGCACATGATGATGTTGAAGAGCAACGGACTCAATACACTGCCCTGGTGTACTCCGACATTCACCGGAAATTCTTCTGATTCACCGGCTGTGCATCTAACCTTAGTCGTAGCTCCATCATACATGTCTCGTATCATCCTGACGTATGCCTCGGGGACATTAAGTGCTCTCAAGGCCAACCATATCAGATCACGAGGTACTCTATCGAATGCCTTCTCCAAATCGATGAACACAAAGTACAAGTCCTTTCGTGCTGCTCTATACTTTTCCATTGCAATACGAATGCACTGAATCGCATCGACTGTAGATCGACCTTCAACAAAGCCGCATTGATTGTCATTCAACCGCACAATCTTTCTCAATCGGTTGCAGACAACTCGCTCGTAGATCTTCAGTGTATGAGGTGTTAACTTTATAGCCCTATAGTTGTTGAGTTTGCGTGAGTCTCCCTTGTTCTTATAGAAAGGAAGAAGAAAACTTTCCCTGAAAGCATCAGGCATCGGTTGCCCACCTTTGATTTTGTTGAAGAGAACTGTGAGCCAACTAAGCCCGACATTTTCCATTTTCAACCAAAATTCCGCGGGGATTTTGTCCGGGCCGACTGCCTTTCCGCGTTTCATCTGATGCATTGCCTCCATCACCTCTTCCTCTGAGATATCTTCAATGTTTGTGGTATTCGGCTCAACATCTTGAAAAGCTGCTCGAGGAAATTCTTCATTTAGAAGTTCGTCAAAATACTCTCGCATCCTGCTACAAATTGCCGTATCGTCAATCAGCAACATTCCTTGCGAGTCCTCGACGTACTTTGGCGCCTGTATTTCCCGAGCGTTCCTTCTCCTTTGGGCTGCGACCCTAAATATCCTGGCGTCGTGCTTAGGTCTCTCGCGCAAAGACGGTCCTTCAGTCGCAGTCTGAGTTTCTAATTCTTGGTAGAACTTCTCAGCTGCCTTCGCCTTTGCTTGAGCTACCAAGCGCTTTACTTTCTTCCGGCATTGCATATAATTTTCGCGAAGTTGAACCCGTTCGGCTTCACTGCTTGACTCACATTTCGTCCATGCCTTAAATGCGTTCGATTTGGCTTGCACTGCTTCCTTAGTTTCGGTGTTCCACCACCATGTTTCTTTCTTCGTGTGGAGTGGACCTTTCGAAACTCCAAGTGCCTTTTCCGCCTCACCTACTGACACTTCAGCGAAACTATTCCACATTTGTGTTGGACTGTGCTCGGTGCAGTTTATGTTGTTTTGAAACCACTCCGTCATTTTATCAATGAATGGAGTTACTACAGGTTCAAAGTTGTCGTTTGTGAGATTGTGCCACTTGATTTTTTCGACAGGCTTGGGAGTTCTTCTATTTCTTGCTCCTCCTGCTTTCAAAATAAATTCTGACAGGAGCAAACGATGTTGGCTGACGACAGATTCACCCAAGATCACCTTGCAGTCTCTTACCCACCTTCTCATAAAATCGAAACAGAGGTGGTAATCGATCTGCGTTTCGTGTTTCCTATCTCCGTGTCCACTACTGTAGGTGATTAGGTGTCTCTCGTTTTTCACAAACCATGTATTTAGGATGACCAAACCATGCGATCTGCACATGGTCAGAATAGCTTCACCTTCGTCATTTCTGACCGTTGAAGGGCTACCCTTTCCACCATGGCAATCCTCGTAATCATAATTTGATTCACCCACATGGCCATTTAAATCTCCTCCCAAGAACACCAATTCGGTATCTGGAATGGTCTGAATTAGGGTGTCAACGTCGTTCCAAAATGCCTCTTTTTCTTCTGGTGGCAATCCCACTTGGGGAGCGTAGGCACTTATTACGTTCCACACCCTTCCGCAGATAACCAATTTGATGCTGATCAAGCGGTCACTTCTCTTCGCGACACTTATTATACTGCCAAGTAAAGACGACGCCAGAATAATGCCAACTCCGTTTCTTTGGTTTGTAATTCCATAGTAGTACAATTTGTACTTCATGGAATTCGTAAGAAACCGGGCTCTGTCGATATGGGTATTTCGCCACTTTGTCTCTTGCACGCACATAATGTCTATCCCTCTCCGCTTCATGATATCCTCAATCTCCTCGCTCTTTGACGTCATGGAACCGACATTCCAGCTTGCAACCCTCAGCTTCTCCACAATGTAATTGGACTGCCTTATATTGCTCGCCCCCGGAAACCGTCGAGCTCTGGCGCGAACTAGGTTCGCCCCGGGATCACTCAACCGCATAGCAGAAGTAGTGCCCGGCGGGGTAGTGCTTGTATTTGCGTGAATTTCCATAAGGCCTTCCATTCTTTTACACCTTTTGGAGAAAGGTTGTGTTTTTGGCACTAGTGTGTGGAAATAAGTAAATTTATGGACTTTCCTTTTACGTCCGCCGGCTATCTCCAGACGCGGCAACCCATACACACACACACTAACCTATGGGAGGTCTTGTTGATGTTAAAACGTGCCTCAGGCTTCAGATGTCATGGTTGCCTGCGACCTTCGCATACTAGCGGCCAAGCACCCTCTTGACCATGCATCCCTCGGCGCATGCTGATCCACCTTGGATTAGGTCCCTTTTTAGTCGCCTTCTACGACACGCCGGGAAAGGCGGTGGCATTATTCGCGACCCATGCCACAGGGCACTACCGCCACAGTTACCAAGAAGTTGCAAACTTTCATAAATACTTGTCTTCGTCGAATAGTGTTTTTTTTTGCCCCTAAAGAATTTCAAATGAAGATCTACATCGGCGCACTGGTCAAATACCTTTCGAGGAATTGACTCACAGGCGAAAGTGGCAGTGGATTGGTCATACAATGCGAATGGGTGATAACTGTATTACTGGTCGCGCTATGAGATGGAACCCCTTCCCATAAAGAGGCCGATAAAGGGGTCGTTCTAAAATCACATGGCGATGATCGGTGGATGGAGAGTGTGCGTCATTAAGAAAGACTTGGGGTCATGGATACATAGTGCCACTTTTGGCAACTCTCATGCAGGGTGTGTGCATCCCGTTGGCAGCTGTAAGGAGTAAGATCTCCTCCCATAATATAAAGGCAGCTAATTCCAGATTGTCAAATCTGAGGACTTGTGCCGTCCAGCACCTGAGCCGGGCCGGCCTTCGTATGCCGGACAAAGTACATCTGAGATTCTGCCTAAATTGCATACAGTGATATCGCTATGAGAGGGAAACCCGAATTCACTTTCTGTGTGCCCTGGTCTCCTCTTGC
Source organism: Microchrysa polita (assembly GCA_949715475.1). Taxonomy (NCBI): domain Eukaryota; kingdom Metazoa; phylum Arthropoda; class Insecta; order Diptera; family Stratiomyidae; genus Microchrysa; species Microchrysa polita. The sequence goes on along the minus strand of OX454419.1, from coordinate 84,031,604 downwards.
CAGAATCCTTTCGGCGCGGCGCTTATTGGACTTTTGGCTAGTTCTGCCTCATCCACCATTCTTACCAATCAATACATGGTTGGTCTGGATAGACTTCGGGCAAAAATGAAAATGATTTTTTCCGCTGCGATTTTGTCAATTAAAATGCATAGTTACTGTTGTGAAAGATTTAAAAAAAGTTGAGGACATCCATAAACCGATTAAACCGATAATAAATCCAAATTTTTCTCTGCCAATTTATGTATTACTTTTTGATCCTTGAATAATTTCCACGATGAACTAATTGTGACAGGGTCGGTTTTAGGTTTTTATGCGTCCGGGGCTTATAATAGATATGATTGCGGCCATAAAAATAAAAAATAAAAACTGTAGAGTTGATTTTTTTTACGATTAGATTATGTTATCTCTCCTGGAAAAATAAAATAAATAAGCCGCCGTTCGTAGACACCTTTCTATACTCAATATTTTGTTATAGTAAAGATCATTATTTTTAAAAGTCATATTTTTTGTATTATAGCCTTAACACTTCATGCCTCCAATTAATATTAAATTAGTGCTTTTTTTCTCTTTTGTAGTACCTACTCTACTATTTTATTCAAATTATATGTAATAAAACAAATAATTATTCAATAAAATATTCAAATCCATATTACCTCAAGTCAAGGTGTCAAGTAAAGTAAACTACTCTTTTACTTTACTTGACACTTGATACTTCCATACATATTCCATATTATTATAAGACAAAAATAGATAAAAATGCCTGCATTGCACAATTTATCGTCACAAAATTGAGACACACTCGGATATCCGCATCAAAAAGTCTTAGTTTCATTATTTTATTTCTTAATGCAAAGTTAATCGTATTCAATAAAAATACAAAAATACCAACATCACAGCTAATAATAATTATATGCAGATAACGACATCTTCGTTTGAATAAATATTTAATTCTTCTAATATCCGGATTAGTGTGTATTTTTCCCATACAAGCAAATCGAGAGATGAAGATTGAAGATATGCTGATCGCAGTGGTAATCTGTTTGAACCTCAAATTTATGTAATAAGACATTTCGTTGCTACCATAGACAACATTCCCCTTTATTACAACTATGCATATATTCCACCTGTTTGCTGTTGAATAGCCATATCAATAAAAATTGCATAACTCTTCCATAAAAGAAAACTTTTTTTGAATAAGAACCAAATTTCACACGCCACAGCTGTAATGAGTGTTTAATTACCGACCATACTGACCAACTAGATTTATTATTGTTGTTGTTGATGCTTTTTCTTAATTATACGTTAGAAAAAAAAAATTGTCTGGCGTTTGAAATTCATAGTAGTACGTTTTCAGTTTACTTTTTGAGGAAATTTTTATTATGTCCATATTATGGCCTTATTTCTAATATGTATTGAATTTACTCATGGCGCACGATTGTGTATAGTGTTGTATAATTTTGAAATTTGAAACCAATATTATCATGTGGATTACGCCGCCGGTATTCGTCTGTATGTGTAGTACATATTACCGCGATTTGGATGATGATGGTGTAAGACATTTTAACGATAATTGTGGGAAAAAATATTTGTCTAATGTTGAATGCAAGAGATTTGCATTTTTTTTTTGTTATCGATATGATGTCGTTATGATATCAATGATTATGATCTTTGGGCCATTTATGTGTGCGGTTATTATTACTTAGATGTGAAATGAAGTAAAATGGTTTTTGTATTGTTAGCAATTTGAATTTATGCATGGCTCTCTTTTTAAGCTGCGAGTATTTGAATATTGCGACATTATATTTGACACCTGTACAAGAAATACCTAACTGTTCAAACTTGACACATTTTTTTGAAATTTTGGGCGACTCGCACTGAAAGCTAGGACCTTGAAATTTTGGGCAAATTTGACTGCGACGTTACTTTACAAGTTTGCATTTTAATTTTGATTTTAAAACACAAAAATGCGATTTAAGGTCAATCCACACTTTTCAGTCATTAGTGACAGTCAGTCATTTTCCATCTCACAAAAACAACTTTGTTGTAAAAGATTTTCGCCAAATAAAAAGTCGTCAGCCGCAAAAAAGATTGATTTAAATACAATCCCGCCACAAGACTGCATCTTGAGTCAAAGATATGCACCACCAGTCCAACGCGGTGCGGTACGCATCAAAATTAATGAAACAATTTTCGCCGTGGTAAACTACGCTGAATTTGCCAATGCGTGTTGTGTGTGGTGTGTGTTGTATGTACCGTGTCCCGCTGCCGCGAATTGATTGAAACAAATTTCTTTCAATGCTATTTGGCGGGGAGCTTTAATAGGCGTAATAGCAACGAATTATGAAAATTACTGAAGAAATTTATTGTATAATAAAGGAGAAAAGTCACATATACGAAAAAAAAAAGTGAAATATGTTTCTAAGAAACATTTTATTTTGAAGGCTGGAAGATTCAAAAGGAAAAGAACATAGCAGCAATTAGCATCTTCTTCAAGCTCCCCGCCAATAAGCGTTGAAAGAAATTTGTTTCAATCAATTCGCGGCAGCGGTACACGGTACATACAACACACACCACACACAACACGCATTGGCAAATTCAGCGTCGAAAATTGTTTCATTAATTTTGATGCGTACCGCACCGCGTTGGACTGGTGGTGCATATCTTTGACTCAAGATTCAGTATTGTGGCGGGATTGTATTTATATCAATCCTTTTTGCGGCTGACGACTTTTTCTTTGGCGAAAATCTTTTACAACAAAGTTGTTTTTGTGAGATATCACGATTTTTTGCAGTGTTTAATTCACAAAATCGACTTAACATCTCACTAAATGATATTGAATGCATTAATTTTGTTAAGGTTAGTACGATTTTAACTGCTCTATTAACACGAATTTATTTGAGAATAATAATGCCCCCCTTGGTAACCTCTGTACCCTTAGTAACCTTAGCCGATCCAAATTGGGCCTACCAAACGGTTAAGACCCAATCCCTGCTACGCCAGACCCAAGACTGTCCCAACATCCAAGTTCCATTAGTCTACCTTTTAAAATACCTGTATTTACTACCTTTGGCTTTTTGTGCTTCACTTTCGTTACGTTACGCTCGTTAAATATGTTTCAAAAATTTATAAGAGACCCTCAGATAAAATACTTATGCATGTCAACAAATTTTGCCCTTTATCAAAGGTCCCGAAAACCTGTCCATTCCTGACCAATCGACTTTACCGAGCAATTGCTTTTACAATGATAAAGTGGATCATGATCAGTCTCTGTTTCAGTCACATATAGAACATAACTAAGAGTGACCTAATGCCTCAACCCAATACCAGAGCAGGATCAAACCGAGTCGTACTTACTTACGAACGCACTGAATGCATGGCACTATATGCTCATCCAATATTATATTAATGTGTACGTACTCGTATATATGAGAGAAACCGAAGCAGGAACTTTGACCCCTTGCCCTTGCTCTTCCATACGCTCTACAACTGAAAACGGGAGCACATATCAAAGGGATTGTTTCAAACAATTCTACCAAATCACAAAACTACACCCTTTTTCCTAAGCATTTCGGACTTATTCCCAACTTTTCTAAAACATTTCCTTATAAACATATAAAAAAGATTTAAGCACGGATCGGAGCAAGTGATAGCCTATGCACACCCTCGGAACATACTCTATCTTTGGGAAAAGTGAGCGAATCCCGAGATGCTCTCTACGAGGCTGTAGCACTGTCAATAAACAACAAGAACGACCAGAACAAGATTTTGGAAAAAATGCGATTTTCAAACTCTTATATCTCCGGTGTTTTTCATCGTATCTTCTTGAAATTTTCTACACTTCGTAAGACGGCGCGAGGGACAAACTCTACCAAATTTAAACACTCAGGACCAACCAGGATCCGAGCTACAGAGGTCCGAAAACCCGTACTTGTTCCGTCATGTAAACATAGTCTTGGTCGCTTTGTTAATTTTTTTCAATATTATGCGTTTTTTCGTTTTTTGTTCAATTTTTTTCGTTTTTCTTTGGCGGGCGGGACGCTCCCGCGTCCCTAGATACAAGTTGATAGATTGTCAGTCAATTAATTAAATGACAATCTATCAAATTGTATGGAAAATAACTGTTACTGTGACTGATGACTGAAAAGTGTGGATCGACTTTATACGGCTGTAACTTCCGAGCGCTTATAAGGTAGAAATTTGAAATTAAAAAAAATCGTAAACCTAGACAAATTTGATCGTTGTAACGAAATATCCTATAGATCTATGAAAATTTATCGAAAATGAAAATTTTCTTAAAAAAAAAAATATTTTAGGTGTCTATCCTATAGCGGATGCGTAGAAGCGAATGTCACCATATTATAATTTTCGCACGAGTAATAAAATGTTAATGCTAGTGTATTCTTTCTTATCTAATAACATCTTCAATTCAATTCATATAAGGCTTCCAAAAGATTGAGAACACTGTGTCGGATCTCAAATGAAACCGGGCCTTGTAACAGAAGCTATATTTTTATGCCACCTTTAATTATGTGACTCTTTATTCATTCAATGTCGGTATCTCCATGAACATTCGCGCGTCCTTATTCTGCATAGAGACTGTCTCTTTGCCGTATTGCATCTTTTTTCTCTATTCACACAATTTTCTTTGGATTAATTTAATTATAGACTTTGTCAACAGCAATCATTGTATACGTTTTGTAATTATGTTCATACTATACGTTGTTGTGGTGTGCAACTCCAACTCGTGGTAATTTCCATATTCATGTCTTCATCGCGCGTTTCCATCCGTTTCTTTAAGCGCTTTGGATTATTTCGAAATTAGCGGCTATCATGACGTACACACACAACACAGCACCCAGTGTAAGAAGAAGAAATATATGTCAGCTTAAACTTTGTAATTAACGGGCTACAGGTGGATTTTGTGCCACCTCGTTAAGAATGATGATTTGCGCGCAGTTAGATTAAATACACATTAATTGGCACAGTAGAAGATGAGGTACTTAATTTAATTAATAAGCATTTCTTTTCCGTATGTACGAGACATTGCGGTCGGCTGTTCCAGATTATTTTTTTCAATTTATGCAAATTTGTTTGCAATGGGAAGATGGTTCTTTTGTGGCTGTTATGCACAATGAAAATATTGCTAATTTATTGCATAAAACATGAATTCTGACTAAGATTGTTTTAGATCGGTTAACTAAAACTAATTTTTTTTCGATTATCCAAACTAATATCGACAGGGATAGTTCGTCTAATCGAAAGTTCGATTAATCTAGTTTCCATAGAAAAATTAGAGCATGGGTATCACCACCTTTTGACTTTTTGGGGCCACATTGGCTGAAATCGAGTGGTTCCGGGTAGCATAAAATCAAAAATCAATAAAATAAATGTCTTCGCATTCACATGCGCTACCGTTTGGCTAGCTGCTAAGTTTAGATATCTAATTCGACAACTTAATCATGTGCAGGGTCGGATATAGCGTCTATAACGCCACTGGAGAGTACCCAAATTACTGCGTAGTCGCACATGCATGCGACGTAGGCAGAACGATTTATGAACATTTTTTATTTTTTATTAGGAACCTATGTCTTTTGTTTGCTCGAAAACAGGTAACGTCCCATGGACGTACCTTTTCGAAATTGTTTCAAAAAGCATTGAAATTCGAATGACAACATAAAAACTAGGATGATTAGGGTTATTGGTTAAGTCGACCTATTCCCTGCAACACGTTATAATAGGGGAAAAATGCAACAAAATGAGGCCATAAATGTTAGGCCGATTTTCAACGGTCACTGAGATATTTGAATTTTTAGGTTTTTTTTAAATAACCTCGAATTTTACCATTTAAAGTAAGAATTAAAAAAAAAACTACTAAGGTAATGGGTTAAAACTTATTTTTGGATTTTAGTCAACACTATAGCAGACATTTCTTAATCATTTAAAATTTCAAAAACCCATCACAACTCGAAATTTTTAATTTTTAATAAAAAAAAATTATCTTAAATTTTTTTAAAGTTGATTTTTAATATAGTATTACTAAAAAAAAATTATATGACACGGACTCTGCAGACCACTGGAAAAACATACTCGTGTTGTCAGCTTTCCAAAAAGGTGTCAATGTCAATATAAATATTTGAAATAATTGAAACAGCCAGCTGCAACTTGTTCGGGGAACATAATTTCGTTTGATAAAAAACGACAAATCCATAACACAATAAAAACACGTCTGTCAAGTTAGCACTACCACTTTAAAATTTCGACAAACGCTATAGTGCATTAAATGTCGCGATTTTGTCGTAATTCAATGGAAAAAGAAAACTATCCTTAAGTGCATTTGAGCCTCAGTTAACCAAATTCGAGTTCCAGGAATCTCCCCAATGCTAAAGGTGTCCAGTAAGATATCACAGGGGGTGTTTAAGAGATTTCCACCCTGAAAATATTTGTCGCGCCCCTCCTTCCCTTAAAAACTACCCCCGTCAAGTAAGCACTACCACCCCGGTAGCGGCCACTTCAAGCATTTCCGTAAAACAAAAAGTATCCAATTAATTGTCGCAGGAACCGAAAGGGGTGGTAGTGCTAACTTGACGGGGGTAGTTTTTAAGGGAAGGAGGGGCGCGACAATTTTTTCCAGGGTGGAAAATTAATGAGAGTTTACTGGACACTTTTAGTATTGGGGCGATTCTTGGAACTCGAGTTTGGCGAACTAAGGCTGAAATGCAATTAGGGGTTGTTTTAAAGGGGTAGAAGGGGCGCGACAAACTTGTTCGGGAACCATCATTTCCTTTGATAAAAAATTAAATAAAGCGGTACATTATACGATGCATTTGAATTTAATGACATTTATTTCATTTTTTATCAAAGGAAATGATGGTCCCCGAACAAGTTGCAGCTAGCTGTTATTTCAATTATATATATAATTATTTCAAACATTTGTATTGACACCTTTTTGGAAAGCTGACGACACGCGTCAGTTGTCTGCAGACTCCATGGCATATAATTGTTTTTAGTAATACTACATTAAAAAATATCTTTAAAAAATTTAAGAAATTTTTTTTATTTAAAATTTAAAATTTCGAATTGTGATGGGGTTTTGAAATTTTAAATGATTGAGAAATGTCTGCTATAGTGTTGACTAAAATCCAAAAATAAGTTTTAACCCATTACCTTGGTAGTTTTTTTTTAATTCTTACTTTAAATGGTAAAATTCGAGGTTATTTAAAAAAAAACCTAAAAATTGAAATATCTCAGTGACCGTTGAAAATCGGCCTAACATTATGGCCTCATTTTGTTGCATTTTTACCCTATTATAACGTGTTGCAGGGAATAGGTCGACTTAGCCAATAACCCTGTATATTTGGATGTGGATTTTCTTCAGAATGTTTTGTACATAACGTTTCAATTTTCCAGTTTTCAAGATGTTTTTTTTTTCATTGTCGATCGTTTTAGAAATCATAAATGAATAACTCTAACAATTTAAAATGCGTTTGACGTTATATTTGACGGAAAACGTCATACGGAAAAGTTAGTGTTTTCCTGTTCGGTTTTTCACCAGAAAGTCAAATTTTACAAGAGCTTATGGTTAATTTAAAAGGAAACACTTTGACCTCTTCTGAGGCTTTCGAATAATCTAGTAGCATTTTTGTGGTGTTATTAACCTGCGAAACCGATTAAAGTTTTTTTTTGCTTATTAAAAAAAAACTTCTAAAATTTTTCAAGTCATTTGGTGTCTGTAGAAGTGCTGCGTATTCCTTTTTTTTTCGGGGCATTTGAATTTACCGTTTTACTCTCAACAGAAATTATGCATTTCAAAAGGTTAGACGTTACAATTTAGAAAAATAGATTCAAATCTGTTCACACGATGGAAACATGTTACTAAAAAATTGGTCACCCCTTCCGACACCAAATCCTGAATACGTCTCTTTTGCTTGGGCCTTGCTTTTCAATCAGTTTTAAGCAGTAAGAGAAAACGCGTAAAAAAAAATGTGTTCGCTTTAACTTACTAGGGTTGCCAATTCTTTGATCAATCTAACCCGGAGACTCAACTTTTCGTACTAAAACAGGTTTTTGACAATATAGTTTTCCAAAAAATTAAAATGACTTATAGAACCATTTTAACCATTATAGAACCATTTCAATTGATTGGGTATGTCAAGGCGATGACGGTACATCACTTTAGAAAAACAACATTAAAAGCTGCTTCAACCTGAGTCTGAAATCTTTAAACAAGGCGAGAAGCATGGTTGGATCCTGTAAAAAAATGTAGAATTATTTTTATTTTGCTTCCATAAAACATGTACTCGAATATCTGGAACTAGTTTTCTGGTCCCTTGGTACTGCGAGATATCGAGGTTCGACTGTAAGTTATTTCTTTAGAAGCGACTTCACCTTCCGAATTATTCGTTATGATGACCAAAGACTTTTTTCAAGTTTATCAATCTGCGGGTATATTCTAAAGCATGTACAGTAGAACCTCGATATCTCTAAGTTTCAAGGGACCAGAAGACCATTTCGAGATAATGAAATTTCGAGTAATCGAAAACAATGAACTAAATTTTACATGTTTAAGTTTTTGGCCTTTGTTATTGCTCGTGTAGTCTTTTTATTTTGTATATATATTTAAGAGAACATTTCAACTCTGATCTCTTCTCTGATCTATTTGTTTTACAGTACAACATTTCTCGTTGCTAACTAAAAATAGGAATGGTAAATTCATTCTTTTGGAAATTGCGTTTACGTTAAATTATATATACGTATGTACTGAATTGGCTGGTTATCGAGAACCTGGGCCCAACCGTTTGTTATACTGGGATATATTCGGCTTATCGAAGTAACGAAACGCATTCCGGCCAACAGTTATGAGAAAATTCGACCAATCGAAGTCACAATTATTAAAAAGCAGCAGTTGTTAGATGACTTGACGAAATTTCTGGTTGATGCAGCTTATGGAACTCAGATCACGTTTTAGGACTGGCAAATTGCTTGCTGCTCAAAGGCTTATAAAATAGACACTGAACCATATGCCCTTGTTTCAAATGAAGCCAATGCGTTACAAAAATGCGCTTTCTACTTCTATTCCAATCGAACTACTCACCACTGGTACACTATTCGGAGTGAAGGCTTCTAGCAGAATTTTGCTTGAAGGATAAGTCGCAAATTTTGATGGTTGTGTTACATCACAATTTAATCTGAGGGTCCTATAGATTTTGGCGAATACACCTAACTAAAATAATTCCAAGGGAGAAAGCACAATTTCGTCCCGGGTAGTGTCCCATAATCGAAAATCCGGCTCTGGTCATCTGTCAGCCGACACTTTGACAACCACAAATTTATAATGACGATTTTGCCTATTTTGTTCATTTTTTCTATGAAATTGTGTAGTTTTTGAATGGCCTAAATTTAAACGATCAGAATTCGATTTATAATAATACAAGCCATCTTGGGCTCGCAGCGCTCGCACTAACATTCCCTTTCAAATCGAATAAAATTGAAATCCCTAATCCGTTCAAAGTGGCCAAGGGATAGGAAAAGAGCTTCCTTGAAAATTTTGCTTATCCGTTCCGTATATCCGACTTTGGAGATAAAGACAAAAGTATTTGAAAAATAACTGTTTTTAATAATTATTCTTTGTGATTTTTCGCATATTTCAACAGTTATTCCGGGCGTACACCAATCCGCTGGAATCTTTTTACTGAAATCTGGTAATTCCTTCAAGGAATACAGAAAGAAATATACACAAGACAAATCCTTATAATTTTGCTCATTGTGATTTTTTTGCATGTTTCAATATTATTTCAATCTTCAGGGAAAGGACCAATTCGGCAGGAAAATCTTCCAAAAATCCGCTCAGTTCAAGACGTTCAAGAAATATAAAAAAAAATGTGTGAAAAAACCCATTGTGAATTTTCTGCTTACTTCAATAGCAGTGTAGCTATTCCGGTCGGAGCCTTGTGTAGACCCATAGGGGGGTCAACTTATTGAAATCCTGTAATTCGTTTAAGAAAGACAGAAAAAAGTACAAAAAAAATTGTCTTCATTGTCTCCATTGTGAATTTTTCATATGTCTCGATGGTTGTCCTGTTACTTTGGGTAGAAACCAATCCTGTGGATGAAATTTACTGAAATCCGCTCATATGCTAAAGAAATAGGTGAAAAAGAACCCATTGTGAATTTTTTGCATGTTTCAATAGTTATTATGCTATTCTGGCCAGAGCCTAATCCAAGAAACCCAAAATCATGAAAATCTATTCAGCCGTTCTCGAGTTATAAATGGTGTAACTAACACGACTTTCTTTTACGAGGGTAGTCTGTACCCAGCCTCCCCGCCTGATGGTGTCAATATCGCAAGAGCAATTTACTATAGTGTAGTACATTCTTCTAGACGGCAACTGTCCAAAATTCAGCCGGATCAGACTCGTAGTTTTGCTTTGGCCACGTGTGAAAGCTGGAGTGTCCGCCGATTTTAGAAAAATGGAAAAAGAGCCATATCGGCCGGTGATTCGATTCTTGTTTTTGGAAGGGAAATCGCACAGCGAAATCAAAGAGCGTTAGGATGCTGTGTACGGTGACCCTTCTCCTTCGATGGCGACCGTCAAAAATTGGTTTAACGAGTTTCAACGTGGTCGCACGTCGGTTTTTAATGAGCCACGTCCAGGTGCCCCGAAAACGGTTAGCACGCAGGATAACGTGACAAAAATCTACGATCTCGTATTGACAGACCGCCGATTGAAGGTGCGAGAGATAGCTGAGACAGTAGGCATTTTAAAAGATCGCGTGGGTCATATCTTGCATGAAATTTGGGGCATGAGAAAGCTGTCGGCGCGATGTGTGCCGCGTTTGCTTACTCCGGACAACAAGCACAACGGTGAGACCACTTCAGAGCAGTGTTTGACGCTGTTTAAGCGCAATCCGAAGGAGTTTCTGCGTCGTTTCGTGACAGTCGACGAAACTTGGATACACTGGTACATACCAGAGACCAAGGAACAGTCGAAACAGTGGACTTCAGCCAGCGAACGTGCTCCGAAGAAGGCGAAGACTGCTCCATCGGCCGGAAAGGTGATGGCCAGCGTTTCCTGGTATTCACAAGGTGTAATCCACATCGGCTACCTGCAGAAGGGCAACACGGTCACAGTGCTGTACTATGCCGAATTATTGGGCCGATTCGACGCCGAATTGAAGAAAAAACGGCCCCACTTGGCAAAGAAAAAAATTCTCTTCCACCATGATAACGCACCGGATCACACCTTCGCCCGCTAACGCCAAACTGGTCGAATTTGGCTACGAACTGCTGCCCCATCCACCGTATTCTCCAGATTTCGCCCCGAGTGACTTCTTTTTGTTTCCAAACTTGGAAAAGTCACTCGCCGGGCATAAATTTCAGTCGAATGAGGAGGTCATCGCCGCCACGGAGGCCCACTTTGCAGGCCTCACTCAAACGACTGTCAACTAAAAACTGCGCGTCCAAAATGGCCGAAACTTTTGTGAGTAACTGTTAAAAGATGCACAACTACATTCACTAGCTTTTATTGACGAGTGGCGCCATCTTTGAGTTGAGGTCGGAAACTTTTCAGACCACCCTCGTATATATATAAAAAATAATATTTAAACTTCAAACTTTTAAAATGAACGTTTGATCGCGGCAATTTTGACAGCGCGTGTAACCTCAACATTATGTTTCCGGAACGAGCATTTTAAAATTTAAATTAAAACTTAAATTAATGAATGCAATACTATGTTTAACACGAATTTAGTCGCGCTGTATCTGAGTACTCTGAATAATTTATTATAACTGCACTGAAGCATTGACTACGCTATAAAAAGTCATTTGACAACTCTAAATCAGAGGAATGCCAAAAAGTCAATTAAGCGACAAGCTGAAAATGTGCGAAACTACTAGAACTGCACGAAAACGCGATGTTGCTTATTTCAGACATTTTATTTCTCATTTGATTCGATGCATTTCAAAGATATAAGAAAATCTTCTCAATTACGGGACAGATTACAAAATTTGCATCATCAAAATTCAAAATTCTAAGTTCAAAATTCACAATTCAAAACTCAATATTCAAAAATGAAAAAGCCAAAATCAAAATTTCAAATTAATTCAACAAAGAATGAAAATTGTTTTTTTTTTTTCTAAAGTAAAAAATGTCCACAGTACAGATGCCAGATCCACGAATCTGTATGCAATTCAAACAAGATTCCAGAGTCACAGAGTCAGTAGAAACATAATGCCAAAGGCACAAAGTCACGAGTCCGTAATATTGGCTGTCAGGATCTTTTCATTCGAGTATCCTGGCTTGTGTAGTCTTAGATTTGTCTAAGATTTAGTAGCCTGGGGAAGGATTTTTTTTTTTAATTTGTTGGCTACTAAAGGAAAAATATTTCCCAGTATGTTCCGTACAGGTTTTTTTTTCATTTCATAAGATATAAAAAAAAAACAAAATGCCCATGCCCAAAAATTGGATAAAGTATATACCACATCCAAACCACTATTTTTGAGTTTATTCCCCTTGACCTCATTCATATCTTACATCAATTTGTATATGGGCTGTCTAAATTTTATCAGCCTAATCAAAACGACATAACAACATGTCAAACATCTCATTTATTGTTTTTATATTCTCTCTAAACTAGTGACAACAACAATGACAGGGGCATTCCCATCGCAATTTCATTGATCGGCATTCTTCATACATGTATGAATTTCGATAAGACATAATCGAACATCATGTAACCCGCATAACAAAACAAAACTATCCATTCAGTTTGACCGATGACTATACACTGAATAAATTATATTATCAATTTTGGTCACCATGTTGCTGATAGTGGTGTATGAATGTCATGTAATAGGTATGTGTGCTGGTCATACATAATTTATATGTATGACGACGGTTATCGCTACCATATGTAATACAAAATGATATCGTTATAGCATTGTTATCGATAAAGTGCATAGTTCCAAGCAATAAAAGCATTGCTTTTTAGAGAGCTGTTACTTTTGTGAATGGAGAACTCGGAAGACGATGGGAAATCCTGATTTCCTTTTATTGGTGTTCACCGCGCAAACCATAAAAGGGCCGGGCAGGCGGACGTGTTGTCTGTGTTGAGCATATGGTTACTTTCACCGATGATTGTAAAAGGTAACCGACAATAAGCTTATAGCAAAGTAACAATTGCAATCATCATTAAGGTATATTATTGGCAATGTTTTGATTATAAAAAATACAATTAATTATTTAACTATAATAATTTTATAGTACAGCAGTCTCGTTTTATCTACATAGATATGTACGTTATTTTAAAATGACAACTATGTACTTAAAAATCTTAACGTTGAAGCAATTCCGTTAAATTTAATTTATTAATTATATTATGTCATACAACTCAATAATATTTAGAATGTATTGAGATCGCTATTGGTCGTTCCCCAATTCAATTGACATTCAAACGATTATTATCAAACACTAACGTCACGCAGTCTAGACATGGCATCTCTCAATGAACCTCCAATCTATCCAAATGATAATCAACTGGGCGAATCATCGTCATTCAGGCGAGTTGCAGATACTTACTGGAAAAACTCGAAAATCGGTCCACCCGCTTATTGTTTAAATATAAAAAAAGCATGATACGTGCGGGATGAATTGAATGCATCACCTACACATCGTGTAGGTAAATGTATATATACTCGTACGTGCCTATGTATACATTGAACGCATTCATCCAACCTTACCAGTTTCCTTAATCAAGCTTTGCAATAATTTATGGAGTATCTTTCTTTTAACGATATGGTTTCGCGAATAAACCGGAAATTGCTTTATGAAAGTATTGAACTCTATTCGGTTGATGTTTCTATTTCTATATGGCATTAGCTATCTTTGCAGGGTTACTGGTAACTCGACGAATTCCTTATAACACGCGTTGAATGTTAATTCGATTTATCAATGGTTACTGAGATATTTGGATTTTTTGGGACCTCTTCAACGCCTTTTTCAAAAAATCAAAACTATCATTTTAACTTCCATCTGGCCCGTGAGATATATTCGGAGGAAGTTGTCAGGATCTCATAAATTACCAAAATTTTTAACAAATTGTTGAACACAAAAAAAAAGTAGAAAATATTTTTTACAGAATAGTCTTCAAAATACTACCAAAAATGTAATTAAAAGAGGGTACATTTGTCTAAAAAAAAATGAACAGTGGGTACCCCTACAAACTCGTATCACCGATGTAATTATTCCAGTTTCGTGCTTAAGGCAATAGTCTAGTACAGATAGCTCAAAACCCAAACATCCAAAAGAAAAAGAAATTTTTGATGCCAAATTGTTGAATACACTGCCCAATATACGCAATAAAAAGTTACACCAATTTGCGCCATGGGTTAAGGGGGGAGGGGGTCCCAAAGGGGTGAAAATTTACTTTTTTTTACAAATAACTGGAAAACGATGAATCTGACCTTAAAATCTTCTGAGGACGAAACAAACTACACAAAATTGCCTTTGTAATGATATAAAACACTCTAGACATTTTTTCGGAAAATTATACCCTAGACCCAAAAGTATTATAGAGAATTTACATTTTTTGAGTTTTACATTTCGGACTGTAACTCTTGATAGAAAGAACCTAGGGTGACGAAATCTTGTTCATTCTATTACAAACAAAATTTATTTGGTTTGTACCAAAAATTAAGGTGCTCCGACCAAAATTCTAAAAAAAATCACATTTTTTCACTTCTAAATTCTATCTAAAATGAAAAAATAAAATTTATTTCTTAGAACGACATTATAACAGTTAATTGTAGTCTTGTAAATGTATATTCAAAAGTTTGTACCGAAACGTGCCTTACAAGTACGAAAAATGTGGTTTGAAGGTTGCTAGTACACGTTACTCGATTTATTCGGAACTAGCCTTTGAACTAGTACCAATGACTTTCAAACTCAATTTGTTGATACTTATAGTGTACGCTTTGATGCAACATTTTGAACATACATTCAAAGGACTACAATTAACTGTTATAATGACGTTCTAAGAGATAAATTTTATTTTTCCGTTTTAGATAGAATTTAGAAATGAAAAAATGTGAAATTTGTTAGAATTTTCGTTCACTTTGTATGGGAGGTACCCTTAGTTTTCATCGGATGGTAATAATTTTTGGTGGGGAGAATAATGGAGCTTAGACTAGGCACCCCACCAAATTTGCTCTGCCTGGCTCAGTTTAAAAAGAAGCTACAGGCATGCCTTTTTGAAAAATGTTAAGAGGAGTGAGGGGGGCGTCAATGGTCGGAGCACTCCAATTTTTGGTACGAATCAAATAAATTTTGTTATCAATATGTATATGGACAAGATCTTATGACAGTAGGTCTATTCTATCAAGAGTTACAGTGCGAAATGTAAAACTCGAAAAATCCAAATTCACTATAATACTTTTGGGTCTAGGGTATAATTTTCTGAGAAAATGTCTAGAGTGTTACATATCATTACAAAGGTAATTTTATGTTGTTTGTTTTGTCCTCAGCTCATTTTAAGGTCAGACTCATAGTTTTCCAGATATTTGCAATAAACTGAATTTTCACCCCTTTGCCACCCCCTCCCCCCTTAACCCATGGCGCAAATTAGTGTAACTTTTTACTGCGTATATTAGGCAGTGTATTCAACAATTTGGCATCAAAAATTTCTTTTCTTTTTGGATGTTTAGGTTTGGAGCTATTTTGAACCAATTGTACTGGACTACAAGTAGTTTTCATCGAGCATAAAACTCTCTCGTGAAAAATGTGCCGTGGAGAGTTGCTTATGCGAAATAAAATGCAACTGCATTGAGTTAACTGGCGAAATTCCGAAAACCGGTGTAGAGATTTTCGTGCGAAGTGAGTACGTCCAAGCGAATTTAATTTAAGGACAACCAAAATTTTGACGGATGCAAACAAGTTTGATGCCATCTAAACGCGCCTTAAGGAAAGCCAGAGTCAGAGAGAAGTGTTGCCTTCATCGAAATTTATTTTCCAAAGTATAACGTTTTGATTGAAATTTTATGAAAGACATTTGAAATAGTAAAGTTGGACTTTATTAATTTTTTCCTTTGAAAATATTATTGATTTATACTTTCCGTATAAAAAATGATTTTAAGCCAAAATTAAAGCAAACATGCTTATGGTTGTCAGATATTAAGGGGTTTTCTATATTTTTTTTTTGTGTTTGTTAACGACGAGCATGAGTATCGTGGACCATAGAAAGTTAAATTTTTCCTTTTTCTGAACAGTGCTCAGTCGGTTTTTGTGGCGTCTTAGTCAATTTTATCGTTTATCTCTTAAATTTAGAAACTTTTTTACCTAGTTGTCGGTTTCAAACAACAATTTCTGCTTGTTTAAACAAAATATTAATCAAAGATTAAAACACGATCACACGAAAACTATTCCTTTCTTTTTCGTTAGCAGCAAATAGATATCCCTCGTTTTCATTTAATAATATAAATTTAAGTTAAAATTTTAATAAAAAATTTCGCAATCAAAATTTAAAAATTTTGCATAAAGGGTCACCAAAGGTCAATAAAGCACGATAAGTTATCCTTAATTTCGCAAGGATATAATGATGCGCTCATGGTGTACATTTGGTGCGCTCGTACGTATATTTTGAACAAAAACTACTCTCCAAAAAACCATGATTTAGTAATAAAAAATATCTCTTAGTTCCTATGATCAAGTTTATCAGGGTCAAAAATATGTATGCCCAGCTATTTGGTATACTTCGTCAAAAAAAAAGATTTTTGTTATGTTACACATTCGGAGCAACCCAAAAATTTACTTTCGTGAGGAATCTTGCATCACTGAAAAAGGATGCATAGAATTTATTAATTTTATAAACATTCAAGCCTATGAGGCGTATAAGAAAAATAAATAAATTATAATGTATATGGTACACACTTCATACACTTAGCATGGTAAGCATAAATTATTCCTTTTTGCCTTACAATAAAGAAGAAGCTCACCTCACTTTTATACACTACACATTTTTGGCCCGCATCTTTTGTCGAACCAAAAAATTTGCCCTCGTAAATAGGACAACCATGTATATGTATGTATATATACCTATGTACGACCCTAAGAAAAACGCAAAACAACAAATAATCAATTTTACGATTTTTAAGGGTAGTTACGGGATAGATGAGTTAAATTTAGTAAATTTTTAAAATGATATGTCGTTGCTGCAATGAGACCCAAAATCATTTTTTTCGAATGACATGGCTTGTTGCAGCTTTGTAGGGGAGTATTTGTTGTTTTGTTTGGACCTACTCCCATTTTCCAAAAATATTCAAGGACGTTTTCTCAATTAGGCTATGACCAAAATTTCAGGTTACTTTAACGATTTCAAAATTTTTGTTTCAAAAGACTTAATATCCAAAAATTGTAACCATTAAAAATCATCCCAGCATTTATACATTCATTTTCTGTAATGTTGACCCTAGTGCATATTAAGTATTTCAGGGAATACGTCCAATTACAAGTAACCCTGTGCATACTAGGCGAGTCGACGAAAGATACATGCACACATTGTATCATCTGGAGGGCACGCGCCTTTTACTTTCCCAAACTGTCACTAAATGATGTACGACAACATTTGCGATTGTTTCGAGTGTAAAGGGGGAAAAAAACTAATTTTCTTACACATCTTTAGATTTTATTTGTAGCTTTTAGACAGACATTATTTCATATAAAATCTTTTTTGTTACTATCGACGCAATAAATTCACTCAAAAGTGCTGATCCTGCCTAGCCTATACATACTCTGCTATCATATCTTACACCTATTCTAGCACTCGTTATTGTATAGGGACAATAACTCAATTCATCCTTAAAGTTGACGATAAATACTCATACTCACATATTCATCTAGCGTATGTACACATTCTAATAGGATTTGTGATTTATCTATCGTTGCCATTTGTGTATAATACGAGTATAATGCAATTCACACATCCTACAGTGAGGAAATTTGCTTTAGAAATCCGAACGATTTATGTATAGGAATAGAATACTCGTATGTCGTATGTACACATGACTGCAGAATAAGTAAAGAACAAACGAGGTTGTACATGATAAAACACATGTTCCCAAGAATGTCTGCATGAAGGAAGAAAGACACAACCTCGTTTTCCATGGATGTAATTTATCGACTTTTGAAGCCTTTTAACTGTTCTCACATGCATTAGTAAGTTCTACGAGTATAAGCAGAGCAGGCACTGCTTCAAGAACTTTCCTTTTTTTGCCACCACAGAAACATGGAAATATATAAATTGTCGCAACGATAATAGAGTTGTACTGTACCGCATATATTCTAGACTGTAGACTTCGATAGAAATCGATTTATATCTACAAGGGGGATTAATGTGGGAAACATGTATGGAAAATAAAGATTTAAAAACGTTCGATTTTAAGTGATAACTGATCTTTTTTTTAATTTTTTTATGAGCATTACGAATTTAAAGATTTAAAGCAACATTACACAAATAGATTTCCTCAAAATTAAATTTAGCTTTTAGGCAAAACTATTGGAGATAATTCCCATTAATTTAAAAAATGGCGTGGGTAATTTTGGGCCTGACGCTTCTATTGATATGGCTCTCCTCCGAATAAGGACATTATTTCATTGGGACCAAAACAGAGCAACCCATGTTGTGGTTAAATTTATGCGAAACAATATTTGTATGGAAAGCGAAGCCATCCTGTTCTAGGAAAGGCATCAAAATGAAACCAAAATGATGATTGAACGTTTCAGAGCGCAAGTTCGACATTTAAACAATTTTCTGAAAATCGTCTTAGAAAATCAAGTGTTCTAGAAAACATTTGATCCAGTGGTTCCCAACTTGCAATTCTCTGCGGACCATTTACCCTGTCAAATCACTGAGGACTACTATTTTTAATGAAGAGAAAAAAATTCGGCACATGTATAATTTTAGTTGCCACTCAACTGCAAGTGTTCGGTAAGCTAGATTAGATTGGAACCGACATTCTATTGACTCATGAACTTTTGACGAAGAAATTGTCTTTTTACAATTTGTCTTTTACAGAACTACCAATAACAATTTGATTGCCCAGGAGTATTCAATCATTTTTGTACACAATTTTGAAAGCCCTTTTTTCCACAATAAAGTCTCCAGAGTCTTCTGCTGACTTTTTCCACGGACCACCGCGGACGACTGTTGAGAAACAGTGATTTAGACAAAAAGACAAAGTCGATGTCTTTACACGCAACAGTTCCAATTAAAACTTATCATGACAATTTTAAAAGAAAATTGATTACAACTTGATAATAAAATTCTTCCATAAAAGTGGCAAATGCTTGAATGCTTCTGTTTCCTCACACTAACCATTTCGTACACGAAATTCGGCTTCAATTTCAACATTTAGAACGAAAATTCTGAGCGGTCAACGATGTATGAATAAAATGTATAGGAAATGTTTTCTCCACATGTGTCTACTAATAATAATAATTATCTAAGAACAGTGCTTAAAATTTAAAAAAATTAAAAATGACCCTTAGTTTGTGTATTTCATCCGCTAAGCAAACATCGTTAAAATTTACCCAGGCCAGGGCTCTTATTTATCATTTTACATCACTTTTAGGAATGCGGACGGTGCAATTTGATAGCTGTTCTGTCAAAATGTTTTCATTAGACTCCCGAAGAGTTTGTGGCTTGTTCATTTCTATTTTCAGGTAGCCCCTAAAGCCACCATTTTCCGAGAGAGTACGATTCGAAAGTGCCAGGCCCCAGGATTGAAATGATGGATAAACTGAAATTCAGAATTCAAAGTTCAAATTTCGAAATTCAACATTCAAAACTCAAAATTCAAGAACAAGGCTGAGCCCGTGGTTCGGTTAATCGGCGTTCGGATATTCGACGCTATAACTTCAAATCACTTTATCACTCTGTGAAGCATATTCCATTCGATTTAGGACGATAACATAAAGATTGACTGCGATTGTGATAAGACTTTACTTGTTCTTTGGTGGGAGCTTCAAAATCAACAAATACATACCAGCAAAAACTACGACGATACCATAACATTATTACGATACAGGGATACTGGATTCCATTTACTACCATTCAGCAGACTGAATTGAAAGATAGTCCGCGTATATGCAGGCTTATCCACTGTCCAACCAATATGCCAAATTGGATATGGCTGGCGGATTGAAGTGATATCAATTCGTTTTTGCAGCTAGTGCATTTTTCTTTGGCAGACACCTATCCAACTGGATTTATCGGGGAGATTTCAGTCGTTTTTGTAGTTGATGGCGCCACAAACAACACATTCAAAAATAATTATGTCCAAAACGTTGCAAAAAATTTAACGAACATTCATTAACCAACTTTCAATTTTGAATATTCAGGTTTCAATTTCCCACTTCAGTTCTCAATTTTTAATTATCAATATTCAATTTTCACTTTTTAATTTTTAACTTTCAATATTCCTTTTTAAACTTTTCATCTTCCATTTTTCATTTTCAAATTTGATATTTTTCATTTTCTGTTTCCCATTTTCATTATTCGTTTCCTATTTTTTCCATTCCATTTTCCGCTTTTCTTTCAGCATTTTTCTTTTGCATTTTTCGTTTTCCATTTTCCCTTTTCAATTTTTCGTTTTCAATTTTCCAGTTTTCTTTTCCGATTCTATTTTCAATTTATCCATTCTGTTTTTTCAATTTTTTTTTTCATCATCAATTTTTCTTTTCCCATTTTTTTTTCTTGCCCCATTTCCATTTTTCCGTTTTTCTTTTATATTTTTCATTTCCATTTCTAATTACAATTTCATTTTTTTTCAGTTTTCGTTTTTCCGTTTTTTTTAGTCGATTTATTTACCATTTTCCAATTTTGACTTTTGCATTTTCCGTTTGTCTTTTCTCATTTTCTATTTTCCATCTTTCATTTTCCATATTTGCGTTTTCATTTTCAAGTTTTCTTTTCCCATTTTTTCGTTTCATTTTTTTTTATTTTGTATATCAAATTTTACGTTTGCTTTTTCCATTTTTCTGTTCCCATTTTTTTCCGTTTTATTTTGTTTTTTTCATTTTCCATTTGCTTTTTTTTTCATTTCATCTTCTATTTTTAATTTTTGCATTTTTCATTTTCATTTTAATTTTTGTTTTCATTCCATCTTTCCATTGTTTTCATTTTCCATTTTGCGTTTTCCATTTTCGTTTTTCTTTTTCCATTTTAAATTGTTCGTTTTCCAATTTTTAAGTTTTACTTTTTAATTTTTCGTTTTTTTTTTTCATTTTATAATTTTTTTCTTCATTCTCTCTTTTCATTTTCCGTTTTTCTTTTTCCGTTTTTATTTTTCCTTTTCGGTTTTGTTTTTTCATTTTTTTATTTCCATTTTTTTATTTAATTTATCAATTAGGCAATGGGAATGCATCATTTAGTTCATTTGAGCATTCTTCTTCAATCGGGTTACTCGCCTAAGTCTTATAATACCATTTAAAGGGTGTCCCAAGTAGAGCGCCGGATTTTAATATCGTGCTATTGTTAGTTTTCACATATGAAACTCAAACATAGATGGCCGTTCGATCGTTGACAGTATAAGGTTGGAGCGCTACATGAAAGAACAATTTAACGATGAGAATTTAAATTTTTTTATCAAAATAATGAAAGTTTCGCGGCCCCAGTTCGCAAATTGCGTTCAATTTGGGGTATTAATAATGGCCCAAATGAAGCAACTGTGCGAAGATTAATTAAAAAATTAACTGAAGCACCCAATGAAAGTGGGTCTGTGTTTGATTTGAAACCATTAACGCGTGTTTGTCGACGTCGTTCAAACGAAAATATTGCAGCTATGCGTGATATTGTCGCTGAAAGTCTAACCACCTCAATTCGACGTTTCCAGATCCACTATGAAGCGAATTTTGATTGAAGATTTGCGTACAAAGTGCAATTGACTCAAGAACTGAATCCTGCAGACAATGCACAGCAGAGAGAGTTTATCAATTAGTTCATGGAAAAACAACAAGAAAATGCCGATTTTGAAGACAAAATCATCTTTAGTGACGAAGCTAATTTCCATCTCGATGGCGTTGACAGGCAAAATTGTCCCACGAGTGATTTGTGGGAAACAAATGCATCCACATAGCGTGTGACTGTTTGGTGTGGATTTTGGGATAGGCTAGACGCATCATCGGTCCATATTTCTTCGAAAATGAAGCAGGGCAAACACAAACCGTGAATGGTGTTCGTTAACGTGAAATGTTAACTCATTGCCGGACACAACGCCAAAATTTGACACGATTTGTATGGTCAAATGCTCAAAATTGGACGTCTATAGACGTTGTGTCCGGGAAAGTGTTAACCTGCTTTTTTTTGCTGAAACTTGAAGATATTGATGTGGAGGACATGTGGTTTTAACAAGACGGCGCCACATGCCAAACAGCACGAGAAACAGTTCAATTACTGCATCAGTCATTTCCTGGTCGTGTCCTTTCGCGTTTTGGTGACCAAAATTGGCCGCCTAGATTTTGCGATATGACGCCTCACAGTGGTTCAGAATCGGCATTTTATATATATTTCCGGAATGGCTTCATCTAGGTACATGAAATTTTGTACAAATGTGAAGGAGCTTAACCCAATACCAGACATAAAAAAATGTAATAAGGACATTTTAAAGGGGGGTCCTCATATAGGAGTAATAAGGATACAAAAAAAAAAATGTTGTGAATATAGGCGTGTGGGGTATCATTTCACAGGGGAGATTGAGTTCATTTCAGCTGTGAAAGAATTTTTTTCTATCAATGCCTCTTCTAAAGTGTTAAATGTCAAACAAATGCAATTTTTCAGTGTCTTTGTGGAAACGAACCCCGCCACACCCCCCTTATTTATTCATAAAAAAAATTGTTTTTTTTATAGCTTTAACTACTAGCATTACTTTTGCGAAGTTTCATAATAAACGTAGCATATTTGTAACAAATACAAACGTTTTAAGTAGCCTATGTCGTCACACCTAGTCCACCAACCATTGGACTTTTCATCAAAGCAACCTTTCGTTAGGATACTATTTTTTTATCAATCATTAATTAATGTCATTTAAAACACAAATTAGTTTTTTTTTGCAATATAACAACCGAGTTTTTTTTTTCTAGAATAGAACAGGATAGGATAAATTTCCGCGCAAATTTTATAGGAGTTGTCCCGGATAAATATATTCGGGGCAACTCCTATAAAATTTGTTTGGGTGGTTATCCTATCCTTTCTTGTTTTGAACCCAAAACCCGTTATATACATACATATGTACATATGTACATAATTATTTTTATTAAAAATTAAATACTATAAACTAAAACTTAGAAATTAAAAATTAAATCGAAAGCCCTACTACATCTTCGTGAAATTAATTTGTCCTTAATTTATGCTGCCTGCGAATTTGTTCAATATGTATATGGATCCGATTATAGAAGTAGCATGTTCATAACATCCGTATTTGTGCCCATTCTACTGCACTTTCTAGAGTGAGAATATACCTTATTGAACGATAATCTTGCCTCTTGTGCTTCTTCGGTTACCATACCAATGGGTAAACTAGCAGCTTGAATAATCTTACTACCATGCACCAACATTTTGTGAACTGTATTTGGCATAAATCAATAAATGCACAACAATGATCCTCGACATTCTCTACCTGGGTACAAATAGAAAGAGAATGTTGCATACTTAGAGAAATGTATGAATTTCGACATCATGCGAAATTTGTCAGAACTGCCTCCACAAATATTATAAAATAAAATGTTACTAGCAGCAAGATTTGCAGATATTTGCAGATGGAATTAGTTTTAACTTTTAGCCAGGACCTTAGTTGACATTTAGTAACTAGTCCGAGACGGTCGGTCGCGGGCGCTCAGGAGTTCTGCTCTAACCAAGCGGAAAAAAACTTATATTTTAAAAGGACCTCCAACATTTTTAACTTTTAGACATTTCTAAAAGTAAGAATATTTTTTTTCCTTTTCTAGTAATAAGCACACAAGCATAATTTGAGATTTTAGCATTTTCTTTGGATTCTGAATGTTTTAAGGTGTATGTGAGGACTCAAAAGAGTCGGTTAATTTGATGCAGAAAAATTATTTAGGCTCTTCATGCATATTCAAACCCCCCTCATTCATTCAGTGTTGTAAAAAACGATTTTTTCTGTGAAAACATAATCGAAAAATAGTTGTGAAAAGAAACCAATCAACAAAAAAAATGTACAACGCTATGAATTTTTCAATTTTTTGCCATAAACCACTGTGCGCCTCTGGACTTTTTTCTTTTGGGTTTTTTGAACTCACAGGTTTATGTCAATAAGCCTACGACACTTCAAGCATTTATAGAAAAAATTACACGCTGCATTAATGAAATAGCCCATCATTTATGCAAAACGGTTATGGAAAATTTCACGAAAAGAGCGCGTATATGCTAGCAAAGCCGAGAGGCGGCCAGTTACCCGATGTGTTATTCCATACGATACGTAACCTCATGATGCCTACTTTATGTTTCAATAAAAGTTTCATACATTTCCAACAAACAACAGTGTTTTATTTAAAAATCAAATCCGGCGCTCTAGTTGAGACACCTTTTATATTTCCCGTCACTGTATCGATGGGAGAGTTTGATATATTTTGGTGTGCTGAATATTTTGGAAGAACATTTTTTTCTGGAAGTTGCCTGGAAGACGGTCAATTGGTAAATCATATTTCGTCCGATAATCTTACTTGTTCGCGTCTAACTTTTTCTTTGGTGGGTTAGATTTTTATGCATCCAACAATTAATGTTCTGTCATCAGAAGAAGGGTTAGAATATTTTTTTTTTAATTTTCCGATATGTGATGGAGTTAAGGAAGCATTCCGAAATTCATATTTTCTCTAGTTGCGGGAAATGTCTTATACATATAACAATGTTTAAAGTGCTGTACCTTGGGATCCTTTGCACCTACAAAGCTGGAGCTGGACTCAAATTAAAGAAGGTTTTGTTGCTTTAAAAATCCAGTAGACGACTTTCTTGTAGGAAGCACCTTTTTGGAAATTACAAACCAAAATGTGAAAAAAGCCCGAAAATGTTGAGGTTTTTTGAGGGTCACGGGTTAGCACAGATTTTTCGAAGTAGCAAACTTGGTGGTACACTTCTGGTATCTACCCTAACAATATCCCAAAAAACCAGAGCCGAGTCATTTTTTGCGACCTAAAATCATAAAATGACCTAAGGCCTATTGTGCCTTATAAAATATCCAAAACAAACGTAACTACATATTTTGTGGACTCATTTGTCGAAATCAAATCCTTTAAATTTAAACTACATACGAACATGTAAACATTTTCTCAATTTTACCCCATCTATCAAAATTTCATGGTCATTATTTTCCACACCCCGCTGCCAACATGACTGCTAATTTTTCACACAACCATCAAACACCCGCACCCTCCTCCCACAATAATTGAACTTTTAACACACCTTTGGCAAAAGCACAACACACAAGTGCTCTGCATGTACACATATCGTCGCACAGTAACAAAAAGCAAAAATTGCCATCATTTTTTTGCTACTTTTCATATCGGGCGTTTTCCGCATTATCGGTCGTGCCGTGTAGCAGTTTTTTCTATTGGTGCGGTGGCGATGATCTTTTGATAAGATAACGTGGCCGCGGCGCGGCTGTGCAATGAAACTATCCGCGGCGATACGATAGATGAAAATCTATCTATCGGTTGTTGTGGTGTGTCGTCATCGTGGGAGACATCGAGAAAATATACTTATAGTGTGTTCCGTTCAGTTGTAATCATAAATATGCGCCAAATGGATTGCACGAGTTTTTCCGCGATTTTCCTCTGATTGCATTCGCGACTATCGTGGCGCGGTGGTGTATGTCGAGTACGTCAATATATCGTCGAAGGAAAAATTCAAAAATAACAATTTGCGACAAAAACCATATTTTTTATTTTATTAACATTTCGTGTACACACATTATTTAGTCGCATGTATGAATATACAAACAGTGTACGTTGTTTATTATTAACGTGATCGTGAAGACGTTGAGAATGATTTGAAGACAAAAAAATAAAATTGTATTTCGCATGACAGCCGATTGTCAGTGATATTGTTGTGTGTTATTATTGTCATATTATTACGTGTTGTTAGTATCGAATCTGTTTCCCATTATATTTTCGCCTTAACTTATATGTATATCATGCGATCGACACAATTTTTTCCGTCATCTCAACTACTGTTCGATTTCGCGTTACATGTAATTTCGTTGACCTGATCACATCCGTCCATTTCGCGTATCTTTACGAGGTGGATCGGACGAACATGTACTGCACGATAGTACATCGCGCAAGTTTCTTAAGTAATCTTTTGTTCACCACTGTGTTGTTTTGTATATCACGGGAAGTTACATAATTGTCGCGTTTCATTAGAGCGAGAAATGAGTGCGTTGCCTTCTTTTTCCTATAAACTCCTTTTTTTGTGAGTCTAGTTCCACCTGCGCGATAGATAGTTAGATACAACCTGTGATTAGTACGTACAGATAACGAAAAAATGTTGCTCAATAATTATTATTATCAGGAAATACGTTAATGACGATAAATAGATATTTGTGCTGAAATTCCAAAGTAACAAAAATGTGTATGCGCTTCTCCACTCGTGTATAATGTATTACCAAATCTAGTCATGTGAATGGAAAAGAGGTGTAATTTTATCTCAAGTTCTCATTAAAATTAGTGCGCCCCTATATCATTAGTGATATCTTTATTTTGTGCCCGCTATTGTATCAGTGACTCACGATTTTGTCGAGTCACACACAGTAGAGTGTTTGTCATATTATTGTCTTGCCATAATTGTTTCAAGTGAAAACGAAGTTAAATGAATCTCTGTGGTTAGTTGAAGTACCCCGTGTGCTCCGCACTGCAGACCATTGCAGTGGAAAGTTACATATAGGTGCATTTTCACACATGTGAGAATTGTTATCGATAAGAAATAAGTAGAGTGTGCGTGTTGGATAGCAATCATGGAAATTCGCAGAACGAAATCATGGAAATCGATTCGTGCCCGGAAAATGTCCGGCACATCGATTAAGACACAACGTCGTGGAACGGTTTGCATAAATGGTGTTCACGGTGGAGCGATTGTGGTACAGCAGGATGAGGTAATTTTTGGATGATAGTAGTCTATCGACACGCTTTTGGTATTTTTTTTATACATATTTCGGATAAAACTATCCTTGTATCATTTAAAATTTTCTGTTAAAAAAGAAGAAAAAGCATAAAAAATTGCAGCAATCCAAAACCTACACTGCAAAAAATGTAAACTAACAAAAAATACATACATATACAGGGTGTCCCGCAACTGGTTAGCCATAGACCAATGGTAGACTCTACAGGATGTTTTAGGAAACATGTTGCCAAAATTATTTCTCTAGCTTTTACCGTTAAGGAGGAATTGTG
Source organism: Microchrysa polita (assembly GCA_949715475.1). Classification (NCBI taxonomy): domain Eukaryota; kingdom Metazoa; phylum Arthropoda; class Insecta; order Diptera; family Stratiomyidae; genus Microchrysa; species Microchrysa polita. The sequence continues at coordinate 84,004,155 of OX454419.1, read as the reverse complement.
ATTCTTGTCAAAAAACACGACTTTTTTCGAAAAACTCCTATTTTCTAGCTTCCACTTTAGCCAAATCAATGTTTTTCATATTCTTCTGAAAGTACATAAAATTTCCAATAAAAGGACATATCGAACGTTTCGAACGGTTTCGTATCTTCCGAAATACGACGTTTTGAACTTTGCAGAAATGTCAATATCAATTTTTAATGTCAAAATTAAACCCGAATTTCGTAACGGGACATTGTAGTGGCAAATCTGCAAAGTTGACAAAAGTTGGCGTAGTATCGTAGCTTTCGAACGGCATATAAGAATAAAACACGAAGGTACGAAGGTTCCCTGTGTACACATTAATATTGTGAGAGTATTTTTCATTTTCATTTGTCAGGTATTAATTAGTGTTCTTTTATGTCCTTCTTCAGAGTTTTCCGATCCAATTTTTCCTTAGCAAATTTAATGATAGAACCTTAGATTCTAAAAAATGAAAAAAGAAGTGGCAGCTTGAATTATTCGCGTAGTTAGGCTTTGGAAAGATACAGATGATTACGGGAAACACGAAGATTTTCCATTCAAACGCGATTTATTCCGTTTAGGGTCCTTGAAAAAGGAACCAAACACCGGATATGTAATGTACTCGGCGTCTCCTTTGAAATAATACCCCGCATGCCGACCTCCAGTCAAGGATTAAATAGTGTCCTTTTGTGTCATTTTTGGGACCTTTCCGATCATATTTATTTTAGTAAAATGAGTTTTAGACTCCTGGGACCCCACTGATTCAAGACCGGGAAAAAATAGCCTCACTGTATTTTTTTTTTCTATTGGAAATACTTATATGACTGAACTATTTCCAAGTAAAAGCAAGATTTCTTCCATTTACGGACTATGTTTTTTTTTTCCTTTTACACATATTATTCATAAACTGGATGATTCTGTGATTTATTCTTATATGCCGTTCGAAAGCTAAGATACTACGCCAACTTTTGTCAACTTTGCAGATTTGCCACTACAATGTACCGTTACGAAATTCGGGTTTAATTTTGACATTAAAAATCGAAATTGGCATTTCTGCAAAATTCAAAACGTCGTATCTCAGAAGATACGAAACCGTTTGAAACGTTCGATATGTCCTTTTATTGGAAATTTTGTGTACTTTCAGATAAATATGAAAAACATTGATTTAGCTAAAGTGGAAGCTTGAAAATTGGAGTTTTTCGAAGAAAGTCGTGTTTTTTGACAAGAATCACAAAAAAGGCGATTACTCCTTAACGGTAAAAGCTAGAGAAATAATTTTGGCAACTTTTTTCCTAAAACATCCTGTAGAGTCTACCATTGGTCTATGGCTAACCAGTTGCGGGACACCCTGTATACATATGTACAAAATTGACAATTTTTCCCTGAGCTAAATAATTTTCTGTTTCAAATGATGACAAATTTGTTGAAACGAAAAGCAATTATCCTGGTTGGAATAACATGCATTTTTACACAAATTGAAAGAATCCATGTCATTACAAAAGTAGGTTTGGCATTGAATTGACATGAACATATTATTAACACATTCACTGTTTGATCGGTTTTCACCGACATTAACACCACGTCTAGCATCCGAAAATCGATATATTGATGAGTCACATGTGACTCATCGACGTGTACGCTGTGTGCACATGTGTTAAAACAACACGCAAGGTTTTCCAAATAAAATGGAATTGTTAACAAGTTATCTATCTTTTTTCTTGTGCAGTAGAGCGTCGTTTATCCGAACGCCGATTATCCGAACATTCAAATAACCAAACCGGGTACTCAGCTTCTTTTCTTGTGAAAGACGTCGAAGCCAGAAAAAACAAGGGTCTGAAGGAAGCAACCTTTCATCTGCATCGCCCAATTACCTCGTTTTTTTTTGTATTTTTGTTCAGTTCTTGTCGTTTTACACGTTTTTAGTTTGTCGTTCATTTTCCGATGAACCGAATTTTTGTACATCCAAATAAGTTCAGATAATCGACGCTCTACTGTACTTATTATGAATAACGATGGGGTTTTTAGATTGTTGAGTTGACACCATAACCTGAAAGGGAAATGACACTAAATCCTTGTATGTGAACAATTTATTCATTCGAAATTTCATTCAAATGTTATAAGTTAAAAAGTAAAATAAAATTAATAAAAATATCCCAAATAAAATTTTGATGCGTGTTCCGTATGTTCATCTGTAAAAAACATAAATTAGGTTTTAGAGAAAAGATAAAAATGTACACTTCATTATCTGCTCGGAAGAGATATATATGTTGTTCACTAGGTGGTTCAAAGGAATCAGATCCTTTATTTCTTTTTTTCTGATTAAATTCTTTTTTTTTCGTCTACCGAAACCTCACAATTTTGTTTTTAATATTTAATTTTTCTTTATAAAATTAATATACCCAAATATAATATTTGTAGTCCAAAACTCCGTCGATACCTGAGCGTCTGCACAATTATTTATTATGTCCACTATTTCACGAATTGCATATCAAATTGTTACGTAAATCATTCATTTGGGTTTTTCAGTGATACGTGTTATGTTTTTTTTCAGTGTACAACCCTATACATACATTAACATGCTATCTACTATACGAGAAATACTACTGAATAGAAGCATTTCAAGTCTAAATTTTCATTCAAGAATTTTTGTCTGGATTTAATAATTTTGAAAAGGAGAAAGTCGTTTTTTTGGTTTTAGTTTGGCTTGATATTTTCCGTGTATGTATGAGATATAGGTACAGCATTATGGGTTGATTTCCTCGTCCCTATTGACATATCGGATTTCTTGTTGGCTTAGTATCGGCAGAACTACAAATCTTCGTTCACTAATTTTATATTATCTATTTTCCGTTTTCAATTATAATTCTCAAAATTGGAATAGGAAATATTGTCAGCCCAAGCTATCAACGGCGATATATATATTAAAAGTAAAACTAGCTGTTTGCGATTATGAGAGTTTTTTCGTTAGACCTTTAGCATTTGTAATAACTTCATGGTCTTTACATGGTCGTCGCAATACCTATACTATACCTACTACCTACATGTGACAATTATAATTATGATGACACAATTGTCAGTTTGTAAAGTTTTTATGGTTCACTGCAAATTCAACCTGTCAAACAGCGCCGCATCGGCGCTTGAATGCTATGACTGACTGATAACAATCTAATCATCAAGTTGGAATCTCGTTTAAAATTATATTTTCCCAGCTAATAGATTATTCCCTAATTGCAATACATTCAAGCGTAAATAGTTCGTTGTGCCAGGGGCTTTTTTACGAATTGTCTGGGTTTTTACTAACCAAGGTTACCACCTACTTATCGGGGACAATATTCAGAACCACGTATATATTTTTTGCTTTTTATTTTAAACCATACCTCTTAAAACAAATTTTGTATATATAGAATTTTATAGCGCCATGCCCTTTCTTAGCAGCGATCCTGAAAGCTCGGTTAGCAAAAAGATTGATTTGATTGATGAATCCATATGCATTGTTTCAATTTACATCAGATGTGACTAACCTTGAAAAGCCATCGCGTCTCTTTCCAGATACATTATCGTATCTTCAAGGCTTAATGAGCCCTATGTGTGCCCACTTGTATAAATTTCATGCAAAACATTAACTTCCATTTTTTCCTATCCCAGGTTTTTGTACCTAGTTTCATTCGGAATTAATCGTGCATAATTTTTTTATGTTTGATTCAACTAAATCACAGATGAAATATCTTCGGTACAATGCAATGACATTTTTTACAATACCTAAACTATAATTGGAAAAATTTTTAGTATCAAATTAAAAAGAGTTAAATTTCCATATTTTAGGATTTTTTATTGTTTGAAGTAAGTCTAAAAATGTACAAGCTTTTTTCTTTACAATTTGTTTATTTAAATGTAAAAGTTTCTGGTTGCCTTTTCTTGGACAGGATTGGACAACCCTAGTGTTGCAATCTGGCAACTGACAGCTCTATCGTAAAGTTTGACATTTTTGAGGTTATACGTACTCAGAACTTTTTGACATACGAGCGCTATTTGTGTTTTTTACAGTAACTTAAAAGATTCATCTCGGCCAAATAATGGAATTAAATCGTGAACATTTTCGTGCGATTATTTTTTACAACTTTTGACGTGGATTAACTCAGCAACAGTGCATGGATGAACTGAATTAAATTTTTGGCGATACTTTCATCTTTCAATATTTACCCCTCCTAACATAAATTTCTTCCCATGAAATGCTCTCTTGATTAAGATGCATCGCTCAAACTTTATGAATTTTGTTTAGTTGTATTAGCCTACTAATAACTAACAGCGTAGAATTTATGTCTCCAAATTAACAGTTATTGAATTTGAACCTTACTCCCCAAATAGAACAAAAACACACACCACAACAGAACAGCAAAAAAATAGAAAAGGACCTAAATTGAACTTTAAGCAACACTTGGGGGCCGAACCATCGCTAGATTTCGCGGAACCTGGGTTTTTTTTGAGCTTAGACATTTTCTATGAGGAGAAAAAGATATCGACGAATAGCAAAATTTCAAAAAATAGACAAAGGATATAAATTTTTGTCGTTAATATGAGAACTAAATAAGGAATTTAACAAAATAAAAATCGTTATTGATTTTTTTGCATTGCTTTTAAAACTTTCGTTTTCCGAGAGGCGAGGGGGATTAAGGCTAAGGCTATTCCTCAGCCACAATTGACGAAAATAGCAGGTCATATGATATGAGACCAGGGCCCTATTGCACCAACCACTTTTCACTCAACAATTATCGAATTTTCAATTCTTCTGCTAAGTTTTTGTTGCACTAAATCGCCAAATGAAAAGCACTCCAGTGATTTTTGAAAAGGTAAAAAATACTCATAGAGACTCTATTTCTGTTGCACCAACGCGAGAATGCGTAAATGATTATTTTCAAACTGTAAGCGAAAAGCTAATCATTTCATCGAATCGTTTGCAAATTGTTGTTGCGCCAATAACGTTCAGTTATCAAATTACCGTTTGCGTTTGATAATTTAGCCAAATTTTCAGTACGAAAAATTTGGCTTACAGTTTAGTAGTTGGGGACTGGATGCCAGTACCATTGGAACTATGCACGGAGTGCATACATCAACGGTTGGCAGGACATTGCACCGAATAACGAAGCTAGAATAAAATGAGAAAATTGAGATAGAAAAATAGATTGTTTTTGGGTCAAATCGCAAAAATTTGACTTTCAAGCTCTGTAAAAACCACACCTCTTATCCGATTCTAGTGCGGTTAGTTTTATTTTTTAGGTGATTTTAGCTAGTCTAGCTTTTAAGATATTGAGATTTTGATCGTACTAGAAAATTATTTTTTCCAAAATCTTCAAATGCCTGTGGCAGGTAAAGGGTTAAGAATTGCGGGTATGTTCCGTACAACTTTTTTCCTGGAAATCACATAAGGAATCCCAATCCGGTGCGTTTATGCGGCAGTTTCTGGGCACCCTGTATAGAACTCCAACTGTGTATGGTTGAATTTGCTTGAGTCTCTCTTGTTCTTATAAAAAGGAAGAAAGATTTCCCTGAAAGCATCAGGCATTGAATAGAACTGTAGCCAAAGAAGCCGGATTTTTTGGATTTTCGACCAAAATTGTCCGATCCGACTGCCCTTCCGCGGTTCATCTGATGCATTGCCGTCACCTCTTCCTCTGAGATATCTTCAATATTTGTGGTATTGGGCGCAATATCTGCTCGAGGAAATTCTTCATTTACAACTTCATCAAAATATTCTCGCATCCTGCTTCAAACTGCCGTATCGCCAATCAACAATATTCCTTGCGAGTCCTCCACCTACTTTAGCGACTGTATTTCCCAAGCGTTTATTTTACTTTGGGCTGCGACTTTAAATATTCTACAATTTTAAACGCAAAATATATATGTCATACTATCTACATTACATTCAGTTTTAGCCAATTTAAAAATATACCTTTTCAAATCAGACGTTGTGAACGCCCAAATATCACAAAACTATATAATTTGCTTTACAATGAAAATGTAAGTCGTAATTTTCCTGCTAAGTTTTAACTTTTATTGGAGAAACGCTAATCATATTTACATATCAAACAAACTGAAAATTTTGTAAGTGATAAGTTCGATTTGAGTGAAACTTTGGTGCAACGGAATCCACTTACACTTTTCAGAAATTCGCTCTTCTAGAATTCGATAAGTCGTAAGTGAAAAGTGTTTGGTGCAATAGGGCCCAGATGTCTAAAATGATAAGAACAGGCATAGATGACAGGTTGGATTGAACATGAGCCCATCACTATATGTCAGGGACGGCTGTGCCCAACACAATACATTATCACACGGATCTCAAGAGTTAGTCATTTTATCGTCCATTCAATTTTGAAGGAATTGTATACGACTATAACACTCTCATGCCTGAAAAGAGGTCTTCACGAGGATGTTAAGAGAATCCTGGACCAAGTAAGTGATGGACATTGCGTAAACATATAGATATCAAACGAGTCCAATTTGCATAATATCTCGAAGGAACTAGTGATGCATTATTTTAATAAAACTAACATTTATAACTAAGGGCAGACGTGCGTTGTATGTAAAATTATAAGTACGTAGTTAAGTTACAAACTCAAAAAATCTCTTAGCCCTGAAAAACTAAATTACTGCCATAATTTCCACAAGGCCAACACCCACTATGAAAATGATCAATATATGCAATAGATACTAAATTAATCAATTAGAAAACATATCTATCATCATAGCTCAGAGAATGTAAGCCCCTTTTTCAGACACCCATATATTGAATTAGAATCCCTCTTGAAACCACATTATCAAACCTATAACACCACCAAATACTTTCAACTTGAATAATGTAATTCCTCTAAAAATAAAATACTCCAAAATGTATATGAATGCAACAGCATTTTAACATGAACAAGTTAAGCCCTAAATAACAGCGAAGATAGAATAATATATTGCTGCGGCTAGTTCTTCCTTTGCCATTGAGCTTCTCTCAATCTCTCTGGGCTCTATAGTGGGCCCAAAGAATACTCCTATATGTATAGTGAAGATTGTTTTCTACCATCAATAAATCAACAAGTACTTGTTTCAACTTGAGTTTTCGATAGGGATTATAACCGCGCGAAGCAACATTGCGTGGAAGCAACGTGCTAAGTATGCGGAATCAATGCAACCCACTTAAAAGAGTCGTCAATATAACAGCATCTTATGATTCTGTTGCATGATGATGATGTGTAGGGCTCCGTTGTTGGAATAGGGTGTAATAAATATCGTTGTACTTGATATCAGATTGTGTGTGTACTCGTCTGTATACTTTCAATTGCATTAAGTGTTACCGACCGCATAGTCGCAGTTGAGAGAGTTCAAAAGAATAAGCAATGGATAGAATGCCACAGATACTCTCTGCAAATGAGAGCCGAGAAAACAAAATGGTCAATCAGCGATTCCCGAGATTCAAAATTGTGAATGTTCAATTCAAACCCTTCGTTTGACAGAATTAAAAATTAGCAGATCGAGTTAGAGTAAATTGGCTGATCGTTCATTCGCAAAGAGGTTTTTACACTAGAATGGAAATTAATTGATTAGTAATTAGCCGGCAAATTACCGTGGTAAAAAAAGTAATTATAAATCCTAAATTATCCTTTAAATAACAAAAAAAAAACATTCCGCCTTGTCCGAATGCATTTCCAATATGAAAATCAGTCGGACCGCAGACCATGGTGAGTTTCTCAAACGTCAAATCGATTCACAATTGATCGTGAGTTCATTGTATATCCAATGACCGAAAATTGTCCAGATAATCTTCAATATAAATAAAAGAAAGTTTAACTCCATTTATAACACAATAACGACTGGGCCAATTTCCATGATCTTAGATTTTTGGTTTAGGCTCAGGCCAGGATTACAGAATAAAATTGAAACATGCGAAAAATTCACGATGAATAACAATTCACAATGATTTTATTATACCCTATACCCATAAGTTGGGTATCGTTTTTGTCAAGTGGAGTGGAGTAGGTCCGACTACTCCTACCCCTATCTCCCCTACAAAGTTATATTCAGTCATATCTTTTGATAGAATGTCGCGAAAAACTTCAAATTAGTATCAAATAGTAGCCGTTGGATGCCTTGATAAGATAATAAAGATCTCCCAGGTCCGACCAATCTACCCCTCTCCCTCCCCTATACAAATATGATATTGAATATTTTGGGTCTTGCGTGCCTTCTGGTTCTGTACATGGGTATAGGGTATACACTCATCGTGCTATTCGCACGATTAGAACTCGGTATCGTTTTTAACATACTTCTGTCTGTATCTTTTGAACGAGTTCACGGATTTAAATAAATTTGCACCACCAGATTGGACCCCACTTCAAATATCATAATAGGTATTGAAACATGCCAATAAATTCACAACGATCAAACTTATAAAGGCACTTCATTTCCACATAGGTTTATGTCTATATGTATCTCCAATCCGTTCAAAAATTAGCGGATTTGAATAAATTTTCCACACCCCATTGGTCTCCACTCGAATAGCAGAATAACTATTGAAACATGCCTGGAATTCACAATGAGCAGCATTTTGAAATCGTTTGGCCGCTTTTATTAAACCAATTAGTGAGCGGATTTTCGTAATAATGGATTGGTCTTCATATGGAATTGCTAAAAAGCTACTAATAGGTGCCGACACTTCTGAAGGGGTAACCAATAACCAAATGATGATCATAATTTAGGCAATGATCTTTTTCTTATCCGTTGGCCATATACTTTCATTTCAGTAACTTTATCCCGCCTTTTTTGCTCTCTACGAACGAAACGAGGAATACTCGAACGAAACGATGCATCAAATTCACAATAAACACAAGTATGAAGGCAACTGATTTTTACACTGCTATACTTCCTGACTACATAAGCGGATTTCAACCCATGTGCTCTATCAGATTGGTCTCTAGCGCAACTATTAAAACTTCGGGAAAATTTACAATAGGCACTTACTTTACGTACTATTTCCATTTTCTTTAGTTTCTGAACGAATGAGATTATCCTATAGTGGGTTGGTTACCGCCCGAATAATGCAGAATATGTAGCTATCGAAACATTCGAAACGCCTTACCGATTTCATTGATCTACAGTTCGTTGAATCCGTCTTTGCCCGGAATAGGAGAATAATTATTATTGGAATTTCGAAGGCAGCTGCATTCCCATTTTTGGCCAACTCTCTTAAGGAAAATTGCGGCTTTAAAAAAATAATCCCCACATGGTGATAATCTACTCTAAATAGCAGACTACGAGTAAACATTCAAATATGTAGAAAATTCACATTGAGCATAATTGATGATGATAAGTTCTTTTCACATAATTTTGCACACATCTCCTGAACGGATTGAAGAATTGTAGTTAATTTGCCCCATCAGATTGGTGTCCATCATCTCCTGAACGAATTAGCGGATTTCAGTAAATTCGCCACATCTTATAGCTTTCTACCCTAAATAACACAAAGCGCAAAGTTATCAAGACAGTTCTTACTCGAACTCTTTTGCCTGTATAATAACGGACTAGCTTATTTCGATAATTTCTACCGTATATATCCCCCCAATTTACCACCACATTGAATACATAGGGTGACTTTTATATTTCGGGATGGGACAACTAGTGTAGCAGATCTGGGAATATTTTGAAAAACAATAAAGCGATTTTCGATGAGTCTCTAATCCCGAAATATAAAAGGCCCCCCTCGTAACTGATTCGCAGTTGAAAAATCTCCAAAATTGGCCAATACTAAAATTATTTCAGTTACTTTTCTCCAGATTTCTTGAACGGATTTTCAGATTTAAGTAATTGAATCCCCTCCCTCCGAGTCGATAGCCACTCTCCATCTGTATAATTTACCAATATTGATAAATGTGAAGGCAGTTTATTGTCTCCTACGTTTGCCTATATTTCTTGATCGGATTAACGTTTTTCAGAAAATTACACTGTTACCAACTGTCCTGTTTGTCTATATTCCTGGAACGGATTACCGATTTCAGAAGCCTATATAAATGTCACCCTCAATAACAGAATAACTCTTCACTCATCTGGCAAGTTATTAAGATACCTCATTTTCTCCAATTCTTCTATATCCCTTGGTCAAACTAGCGGACCTCGCTAATGTAATTCGGCCCGCCTCTGGCATGAGAACCACCCGAATTAGCAGGTTTCTGAAAATTCCACAATAATCCATCTGAATGGCTTCCACCCCCAATAAAAAATTAGCTCTCGACACATCTGGAAAATTGATCACTTGTAAAATTATGAGGGCGGCTTATTTTCTCCAGGTTTGTCTATATTCCTGGTACAGAACACCAATTTTTAGAGTCCCAGCATTGATGGGTCTACCTCCTGAACAAATTGAGGGATATTAGTAGTGTGACCCCACCCGCCAAATGGTAACATTTATAATTCTTATGGTGATGCCCACACCAACGAGTCACGAATTTTTCGGTGCGAATTCGCAAAACTGGCGAATATTCGCGTTGGTGTGGGCATCTCCATACAACGCAGTACAATTTTGACGCCGCGAATATTCGCTGACGCGCCGGTGTGGGCATCACTTAAAAGTGCCCAAGCCCATAGCTTGTAATACATAAAACGAAAGAGAGAAATGGTGGATCCACGTTTTACTGACAATTTTGAATCCTCGTCCTGAATGTCCTGTTGGTCATAATTCACCTTTACAATTGCCCTTCCTTCTTTCCGCTACAACGAGGTTATGTAGTAACATCGAATTTCACGTGGAATCCATACGAAGTCAGTCTGTCAAAATTTGGATGATCGTGAAATCGAATTCGAATGTTAGTTCTCACTTGCAGTGCTTAACAAAGTCTCCCTTTTCCTTATCCTTAGTTATGAAATGAGTGGATTTTAACTTGGAGGACTTTGGCTTTTGACCGTTTACTTGGTTCACTCTAAGGAATTTCGTAGCATTTCCAAACACTTTTTTATGTCTGACCTTTACCCGCAATTTGTAATAGAGTTTAGGCCGAGCGGTGTTAAATAAGCAAAAAATTATAATTTCTGCCAAGTAAATTATGAGCACATTGCGGAAACACTGAAATTGAAAGAAAAACCTTAACTACCTATCCTTTACCGTTCAGGCCACCTCCTATTGGATGCATGTTTCAGCCGCACACGTTTCATAGTCAACATATCGACTAGGGCGTACATAACATGTAAATGGGTTATCGAAATGAATTTATGATAACGCGGCGATATTAAAGTGATTTCACTTGCTTGACTGTTAAAGGACAAGCAAGGCCCAAAACGACGCGACGCGACGTCTGTACCGCTTTGCTTCGATGATCGTAACGGAGTACGATGCATGTAATTGTTGTGCATTGTGTGTCTTTTAGCTTGTTAACAATGCTCAATGCACCAAAGAGCACTAGAGCATCCACATTACTTGATAGTATCGTCAGATTATTATTATTTAAGAAATGTATGATATTCACGTATACGATACGAGTGGCTGTGGTGTGTCTGCGGAGGAATCGCTACAATTACCTTTCAAGTTGAAGCAGATATTGAAGAAATGACAATGGACTTTTAGCATGGTTTTTTGACTTGCCTTTGAATATAAAAGAAATTGTATTTCATTGATGCTAATGGGCATGCGATGAAGGCGACAATACTATTGTTTTGTTACGGTTAAATTGTTACGAAAGTTGTGACCAATTTAGGGAAAATGAAACTTTTTTATTCTGGTGACTCGGAAGAAAGTTTTTTTTTGGGGTAGATACATGCATTACGATTTTTTTATATTGATTAGTTGTTTTTATTTTAGCTTTATGCATTGTTGCAATTGCGAGTACAAATTTTGGTATACCAATAACAAGAAAAAATTAAATATCTCACATTTGAGTACAGAAGTATGTATTCTCACGAAATAGAAGTGATCAGATCATACACTTGGGTGACCGTAAATGTTAAAATAAAAACGGTTCCATTGATATTCTGGATCTATTGGGACCGCAGACCAAATTTTTTAAATGCACTAATTGCTACCCTGGTGGGCGGTATTTATATCTTTTAAAACCATAAAAAAATTCTTGCTTCGACGCCAATTTATTAATTCCGTATTGGAAATATACCTTCTCTTAGGTTTATAAAGCAGTACGCGTGAATAAACGTTAGAAAATCTCCAAATTTTATGAAAATTTAAACCAAATCTTTCTCAAATCCGGAATAATGAAATTCGGGATTTTTGATGTCCGGAGTATCGGGTTTTCACTGTAGTTCAAAACTTTAGATCGAGGGGAAAAATAGGGCAATCGAAAACAAACTTGTATGGTACAACTGTTAACAAAATCGAGGATTTACTACATCTTGTCGACAGAATGCTATTTTACATATTTTTTTTTTAAATTTTACTACGCACCATTTTTCTAACAATTTTAACCTTTAAATTTGGTTTTTCTCATTACAGGGCGACTACATAAAACATCCAGTTCTCTACGAGCTAAGTCACAAATATGGCTTCACCGACAACTTACCTGATAGTGCCTTGCCCAATCGCCTTGAAGAACTTAAAGAAGCAATACGACGTGAAATACGTAAAGAGCTTAAAATCAAAGAGGGTGCTGAAAAATTGCGCGAAGTCGCAACAGATCGTCGATCGCTCTCCGATGTAGCATCAATTGTAAAAAAGAGTAATAGTAAATTAGCCGAATTAAAGTCCGAATTGCATGAATTGGAAAGTCAAATATTGTTGACGCAAGGCAACACTGTCAGTAATAATGGACAAGGTGAGTTTTTTTTTTGTTAATTATCAAACATTGTGGCTCTTGATAGAATATTTGTTTTAAAAAATAATCCTATTCAAATATGCTGCTTTTAAACAGGTCTATGAGATATACAGCCCGCGAGCCAGAATCTAATCACTGCAAGAAAGCTTAAAAAATGCTAGTTTCACTTCTATTTCTATCTGGATACCGTTATTGCAATTTTCACGCACGATCAAAAATTTTATAACGCATTAATTCTTCATATTATGTATGGTTTTGTACTACAGTAGAACCTCGATTATCCGAGGTGGACGGGGTTGGACCCCCCTCGGATAATCGGTTTCCTCGGATAATCGAAATAAGGAAATAATTTACACATCTGATGGGAAAAAAATTACATATACATATAGAGTACATGTATAGATATAAAAGTAGTATTTTGTTAATACCTAATAATTGTTGTTTTGGGGTATTTGCTCGCATCTGGGCTACGTAATTGCGCCATTTTTTTTATAGTTAGAATATCTGAAGAAGTTGCTGAAGGTTGTTCCTCAACATATTTCAGAGCAGTCTCTAGAGCTTCAAATCCTGATTCGTGCATGACCTCTTGATCGCTGTCATTGAATTTTCCCCGACAACCATTTCTAAAATTTCGTCATCCCCGAGAATATTTTCTTCGTGATCGTTAAGACCCAATGTTCGACATCTTCTTTAGAGGCATCTAAACCGGGTGTTTGATTCACAATCTAATACACGTCAACAGGAGCTCCTTCTACGTCTTCATTTTATTTTCCGAGGATTTTATTCCACGATTTTTCAAAGGTTGAGCACTGGACTATGGCTTTCCAAGCTTCAGCACACCAATAAACCACATTTTTCAAGTTAATATGTTTTAAAAGTTCTTGTATGTTCTCACCTTGTACATTATTATTCCTTGCCTGTCTTTTGTTGCATTTTTTTTTTCTTGCTTTTAGCAAATTATTTTTTCAGTGTAGCCAACTCCGAGGTACCTACTTGTGCGGCCACTTACGAAAGAAAGGTGTGCATATAAACCCCTTGCAATTTTTGTTACATTTTCCGTATATAGGTACATATGCGTTAATATTTAAGTTTTGTTATCAACATAATATTTATGCGTGCATTGTATTTTAACTTTTACGCTTTGAACTCGGTTAATTCAAAATTAACCAAGGTTAAAGCATCGGTTAATTGAAAGATATCCGATCTTAATTTAACCTCGGTTAATCGAGATCTCGGTTAATCGGTCCTCGGATAATCGGGGTTCTACTGTAATTTGAAACGTGCTAAAAATGACCATTTACCCAATTCGGGACACACTAAAAGGGTTGATTGGGCAATTTGTTCGATAAAAAATACCATCAATAGAATTGGAATCTTGTTGACCGTTATCGTGTCAATTGTATTTTTGTGGTTAGCGAAAATCCCGACTCATATTGTTAAATTGAAATTTCCCACTCGCCTGATCTTAAGTTTCTGAAATAACATAACATTTCACATAAACTGTTTTTTACTTTCAAATTGTCTTTTTCCAAAATGTTTCAGGTCCAAATGATAAAAAAATAAATAACAGTCGCGATAATCCAACATTGGACTAAGGCCGCAGGATGTGTTAGTGACATCCTATTTCCAAGATATTATCTGCTTTTTGTTGAGGTAATGAGATCAGCATCACGCTCAGCCGTGTTATTTATCCCCATAAATGGGTACTCGTTTAACATCTGAGTGAGATCATAGTCCGTCACAAACTCGTGAGTTCGAAAAACACCATGGTTCACAGTGAGATTCGAACTCATGACCCTGTGCAAAGAAGGTGCGCGCACTAACCGCTAGACCAGCCAGACTACATGGCAAAGGTTATATACCGTTAGAAAGCCAATACACTGAAGCCGTTTTTGTCCATTTTGCAGATTATAGAGTTCAAAGTACCGTTATTTTTTGAATTTTTAATGAAAAGTAAATTTTTAAACTTCACTAAAGTGTGGATAGTAGAATTAACATTTCAAACTGCGAAAAAGTAGTTTTATATGAAATTTTATGTAGTTTCCGAAACTAAAGTCAAATTTTTCATTTATCGATTTGGAAGTGGTTTGAAGTCTCCCGTAGAACACTCATTTTAGAAATATATAAGAATAAGAAAAGAATAATGCAACTAGGAAGTGGTATGGCTGACAACAGTAACACACTCCAAATTAATTTGTCGTTGAAACGTTGACGACTACACAAGATAGTCGCCAACGCACCATGCAGCACTAGGAAGGCAAATCAAAAAGAATTCTGCTTCTTATTCACGTTGGAGCTAATTCATAATCAAAGAAGTAGATAGACGTATAGTCGATTAATGAAATCCGATTGGATTTTAAAGATTTATCAATGTTTGCTTAAAAATGATCAAACGGTTGTTTTGCACAGTCTTTTCAAATAAATTTGAAAGGTCTGTACGATGTTCTGGCAATGAGGATGCCATCCTCAGACCTAACGAAGAGAGCTCGGAGTGAAAACGGTTGGAAACCACTGTGCTAGATAGTTAAAAGAAGTTGTAAATCCACTCGCAAATTATTATTGCTGCAGAGGAAGCCCATACTCAAACTATATCGCTAAGGGTAAAACACCCATAATGAACTCCATTAGAGTGTAAAATATCTAAAAAAAAGTGCCTTTAATTATGATTCAGAATCTTACATTTCTCCCAAAATTGGATAACAATCAGTCGATTTGGATTCAGGCCACATAACGGGATTTAATTAAGGCAAATCAACAGGCCTTGTTATGTTTAACATATAGGTAATGCCTATATGCATTACCTGCGTTAGGTTTATTCCTAGCAGGCAAATAAATACTTCGTTTAAACTAATTTGCAATTACCCCAGGAAAGACGTTTTTAGTTCAAAGTGAATTAACCATAGAAACTCAACCTCCTCAGGTTCTTCAAAGAGAAACTTTTTTATTTGTGGTCCAATTTTGACCAAACCCACGGCATATGTGTCTCTATAATGACCGAAATCGGACCAATGGATCACGGAGTCATGCGGCTACCATAGAAAGCCTACCTTCAAAAGTAGGTCCTTTTAAGAATGTTGTTTTCTTTATGAACCAATTGTAAGCAAACCTCACGTAATGTGTACTATCGGTGTCATCAAATGCGCGTAGAAAGCACATTTTTTTCCTTATAGGCCAATTTTTACAAAATTCCTATAACAATGTCCTTATCAGATACACACAGATTTTTTACACTGATGGTTCTAAGACGGATGAAAGAGTCGGTATTGGAGTCCACGCGGACGGACTGGTCATTAACTTGACACACTGTCTACCTGGCCACTGTAGTGTCCTTCAAACGGAAATTTCTGAAATTATGGAAGTCCTAACCTGGTTGGAAAATCATATAGTCACGATGAGGGATGTTATCATATACACTGACAGTCAGGCGGCAATCCGATCACTCGAATCTGTCCTGACTACATCCAAAACTGTTTATAGTTGCCGCTCAGCTCTAAGAGTGATGGGTCAATTTTTCAACATCGTTCTCTGCTGGATACCCAGTCACAGTGGATTTGAAGAGAACTTTAATGCGGACCGTCTCGCTCGTACTGCGACTTCTATAGCCTTTGACGCCGACCGAAACAAGCTGAAAGCCCCACTTGCTTCTTGTAAACTGGCAATACAAAAAACCGCGATGCACAGAGCTAATGCAAGATGGTTTAGCGGTACTACATGTACTACAACAAGATTGATTTGGCCACGACTTGACGCAGCCAGGTATTATTCTTCTGTCAATAGACAGGAAACATATCGGCAAGGTTGTCGGGACCATAACGGGACACTGGCCTATCGGAGAGCACGCCAGGAGGCTCAAAATTCCCCATAACTACTTCTATCGCAGTTGCGATGACGAAGATGAGGAAGAAAGTGTACATCATTTTCTCTGTCATTGCCCGGCCCTGGCCGAGAAACGTAGACGTTTTCTTGGCTCAATGTATTTTTATGATACAGATGATCTGCGTGATGTGAGCCCACTACTGCTCAACAAATATATTACCAGCACGGGCTGGTTCTCGGCTTAGGCGTCAACTGTACGGACGTTTCAATCGGTGGTATCACAATGGACCTATTTTTGGTCTAAGTGTGCTAAGTGTTTGATTACTTAGCGACCCCTTTACCTAACCTAACCTATCAGATACACAAAACATATCCATGGACGAACGGAATCCCACGATGATTGCGTGCGACTGTCAGAGAAGACCAATCCCAAAAATACGTTCATTTAAAAGAAGGCTTCTTCCCTCCATTTTTTTTTTTTTTTGATTCGAGGTTTTTTTTTAAGGCGAGCGTGGAAAGCACAATAGTCTTCTGTTTCGTACGCAGTTTGTACATAATACCTACCATAAAGTTAAAAAAAAAACCTCAAAATGTTATTAATTCAGCATTTTCAAAAATCATTTTGAATTACATCCCAGCGAGACATTGAGTAAGCACTTCCCTTTAGAATCAATGATCTCACCAATGCAACAATCAGATGAATAACTCATCAATGAATAATATGGCTTTCATCGAATAAGGGAACTACTCCACTTTCTTTCAACACGATGCCGAGAACTTAAGAAGATTAAGTTCGACTCCTCGTGCGGCATTTTTTCTTTTTTCTTTATTTCCAAAAAAATGAATTTGCTGAAGAATCGGTTAGAAATAATTCACTGTTTCCTACCACATTACGTTCTCATGACTTTGGTAAGAAGGCCATTTGTTAAGGTAATCTGAAATGGTAAATAATTCCCTTTACAGATTTATTGAGGATGCATGTAAGGATCACAAATGTAAAGTCCCGCTGGAATGCTTGCATCTATTTATTGTATGTATCTCAACAATTTTTCAACTGAAATAATTATAGGAGAAAATTATTTTTGTTAATGAACGGAATATAGAGAGTCGATGAAGTGGTGTCACATTTTTGCTTTCATTATCTTCATGCACTATGAACGTACATTCATACATACATATATATCTCTTTGACTTTGACGTATGGTATCTTAAGTTTTCCCAGTTTTTATATAGCATTTGTCATGTCTAAGAAACAGGCAAATATGTAAGGTATTTACTTCGGACAGCTTTGAAAACAGTGTGAACTTTTATTTACATTCATACGTCTGAGAATTGTTGTCATTACTATATGTGAATGTATTGTCTAGTCAGTCCATCAGGGGTCTTCTTTTGAATGGGAGAGGTATTTTTAATTTGTTTTTTTTTTTTTTTTTTGTTGACAATAAAACAAGGTAATTAACAGATAAATATTCCAAGGCATTAAAATTGTCTAGATATGAATGCGTCATAAATTATATTTTTAGGAAAAACTTTTCATAAATCTGATAGATTTCATAGTTCATAGAAACTTCCCATCGTATAGTTTATGCCACAGTGGTTTTGTTGTTGATTCATCCAATTCGTACGTATTACGTACATTTACTAGCGCACTAGACTGGAATTTTAATCGCTATTAATTGTACCTTGCAGTGTGAAGCTCGGTGACCTGATAGCATTGTTTCTCTGTCAAAAAAATATTTTTATAACGCACGGGCTTAGTAAAATTAAGATTTTTTATAGACTTTGACATACTCACAATTGCCGTCTGGTTGGTGGGCCGTGCCAAAACTATCTACAGAACAACCCATGAAGCTTAAATTTGAGCATTTGTTGGAAATTACTCTATTTCAGTCAAACTACAGGAAATTGCTATATACCTCTAGATTGCCGTTTTTATTTACTTCTTGACAATTGCTATGTTCAAGGTTTTACGTATTCCTTCATATGTTGAATGTATTCCTTCATATGATAATTTCCTCACTTGATGTCAACTCTTCCACGGGACTCGATGGAATTCCAAATCTTTTGCTAACACCCTAAACACCATATCAATTGCTCTAGCCATTCTGTTTAAGAAAAGCATTGAGGAAGGTGTTTTCTCATCAGAGTGGAAATCCTCATATGTGGTTCCGATTCCCATCAATTACCGTCCCATTTCTCTGTCTTCAATCCTAGGTTCACTCCTTTTTCTGTTCTTCGTTAATGATCTTCCCTCAGATGATTGCAAACTTTACACAAAGGTTGGGTTGGCTATGATATCCCGCCCATCATATTCCCGTTTTACAAAATCCCGACGTTCATTATCCCGCCATTTCAAAATCCCGCTAAATTGAAATCCCGTCTAATCAAAACCCCGCGATATAAATATCCCGCCATCTCGCTAATTGAAAATATCGCCTCTGAATATACATAGGTAAGTATTATTGCCAAAATCGCGCGCGAATACTTGCCTTCTATAACGGGATATTAAAAAGCCCCACCACATTTACCGTTAAAATAATGAATCTCCTAACATGGGAATACTTAAGTTTCGGATACCTAAGTACTAGGTGACTTAATTCAAAAAATAGGTGGTCTGGTGTTTCGGTAGTCGGGGCTTAGTGTGACAGTCTTGTGCTTTGGGTTCAATTATTATCTTGATCGCAGAAATAAACAAATATTCCTACGGATTTGTGCTAGGAGATTGTATCGCATTAGATGCTGGGGATCATGTAACATAACTTATGATTTTTTCTTAACAGTGAAATTTAATGTTTGGTGGTATTTTGACGGAATTATTTCACTATCTACTAGCGGGATTTTAAAACGGCGGAGTTTCTAGTGGGCGGGACTTTGAAGTGGCGGGATTTTATAATAGCCGGATTTTTAAATGGCGGGATTTAGTAATGTCTTGCTCTCGATAATGTAAAGCGGGATTATAAACGGGCGGGATTTTGTTTTTCGGGATTATCCAGGTTAGCGTAACAACTCAACTGATTGTCAAGCTCTTCAAACTGACATTGGCACTTTACTTTCGTGGTGTCTTTCTAATGATCTCCATCTAAACATTTCCAAATGCTCAGTTATGACTTCTCATTAAAGCGTTCTCCTTTTTCATTTGTATAGGAAATTAGCTCCATTCGGGTTGGGTACGATATCCCGCCCATCATATTCCCGTTTTTTAAAATCCCGACATTCAATATCCCGCAATTTCAAAATCCCGCCAATTAAAAATCCCGCTCAATTAGAATCCCGTCTAATCAAAATCCCGCCAATCCAAAATCCCGCCATTTCAATAACCCGCTTATTCAAAATCCCGCGCGCGCGATTTATGAAAGAATACTTACCTTTTGTGACGGGATATTGAAAAGCGGGAAAGCCAGGAAAACCAAGGTACCCGCCTATGTGGAGTATTGCTGACGCAGTTGCAGCAAATTTACCAAGAACTCAAAATATTGTTGAGGCTTGGCACAGACGATTTAACTTTATCACAAGGAAAAGCCACATCGGTCTGTACCAGCCGGTGGAATTACTAGGTAAAGAATTGCTCCTAGCTAAAAATCGAGTTGAGGCGTCCCGATCCGAAGGTCGCATCCAAAAGGTATTTAGACGTAACCAGCAGTTAAGGAATATACTTGCATCTAAAGAGGACTATGAAAAAACGGATTTTTTGACGCATAAACTAATGTAAATAATTGATAAGTCGAACGCATATCTATATGTTTTGTTAACAATAAAAAAAATTTGGCGGTATTTTGGCGGAAATTTTTTATTATTTAATAGCGGGATTTTGAAATGGCGGGATTTTGAGGTGGCGGGATTTTGATATGGCGGGATTTTGGAATGGCGGGATTTTGATACGGCGGGATTTTGAAATGTCGGGATAATGTAAAGCGGGATTAAAAAAAAAGCGGGATTATGAACGGGCGGGATTTTGTTTTTCGGGATTATGTAGGTATCCCGCTCCATTCCCCTTAAAACTTCTTCCTCAGTGACTGATCTAGGAGTAGAATTGAATCGGAAGCTTCGGTTTTCTGAATATTATTCTGGCATTATTAAGAACGCATCTAAACTTTCTGGTTTCGTCTTGCGCAGTACGAGCAGTTTCAGCTCTATTCGAACAGGGGGAACCTTTTTATTTCTCTTCTACGTAGACATGACAGATTAGAGCTCGGTCCTTTTCCCAACTCTTTTTTTTTTTTAAACGACTGATGTCTTCCAAACTTCCAAACTAAAATCACATGATTTGGATCTAACTAAGGGATGCTACTTCCTCTTTTGTAATTAAATAAAAATAAAATAAATAATGTATTTTTTTTCGAAAGCCCACATAAATAACTCGGCAGAGCATGTTGTTGATCTCAACACCTTTATAAAAAAAGGCGTGAGGATCATGTAAATGAGATGTTACTAATACATAATCTGCGGCCTAGGTTCAACGCTATTGCGCCGGTTATTTAGTTACTTATACACATATTTATTATTCACTAGGATATAACACCATCGGGAACCACATATATGTACCTAAAATATCACATTACAGTAATATTACGCAAAACACACAAATGTCCATCATAAACCAGAAAACACTTTTTGTATTTATGCACATTTTCGACCGTGTCATAGTATGCAGTCTTTATTTCGTAATAATGACCCATCATTCCCTTTTCATAATAAGCGGAACGAAACGGGACGGTGCATACTTCTATTCCAAATATGTTTGCTTGCAGCATCATCAGCTCTGTGGTAAATTTCAACCCGGAAAGCTCACCATAATCTAAAAAAGATGTTATGATGGCAATTATTATGATGAGATTGACGATTGAGATGTTGTCGGGAAATTGAGTTTTCTTCTGTCTCAAGTCAGATCGAATTTCTCTACGAAAATAATTACATGGCTTTACACCACTCTATTTAGGAAATATGTATGGCAAATGTTTGTTGTTAAAATGAGTTTCTGTCTCATCATAATTTTTTTCTTCTTTATAGTTTCGTGTGTTTAATGACAGCGATGAGTTTTCAGATGGTTTTTTAGATGAGGAAGTGTCATCATCATACACATCGTGTCATTTGTTTGTTGGTAATGCAATCGTGAATGAAATTTGGGAGTAAAATTAAATATTCATACATATATAAATCTGCTAGTATTTATTCTTTAAGATTCTCAAAAATATCAACCCGGTCAATATAAATATGAAGAAATTTGTTCGTCACAATTCGAGACTTTGAAGATTAGGAACAAATTATAATAGAATTGATTTGGATCAATTTTGATTAAAATTTCTTAAAATTTACATATTGTCCTCTATTGTCCCTCTATCCTGTTTCCAAAATCACGTACATACTCCGATAATAACACGGTCTGAGTCGATTTTTAATCTAAAGTGGATATTTCATTGATCATCTACATTAAAGCGTGATATCAAAGTACATAAATGTATGCTATGCACATACATTTACACTCGAGTAATTTATCGATCCGATTGGTCCGTGTCTCGTATCAAAAATATCATATCTAAATTGGAGACGAATTTATAACACCATCATTGTGCCATAATAAATTGGGAAAACAAGCCCAGCATGTTTTATGTGGACTACGCCCGGATACAAAAAACAAAAATATAATTTACACAAGTAACATATATGTACATCTAATCTATATTGATGGTGTTATACTCCCACAGTGCCAGATTCATCTTTCATTCAACTCTAGGCTGACCTACAAGGTCAAAACAGACTCTCTTTCACGTATACATACTCCTACGAGTATACTAAATAACGAAAAACATAATATCCTTGCCGGTGAGCGAAATTCAACACTGTGCAAATTATTGGATAAGAATTCCAATTTTTTTTCAACACTCATGAAAATGTATTCTGATATTAAATAAGACCATGAATGTTACGTTTTTCAGATGTTTCCAACTTATTTTCTACGAGGGCCACATTGTTGGTTTGAAAAACGATGGCAGTCCAATCATTACCATGAAGGAAAAAGAATTCGTGCATCCCGCTAAACGAATCGTAAAAGGACCTCACCTTGGCAGAAGTGGGAGAAAATTGAGCTGGAAAGATAATTTGTTTTTGGGTCAAACCACACAAATTTGACTTTGAAGCTCTGTAAAAACGAAACCACTTATCGGATTTTTAGTGTGGTTTAATTACAATTATGGTATTAATTCTGGTTCCTAAATTTCGTGGGTTCGAGTATTAACTAATTTTGGAAATTTTGACTTATCGTGTCATTCTATACACCAACGGTGGTGCATGTCTGTAGTATTTTTGGCATGGCAACTTACCAGCTCTATGGAAACTACGCGGAACTTTGTCCATTGAAGGAGAAGAGCCCCCTGCGGGAGAAATATCGAGTTATTTAATTTCGGAAATGTCACATTGGAATCTTTGCATTGAGACCTCTAACCGTCTATAGCTCAGTAGGTTAAGTTGCTGACCTTGTGACTGAAGGTCGGAAGGAAATTGAGGAAAAAAAGTTTCGTCCAAATTGGGATTCGAACCTCCGACCTTCAGTCACAAGGCCAGCAACTTAACCTACTTAACCTTAGAGGTCTCAATGCAAAGATTCTAATGTGACAAGTGGTAAGTTACCATGCCAAAAATACTACAGACATGCACCGCAGTTAGTGTAGAATGGAACGATAAGTCAAGATTTCCACAATTAGTCGTTTAACCCTTTCATTCCCAAATTAAATTCCTTCGAGCAAAAAAATAATATTGTTGTTATTTCGTCTTTATTTGTGTCTAATAATACATTTTCAATGAAAACAAGGAAAAAAAATATGGGTTTGGGAAATAGTAGTACATATGTAAACTGCAGTTTACATTGGAATTGAGTGGAAACTTTTTCAAATACAAATAGTTGACGGCAATATGAGTTATTTATTTTTTTATTACGGAAACTATGAAAGAAATGCGCCTAGTTCATCTTTTTCATATCGGATTCATTCCAATACCGGCAACAATATCATTCCATAAATGCCCAATGTATGGATTTTGCACCTGGAATTATGAAGGAGGGAGCAATTCACCACTTGTCACAATCGACGAAAACACCCTGACGGCCTTAATTCTAAATGCGTTCATAAAAATTTCAATCCATATGCATTAACTAAATGTTTACTATTCGAATGCTGTTATATGTAAGTTTCAGTGTATGTCTCTCATTATACCCTATACCCATAAGATGGTATAGGGTATCTTGTTTTTGTTACGACGATTTATGTAACACCTCAAAGGACCCACCGGAGGTATGGCAAAGTATATATATAAATGATCAGGGTCGGTCCCTGATTCGAATAAGCCATGTCCGTCTGTCTGTCTGTCCGTCCGTGTGTCTGTCAGTTCGCACGATAACTCCCGAAATAATGAAGCTAGCGTTTTAAAATTTTGGTCAGATGATTGTTTTGATAAAAGCTTGGATGGTATTGAAAATGGGCCAAATCGGACCAAGGGTTCCCCTACCTCCCATACAAATGACCCCTCCATGATAGTGTAATTCGGCCATATTTTTCGACAGGATATCGCTAGGGACCTGAAATTTTCATCGTTGCCTAATTGTTACATATGCTTGAAGTTGGTGGAAAGTGGAGAAGGTCTGACTACCCCTACACCTACATCCCCTACAAAGCAATATTCCGCCATATCTTTCGATAGAATGTCGCGAAAAACTTCAAATTTATCGCAAATGATAGCTGCTGAATGCCGTTATAAGATATTAAACATGTGCGAGATTCGACCCATCAACCCCTTCCCCTTTAAAAAAAATGAAATGGATTATTTTAGGTCTTACGCGCATTCTAGGTCTGTGCATGGGTATAGGGTATACACTCATCGTGCTATTCGCACGATTAGAACTCGGTCTCGTTTTTATTTAAAGTAAACCAAAACATGGAAAAAGTGTTTTAAAGTTGATGTAAACTGCAGTTTACAATGGGAATGAAAGGGTTAATTAGTTTTTTAGATATTTTTTTTTGCTGTGATAATAATCATCATATCTCGCTTTTCTAGCTAGTCTAGTTTTAGAGAAATTAAGGTGTAAGTCGTTTATGAAATTTAATTTTTCAAAAATGACAGCTACATAGTTAAGAATTGGGGTATATTCTGTACATCTTTTTTATACTGAACTAAAACGAGGAACCATTTTCGGTGCGTTTTTGCGGTAGTCTCCCGATATCCTGAGTCTAGAGGCAGCAACCGTCATAATGGGATATCATTGTGAATGACGGATCGCGGCCTGTTTCGCCAACTTTTAAGAGAATCAGGTGACTGGTGGCTGTTAAAGAGCCAGGTCGGGTTAATTTCTTTGAAATATCATGACATAATTAGGTCCGGCGCAGCAATTAGTATAACATCACCTGTTCTGGCCCGTTTTCCAGCTGCCTTCCTTATTATTTTGACGTCACTTATTTCGAGGAATCGGAAGGAAGCGTCACCTCGTCTTGGGCAAATTGAGTGGAGATCCCTAGCTAACGGGAACTTGAACATCTTATCGCAAAGAAGGCCAGGACGATTATAATAGGAAGATGAATTGCGGAACCGCATCATTTTTCGATATTGGAGACCTTTTTGTTCCTTTAGCAACGTCAATGACGAATTCTGCTACCTCGGAAGCATAGTCACAGCAGATCGCGGCGCGGACGTTGATGTACAATCGCGTATCAATAAGGCTAGGGCAGCCTTCTTCACTTTGACTCCTTTCTGGTAAAATAACAACATTTCCAGGTGCACCAGATCCGAATTTTCAATTCTATTGTAATATCTGTGCTTGCAAATATTGCAAAGCAGGCCCTAGATTGGAACCCTCAAGGAGCCAATGCTAGACGCCGTGTTGGACGACCAAGAAGCACGTGGAGAAGATCGGTTAATAGCGAGTCTGCTTCATTAAACAAACAGTGGTCAGACCTAAAGACGATGGCAGAGAACAGAACGAGATAGGTAGTAGGCGTAGTTGATGCCCTATGCCTATGCCCCACAAGGGGTTAACAGGAACCAGAGAGAGAGAGAGAGCATCGTCAACCATTGAATTCAAGCAACTGAAAGGCTCGCCATTCTGTTCTCATCGCCACCCGACTTACCAAATTTTGTTTTTCCAAAATTTCGGGAAAACGAATGGCTTCCAGATTTTAAAAATAATTTATGTCGTGAATTTTCGATTTATGACAAAATAAACAAAAATACTAAATACTAAGCCTCATCAAGAGATGCAAGACTATCAGAATTTTGCTTTGTAGCCCCATATTAGGAAGAGTTCGTTTGGCTGGTGAAATTGTCAAATGTCAAATGGGTCCGAGACCCTATTCCGCATAACCAACTGGCTTGTTACGTTTTTCTAAACTAGCCAAGTGAATTTTGGATCATCGGAAAAATGGAATTGTACCTTGATCTATGAGCCCTATCGGACGCTTAAGTTCTGCCATAATAACACTGCTATGGTTTAGTGACAAAGTTGCAAAAGACTTCCTGATTTGAAAATTTGTGTACGAAAATTGTTCCTTTTATTTTTTTTCCTTAAAATTGTAGTCTGGTTGGTGTTGTGGTTAGTGCACACACCTTTGATGCACAGGGTTGTGGGTTCGAGTCTCACCGTAAACCAATTCAGTTTATGGTGTTTTTCGAACTCATGACCCATGTGACGGACTATGATCTACTCAGATGTTAAACGAGCATTTACGGAGATAAATACACTGCTGAGCGTGCTGTTGATCTCAACACCTCAATAGAGCAGTTGAAGATCTTGGAAAGTGGATGTCACTAAGACCTTGGTCCAATGTTGCACTGTCGCGCCTGTTATTTATTTAAAGTGTGACGCACTGACCAAACTTCCTTAGAAGTGACGCGCGGGCCGGATTGTGGCCTGCGGGCCGTATGCTGGACAACTCTGGGTTAGATCAACAAATGGTGCGGTGCGAACGGTATCCCCATAGAGATGCATTTAAAATACGACTGGTTACATATTCGAATGTCAAATATTATCTATTAATTCTATTATCAGCAAAATATATTTTTTTTTTATTATTCGCATAATATGGATAAATCTATATTAGATCCATTCCAACCATTTTCTAAAACAAATTAACTGCAAGCGTTCATTAACTTTACGCCAAATATGGCATGCGTGCGAGCTATTATCACGAGTGTGGGACGATTAAGTCAATATTATTTAATTGAATAGGCTCAAAGAGACGATATATGTATACGTGTACTTCCTGAAATTAAAATGGCTAATCACTTTGCTCAGAACTCTGCCAGATATAGTAACCACCAGGTGAATATACATATACGAGGAGAAATTAAATGTTCTCGCCTCATTAACGCAATGTTGTGAGTAGTTAACATAATGTGTATGCACAAGAGAGCAAGCATGTCATTATAATGAAACAAAAATGTTTGCAAATATTATGATAAAGAACGATTAAGAGTTGGTTCTATAAATATGATTTAAGATAATAGCCGGCTACGGAATATAGGCTCGTACACTGGAAAAATTAAAATACCGATTCTCTGGAAAGGAGTTGATATCGGCTAAAGTTCGTCTTTGATTTTCAGCATATGAATCTTTTTAGTTGAAACAGCAACGAAGATGTGTGTAATTTTTATATTCCTAATTAATTAAAACATCTACTAAATTGGCAAATTGGTCGTGCTCTGTGGCCGTGATCGTTCGGTCGCCACTCTGTGAAATAGACACTCATAGAGAAACGAGTTTCCAAACTCGGCACGACTCGTCGCAAGTTTGTTATTCAAAAGAAGATGATAAGAAATATTCTTATCGTATAATAATAAACTAACAATGCGACTAGGAAGTGGTATGGCTGACAACCGTATCACACTCCGAATTCAGTTGTCTTTGTAACGTTGATGACTACACACGGTAGTCATCAACGCACCATGCTCCACTAGAAGTTACGGTAATCAAGAGAGAGAAATTGGCAAACTCAATTATTTCATTCGTCGTAAAGATAGCTATTTGTTGTGTATAAATTGACCAATGTTAAAAATGTAGTTGAGTTGTTTTGATGACAGAAATATTGTTTGTTAATTTTGTATTCGAATAATAACTTTAGTAGAAGAATTCACTAAATTAAACTAAACTTCTCTAATCCTACGTGGATTAGGATTAAATGAAAGAATTTAATAGTATGCTATGTGAAGAAGTAGACTATTTCTTTAGTACAACAGGTTTGCTGACCCAGACGCGCAAACAAAAACTATCGATGGTAGCATCCAGGTTAAATTTCAAATTGTCACGTAGGCATTGCCATTAATTTCAAAACATTGCTCATTACAACTGGATAGCAATATAATTTCTAACCTGAATAAAGTCACATGTTAGCGTTCGTATGAAAATTACCCCGTATAGTGTAGGTTAGCTGTTTAAAAAACACGGCCATACTTCATTTTAGAAAAAAGTCTAAATAATTTTTCTCAGTGTACGTAGTAAGGTCAAAAGGTCCCGGAATTTGTTTTTTCTGATAATCACTCATTTCTCCAAAGAACACATTTAATATTAAAACCACTACGCACACAACACGATCCAAAGTAATTAAGCGTATCGCACCGGATCGCGACGATCTGTCACATGAATACATTGTAACGCGATCTTTGTATTATTTTACAACCGCGATTATGTAGTCCACCAATTTCATTTTTTATTTCATGAGTGTAATAATGAAATATAACGTAATACAGTACCCGCGGCGTATACACATATTTGAAATCGCGGACGGAAATCACTATCTGTGTGACTGAGCCTTTAAGGTCAGTAGCGGTGGCGTATTTTTGTTTGCCCAAAACAAAAATCTTTTCTGTCCGGCAGCAGTGTACATCGCGTACATTTATCGTAATGCGATGATGATATACGAGTTCAAATTGCTACCGTACACCACGCACCGTGCAACAAATAGGTTGATTAATTTGCAAAACCCCCTTAAGAGAATAAATAATGATTGCAGATTGACTTCCCATTGCACGATAATGAATGAGAGTAATTTATCAAACAGCAATTATTCGACTGGTTGGTTAATAACATGGTCTTGTGCGTGTTGGGAATAAACATTTTAAACATGAATAATATTGAGACTTAAAAAAAATCAAATACATTTAATTGCATTAAAAATCGATATGTCGTAAAAAAAAAATGTTCTCATTTCATGAAAACATAATCGATAAAATATAATGATAGAAATATTAATCGATTCATTTACAACATAATGAAAATGACATAACAACACATTGTGGAGCGCGCGTTTCTATTTAAGGCAATGTATATGAACAGCAACAATTTGCTGCCGTTTATGTATGCATTTCATGAATTTATATGATCAAATATGGTTGACATCGTCGTCATCGCATTCGTAACATTGTTGATGAAACAATGCACTTAAGTGCATTATTGGAAATATGCATTTGCATCACAACACGACTTTACATTTACCATGGCACTGTTACAACTTTGAAGGGCTCTATCGCGGGGACATTTTAAACATGTATGTACACACATACATTTTTCTGTAGTATAAATTGACATTATCGCAAGCTGCTGCCTTCTATAGTTTGACCTATCGATTAACCCTGTTATATTGTCTTAATTGATGTTTTAATTATAACTTTTGTTTTTCAATGTTGAGACGAGATTAGAGTACGTAGAGAAACATTGTTTTTGCTCAGATGTTTATAAATAGAATTGGTTAATTTTATGTGAATCATATAAACGGAATTTGCATAAAATTACAAGCCTGTTTTGTCTCGCCAATATCTGCACTGTGCGCGAAAGCCATCTTTTAAAAATATGTTTTGATTTGCTGGACAAAGCCTGCATAATGCCAATCCTAGAAAAATGCCAACACATTCGATGCGTTAGTCCAGATCCAGAGTGAGAATCAACAAAAAAAATGTGGCAATATTTTTTCACACTATCGCAATTCACACATACTAAAGAAAATCACAAAGACGTAGATAGAAAACTTCTTCTAAGGGGCTTTATCTTGCCGTTAATTTACGTATGCCTATGTACATATAATGAAAAAGAAATAGAACCTTTCGTAAATCGACGGTTTGGGACGCCTGTTTTTTATACCTTTAACATTAGATAATAACAAACATAATTTTAATAATAAATAACAGCCGCGACAGTCCAACATTGGACTAAGGCTGGAGATGTGTCAGTGACATCCAATTTGCAAAATCTTAACTGCTTTTTTTGCTTTTTTTTTGCTCAGCGGTGTTATTTATAAATGGGTACTCGTTTAACATCTGAGTAAATTAACATATGGGAATTATTACTTTTTTTTTCAATGAAATTAAAAAAAAAGATGCTCTCGACAATTTTTTTCTCCCATCCCTATACGCAGGCTTAGATTTTTCTTTATTTATTTCTGTTATAGTCGATTAGGACATATTGCGAAAACGCAACGCTTTTCACAAGAAATTTTCATATAAAATGGAAAAATCGTAGGACAATACCGAATCACTAAAAATAATATTTTTTGAAAATATTTGGGTTGCATGTACACTTTTGGCCCTTGATAATGAAAAATTAGATAATTTGAATTTCTTGATAAGTTGACCAATGAGTCGTACTGAGGAGATGATGCATCTTTTCTAATACATTTTTGGTATAGTTGCGTTTTCGCAACATTAGATTTAAACCCATTTCTTCCCAAAGATAAATTCTAACTAATTGCATTAACTTCGAAAAAAATTTTTGAAAAATTTCGGTAAGTGGCTTCCAATGTAATATTGCGTTGACGTAATGTTTGGAGGTTTCTGGTAGAGAAATTTTTAACTGACCATTTAGGTTTCATGCATTCTTGTGGCAAACAGTTTTTGGTTTATATCAGGTATCCTGAAAACTAGTCACTACAGCGATATAGATGACATTTTTGGCTACAGTTTGTATTTTCATGGGGGGTTAGTTCTACCTTACCGTATTGCGTCTGATGATAATTCTAAATAGCTTTTTCAGAGACAGATTTAGTTTCGCTTGTTTTTGATATTTTCTATTTCAGATTTGAACGGGCATAGCAAAATTTAGGAGTTAAATTCAACACACAAAATATGTACATAGAGTAGGGCTGCCCAACATACATACGCTAGCCACAATTATGGCCGAGAACTGTGTTTTCTGGACTGCTACCGATTTCGTAAATAATTCTTTATGATTGGAGTAAAAAAGCAACTTGAATGAAAAGAATAATGTTCCTCCGTCCAACGTATAACCAGTCGAAAAAAAAAGAGAAAAAATTTACAAACATTTACCAACCAAATCTGGAAACGTAGTTTCATAGAATTGTTCTGACAAAATTGTCCACAAATGGAAAACGTTTCTACTCCCATACTTGTTGACTTTAGACCTTACCGTCCCAGCCAGCATTGGCGTCATATACATATCGTCAAAATAGTCAAAAATAAACTTCACTTCATGCATCACGAGTCGACTCTAGGGCGCATTGAAAGCGAAACACCACACTTCTGTAGACAACAAATATTTTTATAAGCGTATCTTGAAGTATTTGTTGTTGTTTCGTATGATTTACCACTGGTTTTGTTTAATCGTTGGGGTTGACTTATTCACTTTCCAGCTTATTGAGTTTTACAAGCTAGATTTTTCTATTTTCAACGACGTTTCGCCTTTATTGGCATCATCAGGTCTAAAAATACAACATACAATATCAATGAACCATGTACTAAACTCATGTATTTTTAGACCTGATGATGCCAATACAGGCGAAACGTCGTTAAAAATAGAAAAAATCTAACTTGTAAAACTCAATAAGCTGGAAGTGAATAAGTCAACCCCAATGAAGTATTTGTTGTTTGCAAAAGTGTCAACATGTTGCCATTGAGGCCATTCCTCCTTTTTTATGCAACTTTTAATAATCATTTTGACATGGGACTCATATGGAGTTATTTCGCGGTGTGCATTTTTCATTCATCACGAATTATACATCATTCATTCATTTTGCGTAAGTCATGGACATTTTTCACGGGCGATGCATTAAATATATACATACATATGTCAGATAACTATTACATCATCTTTATGAGTAACGATTTTGTAGTCTTTATCCGTAATAAGGCGCAAAGGCGTGTATAGATAATACAGGGGGACATCGTCATATACTGTTGTATGAAAACGTGATAAATGACAAAGGTATTTGGGCTGACGTGTAGTACATGAATGCTGGCTGGGTTTGAGTGAAGACACTATAGAAAGGATGTATCTGAAGAATGATCACGGCTTAAAATCGTTTTGGAGTTTATGTATTCACCACAAAGTGTTCCACTACTCGCTGTAGTAAATACAGTAAAACACGGTTATAACGATTTTGAAGGGTCCAGACAAAATAAGCGTTACCCAGCTAGACAATTGTCTCCGATCGAAATGTCTCCAATAACCTACTGAATCGATAAGTCATGGATAAAATAGCGATACAAGTCACTACATTGTCTACTATACTAATGTAATCGACAACCTTCGATCCAATTTCGATTATTTACATCCAATTATCTCCGATACACAACAGAATTGAAATGTCTTCGATCCGAAATCGAAGACCTATACATTCAGTTGTCTTCGATACCATTTGCATCAAAAAGTAATCGATATCCGAAAACCATGACGGGGGTAGGGGCTGACGAGCGTAGCGAGCAGGGGGCGAAGCCCCCTAGTTTTCCTAAAAAATTAATGTGCTTAAAAATGTGGACTTTCACTTGCAACAGAATCAGGGAAATAGGCCACTTTCATCTATTGACTTTATAAAATAAAACAAATCTGAAGTTCTTTTCCAATGAACTCCTTGAATAGAAATACCGCTATTTATGTTAAAGGAAATTTCATATTTCATCAGGGAAGGGATGTGAATTTTACAGGTAATATTTGACAATCCTGCAGCCGTTTTTCGTTCCCTTCATAAACAATTTTAATCCACAATTCCACAAAAATATTTAATAACCAAAAAGGTATTTTACGTAGACACTCATTAAAGCGTTATAAAAGTACCTACATGTTTGAGGACTGACACTTACAACAGTGAAAACGTTATTAAAAGTTATAAGTTAAGGCCTGAATAGACCTCGGGCGGAATGAAAATGAAATTTTTGTCCGCTGCGATTTTCTCAATGAAAATGCATGCTTACTGTCGTGGAACATGTCGGTAATGATGGGGAATTCCATAAGCTACAATCCGAATATGGTTCCAAAATTTTTCTCGGCCATTTTATGTATTATTTTTTGATTCCCCCGTCATTAGATATTTTCCACGGTGAAATGACCTGGGAATTGAAAAATAATACATAAAATGGCCGAGAAAAATTTTGGAACCATATTCGGATTGTAGCTTATGGAATTCCCCATCATGTCCAACATGTTCCACGACAGTAAACATGCATTTTCATTGAAAAAATCGCAGCGGACAAAAATTTCATTTTCATTCCGCCCGAGGTCTATACTGCGCTTTATAAGTAGATTTCTGCAGATCTCGATGCCACCTAACTGTCATTGCCGCGAACCTCTTGGTTTTTTGCTTTTGTTTAATGAGACACATGTGACTCACAAAAAAGTACTGTATAGGAATACCCATCATAGATAGTGAGGCGTTTAAAACTAATTTTAAGATATTGCTGATACTAAAGCTGCGGTTCTTAGTGAGAGATGCGCGCATGTTTAGCGTACATAAACTTATACATGACGAATTTTGTATTGCAATTTAATTTTGGTGGTTTTTGGTGAGGTTAAATTTACTGCTCGCTGCTCGTAAAGATCAGTTTTTTATTTATTTTTTCTGTAATCGACAGCGCCAACGGATTCTATTATATGAAATATTTTTGTCTAATATTACATTCCGAAATTTTTGTAACTAAATAAAACAAACAAAAAGTTTAAAATTGCTTATTATTTGGCATCCTGAAAATCATCGTAAACTACAAAATGGAGAATCCGGCTAAAAGTGGTCGATTAGATAATTTTGTTTAATTTAATAATTTCTACCATTTGAATCATTTCTCTTCATATTGTGAGCTGTAGGAAGAAAAGAGTAACACGTTGTGTTTTTGCAACGCTGGCTTGTAATGGGTCTAAATTAGATTCATACTTATGGTGTTAATTAAACGGTCAAAGCCCCAGGAAAAAATGGACATCAACAAATTTGTAATTTTAAAAGATTCAACGCGTTAGCCAATAGACTAGACAAGAGCTTAAAACGACAACTCGTCAAATGTGGTTTTGCGATATATGTACATAGTAAGTCATGCGGCTCGTTGAAAACGATAAACTTGTTTTAAATGTTTTATTTGAAGTCATACGAGTTAAACTTGTATTTTTTTGTATACCAATATTGTAATGGAGTTTACAATTTACACCTTGTTAAACACCTGTTAAAAATTAAAACCAATTTCATTATGTATGTATATGGGCATACATAATTTGATAATAATAGATCAAGAGGAAGCAATTCAAGGCAAGACATTGAGACATTCGAGCTATTCAAGTTCATTACATTGAACTTGTAATAATTACGAAAATTCCACAATTTACAGCACGTCTGTATTAAAGGACAACTTGGAAAATCTTGGCCTTCCAACAACAACAAAAAAAACACATGTCACACTATTATGTACTCATTCATTATCAGTAAAAACTAAACTGTTGTTGTAGTTTGTAAAAATTGGGCGGGCAATATCGTCCAACAACTACTCCTTTAAAATAAATTTCAAACATCTGATTCTGTCCATGTGGTTTTCTTATAAAATCTCCTTTTTTGAAAATATACAACATATTAATCAAATTTTTCATTTCTATTTCTATTCAGATCTTATTTCTACATCCTCCCTGACACCACACTCGGGTCCCGAACTGACACAAAACGATAAACTTTTGCAATCTCTCAAAAAACAGCTCAATATTGAGATGAAAGTGAAAAATGGCGCTGAAAATATGATACAATCGATATCGGGCGGTCATCATGGACGCGATAAAAAATTGCTGGCCGAAGCTCAACAAATGTTGGCCGATTCAAAGGCCAAAATTGAATTTTTACGCTTACGTATTATCAAAGTTAATCAGAATAAGGATCAAATGCAAAAGACGATCACGGACGAGAATGGTGATATGCGTCCTCAGCGTTTCGAGACACCACTTGAGGATCGTATTGAAGAGTTGCGACATCGATTGCGTATTGAAGCAGCGGTTGTGGACGGAGCGAAAAATGTGATACGAACACTACAGAATAATAAAGTACCGGATAAGAAGGCATTACATGAGGTAAGTGTTTTGATATACATATATGTTAGAAATTTCCCTCTGTATCATGGCCCCCTTTTTTGTACGTCCTTGTACTTTCGACTCCGAATCTGCTAGTTAAGTTACCCAGGCCCACCCTCTCTAACATGACCCAAAATTCTGTCCGTCCTTATAAGGTCAACTTATGCCGGTTCTTATTTTATTGTAAAGTGTCTTCAGTCTAACTTAAATGATGTTTATAGATTTTTTCAGTGGTATGTCTTACATAGAAATGTTCTTTTGAAGTGCATTATGAGTTCAGCTATAACCGTTCTCTTTTTTGTTTGAGAAGATGACAAAATCGGCCTATGATTTCTTCCTATAATATCAGTAGGGATTTTTGATGAAAGTAGTTTTTTCAGATTATATCTGCGATCAAATTTATGACTTAACAGCTTAACATATTTTCATACATATCAAAATAATATTAACTTACCACACTCCATGAAATAAATCTCTGCCAATTTTACTAAATAAATAGTATCCAATATCTTGTGTAAACAACTCTAACAATTCCGCACTATTATTCTTCTTTTATCCGCAAATATGTTGACATATCACTCGCACCATCATATAGCACTTTTTGCATTCTACCCCCAGGGTTCTTTCCTCAAAGATGGATTTGGGTCAACTTACTCATGGACACACATATATATTTAAATATGTAAACAATCGTTTTTTTCTGCTCCAGGCATCTCTGGGGGTTCATTATATTGAATAATAAATGCTTTCTGCAATTGTACATGTTTCGATTTCCAATATGTACATACATACTAATATTCAGCTGACTCATATTTCGTGCTCTTCGCAGCACACATATTATACACTTCGCTCGTGTGTGTCTCGAGTGTGTGTATATGGTGCTAATGACTGACTGGAAAGAAAAATGACCTAGAAATACTTTCTGTACAGGCAATTGACCAGAAAAATTAACAAATATGCAAAATGATTTTTCGCCTCGCCTCATTTTGTTCTGAATGACTTCTGATTGTATACAAAACAATAAGAAAAAGGATTTTGTGAGTGGAATACATTTCTTTGGCGCCGCATAGATCATAAGAGGAACTGAACTGATTTTTTAAGATGCTTGGTTTTGTTTAGATGTAGATATAGAGCACGAAATCAGGTAGAGTTAATGAAATTTTTATTGATTCCAGTAATAAAGAAATGTGTGCAATAAATTAAATGTTGCGCTGTTTTGTACGAATCGTGCTGTTAACAAGATAAATTTATTTTCATGAATTTGTGATTTTCCGGGTTCTCACTCAACTGAAATCGCAGAAAATCTACTACGATTTATATGAAATTTGGGTATTTGCTGCACTGCGGCATTTCAGTTCGAATCTAAATAACTGGTAATAAACAAAGTTCAATAATTCCTTTTCACATACAAACAGAAACAGATAAGTAATATTCCGTTGGTATTATTCTCCAATATTTCCAATGTTTTCTAGTGCTGTGTATGATTCATGGTAAACTAAGAGGCACATGCTTTGGTCAAGCTATTTCGAATTGTGTGTTCTCTCTATGAATACGTACAATTGTGAGTACTGTATATTTACCACCTGATGTTGCACCCGACTTTTATCGTAAGCATGCAGAGGATGTCTTGAATTGTTCGGAAACTTTTGCGAAGGCGAATTTCATTATAACAGGCGACTTTAATTTGAGAGAAATAAGCTGGGATACGCCATTATGGTCAACGGCTAATTCCAATACTAATTCCAAGAGTTCCGATATCATCGACATATTTTCATTTTTAAACTTAAACCAGTATAATCATGAAAAAAATATATCAAAAAATATACTAGATCTAGTTTTTTCCAATATTGATGCTGTTAGTGTAAATAAATGTAATCATCCTCTAATTTCAATTGATGTCTATCACCCAGCTCTTGAAATATTTGTTAATTTATCCGTTGCCAAAATATCTAAAAATTATATACCAACAAGTTTTTTAAATGTTAATGCTGCTGATTATTCAAGTCTCAATTATTCATTAAATTCTTTCGACTGGTCAATTTTAAATAATCTATCACTGAATGATTCTGTAAATACATTTTACAATAGTATTAATGATATAATCAATTTGTATGTACCACGTGTTCATTTAAATTATGATAACTATCCGAAATGGTTTTCGTTAGATTTAAAAAAACTTATCCAAGAGAAGAAAGCTATTCATTCCTATTATAAAGTTTCTGGAGATTTGCATTATTACAATGAATTTTCTAATATAAGGTCAAAGTGTAAGAAATTGGCTAGATCTGATTATAAACGTTATGTTTATAAACTAGAGTCCGATGTCCCAGTGAATCTAAAATATTTTTGGAGACACATAAATGCGAGGAAATCAGATGGAGGCTTACCGGGTACTATGTTTCTAGATGATAAAAGTAGCTCTGATTTAAGTGAAATTACCAATCTTTTTGCCGAATATTTTTCGAGAGTCTACTCAACTGATAACTGTGTTTATGATCCACCTTTTTTAAATAATTCATTTTGTTTATCACATTACTCGATCAGCTCGGAGTGTCTTATTAAAAACTTTCTGCACTTGATATATCAAAAAGTCCAAGTCCCGATGGTATTCCTGCAATATTTCTTAAGAATTGTGCCGTTAATTTAGTTGAGCCTCTTCGATACCTCTTTAATTTATCACTTTCATCAGGGCGTTTTCCTATGCAATGGAAATCAAGTTATGTTGTACCTATTTTTAAATCAGGGTTGAAAGAGGATATTCATAACTACAGACCAATATGTATAATGTCATGTATTCCAAAACTGTTCGAAAGTATCATAACTGATTATGTAACCCCTCTAGTGCGTCCGCTCATTATACCCAACCAACATGGTTTTTGCCTTGGAAAATCGACTGCAACGAACCTCTTATCATATGAAAATTATATACATAAATCTTTTTCGAACTCATTAGAAGTACATTCCATATACACCGATTTTGTGAAAGCTTTCGATAAGATTAATTTTGATCTTCTTGTGAGAAAATTACTTAAGTTTGGTTTTAATGGACCTCTATTGAATTGGATAAATGATTACATTAGAGATCGATCTTTAATCGTAAATATTGAAAATCATTTCTCAAATCCATTTGCCCCAACTTCCGGTGTTCCACAAGGATCGCACTTAGGCCCAGTATTGTTTCTTTTATATATCAATGATATTAATATGTTTTTTTCTGAGATTGAATTCCTACTTTTTGCAGATGATTGCAAAATCTTCAAATCAATTGGTTCTGTGGATGACATCATTATCCTTCAATCCAATTTAGACAGATTTTATATTTATTGTTGTTTGAACAAGTTAGAATTAAATTTATCTAAGTGTAAATCTATTGTATTTCATCGAAGTAATTTTTGTTTTGAAAATGTATACAATATAAACAATATTCCACTTGAAAATGTGAACTTTGTCAAAGATCTTGGCATAATGTTTGAGTCTAATTTAAATTTTACACGGCATATTAATCTCATTTCTGAAGAAGCTCGTAGAATGTTGGGATTTGTCATAAGAAATACTTATGAATTTAATAACATCAATTCAATAAAAACATTATACTTTTCTTTAGTAAGGAGTAAACTCGAATATCTCACAGTATTATGGAGCCCGTTTTATAAAACACATTCCCATACTATTGAAACGGTACAACACTTATTCTTAAGATATGTGTCAAAGAAACTCGGGTTGTCTCTCGAAACTATTAATTATGCTGAACTACAATCACTACTGAAAATAAATACGCTAGAAACCCGTCGATATTTCTTTGATGCGAATTTCTTATTTAATGTAGTTAATGGCTTTATAGAAGCAGCAGATATATTGCAGGAATTCTCATTCAATACTCCACAAAGATATACTAGACATCACGAACTTTTTCATTTAAACACTTATAGAAGTAACTTTAATGCCAACTCACCTTTGGAACGTTTAAAATCAGTTGGGAACCTAGTAACCAATCACCTTGATCTATTTAATACTAGTCGTTCAATATTAAAACAATTCGTATTTAATTTGTTTGAATAACATACCTACATTTTACAATTATATTTTCCACGTATTTCTGGATCAGTCTATTTAAATGAATACTTAATGAAATTTTACATAATCTTGATAAACTTAGCAATTCATTATTTAATTTGGTATTGTATTTGAGTTTTAGTTTAATTATTTTATTGAATTTCTATTTTAGTTTTATAAGTCTACCACTTTCATATAAATATGTATATCAAGGACAGATTGTCCGTTTATAAACAAATAAATAAATAAATAAATAGGTGAGTAGGCTTATTAGAAATTTGTTGCAAATATTTGTTGTACACACCCTTCTAGAACCGTTGAAGACAAAACTCCTCGTTTTTCAATAAAACAAACAAACAGATTGTACTAATACGCCAGTAAAACTTTACAAGAAAAAGGCCTTACCTCGGAATAAATGAAATACTACCGTTCTTTCGCTTATCTGTTTTAGAGTATTACTGGCTACATAAATCCAGACTTGCAACCCTAGGGACTGTGTGCTATTTTTTTGGCGAGCGAAAAAGAGCAATTTTTTTTACTCTTTTTTTTTGCCTTTTCAACAATATTTTTTAAAATAATTTTCTTGGATGAAAACTGTGTTTGGCAATTTGACAGACAGTAGACAAAATTTCCAATCCAATGATATCCTAACCAATTTTATATATTGACGGAATTAGAGGTTTTCAAAAATAGGGTATTTTTTTACCAAAAAATTGCGAATTTCAAGTTAATGTCGTT
This sequence comes from Microchrysa polita, assembly GCA_949715475.1. NCBI lineage: Eukaryota > Metazoa > Arthropoda > Insecta > Diptera > Stratiomyidae > Microchrysa > Microchrysa polita. The sequence continues at coordinate 83,964,465 of OX454419.1, read as the reverse complement.
TCGGCAAACAACATAAGCTTAGGATTCGCCTTTTTTGTGGAAAATTACCTATTTTTGAAAACCTGTATCTCCGTCAATATTTGACCTACAAAAGTGATTAGGATATCATTGGATTGGAAATTTTGTTTACTTTCAAAATGCCGATCATCGGTTGTAATTTTTTTTTTTTAATATTGTTGGAAATGTAAAAAAAGAGCAAAAAATGGCACTTTTTCGCTCGCCAAAAAATTACCACAGGGTCCCCAGGGTTGCAAATTTGGATTTATATAGCCAGTAATACTCTAAAACAGATACGCGAAAGAACGGTAGTGTTCCATTTATTCCGAGGTTAATGTCGATTTTCACTGGCCTATAATATAAAAATCAATACTTTATTTTATTGTCTAAGGCCACAAGCACATTCACGGCGAATTCATTTATTTGAATCTATTTAATTGGATGTGAATATATTTTCGTCTCGAAATCTCGTGTCTGTGCCGGCATGTGAAGAGGGAAAACAGGTGTTGATCCTTAAGTAACGTCGGAGCTAAGGTTACAGAAGTCCATTTCAGTTAGAGACCATGTTTTTGGTCAAAAGTGTGTTATTACTAAATTTCAAAATTAGAATATCAAAATGTATGCTATTTGAGATTGGCAGATTTAGCTAGGCCTGTTCGGTACCGAGATTTCAGTACCGCGGCTTCGGGTTTTTTTCAATACCCGGTACCACAAGCTGTTTCCCTGACTCAGGTTTTTTTTCAGTACCGACGGTTTTTTTTTAACTATAAGCCGGTTTTTTGAGTACCGGGTTAAAAACCGACTCAGGTTTTTTTCAGTACCGACGGTTTTTTCCCCATAAGCCGGTTTTTTTTTAGTACCGGGTTGAAAACCGGTACCAAAATACCTGAAAAAACCGGCTCACGGTTGGAATGAATCGTTCTTTTTAACTCGGTACCAAAAAACCGACTCGTCGGTCGGTTTTTTTAACTCGGTACGAAAAAAACCGGGATATCGGTAGTTTAGAATATCGGGTCCGATACCAAGTGAACACCGGTTTTGTACCGGGATCCCGGTTTGTGGAACAGGCCTAGATTTAGCAGTTCAAAGTGCCGTTATGGAAAAAAATCAACTTAAATTAAAATCAATTTTACAATTGGAAGCAACTTTGATATTTGAAAGTTGAAAAATAACGGTCAATGTGAAATACAGTAAAACTTCGTTATAACGCTCCCGGATATAACGTTTTCCCGGCTATAACGCTCTTTTTTCTCGGTCCCGGTCCCATTAGCATTTATTACAGGGAATTTCGATTCGTTATAACGTTTCTATTTCCCGGTTATAACGCTCTTTTCACAGTCTCACTTTCTTAAAAAAAATTATATTGACAAATTCATTGAGCACGTATAGTCTATCTTTACATTGTAATAATCACAAACGAGACCATGATGCACAAGTTGTTCCGTTAATTCACATCAAGGCCAAATTTCCTGGAAAAAGGAAAGACATAACAACAATTGAAAGTATAATTGAAGATCTCGTAATTGCATCAGCATCCGTCCACACCGAAGAGAACAAGAAAGAGGCGTCAAGCATGCCAAAAACATTTGCAGTGTTAGTTGCAATAAAGAAGATTCGAGCAATTTTTGCCTATAGCATGGACATAGAGGAAGGATTTTTCAGTAAATTGAAAACCTTAGTATTACTGCAGTCTGTTACTAGTCTCAGACAAAAACAATTATTTGTTTTTTTTTTTTTTTTTAACCTGTATCTGTTTTTTTTTTAAACCAGTAATCAATTGATTGCCATTTCCTTACTATTTCATTCCATGTATGTATCAATCGAATAATAAATTTTGCCACCTATAAAAGGTGTATGCGTCTATGAAGTATATTTCTTGGACTTCCCGGCTATAGCGTTTTCCCGGTTATAGCGCTTTTTTGGCTTAGACCCCAGAAGAGCGTTATAACGAAGTTTTACTGTATCTTGTACTTTCAGAAATGGAACTCACAGTTTAGATTTTGGTAAATAGGGAGGACGAAAATATCACTTTTCCACAACAATTCATGATTCTCATTATTATTATACATATATGGATAAGACTAATCAAGTGGTTTGTCATTTTGTTTTTAAATGCTTTTATATGACCGCAATAGAAGATATTCCTTCAAACCTACACGCCCCAACCAAGGAACTTGGATTCTCGAACACTTTGTACTCAGGAAGCCGAAAGATCGAAGCTTACACATATTATTGTCGGAAGGTTGATTTTAAAATTATTGAAAGTGAATAAAAACGAGACCGAGGCTAATTTCGGGCGCGGCCGAAATTTGGATACCCTTCGCTCCCCTCGGGCTAAAAGTTTTTTGGGGCGTATCTATGACTTGTGTTTAGTCCTCCCCGCTTCCATGCTTTTCCTTGAATTTTCACATAAGTGCCGTGGCGAAGATTTAATGGGGGAAGCGGGGGATGTGAGTTTCTTAGAAGGACCAAAGGGGGGGAGGTTGTACGGCAGCCCTATGAACGCATGGCCTTTCCATCAACTTTTACGTATGTTTGTGGCATCAATTAAAACAGATTTCTATGAGATTTGGTTGACATTGGTGGATACATAGAAAAGTTTTTCTTCGAAGAACCTAATTTTGGGGTTGGGTTTATATGCCAGCCCCACGACCCCATAGTCCGATTTCATTTATTTCCACATTTGTTATGTGGCATCAATAGAAATATAATTTTCTGAGGTTTGATTGAAATTGGTGTGCAAATAAAAACGTTTTTTCTTTGAAAAATTTGATTTGGAGGGCTTGGTTTGTATGGTAGCCCCATGACCACATGATCCGACTCCATCTATTCATACATATGTTTTGTGTCATCAATAGAAACACATTTGTGTGAAGTTTTGTTGAAATTGGTGAATAAATAAAAAAAAATTCTTAGAAGAACCTAGTTTGGGGGTCTAGGTTTGTATGGCAGCCCCACGACCCCATTGTCCGATTTGGTCGATTTTTACATATATTGTGTGTCAGCAATGAAAACACATTTGTGTGAAATTTTATTGAAATTGATGCATAAATAAAAAATTTTTCTAAGAAGAACCTAATTTTGGGGGGTAGGTTTGTATGGCAGCCCCACGACCCCCTTGTCGGATTTCAGCGATTCAAACATACAAACTGCCTGCAACAAAAAGAAGCATGTGTGCAAAGTTTCAGCTCCATAGCTTTTAAACTGGCCGAGCAAAACGCGTCGCAACAGACAGACAGACGGACAGACGGACATCGTCCAATCGACTCAGCTCGTCACGCTGATCATATATATATATATATATTTTATATGGTCGGAGATGCTTCCTTCAATGCGTTACAAACTTCATGACAAAGTTAATATACCCTTTCACTCTATGAGCGAAGGGTATAAAAATCGTCCATTTTTAACAAGTGCAGATTTTCTGGAAAACCCAATTGGAAAGTACATAAGCTACAAAAAGCTAAATGCGTCCCATTAGCAAAATACTTATAGAGAGGTTGGTAGGGGCGGCAAAATGTGAATGGCCTATAAGAGCGGCAAGTGTGTAAAACCGCCACTGGCATCAACATTACTGATTTTTAGTGTAAACTATCGTATGCTAAAAATGTCCGCTAATGTGAGGGGTCAAAATATTTTAAAGCAGAAGAGCTGCATTCAGCTTAGGATAATACGAACCGCATTATTGGCCCAATAGAAATATTTTCTAATAAATTACTTCGAGGCTCCTGCATAGTTTTTCACATTAATATAGTTTTTTTGTGTGAGTAACCTTTGGAAAGCTATTAAACAATTCAGACGTAATAAATCTGGGAAAGTGCGAATATTGGTGGCGGCAAGTAAAACGTGACAACGTCTTCAGTTGTTTCGCAGGACGACTCAGTTAAAAGGCCAAACATGTATGCTCGCTATGGACAGATAGGGCGGATCCGCAATCCGTGCAATAGCCGCCTTATTCTTTTCCTTGCAAAAAAAAAACAATTTCTATCACTAAATGGGCGAGGTAAAAATAATAACAGGTGTAATTATACGGATAGCTCTAAAGGATCAGATTCTGTTGGCCGGCCTTATCAATCCCTCAATTAAACGAGACCGAGTTCTAATCGTGCGAATAGCACGATGAGTGTATACCCTATACCCATGTACAGACCTAGAATGCGCGTAAAACCGAAAATATTCAATTTAATTTTTTTTTTAAGGGGGGAGGGGTAGATGGGCTGAATCTCGCACATCTTTAATATCTTATAACGGCATCCAGCAGCTATCATTTGCGATAAATTTCAAGTTTTTCGGGACATTCTATCAAAAGATATGGTGGAATATTGCTTTGTAGGGGATGTAGGGGTAGGGGAAGGCGGACCTTCTCCACTTTCCACTAACTTCAAGCATAAGTCACAATTAGGCATTGATGAAAATTTCAGGTCCCTAGCGACATTCTGTCGAAAAATATGGCCGAATTACACTATCACGGAGGGGTCACTTGTATGGGAGGTAGGGGAACCCTTGGTCCGATTTGGCCCATTTTCAATACCATCCAAGCTTTTATCGAAGCAATCATCTGACCGAAATTTCAAAACGCTAGCTCCATTATTTCGGGAGTTATCGTGCGAACTGACAGACACACGGACGGACAGACAGACAGACGGACATGGCTTATTCGAATCAGGGACCGACCCTGATCATTTATATATATACTTTGCCATACCTCAGGTGGCTCCTTCGAGGTGTTACATAAATCGTCGTAACAAAAACAATATACCCTATACCATATTATGGGTATAGGGTATAAAAAAGAATTAACTCGGCCTGAAACGCCACATCTTGTGTTACCTTATTTCGAAAAAGAGGTCCTACATATTTTTAGCAGTCAAAACAGGCAAATCTGTTCCATTACACAAAACAATCCCGAACAAAAAACACGCCTAGCAAAGTTTTCCCTAATCCTCGTCGACAAACTGCCATCATGGCATAATTTGCTCAGACAATTGTATCCCCTATAGCAGTTCAAATTTGAAATGATCGAATCAATCAGAAAATTAAAACTTAAGGGCTTAAATCGGGCAATTGGATGTACACTTAGAGAAAGCATAGCAACCCATGCCATGCGTTAGTCCAGAGTGGCTATGTGTTAGAGAAAGCATATTGTCGATTAAAGCTTATTGAATTGCAAATTCAAAAACAGGGCTTCTCATATCTGTAACAGTTGATTTTATATAAATTTTAGTGTAAATCGGTCCAAAAATGTTTCCTTGAAACCTAAATTTTTGAATCCGAATTTGTGGGTATGATTGCTGCAGGTCCACTGGGTGTCTTGTACGCGGCGGCCAGATCTTCATAAAAAAATGAATTAGGATGTTTGTTAGGGCGTCCCGTTCATGTATGAAAAAAGGAAAAAAAACGAGAACGAGGCTAATTTGGGTCGCGGCCGGATTTCGAATACCCTTCGCTTTCTTTCGTGCTAATAGTTTCATCGGTGACCCTATGACTTATGTTCCGATTTCGTCCTTTCTTAAATCATTCTTGTAACTTGATTTTTGGATGTGCGATTTCTGCGGCAGCTCCATAAACCTCTCATCTTATTCATGCCGCGTTTTCACATCAGTTACGCGACGTCGATAGAACAACACTTGTGTGAGGGTTGGTTCGCATTGGTACATAATAAAAATAACCAAATTTTAGAGGGGGTATCCTTCAGAATCGAATTGGGGGGGGGGGGGCTGGGATTGCATGCAACGTATGCAAAATTTCAGCTCCATAGCTTTTAAACTGGCCGAGCGAAACGCGTAGCAACAGACGGACAGACAGACAGACGGACACCGCCCAATCGACTCTCCTCGTCATGCTGATCATATATATACAGGGTGTCCCGCAACTGGTTAGCCATAGACCAATGGTAGACTCTACAGGATGTTTTAGGAAAAATTTTGCCAAAATTATTTCTCTAGCTTTTACCGTTAAGGAGTAATTGCGTTTTTTGTGATTCTTGTCAAAAAACACGACTTTTTTCGAAAAACTCCTATTTTCTAGCTTCCACTTCAGCCAAATCAATGTTTTTCATAACAAAAGAAAAGAAATTTTAAGGAGCGATGCCAAAAATATTCTCAGAACGATCTACTACCGGAATTGTTATCATCGTGTCTACGAAATGTTTACTATTCGCAAAACATGAACAATCATTTTACTATGGACACCATTACGAATATAATGATAAAATTTCTATTCATTTGAACGAATAGCGCATAAATGTGTAGAAAGATGCACTCGAGCGTGTACATATTTATGCCAAAAGTGTGTTAAATTGCAGGAATTCAATGTATTGCTGACCCAAATGTTGTTGGCATAAAATCGCTTAAAAAGATGCACAACACGCTGTCTACGAGAACATTATAATTTTTGCAAATGTCGAAAGGGAAAATTCAATTCGATTCGGAATAAAATATTTAATTTGAATTTGATGTGACGAGAAATTGTCGTTTAAGGGGGTGGTTTGAAAAATTTATTTTGGAATTTTCAAGATTGAACTTACGCTACATTATATGAGAGTGTGTATGTCTTAAGAGTCACGTTTTTGTGTCACCATTATACAGGTATCCCGCATAGGACAAATATATAGTTTCAGCAAAAACATCATCAATATAACTTTGGTATTTTTTTTGCGGATGTCTAACAAACACAACAATTTGTCTTGTTAAATTTTAATTTACCCTTATAAATTTGACTTAAATTTCTGAAACATAAAATTTCATAAAAAATAAAAATTTTCTTGATTTCAAATATGTTGCCATGCCAAGATACATTAATCCAAATATTTTTTTCATTAAATTCGAAACAATAATTTCATAACGGTACTTTGAACTGTAAAATCCGCAGAGTTGACAAAAATTGCAATGACATGTGTCGTTAGAACTTTAGAGGAGTAGTAAGTACATTTTAATTCAACCAGACAAGTAATGATTTTCGCAGACTACCAAAACAAAAAACTCAATGACAGCATAACGGTAAATTTTTTACCAAAATCACTTTTTACTCAAAACAATATTGCCCTATCAACCCTTTCAATATTTCCCTCGCCCCCAATGCGGTTCATATTCTGTATAAAATTCAAGTGTAAAAATTAGCTGCCGCCTTACCAAAAAAATGGGGAATTTTTCAATATATAATGTCAAACTTATCCGAATGTCATGCATTTATGAAAATTTCATAATATGCTGTTATGGGGGTGGTAGCTTAATGCTATATACTTGTCTATCTATATGACTTGTGTATGCATCATATGAATTTGAATATCTTTACTCATTCACCATGCCGAGACACGCGATAAACTGTGCGCAAAATCCCAGGAAAATGAGCTCTTTTTTAAAAAGAGAATATTCTTTCAAAATTGGGATGAAATATTTCTGTAAATAAAATAAAGAGATTTTCGTTGTCTCTTTCAGTTACACAAATGCGAAAGCTTTCACTTTCTTTATGGCAAAACAAAAAATTTAATTCTGATTCGTGTTGAGTCAATCGTTTTCACACTGTTATGTATCTATTATCCAAAAAGAATTTTTGAAGGATGAATACATATTTCATTGCATAATTTAAATAAATTTTTCATTCATTTTTTTAGACCAATGGTGAATAAAAAGCTTCAAAAATATTGTTGTTTTTGTTTTGTTTTTTCTGACCGATCCGCGGATGACCTCGACTCACACACTTGGCTGCCTATACAGAAATAGGGAAATTGAACATTTTTCTAGATCAATGTCCGCGCGAAGTTTTCTTTAATTTTCACTTTCTTGGCAATTGTTGTTTGACGAACGAGTTGGTGGATCGCTCCTCCGTTCGGTTCTATACACTCTCTTCGCAAGCGATTGGGAAAACTTAATTTCCTAGGCTGCTGCGCGCCTCCTGTTTGTCTATAATTTGCATATTCTTTTTTTTTTCGCTTTTCCCAAAAAGTTTTCTTTGAACGCGCAGTACGAATCTATAGATCGACGACGGTGGTGGCGACCGCATCAGCACAGTAATTTTTTGTATGTGATCCGCGCGAATGTTTTTAAATGTCCGCCAAAGAGAGAAAATGAAGTCCACCTAGCCACTCTATTCTATTCTTGTGAATCTATTCTTTCATGTTGTGTGTGACGAAAATAGATATTTTTCGATCGGTTAATTTTCGAAAATATATGTATATACGCCAAAATAGAAATTTGGTTTAATCTTAGATTGAAAATGGTTGAAGCGTTTGTGTTTTCCTCTTGTCGCGATTTTGATTACTTTTTGGAACGCGCATCCAATTAGGAAAGGTCCTCGGGCGGAAGAATGAATAGAGTGGGTTGATGACTCTCTCGAGTGGTCAGGTGCGGAATCGTGAAGTTCTGATTTTCTCCTATGAATTTCATTTAGTGCTAGTTAAGGCAACGTAGTGGCTGTATTTCGTGTCGTGTTCAAAAAGATCAGTGCGCAAAAATGTAAAAATTGAAAATTTGACAATTTTTGAAAAAATGGGATGACAGTGTCGTAGTGTTAATTATAAAGTGATCCTTCGAAGAAGTTAAAATCGTTTTTTAGTAGTGTCCCTGGCGATTTACGCCCAAAGAAAATGGCTTCGTGAATTCAAGAAAAAATCTCCGGTAAAAAATATAGTACGTCAAAGAAAATTAGGTGTGGGTAGGAATGGCGTAAGATCCCGTGCCCGTGTGAAGTGTGAAAAAAAATAAAATTTCTGAATGTGCTTTTTTCTGTCATACATAACACATGAACGCTTGTGAATGCATACATATGTGCTAGCATTTATACAGAATTTAAGGAAAAAATTATGCGTTTGTGCGGATTAATTTGATTTACGGCAAGAGACAAGTTTATCCTATTGCGTCAAGATATGAATTGTGATACGAAGACAGAAGGCAGCGGCGGCGATCAACCACAAAACGATCCACAATTTCAGGATTCCCAGAAAACTAGACGACCAACCGAACTTACAGCCAATTGGACGGTACATGCACAGCTGACCATTTCGCGTCCGGATAGTCAGTCGACGACAGGTGACGATCAACAACAGCAACAGGCATCGAATCCGGTACGTGTTGTATACAAATGGAGCTCGGACAATGCCAAACCGCAATCCGGCAATGATGATCAGGCGTCACAATCGTATGGACCCGATTCTACTCCAAAAGTATAAGAAATAAAATTTCGATAATATCTTATGACTAATTGGAATTTTCTTATATTTTTTGCTCTAAAACAAAAAAGGACCAAAATGATAGCTTCCATTCGACCACAACTACAACCGAAAAGTTGCCATCCGATTCCGGACATAGTAGCTCGAATTTTTCTAGGAAGAATTACGGAACACGATGCAAGAGTACTTGTAGCATTGTACTGTCAGCTGTTGCTGATTTTCTTCCAAACGTGGCTGATGTACCGGAAGAGCCGGATCCGTTCTATTTTAACACGACCTCTACGTATAATGTTCTCCCCGATCAGGTAAGCGTTGAATTGAAGTGAGAGCAGCAGACGAGATGATGTAGATGTTAACTTGAAACAATGTCCCTCTCTATGAAATTCACAAAAGTTTAAAAAATGTTTATAAACATTCGCGAAACATAAAAAAGACAAGAAGTCGTCGCTGTATGAATTTGAACAGATACGAAACATGAAAGGCAAGAAGTTGTTGCCCCGCAATGAAATTCAAACAAATTTATAAAAAAAGTTTTTAAATATTTGCCAAACATGAAAAAGAGAAGAAGTTGTTACCACTCTATGAAATTCAAAAAAATATTAAACAAAATTGCAAAAACAATTGCGAAACAAATAGCAGACGAGAAGTTGTTGTTCCACTATGAAATTTGTCAAAGGTTTACAAAAATGTTTATAAACAATTCATCATTAATGTGGCGCGGTAGCCCGACGTCGATCCTTGGCCGCCTGTATGCATAAAACAGTTGCGAAACATTAAAGAAAAGTTGTTGTCACTATATGATATTCTAAAAAGGTTTTACAAACAGTTGCAAAACATAAAAAAGACAAGAAATTGTTGTCCGTCTATGCAATTTAAAAAAAGAAAACAGTTGCTTGACAGCAAAATAAAACAAAAAGTTTTCGTCCCTTAATGCAATTCGGAAAAACTGGTTTGCAAACAGTTCCGAAACAACTGACTTTCTTTGAATTTAGAAAAAAGTTTAAAAAAAAATCTCCATAAACAGTTGCGAAACATAAAAAGGACAAGAACTTTTCGTCGCTCTATGAAATTAAAGAAAAAGTTTAAGAATAGTTTGTAAACAGTTGCGAAAAACGTTTAAAAGATGTTAAGATACATTTATAAAACATAAAAAAGACAAGCTGTCATCCCCTTATGCAATTCGAATGACATTTAAAATTGGTTAACAAACAATTGCAAAATATGCAAAACATAAAATAGGCAAAAAGTTATCGCCCCTCTAGGAAATTGATAAAAGAGCTTAAAAATGTATACAAACTGTTGCAAAACATTAAAAGACAAGGAGCTGTTCGTAAAAAGTTTAAAAAAAAGTTTACAAACTGTTTCGAAACATAAAAAAAAATTTGTTTAGCTCTAGGAAATTTTAAAAATGTAAAAAAATCTGTTAAACAATTGCGAAACATGAAAATGACAATAAGTTGTTGTCACTCTATGAAATTGGGAAATACGCTTAAAAAAAACAGTTGCGAAACGTTAAAGAGACAAGAAGTCTTTAAATATTTACAAACAGTTGCCACACAAAAAAAAGAAATCATGCTGTCATCCCCCCCAAAAAAATTTGACAAAACAAAATCCAAAAACGTTCATAAATAGTTGCGAAACATGAAAAAGACCAGAAATTGTTGGTCATCTATGAAATTCGAAAAAAAGTTTGAAAAATGTTTTTTTTTAAACATTTGCAAAACATTAACAAAAAATCTAAAAGTTGTTGTCCCTGTTTATAAACGTTAGAAACACAGAAGAACATAGAAAACTTCAGAATATTTACAAAAAGTTGCGAAACATAAAAAGAAACAAGAAGTTGTCGTTCCTCTATGAAATTAGAGAAAAGTTCATGTTGCGAAACACGAAAAAGACAAGAAGTAGTTGCGCCTGTCTAAGAAATTCGAGAAAAGTTTAAAAAACGTTTATAAACACTTCCGAAGTATAAAAGAAAGAAGTTGTTATCCGGATGTTGTTGTTGTTTGAAACATAGGTGAAGCAAAGAGACAACATTTAAACATTATTAATAAACACAGTTTCAAAACAAAATTCGAAGAGAGGGAACTTTCCAAGTGGTTATCGTCATCTTCTCTGAATTGCTTTACAAATCATAAGCCTCTCTACTCTACTTCAATTCCTTATCTAGACAGTGGACGAATCTGCAATTACGAGTTTCGGACCATCGAAAACTCTATCATTGCGTGATGCATTCTGTCAAACCAGTGACACGGAATCGACTAAGCAGCGATCACTCGCCACAAAAGCGAGCAACGCCGACTCCAAATATGAGCGAAAACATGGCTATCCTTACGACTATCGACGATACACGGAATCATTGCTGCCACCGCCCGTTGTTGACGAGGGAGACTCATTTTTGGTTTGGTCTTTTTTTCCAAGTTATTCAAAGTCCATTTAATTGTTCTCTTCTTATTTTCACAGCCCTCTTATGCTCAAAGCTCGCTTCATCAACAGCCACCGCCGTACTATTCAAAGTCAAATCCGGAAGTCAATAGACATATTCCATCTGCCACCGGAACGGCTGCTACTACAAGTGCATCGCGAAAGCAAAGCGAGGCCAAAAGTGTCTCAGATGCACCAACAAAAAAGCCACCACGAACTGTTCATATTGATGTCTATTGCACCGGTTCGGATGCTGAAGATGACGACGATGAAGACGATGATGATGATGATGACGATGAGGATGATGCATCCAGTCAATCATCGGACAATCGCAATGAGCTTGAATCGAATTCAACACCACAAACGGTCTTGGATACAGAACAGATGCGTCTTCGACATCAACGTGCGGGTAAGAATGAACTTCCGCGTCGTCTTATAGCTCAACAGCAACAACAGCAGCCAGAACAGCAACACCATCAGCAGCCAATTCCATGGAATCCTCAACAGTCACCGCCAGCATATGATTCCCCGAATGCTGCCAATGGGCCACAATTGGGTCATGCACTCATCCATTCGAATACGGCCGATGAAATATCGGAATCAAAACAGATCTTGTTCAAGAAGCACATTGGCGATCAGCGCAGTAAAATTAACTTCCGCAATCGATATTTTCGACGTGATCAAAGCGATGACGCCATAAGTTCCAACTATCCGAACTCATCACGTTCGACAATGCGTGACATGACATGTAGCAGCATCTCCAGCGCGCTAGCTTCCACCTCGGCCATTTATGAAGACGTCGACACGTCGTGGAAGGAGACTGAACTTGAGCCGGAAGTGGCCACCACTATTACAAGTCTGGGCAAGTCAGATAGTTTTGAATATGACAATTCACACGATCGCTTGCGAATTCGAACTATGGACAATGTATGGTCGCAACCGCCCCGACCGGCTAGCGAACATCCAAACGATTTAACCGTGCCACAAAGCACACACCAAAAACGCATTCAAGAGTTCCTACAAAGTTACAGTCGTCCTCCGCCACGAACGTATCACGACACAATAACCTCCGATTTGGATCATCATCTGGACACTGATCATCAGTATTTTTTCCAACGTTCAACTATTCCCGAACGCGATGAATCCGTGCCGGATCAATCGGAAACATTGGCTGTGCCGCAAACATATCGACTGGGTATACGACCCGGTTTTATTGTCGGTCAACAACATTTGGAACCATCGAAACCGCCAGCCGAACTTCCCGGAAAATTGCAATATGGGCCTGAATATGTGAAGAGTGGTAGCGAAACGTCCACGTTATTATCAAATTTGTCGGGTTACACAACCGATTATTTGCAAAAGGCCAGGCGATTTGGTGCCGTTGTTACGGCTTTGCGAAAGCCTGGTCATCATATCGGGCCGGCGAAAAATCCCGATTGTCAATGCGAGCATTGTCGACGTTATATAGCGGAACGTACGGAGGGGCGTAGTCGAGCCTATTCGGCGGGCGATGCACCATTTTCAGGTTCGCATTTTTGGTTGAGACGATCGACGCCGGGAATTTAAGGTTGAATGAATTGAGATTTTGTAGTAGGGGGTTAGGGGCGGGATTTCGGCGCCTAGAAGCGTACGGGTTGACTGCACTAGAAAGTACTGGATCGTATGTGAATGCATGCGAGTGAGGAGATTATGAGCCGAACTTCAGATCATTGGGATATACGAACTCTAAATAATGACCATAATGCAACAGGCTGAAAGAGAGAGGAAGAGAGTGACACTACCCAATAAAACTAACGTGATTTCGTGGAGAATATTCAATAATTTAGTTCAGCATTCCCTAATATGTATGAATGTCCTTCTGTTTACGATTGTCGAACTATTTTTCCTTCGCCAGAACAGAACAAATGTTCTTAATTTTCCAGAAAAAAAATATATCGCTTATACATTAATTTCATTGCTAAAGTACAAAACTTCGGATTACCTGAAAGTAGTGCCTCTTTCTGTCTCTCTGTTACGTTTTTCAATAGATTGCATTTATGGCATTAGTATTGCGAAGCATTTAGCAAAGAATAGTCCAAACATGTTTCTTGTATCGTCTGGTGTACGTGGCAATGCTTTACCGTATTTAATTGTTATGCCGGCAGATTATCATAGATTTAGGATATATTATGAGCGATAACAGTTAATGCCTCCTGATAAAAAATAATAACAGAAAACTCGCGTCATTGTGTAAATGAGTAGGTATGTCAAAATGGGTATAATATTCCACAGTGACTATAAAAAAAAAATTGTTTTAAATACACAGATGTGCCTCATTTAAAAAAAACACATTCTGAAGATTTTCTTAACTAAATTAACTTGCAAAACACAAAACGGTATGTTATAAATTAAAAATATAATTAAATGAAATATATACGATATTTGTCGTGTTATTGTTGATTTTATTATTATTATTATAATTATTCTAATTATTTTATTATATTTCAATAAGAATATTCAATGTTATACACTGAAATTCCTGTGCGTAAAAATAAGGTCTGAGGACGAAACAAAAATGTACTCGTATAGTGTGTAAAAAAGATATTCAGCTGATGCAGTCCTTCATAAAATAAGATGTAAATTAAAATATTGTAATAAATACAATATGAAGTTTAGTTTGCGTTTTTTTTTTGTGGAAAAATCGTAGAATTCGGAACTTCCCTCTCTCGAGTCCTTGCCTAACATGTCGCGGAAGTGGAATTTTTGTCCATGACATTTTGATTTAGTAATTAGTAGTAGTAATCATAATAGCAACCCACCGGATATTGTTGCGTAAGAAAGCACAGCAGAGCGCCGATTATCCGAACTAATGGCGACAGGTATGGTTCGGACAACCGTAAGTTCGATTTATCGAGTTCCCATCGAAAAATCAGACGAATGTCAAAAAAATTATTCAAGTGACAAGCTGAAATTGTACGAAACCACTAGGCCTGAACGAAAACGAAAAATTCGCAATCGAGTATACAGACCTAGAAGACACGCAAAATACATATTCAACATCAAGTTTTTTGTAGGGAACTGGTCGGATCGAATCAACTTTAAATTTTTTATAAGAACATCCAACAGCTACAATTTGGCCGAAATGTTCGGCTAGCTTTTAATCACTCATCGCAGAAAGTCCAAAAAGTATATTTTTCAGGAGAGGACAAGAACTGTTGCATTAGAGTAGTATTATTTCGGGTATTCATAATGAACGCTATGATATCCATTTGGTTGACTGGCTGGAAACGATACACCAATAGGTGAGTTTCTGACTCGGTTAAACATTTTACCAGAAAAGCCGCCAAAAAGATTACATACTGTGAGAATCAAAAGTGAAGGCACACTTTGAAATATGATTTTTGACTCAAAATATATCTATAAGTTTTAAGAATCGAAAAGAGCTTAATGTCTCAAATCAAAGCTTTATTCATTGTAAATAAATTATACAATTTTCATAAGAATTCGAACAGTAATTTACAAATAGCAAATAAAAATATGAAAATGGTGCTATTGTTAAGAATCAAAAGTAATGGCACACGTTGTTTTTATTGTAGGAAAAAAAGGACTATGCTTAAAACTAATATTTTGTCGGTCCACCTTTTGTTTTTATTGCACCCTGTAATCAAATTTCAAATTCAAATTCAAATAAATTTATTCACAAAAATTAACAAATTCAGTCTTAAATCTATGTTACAAAAATTCTTCTTTGTGCTTTGAGTCTACCCAAAAGCTAAGCTTGTGTGGGTAGAGTAGTTTGTTAATATACATATCAACTAAAAAAGTATTTTTTAATTTTATAACTTATTTACAACAACCAATCAATTATTCATTCATTATTATTTATTTATTTATTCACAGAAAATTAAAGATAGTGTAGAATTCTTCATATTTTAAATTGAGGAGCCATTTTTTCACGCGATATTTAAATAGATGAAATCCGTTGATATTACGTATCTCAATTGGCAATAAGTTAAAACTATTCGGACCTATGAAGGACACATATTTTTGAGAGTGTGTTTTATGATGCAAGGGAATGTAAAGTCTTCTATTGTTATAACGAGTATTTCGATAATGTATGGGGGTTATTATATATGTTTTATACGTGTAATATAAAGCAGACTTAATATAAAGTTGTTTTAGACTTAATACTTTAGTTAATTCAAATAAATTAGAGGTGGGAAACATTCTCGGAAGTGCAAATATATTTTTTAATATTAACTTTTGGGTAATTTTTATGTTTTGTAAGTGAATATTGAAGGTTCCTCCCCAGGCAGTAATGCAGTATTGTAAAACAGATTGTATTAGAGAAAAGTATATAATTTTAAGCTGTTCAGTAACCAAGACTTGTTTTAATATATTTAAGACAAAGAAACTTTGTCTTATATTTTTGTTAATGTACTCTGTATGCAAATTCCACTTAAGGTGTTGGTCAATCTTAACCCCTAAATAGGTCAGGGAAGGTACTATAGTAATTACCTTACAGTTTTCAGTACATGAGGTGGAACTTGTACATATATTGTCGTGAAAATGAATCTGATCTGATAGGGGTTGAGTTTGTGAGTTGATGGTAAATGTAATAGCCTTGGTTTTTTGGACGTTTAGTTTGAGACGATGTTTTGACAGCCATTTTAGGATGCTTCCCATTGCGGATTGAGCTGAGGTAAAGCATCGATCCCATGACGGTCCTGAGCTTAATAACACTGTGTCATCCGCAAAAGCTACTATAGTGGTATTTTCAAACTTTAGGTTGCACAATTCATTAACGTAAATAAGATATAGTATAGGCGAAAGTACAGTTCCTTGTGGCAAGCCTACATTGCTATTGTCTTGGCATAGACTCTACAAGATACATGGTTACTCCTTGCGGTATACTAGCCCATTCTTCAAGTAGAGCCCGCTTCAAATCTTCTTTGTTGAAAATTTGTCTCTTCCGAACACGCTGATCCAAAAATTTCCCATAAATGTTCGATGGGATTCAGGTCTGGAGACTGAGGAGGATGATCGAGTTGCTTTGGTGTCCTGTACACTAGCCATTCTCTTACCAGACAGGAGGTATGTTTCAGATCGTTGTCCTGTTGGAAGATCCACGTCCTAGGTAACTCGAGTTTTTGGGTACTAGGAGCTCGATTTTCCTGCAATATTGATAAATAATGCTCCTTTTTCATAGTGCTATCTATGAACACGAGATTTCCTACCCCCACCGCCGACATACACCACCACACCATAACTGAACCTCCCCCATGCTTTACTGTCGATTTAACTTTTTTTTCTTCAAACTCGGAATTTTTCTTCTTTCGTCAAATTTTTGAGCCTTTTTTAGCGCGAAAAATCTGAAATTTGCTTTCATCGCTAAATAGGGCAATCCGCCAGAAGCCATTTCCACCATTTCCATACTTTTTTTGCATACTGTCTCCTCTTCTTTTTGTTTTTATCCGAAACAAAAGGCTTCTTCTTTGGGGCTCGTCCATGCAAGCCATTAGCATTTAATGCTCGACGGATCGTACACGCATTTATTGGCTGGACGGAATCACGGGTAATATTTTCAGCAATTTTTACAGCACTTGCCCTCGGATTAACTTTCACTTCCTTAACAATGTTTTTAACTCGAACCGGATTAAGTTTTTTAGGTTGTCCAGAACGCGGCAAATTTTCTAGTTTTCGACAACTTTTATATTTCGAAATGATGTTTCTCACTGTGGAATAAAGCCTTTTAACTATTTTTCCGATTTCACGAAACGATTTTCTCTCTTTCCATAAATTTATTATAATTTTTCGGGTTTCCACTTGCGTTTCGGTTCTCATTTTTCTAAAAAGCCTTTTATACTGAACAATTGAAAAATTGGCATTATGGATTATTAAAAAACAAAATAGCATAACCGGTTTTCATAACAATGCACCACCATGCTATGTGAATAACAAAAACGGTTCAAAAAGATATTATTATTAAGGAAAGTTGCAAGTGTGCCATAACTTTTGATCCAAAAAAATATGACAATTTTTGAATTTGTCCTTGCTAAATTGAAACTATTGTGTGGATTTGAATGAATTTGATAAATTTTATTTGTAATGAATATCGCTTTAGGATAAAACGATTTCCCATTCCATAAAATTTACGATTATAAAATTATGTTGAATAAAAGACAGTGTTTCGAAGTGTGGCATCACTTTTGATTCTCACGGTATGTACAGTAGAGCGTCGATTATCCGAAATAATGTTGGCAAGGGTTTGTTCGGATAAACGAAAGTTCGGTTAATCGAACTTGCATAGAAAGATTAGAAAATAGCCCAAATGTGAAATTACCCGACAAACTGAAAACTGATTCCATTTTTTTTTACCAAAAGGTGTAGATTCTCAAGCTAAGTGTTTTTACTAAATATCAAAAAGAACCCTATACATGCAATTTTATTTGGGTACAGGGCAGTGGTCTCTAAAGCGCGGCTCGCTAGCCACATGCAGCTCTTTGGCCTATGCAGTGCTGCGCTCTTCAATGACTGAAATCATATTCAAACTATGACACATTTTTTGGCAGAGATCCTTCATAAAAATGTTTGACCCTAATCTGTTAAATAACTTTTCACCCTAATCTGCTTAAAGCCCTCAATGACTCTCTCTCTTCATTACCGTAACTCCTAGTGGAGCATGGTGCCTTGATGACTACCGTGTGTAGTCATCAACGTTACAAAGACAACTGAATTCGGAGTGTGATACGGTTGTCAGCCATACCACTTCCTAGTCGCATTGTTAGTTTATTATTCTACGATAAGAATATTTCTTATCATCTTCTTCTGAATAATAAACTTGCGACGAGTCGTGCCGAGTTTGGAAACTCGTTTCTCTATGAGTGTCTATTTCACAGAGTGGCGACCGAACGATCACGGCCACAGAGCACGACAATGACTCTAGTGCCAGAAATATCAGTCCATGTTTTAAAATTTTTTCAGTTTTTTGTATAGATTATCGCACAAATAATTCACTTTTGCAGAGCAGCTATGAGGCTCCTTGTAGAGTATCTTTCGCGACTACCCAAAATGGCATGTCGCAATTTGAGGGATTAAATCTATAAAATCTGTAACAGACGACCTGCTACAATTTTAATTTTGTCATGACATTTCGCATAGCCCCGAAGGGTATCTACTCTGCAACAAGCCGCATAACTGCTTTACTAAGGTGAATTATAGTTTTGCTTTGGTTGGCGCAAACTTGGATAATTTACTTCGCTGTAATACCTCGAGTACCTCGATAATGACCCATTTCGTACTAAGGTTTTCAATGTTGCCTAAATAAAATCATCAAAGGATTCCGGTCAGTAAAATTGCCAAATCGATCGAGAATTTTTTTTCCCACTGGCTAATTTCATTAAACGTCAACTTAACGTTATTGAAAACCTATTGCGAAAATTGTGCGTATACGCAATTACGCGGTTGGAGGCCGACAGGACCATGCTTACGTCGTATGCAAGGCACACTTAGCATTTGTGGTCATTTCTGGGTCATAGCACTTTTCGCACCTTCGACGATCGCGCTAACTTCAACCCTCATTTATCACATCGGGTCATACCAACGACCAACCCTTCAGCTTGACACGATTGTTTACTGCGGCTTCTTCTATTCTCTGAAAAATCACAGCGGAAACCTCAAGGCGTCTTTTTATTGAGTTAATTTCCTATTTGCTGTCGGTAGGAAGAAGATAAGGACTAGCACAAAGGAAGTCCTTTTAGAAAGCATAAGCTGCCAAACTAACCCACGTCTCAATTGCAAGTGGTGTAGGTAGGAATAGCTTTTTCGGATTCTAACTCACGGAATGCAGCCAATACTGGAAGTAAATATCATTCAACACTTGATTGAATGTAACCCCCAAAAGTCTTCGTAAAAATCACGCCATTCCGTTTTTAGGGTTTTTTTGATTTTTTTTTTTTCAAAAATTCTAAAAAACCCTAAAAAACCCTTATGAAATTGATTTTGTTCGTCCGTCCGTCCGTCGTCCGTCGGTTCACTAAATAACTCGCGAACGGCTCAACCGATTGTCATGAAATTTGGTAGGAATGTGTAGAATGGTTACAGTCTTTGGCACAAATACCTTAGAAATTGGTAGGAAGAAGATAACAGGGTGTTCCGAACGTTTGAAAAAAGTCGACTTTTTTAGTTTTTATCGGAGATTGACGTATGTGTATTTAAATGAAAGATCTAAACGAGTACATCTCATATCAGTTAAAGTTTTCCAGTTTCGAGTAACGGTAAAAAAAGTTATTGGCGTTTAAAGTTAAACTTCCTTTTCGACCTCCGTTTTTCTAAACCGTTATAGGATAGGGATCGATATGAAACTTTGCACAAAAATTGGTCAGTATGGCATTATATACGTTAAATATTAACGTCTGTGATGCTGGAATTACCACTTTCGAAAATTGAAGTGGGACATACCCCATAATTATGTGCTAATTATGTGCTAATTTCGTTTCCCTTTAAAAAATTTTGTACTCGTCCCCCCTCCCTAGAATTAAGGTTTATAATTGGTTGTGCTAGCATCACGTGATGCTAGCACAACCATTAAGTAAATATAACCCAATCGAAACGAAACCCATACCATAATTATGTGCTAATTATGTGCTCTGCACTTTTCCAATAACAAAATGTTGTACTCATCCCCCTCCCCCAGAATCAAGGACACTCTTTGGTTGTGCTAGCATCACACCATGGAAAAGCCAAAATCTGTAATTTTCACCCGATCGGAATGAAACCAATTGCATAATTATGTGCTAATTATGTGCTCTCCACTTTTCCAATAAAAAAATTTTGTGCTCCTCCCCCTTCCCCAGAATCAAGGACATTCTTTGGTTGTGCCAGCATCATACCATAGAAAAGCCAAAATCTGTAATTTTCACCCGATCGGAATGAAACCAATTGCATAATTATGTGCTAATTATGTGCTCTCCACTTTTCCAATAAAAAATATTTGCGCTCCTCCCCCTTCCCCAGAATCAAGGACATTCTTTGTTTTGTGCCAGCATCACACCATAGAAAAGCCAAAATCTGTAATTTTCACCCGATCGGAATGAAACCAATTGCATAATTATGTGCTAATTATGTGCTCTCCACTTTTCCAATAAAAAAAATTGTGCTCCTCCCCCTTCCCCAGAATCAAGGACATTCTTTGGTTGTGCCAGCATCACACCATAGAAAAGCCAAAATCTGTAATTTTCACCCGATCGGAATGAAACCAATTGCATAATTATGTGCTAATTATGTGCTCTCCACTTTTGCAATAAAAAAATTTTGTGCTCCTCCCCCTTCCCCAGAATCAAGGACATTCTTTGGTTGTGCCAGCATCACACCATAGAAAAGCCACAATCTGTAATTTTCACCCGATCGGAATGACACCAATTGCATAATTATGTGCTAATTATGTGTTCTCCACTTTTCCAATAACAAAATTTTGTGCTCCTCACCCTACCGCAGAATCAAGGACATTCTTTGGTTGTGCTAGCATCACACCATGGAAAAGCCAAAATCTGTAATTTTCACCCGATCGGAATGAAACCAATTGCATAATTATGTGCTCTCCCCTTTTCCAATAAAAAAATTTTGTGCTCCTCACCCTTCCGCAGAATCAAGGACATTCTTTGGTTGTGCCAGCATCACACCATGGAAAAGCCAAAATCTGTAATTTTCACCCGATCGGAATGAAACCAATTGCATAATTATGTGCTAATTATGTGCTCTCCTCTTTTCCAATAAAAAAATTTTGTGCTCCTCCCCCTTCCCCAGAATCAAGGACATTCTTTGGTTGTGCCAGCATCACACCATAGAAAAGCCACAATCTGTAATTTTCACCCGATCGGAATGACACCAATTGCATAATTATGTGCTAATTATGTGTTCTCCACTTTTCCAATAACAAAATTTTGTGCTCCTCACCCTACCGCAGAATCAAGGACATTCTTTGGTTGTGCTAGCATCACACCATGGAAAAGCCAAAATCTGTAATTTTCACCCGATCGGAATGAAACCAATTGCATAATTATGTGCTCTCCCCTTTTCCAATAAAAAAATTTTGTGCTCCTCACCCTTCCGCAGAATCAAGGACATTCTTTGGTTGTGCCAGCATCACACCATGGAAAAGCCAAAATCTGTAATTTTCACCCGATCGGAATGAAACCAATTGCATAATTATGTGCTCTCCCCTTTTCCAATAAAAAAATTTTGTGCTCCTCACCCTTCCGCAGAATCAAGGACATTCTTTGGTTGTGCCAGCATCACACCATGGAAAAGCCAAAATCTGTAATTTTCACCCGATCGGAATGAAACCAATTGCATAATTATGTGCTAATTATGTGCTCTCCTCTTTTCCAATAAAAAAATTTTGTGCTCCTCCCCCTTCCCCAGAATCAAGGACATTCTTTGGTTGTGCCAGCATCACACCATAGAAAAGCCACAATCTGTAATTTTCACCCGATCGGAATGACACCAATTGCATAATTATGTGCTAATTATGTGTTCTCCACTTTTCCAATAACAAAATTTTGTGCTCCTCACCCTACCGCAGAATCAAGGACATTCTTTGGTTGTGCTAGCATCACACCATGGAAAAGCCAAAATCTGTAATTTTCACCCGATCGGAATGAAACCAATTGCATAATTATGTGCTCTCCCCTTTTCCAATAAAAAAATTTTGTGCTCCTCACCCTTCCGCAGAATCAAGGACATTCTTTGGTTGTGCCAGCATCACACCATGGAAAAGCCAAAATCTGTAATTTTCACCCGATCGGAATGAAACCAATTGCATAATTATGTGCTCTCCCCTTTTCCAATAAAAAAATTTTGTGCTCCTCACCCTTCCGCAGAATCAAGGACATTCTTTGGTTGTGCCAGCATCACACCATGGAAAAGCCAAAATCTGTAATTTTCACCCGATCGGAATGAAACCAATTGCATAATTATGTGCTAATTATGTGCTCTCCTCTTTTCCAATAAAAAAATTTTGTGCTCCTCCCCCTTCCCCAGAATCAAGGACATTCTTTGGTTGTGCCAGCATCACACCATAGAAAAGCCACAATCTGTAATTTTCACCCGATCGGAATGACACCAATTGCATAATTATGTGCTAATTATGTGTTCTCCACTTTTCCAATAACAAAATTTTGTGCTCCTCACCCTACCGCAGAATCAAGGACATTCTTTGGTTGTGCTAGCATCACACCATGGAAAAGCCAAAATCTGTAATTTTCACCCGATCGGAATGAAACCAATTGCATAATTATGTGCTCTCCCCTTTTCCAATAAAAAAATTTTGTGCTCCTCACCCTTCCGCAGAATCAAGGACAT
The DNA here is from genome assembly GCA_949715475.1 of Microchrysa polita. NCBI lineage: Eukaryota > Metazoa > Arthropoda > Insecta > Diptera > Stratiomyidae > Microchrysa > Microchrysa polita. The sequence continues at coordinate 83,941,541 of OX454419.1, read as the reverse complement.
TCTTTGGTTGTGCCAGCATCACACCATGGAAAAGCCAAAATCTGTAATTTTCACCCGATCGGAATGAAACCAATTGCATAATTATGTGCTAATTATGTGCTCTCCACTTTTCCAATAAAAAAATTTTGTGCTCCTCACCCTTCCGCAGAATCAAGGACATTCTTGCATCACACCATGGAAAAGCCAAAATCTGAAATTTTCACCCGATCGGAATGAAACCAATTGCATAATTATGTGCTAATTATGTGTTCTCCACTTTTCCAATAACAAAATTTTGTGCTCCTCACCCTACCGCAGAATCAAGGACATTCTTTGGTTGTGCTAGCATCACACCATGGAAAAGCCAAAATCTGTAATTTTCACCCGATCGGAATGAAACCAATTGCATAATTATGTGCTCTCCCCTTTTCCAATAAAAAAATTTTGTGCTCCTCACCCTTCCGCAGAATCAAGGACATTCTTTGGTTGTGCCAGCATCACACCATGGAAAAGCCAAAATCTGTAATTTTCACCCGATCGGAATGAAACCAATTGCATAATTATGTGCTAATTATGTGCTCTCCACTTTTCCAATAAAAAAATTTTGTGCTCCTCACCCTTCCGCAGAATCAAGGACATTCTTGCATCACACCATGGAAAAGCCAAAATCTGAAATTTTCACCCGATCGGAATGAAACCAATTGCATAATTATGTGCTAATTATGTGCTCCCCACTTTTCCAATAAAAAAATTTTGTGCTCCTCCCCCTTCCCCAGAATCAAGGACATTCTCTGGTTGTGCTAGCATCACACCATGGAAAAGCAAAAATCTGTAAATTTCACCGAATCTGAATCAAACCAATGATGTGCTTATCCTCGAATGCAATGTCACGTTGCATCGGAATTTCTCTCGCTTGAGTAAGGGAATTGAAATGACACAACAATAATTATGTAACTTCATAGACAACACTATGTCCCATTGACCGGGGGAAAGGGTGCAATAAACACGTTTGTTCGGGGAAAAAGGTCTTGCAATTTCAAAATTTTTTAACCAGCAATGTATAACATACATATATGTAACATTTCCATAAGAGCACATGAGGAATTCGGCAATGCGTTGTGCGTATTGAATATTTTGACTTGTTTTGAAGACCTGCCATAAAAAAGATGTAATACGCAAACTCATTTGAATCTTCATTACAGATTTTGGCATTTCCATGGTGTGATGCTGGCACAACCAAATAATGTCCTTGATTCTGGGGAAGGGGGAGGAGCACAAAATTTTTTTATTGGAAAAGTGGAGAGCACATAATTGGCACATTATTATGCAATTGGTTTCATTCCGATCGGGTGAAAATTACAGATTGTGGCTTTTCTATGGTGTGATGCTGGCACAACCAAAGAATGTCCTTGATTCTGGGGAAGGGGGAGGAGCACAAAATTTTTTTATTGCAAAAGTGGAGAGCACATAATTAGCACATAATTATGCAATTGGTTTCATTCCGATCGGGTGAAAATTACAGATTTTGGCTTTTCTATGGTGTGATGCTGGCACAACCAAAGAATGTCCTTGATTCTGGGGAAGGGGGAGGAGCACAATTTTTTTTATTGGAAAAGTGGAGAGCACATAATTAGCACATAATTATGCAATTGGTTTCATTCCGATCGGGTGAAAATTACAGATTTTGGCTTTTCCATGGTGTGATGCTAGCACAACCAAAGAGTGTCCTTGATTCTGGGGGAGGGGGATGTGTACAACATTTTGTTATTGGAAAAGTGCAGAGCACATAATTAGCACATAATTATGGTATGGGTTTCGTTTCGATTGGGTTATATTTACTTAATGGTTGTGCTAGCATCACGTGATGCTAGCACAACCAATTATAAACCTTAATTCTAGGGAGGGGGGACGAGTACAAAATTTTTTAAAGGGGGACGAAATTAGCACATAATTAGCACATAATTATGGGGTATGTCCCACTTCGATTTTCGAAAGTGGTAATTCCAGCATCACAGACGTTAAATATTAAGACTGTTGACTTTTGCTAAGGAAAAGTAAATAACAGTAAATTTGTAATATTTAAATTTGTTTGTGTGGTAGGTAGGTAGGTTTAGGTTTCCAAATATGAAAATTCTTCTAAGGGTTTTTAGAAAATTATATAGGGAATATATTTACGAATTTCCATTCGAATAACTGTATCCAAACCGGAAATATAGCCAATTACATATTTAGTAAGGGAAGCCTCTTAAGCATTTCGTCAATGCATATCTTTTAACTTGATGAAACAATGAACATGAAATTTGATGGAAATGCATAGAATGGTAATAGTGTTTGCCACAAATATTTTTGAAGTTTGTAGGACCAAGTTAACAGGGTGTTCCTGAATAGCTGCAAAAGTATACTTGTTCAATACTCATAGGAAAGCCTGAGTGGGCTCTTGTGTCAGGAAACACAATGGAATAATTTCATATAAGTTGCTTTTCCTTGATTAAAAAAACAGTCGATTTACAGCTAATAATTCAGTTCATGTATAGAGCCAAGCCATCCTTACGTTTGCCTGAGTTTCTTTCTGCTCAAAGGCCATCAGAAATCTTAAATCGAAAAATACCTGTAGATTTGCCTTGGAGTACTTTTATACAAACTGGGTAAATAGTAAATCTATTTTTAGATTGGTCTAACTAAAGGTGGAACAGAATGAAAGGCGCTAGCGGTTTTGACCCTGTTCCGCAACGAAATTTTGGCGGGAAGCACTGGATTCAAACTCAGCATCCCAAAAAACACTAGAAACAAAAAAAAATTCTCCACCACATTTGGCAATCTGAAATCACCTAGTGGCTACACTAAATTAATAGCAATAAATTTTATGATGCACATAAAACAAGCTGAATTTTTTTTCTGGGAGAACTCAAAGAATACTGAATTGTTTAAAAAAACAACAAGAGCCCTGGGAGCAACAACATTAGTGATAATCGCATTAGTGGGGTTGGATAAGGATAAAATGCGCCTCCTTAGTAATCTATAGCATGTGCAATTACAAGTTACTGTCGAGCGGAGTATCCAAATCATGTTCTCATTGACCAAATCCGAATTCCTCTACCACGACATGTCTGGCGTGGTTTAAATTTATCATACACAGATCTTCGTGATCACAATTCTGAGACAGGGAACTTTAGAGACTGTAATCCGCACAATGATGCTCAGGCTGCAGTTTCAGGCATTGATATCCGAAACTGAGATGTGTCAGTGTTATTTTGAAATCATCGGATCCTGTGATTTCTCGTTTCGCCTAGTCTTTCAAAGCAGACATGTTTCCGTTAGTGTGGTTTTGTTTTCGTGAGGATTCCAACCATATGTTTGTGATCATATTGTCCAACCCACCTCTATTGATCATCACAAGGAAATATTTTTTTCCCGCCATAATTTCCCGATCGCATACCTTTTGTGTTTCATAATTTCATGACTTCTGGTCTTAAATCTACCAATTAAAACTATTTGGCTGTCCGTGATGTTGAACGGAAAACCTCCCAACTTAATTAATTCGTTCCCCGCCTATAGCTATGCAATTTGAAGCATTTTTAATAGTTCCTAGACAAGCAAAGAAATTGTTCGCAAATTTGAGTGTTAAGACGATTGTTTACTGACAACGTGAATTACGATAACATTTTTATGCGTGTGTCGCTATTTGTCATTGCAATGAAAATGTAATTTGACGAATCAGTATTCGCCTATTGTGTGTCAAAGGACTTTATTTTAACAGGTGTCAAGATCAACAGCACACTCTGCAGAGTTATTTATTCCCATAAAATCATAATCTGAATCCGGTCACGGTGAAAGCTGTGCTTCGAAGGTGAGCGCACTAGCCCCTACACCAATAAGAACCAGTTTCTCGTACATCTTATCTAATGGTTACACTTATCGTATAGAGAAGACGCACACAATTTTTAGAAAGCTTTTACATTATATTGAATTGAATTTTTGTTTATTTTTCATAGTTATGCCATATTTTCCTTGGTTACGCCATTTAATGAAATTGCGCTTCAAAAAAAACCGAAATAAAAGAATAGCGCAAAAGCGCATTGGCCTTGAGATGTGGCTGCAAAGCATTTACTTGTTGGCATGTTGTTGAAGTTTTCGGGTTAAAAGTATACTCGTTTAAGATGTGAGCAGATAAAGACGGGCGTTTTAACCACTACCACTACACCAACCTGACTAATAACTTTTTTTTTGTTTTTCTGCCTTACCCTTACCATATTTCTAATACTAATTTCATTAATTTTTTTCTTCCAGGCTCAAAATCGCCTATCGGAATCATCGAAAAAGCTCGACTTGCTACGTCTTTCACTCGAACTACGACGCCAAGAATTACCACACGACTCGCCCGCGGCTCAACAACTCAAAACCGAATTACAAAATGTCCAGGCGTCATCTCCCGTGCCCGTTACCTACACATCGCTACAACCATTTCAGGGCGGTTTGGGCGGCAAATTATATCCTACCGTATCGTCGCTCGGCCGATGTGCAGCCGTTACCGGCAAACTGGAAGTACGCCTTATGGGCTGTCAGGACTTACTCGAAGAAGTGCCGGGACGTTCGCGACGCGACAAAGACAACAATTCAAGTCCGTCGGGCGATTTGCGCAGTTTCGTGAAAGGCGTGACCAGTCGAAGTTCGTCGAAAAGTTACAGTGTCAAAGATGAGACATCATTTGAAATTATGGCTGTTATAAAATTGGATAATATCAATGTTGCTCAAACGTCGTGGAAGCCGTGCTCACAACAGGCGTGGGATCAACGCTTCTCCATCGATCTTGATCGGTCGCGCGAACTGGAAATTGCCGTGTATTGGCGCGATTGGCGATCGTTATGTGCTGTGAAATTTTTACGTTTGGAGGAGTTTATTGATGACGTGCGGCACGGTATGGCGTTGCAGTTGGAGCCGCAAGGTTTGCTTTTTGCCGAAATCAAATTCCTGAATCCGATGATATCGCAAAAGCCGAAATTGCAACGTCAACGTATGATCTTCAACAAGCAACAGGTGAAGAATATACCGCGAGCGAAACAGATGAATATAAATATCGCGACATGGGGACGATTGTTGAAGAGAAATACACCGTCGATTCAGAATCAAGGTCGGGAGCGGTCGTCATCGCGACCACCGTCAGGGGAGCTGGAAACCTATTCGCCCGGACCGCAACCGCTGCAGCTTAATTTCGACGTTGCGGAAAATTCAGATCCGATTGAAACGCCCGGTGAAACACCGAATCCAATGGCATTCGGTCTGGGCGGTGCTCGACCGTTGGGCATTCAGGGAATATCCGTACTTCCGCCCGACACACCGCCAATTCATTTGAACAAACAAAATAACAACCAGATTCCTCAGCCGGCTGTGAGCACGCATGAGTTGAATGCTCAACTAGCGAATATGCGACAGCAGCAACGTAAGCCACCAATGCCATCACCTCCGCCACCACCGCCGAAAATCGATCAAGAGGTAAGACTGCGATTTTATTGCTTCTCTTTTATACTGTACGATCCCCTGTGCTGTGTTCTTTGAAAACTCCCTGAAATGAAGACACACTTGATTTTTACTGTATGCCAAATGTATCTACCAAGTGTTTTATTATTTATTTTATTTTTGTAAAAAGTGTTGTCGATTTGTGAATATACATTTATATACATATGTTAGAATTCCGGGGAGGGAAATCACAAGAAAACTTATTTCGGTTATGGCTTAGGATGTCTGCGACCCTAAACACTTGAAATTGCATTTTTTTTGGTACACTTTGGCGCACATTCTTGTGTTTGTATTTTTCAAAGCACAACAAAAATCAAAATTTCAAAATTCCACACAAAATCACAGTAAATTTGAGCAAACGCTTTGTTTTCTTTTTCTCCCTTTAATTTTATGTTTTCCGTTTTATTTTGTCCACTTTTTCCGTTTTCTTCTTTGGTTCCTTTTTTTTTCTTTTTTTTTTTGGTTTTCGTTTTGTTAATTGCCGACAGTTACAGAATGCCTTGCGTGAATTCGATTTCCTTAATCAACTGGACTTGCAACACCAACAGCACCCGCCGCTGCCGCCCCATCTTCAACCCCATCCGCTGGTTTTGATTCCACAACCACAACATTTGTCGCAACACGACGAACAACCGACCATGTATGAACCACATCCACCGCCTGCCGTCACGCTCAATGTTGTAGTGGGTGGCAATAATACGACGACGACGATGGGCCCGGCCAATAACAACAAGGACTCTGCGTATCATCGACCGTTACTCTCGATGCCACCGGTTGTTTTGATGGGCGGAACAGGATCGGTGCCGCCCAGTCCGATCATTGAAATGCCACCGTCACCGGCACCGAGTCACATACAAATCGTCATGTATCCGGACGACGATGAAAGTTCCTGCGATGAGGTCAGAATTTTAGTAAAAAAGGAGTTTGACAAAAATCTGCTTTAAAGTTTTTTTTTTTTTTATAATTCTCTCAAAATTCTATTTGTTACTTCGCCCCGGTTCCCGTCTCTCATACCCATGTCGAACGCTTTTCGTTGTTTTTTTTGTATTGGCTGAAAATTTAGAGTTGGGTTTTCAAAATTACCCCGATTTTGGGCAAATTGTTTTTCCTCCCTATACCAATGCACCTCATGTACACCACGGGTGTGAAGTAATGACACAGCGAATTAACATAGCATCGCTTTGGAGTGGAGTTTTGGTCATTTTTTTTAATTGGATATGAAAAAAAGGTTTTGCATGTTGTCACTAATGCATTGAGTCGTTTACTAATATTAATCGTAATTTGTAGGTTTTGGTTTTTGGTTTTTATCGTTTTCGAGGGTGAAGGTTTTCAGCAGATTTTTGCGACATTCAGTGAACATCTTCATTCAAGCTTACCAGAGCAGATCATTTCATCAAGGTTTCTTCGGATCATAGTAAACGTGAAATTTAGAGAGCCGAAGAGGGGAAATTCATTATCATCTGCTGGCATCATTCTTCCCTTCCAAATTTCAGTCGATTAGAATTTCAGCGACTTTACGAATCAGGCTTCTCAAGCGTAGTCAAGAATCGTTACAAGTCCACGATAGTCCGACGTCGGGCTTTAGCCGCCTGAATCGTTAACCTCCAATTGTCGCTGTTACGTGACCTTGTCCTCCAGATTCGGAAGCCCAGCAGCTGGTGGGCGTCTTCACCTACGGAGTTCTCCCAGCGAACTCTCGGTCGTCCACGCAACCTCGCTACGTCAATTCGTTGTGCATCCATCACTTTCTTTGGCAAGCGATTATCGTCCATCCGTTGAACATGCCAACGTTGCAAGTGGGCCCATTGCGAACGTTGCAAGTGGGGAAACAAACAAAAATTGTGCACACATCACTCGCTTCAGTTTTTATCCCAGTAGAGCAACTTTGACCGGCCCAGTTGCTCCAAACTTACTTATACGCCCCGGCATCGATACTAATCTTGGTCCATGAATGTGCTATATTTGTGGCAAAAGGATTTACTTAAAAGTTCAGTTAACTTAAAGTTCTCCTGCGACGAACGGTGCCGCCTAAAAAAAATTTCCGGGAACAACACCAATCAACGGCACCCTCACAGTCCCCATTATAGAAACGAGACAACAGACAGACAAAACCCTTTATGGGGAGACACTACATTCCAATTGGAGCCGTTGAGGAAACCAAACTTAACCCCAATTCATCGCTCAATTCCTAAAGAAATTACAACATCATCCGACGCGATTGAGCTGCGGGTCCTGCAAGAGGCCTTGCTCTCCTGATACAGAATACGGTGCCACGGTGATTTCCTATCATCGCAAGTCAATTGGATGAATCCGACTTCTGTCCTCTGAGTGACGATACGCAAGTTGCAGGATCATACTGAAGAACACCTGACATTTCTGTTAACAGCCAGGGGCTCATCAACGGCATGATTTCCTCACCTTCTCGTCCCACCATCTGCCAATCGTCCTCACGATTGATAAACCGCATCAATATGCACACACGGAGAAGAACACGCACACAAACTACAATTAAGCCGACTGTGATGAAACTAAGTACCACCTCCTTCTGAAGTTCGAATATCCGAAAAATATTCGAAACGGATCATACAAACTGCAGCCAAAAAATTCTTTCCAGCTGGCCGCATCCAGCAACTGAGATCACGTTTTCAATCGTCTGCGGCAAAATTAGCAAAGTTGAGGGGTGGTGAAGTTGCTCTAGTCATAAGGCGCGCTAAAAAATTCAGACAGTATAGCTACGATCACGCTCAAACATCTCGACTTGATGGTCCTTGTGTATACGACTGCTACGATGAACCTATCATTTACATCTATCATCATACGTGAGCTCTGGAAAAAAAGGGACCGCGTAACTCCGATACCCAAACCAGGTAAACCCTGAGATCTAAAGTCCTGCAAGCGCACCATCCTCGTGGATCTCGATCGGTCTAAAGCGTTTGACACATTCAGCGATACCTTACAACTAACAGATCGCGTGGAATTACGACGCGGTCTTTGGCTCACAATTACCTTGGCGGTCGTCAGTCATGCAAACAAGGCATCCCCCAGGGAGGATTAATATCTCCTACTCTTTCCAATCTTATTATCTTCTACTCTTTCCAATCTTTATTTGTGGAGACTTCCCACACCACTCGGGACCTTTTCGACTTCTTGGATGTGTATACTAGCTATAGTCGCCTTGCACTAGCAATTATCGAAGAGAACTATTTTATGTCTGCCCCACACTTATCGAGGTTCGCCGAACCGCGCAATACGAAAGATCGAATTTGTGGACAACACACGCCTAGGAGGGTCGGGGCGGGGATATTCAACGAATGTTATTATAGGCATGTGTTGTCCACATCTTTGATCTTTTGTACCGCGCGGTTCGGCGAGCCCGGATCAGTGTGGGGCAGGCATAAGATAGTTCCCTTCGATAATTTCTAGTGTATGGCCACTATAGCTAGTATACACATCCATGAAGTTCAACTCGAGAATTCACTAACAATCACGGACTAAGCACTTAACCATCAGCCTCCGGATGAACAGCAGCTACCCAGAGCCACCCGCCCAATCTCAGCTCCGCATCGGATGGTACTTGCGACTAAAGTCATATCTGTCACGAATAAATAATGGAATTTCCAGCACCTGCGCTGATTGTGGAGCCGATATTTCGATAGCCCAGCTGCTCCTATTCATCTAAAGGTACGTGTTCGTGGAGACGACTCATGTGATGATCGCTCAGCGATCGCAGTTAAACCACTGGTTCCCAGCACTATATGCGTATATTTTCAATACATACATACATGTTCCTTTAGGTCGTAGTCAATACAGGGAAACTAGCCAGATTCAAAAAATATGCGAATATGGCTCGAAATTGCATGCAGAACTAGAATCATCTCAACACGTACCTTAACACCTCACGTTGACCGCGAAGACGGCATACCTACTATTTTCGAGTGATTTGTGTGCAATTTTCAACGTTTCCCCGCCTGTGCCGCTATAACAACATAATTCAAGATTCCCCGTCATTGTTTGGTTCTTAGTGAGTTGTGTTGCTTGAGGCGATTGATGCGGTGATCGCTGAGGGAGTATGAGACCTAGAGTACCATTTACATATTTTAAGTATGGCGATATTATTAACACAGCACCGCCCATTGGATTTTCAAGGGAAAGAGGAATAAGCGCTTGGGGCTCATCACCAGGGTCGCTTGAGCGAATATTGATCTGCACCGGGCATTACGTGCATATATTTGTATAGCCCTAAGATGTATGCCAACAACGCTCCAGGGGGTTTCAGGAACAACAATCATTCAGCGATCATCGTGGTGCGTCGCTTCGTTGGATGGTCCGAAATTCAAACGAAATCTCTTACATCACACGAATTTCCAGATGCCATCTAAAGGTTTGTGTTCGTAGAGACAACTAAGGTGATTATCAGCTCAGCGAATGTAGTTTGAACATCTGTTCGGTGCACTGGTTGCTGAACAACGATCGATGAACGATAATCGCATGAGTCGTCTTCACGAAGACCTTAACACATGATTTCACGAAACTCTGCCTCCATAAATGTCAAAAGCATTTGCCCGTTTTAACGTTACACACCATGGAAGGGAAGAGACAACCCATCTAACGTCGTGCATTCTGGCTTTCGTGGTTTTTATTTTTTTATTTTTTATGTGTTTGGTACTAAGGGTTTTAGTATGTTCATGTCTATCTATTGGTTATGTGTTTACAACGAAGTTTCAATAATATATTGACCTGTAGTGTGCCTGTCGTGTGTTCTCAATTCCATTTTTTCAATCCCTTCTAATCTAAATAATTTTTCTCTCCTTTAATTTCCTCAGCTCACCTCTCAATTTGGCAATCTGGCTGTTAACAACAATCAATCTCAATATGTGCCACAATCGCCAATTATTCAAGAGCCGCCAACGCCCCAGTATCAATCGCAACCTCAACAATATCCGTTGCCTGCTCAACGTTCATCATTTCACCAACCAGCAGCCGCACCACAACAATATCAACAATTCCAGCAACCGCCTCAAGTGCAGCCACCTTACCCGCAACCACCCCAACAGCAACAACCAATCTATCAAAACCAATATGATATGGGCGGTGTTGGCATTGTACCACCCCCACTACCACAAGTTCAACCGCCACCACCAGCTGCCGCAGTCGCGGGAAATCGTCGTCAAGTTGCACGCGGCTTACAATATCGCGATTCAGCTTACGAATCCAGACGACAATCCCAATCGACTGGCCTACTGTCGCTCGATAGTTTTCGTATGCTTGCCGTGCTGGGGCGTGGTCATTTCGGTAAAGTGATCCTGTCGCAGCATAAACACACCAATGAATATTATGCAATCAAGGCATTGAAAAAGGGTGATATCATCTCACGGGATGAAGTTGAATCGTTGCTCAGTGAAAAGCGGATTTTCGAAGTGGCCAATGCTATGCGTCATCCGTTCTTAGTCAATTTGTTTGCATGTTTCCAGACCGAGGTAAGTAATAGTGAAATTCGTCGAGTGAAATTAATTTGTTTTCTTTTTGGTTTGTAGCAACACGTCTGCTTTGTGATGGAATATGCAGCCGGTGGTGATCTTATGATGCACATTCATACGGATGTGTTCTCGGAACCAAGAGCCGTCTTTTACGCTGCCTGTGTAGTATTAGGTCTACAGTATTTGCATGAAAATAAAATTATTTACAGAGACTTGAAATTAGATAATCTATTGTTGGATACTGAAGGTAAGTGGGTCTTTAAAAAAATGCATTAAATCTATTATTTATTAGGCTAAAAAGTACCGTTACTTTTTCAAAATTCCCCCAAAAAAATCAATGATTTCGTAACGGTAGCTTGCATTAACAAGCCCAACATTTTTTTTAACTTTTAACTAAAATAAAAAATTGTCCACAAATCAGTGCAAGAAAAAACTTTTTTTTTAATTTTAGGTTACGTAAAAATAGCCGATTTTGGATTATGCAAAGAGGGTATGGGATTCGGCGATCGAACAGGAACATTTTGTGGCACGCCTGAATTTTTGGCACCCGAAGTATTGACGGAAACATCATATACACGTGCAGTCGATTGGTGGGGTCTGGGCGTATTGATATTTGAAATGTTGGTGGGAGAGGTGCGTATTTTGAAAATTGTAGTCGCATGAAAGAAGTTTTCTTTTAACTTTCCACTTTTCTTTTTTAGTCACCATTCCCAGGCGACGACGAAGAAGAAGTGTTCGATTCTATTGTTAACGATGAAGTTAGATATCCTCGATTTTTATCACTGGAAGCTATTGCAATAATGCGAAGGGTAAGTACTTATAAATAAATCCGATAGAAATCTATGGTCGTAAGTAATTTGTGTTGCTTCTGTTTATTTCAGCTTCTGCGAAAGAATCCAGAACGGCGTCTAGGCTCCTCGGAACGTGATGCGGAAGATGTGAAGAAACAGGCGTTCTTCCGATCAATACAATGGGATGAGTTGCTATTGAGAAATGTTAAGCCACCATTTGTACCCACAATTGTAAGTAGATACATATTATATTTGTTATATTCTCCGGAATGTGCGGACGCTGCGTTCAAAACAAAACATTTCACTCATAAATGTGATACTGATGCTATGTCTTTCGAGTTAAACGTGATTCGCATGGTTGGTGGCACGGTGTCCGACAGCATTATATGAAGACAATTTATGCCCTCCGCAAAGATGGGACGACATGGAAGGGCATTCGATGGCTAAGTGGGTAGAGATGACATATAGGAGTTGCTGAAGCGGGGGTTTGGAATCCCACTGTGACCATGGATGTTTGTGTTGTCTTTATAATAAATTTTTCTACGAAAGTCAAATTGTCGATAAAACTGTCCCGGAGCCACCCGTTCTTTCAACGACCAAGACTCCTCGAATCAAAAGCAAAAAAAAAAACTATTGAATCGCTACAACAACATAGGCATCTTCATGTGACGCTCTATGCATTGCCGGTCGTAAGCTGTTTATATTCTTAATAGCTTTCCAGGGGTCGCCCGGGGCGCCACATTATGTTATTGTCCTGTAGCCTTAACTAATCCCAAAGAACCTCAGCCAAGCAAACTATATAAATTTTCAAGAAACGGAGGTCTGAGCTGGCATATTTTTTCCAATCTTAGCCAAGATTTTTTTAGCGGCTGAAGAATGTTTTTAAAATTGACAATACCAATTAAGTTTCAAACTGCCAATCCTAAAAATATTGACGGAATAAGTTTTAAAAAATTTCAAACAAAATTGTAGGAAAATGCAATGGAAAATTACCTTTTTCACCATTAACGATAAATGGTAACTGCACGTTTTACTCTTGATTATCATCACCTCGGATATTTGTCTATACACTCATTACTTTTCATTACTTTTGGCCTTTAGGGCCCTCGCGAAAACAACAGCTTAGGGTCGGAATACATATTTTAAAGATTTAAATTTAAAATTTGACAAATCCTGCCTGATAAAATAAGGTCAATGCATCCCATAAGCCCTTGACAAAAAAAAAGGCGGCAATTTGATGTCTTGATCGGGGCGGAATAAGTGCTAGAGCCCTTCCAACAGTGTCGTAATCGTTTTACTCTGCATTATGCCGAATCTGTTCAGAAACTTGTTATGCGTGACCAACATAATTTCTGTCTGTTAAGTTCAGAGCTCAGGAATACGTCAACCTTCGGCATCTTCTCATCGAATTTCTCTCACAAATGTTTAATGGCAAGCTCGATGTCCTCTTTGATATTTGCAGTCAGCAATACGTCATCCACATAGATAGTCAAGATGAGTTTTGGTCCAGTCTTCTCTTTCCCAAAAATGCATGTGTCAACAAGCTTCCACAATGTTCCTCTTACGCTCACCAGCGACCAAGTGTTGGTTATCATCAGCGACCCGTACTCTTCTTGCATCGCCATCTTCGAAAGTTTTTGACTCGAGGATACTGCCTCTCGACTATTAAAAACGCCATCGGCCTCTGTTGTTCTACCGTGGTTTTGTGTTCAATGATGTTCTGCTTACTCATCGAACTTCAGCCTATAGCCACGCGTGATGATAGGTCTTCCTCATCGGTCGTGGGTTCGCCTTCGGTCTCAAACCCATCTGAAAGCTATTGAGAATGTGTTGATTTTTCATCCATTCTGATCGTCGACCCGGTACTTCTCTTTAAAAAAATTGACAAAACAGAAACGTTAGAAATCATCCCTAGTCCGCAGCACATACCCTGCGTCCCGCCCAGCGATGTTATCTGCATCGGTCCGAATTTTCGCCAATCTTTCGCCACAAAGTTGGCTGCCTGCCAAACAAGTTTCGCATGTAAAATCATCCTCTGCACAATTGAAGTCGTTCGCGTCCAACAATGTGTGGCCGACTTTGACTACCCAATCGCCATTTTTGAAGCGATATCTTGTTGCCAGCTAAAATGCATCTAATTAGATTTCCCTCATGGACACTCACTGCAGCGATGCTCGTTCTGTCAACTTGGATTTCGCATTACGGATTTAGATCTTTAAACTCAACCAAAATTAATCACTTTAGAATTGAACGATCGCATAACAGCAAAATATTTTAAATCGCCTGTTGGTCTCTTTTTGTTTGAATCAGTATTGCCTTTATTCCTGCCTTTTTTGCCTGCCTCTGCGCTCTAGACTGCTGTCTTTTGTCTTGCTAGTAAGGTCTTCACCGTTTCACCGCACGCGCGCCGCGTATGTCGTTCCTCTTCAATGAACAGCATGGCCCGTTCACAGCTTTCTTAACCTTGAACGTTGATTCCATAGACATGCAAATGTTTCATGCTCGTCAGGCAGTCTAGCATGCCCTTATGCTGGGCTTCAGTCCCATTCAAGATTGCCGGTTTAGGTTTCGTTCCATTCACGAGGTCCCGCCAGCGCACTTAGACCAGAACTTAGATTAGATTAGATTTATTGAGGGCACAGGCAACAAGAATTGCCCTAGGCACTGCGACCGGTGGTCTATTGTACCATTGCCCCTACTATGGATTAGATGAACTCATCTAACCGACTGCCTTCGATAAATCGATTCAGCTGGGCCATATTGATAGTGGCGATATCCTCTTCCAAGGGAAAAGCGATACCGAAACACTCCAATCGGCGCCTTGCTAGCCTCTCACATTCACACAGGATGTGAGAAGCAGTTTCGTCGTCAGCCTCACAGAAGCGACAGCTGGCGTCGGTAACAATACGCAAGCGCTTTAAATGACCGTTTAAACGGCAATGCCCCGTAAGGAGCCCGCATATGATCCTAACCCTGTTTCTGCTCAATTTCATCAGACCAAGGGTACGATTGGGTGAGTAGTTAGCGACAAAGAGTTTTGACTGCCTAAGCCCTGGAAGAGCTTCCCAGTGTGTGGTGGCTTTGGCTTTTTCCCACTCACTAATCACATTTCTGCAGACACAGAGTAACCCACAGTAAGGTTCTGGACCAAAGAAGGGAGTGGTGGATGCTCTTCTTGCGAGCTCGTCGGCCTTCTCATTGCCGTAAAACCCCGAGTGCCCAGGTACCCAGAAAAGGGTCAGATTGTTGAGATTGCCCACCTGTTGGAGGATTTCCTGACAAACCCACACGAGCTTAGATGTGACAGTACAGCTCGTCAGCGCTTTTATTGCTGCTTGGCTGTCAGTGAATATTGCTATTTTCCTGTTGGTGTAGCCCTTGCCAAGGCATAATCTTGCACACACTTCGATTGCGTGCACTTCCGCCTGAAACACGGTTGGATGTATTCCCATAGGAATAAAGATATTTGTGTTCGGGCCAGTAATTCCAGCTCCAGATCCTGTATCGGTCTTGGAGCCGTCCGTGTAAAATTTGATGGTGCTAGGGTGGAGTGATCTGAATCTGTCAGTCCAGTCCACCCTTTCCCATATCTCTGCACTATAAGAAGGGTCAAAACGGAGAGTTTTGACCAGATGGTCTGATGGCATATCCAGTAATCTGCTGTTACTTAACCATCCTTGTTGAACTGAGTTCAGTGGAGACGCCGTATCACATGCTACGAGCCTAATGACAGCTAACCTTGCCACTGCCTCGATGTGTATGTGGAGAGGTGGCAAGTTTAGCAGGACCTCCAGGGCGGCAGTAGGGCTCGAAAAGAAGGCCCAGACCAGAACTTGGTCCGTAGTGTTACCACCGAAAGAATCACGCCTATACTAAACGCTTATGATAGAGACCAGCTCACAAAAAACGCTTCCATTTCTCCACTAAGGCGGGACGGGACAGCGACAAAGTGATAAACTTTCTCTTCCTCTTCTTCGTCATTACAACTTCTGCAAATCTCATTGAGAGTCTCCTGGCGTGCTGCCCAATGCGAATATGTTTCCTGTCACATATATTCCAATGGTAGCTTGGCGATTGAATTCCTATACATGCGGAACTGCAAACACAATAAATGTTTACATTCGATAGGCTAGCTTGACACACGTCCATACAAAGTTTTGTTTGGCAACTGCCGCGCACATTCCGCGCGTAGCGCAAACGAAGAATGACTTCTCCCGCGTAGTGTTTCATTTTATACTCTCTCTTCTGAGGGTAGAATGAACAATTTGGCCAGATCACCACCGTCGTAGCGGAAGTACAGTCGCACAAGCGACAATAGCTGTTTTTAAGTTGTCACGGTCGCATTCCGAGCCTAGACTCTGCGCAGTGATTACATACGAAGCCACTGTGGTCCTGCACTTCTCAATAGTTACTGATGTGATCAGCACTGATTCAAACGATTGAACTGCAGCCTGACTGTCAGTAAATAAAATGACGTCCATACATGTTTCAATGCCCCGCTGCGCCCACTGATCTTACCCCTATATCACTGTAGGAAAACCCTATCGCAGCAGCTATGTTTTTGTCCTTAGACCTCACGGACACAAACATTGACGAACCATAAATCGTGCCCACATAGATGCACAGAGGTTACACACCTTTCTGCACCGCTACAAGAAGAAGAAGAACGTCCATACCAGTGACGCCATGTCTGCCCAACCACGTTAGGGCTTCGAAAATAGCTGAGACCTTCGCTGGTCTGCCCAACCACGTAAGGGCTTCAAAAATAGCTGAGACCTTCGCTGCTTGGAGGAGGCAAAAGAAATTAGGGAGGCGGAGAGACAAATGGATGTTCAATTCATCCGAGTAAATTCCAATACCAACTTCTGCGTCCGTCTTGGAACTATCATGGCGAGTGGCATGTTACTGTCCCAAGATTCCCTTGATGGGTTCAAGCTACATTGGTTCCTACCAAAAAAAATATTCGGGGATAGTGTAGTCAGTCGCCGGGGGATGTAGTCCCTGCGCCATATCTAATCCGAATGAGTTGAATAATTAGAGTCACATCTTAGGATCATACTAGTGCGGTCATGGCGCATATACAGAGCGTCCCATAAGTCAAGCCGGGGATTGATGATAGCGCAAAATGTAAAAAGTCCTTTAAAATTCTTTTGATATTTTTTTTTTGTAGCGGGCACTATGTGCGCTATCATTCGCTTTCGGCTTGGCTTTCACTTATGGGACATTTACACAATGTCCCATAAGTGAATGCCAAGCCAAGCCAACCCAAAACACCCTACCCTGTAGCTCCAGTCGGATTAAGACGAAATCCTTGTCGTTAAAATTATGCAATAGGAAAACCTCCATAGTTTTCTTGGCATAAATACAGGATCGGGGTGTTCCCCGCCCTGCTACATAACAAGTAAAGTAAACACTTTAGACGTTTAGACCGTTTACGAGATTATAGGCAACCCAAGGTTCCCGAATTAGCACAATATCGTCCATAACTTGGCATAGGTAAAATTACAGCTTACGCTGCCTTTGTATGGTGAAAATCTTTAAAAATCTCACCATTAAGCTTTCTCAAGCGTATCGAATTCGATTGAGGGTGGGACGCAGTATTCAAGGCAGCTAAGTCACAACTTCATCAGCAGGCATAGAATCTGTCATAGAAGACAATCATAGTCGGTATACATAGTTCCACAACCACAGAACGCATAGTTTTACACAAATGACAATAATTTAATACGTTTCAAAAATTCAAGATTTTCTAACCCACATTTTAAAATTATCTTCATAATTTCCAGCGCCATCTCGAAGACGTTTCCAACTTTGACGAAGAATTTACATCGGAGAAGCCTCAATTAACACCGCCAAAAGAGCCTCGAATATTGACCGACGACGAACAGCAATACTTTATGGATTTCACATACACAGCCGACTGGTGTTGATGAAACTAGATGTTAATGTTAATGCGCGCGTTTATTTAATTCTTAGTTTCTATTTAAAACATACATATAACGTTACGATTCTACAATAGTCTCTAGTGTTATTAGGCATTTTGTTTTTATTAGTTTCTTTTTGATTTTAAATATTATTTTTTTTACAGTAACGACACAGTGAGTGACACAGTCTTCATAAAGTTTTCTCTTTTATTTTCACCAGAATGCTCTATTTCAGGCAACAGAAACAAAAACAAAAAATACGTTTTTCACATAGTGCGATTTTTTTTATCGTTTTTATTAATATTTTAATTGTGTATTTGTCGAATGTGCTTGTTATAATAAAAACTTGAATTATTTATAGTTGTAAAAAGGCGAAATTCATTTTAAGGAGTAAGTATGTATAATGTAAAAATATAATAAAAAAATATATAAATACATAAATTAATTGTTTATTTAAAATTCGATTGGCAACTATATTTGTTATTGTTTACTTTTAAATAGAAATTGTGCGAATTTGTGGTTTCGTCAAATCTATTACAATATTCGTTGATAGATCGTTTTTCTTTTTCTTCATTTCCCACAATTTTGTGTATGTTTAGAGAACGATATAAATTAAAATATATATATACATAACTGCAATTTCTTCTTTTTTTTTCAATGTTTCTATACATGATTTCTATTTATAAGAAAGTATTTTGTTAATATGTTTACAAATTTGAAAAACAAGTTGAAATTAAACTTAGACTGTAATAAAGTGAAAGAGAAAAATATAAAACAATATATAAATACATAATATTAAACGTATATTTTAATGAAACAAAACATATTGTCTTCGTACTTTTTACATATTTGAATAACGATTATATAACTAGACTGTAAAATGAAATTATACACAAGATAAATGTTGGGACAAAGCCCGAAACGTATTGTATTTCGTTTGAAATGATAAATTTATTAATATGATGATAAGGCATTTATTGATTTATCGATTTATTATTGTCATTTATTAATAAACAAATATAAATATATTGATTTCATTGCTCCGTATAATATTAATATTATATCATGATGAAAAAAAGAAAATGTTAGATGAGCGATCGTTATTATTAATAAAATGGAAAAGTTGAAATAAAACAAATACATATTTAAAAATATTGTTTTATCGAGGTTTTTTAATAGCTCGAATCAAGTTTTGTTGTGCAACACACTTCACAACTGAATGAAAGTGCAGCTCGTCAAGTTTCGTTAATACAAATCAACATGAAATGATCGATTACAATCGGTGATGACATCCAGGATAGAACTGCTTGTAGAAGTACGCCAAGCCATTAGCGGCAGAATGGGCGACGTGATTACACTGCAGATCGAGCAACGCGACGCCGTGGAGCGTTATAAAGCAAGGAAAAAGAAGATCGATTACAAAAAAACAAGGAAATCAAATTAACAACAACAAATTCAAGAGTCTCTTTGAGCTAGACGCAAAGTCATTAACTTCAATAAACAGTGCTTCAATTTTCTGAGTGACACCAACCTGGCCAACAAATGCCCATCCATGCCCAACCACTACGTCAATGTTATAAGTTAAACACATCCTAATACACTGACTACAACAGTCATCTAAGTTCCAAATTAAAATGGGGAACTCATAGCCTTGATATCTCGGTTTCCCCCCATGAACATAACGTGAGGAGTGAGGGTTTTTTTTGTGTCGGATGAGGAAGAGGAGTTAAAGGGATTGCCAGCCTGGGAAAGAAAGAAAAATTCGGCGCGACGTGGATCTCGAAATTACAAACGCGAGGCAACCCCTGAATAATCTTGATCTGTCAAATGCTTCCGACTGGTGGTGCTGGTTTAGAAACTTCGTTATAGTGCTGAGATTGTTCATTATCATACCGCAGCACCCCTACAGACATCATCATCAATGTGGCACGATAGCCCGACGTCGGGCCTTGGCCGCCTGAATCGTTGACCTCCAATTGTCGCGGTTACGTGACCTTGTCCTCCAGTTTCGTAAGCCCAGCAGCTGGTGGGCGTCTTCACCTACGGAGTTCTCCCAGCGAGCTCTCCGTCGTCCACGCAACCTCGCCCCGTCAATTCGTTGTGCGTTCATCACTTTCTTTGGCATGCGATTATCGTCCATCCGTTGTACATGCCCCGCCCATTGCAAACGTTGAAGCTTCACAATTTTCGATACTTCCAGCTCATCGTACAATTGATACAACTCATGGTTGTACCGGATACGCCATTGATCTGGCTCGCGAACGGCCCCGAAAATTCGCCGAAGGACCTTTCGTTCGAATCGGTCTAGCAAAATTTCGGAGGCTTGGGTGAGTGTCCATGTTTCGCAGCAATAACATAGCACGGGTCGGATGATCGTTTTGTACACGCGGAGCTTCGTGTTCCTGTGCGCAAGTTTAGAATTAATTATAGGGAGGACCGAGAAATATGTCTTATTAGCTAGTTGTATCCGTCGCTTAATTTCGTCGGTTTCGTTGGCGTCCTTTGATAAGTTACAAACCAGATAGTTGAAGTTGTCTACACGCTCGATATTAAGGTCCCCCACTGTGATGCTTGAATTTGCTGGCAGACATAACCTAACAAAAACCAATGATGAAAATGTGTTGTTAAAAGCCCATTCTAGGGGCGATAATGCATTGACTGAGGCGAGTGACCGGTTCCCAATACTAAAAATGTATGGGTGGCGCTGCCAACATTTTTCGGATGGGTTTCTGATACAATGTAATGGAATTTTTATGGCAAGGAAACCCTCATAACCGGCGGTTCGTAATGGCATAAAGTTCGATCTACACTTTTCAGTCATCTGCCAAAGTCATTTCCCACAAAGTTGGCAGATTGAAAGTTAATTGATTGACTGACAATCTGTCAGCTTGTATGGTAAATGACTGTGAGTGATAACTGTAATGAAAAGTGTGAATCGACCTTAACACATTATAACGGCACCTGAATGGCCGCATTTTGTCAATACTTCTTTTATTGGCTTCAGGCTGATAGTGACAAGAGTGGAGTGAGGGGGACTTCCTCCGCTTGAAGTTTCGCGGTCGCACAATACTGATTTAGTGTCTAATCGTTCCTGTATCCCCGCAGTGAACAAATGTTTTACACCTTGGCATGCAAGATTCCTTCTTGATGTAGAGGACAGGGGGAAACAGAAAACTCTGGCCAACACTCCGCTCTGAGATTCAACAAGCATCACTAGAAAACCAGATGGTAGATAGTCTTGACTCGGTAATCCGGATCATCTTTAATCTGGATATCACGCTAATGGGGATCAGTCTGTGTGAGTAGTCTGGATAGTGTAGCGGTTAGTGCGCGCACCTTCGGAGCACAGGGTCATAGGTTCTTCTTCTTTTAGCGGTGCAGAAAGGTGCATCACCGCTGTGCATCTATGTGGATTCGAGTTATGGTTCGTCGATGCTTTCGTCCGTGATGTCAAGGGACAAAAACATAGCTGCTGCGATAGGGTTTTCCCACAGTGAGATAGGCATTAAGTCAGTGGGCGCAGCTGGGCATTGAAACAAGTGACCCACATCGTGTGGAGCGCCAGCGCAGCTTGGACAGGTGTTTTGTATGTCCGGGTTAATGCGAGAAAGGTACGAATTGAGGCGTGAACAAAAGCCCGACCGAAGTTGAGCTAATGTCACTCTGGTGGCTCTCGGGAGCCTAATCTCCTCAGGCGAAATGGGTGGAGGGCGCACTGAGAGGACTCTATTCGCAACTAATCTCGCAATAGACCGACTCACTTCTGCAGTGTGAATCTCAGCGATGGCAGCTCGGTATGCATCATCGTCGTAAGGGTCCCGTTTGTATCCCTGAACCTCTCTCTCTAGGTCTCGCAAATCACGCCTGACATGTCGTGGTGGAGGAATTCGGTCCATGAGACTGTTGTTGGGATGATTCTCACGGTAGCAACCAACAAGATATTGTTTGGACAGTAGGAGATTGTGGCATCAATTTTGCCTCTTGATGTAAGTGATCCTGGGCAGACATCAAGAGGCAACCTGTGGCTGTGCGCAGAGCAGCATTTTGGCAGGCCTGAATTTTGGTCCAGTTTGTATCACATAGACTATGTGCCCAAACTGGGGCTGCATAATCAGCAGCTGCTCGACCCACCGCTTTGTATGTGACAGGTGCTACCAGCTAGTGCTTTTAGGATTTTATTCCTACTGCGCATCTTTTCGCAAACGGATGCTGCGTGATGAGCTGACATCACCATGCTCTCTAAATGGAGCCCGAGAATTTTAGGATTTGCAACAGTAGGAATTGGATTGTTGCCAATACGTACATCAACCTCCCACCGACAATCCACCGACCAGGTGGTAAGAAATGTCGCAGAAGATTTAGACGCGGAAATGGTGAGGTTTCGGCTTTGGAAGAAAGCCTGTAATCGTCCGAGATAGCGATTAATTTGGAGGCGCATTTCATCCTTATCCTCCCCTGTGGTGAACACGGTGCAACCGTCTGCGTAGGAAATCACGATTCCTTCCGGTGGTGTAGAAAGGCCGGACATGTAGATGTTGAACAGATTGGGGGAGAGTACCCCACCCTGTGGAATTCCTAATTTGATTTTCCTCAGCTTAGAACGTTTGCCACGAAACTCAGTGAAGGAATGCCGACCAGCTAGATAGTTGGCAGTCTAACGGACCTCTTGAGCAGGGATATGCATATTCAGTAAGTTAGCGAGAAGCATCGAGTGATTGACATTGTCAAATGCACTCGGTTAGGTCAATTGTCACAAGAATCGTTCTGTGGCAAGGACGTCTGTGCTTTAGCCCATTATGGATGCGTGTAGTGATCGCATCGAGGGCTTTGGTGGTACTATGCATTTTCCTAAAGCCATGTTGGTGAGGTTCTAGCTTAGCATGCTTAACAAGAGTGGGGTGAATAAGGACCTCTAGCGTCTTTGCGACAAGTGAAAGTATTGTTATGGGTCGGTAGGATTCACCGAGACCAGCGCTCTTTCCCGGTTTGAGACAGGGGACAATCCGTCCTGTTTTCCAGATTTCAGGGATGGCAAGCTTAGAGATCGACAAGTTGAAGGCTGCAGTGAGATACTCAATGGCTGGAAGGTCGAGATGTTTCAACATGGCCATCGAAATGCCATCGGGTCCGAGGGCCTTTGAGTTTTTAGCATTCTCAATGACTTTTTTAACCTGGTCCGCAGTATACGATGGTATAGTGTCAACATTTCTACTGCGAATCCGTCTTCAAATTTTACGCTTTAAGCCATCGGACTTGGGATGTTCAATAAATTGCTTATTGAACAGGCTTGCGCACTGAAGAGGATCGCAGGTTTTTGTGTTGCCAAATTCAATGGCGTTTTTGCACTTTTCTTTCCGAGGATTGGAAAGGGCGCGGACGGTAGACCATAATTTGCTGACACCTTCATTGAGGTTACATTCCTCGAGGTGCTGATTCCATTTCGCCCTCCTATAGTCTTTAACTTGTCGATCAATTTCGGAGTTAAGCTCCTGAATTCTGGGATCATCAGGGTGAGCGCTTCTGATCTGATCACGTTCATCTGGCGGCACTAGTGGGGAAGTTAGGCCGAACTTTCGGAATACGTCCTGCCGGAATAAAACGTGCCGCGGCTGTGGTAATGACGTTCCTAATATTTTTCTCGGCCTTGTGAATGTTGGTAGGTAATAGTAGCTCGATGAACTTCGCCGACGAGTAAGCTTTGAAACCATCCAAATCGGCTTTCTTGTGATTGACAAAAGTTCGCTTCTCAGACTTAGTCATGTTCGCTGGTTTGTCAATTTTTATAATGATTGGGAGGTGATCTGATCTAAGGGTGGTACGTACTTCCCATCGGGAAGCAGCAATTAGGCTTGCACTGACAATAGTTATGTCAGGAGAACTACTGCAAGTGCCCACGACTCTAGTCGGCGAGTCTTCATTTAGGGAACAGAATTCTGAGGCGTCAAGTGATTCGGCGATAGTTATACCCCTGGCATTGTTGTTGAGGTCCGAATGCCAGAGCTCATGGTGCGCATTAAAGTCGCCAAGGATGACCCTGTGCTCTCCGGAAAGGAGAGGACCAATATCGAAACGGTAGCCTGAAGGGCAACTAGAATGAGGTGGTACATAAATATTAAAAATTTCGATATTAGTACTCCCTGATGGAACTGAGATGGCTTGAATTTCCTCCGTACCGTCAGCAACTACATCTAATACACAGTAATGTACGGACTTGTGTATTAGGAAGGCAAGTCCACCTCCAGGGTGAGAATCATCCGTGGCGGCCAGTCGATCTTTCCGCAGTATAACATATTCGCTATGGACGCTTAGAGACGAGTTTGCGTGAAGCAACGTCTCTTGGATGGCGGCGATGAGATTTCTGTTGGAACTCAAGAAGTGTGTGATCTCAGCGATTTTTCGGTGTATGCCATTACAGTTAAACTGTAATATAGATAGCGCAGTGAAAACCGCTGGAGGGGGAGGGCCAGGCGTAAGACTGGGTCTGGCATTCCTTATCATATTGTTTGGCGATGTAGGGGGCAGTGGTGGAGAAGGTGGGCTGGGAGCAGCCCTGGGTTGCCCGGAATTCATACAACCTGCCGCAACATATGCTGAGGAGTGTTGACCCTGTCTTCGTAACCCCGAACACCTAAAGTGAATGCAAATACACTGCACTGATCTGGCATTCGAACCAATTCGTTGGTTGCAGACACTACAAATCCATACCTCTGGGCCTGGATTTGTTTCAACACCGGCGCGAATTAGTAAAATTGAGAGCAGCCGCGTCGAGATGTAATGCTCCCAATATGACGAAAAAACACATATATCGTACCCACACATATACACAGACAAACACAACCTTCCTGCATCGAACCTTCAGGGCTCCTGCCGGGGCTCTTGCCAGGAAGGCATATTGGCAGCTTTTGGCCATTTTGAATTGACAAAACGGGCGTGGTCCGCCCCGTAGAGGCAGTTGCCGTAAGACCACATAAGAATTTAGTCGGGGGCACCAACCGGATCGGAGCTGAGCTAAGGTGGTGCGGGCAGGTCTCGGTAGTTGCTCTTCATCAGGAGATGTAGCTGGAGGTTTGCTGCCAAGTACACGATTATTTGTGAGGCTTTGAGTAGCTTTAAGAACGTCTTGTGTGTGTAGGTCTGCAATCGCCGCCTTGTAGTCGGAGTTATCGAAGGGAACCTTTTTGTATCGCTGGACTTCGCGCTCTTTGTCCCTGATCGAGCGTCTTATTCGTCGTGGCGGTGGTGTTTTGTCCATGAGTTCATTGTTCGGGTGATTTGTTCGATAACATCCGACTAAATACTGTTTATTAAGAAGTTCATTGTGGCTTCACAAAGTTATCATTTTTGTCTCCTGGTGCAGATGATCCACTGAGGACATCTTAACACAGCCGGTGATGGTGCGAAGTGCCGTGTTTTGGCAGGTTTGTATGTGGCCCCAATTTGTGTTGCAGAGACCATTTGACCACGTCGGTGCTGCATAGTTGACTAGGGGGCGACCGATAGCTTTATAGGTAGTCAGAAGTGTTTCTTTGTCGGTGGCCCAAGTACTACCGGCAAGAGCTTTAAGAATTTTGTTTCTGCTCCTGAGTTTAGAGCAGATGTTCTCAGCGTGGGTGTTAAATTTGCCGGAGTTGTCTATCGTGACACCTAGCATCTTGGGAGTCCGAATCGTAGAGATAACGTTGGTGTCGATAAATACAGGGTGTCCCGCAACTGGTTAGCCATAGACCAATGGTAGACTCTACAGGATGTTTTAGGAAAAATGTCGCCAAAATTATTTCTCTAGCTTTTACCGTTAAGAAGTAATTGCCTTTTTTGTGATTCTTGTCAAAAAACACGACTTTTTTCGAAAAAATCCTATTTTCTAGCTTCCACTTTAGCCAAATCAATGTTTTTCATATTCTTCTGAAAGTACACAAAATTTCCAACAAAAGAACATATCGAACGTTTTGAACGGTTTCGTATCTTCCGAGATACGACGTTTTGAATTTTGCAGAAATGTCAATTTCAATTTTTAATGTCAAAATTAAACCCGAATTTCGTAACGGTACATGGTAGTGGCAAATCTGCAAAGTTGACAAAAGTTGGCGTAGTATCTTAGCTTTCGAACGGCATATAAGAATAAAGCACAGAGTCATCCAGTTTCTGAATAATACGTATAAATAAAAAAAACCATAGTCCAACCATGTACCAAACCGACTTCAATCTTGAAAAGGAAGTAACATTTTTACATCAAGCATAGACTTGGTTGTTATGCATTATGGAAAAATACTTTTCGCTACTGTTGTAGATGCTACTTTACTAATTATAACGGTAAGTATAAACAAATTTGTTTTACGAGTATGTGTTGTACGAAGGTTTTTTTTAATTTTAATTTGTCAGGTATTAATTAGTGTCCTTTTATGTCATTTTTCAGAGTTTTCCGATCCAATTTTTCATTAGCAAATTTTATGATAGAATCTTAGATTCTAAAAAATTAAAAAGGAAGTGGCAACTTGAATTATTCGCGTAGTTATGTGCTTTGGAAAGATACAGATGATAAGATACGGGTAACACGGAAATTTTCCATTTAAACGCGATTTATTCTGTTGAAGGTCCTTGAAATAGGAATCAAACGGATATGTAATGTACTCGGCGTCCCCTTTGATATGATACCCCGCATGCCGCCCTCCAGTCAAAGATTAAATAATGTCCTTTTTTGTCCTTTTTGGGACCTTTCCGATCAAATTTATTTTAGCAAAATGAGTTTTAGACTCCTTGGACCCCACTGATTCAATACCAAGAAAAAAATAGCCTTACTGTATTTTTTTCTATTGGAAATGCTTATATGACTGAACTATTTCCACGTAAAAGCAAGATTTCTTCCACTTACGGACTATGTTTTTTCCCTTTTACACATATTATTCACAAGCTGGATGACTCTGTGCTTTATTCTTATATGCCGTTCGAAAGCTAAGATACTACGCCAACTTTTGTCAACTTTGCAGATTTGCCACTACCATGTACCGTTACGAAACTCAGGTTTAATTTTGACATTAAAAGTTGAAATTGACATTTCTGCAAAATTCAAAACGTCGTATCTCGGAAGATACGAAACCGTTCGAAACGTTCGATATGTCCTTTTATTGGAAATTTTGTGTACTTTCAGAAGAATATGAAAAAAATTTATTTGGCTAAAGTGGAAGCTAGAAAATAGGAGTTTTTTGAAAAAAGTCGTGTTTTTTGACAAGAATCACAAAAATGGTAATTATTCCCTAACGGTAAAAGCTAGAGAAATAATTTGAGAAATAATATTGAAAACCTATTTTCTAAGTGAGTGCTGTCTAGCCCAGAGCCATGTTATCCGACTTTTTTTTTTACTGAAATTGAAGACATGGATTTGGACGACCTCTGGTTCGTACAGGATGGCGCGCCATGCCACAATCGATCTTTTATGCACCAAATTCCCAAATCGTGTTATCAGCCGTCTTGGCGATATGTCAATTGGCCGCCTCGGAGCTGCGATTTGACCCCTTTGGACTTTTTTTTTGTGGGGAACCGTGAAGTACCGATGTTATGCCAATAATCCAGAAA
Organism: Microchrysa polita; assembly: GCA_949715475.1. Classification (NCBI taxonomy): domain Eukaryota; kingdom Metazoa; phylum Arthropoda; class Insecta; order Diptera; family Stratiomyidae; genus Microchrysa; species Microchrysa polita. The sequence continues at coordinate 83,914,286 of OX454419.1, read as the reverse complement.
CGATTCAAGCACTTAAGGCCAATATCATCCAAGCAATCCGTGAGCTACAGCCCGAAGCCATAAACAGGGTCTTGGGAAGTTGGTGTGACAGAATGCGCTACTGGTACGCCAACCGGGGCAGCCAATTGAATGAAGTTGTGTTCCATCATTAATATGGGAGCTTACTTACTTTCTAATAAAGCCATGACATGGAAAAAAATTTAATTTTGTTAATTTTATTGCATTTTTACAAACGAACTTGTAATTGGCCCACCCGTCTTGATGACCGAAGTTGCACAGCACACAGTTTGTCCAAACCCACAACTGACAAAATATCCCAAAATTTTGCTGGACTGATTCAACCGCATTGTGTTAACTTGGATAAGAGCAGCCCCAGCTAGATGGAAAGTTTTTATATAAAGCGAACCGGGTCACAATCATACAACAGGCAACTTCTCCATAAGACTGATTGGCCGAAGAACGGACTGCTTCTTTCTGGTATAATCAGAAGAGCCAAAAATTCTCTGCAGATTTTGAAAAGCAACAAACAAACATGTCACACGTTTGGACAATAAATTTCATATCATTAAACTACTCTTAAATACTCATTTGCTCATTTATTTTTATCACATTTCACATTTTTTGGGCGACATTTTACGTAAAATCATTTCTTAGGCGATAATAAGCTACAGTAGAACCCGATGCAATGCATAACACAGCACTGAAAAAAAAAACACAAAGTAATTCAGTCAATTTCTTAGAAATTTAAAAAGTTTTTCTACCTTTTGTATAAACCATTTTTGCATAATTTATGAAAACATTCAAAATGTGCGGAATCCAACTTATCGTGACACGGAATATATATACTTTCTTCTTCGAAATTGGACTCGTGTATTTTAGTTCCAATAAAATATATCTTTTTCAAATCTGAGTCATAGTAGGTTTGAATTTTCGATAGTTTCACAACTAATAGAATACAAAAGCGGAAAAGTTAAGATGAAATTGGCCGTTATAATTTTTCAAATACAATACCATGCCATAAATCATTAAGCACCTCATGGGCAACACCACACTCTATCAAATCTTCACACCCGAGCGCCATGAAGCGAGTGAACTGAAAAGAAACATGTGAAACAACGGCGAAATGAAGTCAACTGGGGCTCCAGTACACAGTCATATTTCTGTTATAATATGCTTAAGCCTACTTGATTTCGCTTACTGCACGTCTAAAAATTTATACTGAATGAATCGAGTAGGCTTAGGCATATGACATACATATTATAATAGAAATTTGACTGTGTAATGGAGGCGTTACATACTAAGATTGTGTTCCGTGACATCGTAAATACTGCGGTTCAGATCAGATGTTGCAGACACAGTTTTCTTCGACCGGCAAGCAATGGGTGAGGAATGTTTATTCGAAATTAGTTGCACTATGTAAATACAGAATGGTTGAAAAGAGTTGATTGAGCTGTTTGTATACAATTGACCGAGTTATATGGAGAAGAACTTAGCCACTGCTTTGGCCGGCGAAATGCAGCGAAATGTTTACATCTTCTTCTTCTTCTTTCTCCTTGACTTTAACAGTCGGTTGTCTAACCATGGAAGCTTGTATTGACAGGTAAGATTGGCCATTTGGCGGTGTTCATTTAATTTTTGAAAAAATATTTGTTACAACAGATTTATAAGGATATACAAGGAAAGGATTCAAGGAATTGTAGATTGTGATTAGTGTTGCATATAAAAATTTTCTTTTTTCATAAATTGTTAATAAATATCTTCTTCTTAAGGAGTACATTAATAGTAGTACGAAAATACAAACGCTAAAATTACATAAATTATCAAGTGTATTATATTTCTACTTTATAATCAGTAATCAAATTAGCAAGATTGAGCCCGTCTATTGGATTGCTAGTTTTAATAGCTTCAACTAGTGAATTAAATTAATACAGAAAAACCCGAATGAATTCTTAGAAAGTAATATTTTGGACATGAAATGAGTATATGCTCATTAACTTCCTTAACATTACAGTGAACACAAAGGTCACTATCAATTTTTTCCTTCTCTTGAGAAAGACTTTATTGTAGCCATGATTTGTGATAACACGATTTATTATTTTTATTTAATTAGTAGTAGCATTAATTTAATGAAACCAATCAATACAGTCAGTCTTATCAAAAACTTGTTTACAAAATTTACCTTTATTATGATATTGACAAGTAACATTAGGTGTGTTTTTTTGGTTATCCCGTGCAGGTTTGGGTAACGAAACTTCATATAAAAAAAATGACAGGTGCGTCAGCTGTCATTTTTTTTATATGGAGTTTCGTTACCCAAACCTGCACGGGATAACCAAAAAAACACACCTATTGTTCGCATTCCATTTGTGAAAGTAATAACCACTGCCGGGGGATTACAGTTTACACCATAGAAAGTTGACATGTATATGTCTTTGCGGAGGCTACCTGCGAAATACTGGGTGTCGTTCCGTGAAAAAGCGTCACGAAAAACTGTAACGAAAACGTTTAACGCTTAAAATAGTTCGATCTTCACCAAAGTTGGTACACATTATCCTTTAATCGCCCTGACAAAGAATCGACGATCACAATTTTGATAAGTCGCGCGAATAGCGGTAAATTCGCCATTGAAGCGAACGAAAAGACATCCTTCAATTGGTCCTCCTGGCGCTGCCCCTGGACCGATGTCGATGAAACTCGGATGGAAGTTAAGTGGTGCGATCCTTAATATTTTGATGTCCGCACTTATTATAAGAAAGATGTCCTTGGATACAAAAGGTCCTTTTTTGTGTGAGAATGCATTATAGACGATATGAATATGATGTGGATATCAAAAAAACCGTATTCGTTGCGACGAGTCTTGTAAAATCACGACAAGTTGATTTTGAGTTTTGTAAAAGGATATTACCACCAAAAAGGACATTTATTTCTACCATAGGAAACAGAGTATGGGCATTATGGGTATCGTTCGAAAGGTGGTGTTTGGGCTTTGGGGCACAGTATGTGATCGGTTTCAAAGGATTTTTGGGCTTCTGGAGTGACAGGATAACGGTGGTAGGGATGTCAAAAACCGGACGGTTAGTCCGAAAACCGGTACGTTCAAAACGGTTAACCGGTTTTTTTCGGTTTTTTCATCTTCCCGGTTTTAACCCGGATGGTTGTTTGCCCATCCGGTTAAAACCGAAAAAAAAACTTTCCAAATTCATCATCATCATTTAGTCTGTAATTCTATTGCTTGTCTTCTATGAAAAATTTCGTATTTCCGAACACTCTCCTTAGTGCTATTATTCCAAGAACCATCGCTTCGTCAAACTACCGCTCCTTGCATTTTTCCTTTCCAAGGCAGATATTGTTTACGTTGCGTGTCACACGTGTATCTTTTATGCGTCGTGAATGTGTATGTGTATCAGATCAGTGCATTTAGAGTTCATTGTTATAGGAAGACGCATCGGCAGTTGCTACGACGTCCGCGTCCACATCGATATCCGCGTCCACTTCAACATCCGTCGTCTCCACATAGACTTCAACATCTACATCATCTATTAGTGGTCATATTAGCATTTCAAAAAATAGAGTAAGGTTAATTCTTGTGGTTTTTGAATCAGTGGGCTCCCAGAAATCTAAAACTCATTTTGCTAAAAAAAAATTGATCGGAAAGGTCCCAAAAAGGACAAAAAAGGATACTCTTTAATCCTTAACCGGAGGTCGGCATGTGGGGTATCAAATCAAAGGGGACGTCAAGTACATTACATATCCGGTGTTTGTTTCATGTTTCATGGACCCTCAACGGAATAAATCGAGATTAAACGGAGAATTATTGTGTTTCCCGTGTATCTTTCCGAAGCCCTAATTACGAGAGTAATTCAAATTGTCACTACGTTTCTCACTTTTCCGAATCTATAATAGCTAAAGATTCTACCATTAAATTTGCTAAGAATAAAAAAATGATCGGAAAGCTTTCAAAAAGGACACTAATTACAAACCTTGATCGAACGTGGGCATGCGGGGTATCATATCAAAGAGGACGTCAAGTACATTATCTGGCGTTTATTACTTGTTTCAAGGACCCTCACAGGAGAAAATTGGGATCCAATTGAAAATTTTCATGTTTCTCGTATATGTATTTCTTTCCAAAGCCGTAATTTTTCGTTTTAGCCCGAATTATTCCATTTAGTGTCCTTGAAACAGGAAACAAACACCGGATATGTAATGTACTCGACGTCCCCTTTGATTTGATACCCCACATGCTGATCTCCGGCCAAGGATTAAAGAGTATCCTTTTTTGTCCTTTTTGGGACCTTTCCGATCAAAATTTTTTTTTTAGCAAAATGAGTTTTAAATTCCTGCGAGCTCGCTGATTTAAAAACCACAAAAAATAGCCTTACTCTATTTTTTTTTTATTTGGAGGCCTGAAATGGGATATTTTGACTGTACTATATACATTGTCTAGCAATAAAACTCAGTTAACTATTTTTGAAACATTATGAATACTTCTGACGATTTTATTTGATTATCTTTTTTGTTCAACATGTTTCTCTTTTAGGGCTCCATTACACAGTCATATTTCTATACGAACATCAGCTTAACGAGTGTGTGCATTATTTTGCTAAAATTCTAAGCAATTCAATGAAAACCCGGTTAACCGAAAACCGGTACTTTGAGCCCGGTTAAAACCGGACGATCTAACCGGCTTTGCCAAAAAACCGAAAACCGGGTTATGGGCCGGTTTTTGACATCCCTAGGTGGAACCTCGTTAAAATGAACGTAGGTCCCTTTTTCTGTGCGAGTGCGCTACAGACGATATGAGTATCAAAATACAGTATTCGTTGGTACGAGTCTTTTAAAATCACAGCAAGTTGATTTTGAGTTTTCAAAAAAAGGATATTACCACCGACAAGGACATTTTTTCTAGTATAGGAAACATAGTATGGGCATTATGGGTGTCGTTCGAAAGGTGATGTTTGGGGCAATATGTGATCAGTTTTAAAGGATTTGTGGACTTCCAGAGTTACAGGATAACCGTGAAACCTCATCTCAATAAGCTTACGTTTAAACATAAAGTTCACTGCGCATCAACATTACTTTAGCAGAACATTAAAAAAATAAAATTTCCTTAATGTAGCAACACCCGTTTTAGTATATTTAGTATAATGATCGGTCGTGCCCTGTGGCCGTGATCGTTCGGTCGCCACTCTGTGAAATAGACACTCATAGAGAAACGAGTTTCCAAACTCGGCACGACTCGTCGCAAGTTTATTATTCAGAAGAAGATGATAAGAAATATTCTTATCGTAGAATAATAAACTAACAATGCGACTAGGAAGTGGTATGGCTGACAACCGTATCACACTCCGAATTCAATTGTCTTTGTAACGTTGATGGACTACACACGGTAGTCATCAACGCACCATGCTCCACCAGGAGTTACGGTAATCGAGAGAGAGAGTATAATGATCACCAAAATCAAAAGAATGTTTAGGTAACTTATTAAAAAGAAAAAAATCTGACATGGGGCTCCAAAACATCACCCACTGCACCAAAGGGTGAATTCAAATTGTAAGACGAAACCGGACGGGTAAACTTGCAAGACAAGAACCATCGTTCTTACAATCTGAAATGGATAATGCTTGTCTGCTGGCCACTACAAAAGCTCTCGCCGTCCATTTGTTTGTGCTAATAAACGGACGGCGAGAGCTTTTGTAGTGGCCAGCAGACAAGCATTAAGCAATTCAGATTGTAAGAACGATGGTTCTTGTCTTGCAAGTTTACCCGTCCGGTTTCGTCTTACAATTTGAATTCAGCCAAACACCTGTCACTTAACCCACTCGGATTTGCCGACTCCAATTGGGGCGAATAAATCTAGCAATCATCACAGATCATTTCGCACAGCTCGATGTATGCAGGCAGAACATAACTGAAAATATAGGCAGTCGAAGAGCTTCTGGGCAACGGAAGAATGATATTGGGTGGGGTTCCAAAACGAACAGTTGCGTATGTTCCGTAAACATGTTTGCCATTCTGATTCCCTAACTGCCATTTTGCTCTTTTCGTTAACATATCTCACAAAAGCAGACAAAGGAAAAGAACCGGAGATTATTCCTAATACGCCAAATGGCAGTTAGGGGATCAAAGAAACATGTCTGCGGAACATACGCAACTGTTTCGTTTTGGAAACCCACCCATTGTGTGTTCGGTACACTGTGGAGCGGTGATGGATGTACGTACTGAGGTTTAATATACAGTGGAGACTCGATAACTCGAACCTCAACAACTCGAATATCTCAATATCTCGAAGAACTTTTCCGGTCCCACGAACTTTCTATGTAAATCTAGGCATCCCAAACTCGATAATTCGATTGAATGTATTCATAACTCGAATTCAAATTCGGGCAAATCAATAGGCATAAACCTCTGTTACTCAAAAAAAAATGGTTTGGCAGCCTCTATAACTCGAAGTACAAAACAGTAAACCTCCACAACTCGAATTTTAATTGTTTTAGAGCCCTTACTACTCGAAGAATTTGTTTGCTTGTGTATCGATTTGAGAATTTGTCTTGTTGTTTAAAAATTGTCCTGTGAATTTGTCTAGTTTGCTATAATGACTGCAAGATCTTTTCTCTTTCGGATAAAGTTCGCTTAATTGAAGCTGTAAAAAAACTGAGGATCGCGTTCGAAAGCTTAAATCGTCGCCGAGTTCTAAATTCCAGCGAACACATTGTCAACGATTTGAAAAAACAAGGACAAGATTTTTTTTGAGAGTCCAGGCCAATCGAACGGGTGGAAACGATTCATTTCGGTTTAAAAAAGCTGAATTTCCGGACATTGATAAATGTTTAGTTCAGTGGCTTCAACAATGTAGAAGAAAGAACGTGTACCTAAGTGGCCACTGATGAAAGAAAAAACTCTTCATTTTGCCTAGAAATGGAATCATCCAGAATTCAGTAATGGCAGCAACTTCAAAAAGAGGAATTCGATAGCATCCAGGAAGGTTTCTTGCGAAATTGCAACAGTTGATATGACTATGCAACGACTGAAAGCCACAATTGGTTCGTTTAATCCAAGATTATTTACTAGAGGAAATTTATAATGCCGATGAAACAGGACTGTGTTTCGTTGTACACCAAACAAAACCCTGACTTTTCGAGTCGATCCCTGCTTTGGTGGAAAACAGAGCAAGTAGAGGCTAACTATTCTACTTGCTGTCAATTCAAGTGGAACAGAAAAAGAAAACCTTTAGTAATCGGCAAATATAAGAACCCACAAGTAGAACGTTAAGTGCCTACTAGTCCCTTATGAAGCTAATCAGAATGCTTGGATGTCGTCATTAATTTTTTCAAAATGGCTGAAAGTCTGCAAAAAAAGGAGTTGTAAAAAAATAAGCGAGCATTATTGTTTATTGACAACTGCCCCTCGCACATTATTCCTGACGGATTGGAAAGTTTGAAAATTCAACTACTGCCTCCGAATACAACATCAATATTACAACCTCTAGACTAGAGAATCATAAAAAATTTTAAGGTATGTATTTTAGGCCGGAGCTCATAAGGAAAATGATAAGAGAATTAGACTGAAATACAGAATTGAAACCTATCAATGTTTTGGAAGCAATACGTTTAATCGAAAAAACATGGAAGAGCGTAACAGAAGCTACATCAAGGAATTACTTCAGAGCTGGTGGATTTCTCTCTAGCAATGAAGAGCCTGTGGAAATAAGTTCCAATAATATGAATGAAGAATTGACAGCTTTATCTCGAGCCATAGATATCGAAACGACTTCCTTCGAAGAATTTGTTGCAGTAGACGAATGCAATGTCACACACGATTTTGAAACCGAGAAAGACATAATTGAAGATGTAAACAGCAGCTATGGCGAAATCGGAGGATAACGTCGAAGAAGAAGACGAGGAAGTATCGGAAGTAGTTTCAGTACCGACTTCTAAGGAAGCTCGAGCAGTCAAACTCATAATTCGTGTTTATTTAGAAGGATCTGATGGCGTGAAGGACGAAATGTTTAAACGTTTTGCCGAAGTAGGAGAGAGAGAAAATCACATCAAAACTTACGCTAGGAAACCATGGACAACTTAAAATAATCCGTTTATGACTCTTCCATATTTTTGAATTTGTATTTTTTTATTGTTATTATATTTTTTGAATAATGTTTTTTAGTTTTCAAATGTAATTGAGAACCATGTTTATTTCTTTTAATCCCTCCGAAATTTACTCGTTATATTTACTTTGTTTTGTATTATATGCAACTTGATTAGTATTTGTATTGACCAATGTACTTGCGTTCTTCATTTTGTGGATCAAATTGATATTACTTAATTTTTACTTTTTATTTAAGCTTTTATTGATATTTCGTGGATAAACTCGATAAGTCGAAGTTTACTTTTTGCAAGCTTCGATATCTCGAATTTCGATAACTGGAAGTATACATTACTCGAGAGAATTTGTCGGTCCCTTGGGATTCGAGTTATCGGGCTCCGACTGTATGTACCTACAATTAAATATTTGAATGTGGTTGAACTTATTGGATTGAAAGATGAACAAAGTTTAAATTTTTATCCAGCAGATGAATTTCATTTCAATCAATGACGTCCGTCACCGCACCACAAATCATTCTTCCGTTGCACTTTTCCTCCTCACAAAGCTCTTCGTCTCGTTCGCAATTACGTTCTGCAACGTCGAGCTGTGCGAACATTATCGTGATGATTCCTAGATTTACCCGCCCCGATGGGAGCCGGCATGGCCGAAAGAATTAAGTGGCAGATAAAAGGTTGGATTGAACTGAGCGAGGTTTCGAAGAGTCCACGAAAATTAAGATATTTTTCTATTTAATAAATTTCCAAAAACAGTTTCTTTTTATTTCTAATGCAATGTACTTAGTTAGCCTTAATGACAAAAATCCAATTGAAATCCGGCTACAGAAAGGGATGGATGTAATCTGATATTCAATTTAAACTTTGCCTGCCTTTGCAATTAAACTAGTCAATTGCATTCAATTTCATTCAATACGTATGCAACCGTCCGTCTTTGCACACAAAATCATCTATCGCTGGCCCTTATCCGCCTAACCATACTGCTCTGGGCTTCTGCTGTTATGTGCTGTAGTTACCAGAATCAATTTTTTTTTCTTTTCGATAACAGCCAACATAGCGCAGTCGGTTAAGTGGCAGGTAAGTTTTTCGGACAATGGATTGATGATGTTTCGAATCCCCATAGAAATTATTGGATTTTTTCTGTTTATTTTCTTTTTATTAAGTTTCCCAAGTAACAATTTCATCCCTATAATACTTCGTAAAATATTCTCTTCTAACGACAATAGGGGCACTTTACAGGGTATAAACACTGTATAATAGTCCAATAATGGCATCTGGCGCCGTTTTTTGATCCAATAGAACCTCATTGTAGCACTGAATTACGCTTCGAGAAAGACATACATCATGTGTTATGTCATCATTTTCTGTCATTTTCTCGCGATTGCAAAAAAAAAGAGACAAAAAAAATTCCCGCAGCCAGCGTCGAACCAGCGTCTGTCGTACGCCAGTCCGACGCCCTAACCACTCGGCCAACCTCACATATAGATAACATTGCTCGTAAACACTACAAGTGCTCGACACTTCTTTATCGACCCTTCTCCTATGCACCTTGTTCTTTATATGTCAATCAGTTGAAGCTAATTAAATTCACACCTTCTTCAATAAAATACAGACATTTTCTGCGCTGAGATTATCTTAATTGATTCATAAGCTAACAAGGAGTGAGGAAATGTTGGTTTTAAGCAATATTTCAATGAATTCAATTCAAGAAACGTGGTATTCCAGAGCACTTCATAAGTGTCAATTCATTAAATCACGAAAGTCCATCCTTCTATAAAACTACGGTGAACAATTTATTGGATGACCATACGAATGTCACACTATAAAAATGACACCGACTGTGCTATAGAAGAATATAATGCATGTGTGTGGGTTAACTTTGAGAGGCTATTGCATGTATGTGCTGTATCATCCAATAAACACAAGAGTGGAGTATTTAAAGAAGTATCTTTTTAGGTTAACGCTTAGAGACAGTTTTATCGAAGTCTTATACCACCATCTTTGTAGTCTGGCTGGTCTAGCGGTTAGTGCGCGCACCTTCGGTGCACAGGGTCATGAGTTCGAATCACACCGTGTTCCATGGTGTTTTTCGAACTCACGAGCTTGTGACGGACTATGATCTCACTCAGATGTTAAACGAGTACCCATTTATGGGGATAAATAACACTGCTGAGCGTGATGCTGATCTCATTACCTCAACAAAAAGCAGATAAGATCTTGGAAATAGGATTTCACTAACACATCCTGCGGCCTTAGTCCAATGTTGGATTGTCGCGCCTGTTATTTATTTTTTTATACCACCATCTTTAAATTTATTCCATAATGATGATATAGTAAGCTTTGCGGAAAATACTTTAAGGATGTTTATCGGATCAAAATATTACTTTAAGCGATGTCACACGATAAATGAATTTCGTGGTACTATATGATTGCTGCAGTATGGAGTGCTTCTTTAAAGCAAACGGATTGTTGCTTGGGATATTATTCGAATAAAAAACTTAACTACAAATAGTAGTTGATATTTAAGTTAATTGATTTTAATAAGTTAATTGAGTTTACAAATTTAGTAAATGTTTTAACTAATAAGGAGTAGAAAAATTAACCATATCCTTGTAGTTGTTTCAACTACATTAAATCATAAGTTGAAAATCAAAGACGAACTTTAGCTGATATCAACTACTTTTAAATGATCGATCTCCCTTTTTTTCTTAGTGTAGATAGGTTGCCAAGCGCGGCACTGAAATTCGGTGGGCCTTTTTTAAAGGATGTTCTTTAAATTTGGAAGAACATTCTTTTAGTTGAAATAGATTGGATGCGTCAGCATCAGCATCGGCAGAGGCATCGGCATCAGCAGAAAAATTTGATGACCCACAATGACAGCAGCGGCAGAAGCAGAAAAATGCTTCTGCCGCTGCTGTCAATGTGGGTTATCAAAGGCAAATGCGTGTGTTCTAAATTGAAATTATTCTGCTGATGCCGATGCCTCTGCCGATGCTGATGCTGACGCGGGATATCTAATTCAACCATTTTACCTTTAAGAGCTACAGACATAATGTGGACATGATTTAGCTTATGTTGCTTCAAGTACCAGTATAATAAAAATATCACACACATACTTATTATGCATATAAAATATGGTTTCTAAAAACCTTTGATACCATGGGACGCACTATTCGTAAAATTTTATTTCTTTGCATACGGTTTATCGAGGATTGCGTGATAAGTACTTGAAACTTTCTTACCTATGGGAATCCTACACGATGTATAGATTTCATGCTTCAAAATATTACATAAAAACTCAAGTATGTATTTCTCCTTCATGTCTACCACCTATTGTACTATACACGAAGTATGATACCGAAGCAAAATTGATATGTTTCAGCTCAGCGTGTGTAGAGCCTGCACACTACTTCTCTGCAAAAACATAACAAATAGAATAAATAAAGCAAGAAATCCTGACAGGATTGCGTGCTTTCCATTGCTATGCTATATTATACACGTGTTACAAATTTCATGAAAAGGGATATCCTTTTTGACATGCACACACACATACATACACTCAAGTAAATATTTATATTTATGTGCATGTGTGCACTATACATATATGCTATGTACATATTTGTATCAAAGTCAATTGCTCCAAGGTGAAACGTTCGAAACACATTGTGAAAATATTTGCTCATTTATTCGACCATTCTTTATTAGGTTTTGAGTTGGGTCAGCCAATGGGGCCAGTTCTTTGCTGGCCGATGGCTGGCTGGACCTGGCTGGCATATTGGTTTAATCCTAGGGGGGAATGAAAATACGATTCAGCTATAAATCTTTGCATTCACGTACTACATGTATGTATACCATCCCCAATTGTGCAATTACAGGATTCCAATTAAAGTGCGACGGCGAAGGCGTCATCAAAGTATAGATGTCGATTTCAAGAACATGGTCGAACTTTACCAAAAGAATTGATTTATTTGTATTTTTCGTGTTTTTTTTTAAAGTGTGTATGTACAACCTTTGGCTTTTTTGTATTCTCGTATTTTGCGTTACTGCATTTCTTCAATTATGTAATTTGAAAACAAAAGAAAGAATCTAGATAAAAATATTTATTTTTCAGAATGCGGTTATTTTTTTATCGTTTTTATTCCAAGACCGAAATTTGTTCCTTTTATGTATTTAAGCAAAGAAACAATTAAGCAAATGAAATTTTTCGTTTTTCCCATCTTGCGATCGTGAATTAATGAAATAAATTCTCAGTAAAACCGCACGAAATTTTCCATAGAAAACGTCATTGTTGCAAACTTTCATTCCATTTTCATCATTATTGTAATTTTTAATTATTTTCTTTTGCCAGTAACATCAAAAGCATACTCTTCCCTTTCAGCTTATGGTTTATACGTTTTTTTTTGTTTCCAAGAACCATGTATGTACAAAAAGTGTACTTGAGCTCTACATCATAATTACGCTTTCATCCAACATTTTATTATTTTTTTTTCCGTTCGCTTCACGAAAGTTATGTGGAGTATTCTCCATATTAAATGCCTGAATTCAAGGGATTCCGACAGGAAAGAAAAAATATATTGAACCTGAAAGTTTTCCTGCGGACATGCATGGCGGCACGAACACTTGACTATCGCAACATCAGAGCCCCGCACTAGTATATGCAAAATGAAGGCACATCTTAAAGCCCCGCGGAAAATCAAGTAGGCGAACATATGCTCGCAGGAACTTCATCCTCATCATGTGTCTAGTATGCTCGACGAGAATCCTTTCGGGTGCCTTGCCTTTCCCTGTGTAAAGGTGAATCGGAAATTTACATACATTTATATTGCCATAGGAGAACTAGAGGAGTCGGCCGTTAACAAGTACGAGAGAGTATGGGGTGCCATGGTTTCCGCGTTGGAAATTGACGAAGTTCAGGAAACGACCTGAGTTGGTAGTACGTGATTGTAATGTCGGGCTCGGGACTGCCAGCCCGAAGGCACACAAAGGACACGTTAAGATGACTGCGGTCTTGATGGCTATGCACATACGTTTTTCAAATCCCAAATGATTGCTACTGTGGATTATAACTACTTAATTAAATGGAATTCTGACACCTGAGTTTTGCTTGTCTTCGTCGTTTCCCGGGACGATTCTCTCGTTATCCGCGGCGATGAATAAATCAATTAGAAAGGCTTTCGAGTTGAGTGTTTCAGGCAAAGTGAATGCTTGTGAGAATGATGAATTTTTAAACATGGACCTATAGTGCAGTTGCTTTACTCCTTTATTTATCGATTATGAGGTATTGAATATTGAAGATATGAGTGCGGAAGGAGACCCTCCGGTTAGTGTCCTAATTTGCTAATTGGAATTTATTCTGGAATATTGAACACTCGATCATCACACCACCGTTAAACCCCTTGTGGTGCAATCGATCATTAACGACTACATCTCCCTTCCAATCCTAATCTATTCATTACAAAGATTTTATTTTCCACCGAAATACGTCAATATGTATAATAAATTCGTCTTTCTTGAATTTCAATAGTAATTACGTCGGATGGTTTTCCAAACGACCAACAACAGAGTTTCTGAATCTCAATATACGACCTTGTGGGAGCTGTTGTATATAAAAGACGTCGTTAACGAAAATCAGAACAAAAAGACAGAAAATTTTGTATTCCTCTTGCGGCTCCTTACTATAGGACTGATTGAGACTATGGAGGACTATTTGAAGATGGAGTTAATAAATTAATCATTCTCTCATGGTCATGACCGTCACAGCATGGAATGGTACTTTTTTCCATTACATCACGGCCGGCGGCCGGCGTCATCGTCACATTCAGGTCGAAAGGAAGGGAATTAATTTGCAAGGTTGACAAATTGGATTGGTTTCTATGGGAAGAGAAAAATTGTCGCAGACACAGTCTTTATTCTTTTTTTTTTTTTTTGTTCTTTCTAGAAACAAACAAGTCTCCTGAACTCAAGTCGCGCAGTATTTTATAGTATCCTGGCGGGCGTATTTAATATTCTGCACGAATCATAAAGTAATTCGCCGATAAACTTGTGAATTAATTATTTGTTTGTGATCTGATACGGAATGGATTCTGAATATTTGAATCTTCATTAATATAATTATTTATCAAATTCAGTTGATATACTATGATTAAATATTAAAATTCAAACTGTATAGACATTCAACCGTTCGGTGATTGTGCGACCAGAATTTATGTGATTTGTTTTGAACTAATTCAACACTAAAACTTCCCTATATAGGGGTTGAGTACAATCACACCATATAAAGATTCTCGTAATTAGTTTTCAAATACTTTTTTTTTTATTCGTCTTTTCCACTTTTTCTTTGCCTGCTCTGTTAGTCCCTGGCCCTATACCGACCACTTTTAAAATTTCCTCAAATCCCTAAAGACCTATAATCGAAATCTCCGAACAGAAAACGGAAAAGACCAAGGGCTGCTTTAGAATATATATCTGTAGGGATTATGTGATGGAATTTAGTTTAAGGAACTTTGCAATGAAAATGGCATGCATAGGTATTTTTAGATTTTTATTTTGAGATTTTACATTTCGTGTTTGGCTGCCTTGTACTCGGCGATTTTTTTGTTGGTGGGGATTTTTAACGAAGAATTGCATAAAAAAAAGTTTCTAGAATGTTTTTTTTTTGAGGATGCAAATTAGGGGCATTAACTTAAAATTTTGATTTGATAGATTTAAGCGTTTAGTACTATATTCTTGTGAGATAAACGATGATTTTTTTCTGTGGACAAACGACTTGCAAAACTTAAAATATAAATAAAGTTGAATATGTGACGTTACCCACTTCACACAGCTACAATAAATGCCATGAGGGGGGTTTAACGAACATATGTTCCTACCGTAAACGTTTACCAGACGGCCTCGAAGAGGCAAACGGATTGATTTTGTGATGTCAATCAGCGCCCTTAAAAGGTAACAGTTTTTCTTACAAAGTGTTAAGGCTTGGCGTTTACATACTGCTAGATGCGAGGCCTTTCTACTACCTATGCCCTTCAATGGGTCCCGGCAACCAGTTGTAGCGCAACTCCACGCCGTTTTAAAACCGCAGCCCGCACGATACTTCTCTCATGGGGGCCTACCTCTTGTGTTGGATAGGGGAATTGCCGCCCATCGATGACACATGGCTCTTATTTCGACCACCTGTGTTAACAGATATGGGACCTCTGCTCCGGACCCGCATTGGCCTTCCACCACTGCTGCAGTATGGGCGCGGTGGCCTAACTATTCGCGGATAGAGCGGAATAGTCATTTCCCGAAGGTCCCACTGGAATCGACGCAATGTCTTTGAGCCAGTGAAGGTCCTCCCTATGGTCATACCGGCGTGAAGCCGAGTTAAGCGGAACAGTAATTACCCAACCTAAACAATTATAGCGCCAGCCACAATGCCAGACAGACCATAGAGCTGCGCTGTTAAACATCATCCGGATGCAAGCGCCTGTAGCGGCGACTAAATCCTTAGCTAAGGCATTTAGAGCCAGGACATATTCACGTCTAATGAGATAGCGAGAGACATTCAGAGAACCATCATCGATAGTGACACCAAATGCGTCAAGATTCGGGATATTCGCGTATGCCGGGCAATGGCATACCTAGTACATGCGTCCAATCTTCGCCCAGATTGTCGCACATGAGACACAGGGACGTAGCCAGGATTTTGTTTCGGGAGGGGTCCAACTCTCGATATTAGTAGAAACGCGACATTAGCTGTACATTTTTTTCCGTAAATTAGTTTGCATCGTTTGAATAGGCTTCAACCAATTTTTCACAATTGTTGCCATGTTTTAAAATGGCATTTTTTATACATATATGCATTAGGAAATTTTTAGCCTGGAGAAATAAAATGTAAATGCAAAAATATAATTTAAAATAATTAAAATCTGTAAAAAAGTAGTGATCTTCAAGATTTTGTTTCTCTTTTTACTTTTTCACCGAAAACAAAACCTTCTCCCTATTAGCTCCAGAATAATTGCATCAGCCTATGGAAACCTCAATACAAAATATGGTCTAAAAGTTCCTACTTCAAAAATATCCATAAGTTTACACAAAATTGCTGCTCTTTCTTCGGTTTAAAATAGAACTAGTGCCCCAGCGAGGCTTGTTCGGTACTGAGAATTTAGTACCGGATACCGGTTTTCTTCAACACCCGGTGCACCGCCACCCGCCGGTTTTTTGTCAACCCTGAGCGGTTTTTTTTAAGTTTTTTAGCACCTGTTCAGTATTGTTGTTTTTTCAGGTTTTTATAGCACCTGTTCAGTACCGGTTTCTTAAGTTTTTTTTTCAGCACCTGTTCAGTACCTGTCTTTTTCATTTTTTTCTTAGCACCTGTTCAACACCGAATGAACTGATACTGATACTAGGTTCTTTTGTACCGCATTTTAGCACCGTTCTTTTTAGGTTTTTTCTTCATTTAAGTCGCGATTGGTCTTTCATCTGTTTAAAGATTCCATTCATTCTGAAAGTTGCCCAGGTTTTCTCAAGGAAATACTCGTCCAATCGGCGTAGTACTTGGTACCTCTAAATTTTAGTCCGCTGATTCGAAATATGACGCCAAAACTAAAAACATTTTTTTTGGGTGCCTGCCCCAGAAAGATTGTTCTGCTTTCTCGCGAACCACTCATCGAATCGGCGCGGTAGAAACACTGAGGTCATTTTGGGTTATGATTCCGCTGATTGTAATTGGGGACCCAAATTTCGAATCAGCGAACCAATATTACCTTATCAGATGATGATGGTCTAGATCAGTTTTCCGACTTTTGTGGTTGATCTACCACATTTTTCACAAAATTTGGCAATCTACGACTCTATCACTACTAATATTAAATATGTCCTAATCTACCACAATTCTTAATTTCCGAAACTATTTTGTAATTTTTGCAAATACTAACTAGCGTGTACCTACATATAAGAGTCGGCATACATCATCCAATCGATTGACCAATCTAAGCTCATTTTCTCAAGCGAATTAGGTAGTTGATCCTAAAAAATGAGCATTCTCCACAGAAACGAGCTTTGATTGTTCGATCGATTGTCGGCACACATTATTCAATAGATTGAGCAATCAGAACTTATTTCTGTGGAGAAAGCTCATTTTATCTCAAATTATCTATCGAATTCGGTAGTGGAACCTAAAAAAATAGCTTTCTCAACAGAAATGAGCTTTGACTGTTCCATCGATTGGATAATGTACGCCGACTCTAAGAGTGAGCATAAGAAAGTTCCTATGTCGAGTTTCTGCTCTGCTCTGCTTTATGCTTATACTCACAAAAATGGGCCCAGTAAACTAAATAGTTTCTGTACCATTATTTTAATTGGATGGCAATTTACCAGATTTCTTCACAAAAGTAAACAGATGCAATAATTGATATAACTGGACGAATCCTATTGCGATATTTTGTACGGAATGAAATTTGTCCCGTAAATCCAATGGGACATCAGATTATATTTTAATCTGCTTGTCCCATTAAATTTACAAGATTTGATATGATTAACTAATAATAGGATGGATCCCATTAAAACAGATACAAAACTAATAAAATCAACTATCACTCAGAGACATGCATCCCGTAAAGTTAATAATTTCTGTCTTAGAAAGACAAGATTTCTTCCGAAAATAGAACATAGCTGCATTGCTTTATACAAAATTTAAAAAAATTCACAACGACACGTAGCGTGGATGATATAATAATATGAGACTTATAAAAAAATATATTTCGATTACATTGGATTTATCCTATTAATCCGATAAGATAGACCATCATGTGTTTGTTTTTAAATGAGTAAACTATTAAAACAAACGGATATTTATAGAGTGAAAGTAATGGTTCCAATATTTTTAAAGTAATCTGATTTTCCTATTGACTAAATAAATGGGACAAAATGATTGGTTTAATGGGATTTCCTATTGAAATTTTTCTGAGTGTAGTGTTCCTACCCGTTAGTGTCCCAGTTATCCTGTCCTAAAGTCGGCTCGTAAGGTTATTAATTTTAATGTATAACTATTTTGAAAATAATTGGGGAAAATGTTTCAAACAGGGCAGTTTTGACGTTTTAAAAATCTCATACCACGGTCCTCAAAAAATAAGTCGACACGCTGATCATCCTCTTCTTATTACGATTTTAGAGTTCATAGAAACTCCACCCCATTTTTTGAATTTAACAGCTTATTAACTGGATTTTCTGTTATCAGGATTAGCTCTGGGTTTTGCTTTTCGATTTTTAGTTTACTCTAACCAAAATGACAGAACTTTTCAACTTGCTCTTTATTAATTTCAAATACGATCGAACATGAAAGCACAGCCGAATATAATGACAATGAGAGTGCATCATTTGAAATTCCATGCTTATTGAAATAATTTCGGGAGGGGTCCGGACCCCCTGGACCCCTCCCCTGGCTACGTCCCTGATGAGACATAATGTATCATCAGCAAAATTGCGCGTATGATAAGCCAGGCTTTAAGTGGTCCGTGACCTGTGATGAGAAATCCTATAGGCTCAGATTGAAAGCTAAGTCAGCATTTCCTCTCATGTCACCTGCCTAAGGTACTAATAGGTATGTAGTTCTCCCATGGGACGGTGTTTCGCACCTAGATTCCCATCTAGATAAGACACCTTCCTCTAGGAAGGCAGAGATTTCTCGCCGGGATCTCCTAGAGACACTCTCGGAGGATAACAGAGAACTAGAGGGTAATGCCTCTTCGTATGTAAAACGCCTTTCCACACCGTTTAAGTTAAAAAGGGATGCACCCATCAGGACCTGCAGAGCCACGCAGATATCGTCTTACACACTCGGAGACATTTAGTTAACGGGACACGTTTCACAAAGCCCCCTACTATCAGTGGTAAAGATGTAGCCCATAAGAGCTACGGATCCATATGCTGCACAGCCAATAAAATATCATCTGGACTGCGCTCCTAGCCAGTTGCTGTGATGTGGAACCTAAAGTTCATCCTCTCCCCTATAGTTATGCCCAAGTACTTGACCTGGACCGCCTCGTGCTTGAGTCTAACTTCCCCCATTCTTACCACTGGAGGGTGACTATGGTTGGAGCTACCCGTGAGCATCATCAACGAGACTTACAACTCCGATCTGTGATCGCCATGGGTGGACAACGTCCATGTATGACGATCCCAGACGTTCTAGCGTAGCACACGAGTTACCCTTTACAAGGATGAGTATAGGCGCAGCACTTGCACAGCCGGTCGAGTGTCTTAGGCAAATCATCCATGACTAGCTTCCAAACAAATATACCTAGGACAGCGACGCGATGCACGTTTGCGCACCACGTAGTAGGCCCGAAGACAAATGACTCTGTCGGAGACGTAGCTCCTCCAAAGAGACAACGTCTTCGATCTTGCGCAGAATCGCATCCCACAGCCAGTTATCAAAGTCCCCTTGAAGTCAATAAAGAGCCCACGCATCATCAGCACATCTGCCAGCATGAAATCTATACTGGCTGTCAGACATCTGACCGACAAGCTTTTCCTCCATACTCCGGGCAAGAATCCCTTCCAGCATTTTACCAAGTACTGGAAGAAGACTAATGCCCCGATATGATTGAAGTTTGGACTTGTCTGTGTCAGAGTCCTTCAGCAGTGCAACCATGCGGGCAGACTTACAACTCTTCGGGAAAAGACGTGTTGGGAAGCAATCCGCGAGAGACACTCCAGATATTCCGGGACGGCATGCCAGATGTGCTTCCACATCTCACCTGTCATCCCATCCAACCCATGCAACTTCCTGCTTCTCAACTTAGCAATGCAGGCTCCTATCTCCCCATAGATTCAAGAACAGGAATTTCTTCCTGGTCTGGTCTATAGGTGCATCGCTAGGTGGAGCAGCAGGAAAGAAGCTGTCACGGAGTACACTCACAGATTTCATCCAGGACCGTGTACGTTTACCATCAACATTGAGGATAGAAATATCGCAGGCCAACTTCTTTCCGCGACAGACCCTACTTCCTAAGGATCGTTGGAAGACGTACTGACAAAGCGTTGCCAATTATCAGTTTTACACTTTGCCATCATATCGCGATACTCGATGGTGGGCGGCACTATATTCAGGCAGATAAATATGATGGCGCTATTTGGCTTGCTGTAAGTGCCTTCGAAGGCGAGCCACCTCATGATTCTTGACGCTTAAGTACCTAGTCCACCATCTGACGTGTCTGCGTTTCACCGTGCGGTGGACCCAAAGCACCTCGTCATTTACGGCAGCCATAGACTCGACCACGAAATCACATTTTATATTTAGGGCAGCCGATGAGAACTCGACCAAAGGAAAGCGTCCGAACGCTTCCTTCATTCGAGCCTCATGGACTGCCCAATTACACCCAGCTTGAGACTAACGCCTAAACAGAGGATTTTTTACCTCAATATTCCGCGAACCACCACCGCCATCACCCGAGCAACCGTCAGCATCATCGAAGGTCGTACGAACTTCAAAGATGTTTTGACGTATTTTAATACCTTTATTTGCTAGAAGAAAAATGTTTAATTAAATTAAAAAAAAATTCCGAGTGGTGGCCCCCTATTCGCACACCCTTAGGACCGACCCTGAAATAAATATCCCAACCTGATAAGTATCCTACCTTTTTTATAAATAAATACGTGGCACGACAGTCCAACTTTGGATCAAGGCAGCGGATGTGTTAGTGACATCCAATTTCCAAGATCATAAACGCATTTTGTAGAGGTGTTGAGATCAACAACACGCTCATAAATGGGTACTCGTTTAACATCTGAGTCAGATCATGAATCGTCACATGGGTGATTGATTTCGAAAAACACCATAAAATGAATTCGCTCATAGTGAGACTGCGAACCCACGACACTGTGCACCGAAGGTGTGCGCACTAACCACTACACCAATCAGTCTACTAAATTTGTATACACTTGCACTTCACATTATGTGAAATGGTGTATGTATGTTAACTTTGTCATAAATCTTACAACGCAGGAGGAAGCATTTCCGACAATAAAGTAATTCTAAATCAGTGTGACGAGAGAAGACGTTTGAGTCGCTCAGTTTTACAGTTCTCGAGTTGACATTTTGCAGACTTATCTATTGCAGACTACACATATGTCAGAACGGCTAGAATCCATAGGGTCATGGTTCCGCAAAAGATAACCCCACCTTCAATATTAGGTTCTTCTGAGAAAAACTGGTATCTTTATAGACATTATAAACGAAACAATTACCAAGTCAAGTGTGTTCCTATAGTAAAGTTTCAAACATATCCAGAAACGGTTGGAATCGGAAGACCAACAGAAAATTCAAGTATACCTTTATATTTAGGGAATATGTATCTCTAAATTTCAACCACGCCCGAAATTTTCCTCGGTCTCGTTTAACTAATGCTTATGCTTTACTATAAGCACAAATCCCCAGTACTACATATTAACCATAAAGTCCACAAATGGTAACAACAGTCAAGCATGAGTTAAATTATGTTGATCCTACCGAATAGAGCTACAAATTTCATCATTGTGTAAATTTTTCCTTTGATCCGACGGTATACAGGAATACTAAAACGACGTGATATTTTGAACTTTCCCTATTATGTACATATTACAAAATCATCCACAATAAGTTCAAAAATACTCCAATGCAATCGGCTTTACGACGTAACTCTCGCATTTCTCAAAAAACTCGCTTCAACTATCATCTGACTTGGAAAAAATTTTAATATTCGTCATCCAAACGAACCTTCATTCAGTTGATTGTACCCGAAGTCGGAAAAGTTTGAAATTCGATTTTCCTTATCGTGAACTTTCCCCGAGCATTCAATCATATCCGAGCACGAGAAAACATTTTTAGAGACTACCGAGTCTTTGATCCGAAACTGAAAACTTTCCCATAGCAATTTAGTAGCTCCTGAATATATATGTATGAATGGTATTCCCTCGATCGAATTTAACTGGCATAGGACGGCCAGTCAATATTGTATTGAGCTGATAGGAACTTAGGTCCTGAAATTCAAGAAATTATCCGAAAATCTTGAACTGGAACTGGATCCACTATGTATATACATTATTTAGGAAGCTGTGAAGCAAAGGGCCCCGGCCCAGCCGTCGTCATTCGAATCATCCGCAAGTGTAATCGATATTGCACAATCCTTTTTGAAATGCTGGATGCATAGCGCGCACAAAGTCGGCATACATAACTATACGACAACGACGACGTGGTGAACTTTGCTTTAGTCTTTCTGGGTCAGTGCAATATAGATATTATCGACAGCGAAAATATCCTGACTGACCGATGGAAATTTCAGATTTGTCCATGATTTGAATACGTAAGCGAGAGAGATTGTAAACAACGTCAGGACATGATATTGACGATATCATGATGATGTTTGGGCTTGCTGAGTTATTCGAATAGTTCGTCGCTGTTGTGCGAGTATCAAGTGACCCGAATAGACAACAACTCTATTACGAGAGCGGTTTAAATGTGAATCCTGAATGACTTTATCATTCAGTGGATAACGATGGCAACGGCGAATGATTTATTAGAGATGACTGAGCTCTAATCAGTTTGAATTAATTAGGGATGCGATAACGGATAAGGGATAACGGATAACGTAGGAGCATAGTCGTATATGTATCCTGAACATTGTATGAATTAAGCTATGGCGTTCCTTGTAATTGTCATCGTTCGGCTACTACTCGATAAATCTAGCTTAGCCAAAATTTTCTATTTAAATCCGGTACGAGTTCAACGTTGCGTCTATTTTATTGACACAAAATACGGATACGAATGAACAATGGTCGCCTCAGGGAGCATTATTCTGCATCGAACTGTGCAAATATTTTTATACGCAGCTCTGCTGTTTCAAGCTGCAATACCTGAAACACAGATTTGTACAAGATTTCTTGCAAATAGTGTCCCGAGGCGATTAAGGGCAATATTTGCTCAGCCATCATCTCGTTAGTCTTGTCTAGCAACAAACACATTAATTCAAATTTTATCAAAAATATACGTGGAATTTATATATTGGGCCGATTTCTGGTCCATCTATCTAGTGGTTTTTGTCGTATCGTATAGACAAGACGCACAATATTTTATGAAAGCATTTACATTATATTGAATTGAATTGTTGTTTATTTTGCATAGTTATGCCATATTTCTTGGTTTCATCTGAAATTGAAAAAAATCATTTTCAATTCTGAGCCCTATTTGAATATTTTTCAAAGAGATCATAATCCTGGTATCCGTTATCACTCAAAGCAACAATATATGTATAGAAAATACGTAAATATGCATATAGTGCTAAGAACAGGTTGCTGAGCCCCAAAAATCGTCTCTAGCAACATAAACCTTTATATAATATAAAAAATTCCAAGAGTGTAGGGATCGGCACTTCAAGAAACAACTCTAACCTCGCCCAGTTAGTTCCCATCCCAGTTCTGCGAGGAAATGTTGCAGAGGATAATTGAATCAGATTTTTTTTAGTATTGAACGAATTCTCAGCTTTCAGTAAATTTTCATCAACGCATGATTGGCAGGATAAGTATCGAAACATTCAGAAAATTCACAATGAACAAAATTATAAAAACAGTTTGTTTTCACATACTTTAGCATTTATTTCCTCAACTGATAAGCGGATTTCGGTAAATTTCTCACGCCGAATCGGTCTCTACTCCAAATAACAGAATAATAAAATTCACAATGGGAAGAATGTTGAAGGCAGCTGCTTCTCTGCTCCTTTGGCGACTATTTTGGAACTTTGTTAAAGTTACACCACCGGATTGGTCTCTACACCGAATAGTTAAATAGCTAAAATGTTAAATTAGCAAAGATAGCTTTTTGCACATACATATGTACCTTTGGCTGTATATATCTCCTTAGGTAATAACGCGATTTTTTAAAATTTGCCGCACCGGATAGGTGTCCATCCAAAACACCTGAAAAACTATTAACATGTGCATAAAATTCACATTGATCATTTGGCCATTTTTTTTAACGGATAAGCGTATTTTTGCAAGTTTTCCCCTTGGATTTTTCTTCCCCCAAAAACCATTCCATTTCCAATTTTTTTCTTTGCTAAAATTAAGTCATGTTACTGTATAGTAACTCTGGTCGTTAAGGGCTTAATAATTTTATTATTTTTGTTTGAATCGCCCTGCCTTCAAAATAGAATAAGCAACAATTCACAATGAGTTCTTTTCCACATATTTTTGAGCTGATTTTCAAAGATTTTGTCCGAATTTCCGAGTTTGTGTCAACTTTCAATAGTAGCAGAATAAGTTTTGAAAAATTCTAAAAATTCACAATGTTAGTTGTTTTTCACAAGCTTCTCAACATTGCTTAAACGAATAACCGAATTTCAGTAAACTTAACCTAAATCATTGGTCTTTACCCAGTAGAGGGTAGATGGCTACCCATACTACAATATCTATCCATTGAAACGTGCTAAAAGGTATAATTACCAAATTTGCGAAAATACTTCTTTCTCAAATACTTTTGGACAGCGATCGTAGTTTTGCATCCAGTTTCGAGGTGTATTTAAATATTTTTTTAAAGGTTTTAATTTCCTAGTATCGACTATGGACCAATGGAACATGTCTATATAGAAAATATACGCATATAGTGCTCAAGACTGGTGGTTTAACTCCGATCGCTGAGCGATCATCACATGAGTCGTCTCTACGAACACAAACCTTTAGGGTTGTAGTATGGGTGGCGCTACTAGGCATGCTACTTAGTCAAATGCTTCTTTTCATCATCGACCGTGACTGCAGTCTCTGCTTACGTCGGCCCAGGTAAGACCCTTCCCCTAAAACATAATTTGTATGTTAAAAGGAGTTTATTGGTGGTGATGGATTGTTTTTATGAAGCAAAAAAAATCACATGAACTATTAGTGCAGACATAGGCAAACCAACTCTTTGATGGGAAAAATAACGGCTTAAATTTTTCCGTTTAACACAATTAACAATATATTCTCTGCAGAATAAGAATCACTCAAATTGTGACAGTTTAGGCTTCTTCTTCTTCGTTGCCTCGTTCTTTATACCGCTCCATTGTAATATTTCACATTATACATCGTGTACCAATTTGTTGATTTTGCTACTGTGTCGTTGCCGACGGCACAAATGCAAGTGACACAAATTCAAAAAAACACGTCGATTTGCATGCAAGCGCTGCACAAGCTTTCTGCACAGTCTCTTGTCATATTCTCTTTTCTAGTATTCAGATCCGATCAGCTGGTAGCTATCAATACGTACACGGTATATTTGATCTTATCACACCAACGGATCTATACAATCATATGATCTGTTGCTAGAAGAGAGAATATGACATGAGAAATGCAGAAAAGGGTGTGTCGCAGCTACACTGCATGTACTGCAATGCAATGCACATATTGCAATATAGATATGCAAGCACGGTATGATGTGCAATGTGGGAATATTATGTGTGGTGTGGGAATTTTGATGTGGGTGGGATTAGCTATTTTTTTTTTTTTGATGATGATTTTTTTTTGTGCGTCGATGACAATGAACTCTTTTATATAGGAGGATATATGCACAGTTTTGGATCATCCGATTTGATCATCCGATTTTGCGGTTCTTTGTCCTTGGACAAATTTTTTTAAACGGGACGAGGTTGATTTTTTTTGCGTTTCTGGAGGAGTTGAATTTTAGCTGGCGCCGAGCGCGGACGTGCGAATAGACTTCATTGTAGTTTAAGTTGACATTAAGTCCGGAATAATTTAGTCTACTCAAAACTAAGTTTAACCATAGTTTAAAAAAAAATAGGAAAAGAAATTGTCCCAAGAGTGTTGATTATACGTATCGAGTAGTGCTGAAATTGTGAAACCCCTACAATCCGATGGTGGATCTTTGCGATATCAAGGAGTGTGCATCTGATCTATACCACATTAATCACTTTATGCGGCAATCTGGAAATCTAAATTTTCCGGTGTACTCCTTCGTTTGAATCACGTGAAGTGATGATCTTGTGCGCGAAATTAAGCGTATCGCCAATTACCCTATAATCTACATTTTTTTAACATTTCCTGCGATCCCATCACGCAAGGAGCAGTGATTTTTTTGTGCGAATCGACTGTTCGACAAGTGGATTGGCGTATACCGTAATCAAGCCGTGGAATTGCGCATATCGCATATTGTGCTTAAGTCCATTTTCGAAGTCAATTGTGGTGTGCAATCGATTATTCAGCGATCGTGGAAGCGTGCATAACATACCACTAGCCGTGCTCAGTTGCGTTTTTTTGGAGCCATGTCGGTGCATATCGTTCGTCCAGCAGTAATTAAAGTGTGCATACAGCTATTTGCGCTATAACCCTTTTGAGGCAGTACATATCTCGGAGCGACCAAAGGCGTGGAATTTTTCTCGATTTTTTTTTATTTTTTTTAGTAATTTTTCAAAAACGAATTATTTGAAATTTGTTCATACGTTTTGTTCACTTATCGTAATTAATTTTTTTTGTGCCATTTTGGGCTTTAGTATTTCCATATTCCTGGTTTTAACCCTACGCTATTTTCTCGTCATTTTTTTGTGTGCACTATAAAACAAAATTGTTCATCATTGTGTATCTAGCCTCGTCGCACCTTTAACGGCCGTTGCAGCTGCGAGTTGGTAAGTCCTTTTTTTTTATATATATTTTTTTTTCTCTTTCATTTTTGATTATTTAAATTTTCGGTGACATGTCCAATTAACCCATTAATGCCTGATGTTACATATATGTAACAGTAAGACATCCTTCATTTCAAACGGCTGCTAAAGGAATAGGATATCAATTCGGCACTAAAAATTGTTTTATCCTGTACTAGACAATATTATCAATACGTAGAAATCAAATTAGCTCAATTTGATTCACTATTGTGGAAGTTATAGAGGTTTCTTTCTGATGGTTTTTTCGATGTTGACGAAAATCGTCACGATGGCAAAAGTAGTAGAGGAATTTTATTTTTATATTTAATTGTATGAAAAAAATTGGGAAAAAATTAATGGTATCTTATTACATGGTCTTTTTGAAACAATACAAAAAATAAATGAAAAAAATATTGTCCGTAGTTTACGTTTTATAAGTACTTTTATAACACTGTTACATATATGTAACATCCGTCCTGATATGGGGAAAATGCACTCCTCGTATAAGAGGCATATGAGTATGTACTTTATTACATGGTGGTCAGTTCGTGAGATGGCAGGTTGAAGGTGTCATCATCACGGGAAGTGCCCACAGTACCTCTCCGCGGTGGCCGCTAGAAACTTCACTCCGGTGAAGGCTAAACTGTGGGGGCCGGTGATCGAGGGACCTGCTCTCAGACAAGACTGACCATGCAAGTAAATATATGTTTAGGTGCATTGTGAGTCGGCGAGTCGAGCTCCTAGTATCACTGTATACACCAGACGTTCTCAGGATCTGTAATCATACTGTCTCTGAGAACGTCCATGGTGTTAGATATGCCTAAATCCCCGGGGTGTCAGGCGACCCGTGCCCATCGGGGGAAGGTGATCAGGGCGTAAATGATCATCATTAACGGAGCTCCTTGGATACCGGGTCTATATCCAAGGGTAGCTAAGACCTTACCGGAGCAAGCGGGGCTCTGCTTCGGTGGACAGTTTATCCCTAGCTAATCGTGGGAACAAAAACATGAATACAATAAAAAACAACAAAAACAAAACAACCAAAACAACCAGCACTCTCGGAGCAAAGGTGGTATCCACTGCTTCGAGTAGTTCCAATATGGAAAAAGGGAAGGCCAGCACTTCCGAAAAGCCAGGGGATGGCAAAGATCAAGCCACCCAACGCGGTGTCCCAGAGGAGCTCTACCTCTCGGACATAGACGAGCCCAAACCAGGCCCATCGAACATTAGGAGGAAGAATCCTGTCCTTTATGAACCAGGAGGCGTCAAAGATCCCCTGAGGAAGGGACTCAGCGGCGCCGGATGTAAACGCTACATCAAGTTCCTGGCAGAGGGACATGAGCCCGCAAAAGCAAGAGAGCTAGCGGCTAGACCCTCTTGCAACTCCCCCCAGATGCTATCTCAAGCAAAGCGGCAACGCTCCACGGACGAGGTCTCACCTGCCATTACGCTAGACAGTAAGAGGCAACGGGTGGGCCAAGACCAAGGCAGCGTTGTCCAGATTGTAGGTGGCATCGAAGGAGGCGAGATGAAAGACCCACCATCAACCAGCAAGGCGACGACAGGCACGGTCGAAAGAAGCCGGATTTCTGCCTCCAATGGAGGCAAAGGAAAACCGAAGGCCTCCTACGCAAAAGTGGCCTCTATCACAAATGTGGCCATAATCCCCACCAATCCGACTGAATTGCTCACGGCAGAGCAAAAGACGAAGGTTCAAAACGTGCTGTTGGCAGAGATTCTAACGGAAAACGCAAAGCAGATAAAGCCGAAATTTGCCGGGATACGTTTCAGGCCAGGCCATATTCTGTTTGAATGCGAGAATGAAGCTACCGTGCAGTGGCTCATAAAGCTAGCGGGCGGAATGGAACCGTGGCCGGGAGCATCGCTCAAGGCAGTTTTGGGCAGCGACATTCCGCGCAACCAAATAGCGAACGTCTACTTTCCGCGCACCACGGAGTGCAATGTGGAGAAAGCGCTCAAGTACCTGGAGAATCAAAACGATGGGCTCCACATTCAGGACTGGAGGGTGCTCCGTGAGACACGCGAGGGCGAAGGTATCTCAGCCACGCTCTCGATAGATCCGATCTCCTTCGCGGCAATCGTCAAGGCTGAATTCAGCCTAAGCTACAAGTTTAGTAGGGTCACTCTGCATCCGAAAACTTGGAAGCGCGAGACCAAAGCTAAACCTCCGCTGGCTGTTGAGAGCTCTGTCGAATCGCGAAGTCCACCGGCAGCTCCCACCGAGCAGGAGATGGTCGAACTGTCAGCGGACGAGGAGGTCGGGCCAACAACTGACGAGGACCTCGCAATCACAGATGAAGACGACGTACAATCCCCTCTCTCAGAAACCATAATCCATATGGAGACTGAGGAAGGGTACTCGACGAAGCAAAAAGGACGGATCGTACCCGTGGACGACAGCCATGAACCTGACGACTAACGTATCCCTGGGCGTGCTGCAGGCTAATCTGCATCACGCCATCACAGCCTCGGATACGGTAGTTGCCAGGTTCGCCAGGGATGGCCTGGGCGTAGCTCTTATTCAGGAACCCTGGCAAGTACGCGGAGACATAAAGGGACTCAAGGTAAGCGGGTCCTCAGTTGTATATGATACTAGTTCGAGCAGACCTCGGGCTTGTATACTAATCAGAAACAGTATAAACTTTATATATCTTACAGAGTACAGTAACAGTGATCTGACTGCGGTCTGCATCACACTAGACGACGACACCAAAACGAAGCTCGTTGCGGTGTCAGCTTACTTCCCTGGAGATGGGGAGATTCCAGCATCACAGCTCAAAAGTCTGGCGGACTTCTGCGGCAGAAACAAGGCGATTCTCATCGTCGGATGCGACGCCAACGCCCACCACACAGTATGGGGAAGTACAGATATTAACATAAGAGGTGAGTACTTGTTAGAGGTATTCTCCAGCCTAAATTTTAGCTTATTCAATACAGGTAGCAAGCCTACCTTTGTCACTAGATCGAGGCAGGAAGTACTCGATCTAACTTTTGGCAACCAACGGGCCGAAAACTGGGTGGGAAACTGGCATGTATCTGACGAAACCTCAATGTCAGATCACATGCATATCAGATTCCAGCTTACAGTGCCCATAACAATGTTGCGAGAAAGGCGTATACCACAGCTAACAGAGTGGGACAACTACAAAATATCTCTGCGGGAGAGATTATCCAGCATCGACAGGACTGGCTCCAGCTGGCTAAGTCTGGACAGCCTGGTCTCGAATGTCACAAGGGCCATAGTTACCTCTTTTGAGGAAAACTGTCCTCTCAGAAGGACCAAAGACAATAAGGGAGTACCCTGGTGGACTCCAGAGCTCTCGAGATTAAGGAAGCTCACAAGACGACTCTTTAACAGAGCCAAAAGGACAGGGGAGTGGGACACGTATCGCTCCCAACTTAATGTATACAACAAGAAAATCAGGTCTGCCAAACTGAACTCCTGGGGAAAATTCTGTGAAGGTGTTGAATGCACTAACACAGCTGCTAGACTCCATCGAGTTATGGCTAAAAAGGACACTGAACACATAAGCACCATAAGGCACCCTGATGGGCGCTACACGACTGACGCCCTCACGACGGGCGAACTACTCCTCAGTACCCATTTTCCGGGATGCCACATACTGAGGAATGAGGAACCATCAAATGAAAACAGCCTGTACAGAGCTAATTCTTCGGACTGGAGTACAGCAAGACTAATCTTTACTCAAGATAATGTAAAATGGGCCATAGGCTCGTTTGAGCCCTTTAAATCCGCCAGCACCGACGGGATTTTTCCAGCTCTCCTTCAAAGGGGTCTGGAGCTTTTAACTCCATACCTCCTGAGTATATTCAGAAGCAGCTTTGCGCTGGGCTACATCCCGCGCTCATGGAGACTTGCGAGAGTAGTCTTCATTCCAAAAATGGGAAACCGTCCCAAGGAGGATCCCAAATCTTACAGACCAATCAGTCTTACTTCGTTCATGCTCAAATCAATGGAAAAAATCATTGACGAGCATATCAGGAAAACCACGCTGATTAGTAACCCGCTACACAAAAGGCAGTTTGCTTATCAACCAGGTAAATCCACAGAATCCGCGTTACACAGCCTTGCAGGAGAGATTGAAAGGACCTTTGAGGCCAAAAATACCGCACTTGCTGCTTTCTTAGACATCGAAGGGGCATTCGACAATACCTCATTCGATGCAATTGAAAAAGCACTGAGAAACAAGATGGCAGGAAATACGACAATAGGATGGATTTGCAGCATGCTCTCCACCAGAAAAGTCGTCTGCCAAATCAACGAGCTATCTCTCCTTGCTGAGGTTACTAGAGGCTGCCCACAAGGGGGCGTACTCTCGCCCCTCCTGTGGTGCCTGGTTGTGGACGAACTTTTGTGGAAGCTCACATCGAATGGCTTCTCCGTGCAAGGGTATGCCGATGATGTGGTTATAGTGGTAAAGGGTTTGTTTGAGGAAACACTACCTGACTTACTCGAACCAGCACTAAAAATAGTTCAAGAATGGTGTAATGCGAACG
This sequence comes from Microchrysa polita, assembly GCA_949715475.1. Lineage (NCBI taxonomy): Eukaryota > Metazoa > Arthropoda > Insecta > Diptera > Stratiomyidae > Microchrysa > Microchrysa polita. Next base: position 83,883,013 of record OX454419.1, on the reverse strand, counting down.
GGCTTCGAGTAAACCCATCCAAAGCGATCATTATACCATTCTCCAGGAATAGAAATCCGTCTGAACTCAGACGCCCGACAATGTACAACACCCAACTACCAATTGGGAATCAAGTCAAATACCTCGGGGTAATCCTCGACAGTAAACTTTACTGGCAAAAGCATGTCGAAGCGGCGGCTGAAAAAGCCACCAGAGCCCTGTGGACATGCAAAAAATTCGTAGGGAAAACCTGGGGTATGAAACCCTCCATTATGCTCTGGATTTACAGAGCAATAGTTAGACCCACTCTAGACTACGGTGCTGTGGTCTGGTGGAAGAGAGCCCTGACTACGGAAGGTAAGTCTGTGTTAGGCAAGGTACAGAGGCTAGCATGTCTCATTACCACCGGTGCACTCCGATCTTGCCCTAGCAGCGCTCTAGAGGTGTTACTTCACCTACACCCAGTTGACATACACCTCGAAACTGTGGCAAAACTGGCATTGGCACGACTCATCGCGAGCGATGCCAATTTGGAGCTTACCAAGGGGCAGCTTAAATCTCTCAACAACGTAACTATTGCGAACATGCCTTCCGATCACCTTCCAAAGGAGATCTCATGTGGTCGCCGTTTCCGGGCTGAAACATGGAGCAGAGAGGAGTGGCAGTCTAATTTCGCTAAGCTGCACCCACAGACCATAAAGTGGTTTACTGACGGTTCCAAAACAACCGAAGGTTCAGGAGCAGGTGTGGTGGGTCCAACTCACACGGTTTCTATACCTATGGGTCAACACACTACTGTCTTTCAAGCGGAGGTGCATGCAATTGCAACTTGCGCCGATCTATGTTTGCGTGCTAACTATGTAAATAAACGAATAGCGATCTTCTCAGACAGCCAAGCGGCTATCAAGTCACTCACCAAGTACACCGTTACGTCAAGGCTGGTTCAGTGTTGTCTGAATGCACTGAACAAACTAGGCGCAAACAATAGATTAACACTCTTCTGGGTCCCAGGTCACATAGGCATCACGGGGAACGAACAGGCGGATGAGCTAGCACGCACAGCCGCAGCAACCCATTTATGCGGCCCAGAACCCTTTAGTAGCATCTCTACATGCGTAGTAAAAAGACTAATCAAGAACCAGGAACAAATTAGAGCATCTGAGCGCTGGGATAATATACCCGGGCTCAGGCAATCCAAACTGTTCATAGCAGGATACTCCCATAAAAGAACGGCCGAGCTACTTCAGTTAACCAGAAATAGAGTACGTACCATATGTGGAATTCTTACAGGCCACTCCTGCCTAAGATCACATCTGCGCACAATGAGGCTCGTACAAGACGCGAGCTGTCGATTCTGCGAAGAGGATGACGAGACCTCGACCCACCTCCTATGCGAATGTGATGCTCTGGCCCAACGCCGCTGGACACAATTTGGAGTGGCCTATCCAGACACGGACGACATAGCGTCGACGTCAATCAGCAAACTCAGCTCATTTCTTAGCACGATCAAGCTCGATCGTCAGGACTAGTCCTGCCCACAGATGACCAGGGCGATAGCACAATAGGCCCTTCGGCTTCAGTGCTACGAACCCCCATCGGGTTCGCGCCCCCCCACAATCTAATCTAATCTAATCTAATGTACTTTTTCAGTGTTTTTTTTTTATTTTATGGATTTTTTCCACTCTTGACGCGGTAGTCCGGATTAATTATAAAAAAAAAAAGAATTCAGGATTCCCTAAAAAATCCGGATTAACGAAAATTTCCGGATTTTAACAAGACATTTTTATCTAGGAAAATAGCATAAATAGTCTTCATAAATGTTAAAATTTAATAAAAAAAATTCTATTATTTAGGGTTTTCCTTAAAATTAGTCATGTCACATGATTTTCTAGACCATTGTGTCTTCTTGACTGGCAAATTGAGCGGCCATATTTGGCAAAACATACCAAAAATATTGAGAGTGGGAATTAGAATTGTTCCAGAAATCCGGAATATGGATACAATAGTTGTCCAATGTGGATTAAAATGATAGCCGGATTCAAGGGTATCCGAAGCAAGGAGTCAAGGCTTTATTTTCATGAGGCCAAGGATTAGTTATTCTATTTAATTCTGCTAATATAATATTTTAAAGGATATATTTTGAGCTACGAAAGAAGAAATGGTTTCTAATGTAGACCAAATTATAGACAAGGAGGAATTATAGGCTCTATATTTAGTCCTTTTTAGACAAATTGGGCGGATGGACAAATTGACAAAAAAATTGAAACAATAATTTTATAATTTAGTGGCAAATCTTCCATAATCCTCAAAATCTGTATTGTTAACTACTGTACTTCTATAAACTTTTTTCCTATTCACAAACTATAAAATCTATTAGTTCTGTGGGTGCTCAAGAAACTTCTCAATAAAACAACAACAACTCCACATGCAAAAACAAATATATATTAAAATAAAATAATACAATATTTGACGTAATATTTTTGTAAGGCTGTTCATTTTTCGCACACATTTCGTATTATTTCTACGTTATTGTTGCCTTATCTACATTTCAAACTTCATGTAAAATATCGGCTTTCATAAATTATTCGCTTTATTAAAAAAAATTTACTAAAATGTTTTCTTTTTGAAAAAAAATTTAAAAATATACCTTGAACACACTTTCCCCGTATCATGCCTGATGTTACATATATGTAACACCCTCGAGTACCTCGAGTGCCTGATGTTACATATATGTAACAGTACCGGGAGCCTAAACCCGGCTTCCGGGGGAAAAATTTTTTTCTACAAAATGTGTTTTTAGCCATTTTTAGCCGACGTGGAAAATTTCAGCTCAATCGGTATGATTTTAGGGTCTCGTCGTTAATGGGTTAATTGAAAAGTGCACAGAGTTTAGGATTCAAACTGAGGTTATGTGAAGATTTTTGTTAAACTTTTTGGTTTTCGCTATAAATAAAATGTTGTAAATCTTTTTAAAGTGAATCTTTTCCTCGAAGGAATCCTAACCCATTTCAGAGAAGTAATGTAGGTGCACCTGTGTCGAACTTCGTTTTTTTTTTTGCTTTTCAGGGAGGTCTCCGAATATTGGCCCCGGAGATCTAACGGTTGTGGTGGGAATTTGGCCAGGACCCGACCACCTGGGTTCAGTGTGCGTGGTGTCATCGATGGTACTCTTCGCTTCTTTCTTTTTGTTCGCTTTGCCATTTCAATTTTCAGATCCGCGTTTTCAGGCATACGAAATTATTTGTGATGAATTGGAGGCAATGGACGGCAAGGACTTACCCCACTACCTGACAGAGCTGCCCTCTATCGTATGCCGCCGCCAGTTCCGTTGTGATCCTCCTCAGCCTTTCACATCAGCTGTTCTTCATTACACCATGATATCGCGTTGCTCAACCTGCGGTGTAGGCACATCGCCCGTTTTGGTGGTAATATCTCAGCATATTTTTACATGCACCTCTATCTTGGATGGTGTCATCGCCGAGACCAATGCGTTGTTGTTGCTTTTTCATTTGACACATCCAGGTGTTCTTCGGTCTGCCTCTGGCCTTGGGTCCATCAAGTGGACCTTCCATTGATATCGCTTCCTTTGCAGGGTTTTCAGGCGGACGGAAGTCAAATGTCGATTCTGCACTAAAAGCGTGCAAAAAAGCATACCATTTACGAAACTTAGACGGTAACTGGATCTTTGCGTTATAAATGAGATTATAAACCGAAAGTAGCATTGAAAAATTTGGACCTCTCCGGAAACAAAATCCTGACTACTGCATACTCTAAGGCACGGTGCTGAATTGTCATCCTAAGTTTTCTTCTTTTTTTTTTGAGTCGTGCTATTCATAAGATGGAGCTTCATTAATAACTATAGCTCATTCGTACTTCGATCAAAATGCTGGAAACTATGCAACCTTGGGTGAGGCCTAATTCTGTGAGTCATACAAATACAATCATGTTTTCCTGCACTCTTGTAGTGCTCCACCAGGGGGCATAGTGCGTTGACTCATCTATGAGACAGACACAAAAAGCAGATGCTGAAAAAAAAATTGAAAATTCGAAAATGTATGGTAAATAAAATTTATTGTCCTAGAAACGCCTAAAATAAGTAAGGGAGACTGGAACTGGAGTAGTTTAGGAACTTTTTCCTTGATCATGGATTAGGTTAAAATAATTGCAATTTTATCAAGATTAAATATGTGTACTCAATTTGTTATAAGGATAATGCCAGTAGATTTTTTCAAAGATGAATGAAAATGGTTTTGTTCGCTCAATGCGCCCCATTCTGCAGTAGCTTCGGTATTTGACAGGGCAATTTCGTTTGGTACGTTTTCCATATGCTCTTAAGCAATTAGCTCAAATTTAACCTTGATGCTTGATGTATAGATGTTTCTAATATACAACGATTTGGGAGGTTGAATTGTGCAAAGCATTGAACAAAATAACACAACGCGAAATTGGGGGTATTTTCGACAGAAGTGTGAACTAAATAAAATGCTGAGAATGCCCCACTCAAAGTGGTTAATCTACCCCAGAAGCACTTAATTTTCTTTTCTCTGAATTCTTAGGCTTAGACATTATATTTTGAGGTTTAATTCGACCATGGATGAGCTTAAAATAATCGCAATTTTCTCAATTTCTTAAATATTTGTACTTAATTTGTTATAAGGATAATGCCAGAAGAAGATAAATGAAAAAGTTTTTTTCGCTGAATGTGCCGCATTCTGCGGTAGGTTCGGTATTTGAGAGGGCAGTTTCGTTTGGTATATTTTTAACTCATCCCTCTATACAAATAACAACATTTTAATTATTGTGTTTGGAATTTTGAAAATAACTAGAGCACAAAACATTCACGTAACTCAAACGAAATATCAAAAATATAAAAAAATCGATAGAATAATGCAATGACGGAATTGCCTAGAAAGTGTTTTAACATTTTTTTCCCACTTTCATCGTTTTTAGGGTTTTTTAGATTTTACAAAAAACACTTATGAAATCGATTTTGTCCGTCCGTCTGTTCACTAAATAACTCGCGAACGGCTTAACCGATCGTCATGAAATTTGGTAGGAATGTGTAGAATGGTAACAGTCTTTGGCACGAAATACTTAAAAGTTGGCAGGACAAAAATAACAGGGTGTCCCGGACATTTGAAAATTTGTTCACTAAATAACTCGCGAACGGCTTAACGGATGGTCATGAAATTTGGTAGGAATGTGTCGAATGGTAACAGTCTTTGGCATGAAATACTTAAAAATTGGTATGCCCAAGATAACAGGGTGTCCCGGACATTTGCAAATTTGTTCACTAACCGATCGTTATGAAATTTGGTAGGAATGTGTAGAATCGTAACAGTCTTTAGCACGAAATACTTAGACGTTGGTAGGACAAAGCAAACAGGGTGTCCCGGAGATTTGAAGAAAGTCTACTTTTATAGTTTTTATCAAATCAAAGAACTCGATGGGTACATTTCAAATCAGTCTCTTTTTTCCAGTTTGGAGTAATGGTAACGGCGTTACAGCTAATAAATCCAGTTAATATGTGGAGCCATGATACATAGTAAATCTATTTTTGGATTGGTCTAATTAAAAAGTGTGGTATACTTTGTGTCAATAAAATTGTTAAATATACATTTTATACCAATTTTTGTATTCAAATATTAAATATGTTTGATGTTATTAAAAAAGGATAAAGATTGAGCCAAAATGTTCAACCGTGCGGCGATCCTATGACTTGTCCGCCGATTCCATCCGTTCCTAAAAATGACCCCATCTGGTTCTTTTTATACCCTTCGCTTATTAAGCTAAAAGGGTATATTAACTTTGTCATGAAGTTGGTAACGCGTTGAAGGAAGCATCTTCGACCATATAAAATATGTATGTATATATATGATCAGCGTGACGAGCTGAGTTGATTGGACGATGTCCATCTGTCCGTCTGTTGCGACGCGTTTTGCTCGGCCAGTTTAAAAGCTATGGAGCTGAACTTTTGCACAAATGCTTCTTTTTGTTGCAGACAGTTTGTATGTTTGAATCGCTAAAATTCGAAAAGGAGTCGCGGGGCGGCCATACAAACCTGACCCCCAAAATTAGGGTCTTCTTAGGAAAACTTTTTGATTTATGCACCAATTTCAATCAAATTTTTTCACACAAATGGTTTTTTCATTGCTGACACAAAACATATGTAAAAATGAACCAAATCGGACCATGGGGTCATGGGGCTGTCATACAAACCTAGCTCCCCAAATTAAGTTCTTCTAAGATTTTTTTTTTATTTATACACCAATTTCAACCAAACTTCACGCAAATGTATTTCTATTGATGACACAAAACATATGTATGAATAGATGGAGATCGAGGACCATGTGGTCATGGGGCTACCATACAAATCTAGCCCCCAAATAAATTTTTTCTAAGAAAAACGTTTTTAATTGCACACCAATTTCAATCAAAACTCAGAATTCAATCCAAAAATAGATTTACGAGAAGCATTTCATTAACATTGTGCATAATTCTTATTTATTACCTATAAAATATATGTGCAAAATTATTCACTATGTATGTATCCAAAATCTAAAAAACCCTCGTATTGCGGGCGCAGCTGGTACGCTGGTATTTTTTCTTTATTGGTTTGTTATTTTAATTTTCAAATATTTAAAATTTTGAAATTTTTTTTTAAATTTTACTTTTTGTTTATTTGTTTGCTGTTTTATATTCTATCCAGAGTGGACGAAAGCGGATTGATTTCGCCGTACGTTTTCAGAAATCACCGGAAAGTGTTCACAGTGCACTGTTTGTAATTTCATATGACAACCGACAATAATATTTTGCCTATAAATCCTTCTAAGTTTAAAAATGTGCTAGTGCAGTCATCGATAGTATTTTGCAACATATTTCGTCACTTCAAACTGACCGTCCATTCTCTTATCATGGAGAAATTAAGAACATTGGCAAACACAGGAAACTGAACAATTTGGTCGGGTGTCAGTTAAAATATTGGAGTTAGCCGAAATGTGCTGAATAGGGGAATTTAGGTTTGAGACCTGGGTGCTTATACGTTTTTAAACTAAAAAAAAAATAAAGGTTTTATAGAAATCACGCAAATTAGCGTATTTTCAATGTGTCAATTTGTATGGGAATTGAAATGTTTTCGGGCTGTTTTCATACGAAAACATGAAAATAGCCCCAAAATTACATGATTTCCCTCACATATTATTAAGTCAATTAAAATTTATTGAAATATTGCTCCGAACACAAGTCGATAAAATCACTTGAAAGCACTATGCATATTCAAACTTTATACTAAGTGAAGTAAATGTCTAGCACAAACTTATATGTACATAGTTTGAAAAGTACATTAGTAGTATTCATGGTGGATTTTATTCTTGATTTGTATCTAAAGACTCGTAGAAATGGTAGAGATGTAATCTTTTCAGAAGTATGAATAAAAACTTTCGCATTCGTCTAGAGCATTTTCAATATTTTTATCTTTTGAAAGTTTTGTGATATTTGAGAGTGTCTTAAATTGAAAGATGGAAAACGATATACATAGATAATAGAATAGGAGATTTTCAACTCAAGCAAAGTAAATTCTGTAAATGCGTATTTGATGTGCTTTCGGGGATTTCTTTGGCGGCATACACATAGGTACAGTGTGTCGTTGTGCATTTCTCTCCCGGCTATTCGATGCGATTTTATCTTAAAAAAAATTCTGACTAAAATTAACAATAATAATGTAAATATGATATTTTTATGCAATTTTTTACATTACAGATTTTTTTACAATGAGAGACAATGGGTTTGATTTCTCGGTTCCGCAAAGAAGGTCGTATCTCTCTCAAACCCAAAAAATTCACTTTTCTAATTCTAAAAATATTAAAAAATTTCCAAAAATTCTGAAAATTATAAAAATTTAAAAATTCTAATGTTTTAAAAATTTTAAATACATTCTAAAAATTTCAAAAACTAAATATTCTAAAATTCCAATTTCAAAAATTCTAAAAATTGTCTAAAAATTCTAAGTTTTCAAAATGTTAAAAGCTTTAAAATTTCAAAAACTCCAAAAATTCGAAAAAATCAAAAAGTTTTAAGCAGCTTTTAAAATTCTGGAAATTTTATTTTTGAAAATACTGATTTTGAATTTTGAAAATTCTGAATTCCAAATGTTCATATAATAAATCAACGCTCTACTGTACATATTTGGGTCAACGCGTTATGTCCCACATGAGCTTGCGGCAGTGAATGCCAACTAAAATTTAATTTTATTCACTTTTGGTACGTATTGCTACGTTTGCAACTTATATTCCGTCCGCCCATTACAACAATTTTCCAATCAGCCATAAACATGCATTGTCTCCCTACATATTACGAAATTAATTGCGCACACTTGATAATGGTAATCTCTTTAAATTTCTGTTTGAAATTTATTCAATTGAACTTCTCTTTCGATTTCGATTTGCCCTGTATGCCGCCATAGTGTACGAAGTGCGTGCACCGTATAGTAACTAATCCGATTCTATATTTACAGTTCGATTAACCCGATTCGCTTGACTGAAACTTAATTCACTTCATACGAACGTCGGTGAGTGCATTTTACTTCCACATTCCTGCGACTATGTGCACCAAGGACAATTGGTAGGACTATGTTCGCTGAATTGTTCAACAAAATGCTATCATTGTTTTGAATAATAGGCAGTTAATATCTATACATATAGATAGGATAATGATTGGTCAAATTAACTTCACTGGTTGTTTACCAACGGAACGGATGCCGTAGAGATTAAAATTGTTTTGTCCTCTATAAAGGGAAATAAAGATGATACTGATGATAATGACCCATCCGATTTAATTAAACACAAAATGTATTACATACTTGTGTTCTATAGACTTTCAATATTAGAATTTGCTATAATATTCGAAGTCGACGGACTAAGGTCCATCACATAATGGAACCTCAGGGAATCCTCGCTATACCAACGTTCATTATTTTTACAAAAATACATAATATGAGATTGAACGGGCTAATCTTTTGGGTCGTGGCTGGTGTCATCGATCTTGCCGTCGTGCGATCTTCGCCAAATTTGGTGTGCATGATCCTTTAGTGGCCTTGACAAAAAAGCACAGACTACAATTTTGATCAGTGGGTAGAATAGCGGTAAATTCATCCGTGAATTGACCGAAAAGACACGCTTCAATTAATTCCCCTGGCTCTTCCCTCTGACCGATTTCGATGAAACTCCCTTGGATGCATTTTGAATTAAGTGGCATACGTATCGATCTAGTATCCCGGGTATTACGGTAGATCCTTGTTTAGATCAACGTAAATGTCAATATTGAATTTCAACTACAGCCTTTATTTGATATTTAATTTATAGGAAGAGTATAGTACTTTGGATGTAACACAAATAGTGAATACTGCTGCTAAAGTCAATTAGGAGAAAATGTCCCTTTTCCGCCCTGAAACGTTAATGTAGTCAACATGGGTATCAAACTACATGATTTTCTGAAAGGAGTTCCCCACAATGCCAATGAAAGTATTTTGAATTCATTTCGTGAATCCTGAGATTCAAAAACTACATTTTTTTTCAGGAGAGAGATTAATTGATTAACATGTGCGCCGAACGAAAGGGGGTGGAGAGAATAGCGCATTTGGTAAGTTTCGTCCTTTGAAAGACGCAGCTTAACTTGAACGCTGGACACCATCTACAATCTTTCTCTGATAACCTATTGTTCTATAAAATACAAGCTGGCCCGGCGAACTTAGTATGTATTAGTATCACCCCACTTTTGAGATGTGATCAATTGGCGGGTGAGGCAAAACTACTGAAGTCCTCAAATTTTTTTGAATGTTCAAAAACAAAACGCCTTAATGATTTGTTCTTGGCCGATATTTCACATGTTTCAATAGCTATTCTACTATTGAGGAAGGAAGATTGAGAGGGCAGGCACGTAGCCAGGGGAGGGGTCCAGGGGGTCCGGACCCCTTCCGAAATGTTTGCAGAAATAATCGGAGTCAGCGTTTTGATAACATAATTTTGAAAAAGATTTACGTCTTCTTAGCTCCGCTGTTTTTTTAGACATCATTACTCATTCACCTAAATAGCAGTCGATTTCAGAGTTTAATCAATATTTTCAAATGGTTAGCTTAGTTGAAAGTGCCGCTAGGAGTGATGCGGCTGAACGGCTGAACACTACTAATTATGTGTAGAAATTACTACATATTCGCATTCGGTACAGAACTCTCGTTATTATTTATCCTTATTTGCCTAAGACGTTGGTGTTTTGAACTTTCCGCTGCTGAGGTCCTAAATGTTGCTAAGAAATAATTTCAGAACGCGATGAACAATAGTTTAGCCTGAGAATTGCTAGAAAATCCAGAATGCAACATAGTCGAGATTTCCTGCTTACACCTATGGCTAAATTAATATATGTATTAGTCATTTGAAAATGTGCATGGTATAGGGTGGCCAGACATCTCTCTTTAGGTGGATATGACCTGCTTCTACTCTCTGTGCTCCCCATTCCAGCCCAAATGCCACGAACTTAAGTTCGAATCCCAGATTTCTTCCCACGATTCCAATAAAAAAAACAACCGCAGATAGAAAAACATCCATTGTAGCCTCGCCACATTCCGAATTTAGTAAGCTTAAACTATATAAGTTTGACGGTGGTGTATTATGGATGCTCTTGGAAAGTATCAAGGCCTTAAATGCGAACCAAATACAACTTTATACCACATTGGTGTCAGGGAAACTCGGCATTTAAATCATGCTGATGACCAACATTGTGAAACATGCAGCCACAATCAATAATTTGCCCTATTATATGTTGGAGACAGTGGCGCAACAACGGGAGGGGTAGACCGAGAAATTGTGGAAAAATGAAAATATGAAAATAAGAACTAAACAAGGAGTTTTTTTTATTTAGAATCTTTGCTATTAAATACTGTACCGTTCTAGCAAAAGAACTCCAGTAACACGTATTTTACAAAATCACACTGTTCATTTCGAAAAGGACTTCCCCTTAATTTCTTTCGGTACACATGGAATCTTGTAGTAATTGGTGTACTACCCTGTTAAAATTAACCTAATAACACAGACCATAATTTAAATGTACGGGGGGCAATATTTGGACCCCTCCCGAAACAAAATCCTGGCTACGTCCCTGAGAGGGGTTTGAATTTGGTGATGGCCAACCAAAGCCTGCTTGAGTTTTCATCAAACCCGTCAAGCAATTCAATAAATTTAGACAAAAACTGAAGAAATTTGTTTTTCTTATTCGGCAATAGCAATTCTGTTATCGGGGGTGTAAGTCATTCAGTGGCAATATATGTAGGTAGATATGACAACAACAATTCACAGTTTTTGCAGGTGGGAGTTTTTCAGTTTCGCGTGGAGTGGAAATTTACTGAAATAGGCTAGTCAATACGTTCAAGAGATGGCTTCAATGGTAGTCTCCTGGCCAATTTTTCGAGTTTGTGAAGAGTTGTTCTGCTATTGCGTCCCCGGAAAGAAGAGGCTTGAAATCTGCCGTTCCGTTAAGGAAAAACCAGGAAAAATTGGTCTTTGATTTTTTGTGTATATCTGTTGATTGAATTACCGTACTTCCGTAAATTATCTCGAACATCATCTGGGCGAATTAGAGGATTTCTGTGAATTCGCTCCACCTTTTTGCTCTCTCTACCCTAAATACCAGAATAAATAGGATTGCGACATGCAGAAAATTCACAATGAGCGAAATTATGAAGACAAAAATGTATCGCACATTCTTTTCCCTATTTCATCTGAATGCATAAGCGAAACCAACAAATTCCACCCTATACCCTTCCCTCCTAATTGACCAACCACGTCGAATACCTGTCGAAAAATCTGCAAAATTTGCGAGTACAAAAATTATTTGTATAGCTTTTGTCTATATTTTTTGAACGGATTTTCCGATTTCAGTAATTCTATCCTCTCTCCCGGAATTTATGACCAGGAGCAGCATGATCAACTCTCGACTACCGAAAGACCAGACCAGCTATTTTTATACCCTTCGCTCATAGAGTAAAAGGGTATATTAACTTTGTCAGGAAGTTTGTAACGCATTGAAGGAAGCATCTCCGACCATATAAAAAGTATACATATATGATCAGCATGACTTGGGGAGTCGATTGGGCGATTTCCGTCTGTGCGTCTGTCTGTTGCGACGCGTTTTACTCGGCCAATTTAAAAGCTATGAAGCTGAAATTTTGCACAAATGTTTCTTTTTGCTGCAGGCAGTTTGTAAGTTTGAATCTGTAAAATTGGACAATTTTGGATCTTCTAACAAACCTTTTTTACACCAATTTCACTAGACCTTGCATTAATGTGTCTTTATCAAAGCAACTAGAAAGGTAAAAACAAATGAAATCGTACTATGGAGCCATGCTCCCGCACCCCGCAATAAGATTTTCTGAGTAAATATTTTTATTTGCCCACTCATTTCAACCAAACCCCACACAAATATTGTTTTGTCGACGCGACGGAACTTTTGTGAAGACAGAAGGAGTAGAATGGGGGGGATTAAGTACAAGCAACGCCGTCTAGATATTAAGGCCGCAATGTAGAATCTTAGACGTCAAAATCAGCTTATAGTTTTAGGTTATGTTCGCCAATGTTGCACTGTTTTGTTTTTGCTTTTTATTACGTCACTACTTGTTTTTGTTGTTTGTTCGTGTAAATAAAAAATTTAAGAGCTAAACTATGACGGCATTGTCCAGCTGAGTTGCGGCTATGATATATCTAGATGGCGTTGGTACAAGTCGTAGGTACGCCCGAAAAAACTTTTAGCCCGAGGGGGGCGAAGGGTATCCAAATTTCGGCTGCACCCAAAATTAGCCTCAGTCTCGTTTTAAATTAAGTCACCTGGTCCGTGGGTTTCCGAGAATTAAGTATTTCCATGCGAGGAGACCCATTTATTTGACGGTAAATGTGGTAGCGTTTTTTAATATCCCGTCATAGAAGGTAAGTATTGTTTCATAAATCGCGCGCGTGATTTTCTTAAGAATTTACTTACCTTCTATGACGGGATATTGAAAAGCGGTATTTTGAATTAGCGGGTTATTGAAATGGCGGGATATTAAATTGGCGGGATTTTGATTAGATGGGATTTCAATTGAGCGGGATTTTAAACTGGCGGGATACTGAAATGGCGGGATAATGAATGTCGGGATTTCGAAAAACGGGAATATGATGGGCGGGATATCGTAACCAAACCATGGAATTCACTAAAATCTGGAGGGTCAAATTTAGTAAAATGCACTAATTCGTTCAGGATATATGGACTAATGCATTCGGTGGAGCAAATTTACTAAAATCCGCTAATCTGTTTCAATGATTGCAATATTCAGAAATACGTGCAAAGTATTTGTTTTCATAATTTTGCCCATTGTGAATGTTATTCATGTTTCAATACTTATTTTGCTGTTCGGGGTACAAACATATCCGATGGGACTTATGCTACTGAAATCCACTTATCTGTTTAAAAGATGAACCCAAAAGCAGCGCCCGCTCTAGCACTTTCGCCGCTCCGGGCAAGAGGACAAATTGCCGCCCCTGGTGATACACCAGGCAGAATGATAGTAGGTAATATGTACGCCGTTTAAGTAGATGAGTAGTTTACCATAACATCCTTGCAGACTACGCAGCCGATAAACTTCAATTACCCGGATTTCTTCAGTGTGTGAACGTCCGTGATTTATTTTCATAAATACGATATCTTGAGAATCATAGGTGTAGCCCAGGAGGTTGGGGAGGCAGGCCGGGAGTGGCGCTTGACCCTCCCTCCCCTGGCTGGCGGTTGATCAAGGATACATTTTGTATTACTGCTATATTACCTCATAAAAAATCGATTCTCTACGTATGAAAATTTCAGTGCTACAAATCTGCGTGTTGGTGGTGTCAGTTGGCTCCTAGTCTCAATCGCGATTTTAAAAAAGATTTCAGTCTGGTGGTCTCGGCTATCCCGAGACAGGGATTCTAAAAGTGTTTCATCCGCACAATTCTATTGAGACTGCAGTTTTAGGCATTTAATATCCGAAACATGAACACCCGCACACGATATCCATATCCTATCCGCGTTTGCGTGACCTAGCCTCTCGAAACTTAAATTATGCCCTGAATGAAATCCTAAGTTCTCTTTGTGAGGATCTTAGCCACCTTTGTTTCCGATCATGCTGCCCAACCAACCTCATTCAAGAAAATATTTCGCCGCCAAAAGGCCCATATTGTCCGTGTTGCATCACTCCATGACTTCTGGGCTTAAATGTATACTTAATAAAGTTTTTGCTGTCTGCCATGTTTTAACGTTAGAATAAAGACCTCCTCACACGAAGTTTCCTTTGGGAAGTTAATGGATTTAAAAACATTTCGTCTGAAAGGGATATTTTTGTGGCAAAGGTCATGTGATGTATTCAAGAGTAAAACTCACGTATACGCCATTTATCGTTAAAAGGATTGTTGGAATTGTTAACCCTTTTTCTAAAAATATTTTTATTGTCATATAGTTAAATGGGAATGACATACCCTCCGACCCACTAAAAAAATCCGGGCTAGAGGCATGATGTTGACAAAATGTTTATGTCTTTAGGAAATCCAGCCTACGCCCATACTGAGAATTTTTATAAAGAAGAAGGTCAGAGCTAGCTAAATCGGGGGAATGAAGGCAAGTCCTTATTTAGCATGTCCGAAAAAAGGAGTACTGCTACTGCGGTCCTGGTAATGTGTGATTGCATCCCTCTTCTTGCTGAAACCTAAACAACTTTGTTAAAAATTTGACCTTTAAATGCTAGATGAATCAATGCAAGTGGAACCAATTGAGGCGATCCATCCACGAGGAGATCGGGTCAATTGAAGTCAAATTGCCGCCAAAGGTTTATTGAAGTTTCCAAAACTCCTTCATGGGTATGGAATTTCTCACAAGAGACTTTGTTTTAATTGTTTTCATGTGTTTTATACGACTCATTATTTCTCATATAATATCAATTTCTCCAGAGGTTTAATATTTTTTTAGGGGACGTGCTCCCCTCCGATTCAATAGACTAAAATAAAGTTATAGACCTTACTTCCGGAAATTAAAGTGCGACGTTCCGCATATAAACTCAATAATAAGATTACGTTCTATACTTTCGTCGTCTATTTAAAAATTAGATGGATCCCCCCTTTGGTAAGATGCATAGAAAGATCAAATATAATCCGTATTGCTGGTCAAAAGAAGAGGTACTAAATGTTCAATTGGAGGACGAAATTAGCACATAAATCTCCAATTTCAATTTTAAAGTAGAACTTGGATAGCGCATAACTTCGGAAGTAGGGCGGGGGCTAGCATCACAGACGTACAATTACGCAACTCTTACTAGGCCAGCATTTTAGGATTCTAAATGCAGCACCTCCTATCAATTATTGTTGGCTCTCAAGGACTTTGCTTCTTCAAAACACGTCTTTCAACTTTTTATTTCATCTGTAGGTTTCGTTTCCACTTAATGAAAATTGATATTGAATTTTTCCTTCTGATTTTTATAATTTTGTTTTCTTCGAGTTCTAGCCAAAAAGCCGCCCCTAAAATTTAGCGCCCGGGCGAGCGCCCGGCTTGCCCCCCCCCTTAGAGCGGGCGCTGCTGCTGTTGTTGCTCCCTTTGCCGTAATTTCATAAAATTCAATATTGAATTTTTTTTTTTTAAATTGTTTGTTTTTAGCCATCTGTCTTTATTTATTTAATAGACTTTAAGCTCCCGTTAAAATTGTTGATTATAGCGTGTATGGTATACTCCCCGTGGAGTATCCATTTAATTATTTTTTCATATTATTTTTTTAATATTATTAGAAATTCAATATTGTTAATTTATGTGATTAAAAGAAATTGTTCATGTTCGATTTATACGGTACTTTAGGCTAATTTGTACGGTGGTCGTCTCGTATGAGGTCCTGTGGGACTCTTCTTCTTAATCTCTCATAGCGTACTTCGGAGTTCATCAGGTTTCTAGCTAGGGTATTACGGTGGCGGGAAATACGGTTGGCATAATGTTTGATGACGCTTTTTATTTCATCTTTGATTAGTGGAACGTCTAGGTCACGATGTAGCTGCTTATTTGTCACATACCATGGTGCATCAGTCGTCATTCGAAGGATTTTGGATTGGAAACGTTGCAATATGTCAGTGTTTGAGTTTGCGGCAGTACCCCATAACTGACATCCGTATGTCCACACCGGCTTTAGGATGCATTTATATATAAGCAGTTTGTTAGATATAGAAAGCTTCGATTTTTGGTGCATAAGCCAGTATATTTTTTGAAGTTTGAGATCGAGCGATTTTCGTTTTTTCTCTATGTGTTGCTTCCATGTTAATCGTCTATCAAGATGCATTCCGAGGTATTTTGCTTCATTTGCTTGTGGTAGCTCAGTATCATTCAGACTTACTGGTGGACATGTTTCACTCCTTGTCGTAAAGGTTACTTGAGTTGATTTTGATCCATTTATTTGAATTCGCCAACATTTCGTCCATTGAAACACTTGGTTTAGAGCCTTTTGGAGCTTCACTGATGCCTTAATGGGGTCACAGTCTGTGGCGAGCAGCGCAGTGTCATCTGCAAAGGTTCCAACGATAACTGCTTCATGGATTGGGAGATCCGATGTAAATATCAAATACAGTAGAGGTCCCAATATACTGCCTTGTGGAACCCCGGCTTCAATCCGTCTAAGGTTCGTGACAGAGTCTCCTTGCTTTACGAAAAAGTTACGGTCATTAAGGTAATCCTGTATAAAGAGGTAATAATTGATTGGGAGCTTTGATTTAATTTTGTACAGCAGTCCGTCATGCCATACGCGATCAAATGCTTGAGAAATATCGATAAACGCAGCAGTACAGTACTCCTTGTTATCAAACGCCGAGTCGATACGATTCACTAGCCTGTGTATTTGTTCGATGGTGCTATGGCCTTGCCTAAATCCAAATTGGTGGTTTGGGATTATTGAGTGCTGGTCAATGATGGGCATTAGGCGTTTTAGGAATAGTTTCTCCATTATTTTCGAAAGTATTGGTAACAGACTGATAGGGCGATACGAAGATACATCGGATGAACATTTTCCTGGCTTAAGGATCATGCTTATTTGTGATGTTTTCCATTGGCGCGGAATAAAGTGCTTGCGCATGATAGCATTATATAGGTTCCGCAGATATATAATGGCCTTTTCAGGTAATTCGCTGAGTAGTTTTGCAGTGATAAGGTCGTAGCCAGGAGTTTTGGAGATTTTTAAACTTTTTATAATAGTTTTTAACTCTTGTTTGGTGATTTTCGTCAAAGGTAGATCTAGTTGGTGTATTTCTCTTTTCTCTATTGAATGAACGGACAAAAATTGCTCCAAACTCCAATTGCTTCAATCATCATTCCAATAATTTGCGACTAAAAATGAATGTGAGTTGTTTTTATCAAAAATGTTGTGTAACATTTGGATTCCAAATTTTTGTACAAAAATGTAAATAATAATTTTTATACAAAGGCATACTAAAAGCATATAATTCAGAACCACTGTTTGCATGTAGCCTAGGTAATCAATTTTGTACACGTTGAGCTGCGCAAAGCTCGCAGTATGTAAGTAACCTAGGCACTAAGAACCTTAAAAGAAAATGTTGTGCAAAAAAGAATTTGAAATACGAATAATATAAAAATAGTAATATATAAAATAATGCTGAGATATTATCGCCAAAACGGGCGATGTGCCTACACCGCAGGTCGAGCAACGCGAAACCATGGAGCGGTATAAAGAACGAGATAAGGAAGGAGAATTAAAATATAAAATAAAATCAATATTTTCAACCAAAATAATAAATCGTCGTAAAAATATTCCTACATAATTAGTGTCGTTTAGAAGGCGGTCTAAAAAGTATAAGCAGAGCGATAAAATGGATGGTTAGAAATACATGCAGAATAATTTAATACATCAGGAAATAGTTTTCACTCTTTGGCCTCCCTCAGAGTAGCATGTAGCTATCATCAATCTGGTGAATAATTTGCAAAATAAAGAACATCATCATCATCAATGTGGCACGATAGCCCGACGTCGGGATTTAGCCGCCAGAATCTGAAAATGAAGAACAGTTCCTTAAATAAAATTCTTTGCTGAGTGAGTCATGGTGCATGAGGGTCTTTTTGTGTTTTTGTGCATTTTGAATGCATTCTGCTTTATAGATTTATTAATGATAATGATAAGAAAAGTTTCGATTTTCTCATCATTGATTGATGACATTATTTAAAAATTTCAAATCAAAAATTGGCAATGCAGTAGTTAAAGAAAAAGTTTAAATTAAAAATTTTGAGCCGTGGAAAATGCAGCATAAGGCATTCATTCGTTTTAAATACAAGTAAACATAAATGTACGAGGTCTATTAATTAATGCCAACTTCCCAGTAGATCGTCCCAAATTGCTAGAAGCATTTTCCATTTGCTAAAGTACCATTAGGATTTGTCGTTTCATAGAACCTATACATTTCCGTGGATGTATTTTGACCATTAGAGCGTCTAACCCAGAACAAACAGTGGCGTGCATTGCATAGCCCTTTTATGAAGGGTATGCAAATTTAAAACCCCCCAAAAAATAAGACAATTTCAAAAGATGTTGAAATAATAAGTAGCGTCTCCTAAGACGTATTAAGTAGTTTTTCTCGCTTACGTACTGGACTTGTGTGGATGCGTTAGCACTATTGTGAATGAAACGCATAACAGAGTGTGTGGGCAAGCCAATTGTCTGCGAATCAATATGAGCACTTTGCAAATCGACTGTGAATGGTTTGGAACCGTATTGAGTAGAAATAGTTGAACGCATCCCACTGGTAATTTTTGTTCAACTTTCAGTCTGTCCAAGCAATGGAAATTGATCAAGAGACGCGAGAGCGTCTCGCCCGCCAAAGGAAAAAGAAAAACGAAAGCGAACAAGTCTATGATTACCGGAGACAACTTGCTTTTTTGTTTGACCAGGCTACAGCCTTCCAGGCAACAGCCCCCAAGAAAATTTTTTTACCAAAATATTCCACATATCCTGTTCTAGTGCCTTTCTAAATAAAATCTTCGATCGGCACAATAACGGGTAAGATATATGCAATAAACGGTGACATTTTCACCCTCACAGACTTAAGCGAGTAACCCAATTTCAGAATGAAGTCTACAGTTGCAGAAAGAATTGCTTCTACTGTCTCTCTACGTGATGGAATTTTTATGAAATTTGGAACGAATGATCCTCTGGTGGTCCTTCTAAAGAATCAATGTCTTCCATTTAGATAAGTGGATGGAATAACGGTAAATTAATAGGTAAAGTTAACAAAAGATTTCCAACAATTGCGTCTATCGGCTCATCGCATTGACCATTTTTTAAAACACACTGCGGCATTGGGACATTTGGATATTGGGACACCGGGAGACTGGGAGACTAGGATCTTGGGGTAGTGGGATATAAGGAAATTGGGACATTAGGGTCTTGGGACATTAGGACATTGGGGCATTAGGCACAATGGGGAAACAGGGACGTGGGGGCATCGGCATATTGGGGCATTGGGACATCGGGATATTGGGGCATTGGGACATCAGGATATTGGAACAATGGGACATTGGGATATTGGGACATTAGGACACTGGGAGACTGGGACATTAGAACACTGGGATATTAGGACATTGGGACATTATGACCTTGGGACAATCGGACATTGGGACACTGGTACATAGGGGCATTGGACCACTGAGACATCGGAATGTTGTGACATTGGGACATCGGGATATTCGCACATAGGGGCACTGGGATATAAGAACATGTGAACATTAGGGTCTTGGGTCATTAGGACATTGGGATATTAGGACATCAACACATTAGGATATTGGGACATTAGGTACACTGGAGAAACTGGGACGTGGGAACATTGGGGCACTGGGACATCGGTATATTAGAACATTGGGACATTGTAACATTGGGATATTGGCACAATGGGATATTGGAACATTGGGATACTGGGACATTAGGGCACTGAGATACAGGGACATTGGGGCACTGGGATATTAGGACATTAGGCTATTGGGACCTTGGGACACTTGGTATACTGCGACATTGGGACACTGACCACTGGTACATTAGGACATTGGGCCATTGGGATATTATCACATTAGGATACTGGGACATTTGGGACATTGGGGTACTGGGATATTAGGAAATTGGGGCATTAGGACCTTGGGACATTAGGACAGTTAGACATTGGGATATTAGGACATTAGGTGGGAGACTGGGACATTGGGATATTCCGATACTGGGTCATTGGGACACTAGGGTAGTGGGACATTCGGACATTAAACCATTGGGGCACTGTGATATTTGCACATTGGGACAATAGGACCTAAATTGGGACACTGGGACATTAGGATATCGGGACATTGGCACATTAGGATATTAGGACATTGGGACACTGGGACTCTGGGATATTAGAACATTGGGACATGAGGACACTGTGACAATGGACCTTAGGGCATTAGGGCATTAGGACATTGGAACATTGGGACACTGTGACATTGGGACAATGTGACATTGGGACACTGGGTCAGGGGGGCATTAAGACAGATCAGTAACAGAACGTTAACAAAGCGTTGGTAAGGCAACAACAGAGCGTTAGCAGATCGTTAACAGAGTGTTAACAGAAAATTAACAGAGCCTTAACAGAACGTTAACAGAACGTAAATCCAGTAATAAAAGAAAGGTAACAGACCGTTTACAGAGCGTTAGCCGAATGATTAAAGAGAATTAAGAGAACATTAACAGAACGTTAACAGAGCATTAACGAAAAGATAATAGAGTGTTAAGAGAACGTTAATAGAGCATTAACAGAGTTAACAAAAAATTAACAGATTACTAACAGAATGTTAGCAGAGCCATAACACAAAGATAACACAAATCTATTTGGGACAAAATACATATCAATAAACTGTACCCATTTCATCCCAAATTTTTTTTTAAAAAAGCTCAGCAACAGCCATTTGTGGCGTATTTGCAATTGCGTTTGCAGTATCTATTTATTTTAAAGAAGACCCTGTGAATATAACTTATGATATTAAATTTATGGAATATGCTGAACAAAAACATATTGAAACTTTTCCCAAAACAAAAATATTAGTTGGCTATTTAAGTATGCAAAAATATATGATATCTGACCAAAAACAACAAAGTTGTAAAAGTTACCCCGCCAAAGAAAAATTGATCAGCCGCAAAAAGAATACATATCACTCCAATCCGCTTCTCATATCTAGTTTTGTTTGCTGGATGTACTTTTGTTTTAGGTGTAAATGCTGGAGAAGTTTAAATGTACAGGACTACTTCTTAAAGTAATTTGGAGGGAGCCGTCAAAGAGGCACTGAATAAAATGTTAAAGCTCCCAACAAATTACTTTAATAAGTAGTCCTGTACATTTAAACTTCTCCAGCATTTACACCTCAAACAAAAGTACATCCAGCAAACAAAATTAAATATGAGCAGCGGATTGGAGTGATATGTATTCTTTTTGCGGCAGATGAATTTTTCTTTGGCGGGGTAACTTTTACAACTTTGTTGTTTTTGGTCAGATAGGGTATACAACGCTCATTGTGCTATTCGAACGATTAGAACTCGGCCTCGCTTCAATCGGAAATTAATGAAAAAAATGTGAAATATAAATCAGAACTAGGTCATAACTGTCGACTAGGAGGACATAGATTAGCAGAAATCATCAACCTTTGCTGTGATATTGCGTTTGTGGCTCATTGCCTATTAATTTGTCTCATGTACTCCTATACGCACTAACCACAACACCAGCCAGACTAATGATCTACACTATTGCGAAAGATAAATTTAAATGGGATTGGAATGCGTTGAGTGGTACAAATTCGTTCAAATGAAATTTTTTAAAGAGTGTGCATTTCAGTGCATTGCGTCTGGATACACAAACGCACAAACCAATGAACAAGTCAATAAGTATTTAATCATACCAGCACCAAACAATAAATTCCGTACGCCACTGATCAGTGTTCATAAAAGCAAATGTTCCAATTCATTTTCAGTTATTTCGTTTTCTTCTTTTTCATCTTCGTTGTTTTTTTGTTGTGTATAATTATTGTTGAATGGCCTAAGAATTATTTAAACACACAGAGTTCGATTTTGATAATTAAATTTAAGAGCTATGTGGAATTGTTATTATGAAAATATTCTGACTAAAATAAGGGATAATAAAGCAAATGTGATACCGTTATGAAATCTAAACCAAATGGGCGAACTTTTGAAATTAGTTGCTGCAAAGCCCTAGTCCAATTTTCTTAAAGCACAATTATTTGAACTTAGATGAATCAATGACTTTGATCTATCGTTTTACAAAAGAGGGTCAGATATCTTTCAAAACCAAAAACGTTCACTTTTCAAGCTGGGCTGCAATTTTGATTTGCAGTGAATTTTGTCGCCGCTATAAGGGAAAAGAAAATTTCGGAAACATCAAGAGTAACAATTACAGTGCACGAACAATTACAACAAGGCGTGTATTTTTTCGACAGTCTTTTGATCGCGTATATGTGTAAAAATATAACATGTTTCAGGTTGATTTCTTTGATATTCTATTTCATCTTTTTTCGCCTTGACGTTGTTGGAATGCCCTGTATACCCTGATTATGTGTAATGTAATCAGAATCACTGATGAGAAACCGAACAGATTGAGCAAATCTACAGAAAGATAATCGTCCTTATAACAACATTCTCTAAAATATCAAATATCGTAAATTATTATGCCACACGGCCGTCAATTGCAAGGCATAAGAAAACATCGATTCCTCCATTGAATACTGAATAATAGAAACCTTGAGTACATGACAATCTCTGTGTATACTACTTCTTCTTCGTCTAGGACCCGAGTTCAATTCATATAGGCGTATTACTGAAAATGGATTGAGACAGCCTGTCAATTCTTCAAGTATATATCAAGCCAAACAAGACAACACAAGAGGGAGCTGAATCCTTGCAACAATATTTACACCATACATTCAATACGTGGTACAATGTGTGTTTATATATTTGAACAACAATCGTAGGTCGTAGTAGTTGAGATGTTGTGTGAAAAGGAACACCCGATATTTGCTTTCGTAAAAGATATTTATGGAAATCGGCACCATATCCATTGGGGAGCAATAAAATATTCAAAGGCCGCCTGGTTTTGATTCCGTCTTTTTGCAAAACACAAAAACGAAATGAAACGCGTACAAGCATGAAGAGTTTTATGGTTGCGCAGATGACAATAGCCTATCGCAGAAAAGCTTCAGGGAATTGTCGATGATAATAATAGATGATGAGTATCGTATGAAAAATGTCTTTTCTTTGTTATATTATTTATGCAAGATTTGTACATTATCTGTCTACTATATGTATGCATGCATACAAAAATACTAAAAATTCCAATAAATCGTGCAAAATCCTTTGAATTTCATCGGAGAAAAAGCGTAACATTAACACCCTTCTAAGGCTATGAGATACTTCAATTCCACCTGCAGCTATAATATACTCGTATGCTCGGTCGAACTGAGTTTTCATCACAACATTTTTTTTTAGCCAAAAATTATATTGAACTCGTTGTGTAGGTACTGTATTCAAAAATGGAATTTCCCCCTGCGTAAGCAAGGCAATCAATTTTAACTGAATTATCGCCCACGGCAACGTAAGATTTCGCAAGCTCTGTCAAGCGATATTATAGTCTGATTAAAACTCATATCTTCTCCAGATATTCAATAAAAACGTATATCATTCCCAAGGAAATGCCAATGACAACAGCCAAAATCCAGGAATAAAATAAGCTTTTCCAATTTTTCTATTAGTACCAATGACCTAAGGACCTTCCAATTGTATCCTTCAACATCAATACTAGAATGCCTCCAGCATATGGTTTTTATAGTAAAGTATCCCGGATATATCAATCTACCTTTGACCATTAAATTCACGTGAAATATCTACCTACAAGGCAGTATGACAGCTCAATAAAGATGGCAAACGCTCTAGGATAATACAATGTGTAAGAATAGTGTGTGACGTATTATCCGTTCTTGATCGGGTCTGTAGTCCTTGTCTATAGTTCTGCCTAAAACCTTAAAACCCATTCTTTTTGCTACAATTTTCTTCTCTTGTTGCGTGTCTCTTCAAGTTGCTTTCATTGTTATCATAAGTAAAAGTTAAAAGAGACATTTCTTTTGTGGGCTTAGAGCCGGGATAATGCGACAAGCAGAATGAATGTTTTCGGCCTTCAGGCAAATCCTCCCATAATATCCCCCAAAATTATTTCTTATGATATTCAATGAGTTATTCGTTGAATGAATGAATTCGGATTTCTTATGATTAGTACTATCGGATACGGATGGAACGAATTCGTAATCCTATTTATATCAATGTCCATTATAGTCCTGACGGTGACGACCACGCGAAAAAAATTGATTTTTCAGTATAGTCTTCATGAATATACACTTATAACGACTTTATAGCAAAATGCTTGACTTTAAATTTCTATATAAATTTTCAAGCGATTGAATTTACATAGTACGAAAATAAAACAACTTCTTCTCCCGTCCATAGTCGAAGTATCGTCGTTGTATCGGTCGTCGGTCGATGTCCCCGAGGATAATCGTCTTATAGGGAAATTCAAATGACAGTTATCTGTAATTAATGGCTTTGGGTATGGTTTGTTGTATAAAACGCTTTCGCGTCGTTCTCAAAACCTTAACAAGGCGGTTTAGATAAATATTGAAGATAGTTACTTCATCTCTTCTTCATACTCTCATCCTATAATGAAATTCCTGTGGATATTCAAAATTTTGTATTTTCCCATCATAAATCTCTCTCTCTCTCTCACTCTGTCTCTTGGAAATTTCCGGAACTTTTAAGTCGGTACGTCATTTTAGGGATTGTCGGTAAACAATTTACAAAACAACAAAAATAATTGCTTAGTATGGATAATAAGTCATAAATTAAGATGTCCCTTTAGGATGTTTGGAAATTTGTCAGTGGATTTTTGGGGATGTAGGTATGGTATAGGTACGTGGAATGTCTCTTTGATGTATAGATGGTCACAGTTAGAAAAGGCACGTGGATAACTTTAGAAAGTTTTACATTATTAAAAGGGTTTTCAGGTTTTTGGGTATAGTTTTCGGATGATGGATTTGTATAATTTGAATGACAGTGGATTTTGGTATGATGAATATTCTTCAATTTTGGTATCATGATGAAAGTTTCCGGTAAAATTCTTTGATTTTGTAAAATCAGACAAATAAATCAGAAGCCTTTGGTGTCTTCCTGGAAAGGTCGGATTTTCCATTTTTAATTTGAGATTTGCAATTCTCAGATTTTCATTTTTAGTTTTCACTTTTCAAAGTTTAACGTTGAATGGGCATTTTTCATACACCCACCATTTTCCATTCAAATCAAATGTCGAAGGTCCTTCCGAAAATTATCGGAATCATCTTCCTTCGAATGTCTCCCATCTTGGTTATAAGTCGCTTACCGAGGAAAATGTCATAGCATTTGGTACTCTCTATAATATGCAACAGGACACTTCCATTTTACTATAGCCATAAAATAACTACTACTCTGAATATCTGTATCAAAGTCGTCCACGCGGGAAGAGTCGGGATGTGCAATGGGAAGGCATCATTTCGTTTATTTTGAATATTTGTAACAGAGTTCACTTTCCGAGCATCCAAGCTTAGACTAAACTTACCAGGTTTCACTACAAGAGTTACTGTAGACGACCAGGAACTCTCAGACTCCTCAATAATATACCTAAGGCAAGAATCCGATCGATTTCTGCGAAGAGGAGCTTTTCGATGGCGGGAGAGACTGCAAAGTTTCTCTGCTTAATCTGTTTGCTATACCTCCGAAATCGATGGCGTGTTTTACAAGATACGTACGCCATAAGCCCTCCGAAGAAAAAGACGAGTATATTGCGATAACTGCAACTGCATTGATCCGAGATTGTTCAACTCTAGTCAAATGAAGCTTGTTTCCAACGAAAAGTTCCCTGTACGTATCGAAGAGCTAAACAAATCTGAGATATAGGTTTTGAGAGATGTGTGAAGTTGGCGACGTCACTTTCGTTTTTTTTAACTTTTTCTTGCCCAGTTCGTTTGCCCACGTTTGCCCAGGAAAAATTTTCGTTTGCCCACCCCCACAAAAAAAGTTATTTCGAAAACAAACAAAAAAAGAAATTTGTGAAGTTAGCAACGTCACTTTCGATTTTTTATTTTTTATTACGTCATTCGTTTGCCCACGTTTGCCCAGGAAAAATTTTCGTTTGCCCACCCACCCAAAAAAAGTTATGGACAAAAAACATTTGCAATTACACTCAATATTTAGATTGCCTGATCTGGCCACCCTAAGCATGCCTCCTTTCCGCGGTCTGACTCGGCCACTTCGAGCGATATTCACTAAAAACCGTTACTAGTCAGGAAAAATTGTCGTTTGCCCACCCACCCAAAAAAAGTTATAGGCAAAAAACTTTTTGTGAAGTTGGCGACGCCACTTTCGAATTTTTATAATTTTTTTTATGTAATTCGTTTGCTCACGTTTGCCCAGGAAAAAAATTCGTTTGCCCACCCAGCCAAAAAAAGTGATCGACAAAAAACATTTTTAGTTTCACTCAATATTTGGAGTGCCTGATCTGGCCACCCTAAGCATGCTTCCACGGTCTGCCGACGCCACTTCGATTGCCCATTGCGTGCCCTCAATAAGCCAGAGAAAATCGTTGTTCGCCCACCTACCTAAAAAGAGATATTCACTTAAAACGTTACAAGTCAGGAATTTCACTCATAAAAAGCTCCCGTTTTGCTAAATTTTATAATTTTGCGTCGTTTTTAGTCCTTTAAAAGCCCACATTTGGCCCGGAAAAATTTTCGGTTGTCCCGTGGTTCGCCACGTATCGAATAACATAGATTAGATTAGATTGACGGGGGCGTGAACCCGAAGGAGGATTCTCAGCACTGAAGCCAGTGGGCTTATTGTACTATCGCCCTAGTCACCTATGGGCAGGACTATGCCTGACGATCAAGGTTGATCGTGCTAAGAAATGTGTCGAGGTTGCTAATTGACATAGAAGCTATGTCGTCCGTGTCCGGATAGGCCACATCGAATGACATACAGTTACCTCGAGATTAACTGGTGATGTTGATTAAGTTTTTAATTTTTGTGAAATATGTCAATTAGGTGCAGTTATTGCGCATTAGCGTCAAATATTTTTCTCTGAAGCTCATAGAGATTTTATTTTTACGGATGAGCTGATTCTGGCTGAATGCACGCATTCGTTTCACAAATTATGCATCGATAGTTTATTACAGCTTAATGATAAATGTCCGGTCTGTGGACGTCCCTTAAATCCAGGCGGATTAACAAGGGTTAACCTTAGAGAAAGAGAGGTTGAGGAACCGGAAGAGATGGGTGCTACCGGTTTTACTGCACCAAATACGGGAGCCACACCGAAAGTGGGCGATTAACCCGGTCAAAGTCAAATACTCAAGGGAGCCAGTTAATTTCTGCCTTTACACAAAGGCTAACATTAGGCAACGTAGTTTATTGTCGGCCGCAAGTTCCCAGCAAAAAACACCAGCTGTTGAACCTCCGGTTGATAAAAGCTTTGGTGTAGAAATAGTGTCACAAATACGTAGTGATAGAAGAGGTGATGCAGAAGCACTTGTCTCGACTGGTAGTCAAGAACAGTTGTTGTCACAGCAGAAGCCACTGCAAAGTTCACTTCGTCATCATCAACCTTGTCGTTCACCACCACAGGTACAATCACAAGTGCCAGGTCAACTATACCACTTAGGCCACCAGTTGCATAAACCTCGCCTCGATCAATTCCTCCACTCTCGAGTAAGGCCATTATGGCTTGGAACTTGAAGTTCTTGGGTGAAGACCCAAATGTGCTAGCGGAGAAGTTTCCGTACACGGTAACAAATTTTGGGATAAAAGATAAAATTATTTATACCATTTTTAATATAAAGTTATATATGCCAATTTTAGAATACATTTTTATAACGTTGAAAGTATAAAGTCAGTGTATACCAAAAATGGTATAAATTTTATCAAAGTTCTTATGAACTTTTCTTTTCGTTGCGTTTTATACCAAAACTCAGATAAATTTTATACAAAATGGTTTAGAAAGGCTCATCTATACTAAGTTCATATTTATTTTATTCTTTTCTACGATAAAATGTTGTGCGTGCTTTCGTTCAATGTATGGTATAAATTACAAACTTCATCACTCATAGAGTCTGGTTGGTCTAGTAGGTAGCGCGTTGGTCTCCAAATCATAGGATCTCGGGATCGAATCCCACTGTAGGTAGGTAATTTATTATGCAATTTAGAGCGTAAAGAGGTTAATAAAATATAGAAGAGGTCAATGAGATATACGATTTATAAGTTACTAGGGGGCTTCGCCCCCTGCTCGCCACGCTCACCAACCCGGCGTTCGCGCTCTGCGCGCTCGCGAATTTTTTTTTTTATTTTTTATTTTGCAATCAAGTGAAAAATCAACTAGGTTTCATACTTGTACTGACTATGACATGATAGGCTGAGAATCATGGGGTAAAATAGTTAGTATTCTTCGATTTATACCTGTTCTCTTATAATTTGTATAATCTGTCCTATAACCAGGATCTATCGATTCTTTATAATTTTTATACCAAATTCATATAAAACACTTCTAAATGATTTCCTATAAAAAATAAACCATTGGTATTGTTGGATTTACACTATAACTCCTATTAATTTTATCGTTTATAGAATAAATATAATTTATAAGATTGAAACTTATAAATTTAATACAAATTTTCCTATGGACCTATATAGATAAGAAAATGTATAAAATTTATACCAAATTTTTTTAGTGTGTACCAAGTACGTACTTACACCTCTAGCACTTTTTGTAATCGCAGTGTGACTCATGTTGAAAGGTACTCTTTTTGTGAAGCTCTCCGAGCACAGTTCCGCAAAAATTTTACCGCTTATGAACTAATGGAACATCTAAATATTCGAAAACAGAGGCCAAAAGAATCATTTAATTCATACTATGACCATACACAAATAATACATATATGTCCAAAGCTCACTCAAAATCGGGTACACATTTTTTTGGCCATGTAGTACGATCGGCACCCATAATGTCACAAATACGACAATACAGATACACAGGCTATTAAAGCTATTTGCTCTTTTGCTACACAGTTCAAGTTGAAGAGAGTTTAGATACTCTGCCAGAGCAGGTTTTCGTGCATTTGTCGACTTCATGAGTGTATCTTCTTCCACTGTCCCATGCCATGGGTCGGGGTGGCTTACGCAAAAGTATCTGCGCCTGCGAAAACTGCGTATTGAAAAAAGATGAAAGATGATTTGATCACAATGCATTTCTTGAGGTTGCGGAACAGGTAGCCATGCGTTCATTGACCTCATTAGTGCATTTCGTAAGTTGCATGCCGCGCTGTTAATGCAATGTGGTGGTAGCATGCGGTAGAGTGAGTGGATTTAGTGCAGGAGAAGGTAACACAACTTCCATACACATTTGAAAAGAGTTATATTTCTATACAGAACATCAACTGAAAATTTGTATGCAGGTTGTTCTGTCTGGTTCTGTACTCGATTCAATTAGAGCAGTGATTCTCAACCGGTGGGGCGCGCCCCCCAAGGGGGGCATCACGGCCTTCCAAGGGGGGCGCGAAATGAAATTAATATTTCGATGAAAATATAGTCAAAAAATATCGTCAGGGAACTTCATGCACTAATGGGTTAATATCGCAGAGAATTGACTACGACAGAACAGAATGAGATACTCATATACATATGTACATACATGTTTAAACAATAATGCATCTAACATACAACTTCAATATAAATCCAAAGCTTTCTGCTGGACAATTGTTCTATTCTATCAACGCTCGATACCTATTTCATTTTTCTGGAAAAATACCGCTTACTTTTATTACCAGTCAAGGCATAAGCATGCCAATTATGTTATTAATCGTTTTGCTTAGCAAGGGTGTGTACATCTCGTCAACGTTAATAACGCAATAAGTGCATACGCTATTTAGTAGTTTATTTCGCCGCACGTTTACAGTGAATTATAATGTCTTCTATTGCCGGTAAGAAAATATTTCTCTGGAATATTACAAGAGAAATAAATTCATATGAATTAAAATTATTACAGCATCCTCCAACAAAAAAAGAAAGTACTCAGATGACTACATCAAATATGGATTTACTGCCATAGAAAAGAACGGGGTGACTGTTCCACAATGTGTGGTATGCTATACCGTTTTAAGTAATGATGCCTTAAGACCAGTTCGCCTGGAACGTCATTTGAATAACGTTCATGCAGCTCTAAAGGACAAACCGAAAGAGTTTTTTATAAGCAAATTGGAGTCCCTAAAAAAAGTTAAGCTAGGTCCAAGTGGCACGAGGAGTGCAGACTCCGAAAAAAATACTGTGGCCTCCTATGAAATTGCACTGCTTATCGCGAAATCGAAGAAATCACATACTATTGGAGAGTCTCTGATAAAACCATGTATTTTAAAAGCCGCAGAAATAGTGTTGGGCACTGAAGCAACGAGTAAGCTTAAAGACATACCGCTGTCAGACAGTACGATTAAGCGGCGGGTAGATGAAATGGCAGCTGATGTAGAAAGTCAACTCCTTGAGAAAATTAAAAACTCACCGTATTTTTCTCTGCAATGTGATGAGACAACGGATATTGCAAAATGCTGCCAGGTTCTTGTTTATGTTCGATACATAGACATCGAAGAAAATGTCTTCAAGGAAGACTTACTAATTTCGGCCACTCTTAAAACTACCTCAAAAGCAGCTGATGTAATGGCTATTATTGATGAGTTTTTCAAAAAAAAATGAACTACAATGGGCGAAACTGGCGGGTATATGCACAGATGGAGCCCCTGCCATGCTAGGTCGCGATTCCGGATTTGCTAGTTTGATGAAAAAAAAGAATCCGTCAATGGTCACAACACATTGTATTATCCATCGACAAGTACTTGCTTCAAAAACGCTCCCAGCTTGTTTAAAATCAATTTTAAATGTATCAATTAAAGTTGTCAATTTTATCAAAAGCAGCGCTTTGAACACTAGGTTGTTTAAGCAGTTATGCCAAGAAATGTCCTCGGAATATGAGCAATTGCTATTCCATACTGAAGTAAGGTGGCTGTCAAAAGGCAACATGTTGCACAGACTAGTAGCTTTAAGAGACGAAGTATGTGCATTTTTAGAAGAAAAACAAAGTCCTCTACTTTCTTCATTTCATTCCGAACATAATTTCGTGGGATTAGCGTACCTCGCAGATATTTTTGACCATCTAAATGAGCTTAACCTCAGTTTGCAAGGCTCGGGAAAAAATGAGAACAGCAATATTTTTAAAAACGAGGACAGAATCCAGGCCTTTGTCAAAAAAATCAATTTATGGATCAAAAAAGTTTCCATGGGTAATTTTACATCTTTCGTGAACTTGGCAAAATTAGTTTCAGATAAGGAATTGGCCACAGACCTAAGAACTGAGATTGTCCAACATCTTCAGATTCTCGCATCCGAATTTTCAAAATATTTTCCCGAAGAAAGAAGTGACATAATACTAATAAAAAACATGGTACGCAATCCGTTTACTTCTAACGTAGAAGACTTGCCTGATGAGCTGCAGGAGGAAGCTATTGATTTGCAAAATGACAGAACGGTGAAAGATAGTTATGAAGCACGAGGTCTGGAAGAGTTCTGGATCAAAAGTGGGAGATCATATAAAATCCTTCAAAATGTTGCGGTTAAATTTTTGGTGCTCTTTTCCACGACATACTTATGCGAGCAAGGATTTTCTGCTCTTCTCTTAATAAAAAACAAACAACGGAATAGACTTGATGCTGCTGCTGATATGAGAATTGCGGTGACAAATATTGCACCTCGAATATCCGATTTAGTAAAAAAAATTCAACATCAAAGGTCGCATTGAACATTGGACTTAAGTGCTTCATTTCTCAAAACAGTTAACAAATATGTATCGA
This sequence comes from Microchrysa polita, assembly GCA_949715475.1. Taxonomy (NCBI): domain Eukaryota; kingdom Metazoa; phylum Arthropoda; class Insecta; order Diptera; family Stratiomyidae; genus Microchrysa; species Microchrysa polita. The sequence continues at coordinate 83,850,970 of OX454419.1, read as the reverse complement.
ATGAATTCAAAAATGTAAATATGTTATAATACTGCGTGCGTTTAATATATATAATTTCTAATCAGTGTCGCTTGTATTTTTTATTTTATGACATGAGCATAGTGGATATTACACCATGAAAGGAGCTAACGGAAACAAACATCCCTATTTTTTTCTTCTACATATCGATTTCTAGTGGGGGGGCGTCAGGATTTGTAAACCGCTCAAGGGGGGCACCGGATCCAAAAGGTTGAGAACCACTGAATTAGAGGGATATGAGAACGAGAATGAGTTGAGTATTGATCAAATAAAAATACGATATTTGATCGGCAAAAATCGTATATCGCTGGATTTTTGCAGGATGGTTGGTGATGCTGATGGCGTCCTGATTATGAAAAAAAAAACTCCCCAACGATTGGAGGGCTCCAACCTTGGAAAAAGGGGATAGGGGAGTATTTTTTTACTTTTTAGCAAACATTTCAAAACCGACAAAATACATATACAGAAAAATGGTCTGAGAACGAAAAAAAACACATAAAATTACCCTTGCAATTGTATATAATACATTAGGATTTTAGTGAAAAATTTGTCGCTAGACTAAAAAATAAATTAGAATATTTTCATTTTAGACTCTTTTAAAAACCTCCAACCTCTGAAAACGCAAGTACGCCTTCCTCCTTTTCAAGGCTGCAAACCTATAATCTGTTGGGACTCTCCATAATCAGGAGGCCATCCCCAAAAATCCATCAATGTAAGATTTTTGTCGTTCGACGTCCATATTTTTTTTTCTTCGGCTATAATAAGATCATATTGATTAAATTGTTTGAAACAAATCAGAATGCCCACTTTAGTATGAAAGTTTGTTAACGAAATTTGTATCAGAAGTCTGAAAACGCAAAAGTCTCTATTGGAGAGTAAGGAATATATGAGTTTCAATTTTGGATTGATTTTGATATAATTTGAATAAATTTTACCAAATTGCAGATCTTTAGGGGCAGTTTCAATTGAATTGAAATAGAGCTAAAATTAACCCTAGTTTTCTGCACTTAAAGGTCCATCTAGATTAGTCGCCAAATGGCGACACGTACAGCCAAATGGCTGTTGTAATTCCATCCAAGCTAGTCGCCATTTGGCTATGTGTCCAGTTTTGATATTCAATATGGCAACTCAACCAACCGCTTGTCAATTTCAAAGTGACAATTTTACAACTTTTGTTCGATCTTTTGTGTGAAATTGAATAATTATTGAATGGCCATGTAATAATTCAAACGCGCAGAGTCCGATTTTGATAATTAAATTTTAAAAAATCACCAAAATGAAATTTTGGTTATGTCATTTCCTGTCTCCATTTGGCTGCTACAGTGTGGCTGCTAAGGAGCAGCCAAATGGCTGCACGCGATGCCAGTTTTTGGACGCGCAGCCATTTGGCTGCTAGTGTAGATGGACCGCAAGGCATTAAAACTGTTAGAAATAACAAAGTTAAAATAAAATGATGTAAGAAAGAAATGATCTTTAGACTATGCGCCAATTTTTAAAAGAATCGTACAAGCACCTCACCTTGGCAGAAGTTGGAGAAAATTGAGATGTAAATATATTTTGTTATTGGGTCAAATCACAAAAATTTGACTTTGAAGTTCCGTAAAAACCAAACCTCTTATCCGCTTTTAGTGCGGTTAGTTTCATTTTTTGGGTAATAATCATCTGTACCTAATAATCATCTTATTTTGCTATGCTACCTAGTCTAGCTTTTGAGATAATGACGTTTTAGTCGTAAAAGAAAATGATTTTTTCAAAAATCTTCAAATGCCTGTGGCAGCTAAAGGGTTAAGCTAAGAGGGTATGTTCCGTACAACTTTTTTGCTGGAAATCACAAGAGGAAGCACAATCCGGTTCGTTTATGCGGCAGTTTCCGGGCACCCTGTATATTTTCTTAACTTACAACTAATAAAAAAAAAGCTATCGGAAAATTGGTTTTGATACCGAAATTTATACTTTTAGGCCCGTATTTATAGACATATGTATGTCCCTTAACTCAAGGCGACCTTTAGTCAAGTATGCCAAAATTCAAAAATTAGATGTCATTTCCAGTAGTTTTTCATTGAAATAATTTATATTTAGAAGTCAATGCATCCTTGATTTAAGGCGAAACTCAAGGAGACCTTAAGCTTTTAATACAAGTGTAATATAATAATAACTCAAGGTAGGTAACTAGCTACATTGACTTCAAGTGAGGTTGACTATTGCAAAATTTCAAAGTGTCCTTGAAATCGCCTTAAGTCAAGGATGCATTGTCTCGAGAAAATAAATTATTTCAATGAAAACTAATGGAAATGGCATTTATTTTAAGGTAAGGTATGTTTATAAATACGGGCTTTCGTTTTGGCTAATTCTTGCTATGCTTGTTGCGGCCGGCATATCAAGAAACAATACTATGTATACTATAAATTGAAAAATCTAGAGCTGTCTAGACGGGATCGCATAAATGCAAATTTAGAAAAGGTATTGAATAAAGTGGTCGCAACATGTAGGAACAGCTTCTTCCAAAAATAATATGTGCAAAATTTGAACTTCCTTTATTCTGTCACAAGTTATGGAGTGAGTAAAATGCCCGAAGGGACTAACAAAGAAGGTATTTTTTCAGAAACTCCATGTCTTTGACCCTAAAACTCACCTACATTTATATTAATTATCGTCTCCAATAGAGACTTTTCATTTTGACATCGGCTCAGATAATCTGAACCTCAAAATATAGATGCACGTGCCACAGACGAATTTTAAATGGTCCACTTATCTTGCGCGCGCCGCGCCGCGGTGCCATACATCGCACACCACACAAGACGCGGGCGGGACGTGGCAGTGAATGAATTTCATAATCATTTCTGTGTTCATAACATAACATATTGTCCGCAACGGCAAGTTGCTCTCTTCCTCGGACCCACTCGGTCCACTTGTCATGCGTCACGGAGTACGGAGATATCCATCACACACCACGGAAGTCGCAGGCAATGGCAAGCGATGAGTGATTCTTAAAAGATACTATAAAAAGAGTCTCTTGACTCTCTTGAACTGGAAAACGTTATCTCAAATTCACACGCACACAGGCTCATGCGATTCATTTGAAAGCTCTAGGAAATTTCAGATACATTTTCATAGGAACAACATTTTGTACCAATTTGGACATATATGTATTATTTGTATATGCTATGACGGTGCCCTAAAACTAAGGCGATCAACTTTTAGAAATGCCAATTCGCTTTTAACCGGATGGACAAACAACCGTCCGGGTTAAAACCGGGAGGAGGAAAAAACCGAAAATAACCCGGTTAACCGTTCTAAAAGTGCCACATATTTGTGAAGAAATTAGAGACTTTACGGTCCAGGTATCGGCAAAGTACCTACTCTGGACCGCTTTTAACGTTTTCAATACAACCGTAAAAAGCGGTGATGATGGTTAGTAATTAAAAATACAGAAAAGTTCAACAATAAAAATTAAATTTAAAGGAAATCAAATTTCAAGAATCGGAACACGAGACACTTTTAGTTCTTCATGCAAATATGCAAATTTTGTAAAATGTTCCCTCAGAACAGTAAAGAAATCAAGACAGATTTTTTTCAGAAATTAAAGAGGATAATATTTTTCCACCGGAAACATTTTTTTTAGTTCAAAGATTTAATGATCCCTATATTTATCACGAGTAAAATAACTGCGTCGTTTAGTGTAAACTCAGTTATTTAAATACACTGAGTAGTTTTAAAATATGAGCACCATCAACCTCATTCCTGGATACTGTCATAAACAACAACATTTCCAAGGTTACCAAATATGAAATTGGGTCTAAATCGGGGTCTAAATTATAATCAACTCATTTGAGGAAATAAAATTTTATAGCTACCTCACAATCCCAGTTTGCACGTTAAGCTTAAATTTAGAAATGTCATTCAAAAAAAAATTCACAAGTGCGATAACATAGATACTCGTATGAACTATTTTTGTGGGGTGAATGGGGTCTGAAGGTATACAAAAAATTATTTCTTTTTAAATTCATACTTTTCGTTGGAGTGACATTTTTTAACAAGTTCCGGATTGTCATTAAATACTCGGTAGAAGTCGTCGCGATTTCCCATATTCAACTTTATTTCGGTTATAGCCGTTTCGTTTCGTTTCGATTTTGAAAGATGTTTCTGAAAATGTCCGGCATGAATTTATAATTGAAAATAGACGGTTCTGTTGGCGCGTTAGTACCTGGACCATGGCCAAAACAATCTTGTATGAGACATCGTTTTATCTCATTTTTTGAATAACTTCCATTTAGCGCTGCTCTGGACTTACCTGAGCTCCTCCCATTTTTTGTGCACTTCATTCGATATTCATGTAGAAATTGCAAGCATATCCCTTAAAATATTGCCTTTCAATTTGGCCAGCTTCGAACAGTTTCTTTAAGTCGCTTTTTATTACGAGAGGAATGAAATTTTTCTGCGGCCACCTCGTATATTTGTTTTTCAATTCTAGAGTGAATGGGCCACTTCCGTGAAACCCATTTTATTGCTTTTACAAAACTGTCGAAAATTTAAGCATTTTCATGTAATATTTTAATCAGAGCTCTGAGCTTTCGCGGGTAAAAAAAAAAAAAAATTGTGTAGAACAGCAGGGCACTTTTCTTGCGATAGAAAATAGGATTTTAGTGACGGATACATTTGTAAAACTTTTTCTACAGCCGGCAAAAGTGCGAGCCACCTTGTTTTGCTGTATCCGAGCATTTTCTTATATTGTACCTCTGCTTCTTCATAAAAATCTTTCAAGCTTTCAACGCGCACCTTGTAAATATAACAAAAGAGTAAATCTTTGTAATAATATGTTTATTATCAACTGGTAATAAATCTGTTGCCATTTGATCCCACTCCAACGATTTCATTTAAGTCCCGCTTACAGTTTTGCAAAAATGTTGCTCTGAGCCTTACGGTAGAGACCTCCAAAATTTGTATTTGCGTTATCAGCGCAGAATGCAACGACTTTTTCTTTTAAGGCGGCTTTTCTCCTGGCAGAGCTGTTATTTCAAGCTCCTTGATATTAATCACTGACCTAGGCTCAAACCTCAAAATACCCAACTAGAATCGGAAATAATTTCAAATCCTTATTATTTGAGGCATCAGTAAAAATGCTTATGAAATGCATATCTGTAATCTCTGATTGTGTAATATTGGCAGAAAACAAAGCAGTAGATTCTACCACAAATTAAATAAGCGTCTGTGCATTCTTGAAATGCAATGTACATAGTAGGTAAATTAAATCTAGGAAGAAGGAACTATCAGGATCCGGGACGGTTGGTCACCTTACCTTAAACTAGTCGATCGCTTGGAACATAATGGGATTTCAGAATGGCAGCTTGTAGAGATCTTGAGGCGTAATCTCCATATCGAACTCAGAATGGAGCTCAATTATTTCTCCATAATAAACCTTCAAGAGCTTAAAAGCTATGTTCACCGTTCCGAACATCTCGAAAGCGTCTATAAAAAGAGCCTTCAGCGGGGAAATCAGTTCTCCTATCGAAGGGATATATCAGAGTTGGTACAGGATGAAATAGAGCAACCATCATCCGCCGTGTCCGTTGTTAAACTCCGAAGCTGTCCTCATTACATATAATTTGCCGTTTTTCCATGTCACAGGTCTAAATTGCCGGAAATTTACCTATGGATTTTATTTAGTCCGACTACTATCAAGTTGCCTTAACCCCTTGTGGAGCAGAGCGCGTTTACTACACCTACACGTGATCGCGTACGGTTTCTAGCCATGTATCACTCTTTTTTAAGACGCACATTCCTCCTCCATATCATCATATGACCTCGTTTGACCTAAAATGAATTGGGGGAGGTAGATTACGTGCCGGATGACTTTTTGGTGAAAATTTCACAGTCCCAGCCAACTCCGTTCAGGAGATACAGCCGTTCTAAGATGCGACCCAAGACAAACTGCAATGCACAGGGGAGTTAGACCGCGCGCAGACTAAAGGCGTATTGGAGCGTAGCGTAAAACCTGTCGCCCAATACAAGCATTGTATTGGGCGAGAGGTTTTGCGCTACGCTACGCTCCAATACGCCTTTAGTCTGCGCGCGGCCTAACTCCCCTGTGCATTGCAGTTTGTCTTGGGTCGCATCTTAGAACGGCTGTATCTCCTGAACGGAGTTGGCTGGGACTGTGAAATTTTCACCAAAAAGTCATCCGGCACGTAATCTACCTCCCCCAATTCATTTTAGGTCAAAAAAATATATTCCATCCTCTGCACCTTACTTCCCCCCTGTGCATTGCAGTTTGTCTTGGGTCGCATCTTAGAACGGCTGTATCTTCTGAACGGAGGCGGCTGGGACTTTGAAATTTTTAGCAAAATGTCATCCGCCGCGTAGTCTACCTCCCCCAATTCATTTTACCTTAAAAAAATAATTTTAAAAATTTTGGAAAATATGACCCCGTGTGCCCTTACTGCCCCCGTCCTGTGCATTGTCGTCGTATCTTAGAACGGCTGTATATTCTGAACGGAGGCGGCTGTGTAAAATTAAAGGACAAGTGCCTCCTTGTCAACACGGGATTGTTTGCAAATTTATCGGAACAAACTCGTGCGGAGTTGGAGGCAATAATGCCTCGTACTGCGCACGGATTCGTAAATACGCGTCCGGTATAATTTTCAGTTATATGTACCTACATATTCGCGAAAAATCCGTTGAAAATCACAATTCTGTATAAAACAAAATTTCATCCTTCTTCATCTATACTATAAACTTTCTCCGCATGCCGGTAATCTAGTACTACAACAGCTTTCTCCCAGCTATAAGGATATCATTCTCACGATGCTCCTGTATATACGTCGTTGTCATTTATAAATGCTAAATCAGTTTCGAAGGGACTATCGTGTTGTACGGACACCCCAAGTGTGTTTCGCGAGAAATTGCCGAATATTCGTGCTGAGATTTATCCTCTCGCGACGGGATTACACATTTCCCATATCCTGCGGCGCGATTTCTATACTTTTTTTTTCAAATAGAAAGTTGTAAAGTGCGTGCTCTTGGGGTGACTGTGTAGAGCTTCGTGCTTGTGTGTTATTTGCAATAAAAATAAAAATAACAATAAAAATAAATGTTGTCGCGATTGTTCGATTCTGGGGGTTACATTGGTGATAAGTTGCAAACATAAAGGATGCTTGCCGCGACGATGAGGCGTGAATTGGCGCGGTCGTGATTGTGGTCTAGAGAAAGCGGTTATAAGAGGAGTTTGATTTAAAAATTAATGTAAAGTAATCTTTAGCCGTTAAATTAATTTTGCTCGGAAATTTTTGACCGTTGAGCGGAAATACATACAAAAACAAAAAAGCGAGACTTCGTTTTTGTGACGATATTTATTTTGATTGATTCTGCGTTAGATGATCGCTGCATCGTGTACCAAATACACAACAAAAATGCAACTGTGTCCTGCATGTTGACACTTTGATGCTTTTGGCCTTTTGGTTCGTACTTCTTCGTTGTGAACACGCGCAGAAGAAAATACGGAGAGTCCTTTACTGCGCCTTCAGAGTGCTATAAAACAACATTGCCTTTCAGTGAGGACTTCAGTCCGTGCCGGCTATTTGATCGTTTCAGACTTCCCTGAGCAGAATAGTGAACAGTGAACGTGACTTGAATATTTTCTGGGTGGAATTTAATTTGCCCACCTTTATGGGGGAGTCTAAGTTCCGGTAAATCGTCTAATAATAAAAATAAACAGTTTTTCCGGGAACGTTCCCATATAAAAGAAATCCCGCTTCATCCAGTTCTTCTTACATTGGAGTTGGAGTGGACCATACGTATAAGAGGAGCTGCTCTCGCCAGCTGTATAAAGTTGATACAGTGAGTCGGTGTCCTTGTCTATGACGATTGCTTCTACTGCATAGCGTGGAATCGAGTGCTACAATCGATATCTTTAAAGTGGATGTTTGTCGAAGAGATTATTTCTCGTTTATGCAGTCCCAAGTCCTTTAAAGAGAGCTGCTGTGTATTATATCCGTATGGCAGATTACAGTGCTGATGTGATGATTTATAAGGCAAGACGTGATTTTGCTTTGTAAATGGAAGTGAGCTGTTGAGTGCGATGTGCAGAATGTGACTTATCTTCATCGGTTATGTATGAATCGTTATTGTGTTTCAATTTGCCATTTGAATTGAAAACGTGTTGAAGATTTGATATTACGTACATACAAGTGTGATGCTGAGAGTGTCAACTGCCGGCAATATGTCACAGCTGTTACGAGTTTGGTGCTTAATCGTTGCCGCATTGGCGTTGTTGGATATTTATCAGTGCGAATCGAGCGATAATTTCACGTCACTTTTGGAAGCAGGTGAAGATTGTTTTTCATTTTTTGTCTTTAGGGTAGAGGGAAGGTTATGGTTAACCTAATTTGATTTATGGGAATATTGTAGGTTAGTTAAATTGTTTCTCCAGAAAAATATATTTTTTTTAGGATAAATTCCAGATAAATATGCTCATCGCGTACGTAAATATACATATTACGATAGCTTCATATTTTGATGGTCCCGGGGTGAAAAGGATAGAACTGACCCTGTAGAACAATGGAAGTATCATTTTGTTGTTTGGGTTGGGGGAAAACTAAATGAATTAATAAAGAAATCCACAAGCTACGCATAAGCTCTAAAATATGAGGTTGAACAATTCCAGGTGTTCCTCTTTTCTCTATTCTCTTAGGCTAGTGATAGCGATGGTCTCTCTTGCTAGTTTGTCCGATCTATTTCAACATTCCTGGGACTAAAAACCAGAAACCCCAATAACGAATGGGTAATTTGACCAGATACAATGGTCAATGTCAATGTCACACACTACTTATTGGTGAGACTCGGTTTAGAGACATACCTAAGGAGAATTTCGAGAAATCTGGCACTAGCTAGCACTTTTCAAGAAATGTTAAATTACAGTGCGTTCCCGATAATCTCTCTCGATTACCGTAACTCCTAGTGGAGCATGGTGCGTTGATGACTACCGTGTGTAGTCCATCAACGTTACAAAGACAATTGAATTCGGAGTGTGATACGGTTGTCAGCCATACCACTTCCTAGTCGCATTGTTAGTTTATTATTCTACGATAAGAATATTTCTTATCATCTTCTTCTGAATAATAAACTTGCGACGAGTCGTGCCGAGTTTGGAAACTCGTTTCTCTATGAGTGTCTATTTCACAGAGTGGCGACCGAACGATCACGGCCACAGAGCACGATAATCCCTTCTCGATAATCCGGACTAATAAAAACCGGGGTTGATTCGGACTACAGAGGATTTGGGACTACGGGAAAGCATTTATTAGTTGACAATTACGGGGAAATTGCCAATTTTACTTCATTTGTCCAATGAATTGGGCATACGATAGAATTGCTGCAACTTTCTGAAAAAGCTTTTTCGGCTAATATTCGTTATTTTATAACATTCTTACAAAAAATCAATATTTAAAGAAAATGCCCAGTTTATATGGAAAAACGGATACCTGGTTATCAAAATTAATACCACAGTGCAGGCTCTCTCATGATGCATGGATATATTGCTTACAATGGCCTAGGCTGCTTAAGTTCAAATCACTGTTTCCATGGCCATAGCTTCTTTTGGTCGTCATTGAATCGTCGGAAGTTATATTCGCTTTTTTTGCGGCACAATTTGGTTTAAATTTCACTTCTTTCTTAGAGTTCTTCATCGTGGCTCACTCATCACTCGGGGTTCACATTTGCTTTCTTTCAGAGAGCGCCAATATTTGTTTTTATTTTGTTTTAAAATATTTTTTGTTTGGTAATAAACAGTTTAACGTATAAAATAAAATTCAATAGTAGCGTATTCAATGTGTAAACCAGGACTCAGGCTTGCATCAATCGATGCTCAAACCAATCTTCGAAATTCTGATTTTTGTTTATGTTTCGAGCCACTGGTGGTATTTTTTATTTGAAAATTAATATGTGGAACTCAAAAATTAATAAAAATATATTTTGTGCATCAGTTCTTGCGAAAAAATGGGTGAAATCAAAGAGTTAAATGTTGTCAAAATACTTATGGCACACCAAAATTACGCCTCCATCTTTTCTCTTTTCTATAGCATGAGAGTCCGCAAGGGGACAGAAAATATATTTAGCATATTTATTGCTGTCGATATGCGCTTTAATTTAATTTTGATAAAAGGAATTTACCGTTATTGGCTTTAGTTAAACAAAACCAGTGTCGGGGCTGAAGGGTATGAGATGTCAAAATACATACGCCGACCACATGTATGCGAAATGTTCCAGTTTGTACTTTTTTACGGAAGTGTCAAAAAGAAATCAAATTATGGAAGATAATTTTTCATCTCAGATTGATTTTTTTCCAGTTATTAAGAACACTCAGATATAACAAGGAATTCGCAGAACCACGGGTATCATTGCATGCCAAACACCTAACAAGTTGTTTCGTCGGAGGTTCGATGAATTCACTTAGTTTTCTGCATTGCAATTTTTGTAGGAAGAAGTTTTTCTCCTTGTTCGCAGGGACGTAGCCAGGGGGGGGGGTCCATGGGGTCCGGAACCCTCCCGAAATGTTTTCAATAATACCCGAATTTTTTGTGATTGCAGTATTTAGAGGTACGGAAATTTCGTTTTTACGAAATAGATGCGAGTTTCAGCGAAATTTGCTCATTTCTGCGAATTGATGCGAAATGTTCGAATTTGTACTTTTCCCACGAAAAGTTAATTTTTCTCGTAAAAAGAATAAATAATGGAAGTTTTTCAGATTTATATTTTGTCAAAAGATTCCCATTAATAAGAATAGAAAAATTTCCAAAAATTCAAGAGTTTGGTGACGAGTAGGATGGCTTGCCATACACCGACTAAGGTGTTTAGTCGGAGGTTGGATAAACTTTGTTTTCTTTGTTATCGCGATTTTTGAAGGTAGAGCTTTTCTCCTGGAAGACGAACCCAAAAATTGAAATGTACTGTACATAGAAAAGAGAAAGATTACTAGCGGGGTCTGCCTCAGAATTTTCTCATTTTACCGTGACTTCTTGAGGTTGTCGACTTTGTCGTATGTATTGTCAAAAATATTTCTCGACAACTGAACTCGTAGTATGATTCAGTTGTCAGACACACTATACTTCCTAGTCGATTTTTTTGCTTTTATTATTATTGAAAATTTCGGAATGAAATGTGATCGTGATTTTTGAATATTTGTTTCATTGTGATTTTCTAAAATTTCTAGTTTAATAAATTTTAGCAGCAACAAAATGTACAAAATTAACTTTTTATGCGAATTTCAGCGAAATTTCTAATTTACAAAATTAGTTTATCCGAAATTCCTGTTTTTTATTTGCGAAATTTCCGTACCTCTGATGTATAATATATAATATTAATTTATTTTTCTGTATGGCAATTGGTTTAGGAGGGAAGGTTTTTTTTTTCAAAACTGGATAAATCCGAATATCACACATATCTCTGAACACAACCCTTCAAAATAAATTGCGCGGAATCTAAACAAAAACCTATGGAATGTCTGGTGTACGAAATTATTATTCACTCTGATTTTTATTGGTTGTATGGACTTGTTTTCATGTGGGCTTGGAGCTTTAACTTTTCCGCTGCGCAGGTTCTGAGCATTGCTACAAAAATAGAGAATGCGATAAAATAGTCTTTAAACAGAGATTTTTTTTTCAAGGAAATAATATCTTTAAACATTTTGACCAATATTAATCGTGTGCATGAATACTTATCCTTTTTTTTATATAAAAGCAAGCGCTTGTACAGTTATTTTAAAAATTGGCGCATAGCCTTACGATCAAATCTTACTTACATAATTTTATTCTAGCTCAATTATTTCTAATAGTTTCAATGCCTTAAGTGCAGAAAACTAGGATTAATTTTAGCTAGATTTTGACATAATTTGAATAAATTTTACCAAATTGAGGAAACTTTAGGGGCAGCTTGAATTGAATTGAATTCGAGCTAAAAATAACCCTAGTATCAAAACTGTTAGAGATAATGGAGCTAGAATAGAATGAAGTAAGCAAGATTTGTAAAGAACCGAACATGTGAAGTGGAAAGTGAAAGAGGAGTGACTAAGTGCATTTGGTTTGCGCTTTATTTTGCTCTAAAATTGGATAGGAAAACCCAACTTTCCATAAAAATTTGGTTCTCGGATAATCCTGTACAAGAAAACTCTTCCAAAATTTATATAGAAGCTACGATATCTTCTCCTCTTCTGGACCCAAACATTAAACGAAAAAAGAATGCTCGGCAATTGTCTAAAAATTAAAGCCACTACTCCTATTTGCCTCTAATTATGTTTAAGAACGGCAGGAGTTACAGTGAAAGCTCTCATAAGCGGACAGTCACGGTCTCCGTATTTTTGTCCGCTTAAGAGAGATGTCCGGTTATTGGATAGATTGAAAAAAATCTAATTTAATTCGTTTGTATTTTTATTAATTCAGTTGCTAAAATTTTAACATTTTTGCATACATATGTATATGTATTCGTAAATTTTGAAAAGTTAATCATGTATGTTATTTGAAAAAATCGAGGACAGTAGTTTGGCGCAATTTTTCCCTTTTTGCTCTATTAGATAGTTTTGGAAATGGGTCTTCTAATTTTTCAAATGGTCAAATGCAATGTAATCGTTACGTTATTTGAAATTTTTTTTATGTTCCGTATTTGGCGTAAAGCTGCTTCAAAACAAATTATTCCATGAGCATCCGAAGCTCTCCATCTTCTCAAGCAACTTCTTCACTATTATCACATCCTTCGCCTAATTCCAATTCAACACTGCTATTATCCGTTTGCAAATTACTGCCGGTATGTATTTATAAATGACTTAATATGTTGATCGCAATCGGTTTCTTTTGTTTGATGCCATCTTGAATGATTTTCAAAACATGCACCTTTATGAAACCAAACCTAGACTTACAATTTAGCAGGAAATGCAAGGGTTTGACCTTTTTTCAATCGAAAACGTCTGCTAGTAGAACAATTTCTTGGGAACATCTCCAACAAGCGGACGCGGAGCTCCCATTAACGGACATTTCTGAGAATATCAACGTCCGTATGAAACAAATGTGTCCGGATATGAGAGCGTCGCGTCCGTTTATTGGAGAGACGTAATGTTCCACAAACTACTGTCCGTGTCCGTTCTTTGGAGTGTCCGCTTATTAGAATGAAAGTTACACACAAATCACTAGAAAAACATATGTTCCAAATAATTTGACCGTTTATTAGAGATGTCCGCTTATCGGAGCTGTCCGCAAAGAGAGCTTTCACTATAATTGCAAATTAACTGTGGTTCTCCGTCTCAATTTAAAAATAGTGTAAACATTTTAATTTTATTATGATGTTACTATTTTTCTTGATTAATATATTTTATTATTATAGTAACATATTATTTAATTATAATTTGTTTATTATTTTATATTTATATAATCATTTTTAAATAATGAAATCATAATATTATAATTTTGTTATAATAGGTGCTATCGTTTTGAATGTTTTACAAAAACTTAAAGAAGAATGGTCACGATCCATACAAAATTTACCCAGTCCCGGCACAAACGAAACCTATCTCAGGAATTTCGTTATTTTATGTAGGTACATCAATTATTAGATATTTTTTTTTTAAATATCAGTGGCTAAGTTTGTTTGTTGCGTAACAAAAGTTCTACAATATCCCTTCTGATTTCCAACGCAAACACGCTAAGTCCGCTAGAGCAGGTAGAAACCCTAACTGTAGATATCTTGGTTTTTAAGGGAGAGTATGCGAATTAGATACGAGTAGTAGTAGGTATCGAGCTAGCATACGCGAATGATTTTGTTAAACCTTCAATAGACTAGGTTTTTGGTATTCGTACTATTTTTAGCTTTGGTTGCTCGATATAATTGATGTAATATACATTATACTCATTTACAGGGTGGGCCAATTATAAGTTCGTTCTTAAATCATATATTAGTTTCACACTGACTGCTTTTTTTCGCTCAAAATCTTTATAGAAACTCAGTACCATACCTCCGCAGAATGAAATGAGTCGCTTTACGCTTAAACAACGTTGGGAAATATTGAAAATGTATTTTCAAAGTGAGTGCTGTCTAGCTCAAAGCCAGTTACAGAGCCATGTTATCCGTCTTTTTTTTTACTGAAATTTAATTGACATGGATTTGGACGACCTCTGGTGCATGCAGGATGGCGCGCCATGCCACACAGCCCATGCCACACAGCCCATGCCACAATCGATCTTTTACGCACCAAATTCAAAAATCGTATTATCAGCCGTCTTGGCGATGTCAATTGGCGGCCTCGGAGCTGTGATTTGACTCCTTTGAACTTTTTTTGTGAAGGACCGATGTTATGCCAACAATCCAGAAACGATTCAAGCACTTAAGGCCAATATCATCCACGCAATCCGTGAGCTACAGCTCGAAACCATCAACAGGGTCTTGAAAAATACTGCGACGCCAGCCGGGCCAGCCACTTGAATGAAGTTGTATTCTATCATTAATGGGAGCTTACTTACTTTCTAATAAAGCCATAAGACGTTGAAAAAAAAATTAATTTTGTTCATTTTATTGCATTTTTCAAAACAAACTTGTAATTGGCCCACCCGTTATATACTCATTTTATAATGAGGTAGCCACAGAAATCTCAAAAAAGAAAACCTGATAATTCATGTATATAAAATAACAAAATAACTGGCATATATTTCGCATGCGCCGGAGCTGGGTCACAAATGACCATTCTTCTTTATTTTTTTTATTTTTTCAAATTGACTTATTAAAAAAAATCAGTGATAGAATTGATTTTTTTAATTTTGCAATTTTCACAAAGTGAAACTAGATAGAGACGCCACAATAATTTTCAAATTTGTTTTCCCGCCATCTACTTTGCTATATAGCTACTTCGTTCGGAAGCGTAGAAATTTTGCGCTTAGCAGAGGACACTGCGTTACGCATCACAAACACTGAGTGCCTTCTGGTGGAGAGTAATGTAACTGCAGAAATCGCTATATTTTTCTCGACGAAATGTACTTAGCGGAGCAAACGGGAATACACTCATTTGTTTTTGTACATATTCGCCAAATAGGAATCATTGCCCACGCAGACCACCTGCTTGCACAACAACCAAGCATTGGGTGAGGTTATAAAACACAAAGTTCGCACAACGTTTGCGCAACGTTACCTTTAATTTCAAATTAACCGGCCGTTACGGATCAGAAACTTCTCCCTACAAACAGATCCCCTAAGCGCTTAGGGTACCGTTATTTGATGTTTTATTTCCACTGGAACAATCCTATTGACTTCACCATTTGTACTGTTTTTAAGAATTCTCGTAAGAAAACCCTAACGGAACTCCGGATTTCAGACCTTCTGTTATGCAAAGAACAAGCACAAGCAGGCTACTGAAAATATTGTCACCAAGTTTGAAGAAAATACCGTTGTAATTTACCGAGATACAGCCATTTTACAAGTGGAACTATCCTATTGATTGGGAGTGTACATATGCACTGCGTGTCACTTGAATAGCACATTCCGTTTTCTCACCGTTATTTGCTTATATATCAATATTCTTATAATTTTGCTAGTAGTTCTTTTTTGTCTTGTTGTTGTGGGCTCCCCGAGAGAAAAATTGGGCTCTCGAAATTTACCGTTACTTTTTTTTCACCAATTTGCTTCAAAAGCGAGCAGATTTTTTGTTTCACTAGAATAGCACAGTTGGGTTTAAGCTTCACATACGCGGTGCATTATGAAAGGTCGAGTGAGCAGTGTACTATTTAATGCAGACAAGCGGTCTATTTTGCGTGAAGCGTAGAATTCACATGATTCTGTGGACAAAATTCGGTCAAAAGTTGGTGTTAGTTCGAGCAAAACAACTGCATGGCGCGTTATTTCAAAAGCTAAACACCTTAAGCGTCTAAAATTAAAAAAAAACACCACTTAACCCCGCTCGTAAACAAACTCGGTTGACTTTTTGTCGTTCCAACATGTCATGGACCAAAGAGTGGTATCGCGTTGTTTTTTCCGATGAGAAGAAATTCAATTTGGAAGGGCCCGACGGATATAACTATTATTTCCATGATTTAAGGAAGGAGACTCACCAGTTGGATCGGTTGCACAGTCGAGTTGGCGGCGTTATGGTCTGGGGAGCCATATCCTACTATGGCACTTGTGAACTCCAATTCTTAGACACCACTATGAATGCTAAGTCGTATCAAGGTGTTTTAGAAAAGGCTTTTCCGACATTCGGAAGTCTCTTTGGACTATTGCCGTGGACTTTCCAACACGACAATGCACCAATACACACTGCCCGTGCCGTAAAGTCGTTTATCGAGTCCAAAAATGTTACTCTGTTGAACTGGCCACCATACTCGCCTGATCTAAACATAATAGAAAATGTTTGGGGATGGCTGGTCAGAAAAGTTTATGAGTCTGGTAAACAGTTTTCAACTAAGAGTGAACTAATTGAAGCCATTATGCGAGCATGGGCTACCATTTCCCTTGCTTACATCAAAAGTTTGTACGATTCTTTGCCTAATACGATCTTCGAGGTTATTTCAAACGGGGGAGGCTCAACCCATTACTAAAATCGCTGATTCTAATTCATATTGATCTCAACTTGCATTCTGAACACTAACAAGTTATCCTAACTGCATAAAAAGTTAATTAAAATAAGTTTAAAAAAAGTGTGCTATTCAAGTGAAACATAATTCATGTCTTTTTTCATTGGTGTTTTACTTTTTTTACTTTCTAGGATTAAATGTTGGAAAAATTCGAAATCTTTTTATTTCAAATTAAAGCTTATCAATCAAATGCAAATAAAAATTACAAAAAAAAAACCGTTGTTTTCATTTTTTTAAAGATATTGAGAAAATAAATTTAATGTATATTCAAGTGAAACGCAGTGTATGTACGTGAAACTAGTCACGTCGCCGAGTCGCATGCTCTTTGGTTCGCTGAGACTAAAGTATCCCCCGTATGCGGAGATCTTAGCAATAGATGATACCCAACAAATAAAAGTGTTGCCTATCGCTTATCGCCTTACCAGCTCTGATTTGGTATAGTGGAAGGAAACAATTCGAAATAGGAGGTCGTTGAATTGCTCATGAGATTAAATTGTGTGAAAAGGAGAATGCTGTGCATTTTGCTGTTCGTCTGGCCACATAAGTATAGGTAAGGCGTCCCGGATCCCGCGGGACAGCTTCACATTTTACAGGCGTGTCGGCAGGGGAAACTAATGTGGGATGTCCTGTGCCTATATAACTATATGTACTACTATCTAAGTAAGTGCGTCATATGTCTTCCTTAAATCGATATTATGTAATGTACTCGTATGTATTTCCAAATAAATTGCTGCTTTCAATATAAAGTAGATAACCTTGAACATTTGGAGTCTCGTGTCTCGTTACTTAAACTTTTTAGTGCGTGGAAATTGTTATAAGTATCGATTTTTAGAAATACAAGTAAATATATGAATATTACGTTTCCTTAGAGAAAGCATAGCAACCCATGCCATGCGTTAGTCCAGAGTGGGCATCAGAAAATAAAAATGGCACCGTTCTCACACTATCGCAGTTCATACATCTAAACGAAAATTTCATTCAAATGTCAAATTTTTGTTTACAATTGAGAATATAATATCCGTGTAATATTTATTACTCTCTAAAAATGCCAACCTAGACAGACCATTGGTACTATATCTTGATGAAAAATATCGTTCGACAATATTTTCCACACGTGGAGTGACTTCACATCGATACATTAATGAAATCCTTGCAGTCCATGTGGCACCTTACGCAGATTATATTGGCCATAATATCCTGTTGATGCAGGATAATGCACGGCCGCATGTTGCTCATGTGGTTACCCAGTATCTGCAGGACGTCGGTATTCCTACGAAGGACTGGCCGAAGCCCAGCACTTATGGGATAAACTGAAACGTCAGATTCGAGCCCGCGCTCCTGCTCCAACAACACTTCCACAGAGATGCGAATCGCAATTGAAGAGGAGTGGAGCGCCATTCCCCAAGATTTCATCGTCAGGCTCGTGAGGTCTATGAATAGGAGGATGTTAGCAGTTATTCAAGAAAGGGGAGGGAACACGGAATACTGATCCAACACCTTTTTCAAATTGTTTCTTTGTTTTCGGGTTAAATTTGAATTTTAAACTTGATGATTACAAGATCGGAAAACGACTCGAAATGACTCTTACGAGTATGTGTAAAGTCTTTAAAAAATGCTTAATAAATTCGGAACCCCAATGTGTTTGTATTCATTTTAATTGTCATAGGTTCTACTTTTAGCCGATATAACATTAATAGCTGTAGCTTTTATACTTTTTGAGATAATTGGGTTAGATTGCGGAAATTGTAAGTGGTTCGTTTTCATTGAAGCTCAGTGTATATGCCTCGCCAGTTTTGAGCCCGTACACAATAGTTCGTCAGTAACGCAAAACCCTTAAACGTTTTTTTATCGAAGGTGTGCTTTGTGAGTGTGTTGTGCGTACACGGTTTTAAATTTTTACAGCTTTCAGAGTAGGCAATTGGTTGCCAACTTTCAGAGTTGTAAATTTACAGCACGAAATTTACGTTAAATAAAGCATTTAAAATTACATAAATATATTTCCATTTCCAACAAACATTTAATTTTAAATTCTTAGAGGGAAACAAGTCCCATATCGATGCGTAAAATTAAATTTTTTATTTAAAATTAACTTAACGTTAACTCAGCCGTTTATAGGCAATTTCGAGTCAACGTTGCATTGCATATCATTTCGGAGTGTATATAATGTTGCAAGCACTATTTATTTCCTATGCGCACATGTACGAACATTTTGGACCATGCCGAGATTCGATCTCCGGACCTCTAGATTACTAGCATCGTAGAGTGCGCCACAGAGCGTAGTTTACGAAATGTAAAAATGGAATGATGAAAAATTACATTCACTTGATTTATTTACATTAAATAATGAGAAATCACATTCACTTGATTTAATTTTACATTTTTTTTTGTAAAATTACAGTAGCAATGTGGTTTCACAATGTTTTATTTAAAATTTATATAGTTGTCATTTATTTTAGCCTTTTGCCAAAGAAATGTGTAAGATTAAATTTCAAATTTTTTTTAGCTTTTTTTTGAAGTAATTTCTACTACACTTTGTGTGTAAAATTCAATAAACTTTTTACTGTGTACCGAACCACATCACAAAAGGCCAGAATGATGCCTTTGCAGATCCTAGTGGACAAAATTAGCAGGCTGTACAGCGGCCACCAAAGCGTAACAACCTAGATATAACCGGGAAACATAGAAACTCCGGAGTCTTGTCTATGAGAAGGTGACATAAAATGGGGCCTCTATTTGCCGATGGAAACATACCCTTATCCCAAACAGAGCTTTGTGGGTAGGCTGAAACAAGAGGATGTACATTTCTATATAACCCAGTTTATAACGAGCCACGGATGGTATCGATAATATTAGTATCGGTTTGAGCTGGGCGACAAGACAGAATTTCCCAAATGCAAGGTAGTGGCAGAAAATGCGCAACATGGCTGCTTTTATTATCCCAGATTTAGAGATATCAGCAGGTCTCGGCGATGACACGATCCAAGATAGAGCTGCCTGTAGAAATATGCTGAGATATTATCGCCAAAACGGGCGATGTGCCTACACTGCAGGTCGAGCAACGCGAAACCATGGAGCGGTATAAAGAACGAGGCAAGGAAGAAGAAGAAGCAGCCAATTGGAAGCAGAACCAGCAAACGACACACGCGCCAAGAGCCTAGTTACTCTTATGCTAGTATCGCCGGACAACTGGGAATCCGTAAAGGTTTGTGTTCGTAGAGACGACTCATGGGATCATCGCTCAGCGATCGAAGTGAAACCACCGGTTTTGAGCACTATATGGGTATATTTTCTATACAGACATGTTTCTTTAGTCCATAGTCAATACTAGGAAAGTAGAACCATTGAAAAATTAAAATATTTAAATACGGCTCGAAATTGGATGCAAAACTACGATCGCTAAGCGATGATCCCATGAGTCGTCTCTACGAACACAAACCTTAAGCAGGGCAATTTGTACAGTTCACATGGAGCTACAGAAGGAGGGGCGTAGACGCAAGTCTGCTATTCGCTTTGATTGCTGATTAGCCGGAACTGGTTCTGGTCCTAGCATTGACAAAAGGTTAAGGTTTAGCGGGTAAGGGTCCGAAATAACTGACATCTTGGCAAGTCTTTGTTACTCTGCTTCAGTATATTTTGAGAGCAACATTTTTCCAGTTACAATTTCTAGAATCTACTATAGTTCTATTGTTTCGGGACACCCGGTACAATGTAATGATGGCAAAATGGTGTTTGTTCATGCACTTTCTTATTAATAATGTATTTAATTAATTACCAATTTAAAAAGAAACCTTCCAACCAAGAAATGGAATTCAATTTGGTCGTTTTTCCCTCCTCTAAAGTCGACGGAAAAGTTGAAGTGGATCAGCTGCAATTAATTGAGGACATATTAGGAAGTAGTTAGTTAGTCGTAGTGCCAAGTGTTTTGGTGGTAACATTTTTTAACACATTTTCCGATTTCTGCAGTTTAAAGGAAACGTCCGTTTTTCGTCTGTCGCCCAGGACAACCTGTGGCAAATTTTAATATTCAAAGCACAAAGCTAGTTTATTAAACACCAATACCGGTACCAGTATAATTTGAAGTTCGGACATACCGGTTTTACCAACCATCGGCCGCTTCCGATTTTTATCCAGCACCTGTTTAGTACAATTTTTTTATCAAGTTTTTTTTTTAACAAAAGGACTGGACATTCAGTCTATTCGGCGATGAACAGGTGCTAAGAAAACCTGAAAACCAAAACAATGCTGAACATATGCTGAAAAACCATCACACCTTTCTTTTGCCTTCAGAAAATGAAATACGAATAGACTTTTTTAATTTGTGAAAAGAAAATATAAATTCCCTTTACTTCTTCATGTGCATGATCAAATAAGTGAACACGAAAAGTTCCCTCTTGTGGTAGCTCGGGTGTAAAATTCAAAGTGGAAAATTTCAATTTTATTTGAACGTGTGTATGTACAAAAAGTACTTTACTAAATGGCACTTCTAGATTTTCATCAGCAACGTGACACGGAGGCGTAGTGCCATCCTTCAATTTTATATTGAATTGAAGCTCATGCTATACATATTGCATTCCTTTGTTAGGCAATAAGCAGTAAATGGTTTCAAGTTGAAGCATACCCAGTCACACACAATAGAAAGTCCTTGAATAAGGTAAAATCCTGTTTCGCTGCCACGACAAATTTCAATAAAACAAATTAGGATTCAAAAGCTATGTTTATGTCATTTATTACATAATGGGGAAAATTGAAGCCAATTGTTTATTGTCTTCAGTGATTTTCATTTGTTTATACCCTTTTCGTTGCGAAATGCTTTTGATGGAACATTAATTTATTTCAGAAATAGAATATTACATAGTTACTTTTGTAAAGTATGTCAGCCAATAAAAGAGAAAATAATTTTTCCCGGATGATGAGAAAACACCAACGGAAGATACATGATATTTTGCAGAAAGTCGATATGAAATTCTCGTTTTCTATAAATCAGTTTATAAATGTTTAGTGCAGTCATATTAGCATTTCAAATAGAAAAAAATAGAGTAAGGCTAATTTTTGTTGTTTTTGAATCAGTGGGCTCCCAGGAATCTACAACTGATTTGACTAAAAAAAAATTTGATCGGAAAGGTCCCAAAAACAACAAAAAAAGGATACTCTTTAATCCTTGACCGGAGGTCGGCATGCGGAGTATCATATCAAAGGGGATGTCGAGTACATTGCATATCCGGTGTTTGTTTCCTGTTTCAAGGACCCTGAACGGAATAAATCGAGCTTAATTTGAAAATGTTCGCGTTTCAAGTGTATCTTTCCAAAGCCATAACTACGAGAATAATTCAAGTTGTCACTACTTTTATCACTTTCCAGAATCTATAATAGCTGAAGATTCTACCATAAAATTTGCTAAGAAAAAAGTTGATCGGAAAGCTCTGAAAAAGGACATGAAAGGACACTAATTGCACACCTTAGTCGAACGTGGGCATGTGGGGTGTCATATCAAAGAGGATGTCAAGTACATTCCATATCCGGCATTTGTTACTTGCTCCAAGGAACCTCAAAGGAGAAAATTGGACTCAACTTAAAAATTTTTGTCTTTCCCGTATCTGTATCTTTCTAAAGCCGTAATTTTCCATTTAAGCCCGACTTATTCCATTTAGTGTCCTTGAGACAGGAAAGAAGCACCGGATATGCAATGCACTCGACATCCTCTTTGATATGACACCCCCCATGCCCACGTTCGATCAAGGTGTGAATTTAGTGTCCTTTTATGTCCTTTTTCAGAGCTTTCCGATCAACTTTTTTCTTAGCAAATTTATTGGTAGAATCTCCAGCTATTATAGATTCTAAAAAGTGATAAAAGTAGGGACAACTTAAATTATTCTCGTAGTTATGGCTTTGGAAAGATACACGGGAAACTCGAAAATTTTCCATTTAGGCTCGATTCATTCCTTTGAGGGTCCTTAAAACAGGAAACAAACACCGGATGTGTAATTTACTGGACGTCCCCTTTGATATGATACCCCGCATGCCGACCTCCGGTCAAGGATTAAAGAGTATCCTTTTTTGTCCTTTTTGTCACCTTTCCGATCAAAATTTTGTTTTAGCAAAATCAACAAAAATTAGCCTTACTCTATTTTTTTCTATTTGGAGGCCTGAATTAGGATATTTTGACTGCACTAGTTCAGAAGTTAAGACTAAGCAGTACGAACACCGCACAGAGGACATCCAAAACGGCTACAAATGAGGCAATTATCTAAAATGTCAATGATCTCGCAGTAGCCTGTCAACGAACATTCTAGGCGAAATATGAAAGGCCAAGGGCTAGATCGAAAATTCGCCCCCAATTTTTAGGAAATGTCGTTTATTGCTGACTTTGGTTGTAAAGCGAATTAAATCGTCTGGCTAATTTGACTAAATATTTATAAAGTAATAGTAAAGTAGAGTTTTTACGTTGATTAGGGACAGGGCCAGATTTCCCATATGGGCAACCTGGGCAACTGCCCGGGGCGGCAGATTCTGAGGGGCGGCAATTTTCGAAAGTATCCCTTTGTTTTAAACTCTGTGAAAGTAGCATTTTGGAAACTCTTAGAGCAGTTGACATAATTAGACTAAAACTTTAATTTCATCTTTCCAATTTACTCAAGTCTGATATGTATATTCCAGGGCGTCCCATCGAACACTTAACTGAAATTGAATAAAGTCTACAAAAAAATCTAGTCATCTACAAAAGTTGGCACTTAACTTTCATGCAAAATTCTTTAGCATTCATTCCTAGTATCATACTGGTGGCGCGTAGTTCAGTGAGTCTAGAAGTAGAAAGTATTTTCGCAAAGCATTGGCGTCAACTTAAACAAGGGAAGGGATCTAGCAAGTACTTCAGTGTCCATTTTAATAGGAAGCCTTGGGGAGTTTTTGGGTGCAATAATCAGGGATCCGGAGCGGCCCAATTTTATCGCGCAGGTACCACTCGAACAAATTTGCCATATGTCCCCCTTCTGACAGTATCCTTTTGTACGATATGAATAAAGATTATGGCTAACGAAATTTAGCGCAAACGTTTGAATATTGTAGAAATCTTACATGTAATTAAAAGTGGAATAAATCAGGCTAAAATGTCCATTCAATAGTTTTTATTTGAAATATTTCGGAGATGGCCGAGTTTTTTCAAAAACAAGTCGATCCACTCCGCTTCGACGAGCAAAAAAGCGCTCCTCGCTCCGGGAGTTAGTTTCGCTTCGACCTTCTCCGCTTCAGATCCCTGTAACCAGTGTTGCCAGGTTGGCTGCGTGATTTTCCCCTAAATTCAACTCCATTTCCCCCTAAAATGATGGGTTTCCCCCTAAATTGAAAAAAGGACAGAAAATGACCAAAAAGGATTCATGCTGAGCGCAAATTGTGAAATGAAGACGAGGGTACGAAGCGTAATTCAGCACACACGATCAAACCGAATCAATTTTTTTTTTGGATTTTCGTTCTGTCAAAATGAAAGAAAATGTATGAATTTAACAGAACAAAGAATCCAAAAAATGGATTCAGACGCTTCATGTGTGGGTCTAATGGTACCGCGAAAACATATATCGGTCTACAGGCGAAGCGACGACAGCTACTAGCTGTAGCTCTAAGTTGGGCTAATCGAAGTGGGAATTTTCCGTCCGTAGCCAACTATAATCAAAGAAAAATGAAAAAAGTCAAATTGAGGATAGCTCATCCTCTTATTGCTCCTAAAATACATAGTTCGAGAGAAAAAGGAGTCACTCGAATTTCTAAACGAACACATTATTACAAATTTTCTATTTACATATTTATTAGCAATCTAAAAAACGCGTACCAGTTTCATAAGAGAAGATGTTGAACTCCCCAATATGTAAATATGTCCACAATATCTCCCACCGATATCGAATCGAGGATATTCTGGAGGTACAGGACAAGTAAACAATTTTATTTGTTGGTCCAACCAGCAAATTTTAAAAGTTAAAGCGACTGTCGCTGACACCAATTTTGATGGAATTTGCTGATTCGTGTTAGGAGAGTAAGCCCCAAATTCTTCCTAAGGTTCTTTAGGTTCCCCCTAAAATTTCCCCTAAAAATTTTATCACCCTAAAATTCCCCCTAAGAGGTTGAAAAAACCCTAAATTTAGGGGATTTTCCCCTAACCTGGTAACACTGCCTGTAACAATCAAGGAATTCCTGAACCTATTTTAAATAACTCTAGGCCGCCCACACATTCTGCGTGTGTGGCCCAGTGTCCCTAGTTAGTAAAAGCAAGCACACATTTTCGAGCTTTCTATTACTAATGTTTTGTCTTAAAATTAGTCGCGAAGCAACTGAGATGTAGCCAGAATTTGGTTTCAGGTGGACACCTCCACACTTGGGATATTAGAAATGGTGCATTCGCTATAATATTTTCAGTAATATGTTTCTGTCGTGTGAGCAGGTAAAAAAACACAATTTGTAAGTTTAAATTTTCGAAATGTAATTTTCCTTCAGAAACAAAAAAAGGGGAAGATGCATAAAAAAAATCATTCCACATGACACTAATGAAATTTTTTAGAGAGATAGATAATTGTTTTATTCATACAAATATAAATTAATTATAATTCTGTAATAGGTTTCATTCAAAACATTAAGGCGTGGCATGTAGCCGTCTACCTGATTAGTTTGACTATTTTTTTGTTATAAATACAATTTGATTTACATTGCTTTATTTAACTATGTTTAATTTTTTAAATTGTTTTATTACTAATTTGATTAAAAATATATTGACGTATTTCTTTTATATATTTTTTAGTTTAAATATTTAATTTAATTTATTAATGCTTTAACTTTAAGTAGTATTATTTTTCGTTGTCACTTTTAACGTTTTGGGAGCTCTGGGTGATAAAGTTCACGCAACTCCAGATTCTGCATGTTTATCTACCCTGAGCCCTCATTACGTATTCGATGTTAGAAACTTTCGTTGATTATTCGTTTCCGGCATTTCAGAGCGATGTCGCAAAATTTATAGAGACCTTCCCAATTACTCCCATTCAGTAACACGTTGACTTCGGCTGTCATTAATGCGTCCTTCCCAAAGCAAGACCTTCTAACCACCTTCAACACCGGACAAATGCCTATAAAGTGTCTAATATCCTCCAATGTTCTGAGGTTACACAGATTGCAAAATAACGGTAGATCGGTTCTATGTGGTATAAAGTTTAACGGAAGTAACTCGCCCCTGGCTCTGAATATAGTTGATATTTTCTCGAAAGGGAATTCGTTTCGAAAATTAGTGTTCTCCGTGAGATTATGATTCAATTCAACGTAACTTTGTCGGTGCTGAGATGAATTAGCCCTATCAGCTGTTAGTTCCGCTTCAGATCGTCGGACATCAGTTAGCAATCTTTGTAAAATATAGCTGCTCGCTGAAGTTCCATTCCAGTTAAACTCAATTTCGGCTTCTTCTCCAAGCTCCCTTAGATCCAGTGGCGGAGGGCGGCTACTTGGTTTCTGCCCAGGGGCGCAATAGAGGCTAAATCCAGCCCTGATTAGGGATCGTGGAAAAATGACAGATCCAACATTTCGCACTGCAGACACCAACCATCAGTCAAAATTGTGGATTTTTCAGGTGAATCTACCCAGAAGGAGAAAACGTGGATCTTTTTGACGTGATCTCGTGTGACAATGTCAATCACATATTGGCTCCCAATCATAAAATGTTTTGTGTCGAAGAAACGAACAGATAAACTATGTTTTGTCATAATGTACTTAAATATTTCCATTACATATTTCCTGCATAGAGTCGATTTATTCCAGACAACACCTTACCAATTTTATTAACGAAATGTAGATTTTATGCATTGTGTATAGTTTCAATAGAATTATACTCTTGTCGGTTGTACGTTGCATATCCTTCATCCCAACACGTATGTACACTCTTCTGTAGTGCCTCCGTTTTTAATTCCCTGTTTACTCACAAAACCCCTCTATTCTTCTAAATACGCAGTCAGAGTTGCTGAATAAATAAATGATGTTGACGAGATGCGCTTTAAGCGACGCCAACCGGCACGGGCGGCGACGGGATAGTGTTCTCATGAATAAAACAGGTAAATCCTCGTCAAAATAGACAGACATTCATACAAACAGACAACAGAAAAGAACATGCAGGATACACGTTATCTGCAACTGCAAGTGAATCGTATGCTCTCGGTACGTGATTATTTCCTAGTCAGTGGCAGTATATTATTTTCCACGTTCCGCAAACTTCGGAGCGAGACTGGTATAGTATAGTACTATACTACATTCGGAATAGAGGTACCTACTTTACTTATTATTATACAGGAAGAAAAGCAGGAAAGGATTCATGTCATATTTGGAGGAAATGGATACGAGATTTTGACTTAGATTGTTTTTCAGACAGAAGCATAAAACGATTATTGTCCTTGCGTGGGTGTGAGTTAATGGCTTTTCAGCAGACATGGAAACTTCGGAATTATGTACATATATAGAATTTCCAAAAAAAGCGCATAATTTAAATTAAATTTTCAATAAAGTTTGGTGCTTCTTTCTTTTCCTCTGAATTACAAATTTTAATTTGAGGTGCTTGCATCGAAAGGTAAGGAGTTACATATACAGCGAAAGCTCCGTTCGCGGACAGCTCCCGCAGGCGGACATCTCCCGTAGCCGGACAATTTTCTTAGTCCCAATTTTTTCCTTCATATTTTAGAACAAAATACATTCCACTAGCCGGACGCTCTACTGGCCGAACACGGACACTATTCCTTAATATGAATTTAATTTTTAGTCGACTTGCTGAAAGTAATGAAAACTGTATACGATCACAAAAGTGCATTTAGGTTTTGTTTTTGAAGATTTTTGGCTCCACGGATACCATGCATTTGTGTATTGAAATAGGGATACAGAAACAGGATAGTTAGACCCAAAACCCATACTTCCACAACGGACGACCGACCCGATCAGCTTTTTTGTCTTCCGGTTTTTAACCCGGTCGGCTATTCAACTTTTCAGTTAACCGGAATTTGAATTTCCTTTCATTGCGGACAAAGTCTCAACTGTTCTGTCTACTACAAAAAGCTGCTCATCATAAAACAGTTTATTGGCAAACAGCATTTTCCACTAAAGGACTTATCACCATCTATGGATATTACACAAATATAATTCGATTGGTTTATGGTCGATTCCTTGTTGATCATATAGGCCCATCAGAAATTCCACGTTTATTTTGATGCCGAGAGTGACCATCTGGGAGGGTAGTTTTGCCTTCTGGAGCAGAGAGAGCATGTATTGCACGGGATCCTATTGTACGAGTCATATGGAAAGGATTAAATCGCTCTACTCCAAATTAAATTTTATTACAAGTTAAGGCAAAATTAAATTTCCTGCTGAAGCTATTCGTGATTTTCCAACATCTGGGTAAACTTTTTTGGTCTAAAATCTATAAATCATGGCATTCAATGAACTAATATTCCGTACCGTCAAATTTGACAGTCTCAGCTGTCTGTGGTATCCACACGGGCTGCCAATTGGTAGCTCGTGAAGTCAATTGGAAGCAGTCATCGCTTCAACACCAGCAAAAATCTCACTCGCTGCCAAATTTAGTTATCCAATTTATTTATGCAGTGGTGTATCATTGAGTTGTCAATTGTACAGCGATGCACCCTTATTCGAATACATATTGCCAATTTTTCAACTTTTGTTCGTTTTTTGTTTGAAACTATAAAATTGCCGAATTATCTAACATTAACACAAGCACAGTGTCTGATTTTGATAAATAAATGTATGAAAACTTTTAAAATGAAATTTTGAAAGCATCGTTTTTCGGCTGGCATTTGGCAGCCCGTGTGGATGCTGTTTTAGTACGAAAAGTGAAACTAAACACCTCATCTACTAGTATACATTTGAAAATCTGGTCTAAAGATTCAATAATTTTACCCAGATATTGGAGCCACTTTTTGATGACATTTCCATATTGTATGCGCATTCCATGTACAAGAAATTCAATGATTTATTATTAATACCCAAAAATTGGAATTTGTTTAATATTTGAGCGAGTTTATAGTCCATATCATGTGTCGTGTCGGAAAATACATACATATCATTAACTGCATCTGATTCGAACCCACGACCAAGGTGTGCACGCTAACCACTACACCAATCGTTCTACAGACTGTTTAAAATTAAGCATTCTCCAGACCCGTGTTTTATCTGACTTTTTGCGAATTCAGGTAGCTTAAGTGGTGGTTGTTAATAATTGAAGAAGCATTGTTGCGACTTTCTCCTTTTAGTCTGTACTATATATTCACAAAGTGAAAAACTGGAATTGACCTCTCTCGCGAAAAATTCCTCTTCCTGTTTATTTTCATTTTCGGATAATTTGGCAGTTTCGATGTAATGTGTTACCGATGATGGATTTTTCACTCAAAATTAAATACAGATACCCCAGGCAATTTGAACAAAAATTTAGGCGAACTTCGGAAAAATTAGGGTAATCTGAATTTTTGCATGAGCCTTTCTTTCGAAGTCCTACACAAGACTCTAAAATTACACATCTATACGAATGCCGCTTTCGGTGCTACAGAGGGTCAAAGACCCTCAAAAACAGTTTTTTATGAATGTCTCGCTAACGATAAGTATGTACTAAAAAGTGGTATATTGCAAACTTGTAGCTCCTGTGGCTTGTGAATAAATTTATTGTCAAAGGTAGATCTTGAATCGAGCACTCCTATCGATGCCAGGGGGTTTAATTGTATTTTTAGCAAGGTTTCGCAAAATCTTTATAACGGTAACTCTGGCTAAAAAAAATTGTATTGCGAAATCGTTCAAATTCATTTTCTTTCACGACTTAACCCTTAATATCTCGAAAACTAGACAAGCAAGAATAACGAAATTAGATGATTATCACAGCCAACTAATTTACCTAAAGAAACAAAATTGACCGCACTCAAATCGGATAAGTGAACTTCAAAGTCAAATTTTTGCCTTCTATTAGCTCACCACACGCTGAGCTCGCCTTATCCTATTTCCTAAGAGCGCTACGTATTAAACATGTTGGCGAATTCTGAAAATCACGACATACAGCGAGGTCTGAGCCAGAGAAGGGCGAGGTATAGGATCTGAGTAATCCTAAGCCAATGGTCTCTACATCTTAATAATTGCCTTCAATTAGATCACCGCTCGCACCTCGCCTTGACCACTTCCCGCCAGCGCTGGTCGCAAGGAAGTTGGCGAACTATGAAAAGCGCGACAGACAGAGCGAGGTCTGAACCAAGCTAAGGGCGAGCCACAGGATCTGATTACACGTATGGACAAGCTGGATATCCTTCATTTGGCGCACCGCTCGCTGCGCTTGCACTTCTCCTTATACTATTTCGCAACACTACGCCCAAAAATGTTGGCGAATTCCCTAATGCACGACAGACAATGCAAGGTCTGAGCAGAGCGAAGGGCGAGGCACAGGATTAAAGTAAACCTAAGGACGAGCCACAGGTCTAAGCCTCACCTAAACCTGGTTGCAATATTTCTGGAGGAGAGTATGCCTTTCTCCAGGGTAACATTAGTGATGCCATGCTGGTTCCCTGGGCTCTTAACGCCGTTTTAAATGGATTCTAAGGATATGTTGTGGAAAAAATTTATCTAAAACCCATGCCGAGTCCTTCTTTAGTATGCATTTGCCTATACAAGTAGATTAAGCAATCGGATGGAGTAAGTGGGTGATTTTTCCATCATTTTGTGATAGGAAAAATAAATTAAATTCTTATCTTTCGACGACTTCTGAACCTTGGAAGCTAGAAAAAGCCTTGAAATGTTCATAAAATAATGGGCAATGCGGTGCCCTACAAGTATTCGAATTCGAAATTCCGCTCAAGAATTTCCAAGTGATGGAACATTTTCGATTAGAAAACCGCAGGAGTGTCATTTGAGAAGCTGCAACTTCCGAAAGCGGATAGGTGTACCGCGAAATTTGGAGGAAATATGAGCGCAAAAGAGCTCTACAAGTGTGCAAAATTTCACGGAGATCGGGAAATGCTCCCGAGCTATCGAAAATGAACGATGGCCAAACGCTAAATATCTATCGTAAGGCATACAGGGGTTAAAGTTTACACCTTAAAAGCAGACAAGACTGATCACAGGCCTCATCGAGGAGCTTATTTTGAAGTGAATTAGGTTTCATTGTGTGGAATTGAAAATGCTGTACATTTCCTAGTGCTGTACGACAGGTCAAAATGCTGTACTGTACGTCTGGTCAGCTTATTATAATCATATTCCCAAAAAACGGTAAATTTACTGGTTTGGCCCCTCATAGCTTCCTTTGTGCCTACCCATCGATGGCGACTTTGGGCATTTTGATCGTAGCCGCAGGAGCTACAAACTTGTCATAGACGACACAGAGATATTCACGAAAAAAACCCCAAAATTCCCGTTTTTTCTAAGTTTTGAGCCCTGTCATGCAATTTAATTTTGCTAGGAAAGTTGATGAAAGCCGCTGTGGAGACTTTTTTGACATCGAAATTCTAATACATTTTTTTATCGCGGATAAGATATGCCAAAGATTTCTAACATAACGGCGAATGAACATGTTCTACATTTTGCATCAATTTTGAAACTCTTTTCCTGTGGTCCAATCAACATAGGAACTTGAGACACATAATTTTATAATAATCAAAACCATACGTGATTTATATCGCTCTAAACGCATAAATAACGGACATGAAACGTACTTGACATCTCCTTGGATATAATCCCCACATCATTATATTTGGTTTCGTATAAATTTATGTCTTTTTTGCTTACACCTTTCCGCTACATATTTTTCCTAGCCAAATGGAGTCTAGAGTCCGGGGAATATACCGACTTCAGCACAACCGAAAATAGATTAAGTTTATTTAATTTTTTAATGTACTAATTTGACTGGACTATCATAATTGATAAAAATCATTAATTTAACCGATTTAAAATGATTTCTCGCATCACGGATCACACTCTGACCTAGGCCTCTTCGGTACCGAGATTTCAGTACCGGGTTTCGGTTTTTTTCAATACCCGGTACCACAAGCGGTTTGCCTGACTCAGGTTTTTTTTTCAGTAACGACGGTTTCTTTTTAACCATAAGCCGGTTTTTTTTGATTGATCCCGGTTTTTGGAACAGGCTCTGACCAATATATACATACTTTTCATTGCCTGAGGTGCTTTATGCTTCCTTCTGTGCGTTGCAAATTTCATGACAAAGATTTATACATCCTTTCTCATAGTGACGGGTATAAAAAATGATAACATGTCCAGCTGTATTTTTTTTTATAAAAAGTTTCGTTGGACTCACCGTGTGTGTGTGGTCAAGGTGTCCATTTTTTGTCTTCCTTTTTATTGACATTGTTGTACTACTGTAAAAATAGGTGTCTGGAAATTTTTATATATTTTTTTTTTGTCGTAGCGGTCATCTTATATACTATCATCCGCTTCCGGCTTGGCGTTTGCTTTTGGGACGCTTTATATAAGATCGCGGTACATTAAATGTGTATGCATCTACCATATAGGAAATTCACATGACAGTTGACGGTGGTTATTTGAATCCCGAATACTAATGAACCCCCTGTGCCACAATGTTGACCCCTAACACTTAACATGTTTCAATTAGTATCTATGTATATCTGTTTTGCACATGTTCAAATTTAGGCTAAACTTTAAAACAGCACACTCCGGTTAAATATACGAAGCTTCCTCTTATCTTTGTTTCGATAATAATCTTCTTAGTATAGCAACTCTCCTTTGTCTTTCTGTTTTCTCATACAGAGGAAAATCAACATACGCCAGGAGCATTATTGCATCCTGTATCATGCCAATATATATTTGATATAAGGATAAAGTTTACATACTTAGACAATGTGTGTACCAAAGGCAAATATCTGCAATGAAATCTCTACGTTTTCAGTACTTTGAGTCAAACTTCGAACATTCGTTGTATCTTCTTTTTTTTTGCTGTTTCATGCTCCTGCTTCCTATAATGTTCTTGCCCCGACTGCTACTTTATTTCATTAGAAGCAAATTTCGTAACGGAGACCCTGCTAGAAACTTTAGGCGAAACGGTCTTCTCTTCTTCCTGTATGTACAAAACAGAATTCCAATGAACGACAAAAGAGACCGTTCCGAAAACAGAAGGGATGAATTTCGTGGAAATCCTTTTTGCTTGTCGTCAGTCCTATATACGAGTATTTGTATACGACATGATGCTGGCATGATTCCAAAAAAAAAAAAAAACTTTTTTCAACCGTATCGAAAATTTTGGTTTTTATATATCAACCGAAAGGATAGTGGTAGACAACAATTCGCTTTGGTTTGTGATTTTCGCCCAAAGTTTCGGTCGCTTAAAACGTGTATAATGCTTTTGTTGTGCGTTGAATGATTTGAGGAGTGTATAGGAATTTACCCATCCCCCTAAAAATTGGTGTGTGTTTTATTGTTGTTTTGCGTCCCTCTTGTTTTACAGTCTAGTGACTCTTAATAGAGCGCGGCTAGAGTTATACGTGATTTTATTGTTAAGTATGAACTTTTATAGGACTCGTGACTAGAGAAGCAGAGCGATTGCCATTCTATAACCGCAACGTTGGTATTCGTACACAACAACAAGCAAATAGTTTTCAGAAAAGGTAAAATTGATTGGGGATGATATGGCTTGGAATCAGTTAGAGAGGAAAAATTAAGGATGGAGAAGGGACTGAATATTTTGCCTTTTTTTGTGCAGATAATATGAAATACTACGAAGTAACGTATCAACATTCGTACGTCTCTACTAGGCAACATTTTTGGAAAATTTATCTGTTAAATCCGGAATGGCATCTATCTGAATCAAAGACGAAAGGCAATAAGATGAATATCAAAGCATTTCACGGGATACTCCTAAAAGAAACAACATGAACATACTATAGGTGGTCCGAAAAAGCAAGAAGGCTTCACGTCAGATCCTTGAACGATATCAGTGCCATCAATCCTGCTTTCCCCATGAAAGTCTCCACTTACTGCTCTTGTCAGTACAAACAATCTAAAAAGAAATATCCGCAAATGCTACTGTAACACTTGAAAATGGTCTTCGAAATACTTCAATTCAAATACATTCCCGGCTCGACTGTATAGTAGAAAATGTTCTATCGCATTTTACACATGACAGAATTTATACTCTGTTTTGTGTTGCTAAGCTGTTTCACGTCAATGTTTACAAGAGTCAAACTTATGGCAAATGAAACGACCAACCAAAAAAAAAAAAACAAGAAGTTGTGAAAATTAACTTTTGATTTGTTGTGACGAACTTGCCGTGCCGAGGACATTTTGACGTTCAGACCAAGTGCGAAGGAGGAGGAAGCTACACATAGCATACGGATACAAATTTTACGAATGGCATTTTGGGTTTGTGTCATGTCACCTTGGCGAATTGCTATTGCTTGGTATTTTGAGGAAATTAACTTTTTCCAAGTACTTCTCATGAATACCAAGTTGAAGACGTCCGTCCGTGTCGTCCGGCTGAAGTGGACTTGAGAGATGATAACTTTTCTACTAAACAATTTTTAGAGGGGTCATTTTATAACTTTGAATAGCGTTGGTTCGTTTCTTTTAAAGTTTGGCTATAAGAGCGTGGATGGCATAAACTCTTATCTTTTGTTTATACGAAACAGTCTCAAGAGGGAAGCTATACTATAGTATGAATTGAAAAATATTAAGGGTGAAGATTTCAGAAAACTGTCTAGTTTTCGTAGACGTAGGAGATATCTTCTTGTTCTTAGAATTCGATTGGTCGTTTATCAAATACGGAAAACAAAGTTTTTGTTTATATGGTAGAAGGAATCACTTCTCTGTGGGACGATAAGTTTATAATAATTTTCGAAATCGCAATGGTGGTCCAAAAATCTGCTATTGGTTTATAGTACTAGCTCAAACTTTTAAATAAAAACGACTGAATGATATAAGTGGCGTGAATTATTCAAGAAGTTTGACACAAAAATAGCTATTCCATTCGCCTGCTAATGGCAACCACGATCACGTCCTGTATAGTGGCTAAATTTCGAAACCAAATACATACCTTCTTTAGTTTTTTTGTGCCTTGATCGGTCCACTTTTTAAATATACAACAGTGGCTGCTAAGTCTTACAGAGAAGAAGAAGTCCAGGAAAGTTTTTTTTTTAGCAGTTCGATATATTTTCGCATATTGGTGGTTTTGATTGATTTTCCAAGAAATAGTTTGATTCTGATCTCCAGCTGAGCAATGTTTCAGATTACTTTTCCGGATTTGAAACATGCATTTTTGCTAGTATTGATCTCTTCATACTAAAATTGAAACAGTACGCAGTTTTGTGGAGGCACTGCGCAAAAAGAGCAAAACTTGAGCTGAATGTTCGAATGAAGGGAAATATTTTTCATTGTTCTTTCGATCCTTCCAAATAAATCCCTTTAGGCTTTGAATATCAAAAGAAATAACATGTCGTTGTCGTTAACACTAAAGCGATTCTTTTACCTCTGCAGATTTACCAGTTTAATGTACCGTTATGGAATTATTATCAGGATTTTCATAAAAAATCAGAAAAAAAGAACGGTTTTTACGAAATTTAATGAAACCAGAAATTCTGATAGTGAGATCAATTTTCAATCTCACTATCAGAATCTCTGTCTTCGTTAAATTTCGTAAAAACCGTGAACGTAAATGTCAAAAACTCCAGAAAAATCCTTGGATGATCCACTTAATTCAATTTCAGTATAGGGAACATTCCAGTTATTTTACTAAATTCAAAAAAGATTTAACGTGTTAATTCAGCCTGAAATTCACAAATTTTTCATTTTTTTAAACATTTCAATTAACATTAGAATGCGTATTAGTATAGGGAAATTAAGCCGAAAAAGGGCCTAACCCGAACATCCAAAGAAACAGTGAAGCTTCGATGCCAAATTGTTGCACACCATTGATTGAGTGCCGCATTAAGGGGGAGAGGTGACGAAGAAGGGACATTTTTGGTTTTAGAAAATATGTGGAGAGCAAAATGCCCTAATTTACATTTCGCACTGTAACTTTTAATAGAGAAAAGGTAGATTTATAAGAATTGGTGCTGATGCTGATAATTAAATGTACATACAGTGAAATTCGTTTATAACGACCTTGGTTATAATTACAATTCGGATATAACGATTTTTAAGCCGAAGCCCCTTAAGTAAATTCGCAAGTGAAGATTAGAAATAGCTAAAGGCTAGATTCAGAAACTGCTCTGTTACTGTGAAACAGGAACAGATCGCAGTTAGAGATTTATCAATTCTAAACCTCAATAGACTATTTAAGCTACTACACTATTCCGTTTCTAAGTCAACACAATATTAATTTACAACCAACAATTTACAAGAACAAAGGCAGGATTTTGTTTCGGGAGGGGTCCAAATATTGCCTCCCGTACTATTTTTTGTTTTCAATAAATTTGATGAAAACGATTTTACCCTTTAAATTTAAATTATGGTCTGTGTTATTAGGTTAATTTAAACAGGGTTGTACACCAATTACTACAAGATTCAATGTGTCCCGAAAAAAATTAAGGGGAAGTCCTTTTCGAAATGAACAGTGCGATTTTGTAAAATACGTGTTACTGGAGTTCTTTTGCTAGAACGGTATAGTATTTAATAGCAAAGATTCTAAATTAAAAACTCAAACTTGTGTAGTTCTTATTTTCATATTTTCCTTTCTTAATTTCTCGGTCTACCTCTTCCGTTGTTGCGCCACTGTCTCCAACTAATAATAGGGCAAATTATTGATTGTGGCTGCATGTTTCACAATGTTGGTCATCAGCATGATTTAAATGCCGAGTTTCCCTGACACCAATGTGGTATAAAGTTGTATTTGACTCGCATTTAAAGCCTTGATACTTTCCAAGAGCATCCATAATACACCACCGTCAAACTTATATAGTTTAAGCTTACTGAAATCGGAATGTGGCGAGGCTACATTGGATGTTTTTTTATCTGCGGTTGTTTTTTTATTAAGGAATCGTGGGAAGAAATATGGGATTCGAACCTAAGTTCGTGGCATTTGGGCTGGAATGGGGAGCACAGAGAGTAAAAGCAGGTCATATCCACCTAAAGAGAGATGTCTAATTTAGCCATAGGTGTAAGCTGGAAATGATTGTATTCACGCACAAGTGAGCGGACTAAAATTTGGAAACAAATTCTACTTATATTTTCCACCACCAGAAGGCACACGTAAGTTAGCGGCGAAGATGGTGTGTGAATGCAATGTAACACTTATGTCAAACGACATTTATTATTATGACAAAAATCACATAAAAATATGTAGATGAGCATAATCTGCGTTATATATATTATTTCTTCGTAATTTTCAAATTTATTTTGCCGCCATCTACTCTGATATGGCTACTTCGTTGCGAAGCGTAGAAATTTTGCGCTAAGTAGAGGACACTGCGCTACGTTTCACATACATTTAGTGCATTCTGGTGGAGAGTAATATAAGTAGAATTTGTGTCAAAATTTTGGTCCGCTCAGCTCTGCGTGAATACACTCAATCTCGACTATGTTGCATTTTGGATTTTCTGGCAATGCTCAGGCTAAACTATTGTTCATCGCGTTCTGAAATTATTTCTTAGTAACATTTAGGACCTCAGCAGCGGAGAGTTCAAAACACCAAACTCTTAGGCAAATTAGGATAAATAATAACGAGAATTCTGTACCGAATGCGAATAGTAATTTTCTACACATAATTAGTAGTGTTCAGCCGCGTCACTGCTAGCAGTACTTTGAACTAAGCTAACAATTTGGAAATATTGAATATTGAAACTCTAAAATCGACTGCTATTTAGGTGAATGAGTAATGATGTCTGAAAAAATAGCGGAGCTAAGAAGACGTCAATCTTTTTCAAAATGATGTTATCAAAACGCTGACTCCGATTATTTCTGGAAACATTTCGGGAGGGGTCCGGACCCCCTGGACCCCTCCCCTGGCTACGTGCCTGGAGTGAACCTGGATAACTTTTTGCCGACAATTTTCAAACTGCAAGCTCAATTGACCAGAATCGCTCGATAATTTCTGAACGTAGTGACTTCCTGGACGGCGAAAAGAAATAATCCTTGGTTAGCGTATTGCTTAAAAAAATTATTAAAATTAAAAGTGTTGGGAAACTGATACATTTTCACAGATTCTAGTGGAATTTACTAAGCGTTTTTCTTAGTAACAACTTTAAGCAATTGTGTAATGCTTGGTAAGCTTGAACTATCTTACTTTCTCGTGATAATTAATCATAGGACCTGTCTAGATCCAAGCAAGCCTCATTTTCGGTATTACTCCCTACGAGAATTATCCATAAAAGCTAAATGATGATTGATATAAGCAATTGTTTGATTTTAAAGTTGATAGACGAACTTTTCAACAAACTGTTCACTGTAATTCACTTTAAAGCGTATGTCAGCGACAATAGCCAAAAACGTTCTGCGCTGTGGCACATTTTGTTAGAATGGAGAATAAATTTTAAGTTTTCAGGTTTGATAGGTGCATTTTTAAGTGTTCTAAGACAGTGTAATAATATTGAATTGTTTTAATGTAGATTACTTTTTTTCGCGCTTCTTATATCTTACCGTTGTGCTTTAACTGATGTAACATTGAATAAAATTCCATCAAAGTCACAAAAACTTACAGAGCCTGAACTCTGGTCCTCTAATAGCAGACTTAAAACATGTTTCCTGTTTGCATGTTCCTCAAAGATCACCTACATCAGGGATTCTAAGAGAACCCTCCAACTGTGTCTACCCTTCCAAACTAGCAAAAATATTTCAGTTGCTAATTGCAATGTCTGAAAATTTCTAACAAAATAAGTTTTAACCAAATTAGGTAAGTACTGTGTTGAAAAAACAGAAAACTAAGTCAGATTTCCAGAAAAGGCAATTTTAACTCTTCTCGAATAAATGTTTGCAATAGAGTAAGAGTAGAGTTTGACTCTACCGACTAGAAAACTTTCTGACCTTTTACTCAACTCATGTAATCCGCATTTAAAAAACTCAAAACATTTTTTTTGTTAGTAAAAAATACCAAAAAATTTTTTGTCACCTTTGTCGGGTAGCTTTTCGTAAATTAGAATCGGTATAGAGGCATTATTAACCAAAGCTGCAGATAAAAGCGAAGGATCAAACTTGTTTAAAAATGAAATCATTAAAAAAAAGAATTCTGCTTATTAGTTTTATGACGTAATAAACTTTCCTTTGAAACTCCTCGAAACCTTACGAGTCATGACAAACTGATCTAAATTAATTTTCTGGAAAAGTCTACTGTGCAAAAAAAATTCTATTATTATTTTTCTCAGATCGCTTAAAACTTAATCGAGACACATTCGGGTTTAGTATAGTGACTTTAGCTCTAGACCCAAACATCCAAAAAAACAGCTGACTTTTGATGCCAAATTGTTCTATGGCCTGACCGCATTACGCAGTGAAAAGTAAGACTTTTTTGCGCGTCACATTTGGGGGGGAGGGGGTGGCAAAGGGGAGAAATTATGATTTTTCGCCAATATCTTATTAACTGTAATATTTACAGCAAAATCTTCTGAGGACGATTTAAACTACACAAAATTTCCTTTCTAGTGATATATTATATCATATACCTTCTCTTGGCAGATTATATACTAGACCTTCAAACATTTGGTGTAATTTAGATTTTTTGAGAGTTACATTTGGCGCTCTAGCTCCTGAAGTAATTAAATTGGAGCCATGGTAATTGGGATAACTATTCCTAACAATATATAGCTGTCCCACACGGAGACTCAGGCTGCCCCGACAAAGCATCCCCCTATACTCCCTATTAACATTTGAAAAAAAGACATGCCTGTAACTTTTCGCCGAATCACAGCAGGCGGGAAAAATTTTGGTAAACGTTAAGGCTAAGTCCCATTAGACCCTCCACCAAATATTACTTCGATCGGATTAAAACAAAGGGTACCTCCCATACAAATTATTCAAATTCAATGCCACTAGTTTATTAAGAAATAAGGGAACAAGTCAACCAAAATTAAAGTTTTGCTCGTAGGCCATTTTCCGGTCATTTTGTATGGGAGGTACCCTTTGTTTTAATCCGATCGAAGTAATATTTGGTGGAGGGTCTAATGGGACTTAGCCTTAACGTTTACCAAAATTTTTCCCGCCTGCTGTGATTCGGCGAAAAGTTACAGCCATGTCTTTTTTTAAAATGTTAATAGGGAGTATAGGGGAATGCTTTGTCGGGGCAGCCTGAGTCTCCGTGTGGGATAGCTATATATTGTTAGGAATAGTTATCCCAATTACCATGGCTCCAATTAAATTACTTCAGGAGCTAGAGCGCCAAATGTAACTATCAAAAAATCTAAATTACACCAAATGTTTGAAGGTCTAGTATATAATCTGCCAAGAGAAGGTACAGTAAAAACCGCCTATAACGATTCCGGGTATAACGATATTCCGGATATAACGATGTAAAATTCGTATCTAGTTTGGTTTTCAATGAAATACTGAAGAAATAAATCCGTATATTACGATTCCGGATATAACGATATTTCGCATATAGCGATCTAAAACGTAAGAAAAAAAGTGCTTTTTCATTCCCATTATAACGATATAATGAACAAATATAATTTCAATTGTACTTTGTCTTGGATTACCAGGTTCCGAGAGAGACATAACACATCGTATTCGGAAAGATAAGTCGGGAGTCATCAAGTGTTCCAACCGGCGTTTCCGAAAACTGGCTTCAGAACATCTGATGATGAAAATGTCTATAATGCTGATGAGATCGGACTATTTTATCGGTTAACCCCGGGTAAAACATTTAGATTTAAGGATAAATCATGCCATGGAGGCAAACATTCTAAAGAGTTCATAACCGTTTTAGTTGCCAGCAACATGATTGGAACAGGTAAAAAAAACTGCTAATAATCGGAAAATCAAAATCTCCTCGTTGTTTCAAAAATGGTAAAAAACTTCCTGTCGATTACACAAACAACAAGAAAGCTTGGATGACTAGCGATATTTTTTCCAGCTGGCTCAGTAAATGGGACAAGGAACTTGAAAATAAGAAAAGGAAAATTCTACTCACTGTTGATAATTGCCCTTTCCATCCATCGGTAGAGAATCTCAGAAATATCAAACTCCATTTCTTACCACCGGATACAACCTCTGTGCTCCAGCAGGATCAGGGGATTATTCAATCCCTCAAGGTGAAATTCCGATTTTTTTCCGATTTTGAAAATGTTGGATCAATCAGACAATTTTCAAGTGTCACTCCTCGATGCCATCCTAATGATTTCCGATTCCTGGGACGTCACTCAAAAAACTATCCAAAACTGTTTCAAGCATGCCTTTGGAAATGCAGATGAAGCTGGTACCGATCATGAAGGCGACTCTACAAATTTTAATGACTGGGCCCAAATACTGGATTTTAATTTTCATGGTGATGTACAGTCATGCGCAGAGACCGATGCTAACATCTATACATCAGAGGATCCGACCGATGAAGCAATTGTTGCTTCAGTTTTGAATGATTGCAAGGAGGAGGACGACGAAGATATCGACGGCACTGAAGAAGAACTATTTGAAACTCTAACTTTGTCCGAAGTCTAAGGCGCTTTAGGAGTCATTCGGACGTACGTGGCCTTAAACGATGAAATAAATAAACCGGAAACCACAACTTTCTTAAAAAAACTAAACCAGCATGTCAGCAAAAATTTATATTTAAGAAAAGAAAGCAAACTAAATTCGCGGACTTTTTCGCAGAAAATTAATGTACTTATGTGTTTAATTTATCTATACCGTTTAATATGCATTTAATTGAATTCTATGTAAGTGTTAAGAAATGAAACCTCGTTTTTCAATAATTATAAACTAGGACCCGAGCTTGTTTGTAGGTATAAAAATTTGGTTCCGGATATTACGATTTCCGGATATAACGATGTAGTTCCTTCGGTCCGCTGAATATCGTTATAACCGGATTTCACTGTATATGATATAATATATCATTAGAAAGGTAATTTTGTGTAGTTTAAATCGTCCTCAGAACATTTTGCTGTAAATATTACAGTTAACAAAATATTGGCGAAAAATCATAATTTCACCCCTTTGCCACCCCCTCCCCCCCAAATGTGACGCGCAAAAAAGTCTAACTTTTTACTGCGTAATACGGTCAGGCCATAGAACAATTTGGCATCAAAAGTCAGCTCTTTTTTGGATGTTTGGGTTTCATCATTTTTTCAGCTAAAATCACTATACTATTATATTTATATAATAATTTTACTAGCTATATATTCCAACTAAAAATTATACTGTCCGGATATAACGACATTCGGATATAACGACCATTATTCCCAGGTCCCTTCGCCGTCGCTTTAACCGAATTCTACTGTATTTGATTTATACCAAAAATGCATTCTAAAGCTCATGCGTGCGTAGTACGCACTGCGTACGCATTAATATCCGTATGAAAGCACAGGACTATGTGGCCAAGGCAACATTGGGTTGAGAGTTTTAATTTTTTGATTCTGTTGAATTTTCAAATAAACCTTAAACCGGCATTTATTCCTATGCTAGTGTTTCAATTACGAAACGAAATAGTACCTATAAAAATTAAGGAATAAGGAGGACACTTGACCTAGTGGAAGGTAATTTAATTCACCGTTGAATGGTCCTTACAGTCAAAAAATCTATTGCTTTATAATTGGAGCTCCCAAGTGAACATTGTATTGTTCAGTTGAACACGGGCCCCAAGCCACAGGGGCCCAAGATCCTTGGGTAAGGGTTTTTTTAAAGACATTTATTTTTATTAGTCTGCAAAACAATAGGCAAACCAGCTGCAGAATCGAACATAGGGAGAAAACATTCCAAAACTTTTAATTTAATTTTCGTATCACTAAAATGGATACCTACTGGAGAAACGCAACTTTACAATTGGCATAATTTTGCTAAAAACAATCACCATAGCAATCGGTAAATTATAAAGAAAGTGTTTCAGAAGCTTATTGAGTGGGGACTCGTCTGAATATCAGCTTTCCTGTTTTTTAGGCACACAAATATTGAAGAGTTGTTCGTTGAGTGTTTGAATATTGAAGGAAAAGGGACTGCTGCATCAAGGAAAATATATTCTCAACGTTCAATAAGTCAAAAAGCTCCTTTTTTATCTAGGACTCATTTTATCAAAAGAAAATGTATGCCTGGCGCTAAACCCTTCTATCCAGATAACGGATCAGTGTTTGCTCCTACAGGACCCCCGTATATTTGGAGGAACTCTACCATGAATTTCATTTCAATCGATTAAATTTGCAACGGATACGCCAACGACTTAACTTGTGAGCCAGCTGACGTGATCCTCAGATTTAAGGTAAATACTTGTATAGTCTAGGATCAATGACTGTTATACAAAAAAGGCATGTAAGCGCACTCCTCGAGGTAATGTTTTTGCGTAGCTTCTATTTAACTTAGTGATAAATAGTTGAATAGGACATGTAGATGGTATTTACAAAGTTCTCCAGTACCTATATTTATTCAAATTCAAACTGGTGAAACATGGTGCTTAAACGGTAGATTTTCGTTGCTCTTGCTCATTTGTGAACTGCTGTAAGTGCGGGTTCTGTTTAAATCGTACGTGGGGCCCCATTCTAATTTCGAACACAAGAAATTCGGAAAACGTTACGCCACTGGTCAGGATGCGGAGTGTTTGATGTGATATTCACGGTACTTTTGCGAAAGACGATTTATTTTGTAAGTTAAGCCCAGGAATAGTGATAACAGGATAGGATTTCCACTTTTGCGGTATCTACTTCGTGTCTAGGAACGCGATTCATGAGAATCAATTGGGAAAATATAAAATATTGGTAATGCCAAATAGTGTAGTTCCGAGGTGATTTCAGATTGCAAAGTGTGGTGGAGAAATTTTTTTTTTTGTTTCTTATGTTTTTTGGGGTGCTGAGCTCGAATCCGGAGCTTCCCACCAAAATTTCGTTGCGGGACAGGATCAAAACCGCGAAAAACCCCAAAATTTTCGGAGTTTTCCCGTTTTTTTGTTTATAACTCCGAAAGTGTACATTTCTCCGAAGACCTGTCCATGAAAATATTAGAGAAAACATAACTGCGGGTCCAACGCGCCATTAATCATTAAAATGTCTTAAGCGGTATTGCTACAATTGATAGTCATTTTTTTGGCGTTTTTTGCAATTTTGACCCTGTTTTGCAACGAAATTTTGGTGGGAACTTACAGATTCAGGTTTTGCATTCCAAAATACACAATGTACAAGATAAATGCAATTTTTACGACCAAAAATGAAAAACCGTTCAATCTCAAAATTTTTTTCATAAAATGGAACTATGTTAAAAATGGCAAATTTAAATTATCCACTGTAGTAATACCGCTCAACAGATTTTTAATATTTATGTCTCTTTGGACGCGCAATTATGTGCTCTCTAAAATATTCATGGAGAGTTTTTCGCAGAAATAAATAGTTGCAGAATTAGGGGGCGAATAACGGAAAAACAGCAAAAATTTTTGGGTTTTTCACGATTTTGACCCTGTTCCGCAGCGAAATTTTGGTGGGAAGCTCCGGATTCGTGCTCAGCACCCCAA
The DNA here is from genome assembly GCA_949715475.1 of Microchrysa polita. Taxonomy (NCBI): domain Eukaryota; kingdom Metazoa; phylum Arthropoda; class Insecta; order Diptera; family Stratiomyidae; genus Microchrysa; species Microchrysa polita. The sequence goes on along the minus strand of OX454419.1, from coordinate 83,806,771 downwards.
AAAACATAAGAAACAAAAAAAAATTTGTCTCCACCACATTTTGCAATCTGATGTACTAGGTTTATCACGTAGTAACTACACTAAAATGATTTAATAATTTTTCAGCTCCAACTTTGGTTTATTGAGGTTTTCCTAAATTTCGCTTTGTTCGGTTGAATATGTAATGAAATAAGGCCCCTGATCATTCCTGAACGCTTAAAATTAGCCACAGTAGCGAGTCACGTATAGCTAGTATATATGTATTTAGTAAATTGACAGCGATACATTTAGTTACTGTGATTTTCTGAATGGATCTCTAAAAGATGGCAGTGAATCATCTGCGCGAGTTTTAACTTACTATAGTCGTACGTTTTTAATATTACTATAGTCAGTAATGTTATTCGTTTTGCCAGTAAATACATTTATGTTATGTGCTTTTTGTCAAATTTTGTACTAAACTTACATAGTTTGGTAAAACAATTTCTTTCTTTCAAAAATTTTGTACGAAGTTTTGATAAATGGTACGTTTTATTGGGTTTATCCCGTGCAGGTTTGGGTAGAACTAAAAAAAAATGACACTTACCCTGGTTAAGTTCACGCGTGCAATTACCCTACACGGGATAGAGCTCAAATGTAGATGGCGGACGCACATCTAAAAAATAAGCCGACAAAGGTGAGTCAAAGATGCGCGAAAAGTGTCAAATGTCAGCTGTTTGGTCTTAACCGGGATGTTACCCGCGATCGTTTTTTCGAGTCAGATTTACACGCGATACGAAAAAAACGTCGCTAATATGAATATTTGCTGGCGGAACGATTGTGGCCAGGCCTGTAGAGAGGGGGGGGGGAACGGGGTGATTCCGCCCGGGCCCGGGAATTCAAAGGATTTTGACACAAAAATTGTGCTTCAGTTTTTTTTACATCCAAATTTTGAGGTCCTGAACTAAGAAAGCTTATAAGTACTGATTCTAGCGTTTTAACAACAATACATAACATACTCTGCACTAGGCTTGAGGCCCCTAGTCTATTATTGAATTTTTAGGACTAGGGGCCCGAATCATCATATTCAATCAACAAATCAACAGGATCGTTTCGTTACTAATTTTCTAAATTCAATCTGCCCTCGCCTTTCGAAAGTGCATGCATGATTTTATACATTAGCAATTAAGAAATTTCGTCTCCTCCATCCAGTACAAACCGTTTTTCCAAAAAATTGTTTTCGAAGTAAAAATAGGAGCCCTACAGCGACGTTTTTTTTAGAAAGAAAGACTTTTCTGGGCTTTTTGGTGTACTGCTGCTACTAATGATTTTTTTTTTCAAGATACCAACACCCAGATGTTGATCACTTAAATTATTGAATCTCTATCATATCTATCAGTAACAAAAAATTTAAGGTTTTTCTGTACTAGAGAAAACCGCGAACTGGTTACGAAATAAGTAAAATAGGAAAGAAGAGACTTGTAAATTCGTAGAAGTGTGCATTTCGAAACCCAATTTTATAGTGTAAGGGCTAAAAGTCTGGGTCACTGCGAGTGTGCTAATGAATTACAGATTTGAGCTCCCCAAGCATTTGTTAGAACTGTGAACTGTATCCGCCTTGTTTTCCTAAAACCTTTGTAAGAGTTGAGGTACATATTAAAGCACAGCTTTTTCCTTTGGAAAATATTCATACATAGAAAAAACCATAAGTGTAGCGAATTGGCCGTATGTATGTATTTGGTGCACAGAAATAAATTTGCCTAGTTTATTGCATTATATACTTTCGTTTGGCGTGTAGTACAGCCTTTATTTGCATTTGGGTAACGAAGCTTCATAAAAAGTGACTGCCTTAAGGGTCAAGTTTCTAGTATGAAGTTTCGTTACTAAAATCTGCCCGCGTGATGAAAAAAATCGTTATTATTGAATGATGGTGCCCTTTACACAAGATACTTATAAACCAATAAAGTTTCCTTTTAGCTCGATGCACTTGATCCAGCGATGGTCCTACCTCTTTAACCCGTCTGAATAATATATTTTTTCGAGGCCTGCAAAGTGGGCCTTCGTGGCGGCGACGACCTCCTCATTCGACTGAAATTTCTGGCCGGCGCGGCGAGTGACTTTTTCAAGTTTGACAACAAAAAGAAGTCGCACGGGGCCAAATCTGGAGAATACGGTGGATGAGGCAACAGTTCGTAGCCCAATTTGACCAGTTTGGCGTTGGCGGGCGGAGGTGTGAGCCGGTGCGTTATCATGGTGGAAGAGCATTTTTTTCTTTGCCAAGTGGGACCGTTTTTTCTTCAATTCGGCGTCGAATCGGCCCAATAATGCGGCATAGTACAGCCCTGTGACCGTGTTGCCCTTCTGCAGGTAGCCGATGTCGATCACACCTTGTGAATCCCAGAAAACGTTGGCCATCACCTTTCCGGCCGATGGAACAGTCTTCCCCTTCTTCGGAGCACGTTCGCCGGGTGAAGTCCACTGTTTCGACTGTTTCTTGGTCTCTGGTGTGTACCAGTGTATCCAAGTTTCGTCGACTGTCACGAAACGAAGCAGAAACTCCTTCGGATTGCGCTTAAAAAGCGTCAAACACTGCTTTGAAGTGGTTTCACGGTTGCGCTTGTTGTCCGGAGTGAGTATTTTTCTGAAAACCCATAATTTTAGCTCAGAAGTTAAATCTCCAAATGCACCTGAACGCGCAGAAGACCGCTTTAAAACACTCTTTAAATATTTATCGCACTGATACCGGACTATAGAGACTCCCGATTAGAAAACTGCCGGATTATTTAGACTTAGCCGATTCAGTGAGGACGCCGGATTATGAGGTGTACCGGATTAGATGGAGGCCGGATTATAGAGATTCCACTGTACATTTGTTTAAGGACCGATATGTAAAAAAATGTTTCTTCGATTCATAATTTTTTATCGTATGGAAGAGGTGGGCCCGGAATCATTGTTCCCCCGGGCCCGCATTTTCTCTCCACGGCCCTGATTGTGGCCCTCGGGTCGTATGTTGGACAGGCTTGGACTAAGACATAGGTACGTAGCTGAATTTTCATCTTATTTCAACTCAGGATATAAACAATTTATGACAGCCTATACAGGGTGTCCCATTAATCAAAATCAAGTCGGAAGTGAATGATAGTGATAGTGCTGACTACGAAAATAAAAAATATATAGAAAAATTCAGTCCGGCAATTTGTCAATTGAATGCATATGCATAAATAAACCTACATGCCAAATTTTGTTAAAATTAACTCATCAGAATTCCTTAAAAAATCGCGGTACGTCGGTGAGCTTGTTAATTTGTGTGGTGTGTGTTGTGTGAAGCCTGGAAGCCTAAAGATCATCAATATTATATTAATACGTACATACTCGTATATGAGACGAACCAAAACAGAAACTTTGACCCCTTGCCCAACCTCTTGCAGATGCGGGACAAGGGTTGTTCTAAACAGTCCTGCCAAATCGCAAAACTACGAGGCGCTACGAGGCTGTAGCCCTGTCAATAAACAAGAACAACGAGAACATGATTTTCGAAAAAATTCGATTTTCAAACTCTTATATCTCCGGTGTTTTTCATCGTATCTTCTTGAAATTTTCTACACTTCGTAAGACGGCGCGAGCGACAATCTCTACTGAATTTGAACACTCGGACCAACCAGGGTCCGAGCTAGAGAGAGGTCCGAAAACCCGTACTTGATCCGTCGTGTAAGCATAGTCTTAGTCGCTTCTCACTTTTGATTTGTTCAAATTTCTTCGTTTTTCTTTGGCGGGTGGGACGCTGCCGTGTCCCTAGATAATAGAAAAAGTAAATATTTTTATGATTTCGATAAAAGAATTGATATACCACGATAACGGCAACATTTTTACCGATTCTATATATTGATGGTGTCTTTCTTTAAACAAATTGTCCTATCTACCATTCTTGTATTGCCCACCTAAAGCGGGACATCCTATATAAAGCTCATACTTAAAAAAAAATGAAACATCGACATATTGATAATGTAGGCGGTTCTGGCTGCTTATTGTTCGAACATACATATGTATTTCCAAAGAGACTTAAATTGATTTATGTTCTACACAACGGGTAGTCGAGCTCTGCTAAAAAAAACGCACGTCTACAACAAGAAATATCGCCTAAAGTCTTGCTTTTGCTACAGCACCTTCAAATGAAAATGTCATTTTGAAGTCAATCTGTTGAGAAAATGAGAAAATATACGATTTCGGTGATGCCGCATAAATGAAAACATAATTTTGAATGGGGGCAATTTATTTTGCAAAGTGTGCGCAATGAATTTAAAATTGCCAAATATTGATGGAGCACAATTCGTTGCGTCGTCGGCTGAGATAGAAAGATGAGCTGGCATTCTGCAATATAGAGGGAAGACGGTAGGCTTCCTTTATTTTTTCTGGTCTCGTCTAATGCTATTAAAATGGGTCTGGAAAGGCTGCGTATCGCGAAAGGTAGTTGATCTTATATAGAACCTGGAACTACACTTGGAAGCAAAAAAAAATCGACCCATCCCAAATGCTTCCGTTCTAAACGAAGCAGGAATCTCAGTGATGGAGTGGCCAGCAAGAAGCCCTGACCTAGCCCCCATTGAACATTTATGTCTTTTTCCCTTTCTATTTCAGTTTTTGAGCTCTTGTGTTTTAAACACAGCGTTTTGGGTGGGTCGATTTCTTCGCTCCCAAGTGTATACATATCAGCGCTTTGATTTCTTCGGTGGGATGTCTTTGGTGCAGACTTATGGATCTCTGCAGTTTGGTAGGGACTCTTTTTATATTACTATATCGCAACGTTTTTTTCCACATACGGCAACCCCAAGTAATTTTTCTTCATATGATGAAATTGTTTCTTCTAAACTGCCATGTAACGAAACGATGTGCTTATTCTGTTTTTTTTTTCTTTTGAAGCAAGCTTACGTATACATGTATGTACATTTCTGAAATATGTCGTCGCCTTCGAACAAATGATCCTTTCTGCTGTACGACGCCCGAAGGATATTCTTCTTTAAACTTTCTAAATGACTTTCTCTTCTCTCGCATGTTTGTTGACTGTTGCCTGTGTCTGCTCTGCAATAAGTTCATCCTTTCTGTACAGATTTCCATTATCGACATTTTTTACAGCATTTTTCCTCGACATTGTTCACTTATTTACATTTGTTGTTGTTCTTGACTCTTTACAGAAGCGACAACGGGTTGTCCCACACCCGATTTACGTTTTGCCCGACCTCGAAAGACCGACACCACAACCGCTACACCCTATGCCGAATTTGAAACGACCCAAATCTATTTGCCCGAGGATTTCACCACCTCGGATGTTGAAATAGTGGAGAAGGCCGACGGCGGCCATGCCGAAGGAGCAACCGGCATCGAGCACGGTGAGGATTCAACAGTCGAGAGTCGAAAAGGATCTCACAACAAACACCATTCCGACTCCAGTCCGTCTAGAAGCGAAACAGATGGTGCCGACGATTTGGACGAGGACGGGGAGTCGGGCGACGATGATGATGGCCACGAGTCCCAGACTCATGCAAACAATAACAATAACGGTCGACGTCGTGGCAAGAAGCGACGATTTTCAGGCGGAAATAAACGACGACGCGTCGAAAATGAGCATGGGGGTCGTGGCGGAGGCGGTGGCGGCGGTCGAGGTGGCAGATACGAGCGCGAAGCAATTTACAAGTCGGAAAACGGCTACGACGACGGTGCCGATGAAATTAAGCATCTGCCGAAAGAGGCGTCGATAAATCACGACGACGAGTATTACATTGAAATTGATCACATCATGAAAGATAAGAAACGTAACAGCAAAAAGCTGGCCAAGTCAAAAAGTAAGAAGAAAGCGCTCAAGGATGAGCCGACTAATCCTGGCTATATTGTCGATGAGCCTGATGCGCCCGCACCACTTGACGAAACGTTAATGGATCTAAATGTAACCGATGACGCGTTCGAAATGAATAGCGGAAACATGTCGGGCACTTTGCAACGCGTTAAGAGAAAATCGGGAAAAACGACGGGCGCGTTGAGTCGACCGAAAGGAGGCGGTGATTCAGGATCAAAGAGTACCAGTCGAAAATCAGATAAAGGTAATTGCTTCTTGGATTTCAGAGTTTTAATTGACCCGAATTCCGGATTTGTGTACATGGGGGTTGGGTTCATTTGACGTGTACTAATTAATCACATTACGCGTAAGTACATTGTTGCGAGCGTGTCGTGATCCTTCGTTCAAAATTATGATGTACATATTTGTCATCCCCTTCCATTGTTGGAATTACATATACAACAATGTCAACACGTATTTGTTATTACCGAGTGCGGTGGGTAAATGCGGTCACCGCAATTTTTCGCCCTTCCCTTTTGAAGTGGTCACATGATGCGTACATGGCGCTTAATGGAATTGACACTATGACAAGTAAATTGTGCAATCCATCTATGTCACAGGTAATCTGCGTTTGTCGACACCATTACCTGTATTACCTGGGTTTCTGTGCTAATGAAGGTCGGCGTGATTTATTATGTCACTGACTAAAAGCTTCCAACATTCTAGTCGACACACAGTAAATGCTCCAACATTTATACGTTCACATGCTAAAAGGGGCCGTACTGAACGGGGATGAGAAATGATCCTGTGGCTGGAATTAATATTTCAAGCTTCTGATCTACTTGCTTGGATGATGTAGACACTATTCATAATGGCAGTAATATATTACAAATATAGGTGTCTGCATTGAGATGGGTTCAAGATTGTGTGGGGGAATTTGCGACAAAAAGGATATTATTGCTAGTGTGCTACATGTAGCTAAGTTATCGAGATTTTCGGAACGTATGGCTACTGAGTGATGGGTGATGCTTATTTATTACAGAGAGTATAGTGTATCTTAGTAGCACATCGATATGAGTTCCACAGGATATTCTGAAACGAATTCAGTCTTGTGTCAAGGAATTCTTATTAATCTCAGAATAATTTCTAGTTAAATTTCCTTGTTGCTTCATAAGCGTTTTTTACATATGCATAAAGGTTGTTTTATAACAATGAAACTTCAAACTAGAATATAGCAAGGATAATAATTGCACTTTTTCGGGGACTCTAGCTTCTAAAATGTATTGGTTATAGGGATTTTATTGTTCACGGAGTTATCTTTCGAGGCGAAACACATCCAAAAAAGCAGAGAATACAACAATCCAATAACAAATTGAATTGAAAAATGTGCACGCATCCTTATTATTTATTAATTCATGAGTTTAATTGCCGTGAACGTTGAAATTTGTTAATAGAGTTCAGTCAATCGTAAACAACCAAGGTTACCATGGAAACCTGTATGTGGAACAATATGAAATTGGTAAAAGTAAAAGCAAGATAAAAATGTTTTCAGCTTGGGATTTTAATTGGGAAGGACATTGGAGATTGAACAAAATTAATAACGACGGAACTAAAAAAATAGTATGAAATTGTTTCTTTTCACTTTCGCAATTATGTTTTGAAATACATATAAAGATTTTTAATAATAAAAGGGGATTTAAAGGGATATCCTAGATTTAGTTAACAGTTGTACCATATTGTACTAAGCAATTTGAATAATGCAAGTACACCCTACGGTGCATTTTGAATTTAATGACTTATGATTAAAGCCCGGATTTTCGTGCAGTATAAAATTGAAAAACATGCAGTAAAAACCCCGAAACGTGCAAAATCGTGCAATATACATTCCCAAATGCGCATTTTGCGTGTAATATCATAAAAATCTGTTTTATAGGCTTTTAGAAGCTCAGAATTTGAAGCAGTCGGCGAAGGAAAAGTATACTTTAAGAGGACTAGCTCTAAAAAATTAAATAATTTTTACTTAAATACACTTTCAATATTTTAACCTAACGTAAGCTTCTCCCCATAAAATGCTCTCTTGATTAGCTAATTTTAATTAGGTTTATTAGCTTAGGATCCATCGCACAGCCTTTGTGTTTATCTAATTCGTGAATAAATCGTTTTCTAAGGGGCAGATGTTTCTATTTGTATTTAAGTTTAGTTAACCACCAGTTTATTAACATGCACTCCACAAACAACAGCCGCAAAATCAACTGTCATTTGACGAAATTTCCTTATGGGGTTGGATTTTGTTTAGTTTTATTGTTTTAGAACTTGTTGTTTCTTTCTCATTGCTTTTATTCCCTTCTCTGCCTATCGGAAAATACTGCCCATTTCCATATTTCTGGAAAAAAATGTCATGAAATAGGCTCGAATAATGGAAATGTGCGTTTTCATTCAAAAACCCTAAAATGTGAGATTTCGTGCAATATAGCATGAAAAATGCAATTTCGTGCATTAACGTGCAATTGCACGAGTATCCGGGCTCTACTTATGATTTATTCTAGAAGGCGGGTTTCGACTCGATTAATGTAGTGGTTTTAGTAAATGCTGGTCAGTAGTGTGAATAACCTCTAAGGAACTTGTCACCTACTTACCTGTTTCGTGAACAAAGATTAGTTCGATTCTTGTACATGCAAGGAAGATTGGTCACTGTTCCAATGGTATAGTGATATTTAGCAATATTAAAAATTGGCGAATTTTCCTCAGCTTCATAATTTTTTGAAGTGGCCTTATTTAAACGAGGATGAAACAAAGAGTTTGATTTCATAGCCCGACAAAAATGATTAGGCCTGTTCCTAATATCGGTACACCGGTTTAAAATCAGTGTTTAGTCAATATCAGTGCCAATATTTTGAAATGTCGATATCCCGGTTTTTCTAACCATGGGCCGCCCCCGGTTTTTTCAAACATCGTATTTTTTCAGTTTATTTTTTCAGCGCCTGTTCAACATCGAATGAACTTAATGTCAGGTTCTTTGTCCTACATTTTGACACAGCTTTTCAGATGTTTGTTTGTTTCTCCATTAAAGACTCGATTCGTTTTTCATCTTCAAAAGACTTCATTTATTTCGAAATGTACTCCGATTTTCTCAGAGTAATACTAGTTCAATCGGCGTAGTTACACTAAGGTAATTTTAAATCGCTGATTCGGAACTTGGCGCCAAAACTAAAAACAATTTATTGGGGTTCCTTTCCTGTCCAAGAATGATACTTAACCGTTTTTCCGAGAAATATTCGTCCAATCGGCGCGGCAGATATACTAAGGTAATGTAACGGAGGACGCTGGACATCGGGAGTCCGACGGTATGGTGCTTCATCCCCAAATGCAAAATGAAGCCGATCGAAACACTGTTTTGAAAATCCAACTTTAAGGTCGTAGAAAATCATTGCACGAAAATGTTCACGTGGTAATTCCATTTTTTTGCTAAATTAACTTTTTTAACTAACTGTAACTTACACGAGTGTCAATTGTCATCAAAGTGTTCTGAGCAGCTATATGCTAAAAAAGGTCAAACTTTCTCATGGAAATATGTAATATATTTGAAGAAAACGTACTATCACATGCCTAATCTAAAAACTTTTTTCAACAAGGGTAAATATTTTTCAATCGTTTTAGGTTTCCAAATGCTCGACTATTAGATTTTTGATTTTATCACTGGATGGAAACACTTCCAGGTTTCCCTCTGCAACATGCCACTTCCAAAGTAATAGTTTGCCTTTCATGACACTTATTTTAACAGTATACGTCGATATATTTTCGTCCTTAAGGTACGTTGTGCTCGACACGACTGCATCGGCTCTAGCGACAACGACTCGCTCATTTCATATAAAAACTCGTTTTTAAAATGAGAGAAAAATGAGTTTTTATGTGAGATACGCGAGTCGCTGTCGCTAGAGCCGATGCAGTCGTGTCGAGCACAACGTATATCTTTACCTTGCAAACTTGAATTGACCGAAGTGACGAAATCAAAATTGTCTGACAAATATGTCAAAATGCAACACCAACTTTCATCCTGAAAGTATACCATGAAACTATGAGCAAGTAAACTACATGTACAACGGTTTTTCTATAGTGTGTCGGTATACTATGTCTATCATGTATCTCCTTAAAACTGCCAAATACAGTTAATGCGAAAACTGATTGAAATAATTTCAGAATTTGTTTGTATTTACAGGTAATCCCTTAACATTCGCGAATTCGACTTTCGCGAAATTCGCCTACTCGCGATTACTGAATTGCGGGTGTTTTTGACATTCGCGAACTCTGGATTTCATTATTCGCGAGTAACGGCCAACCCATTCATTATTAGCGATCATCGATAACAATTTTTTGACTGGCGGAGAATGGAAAATGGATAAGGAAAAAATGATTTGAACGTTTTAGAAAAATCGCACCACACTCAGTGGCTAGTGACCCTAGTACTAGAAATCCGGAGAACTATGGGATTGATCCTGAACGTGGTAATTTTCCGTACTTCATACGTACAAACAAAATGATACAGATAGGAAGCGTAATTCTACCGAAATTCTGCAGTCCAAAATGAAGCTGTGAATCGTTGATTCGTTATATAGCCGATTGGCTAATTCAACGCTCCAGTTGCTGTAAACTGGAGAATCACAGAAAAAGATTGTGCCCGGAAGTGCAAAAAGTCGCGATTAACAATCCTACCCAATTATTATTTAAAAGTAGCTCCGTAGCATGATGTATTTAAATATGTACTTCCATAAAGGTTTATTTAATTTTCAGAAACTATTGAAAATATAGTAAAATATGTTCCTATTTCAACCCTGACGGAACATAACCCCCTGATTTACACTGAAAGTGGTATTCAACATTCGCGAATTTGGCATTCGCGAGGTTTTCCAGGAACGTAACCCTCGCGAATGTTAAGGGAATGTATTATTGAAATTTTCATAACAGCATATTTTGACAATTTTTTTCGGGGAACCCCTGGGCTGGTCTCGCGGAAGCACTGATATAAACGGTGCTTTAAACCGGCCCTAAGTATTATGAAGAATTATTAAATACGAAAATCATCCTCAGACCCATTCTTGCCGCACGGGGAACGACAAGAACACTCAGATAAGCCGCAACCTCTTCCTCCGGTGTCAGGGAGGACAACCAGTTAACGGGGGTTCTCCTCCAAAAGAGTGCCAGAATACATTATCCAGAAACGGACCCAGCATCCTGGGACCCTCCATCTACTCGAATGGCTCATCGGAGCGTTGATAAACACTGCATAAAAGATACAGTATAGGCTTATTAGTAGACAATATTAATCACGATTGTGTGGGGCTTTAATTTTGGCGCTTTTGAGGTTATGAGAGGACTTTTTACCGATTAAACGATAATTCGTCACTAAAGTAGACCAATAGCGGGCCGCAATTGATCTTGAATTGAGGCTATCCGTACCTCGAAATGACCTGTATATCCAAATATTCAGTACGATTCAGTATTTTCGCTCGCAACAAACTTCCTACAACAGCCATTAAACAGGCTAGTCAGACAGAGCCTAACCTAACGTCTGATGGACGTATACGTAAATCAGACGACATTGCATTTTAATTTGCGAATACCTAGCATGCCGATCTTTAGTATGTCAGACTTGATGACAACGGAACTTTGCTTCAGCAGGAAGTTCTTGATATGTGTAAATTGTAATCTCAGCCGGGAACCTTGGAGTATCATGTGATACGCAAACCGGAGCATGGGGTGGGAGAATCCAGATCACAATCATCATGGTCTTCTGCGTCTTTTAGGCCAAGATCCATGCCATTAAAGTCTGCGTCAGGATTTTTTAGGGTTTTTTACAATTTTCAAAAAACCCTTATGAAATTGATTTTGTTTGTCCGTCCGTCTGTTCACTAAATAACTCGCGAACGGTTCAACCGATCGTTATGAAATTTGGTAATAATGTGTAGAATAGTAACAGTCTTTGGCACGAAATACTTAGAAGTTGGTAGGGCAAATATAACGACTTTTTTAGTTTTGATCAGTGATAACCGTGTGGGTACTCAAATCAAAGGACTCGACGAGAACATTTCATATCAGTTACTTTTTTTTCAGTTTCGACTAACGGTAACGGAGTTTTGGGCGTCTGAAGTTAAGCTTACGTTTTCACTTCCGTTTGTCTAAACCGTTATAGGTACCGATATGTAACTTTGCATAATGATTGGTTGGTCAGTATGAGCTTATATGTACGCTAAATACTAAAACTGTTGACATTTGCTAAGAAAAAGTAAATAACAGTAAATTTGTGCGTCTGCAAATATAACAGAATTGATGAGAGTTTTTAGGAAATGACATAAGGAATATGTCTGTAAATTTTCAATCGAATAACTTAATCCAAACCGGAAATATAGCGAATCTAATCTATGGTAAAGGCGTTTCACAATACTCGTATACATACCATAGGGCAGCGTCTTAAGAATTTTTTGTCACTGCTTATCTTGTGACTGGATTAAACAATGAACATGAAATTTGATGGCAATGCATAGAATGGTAATAGTAGCGACGTTTTTTTCACATCGCGGTTAATCTGACTCGAAAAAAAAAAAACGATCGCGAGTAACATCCCGGTTAAGACCAAACAGCTGACATTTGACATTTTTGACTCACCTTCGTCGGCTTATTTTTTAGATGTGGTGGATTTTATCACAAAAGATGATTATTTCATTGCAAAATCTTTTCTCGTGATGAGAAAAACTCTAACATTCGGTTTGAAAAAACAAATTCCCTCAAATTTCCCCTATGCGTCCGCCATCTACATTTGAGCTCTATCCCGTGTAGGGTTGTTGCACGCGTGAACTTTACCTGGGTAAGTGTCATTTTTTTATATGAAGTTCTACCCAAACCTGCACGGGATAAACGCGAATACTTTTAAAGTTTGATGGACCAAGCTAACAGCCCCATGACCCCATGGTCCGATTTGATCCGTTCTTCAATATGTTTTGTATCATCAATAGAAACACATTTGTGTGAAATTTAGTTGAAATTGGTGCACAAATAAAAAAGTGTTTCTTAGGAGAACCTAATTTGGGGGGTTAGTTTTGTATGGCAGCCCCATGACCTAATGGTCAGATTTTACTGATTCAAACATTCAAACTGCCTGCAGGAGAAAGAAGCATTTGTGCAAAATTTCAGCTTCATAGCTTTTAAATTGGCCGAGTAAAATGCGTCGCAACAGACGGACAGACGGATATCGCCCAATCGACTCCCCAAGTCATGCTCCCCAAGTCATTTATGTAACTTTTAATATGGTCGGAGATGCTTCCTTCAATGCGTTACAAACTTCATCACAAAGTTAATACATATACCCTTTCACTATATGAGCGAAGGGTATAATTATTTCTAAAGACTTAGATGGAACATTTATATGTACCATTTTTGCTGAACGTAATAATTATTCTGTCTGAAACGGATAAATTTAGTTTAGTGCTTGGTAGGGACCAATTTAAAGAACGAAAGCCATATTTCCGCATTCACCGAATAATTTAGATCCACTGCAAGCGTATCAATTTGGTACTAGGACACTAAATAAAGACTTTTCCGTGATGAGCTAGAACAACGTTAATCTTTTCCTGAGCTACACTTTTCATAAATATTGACCTGACCCTCTCTAGTACTGAGTATAGACGAGCTACGGTCTAAAAAATCGCAATCCTGGCCACGTCCACGTCTATCACAGATAAAAATACAAAAAAAAAGAAACAACTTTTTTAATAAATTTTAATCCACACCGCCCAATTTATTTAGACAGCCTCGTATTCTAGTCTAAATCAATCTGCAATATTCTATATTCTATTCTTTTCTTTAATGTACTGAACTATTGTAGCCCTATATTAAACGCGAAAATGAACAAAAAGTCTTTAATATGGAAATATATTTCAATTTACAGGTGGATTCGAGGAAGAAGGCGGCGGCTATATTCCCGTTCATTCCGAGGACGAGTCCGAAGAAGAGGAAGAGAAAAGCGAAGAGATAACAGAGGGCTCGCATTTCGGCGAAGTATCGGAAATACGCTTTCCTGGCGAAGTGGGCGCACAAGGAGATCGTCGACAATGCAAAATACGTTGCGTGAAAGGAAAGTGGGTGGGACCATTGTGTGCCGTGAACGAGGAAGGTGAGTTTGAATTTCCTGTTTCAACACAACGAACGCACAAACTGAATTTAATATAAAATCGTTGAAAAGACTCTCTCGCTTAAAGAGGAAAAAATTTACGTATCAAATTACATCAACACAAAGTGGATCGTTATTAGTGTGTTTTAACATTCATGTGACTACGATTCCATTCATTCATTCCAGACGGACGCTTAAGATACCAACCACTCTATAAAAGTTGTAAAGTCAACCGATTACATGCCCACTTATTGTTAAGCTATCGGAATATCTCAGTGGTAAGTAACATCAGACACAATGTAACCAATATTGCCGTAAGGACGAAGAAGTTTGAATAGTTTTAGCAGCCGAATTGCCTATGTACTTTGTATAGATTCAGATTGGAACACACTTCATTGTAATAGCTTTGCTCATTCGTTCGACAAATTTGGTCAAGCGTATGGAGTTTGCTGGTTCTCTGTTGACCTGGACCATTGTTATACCATTGAGTCGATGGTATTTCATTTCATAAATTCAGACAAGACAAAAGGAAACTTCCTTAATCAAATCCAATAGAAGGTGAAATTTGGAGATGTATTTGATTAGAAATTGGATATCAATTGTATTCGTCCAGTGTCCATACCGTAACAACTTGCTCTGCATAAGTATAAACGAAGGAATGTGATTTACAAAAGAGAAGAGAGGGCTTTTCGGAACTGCCATTATTGGTTCGATTTCAATTCTCGAGAAATTTAAGCCAATTTGTCGGCTGAATGAAGCAAATAATTGAAACATGACATCTCATATTGGCCTAAATTGGAAATACCATGACAATTCAAAATCTCTATTATTTATTTTGTACTTGTACACGTGGATTGTATGAATGAAACAAAATTTGTGTGAAGTGTATATTAATTGCTATTTTGATGAGTTTTCATTTCAGCTGAAAAGTGGAATATTTCGTGTGAAGCGATAGTAGTTGTTATGGCGACTGACTGTGTTCAAATTGGTATCGAAAATAAAATGATTTTTCCCCCCAATACCCGGACGGATTTCTATCTCTTAACCATATGTTTGCCATATAAGCCCTAATTTGTTCAAACGGAGAAATTCGTTAGAATTCTATAAACGAGGATGACGGGTTAATTATTATAATTTCAATGAAATACGGTTTGTGTCTATACCTGTACGTATTTAATGAAAATCTAAATTTCACACAATTATCAATAAGCATATGACATATACATGTAGAGATCGCATAATGAGAGTCAATCTGGATTTTGTGTGATTAGTTTAATTACATTTACACACATCTCATTAATTGATTGTAATCAGCGGTAAATCACTATATGGTTTTCGCATATCATGTTCGTGCCTATGCATTTACATATAGCATTCATGCAGGGGCATTTTCAATCGTTTTACTCATTCATGGTGGGTATTATGAAAATTTCTATGTCAGGACATTCATTTAATCATTAAACATTCATGTCATCGCTACTATCATTTCAGTCGAGTATTACACATTTCAGGTTGAAACATTTTACATTTTTATCAATTTATTGCATGCAATAATAAATTCACGTTCAAGTTTTGCATAATAAGAAAAAAAAACGAATTTAATCAATCAAGTAGAATTATTGTGTCCAACTTAACTTTTAAATCGATATGGTCTAAACTAATTATCTACCAAATATGGTAGATACGCAATGCATTCAAGCCATAATATTTTTGCAATCGAAAACATTTTTGGTATTTTATTTAACCTGCATTTAATTCTTTTAATAGTGGAAAGACGAAAGAACAATACATTTTGTTACTTTTTATTGTGATTACATATGAAACCCAATACATACCTTTCATTAATAGGAATGTGGTCATCACTATTATACTCATCTCATCTCAAAAATCCTGGGATACTCACATATTTTTCGTTGTTTTATTAAAGATGTTCGCCAAGACTTTTCCTCCCAAAATCAGCGGACTATCTACAACGATTCTGTAAAACATACAAACATGTACAAACATAGGGCAGCGGTCGGAAAAATGCAGCTCTTTTGCTTATTGAGTCCATATTCTCAACGCTCGAAGCATATTGAAACTATTAGTCTGTTTTTATGAATTTTCTATAAACTAAAAATAATATTCAAGAGTTTTGGCTTAAAGTGTCAAATACTTTCAGACAGCAGCGTTACGTTTCCCAAATTTATTGTGTTCGAAATTGGAATGGGGTTTCGTTTTTTTACTAGAAAATATTGACATAGCCTGCATTTAAAACAGTCCACCAATAAGCAAGTGCACCAAAAATTTTCAGTTTGAGAAACATATTCGAACATTTTTAAAAAATTTTTGAAATTAATATTGAAATTTCAATATAGTTATACGGGAAAACTTTTAAGATCATCTACTTTGACTATGTATTTAGCTACTTATCACTTAAAAAATTTTCACGTAACCAAATTTTCGGTTCCTCTGTGTTGATAGGTTAACTAATTTAACATGAGCCGGTATTTTGTAAGGCGATAGCCGATACTCACTTTATTTTGTATATATGTGTGTACCTTCTTACTCTAATTCTAGCAATAGAATGCAAGCCCGAAATTTTTTCAACATCAGGATTTTCTTAGCAGTTGAAATTGTTTTCGGTCGCGAAAATATTGTTAGTAAACTTTAGAGCCAAATCTTAAGAAATTACAGTCGAGAATGATTTTCTACACCATTTAACGAAAAAATGGCCCCTGCACGCGTTTACCTTTACTTGTGATTCTGATTACATTCAACTGGCCTGCAACTTCAGCTTTTTAGACTATCCAGTGCTATTTTTGTCTCTCGCACTGCATATTCCACTTGCGATTTAAAAGAAATAGACCAAGAATCAGTTTGTGTCGTTATTCACCATTTTTCTTCTGAGAAAAATTTATAAACTATTTTTTTTGGATAGAAATACGGTTTACGTGTTTGATAAGATTTCCTCCAAATTTAACAAAATATTAACAGTGGGTAAATTTCATTGCTGGTATGATTCAGCTACAAAATGAATCTTGATAAATAAACTTCAAAGACACTAAAATATGAGACTAATTTGTCACTAAAATACCTTTCAGATGGAACGGGACAGACCTTCATGTGACGGTTAAAATTGTGTTCTGCAGCTCAGAAGCCATGAAATGAAACGCATGAAAATATGGGATCCTCGCAAAAGAAAAAAGAGTCTCCCTAAGGGAAAGATTTCTATTTCGGGTCTAATTATGTTATCGATCCAGATGCTAACACGTATTCCAGTTCCGGATATCAAGGGCCAGAAAACTACAAATATTTTAGTTTTCCAGACTACAGTCTCAGCAGCAGAACATTTTGCGTAGTGCCTGGAATCAAAGTCGCATTTTTACGCCTTCCTGCATTGTAAAGTGCAGCGAGTCTGAGGGTGATCTCCTATCCGAACGGGTTTATTTGTAGGGAAGACTTTCACGGTGGAAATTGAAGCCATCAATACCATAGCATACTATTCTTGTTCCTCAATATTCAATATATGTACACTCCCAGTCACTTGAATAGGGACAAACTTTTCGGGAGTTGTTTATCTCAAAATATCCTTTTCCTTGCAGCAGAGAGCATAACTCAGTATTTGTTTACAAAGGCTATTATGTTGCTCATAGTTTGGGAGAAAAAAAATTAAACATTTAATAACAACAGTTATGTTTCATCAACATTATGCTGATGCACTAATAAATTCTATGTTTAAAGTTTGGTCACTTGAATAGGGACAGTTGCGATTCGGTCGTTATTTCGAAAGTGCTGGCGTCACATCCTAACTGTTTTTGTTTTAATCCTCTCAAATTGGGTTTTAACTTTAACCCTTCTGTCGGCACCTACCACAATATGCATATTCTATACCCAATAGGTCTGGCGGGACCTACTGAGAAAAAAAAATTTATTTTTTAGAAAAAGTGAAATTTTTTTCGGTATAATCATTCTACCCATTCTTTACAGCCATTTATAAACAATAAAAGCATTAAAATCATTTTTGTAGATTATACTAGAAGCGTTTTTAAGAAGACATATTTTGAGGTGGTATTAGTACAAACATGTTTTTCCCTTATTTTCTTCTATTTTTAATTCTCTTTTTTCATTGCCTATCCGTACAGAAAGTTTGATCGAATTTTCCAATTCCAATATCTTCGGGGAAATATTTGGCGCTTTGTTGGTAGATTTTACCCCGATATAAGTCTGCAGATTTGGGGAAATAAATAGGGAGTTTTCAAGCGCAAAGATCATTTCATTCTAATTTTTCCGTAAATATCTCAATTAAATCTATTAAGAAACACCATCGTAAGTCACTAATACTTAGTTCATACTCATACAAAGGAAATCAAACTCGTTTGAATTTCCTTGAATCAAAACTCAGTTGATTAGGTGATGTGATAAGACGGGATAAAATTAAGCGAACCCAATTTCGGAACTTCACGGCTTTTTGAAGCAAAATCTCAGAAAATTTTATCGTTTATCGTACAAATTGAATTTTAATGAAATTATTACATCATAAATAGGTGATGTTTAAGGGAATTTAATATTTTTATTTTTTACCTCAAGACGAAAATGGGGGGGGGGAAAACTATAGGTCTGGCCAGACCTATTGGGTATCAAAAAGCACTCACTATAAATTGAAAATCATCAAAAACTTACTCAAAATTTCAACCGATTTTTTAAAATTTTTGCAAAATGCTTCTAAACATTTTATTCTATAGGATATCATGAACTATGAGGTCGCTGCGATTTCATCTTCTATACTTTTTCGACCCATATATAGTGCGAAAGGTTTGGCCAGACCTTTGTGCCGACAGAAGGGTTAATTTTTGTAAGTTTCGGTAATCATGGGTAGAGGAAAAGCATTAAATACCGCGAAAATGGTTCAAATCGATGTTTTGCGAAATGAACAATACAGTTTACGCGCAATTTCGAAATTAGTAAAAAAAAAAGTAAATCGGTTGTGTTTAACTATTTAAAAATTAAAAGTGGATATGGACGAAACATGAAAGGGCGTACGCGAGGTGCCCAAACCGCCAAAAAGAAAAGGGCAATTTTGCGAGCCGCCTCTAATTTTGCACTATCAGCGGCTATAATTGGAGCTAAAGTCGGCGTTACAGCTAGTTTATCAACAGTGCAACGTGTAATAAGGAATTCCTCACACCTAAAACGAAAGAAAATTCAGAAAAAATTCAAAGACAGCTCACCAAACCATGACGCTACCTTCTCTGCTATGATGCGTTGACAGAAACCGTTCGTTTTTACGGAGACCGTGGAAATAGAAATGGAACCCATCTCGGTCATCCAGGTTGACTTTCTTTTCATTCGAAAAAACTACCCTGTTCCACCTCTGTCGCCATGAGGATGGCTTTTCTTGATTTGCGTCTGTGTTTTTTTTTCTGAATAAAAACTGATAATCAGACGAATACAAATCCCCACTCAACCATCTTGTAATCTCTTGACTGCTCTTATGATTGTTTTATTGCAAGATTAAGCCAATTGTAGAGTTGGGACCCCGCGATATGCTGTTTAATACTACGAAGTTCAAGATTCACCTCCGTACACAAAATTGGTATTTTGGAATGTTTTGTCTCCATCATAGAATCTGTAGTTGGAAAGAAGCAAGAAAAAAACGCAAAACCGGGTTTTAGAAAACTTCCTAGTGAAAAATTTAATAAAAGTTGCTGTTTTTTTTTCACAAAATTTTTGAATGTATTTGCGGATAGATTCCTTCAGTAATTTTTATTAGATTCAGAGTAAAAACTTTAATGGTGATGATCTCTCTTGATTCGTCCTTACTCCTAGTGGAGCATGAGCATGGTGCATTGACGACTACCGTGTGTAGTAGTTTCAACGACAACTGAATTCAGAGTGTGAAACGGTTGTCGGCCATACGACTTCCCATTCGCTTTTTTTTTATTCTATGATAAGAACATTTCTTATCTTGTTCTGAATAATAAACGTGCGACAAGCCATACCGAGTATTGAAAACTCGTTTCTCTATGAATCTCTATATCACATAGGTAGTGGCGACCGATCACGGCCACAGTGCCCGACAGTTCTCTTGAATTTTTGTTTCTTAGCAGTATCATATCGAGATTTCGTGGCCGACTGTACCAGATCTGACATACACTGGTGGTTTTCGATAATAAACCAACAACTGTGCAAAGATCTAGCGAAGTGAAATTGATCTATTGATCTTTATTTCGTAGATCGAAGAATGCCGATCAACATCTGTTTTTCAGAAAGTGCTACAAGTATCCTAATAAATTTGACATGTTCCATTGATCAGATTTAATGCATAGTCAGCGAAAGCAGTCGGTTTCCAAAATATTTCTCAATCGGAATGTCATCTGTTGAATTTTAAGGAGTATTGAAAGGAGCAAATCAGCAGTGGTAAATTGTCCAATAATTATATTTTATGGAGGGTTGGCTACGATATCCCGCTCATTATATTTCCGTTTTTCTTCAAAATTCCGACGTTCATTATCCCGCTTTTTAAAAATCCCGCTCAATTAAAATCCCGACTAATTAAAATCCCGCCAACTTTATATCCCGCCATTTTGAACCCGCTAATTCAAAACACCGCTTTTTAATATCCCGTCATAGAAGGTAACAATTTTTTCGAAAATCGCGCGCGCGATTTATGAAATAATGAGCCTCCTCACATAGGGAAACTTTAGGCTTGGAGACCCACTGGCCAGGTGACTTAATTTACAAATTAGGTCTGGTCTGGTCTTTCAGTAGTCGAGACTTAGCCTGTAAGACAGTCTTGTTATGGAGAGGCTCAATAATCCTTTTGATTAAAAAAAAAAAAAAAAAAAAACAAATATTCCCGGGGATTTGTTGAGATTAAGAGAAAGTATCGCATTAATTGCTGGGAATCACATAACGTAACTATTGATTTTTGTAACTACATATTGATTTTTTTTTGCTAACAATGAAAATAATTTTTGGCGGTCTTTTGACGGGATTTGACTTCACTATCCACTTGCGGAATTTAATACGGCGCGGCGGTGTTTTCAGTAGGCAGGATTTTGAGGTGGCGGGATTTTGATTTTGTGATGGCGGGATTTAGGAATGTTGGGATATGAAAAGCGGGATTATGAACAGGCGGGTATTTTGTTTTTCGGGATTATGTAGGTATTCCAACCAACATGAATAACTTATGTATAATAAAGTCTACGCTTTGGTACCACCACCGGTGTACCCTACGCATGTTATCTTCATGAACACAGAAGGCCATTTCGTCCGTTCTGAAATGTAAAAACCTTCAAACCTAATCATGCTGAGTTTTAACGAATTTTGTTCTGTTCTAAAGGGTGATTTTTTAAGAGCTTTCGGATTTAATTAAAAAAAAACACATAAAATTCAGAAAAATGTATGAAATCTTTATTTGAGTCGATAGAACAATCTATATAATTTAATGTTTAAATATGATTTCATGTAAATTTTAACCGCGGTTGCGCCTCAAATGGTTCATACGCTGGGCCCAATTTGGACATACTCTCTCCAACATATCGGCCGGTATCTCGCGAATAATTTCTTCAATATTGGCTTCCAGTGCGTCAACCGTTGCGAGATTGTCGCTATAGAAATGAGCCTTAACATAGACTCACAAAAAATAGTCTAAAGGCGTTAAATCACACGACATAGCGGCCAATTAACCGGCTCCAAACGTGAAATAAACTATTCTCCAAACTCGCCTCTCAATTTGGCCATGGTTTCGCGTGCGTGCTGTGTGGCATGCGGCACCGTCTTGCTGAAACCAAATGTCAGTCAAGTCCAGCTCTTCCATTTGGGGCACAAAAAAGTTCGTAATCATCGCACGGTAGCGCTTCAGAAAGTTGCCCGAACTGATCATAAAATGGAAAAAGTGCACAATACACTATGAGCATGAATTTTGATAATAAAATTCAATAATCTGCATGCGTTGTTCGTTTGTAAGTCGATTCATGGTTAAATTATAGACCACACTGAACAGGTTTCACAGTAACACAAGACACGAAACCCGCGTGAGCTGCCAAAAACAGTGTTGTCAAAAAGAAAGTTCCCAAAAAATCACCCTTTATTTGGTCATTTGGCTCTTCAGGGAAATGCTAATCGATTGATTCCTGAATTTAGCTCTTTTGGTTGATAAGTTTTCCGACCACTACCCCACTTACGATAGGTGGCCATGTAATAATAATTTGTTACATCAATAAATTTTTACCTTCAGTTCACATTCTCGGCCATAAAAATATTTTCAGAAAAGATGTTTAAACTCTGCCAACTGACAATGATCTTTGCCACCTTCTTACCACATAAATGAAACCTGCACGTGCTCAGCATTTTATTCCTGATTACATGCAATTCGTGTGCCTAAAAGCCTAAATAACCCTGGCTGGTTCAAAGCACCTCTTTATCCCTAAATTAATCATCCAACCTTTATCATACAAGTTAACCTTGACGGCGATTGTGGATTTTTGGCAGGTTCTGCCTCAGCCACCACTTTTACCAACCAAACAACAGATGACTTATTAAAGCCTATACAGATATTCCTAGCATTCAGAAAACAAACATTTAACTATAATAGTGCTTTCCCAAAACTTAAGCTATAGTAACTCCTTTTTAATTTTAAAAACTTTTTAGGAGAGATCTGAAGACACATTGATTTTCTTCGAAGCTATGTAAAATAAAGGAGTCATTGTAGATATTACCACACCAGAAAGTATTTTTATATATAGCTAATTTAAAGCCGTCAATACAACTTTTGGTTCAGCACCCTTGAGATCACGCTGGCCACCAAAATGGCTATAAATGACACATAGAGAGATGTTTCTAAGTCAACTGCCTAAAAGTAATCAAAAAGTCCTATACTTGCAACAGGTTGATATAGGTCGTTCATTCACTACTTTCCATTTGAAACTCCGTTTAAATGATCAAATACCCCCAAAACATATCAAACTGTACCTCAATTTCACAAAACATAAAATTACTCGTTCACTACAACGATGCAATACAAGAAGAAAATACGACGACTTTAGCGCTTCTTAAATGCCCACCGGAAACAATATGACCCGTGAAATAAACAAGGTAATATATTCAAATTTCGTAGCTATATACACTCTGCTATTCTATGTTATAGTCCTCGGAGACGTTTCACAGTCAGTCCATAAACAAAAATTGTCGGCAAGTACCAAGAAGGCTACTTTTATCGTCTCGCCGTTGCGTCCTTTTAGCCCAGCTTCTTACCTTGACTTTTTTTCTTTGCTCTTTGATATTCTATAGAAAACTGTATCCTTCTGTTGCTTATATTCGTTCACAAAAACGTTATTTAGGGTTATCTGCAACCCTCATGACGACATAAGCAAGAGGCAAGGCGATTTGCCAAATTGTTACGCTGGGAGTAGTTGTCAGTGTTTATCGCATTTAATAGGCCGCAGGGAATTTGTTAAGATATAGGAGTTTACTTGGTTGTAGGCGTTCTATACAGAAAGTTTTCTTCGTTTTTTTCTCTAGACGCAGGAGAAAAACTTTTTTCTTCTTGTGTCGGATGGAGGATGTGTATTTGTATCCTGATTGATGATAAGTTTACAACTCAGCAAGATATTAGCTGTGTTTTTTTGTACTAGTCATCTGTTTATATATGAGGTACTGCTGTGCAGTATCCAGTATCTCCACAGTATAATAGTACATATCTACAACAAAAAAAAAGCAAATACAAAGCTTCAGTCCTACTCCTGTGCAATCAATCCATGCTGGATTGATTGGGATTCTGACGATTATGTGCGATTCGATTAAACGCCAGGCTTCGGTGTGAGCTAAAGGGAGAGTCCCATGACAATACGTGTGTCGTCAGCAACTTTTCTTTGACAATTGAATTCGAATTCGAACTGTGATACAAGTTTTACCGTACACAGTTTTCACTACGCGTTTTTTTTCATAAATCTTTAGAATTTCCAAAGTCATAAATGGCACCCGGACGATAACATAGTCACAGATCTGGCAATAGGTGGCTCGATTTAGGTTTTAGCAGTACCTGTACCTCCCTATAAATTGTAATACGTGGAGCGATTTTCCATCTTAGCAAACCAGGTCTGAGTAACTATCAAACATGAACTGACACTTCTTAGACGCGTTCCACAACAGTCGACGAAGTTTTATGCTCTTAATAGATAAAGATAAGACATGGGAATTTTGGTCCTATCAGCTTTGGAAAGCATACCATCCAAAGACGGAAATCCGCCAGGGATATATAGGGTGTCTATCATCGGTTCGATTGGTGCCTCCGAAATTACCCAAATCTTAGATACTTCCGTTGAGTCCATCTTTACAAATCACTGTAGAATGGAAAAATTGGTACTTCTAAACGAGAGCCAATCTACTCCGGTCTACTCATTTCAGAAAAAAAGCTTTTCAAAAGGATAAAGAAACTATTCCATAGTTGGAGAATTTAGCTGGATTACTCCTAAAGACAATAAAACGAAACCGAGGCCGAGTTTTTCTTATTAGAACCTAATTGGGGGATCTTCATGCTAAGATTAAAAAAAAAAATGTCTTGGTGGGGAATGGGTTAACAAGAAGTACATGACGATGTTGAAGAGCAATGGTCTCAATACACTGCCCTGGTGTACTCCGACATTGCATCTAAGCTTAGTGGTAGCCCCATCATAGGCACATATAATCCTGACCTATGGCCTAGGGACATTAAGTGCTCTCAAGGCCAACCATTTCCGATCACGAGGCTCTCTATCCAATGCTTTCGCAATTCGATGAACTCAATGTGGAAGTCCTTACGTGCTGTTCTCTATTTTGCCATCGCAATACGTATGCCCGGAATCGCTTCGACTGTAGATCGACGCCTTCGACAAAGCAGGTGTAGTTTTATCAAGCGCTCTAAAGTTCAAGCTCTAAGCTTGCCTATACCTTCGTTACGAAAACGACTCGAATTCGTCGACATGGCTGTTATCATCTTTCGTGAAATATTTCATGTAGACATATCACCACATTCAGTCACATCGTCATAAGAAAACCATCTCGCTGAACACGTTAATTATGTTATTTTTCGAAAATTATACGTTGAGAGTCCAATCCTCTGTCGACTATAAACTAGCTCTAGGGCCTAGGCAAACCAATCTAGAAATCCAGACGTCAATTTGTCTCCACTATCATACGAAACTCAATCAACGAGGTGCCCTTTCGTCGTATTTGACATATCGTCCGCCATATTAATTGGATTCAGTTTCTACGCCCTGAGCAACATTCTCGTTGGACAAATAACAAACTGTTCTCAATCACATCCTGTAAACGGCTCTAATACACCTGCATGCAATAAAATCGAAATGAAAATCTCCTAATGCGTCCTTAACGATATCATCATCCTCTTGAATCGTCTTTCTCTCTCTCTCTCTCCCTTTTCAACGAGCAGAATGTCGGTTGGGATCTACCACATGGTCATTCCTTGCAAGCGCGCTGTAAAGAATTAGGCTTGTACAAATTGCTTGGCGAATCTCGTGTCCTATGCTCGAACGGTCTGTGGGCGCCACGTATGCCCTCGTGCGTTCCCACCTCCATGCTTTCAAATTATTCGGAAGATAGTCCGCCGTCGATACGTATTAAAATCGGTACGGGTTCCGGTGCCTTTGAACCGTCTGGTGTCTTAGCCGTTTTGCCAGGCAGTACGCTCTATCTCGACTGTATGTACCCGAGACGACGTGGGAATCCCGAATGGACATGGACTGGATGGTTTAATCAGTATTATACCGGTAAAATATTATTACTAGAAACTTTGTAATTAAATGGTTTTATGTCTACAGACCGAATCCTGCAGGATGGTCGACGATACCCGACGAGAAAGGCCTAAAATATCGTCTGACCATCAAGGACATCCAAAATCAGGACTCCGGAACGTATACATGTGCTACACCACGTGGACTCACGAATAGCATTGTCATTGTTGTCGCGACCTCACAATGTCCTCAGATGCCGGATCCGACACCGCCGCTCACGTTACGTTTGGAAGGCAATAAATTGGGTCAACGTGCCTTATACTCGTGTCCGTTGGGCTATACAATCGAGGGAACCGCCAACTCGACGTGTCTCGCCTCGGGAAATTGGTCGTCGCCACCACCATCATGTCATCCGGTTCAGTGTCCCCCATTGTTTTTGGAGGATCCTCATTTAAGTTTGACCGAATTGAATACGTCCGCATGGGGACGTGCCGTTTTCAAGTGTTCGTGGGGATTTCGACTGAGCGGTCCACCGGGCTTGGAGTGTGAACCATCCGGCGAATGGAGTGGTCCCGTGCCCAGATGTCGTGGTAAGTATATCCTTTGTGATTACATAGTTTGTACTGGATTAGAATATTTTAAAGTAAATCGTTTGTTCGGGATCATTGAAAGTGAAATGTTGAATCAGGTGAATGTGAGTCAGAGAGTGAAGCAATTAAGAAGCTTCGTTGTATACGGGTGGTGTAATGTTTGGATAAAATATTTTAGGGCCAAGTTGACAAAGATAATGTGTTCAGGATATGACTTTCTCGAAAGTTTGCTTTGGTTTTGAATTAAAATTGCAAATTACATTTACGACTTCAAAGGGGAGGGTTGATCGCAAAGAAGAAAAAGGCAACAAGTTGCTTTACATATTTTTCATCTGCTTTAAGATATGGAAATTTAATTATTCGACTTAAGAATCTTCTTTTTTCTACGTTTATACGAAAAATTTATGAACTTTAGTTTTTCGGAAAAATATCTGCAAGCTAATGGCTTGCATCATATGCGCAATGATGATTTCAGATTTATTGCTTGCTTTACTATTAACTACTGAATATTGCTCAAAATTAAGAAATTTATTAATTGTGGGGAATCAATAATTACTTGGCTTTTCATCAAACTCCGACAGTTAAAAAAAGCAAAAATTGCTCTCTCCAAAACAATTGAATGTCACCCAGCCCTTCGAACTGAAACTTAAGCTTGACTGCTCGAACATTAAACACGCTCCCGTTAAGCCTTATCTTGTGCCAAAAACCACCATGCATGATCGATTAAAGTCATTGCACGAAAAGCAAATCCGCACCAAAGAAACACAAGCCTGAATAATTCCCAAAGCGAATTATAGTACCACTAACTATCACACTTTTACGTAACTCCTTCACATTTCCTGAACAACATTTTACATTTTGGCCTCATAAAAGAAACATTACAACATCTCGTGTCCTGCACACAAAGGACTCGCGAGAAAGGCATAAAGGCAGCATTGCCTGGAATCGCCTGAGCGCTTTTACTCTTAACCTCTACCTCAGCTCCTCCTCGCCTCATGACTCCATCCATATTATGCAATCACTTCCCTATTTAGAACGTTGCCAACGACATTATAATTCACTTGAAAAAGAGATTTGCATGCAACTCCATTTTCCAACATTTACATAATAAACTCATTTTCGTTTTCCTTTTTCTTTGTGTGTCGTCGACGTGCGACACATCCACAGCGATCCAATGCCCGCAACCTCTGGTCCCGCTTAATGGAAGAATCGATGGAACGAGTGGTTCGAGTAGTCATCGCAAGTATGCTGTGGGAGCGCTGGTGACATTCAGCTGTAACGAGGGACATATACTTGAGGGTGAAGCGAGCATTGTTTGTACGGAGACCGGGTTCTGGTCACATCCACCACCATTCTGTAAGGATACAATGTTTTTGTTTTTAAAATACACATATAATGTAGATCTTAAGGTGTGCTCATACAACACTCACAGGAGATGTAGCAAGGATTCGTTTATTGTTTATATTATGTACACGGAGCAAGAATGATTGATAGGCAGATAAACAGATCGTTTTGCAGGATTACCGGATTTAATGTATTTGATTTAAGATGACAAATGAATTTAATGATATATTCATACGTAAGTCGTGTTTCTTTGAACCACGGGTGTTCAGAGAGATTTCTAAAATATTCTGTTCTTAGAGTGCCTCTAAAGGACAAAAATACCTTGAACAAATGGAAAAGACATTGCTCCTCGTATTTTTTTATATACGGGATTAAATTCAATTTTATCCACAATTACGGATTATTGAAAATATTAAAATGAACCTACGGCTCCTATTGCTTCACTACTCCCAAAACAAGAACGTCCAAAAAATATCAATATATTGAAGATAATTTTTTTTCTTTATTTTTCACTATTTCAATTTTACATCAAAAATAAGAAAAAAACATAATGGTTTGCCCGTCCCCGAATGGAACCCCGATTTTCACGGGAAAATTTTCATTCAATTGGCGTGCACGGCCTGGATCCCAAAACACTACATCGCTGATTCGGAATTTGAGGCCATAACTAAAGACGATTTTGTGTTGTTTCCCCATTTTCTCGGTATATTCATGTTGAATTGTCGCGGCAGAAACACTATGGTATTTGGATCGTGGATTCCAAATTTGAGAAAGAAAGGAAAAAAATGTTGTGGTTGCCCACAATACAATACCTTTTTAGAGTTTTTTAGATTTTACAAAAAAAACCCTTATGAAATCGATTTTGTCCGTCCGTCTGTTCACTAAATAACTCGCGAACGGCTTAACCGATCGTCATGAAATTTGGTAGGAATGTGTAGAATGGTAACAGTCTTTGGCACGAAATACTTAAAAGTTGGTAGGACAAAAATAACAGGGTGTCCCGGACATTTGAAAATTTGTTCACTAAATAACTCGCGAATAGTCTGGCTGGTCTAGCGGTTAGTGCGCGCACCTTCGGTGCACAGGCTCATGAGTTCGAATCTCACCGTGTTCCACGGTGTTTTTCGAACTCACGAGCTTGTGACGGACTATGATCTCACTCAGATGTTAAACGAGTACCCATTTATGGGGATAAATAACACTGCTGAGCGTGATGCTGACCTCATTACCTCAACAAAAAGCAGATAAGATCTTGGAAATAGGATGTCACTAACACATCCTGCGGCCTTAGTCCAATGCTGGATTGTCGCGCCTGTTATTTATTTTATTTTAAATAACTCGCGAACGGCTTAACGGAGCGTCATGAAATTTGGTAGGAATGTGTAGAATGGTAACAGTCTTTGGCATGAAATACTTAAAAATTAGTATGGTAAATACTTAAAAATTTGTTCACTAACCGATCGTTATGAAATTTGGCAGGAATGTGTAGAATCGTAACAGTCTTTAGTACGAAATACTTAGACGTTAATAGGACAAAGCAAACAGGGTGTCCCGGAGATTTGAAAAAGTCGACTTTTTTAGTTTTTATCAAATCAAATAACTCTATGGGTACATTTCATATCAGTCGCCTTTTTCCAGTTTGGAGTCATGGTAACGGCGTTACAGCTAATAAATCCAGTTAATATGTGGAGCCATGATACATGGTAAATCTATATAAAGGCAGCCCTTCATTCTGGAACGCGTTTATTTAGACCAATCCAAAAATAGATTTACGAGAAGCATTTCATTAACATTGTGCATCATTCTTATTTATTACCTATAAAATATATGTGCAAAATTATTCACTATGTATGTATCCAAAATCTGAAAAACCCTCGTATTGCGGGCGCAGCCCTCTGTACGCCGGTATTTTTTTATTTAACAACAAGTATCAAAAAACTTGTAGTAGTCTGGCTGGTCTAGCGGTTAGTGCGCGCACCTTCGGTGCACAGGGTCATGAGTTCGAATCTCACTGTGGATCATTGTGTTTTTCGAACTCACGAGCTTGTGACGGACTATGATCTCACTCAGATGTTAAACGAGTACCCATTTATGGGGATAAATAACACTGCTGAGCGTGATGCTGATCTCATTACCTCAACAAAAAGCAGATAATATCTTGGAAATAGGATGTCACTAACACATCCTGCGGCCTTAGTCCAATGCTGGATTGTCGCGCCTGTTATTTTATTTTTATCAAAAAACTTGAGAAAACTGCAGAAGACCCAGCTTTTTTAACGTTAGTGGGCACGGGTGCTAAAGAACCTAAAAAATGCACTGAACCGGATTTAAAAAAAAAAAACCTAAAACAAAAATGGTACTGGACAGGTGCTAAAAGTCTTGAATAAAAACGGCACTGAACGCTTGCTGAAATCCTGACAAAACACTGTTTTCTTTGTTTTAAAAAAAAGCAGACCAATGGTTGAAAAAGAAAACCGTCCTTAAACAAATCTATGAATACATTGGGTGTTGAGGAAAATCAGAGAAAACCAGTACTAAAATTTACGTACTCACACTGCCTCCTGCAGCACAAAAATACTGATTTCTATAAATGGGCTTACCAAAATGTATAATAGGGAGCAGTGGTCTAATCCCGAAACCAAATCCTACCTACGTCCCTGAACGCTGCTAAAATACAGAGATATTTAAATTTTAGTGAAGTTGAAATTTCAAACAATAATTTCATAACGGTACATTGAACGCTCTGATCTGCAAATACTTCGTTAGCCGAGAATTTTGCATTCCGTCCGTACAATTTTGAAAATCACGGTCTGCGTATGGATTTGACAGCACAGCTAACTTCAGAAAAAGACCACAAAAACACGACCAGTGGCGTAGATAGCTAGGATCTGTTGTCATGATTTATTTGGTTTATTTGCCAAACAAGGCACAATTTAGAATATAAATAATAAACAAACAGTTCGAATTAATCAATTAAATTGGGCGAGAGGTAAAATGGTTGAGGATGCATTAAGTAATTTTGCCGAATTTTCAATTCATTTAGTATTGACTATTCTTCAGGCATCTAGTCTGGCTGGTCTAGCGGTTAGTGCGCACACCTTCGGTGCAAAGGGTCATGAGTTCGAATCTCACCGTGGTTCATGGTGTTTTTCGAGCTCCCGAGCTTGTGACGGACTATGATCTCACTTAGATGTTAAACGAGTACCCATTTATGGGGATAAATAACACTGCTGAGCGCGATGCTGATCTCATTACCTCAACAACAAAAAAAAAGCAGATAAGATCTTGGAAATGGGGTGTAAAGAGGGCCTTTGATACATTATTCTTGAAAACAGATTTAGACATGCCTGAAGAATAAAATAAAATAAATGACAGGCACGACAATCCAGCGTTGGACTATTTCCTATTTCCAAGATCTTATCTGCTTTTTTTTGTTGTTGAGTAGAGTAGAAGAGTAGATCAACATTAACAGTACCACTAATAACATCAAAAGTAAACCAGGCACAAATCAATGTCAAAAGATTTAACCTTTAATTATAAGAAGGGAGGTTATGAAAGTCACGCGGATTATAAAGTTATCTAAAAGTAAAAAGGGTAAATTGCTTTTGAATGGATTCAAATCTGTCACGATGTAGCTCATACACTGAATTCCATATTACACAAGTATAGGCCGCACAAGTGCGGTGTATAAGGATTTTAAAAATATTTCGCCCGTCTTTTAATAAAACCAAGCTGCTTACAGGCCATAGATAAAATCCTGTTTATGCGAAAATTAGCAGGCAAAAGTAGAAAGTTCAGAGTAAATTTGGAAGCCTACATAATCTTTCTGTTCTGATTTATGTACGCAGATAAATGAACATTTTTCAAGATTGGAAAATGTTTGGATATGTATTTGCCTCGTTTCTATTCGAAATATTTAAAATATTGAATATAATGGAAGGGAGTGGGAGAAGTTACTGCCGTGATTCCCACTTATCTACGGCACTGAGTGTGATAACGGTCAAAAATATTTGCCAATTGTATTGGACTAGCGAACGCCCACTATATCACGTTCTTGCAAAAAAAAAAACAACAATAATTTTTTGTTTTGAATTCAACATCAACAAATTTGCAAGAATCAATTACAGTCGAGCTTCCCTAAACGGACACTTCTAATAACCGGATATTTCTTATAAACGGACACTTTTATTTTGGTGGGAAAACACCTTCTGATAGCCGGACACTCTCATAACCGGACACGGACAGTACTTTCATACCCATTCAAGCGAGTCTCTAATAAACGGACAGTTCCAGAAAAAAAGGCCCAAATTCTTACATTGCAGAATTGTACTTAGGGCAAAGAGTCTTGCGATTACCAGAAAATGGATTTTACGGGTAATAGCAGGATCCAATGTACGGGAAATGTAAAATGTATGTATGCAGTTATTTTTTATCTTTCGGATGGTGCTCGCAACTTCTGTAGAAATTGCATAAATTAAATTTATGCTGCGGCGTTTAATCGTGCAATTCTCTATTCTATTTAAATAAGTGTCAAACAATTTTGCAAATTGAAGAAAAATTTGAAATCACATAACAATTCAAATGAAAAATAAGTGTGCTCGCTTTCGGAAAAAAATCGATGGAAAAACTTGTGGAAATTACACCTTTATTAAAAATAAAAGTTATTTTGAAGAGAGTGGTAATGAAATGACTAAGAATGAGTTATACCCGAATCCATCGGGACTACAAATTTTTATCGCGGTTTTGGAATGGATTTGCAGACACTTCCAATAAGCGGACAAGATCTCATTCCCCAGTGGTGTCCGCTTATGGGAAGTTTGACTGTATTGTAATCATAAACAATTTGAAGAATTAAATACTACTTAAAAATTAAGTTCGTCGCTCCTAGGCCGGTCTGCAAAAGCAGAAAATAGTCAAACATCGCAAAAATTACAACAATCTTTGATTTTGGATATATTGCGACACATAAGGGCAGTTTAGAAGTAAATTTTGCGACCTCGACACCCTTGTGCTAACTGAGAGTGCCCTCAACAACCTCGTTATTTTCCGGGTTTTTCCGGTTTTTCGATATCTCGAAAAATAATCGTTTTCGAATTAATTTCTCTGAAGATTTTATCGAGAATATAAATTTTCTGAGACCTTAATACCAAATTGTTATTTAATTATTTATTTAATTTGGCCCTTTATAATTTATTTGTATCATTTTTTGAATACTACATCAATCAAGTAGCGGCTATTATTGGAGACAGCAAAACGAGCTCTTTTTGGTGAGTTTTTCATCACTTTTTCCAGCATCTCGAGCGATATAGCGTTGATTTCGGCACGAATGTTTGCCTTGAGCTCGTCAATGGTCCGAGGTTTGCTGGCGTTTTCTGCTTTTTTTCACTTACACTTTGCTTTTCAAATAACCCCACAAAAAAAGTCAGGGGGAATAAAATCTGGAGATCTGGGTGGCCAGTCAATGTCTCCTCTTTTTGACATCAGACGAGCAGGGGATTTTCGTTGCAGAAACTCGATAGTTTGAGTTGCAGTGTGACATTATGGTGTGTCGTCTTCTTAAAACCAGTAACCGTCAACATATTTTTCACGCATTTGCGGGGAGACATAATGAGTACGTTGAGTTAACACAACCGAACGACTATTTTCAACCTAAAGCGTCACTATTTCAGCGCGTTGTTTCGGTGTGAAGCGATTCGTGGTTAAAATTGTGCTGAATTGACGTTTCGAAAAAATGTTACAAAGTCAATCGGTTGGTAAATGTCAAAGTTATTCAATGTTTACATACCGACATAAAACATATCGCAGGCCAAACGAAATGATGAAATTGCAGCTGCTTTGGTTCCAAATGAGGGGGGGGGGGGTGTGAAAACGTCAAACGAATTAATGGCAATTCACGTTCTTTCGTCGTAAAGCCTAGTAGGTACTGACCTCGAGATTGAAATTTTTCGCCGCTGCGATTTTTTCAATGAAAATGTATTCTTAATGTCGTGGAATATATGGGCAATGCTGGGAAATTACATAAGCTACAATCCGAAAACAGTTCCATAATATTTCTCGGATATTTTATGTATTTTTTCCGATTCCCCGGTTATATCATCGTGAAATGTCAAATAACCGCGGAATCGAAAAATAATTCATAAAATGGCCGAGGAGAATTATGGAACCGGTATCGGATTGTAGCTTATATAATTCCTCACCTCACCTTAAAAAAGAAAATAATGGCAATTGACATTAATTCCTTTTGCTAAAGGGAAATAAAATCAATTGACATTAATTCGCCTTTGAAAATATTTTTTTCCCTCCCAGTGGATCAGCATATATTAAATATTTTTTTGTTAAAACATCAAGAAATAAAGCTTTTAGGGAGTCTTTGATGAATGGAAAATGCATTGTCCTTATAAAAAGCATGTTTCCTGTTTAATACCAAACTTTTTTATTTGAACAAAACTGAAATTTGACAAAAATATTCTCATGAAGGATTAAACTATTTGTCTACAAAAAGGGTACAAAATGCTTGAGTTTATTTCGGCTGCTTTTTGGGATATGACCTCAAAACATTTGAAGCAAGTTTTTACATGGTTGCAGGGTTGCAACAATACTTCGCGCCCATTTTCCATACAAATAATGCAATCAATATTGTTTTCCACTATTAGGTTCCTCTTTGCTGTCACAGTTATTTAGCTCTGTCTGTCCAGTATTCTCGTTCAGCAAATTGTTTTGCCAATTAGTTAATTGATTGAAAGCATCTGCAACGCTTATCTGGCCACATCGCCGCTTGCTTATTATCTCGTTTATTTGCACCGATTGGTTCGTTTCCTAGGCCGGCGATGGAGGCCTAAAGCATCGAGGCTACTTCTAAGATCGTCGGATTTAACCAGGTCTTCGTTCAGAATTACCGCCAGGAATTTAGAGAGGGTACCATGTCTTGCTAGCTTATTGCTAAGGTGGGAATGGTAACTCTCCGCCGCACCCGTTGTCCTCACAGGTTTATTCCAAACGGAAAAATTAGAAGGCGGCTCCTAAATAAAACACTTAATAATGCTTTCAGGCTGCTATTTATGTATATCAGTTAGGTCCGATCACAATGTAATGATAAAGTTAAATACATCTATAAGTTACTTATAGGGTCTTGTCTAATAATAATAGTGGAACATTCTGTATTTACCATTCATGTGAGCACGAACAAGAAGCTTTACCACCCAGAGCGAGCAAACCGCCCGTTCTAGGGTGAGATAGCGGGGGTTGTAAACTTAAGCTGCGGAGCGAGTGTAGCGAGCGGAGTTCACGCAGGAAATAGGCTAGGATATTTCTACAAATGCTAATTTTTTTTACGCCTGCTCCGCGGGCTTACAATTTTCAGAATTTCTACCAATATTGCTTGCTTCGCTCGCACTAGCAGGAAAAGTTTCTTCTACGTGCTCGTTTTGGGTGCGGCATTCATAATGAAAATCAAGAAACTTTTCCACACAAAGCGAGCGAAGTGAGCGTTCTAGTTTGAGATACTAAGGGTTATCCCAACTGATTTACAAGCCAATATCAAAAATTGACTTTATTTCGCTTTGAGAGTTGACAGTATTTAGTTTTCAAAAACGAATTAATGTCAATTGACAATATTCCGTATTTGGGTGGGAAATAGTGTCAATTGTCATTAATTCGCTTGACGTTATCAATTGTTGCAATGGTTGTTCTTCAAAAATCTATGTAAACCAAACGCCATCATTTTTTACTTAAACTCTCGAAACATTAATTCAGAGATAGCTGATCTGTCAATTTTCAATTTAAACTCGAAACGGGATCAATGTTCTATGGTACTGTTTCCCAACAGGTGGTCCGAAGACCGGGGGTGGTCCATGAGAGACAAGTAGGTGGTCCGCGGTGAGACTTTTACAAAAAGTGATATTTTCTTGCGACTAAATAAAGTCACATGTCAAACACGCGATCTCATCATCATGTAGCAGAGTGTATACAGTAATTATTATGCTGCAAGGTCCGCGATTAGGGAAAGACTGTGAGTTGCTTAGGTTATCGAAATTCGAACTCGATTGCAAAAATTCAAAATTGTAAAGACATCTATACCGTTTACTGGATAACTTTTCATCGAAATTAGCTTGCCCAGACCCGAAGACACCTATTACTGTGCGAGAAAAAAACCTCAGCTGGTGAGACAAGTGTTGACGCGAACAAAACAGTTTTTCTCCCTTCTCTCAACCTGGCAAATCTTTAATCCTGCTTCCTACAAGATGTTGTTAGTATAAAAATTTAAGGCCAATGAAAATCAGTTACGTCAGGAGTTTGTGGACTGTGCCTTCGAAGAGATGGAAGTCCTACCAAATTTTCAATAAATCACCATCTTCAGACTAAAGGGCCAAGAATAACGTATGTATGTATGTAAAGTATGTTTCCACTTTATTTTTGAGTAGGAAATAACAAAGAAAAAATAATAAGGGCAAATTGTGGTGAGCTTTTGAATTCAATACCTCGACAAAAAAAAAAATCGGGACACTAATTCGTTTCATTATTATTGAATGGTACCATTTTAAAAACTTAAAATTGTGTCGATGTTTCCCTCGCCTTGTAAAACAAATTAAAAGAAATAGGTGGTATTGCATAGACGGGATTATTATTTTTGGTTGCATATGATCATTTCGGGCACCAGTTGTGCCCTTTTTCAGTGCAGATCCAGTGGTGCCAGTGGATCTGCACTGAAGAACGACACAACTGGTGCCCGAAATGATCATATTCAACCAAAAATAATAATCCCGTCGTAGGAAGTTGGTGTACCTTTTTCTTTTAAATTGAATGGTGGTCCGTCGAGCTCCATTTTCAGGGTAAGTGGTCCGCCGACGTTTCCGAGTTGGGAACCATTGTTCTATAATAATAAATATATGATATAGAATCTAAAAATAAAAATCTATACTGGCGGCTTCTGGCCAATCACGTTTGGGCGCGCCCCACCGGCTGGGAATCACTGCTTTAGACTGTTGTAGATGGTAAATGGTGTCATATAATATAACAAACTTCTAAATAAATTGCCATATATTGCGTATTTTTAAAAATAGGTACGAGTGGTCAAACTTTCAAACCAACAGGATTTCGGTTTTTTAATTTGTTGTCTGGAGAAAACTGGGTTTCAGGTTTGAGTTCAACCCGATCCAAGTTAATTAATTTTTTTTTGCAGTCCTGTGAGTTGTACACTTTTTCTATATCTACTTAAATAGTCACATGAGTTCATTATTTGCAAACTTTCCCTATATTCACACATTTCTGACTAACTGAAAATTTCTGAATTTCATCTATCCCCAAACAGGTAAATCACAATGCCCGTATCCTGGCGATCCACCAAACGGATTGATAGCACCACTCAAATTCCATTATGATCCGGGAGATCTATTAAGTGTACAATGTCGTCCGGGTTTTATTGAATATAGCACGTCCGGACCGCCCGAACGTCCAAGCTGTTTGCCCGATGGAAATTGGTCTGGACCTGTGCCGCAGTGTCGCAGCTATGAGGAAGTGTAGCTCAGGCGTTTTCAGGCGAATGGAAATCGAACACAATCCGAAATTGAGGCAATGTACTGATGGCATGAAGAACTAGCCGCTCTGGAAGAAAGATATGTATAAGAGAATCCTCCCCCATTCTGTATGATGATGTATAAAATGTTACGCGTAATTATTGGATAGAGAAGAAGGTGATAAGCGATTTTCTTTTCTTAAAAATTCAAAATTAAGAGCGCAGAGTGATATTTAAAAATATAATTACTAGTACGGATTAGGATAGAATAGGAACGTTTCAGAAGAGCTAAATGACTGAAATGAGACAGCATTTGTAATAACAAGAAAGGATATGTTCATAGTGAATCACTATATGCTATGGGAAACATCGCCGAAGAACAGCTCTTCTGAGTTTATAATTTAATTAGAAATATTTAGATTGTTCAATGAAGTGAAGATAATTATTACATGCAGACTATGTGTAATTTATATTCTGGCATATCAACGTACAACTCTGTAAATAGTGATATAGAGTTTATGAGGTCTGTAAAGAGTTAGCCAAAAAGCAATTAAAAAAAAAATAAAACTCATAATTCATTTATTATTTCCAGTCGGTTTATTCTTCTTGAATTCGAGAAGTCTTGATTAAAAAAAATCTTTTTGATGATATGTCAAACATACCCTTACGTATCCTACCACTTTCAGCATTTCAACAATTTTCTCGAGTAATATTTAAATTAATCATTACATCTAAAAATTCTAGTATGTACTATGCATCCTTTCACCACAATATTTCACATGTGTACTCGTATGTATTATATAATTCTTAAATTTATCAGATTACAGGGGTTACAAACTTGCATTGACAAATATATACCTACAAATGAAGACAAAAACGTAGATCAGAATGAACAAAAAAAAAAATATTTATCAGTTAAAATAATGTAAAAAAATATACAAAAATGTTACACACAACAACAAATTTACACTGATGATAAATACAAACAAAAAATTGTTAACGCTAATACCTACAAGTTTAAATGTATAGACACAGGTGTAACATATATAGCCAGCCCAATTACAATTACCCAAATTAGTCGAAAAAAATAGAAGAAAACGGCGAAATCAGAGTAATTTGTACCTATCCGAAGTGTAATCAAAATAAGATATAGTTTAAAGACCTAGAAAAAAATTAAAACAGACAACTTCCTGTTGCAATTATCGTGTATAATAATTTAAATAACTAAAAAAAAAATGTGGCCATTATAAGAGTTTACAATGGTTCGCTACAATTGTGTAAAAATCCAACCAATTACATACTTGTATAATAATAATCTGTAGTCTAAAATAAAATTTTATTTCACATATTGTATTAAATTTTGAAAATTGTGATGTAAAATAAATATAAAGAATACAGTTATTTAGTTAAGAAATAAAATATATATTTCGGCATATCGAGGATTCGGAAGTGTTTCATTTACTTTTTTGTTGACTGCTTGTTTTCATCACAAATGAAAATATCCATCAAAAATTTCCATCCTTCAACATATTTACTTCAACCATATAAACATTTTACATTATTATCAAAACTTCCAATTTCAAGATGGGTAAACTTTAAAGTTTCATCCTCCTAATAACGAACAACTCCAGGCTCAAGTCAAGTGCTCTTTCTTCCTCCACTCTACGCTTATCATCCGACTGGAAAACGGCCATACCTTACCATCTTGTCACGGTGCAAATGATTTGAATCAAATCCTCCGCACCTTTGAAAATCCCGAGATGAAATGCAACTTAATTATGATTCATCATCCGCGAAGTGGGTCAAAAGAAGAAGCGAACTACTATGTGTAAAAGCACTAAGCACACCAGCAGAAAAGCGATAACTACTACGGTGGCATCCTTGTCGTCTTCGTCGACACGAATTCACAATTTATGCGCGACGTGCACTGAAATAAAGAAAGAAAAAAAAAAGTTTTCCTCCTATATGATGCATGCATACTTTGAGTTTAGGCTCGCGCAAGCCGGAAGAGATTCGCTCGTCGTCCTGTCGAATGATCCTTCTCCTGCATGCATATATGCAGCTTCATAAATCCTGCGGTTGAATATAAATTCTCGTTTCGTGGAGTTGGATATGAGAATGGGTTTGATTGCATATGCGCTTCGCTTACTTGGCAGCAACTTTGCCTGTTCAAATATGAATGTATCTTTTGAGGAGCGATAGATGTAAACTGCATTTCCGAATTGATTCACTGAACACGTCTTCGTGGAAACTTTGAATCTTTTATATACGCGAATGGGATTGAATTGAAATTATTATCGGGGAGGTTTCAGTAATGTACTGGAATTCGCTGATTTAGTAAGAACTTTCACGACTCTTATGAAACGATTATTACTATTGTAGATGTTGTTGGCAGCTAGACATAGATGAGTATTGGGAAACTAATGCAATGAAATTCGCGAATGCATCGTATCCGAATTAAATTTATCGTATGACTCGATTAAAAAAAAAAAATAGTTTGCAAGTTATCGAAAATGTTTAACTCTCTTACACCCTAGCGGGTAAAGTAGCCATCGGCTTCAGTCACGATTTACCTATAGAATTTTCCTGTTCCTCAACAAAGACCTTCTTCTCGTGTTTTTTGGTTGTCCACTGCCACTTCTTTCTTCTGATGTCATGAATGTGATGATGAACCCAGGTCTGACAAACATACGGCCCGCGGCCCACATAGATGGTTTATTTAACCCGTTGCGTCACAGGTACGTCCAGTGGACGTATACTCGTTATATAAAACGTTATAACTCAAAAGCCTTATAGTCCAATAATATCGTATTTTCGCCAGGAAAAAAATACAGAAGTTTATTTCTCAATTTTGTTATATGTATTTTGGAGCGCTGATTCCGAATATCAACTTTGCACCCTAAAAAACGTGCCGCAATCTTTAAAAAAAGGGGGAAAGGGGGGCATTTTTTCGTTTTTTTGCGATTATTTCCAAAACGGTAAAAGATACAGAAAAATGGTCTGAGAACGGAAAAAACTACATAAAATTATCTTTGCAATGATATATAACACATTAGAGTTTAATTGCATATTTCGGCGTTAGAATAGCACATAAATTAGAATATTTTCATTTTAGACCTTTTTTAAAAGCTCCATAACTTTTCAGAGAATGTTAGTTCAGCCGTAAAGTTTTGTACAAGTATTCACAACAAGTTTAAGATAATTTTAACGTAAACAATTAGTCGCTCCGGTCAAGGACCCCCAGTATCCCTCCATTTAAATTTTTCGAAACGGCATATCCATAACTCCCCCCAAAATTGGAGCAGAGTGCTAAATTTTGGTTTGTTGAAATTGGAGCTCATAGTGACCCCACCCACCAAAACTCAGCTCATTCGGATAAAAACTAAGGGTACCTCCCATACAAAGTGACCCATCAGGAATTTGTTCTACGTACGAGTCGGTACTACTCATTTTATAAACTGTAGAACAAAGTTGGCTTGGGTCACTTTGTATGGGAGGTACCGTTAGTTTTCATCCGAATGAGCTGATTTTTGGTGGGTGGGGTGACTATGACCTCCAATCGCAGCAAACTAAAATTTACCACTCTGCTCCAATTTTGGGGGGAGTTATGGACATGCCGTTTTGAAAAATTTAAATGGGGGGATAATGGGGGTCCTTGACCGGAGCGACTCATTGTTTATCTTAAAATGATCTTGAACTTATTATGAGTACTTATACAAAATTTAACGGCTGAACTAACATTCTTTCAAAAGTTATGGAGCTTTTAAAAAAGGTCTAAAATGAAAATATTCTAATTTATGTTCTATTCTAACGCCGAAATATTCAATTAAACTATAATGTTTTATATATCATTGCAAAGATAATTTTATGTAGTTTTTTTCGTCCTCAGACCATTTTTCTGTATCTCTTACCGTTTTTTAAATAATCGCAAAAAAACGAAAAAATGCCCCCCTTTCCCCCCTTTTTTAAAGGTTGCGGCACTTTTTTTAGGTTGCAAAGTTCATATTCGGAATCAGCGCCCCATAATACATAAAGAAACAGTGAGAAAAAAACTTCTGTATTTTTTTCACGGAATGGTACTAAATCGACACGATATTACTGAACTATTATCCACCCCGACTGTCTGGTTTTCTTCTATTCGTTCACCAATTTGTTACTGATAATGGGGTAAAGAATATTTTTTGATAAGCATTACCCCCTGGCGTGAGTGACTGTGTTTCTCAAACCATATACGTCTATCAGACGTAGCCTGTGATCCGCACTACTTTTTTTTCTGTTCGTCTAAGATTTTTCTTACCCGGAGTTACATTTTTGGTTGATTTAGGTTACTTATTGTATGTAACAAATATTAAAATGTACTAATGAATGGGATTTTCGGAAACTGATTTTCTGGAAATTGTTGTTGTAACTGTATAAAATGACAACAACAGGAATTCAAATGGTGACGGACTTTTATTCTTTGTGATATAATTATTATTGAGTAAATACCTATTTTTTTAAAAAGAGATGCTAAAGTACTCGTATTTTTGTATTTCAAAGTTATTGAACTAAAATGTAGAAGCGACATATTATTATTTTTTTTTTGTTAAATCCGAAAAAGTGCGCATAAAAATTGTAATATTAGAAAAAATTTTGTTTGTATTCTAAAACTATTATTTTTTATTTTAAAAACAATTTTTAAAATATTTACATACGTAGCAATCGTTCTTTTTCTAGTGAAGATTATTTGAAAAATAGCCAAAAATGAATAATATGTAATTAATTATTTTTTATATTATAACTATGTTTTTATTTTTATTTTGCTAAAATAATGAAAAGACCATGGTTAATCATTTGCTAAACCAAAACATTGAATAAAGCAGAAAAAAATAAGAAAATAAAACAATTTCCCTCATATACGTCTGTCAGACGTACCTGTGATCACAACTGATTTTTATAGCCTGTGACGCAACGGGTTAAGAAACATTTTGAACAAATTTTCGTGAAAATAAAGAGAGAAAGAAAGCAATAAATTAAACCGTCAGAACAATTTTTGAACAGAAAAAAATACTCCGATATACTATGCTTCACAAAAAATTGTTCAACTGCTTGGATAATAATAGTTTTTGACAGGATCTTAATATTTTACCGTTGAATCGCGTTTGTGTAAAATTTTTTCCCAAATGTGAGGGAACACAATATTTTATAGAGCAAAGTGGTTGAAAACGTTAATACGAATCGTATTATTGGATCAACCGAAATATTTTCTATAAAATCGTTCAGTCAAGGCTCCCGCAATTTTTTCCGTCAATAATTTTTTTAAATCACTTTTAAGCCGGCTTCACACTGTCCGGAGTTTGCCCGGCACAAAAGATCGGTCCAAGATTGATACTTTAGATTCGCCCAACTACACTACTAGCAATTTGCCAAATACCGAACAAACAGCAAAATTTAATTCCCCTACATCGCCCCTGTCCCTCGCAAGCGTGTGTTTTAACGCTTTTAGGGAAATGAGGCTGCATCACTGGCGGCTCTTCAGGTGAAGTAGGTGAAGAGCCCCTTCACTACAAAATGTAATTGAAAATTTCCTCTAATACTATTATTTTAAAAATATTAAAAAGTAGCTTCAAACAATAAACAATTCCTCAATAAAAGACCATAATCAAAATGTACATAAAATACATATTTTGTATATCACAAACCGAAATTTTTCTACTTCAAATTCTGTGCCCTTGCACAGCAAAATTTCTCCTATCCATAGAATGATTAACAAGTGAAGAGGTAATCGTGTCACAGCTCCACCTCTTCACTTCAGATACACGATTCTACTGCAACAATGTATTCAGCACGAAATGTGTACACTGGATTTTCTTAGCAAGTAAATAGCTTTTTGCCTGGTATGTACCTCATCTTCACTTCCGTATTGTATGAGGTGATTCTTCGCGATTTCTCTTGTGTTTTTAGTTGATCTCTCTAGTTCCTGTCAACCCCTTGTGGGGCATAGGGCATTAACTACGCCTACTCTCCACCTCGTTCTGTTTTGCGCCAACGGCGCTAGCTGTGACCATGTAAGATTTAGCGTTTTCGCCTCGCTTGTTACCGATCTTCTCCATGTGTTCCTGGGCCGTCCAACACGACGTCTTGCTCCGGAATCCTGTGGATTCCAGTTCAGGGCCTTTTTTGCGATGTTATTGGGCCCTCTTCGGAAGGTGTGACCTATCCATTGCCACTTAAGTCTTTTGATCGAAGTGCCTATCCTTTCTTGGCCAGTTTTAATGAGGAGTTCCTCGTTCGAAATGATCTCCGGCCAACGAATATGTAGGATGCGCCGTAGACACTGATTTACAAAAGTTTGCAACTTATCAGTAATCTCTTTAGTCACCTTCCAGGTTGAACAGCCAGATAGCAGCACGGATTTCACATTGGAATTGAAGACTCGAAGTTTGGTGCGTCTGGAAATATTGTTGTTTAGCCAGAAAGGAGTCAAATTGAAGAAAGCCGCCCTAGCCTTGTTAATCCGTGATTTTACATCAGCATCCGCTCCACCATCTGCTGTAACTACGCTCCCGAGATAGCAAAATTCATCAACTTTTTCGACTGCCTGTCCCGAAATACAAATTCCGCTTTGCCCCCCCTGGATATGTGCTCAAAACTTAGTCTTGGCAGCATTGATTTTCAGCCCCGCATAACGACTTGCGCAATTAAGAGCTTCTGTCATTTGAGCGACATCATCCGTATTAGTTGATAGAAGACAAATGTCGTCAGCGTAGTCAAGATGTTGAAGGTGATCAAACAATTTCCATCTGATACCTTTGTTACGATGTAATTGAAGTGCGGAGCCGAGTACATCACTAATGACAATAAGGAAGAGAATAGGTGACAAAATGCAGCCTTGTCTCACTCCACTGTGCACCTCAAAAGGATCTGAAAGCTTGCCCTTATGCAAGACGTGACATTGGGCTCCATTGTAGGATTCCTTAATGAT
The DNA here is from genome assembly GCA_949715475.1 of Microchrysa polita. NCBI lineage: Eukaryota > Metazoa > Arthropoda > Insecta > Diptera > Stratiomyidae > Microchrysa > Microchrysa polita. Next base: position 83,762,705 of record OX454419.1, on the reverse strand, counting down.
GGAGATTATCTTATCTGGAATATTTCGTCTTCGTAAGGCATCCCAGATGTACTGACGATCAACACTATCGAAGGCTTTTTCAAAGTCGATGAACATGAGATGTAATGGGGATCTCCACTCCGCGGATTGCTCGATGATAATACGGAGGGTGTTAATGTGGTCGCTACAGGAGAACCCTTCGCGAAAGCCAGCCTGTTCATCGTTCAATGTGCTATCGACTTTTTCCTTGATTCGTCCTAAAACAATCTTAGCCATCAACTTGGAAATTGCAGGAAGTAGGCAGATCCCACGCCAATTATTACAATTCTTCAGGTCACCTTTCTTCGGAATTTTAATAATTAGGCCCTTTTTCCACTCACTGGGAAGAGTTTCAGTTTCCCAACACTCTCGGATTAAGGGAAGAAGAATATCCGCTGTAGCGTTAATATCCGCTTTTAAAAATTCTGACGGAATTCCATCAATCCCCGGGGCTTTACCGGCGTCTATTGATTTGATAGCGTCTGTTAGTTCCTTTTTGGATGGTGGACCGGAACTAATGCCGTCTATTTGAGGGACGTCTTCTGCTGGCAACGAAGATACACTTGCAGGCCCGAAAGTGTTATTCAGGACCTCTAAAAAGTGTTCTCTCCATCTTTCTAGCTGTTGTTCTTCGGTAACGAGCAGAACACCTTCCTTATCTTTCACAGGATGTTCCGTTAATAAAGATCTGCCAGTTAATGGCTTAATAAGTTTGAAGAGTGTTCCACTGTCACCGCGGAGAGCCGCATCCTCTGCCTCCTTCGCAAGTGCGTTGATATTGTTACGCTTATCACGTCTTACACTCCTCTGAACGCCTTTTTGGAGCGAACGGTATTCAGCTCTGTATCGTTCTTTAGCTGAGTCGTCAGCAGCTGAGTTAATCTGCTCCTTAACTCTCTTAAGTGCTGAGATAAGAGACCAAGTAGAGTCGCTAATAAATGGTCTCCTACCGCGATCCAATCGTCCTAAAATTTCTTCGCCACATGCAATAAATGAATCCTCAGCGACTTTCCATCTATCTTCAATTGTCGGATTCTCATTTTGTGGTGGTGCATTAGCTTTTTCGTGCAAAGCGGTGGAGAACGCACGCTTGGTTGATGGAACTTTAAGCTTCTGCACATTATACCTAGGGCAAATATTTGCACGGTTAGGACGCTGGATTGCTGCCGTTCGTAAGCGCATTTTTGCGATGACAAGATGGTGGTCACTGCCAATATTAGCACCACGTTTCGCCCTAACGTCCAGGACACAGTTTCTCCACGTTTTGGAAACAGCAATATGGTCTATCTGGTTCTCAGTTCTGCCATTTGGAGAAGTCCAGGTTGATAAGTGGCAATCTTTGTGTTTAAACAGAGTCCCACCAATGACGAGCTGACGAGAGTTACAAAACTCTATAAACATCTCGCCATTCTGGTTTCTGTCGCCTAACCCATGATTTCCCATAAGATGTTCCAATCTTTGGTTATCTGAACCGACTTTAGCGTTGAGATCCCCCATTATGATTTTAATGTCACCTCTGGGAGCCCTATCAAAGGTGTCGCCAAGTCGTTGGTAGAAGACGTCTTTATCAGCTTGATCAGCTGGTTCGGTTGGTGCGTAACACTGAATTATCGTGATATTTTTAGTTGATGCAGAATTTTATTTGTGGATAATTTGGAAATTGATAAATTGTTTTGGATGTACAAATTAGTTTGGTTGAGTTATGCAAGTCAATGAAATGACAAAGATAGTATTTTGCCTTTGTAAAACAAAAGGTTTGAGAGTATCATTTACATTATATCGATCCTTGTTTGTAATGGTCACTTCACCTACTTTTGGAGCCACGAGCCGCCACTGGGCTGCATTGAGCACTACTACTATATCAGAAGCACTGAAATTGCGCCGTCGTTTAACAATTGTTGCGTTTATATTCCAGCAATTAAGAGGCGAAGTACTTTGCATTGGAAAATAGAGTTTGGACCATTTTTTTTTTAATTTCATTGTTGTGGTGTTGTGCAATATAGTAATGGGGCCAATCGTAAGATCAAGAAAATATACATACCAGGATAGAGCATGTTGTGATACTACCGTACAAATGGACTATCGAAAAGGTAACAAATTCTCGCTTTTCCTTCTCTTTCTATCCAAACATATGTTTTCTAGTCTGGTTGTCATCCTAGTACATTGGTTGTGTTGCATTTTAGTCTCGCACAAAGGAGTAGGGTAAAAGTATGATTGAAAGGGCTCATTCGTATAAATGAACATGAATCGTTAGTTCAGCACAAAGATTGCCTAAAAGAAATTTTGTTTTGAAGAATATATTGATTATGTGACTGCCACGTGCTATTAAAGCGATTTAAAATATAAATACTAAATTACACTGACTCCCAATATAATAATGTCCACGCCGCTGCCATTATGAATTAGATAGCAAATGGTTACCCATTTTTTGGTCTATGACTCTATCCTTATATTTTCTTGGGCCAGTCCAATCTATAGGATTTCGCAACAGGACACCATGTTCATATGCGCGTATAAAACAATGAGGAAGCTGCTTACTTTTTCAGAAGGCGAAATCTGAACTGAACTGAACTGATGGGTACAGTAAGCCAAAAAAATATTCGTACGCTATGAACGATATACAGTAAAAACTCGTTGGAATGTCCTTGTACACGCGCAAGTGAACATGGTTGTCTGTTACTTTATACACATTTTTGGAGTACTTAGAAGAAAGTCGCGCTACAGTAAGCTTCCACCTGGAAGTCCGTAGTAGTAGCTTAAAAACGAAGGTGTGTGACCCCGGCTGAAACATTCCGTTATCAGGTTGTTCAAATTGTGGCGTAAAAGGCGTGTAGTGAAATATTACAAAAGCAACATACCATATTCACATGCGACATGCGGGTAAATTTTCTATCTTCTTTGATGTTCCGCGTGCGAATAATTTGTCGACTTACGTCCATTAAGTTAACTCCGCCTTTAAAAAAAAACTGCAGTGTCGAAAAGAAAAATTGACACTCTAATAGTCTAAGAAAAATGGCATATTTGGTCGGCAAAAATCCTACATCGGAAATTTTTTTGGATTATGGTTGGGAATGGTCCCCAGATTATGGCATTAAAAGTCCCAACCGATCGGGGGTCCGCAACAGGGGGGCATTTTTTCGGTTTCTTGCGATTATTTAAAAAACGGTAAGAGATACAGAAAAATAGTCTGAGGACGAAGAAAACTAGATAAAATTAACTTTACAATGATATATAACACATTAGAGTTTAATTGAATATTTCGGCGTTAGACTAGAACATAAATTAGAATATTTTCATTTTAGACCTTTTTTAAAAGCTCCATAACTTTTGAAAGAATGCTAGTACAGCCGTAAAATTTTGTACAAGTATTCGCAATAAGTTCAAGATCATTTTAAGGTAAACATTGAGTCGCTCTGATCAAGGACCCCCATTATCCCCCCATTTAAATTTTTCAAAACGGCATATCCATAACTTCCCCCAAAATTGGAGCAGCGTGCTAAATTTTGGTTTGTTGGGATTGTAGGTCATAGTGACCCACCAAAAATCAGCTCATTTGGATAAAAACTAAGGGTATCTCCCATACAAAGTGACCCATCAGCAGTTTGTTCTACATACTACTCATTTCATAAACTGTAGAACAAAGTTGTCCCCCTTTTTTTTTAAGGTTGCGGACCCCCAATCGGTTGGGATTTTTTATGCCATCATCTCCGGACCATCCCCAACCATAATCAAAAAAAAATTTCCTATGTAGGATTTTTGCCGTTCGATGGCCATATTTTGGTCCAATTTTCTTAGACTATAATCTCCTTTGTGAAATAGTTTTGGACTATGATTCGGTTCCGAAAAATGGTAGTGGCCTGAACCCCATAGTCATTTGCGACGTTTGCAAAATAATTCGTTTGCAGCCTTTCAGATTATGCGACGAGAGTATCTTGCATTAATATTTATTTAAAAAAGACCGGAAATCCTATATTTGGTGAGGAAATAGTAGTAGTAGTAGTAGTAGTAGTTCCCATCTCATTTACTTTTTCAAGCTTTACTGATGAACGCGTTTGTTTCACACCACATCACAAACTAATTTTTGCCTATTTAAAACCACCTTCCTGTCCAAAGTTGATTTACGTTAACAAATTTGGGCCTCTTTATTATACCCTTCACTCGTAGAGTAAAGGGTATATTAACTTTGTCATGAAGTTTGTAACGCATTGAAGGAAGCATCTCCGACCATATAAAATATGTATATATATGATCAGCATGACGAGCTGAGTCGATTGGGCGATGTCCGTCTGTCTGTCTGTCCGTCTGTCCGTCTGTCTGTCTGTTGCTACGCGTTTTACTCGGCCAGTTTAAAAGCTATCGAGCTGAAATTTTGCACACATGCTTCTTTTTATTGCAGGCAGGTTGTATGTTCGAATCGCTAAAATCGGACCGTGGGGTCATGGGGCTGCCATACAAACCTAACTCCCCAATTTGGTTTTTCTAAGAAAAACTTTTTCATGCGTGCATCCACTTCATCCAAATTTCACACAAATGTGTTTCTATTGATAGGACAAAACATATGTAAGAATGGATCAAATCGGACTATGGGGTCATGGGGCTGCCATACAAACTTAACCGCCCAAATTAGGTTCTTCTAAGAAAAATTTTTCATTTGTGCACCAATTTCAACCAAAAAATCATACAAATGTGTTTCTATTGATGCCACAAAACATATGTAAGAATGGTTGGAATCGGACTGTGGGGTCATGGGGCTGTCAAACAAACCCAACCCCCAAATTGAGTTTTTCTAAGAAAAACTTTTTGATTTGTGCACCAATTTCAATCAAACCTCATAAAAGTGCATTTCAATTGATGCCACAAAACATATGTAAAAATGAATGGTCAATGGGGTCATGGGGCTATCATACAAACCCAACCTCCCAAATTGAGTTCTTCTACGAAAAACTTTTTTTATTTGTGCATAACTTTCAACCAAAACTCGTAAAAGTGCATCTCTATTGATGCCATAAGACATGTGTAAAAATGAATGGAATCGGTCTATGGGGTCATGGGGCTACCATACAAACCCAGCCCCCCATTTTAGATCTTCTAAGAAACATTTGTTCCACACCAATTTCAAAAAAACTCAATGCGTCCTTGTCAAAACTCCCGCATCCCCCCAATAAAGTTTTCTGAGTAAATATTTTTATTTTCCCACTTAACCAAAAATACACAAATATTGTTTTATCGACGCCACAGAAGGAAAAGAATGGAGGAGGATTGAACACAAGTCATATGTTCGCCCAAAAAAAACTTTTAGCCCGATGAGAGTGAAGGGTATTCAAATTTCGGCCGCGCCCGAAATTAGCCTCGGTCTCGTTTTTTCTTTAAAATTTGTAAATTCCTTTGAAGTATATCTTCGAAAAAAATGCATTTTCCAGGATCCTTAGGTCTTTAGTGATTTACAGCCATATTTAAAAAAAAAAAATGTTTGTGTAATCAAATTTTGAAAATACTCGTTAATTTCCGTAGACGTTTCCGCATTTTTGATCCTACGGCTTAAACTGAAAGACAGTGATATTTGGCCTAGGCCAGGCTTTGAGTTTGACACCCCTCTCATAGAGCTTGGTAGGGGCGGAAAAATGTCAACAGCCTACTAGCGGCAAATGTGTAAATCCGCCACTGCCGCCTTTAAAAAAAACCTGATTGGGACATGCAGTGTCGAAAAGAAAAAAATTGACACTCTAAGGCAGGGGTGTCAAACTCAAAACCTGGCTCGGGCCAAATATCACTGTCTTCAAGATTGAGCTGGCCGCAGAATACAAATTTTATGAATAACTATGTTTCGAAATTTTATTAAAGAATACTACTTTTAAAATAATGAGTATAAATCTGGTCACTAATGATCTTTTGAAAAAGTTCTTCAACAAATTTAGAGACTTTAGATAAAAAGTTAAAACGCAAAAATTTACAGAATTGTAGACAGCTGATCAGAACATTGTAGCACCCATCATCCAGAAACAACTAGATTGCCCAAAACAACCTTGGTAGCCAAAATTATTAGGCTGACATAAATTAAATTCAGACACAAAAGTGGTTAAAAAGAGACAAAAAAAACTTTAGGTGTTGTTTTGTGAAGTAAACGCATGCACCAGTAAAACTTAATAAGCCGAAAGCTAAAAAATCGGCAATAAGCTAAAATTGTTATGTTTAAGAAAGTTCATATTCGGGTGATCTCCTCACCAAATTCAGGATCTCTGGGTTTTTAAAGCTTGGCCTCCTATTCAAATAAATCTCAATCCAAGATGTTCATGCCCTACAACCTGAAAAATACGAACGCGTATGCAAACGTGGCAGATAACTAGCAGGCAAAGCCAAAAACTTATTTCTTAACCGAATTTTGGGACAAAACAATTTCACAAAGGGGCTTAATATGTTTCTGCACAAAAGAGGCCATCTTAAACAAAATCTGCCTCAAATAACCGTCAGCAAATCATTTGTACAACAGAGACAGAATATTTCTCAAATGCAGAATTTATGCTTGCATAGCCACCGATTTGTTAACGAGATTTAGTCAATTTCTTAGTTCAACACGTCCAATTTTTTTTTATTTTCACACTTTGGTACACATTATGTTTTTTTCTCGACCTGGCCGCGGGCCGCACAAAACTGCGAGAAGGGCCACATGCGGCCCGCGGGCCGCGAGTTTGACATGTCTGCTCTAAGGCTTATTCAATTTTTAACTTAAATATACAAATATTTAAGTTAAAAATTGAATAAGCTATGAAGTTAGGGAGTATTTTTTGGATTAGAGAATAACGTTCTCTTAGGGTTTAAACCCTCCTTCTTTTGTATACCTAAATTTCGATCATGCGAGTTGTTTGCTACTAAGATAAGAGGTCACTAAATAATTCTAAATTGAAGCTAAGTATCAATTGAATAAAAATATAGACCCATTGTTAACATTTTAACGTTAATATTGGAGAAAATTTAGGTGAGCATTTTTGCAGCACTGCATGTATGTAAATATGTAGTTAGAAAACATACACGCGAATGAATATGGCAACCTGGTACATTGGTGGAATGTTCAACCTGATTGAAATATCTGGAGTACCTGAAAACGTGTATTGGCATGCATGTCCGGAACCACTAAAAAAAAACGATCTAAATTTTAAGTTAATCTTATTATTATCATTGTTATGTTTTCCATTGGAAATTTTCAAAAATTGAGGTTGAGGCCCGAAGAATATATTCCAACGCGCATTGCTCTACAAAATTTTGAGTCCTAACTATCATCGTTTGGAAGTTAGAGTCGCCCACAATGTAAATATACCGTTGGAAAGCCAACATGTTGAACCAACTTTGCAGAGTTGTAAGTATAAAGCACCGTTATGAAATTAATGTTTAAATTTTCGATGAAAAATGTATTTTAAAATTTCTATTGAGTTTGTGTAACTGTATCTTGAAAGTGGCGATAATTTTGGAAACAGAAAAAAACTTCAGTTTTTGTGAAATTTTATGTAGTTTCTGAAACTGAAATCAAATCTTGGATTAAGTCATCACGCGAGGGCGGCAAATTATGATTTTGCATGACAAGTCACGATTTTCGATGACTTTCACAAAAAGAGCGATAACAAGGTAACGGTAAAAAAAAATTCCGATTGTATTGGCAATTTTCTTGCTGAAACAAGTTGTGCTATCAACCCTTCCAGTATTGACCACCTAATGCGGGAGCGGGACACCCTGTATATGCGCGAAAATAACATAATTTGAGTAAAAACATAAACAATTCTTAAAACTTGCAAAATTCGAAAATGGTGACGCCTAGACTTTTGAAAATATCCGATTGATCGGTCCTGAAAACAAAAACAAGATACCTACATAGGCTGTTCACACATGGTCGCAAAATCTAGGTAGATTATGAAATCTCGCATGCTGTTCACACTATGGTCTTAATCTTGTTCCACGATTTGACAGTACAGTAGAGTCCGTCTTAATTGCTACTCCCTCCGACAATTTCATGCACGACTGAAACTGTTATTTAAATTAATTTGTTGCAACCAGAAGTGGAATCTATCTTATAGAAACATATGTCAATGATTTATGTTCGTAAAAAAGTGAAAAAAATCAGACTTGTGTACAAAACCGTGGACAGAGCGAAAAATTCGTTAGACGGCCTCGACTGTAGTATTGACATTTTTTGTCAAAGGCGTACTCGCCACACTTCACCACGATTTTTGTAGAGATTTATAATCTCGGTACAAAATTTTGATAGAAAGACTTTAGCCTAAGTTGTGGACAATCTCAAGATTTTTTATTGAAGTCTGTAGAAAGCTATATTTTCATTTTAATAAAATATCTGCGTATTTTTGGCCAGAAGTTTTTGGTTTCTGCACCACTGTACGCCTGAGGGCGAAGGGGTCCGCCAGGGGAATTATACTGCACTAACAAAACCGCTTTAGACGATATTTGGATTTGCCTCTGTTAGCTAAATCCTGTTAGGGGGGAATCCAAAGTTTCGTTCGCAGTGTAAACAAATCTCAAAAACTGTCAAACAAATCAGTCTTTAACCTCAGAGTTCAAATGAGTAAGCAAAACAATACATACCGAATTTCATTTTATTGTCAGCAAACTTCGTCAGTTTAATCGACCAGATTAGAAGCTTATGATATCATTCGAAACGAATGGAATATTTATTGCATTTCTAATTGAACGTATCTCAGGAGTCCTTTCTACCAGACCATTTGAATGAAAGACGAAACTATCAGCATCACTGATTGCATTCAAATACTCAAAATGCACTCCTGGCACTTCTTCCAAGCAATTTCACTCTGCTCTCTGCTCAAAACTCTGAATAGACTCTGCCATGAACTTTGCAGGTTATCTTGAACTTTGAATGACCGTGGCACGATTTGTTTTAAGCTCAGAGATTCTGTCGACTGCGCGCCACTATAAATCGTCCTCCGGCAATGTTTCTCTGTCCGGTGTGTCCACAATACAGTACGAATGCAATTAAAATTTCTTCACGATTCCGAACAACAATTCACCGGAGTCACATTCAGTGCCCGTTCATTAGGTCAAGAGTCCTGTGACTTTCTTTGCTTGTATTTCGGTGTGTTTTGTCAGGACACGATAAAATGAAAAATTCAGAGTCGTACGACCGAGAAAAACCAAAAAAAAAACATTTCTAATAAAATGGGTCATGTCATGTCGTTTGAATGGCTATGTGTCTACCTCACTACTACATACGATCATTTTCGAGATGTAACGTCCGCAGTTTGCAATCAATTTAAAGCTGGACATATCCAGATCCACGAGAAAGGAATTAGAAACTTTTATTGACATTTTCTTCTATTCTATCTACTCTATCTGCATGCCGTACCAATTGTGAGAGGGGTAGGGTAGGGCGTGATGGCGTGATATTACCATGTCAAGGCTTGCGCCGCGACGCTATCTACATTGCAAACGAATTGTGGACTTTTAGCTGCAATCTGATTCCTATCTGCACTGCTCTTTTTTCTTTGTATGTTAATCGATCTCAGGTCTCTAGATTACTAACATCGTACAATCGGACTCCACCGCCTAATAAATATACTATGCACCCCCGAACTATTATGGAATAATACACGAGTATTGAGCTATGGACCACACTGACTTTCAAATGACGAAAATGCGTAATTATTACATAAATTGGCTATCATCAGTACATTTCCCCAATTATTAAATTGAAAATTCCAAAAACTAAAAAGCATATGTGTCACTCTAATTTGAAATTTTCATCATCGTGACGCATTTTCATTATAATGATTTTGCTGTCTGTCCAGCCCTTATTTGTATTCATTACTACTCAAATGCTGTAATGAACGGACAGCTTTAAGCTAACCTTCGTCATTTATGTCAGTTTGCTTTTAGACTGGTTGACCTTATGTTCTCTGATGTTGGAAATGCAATTTGAAAAGCTGAAAATTTCCAACCAGCACTTGCACCATTTGGGGTGGTCACTTTTGTGGCCGAAATGTGTTTGTTGGAATTTAGAGAATTTCGTTTGTGAATGCTGCAGGATATTAAATGTGGCGAATGTGGCGGGAAAACAATTAAATAAAATTTTTAATAGAATTTAAACTTTCGATATGTTATCTGGGGAAATGGGATTTTATTGTAGCATGCTCGTATATATACAGGGTGCTGCAGAATTTGACTTATACTTTCATCGAATTGGAATGAAATAAATAAATAACGCGACAATGGAATATTGAACCTAGGTCGCAGATGTTTGTTTTTTGCTGTTCGCTAGCTATTAAACAGCGTGTTAAAAATTTCCTTAAATTTCCGTAAAAGGCATGTTCTGCTATCCGCTCTAATATGGGGAACTTTTGTGTTTCCGATATTTTCCGCTATATGGCGGACGGTAAGATAAGTGTCGCTAGCGTCGATAACAAGAACACGAAAATTCTTCTTGCGAAGCTGATAGCGTAATGTTCCATTTTGTCTATGGGTGCTTTTCTGCCCTGATTTCATGGCGGCACATAACCATACAGAATAGTGTCGAATATGTGCTGATTATGATAAATACACCCTTCGTCCGTTTGTGAAGGGTGGTTGCACAGTTTTTCCAATTAAAACTTGGCGTCGTATCCAATTTCCTGGTGGTTGTTCGGATGTGTGGTGTCGTGCATGGTAAATAGTGGAATCATTCCTACGAGCTACGGCATCTGCATTTCTCCGTCAGATTGGTTGATCTGCTTGGTGGTTTTCTGTCGAGCGAATCATTTTTCATTTTCAGTCCGGCATATTGTGGTTCTCAAGGTGGTGAATCCCCGGAACCAAACCTCCAGGCCAACCGATTTGTATGCCGCATTCACGGCTCGTAGCCAATTGTGAAAAATGCCAATTTGATGACGAGTTCGATCACTCGGAAGAGTAAGGCATATTATGTAGGACCGGACGGAATTGGGACACTAGCAATCAGCCAAAAAATTGTGGTTGAAAGGGTTAATATATGTGTCAAAGGGTAATATATGTGTATACAGAAGACAAGGAATTCGGGTCGCATCTTTAATTTAATCCAATTTTAGTGAAGTGTTCATAAATTCTTGTACATTATTCTTAGAAATTAATTCTGCCTAATTCCTCTAAAGCCAAGCTTGAGCGAGGAGTTTATTAAACTTAAGGTGAATTACTAAGTAGTGTTAGTCACACCATTTATAACTCAACAACGGCTTAACCGATTTCCATGATTTTGGAAAATTTTTTGATTTTTTTTATTAGGCTCCGGCCGGAATAGCATAACCATTGAAATAAGCAGAAAAGGAACATTACGCTATCAGCTTCGCAAGAAGAATTTTCTTGTTCTTGTTATCGACACTAGCGACACTTATCTTACCGTCCGCCATATAGCGGACATATAGCGGAAAATATCGGAAACACAAAAGTTCCCCCAATGAGAGCGGATAGCAGAACATGCCTTTGTTTTTCGTATATTTCTTTCTGTATTCCTTGAACGAATTGCCAGATTTCAGGCAACTGATGCCAAGGGATTGGTGTACACCCAGAATAACTGTTGAAATATGCGAAAATCCACAAAGAAGCTTAATATGTAACGGGTGGTCCAACTAGAATGCACGATATTAATTGAGTGTCACACCATAACGGTAAGTTTCCCGCCCAACTTTATTAGACATTTCTTTGCTTCAATTGAGCAGCGCGTTAAGGTCGTTGAAGCCTTTTACGAAAATGGACGTTCAAATCAAAATGCTTTTCGTGCACTTTGTAATTTGTTTTTTTGTCAACTTAGTCGACCAAATAACGAACTTTTTGTGGCCAGAAATCGAAGATATGGACCTGGACGATATGTGGTTCCAACAGGATGGGACCAGTTGCCATAGAGCCAACGAAACAATGGCTCTTTTGCATGAGAAATTCAATGGCCGTGTTATCTCTCGTCTTGGCGATGTTAATTGGCCGCCACCATCATGTGATTTGACACCGTTGGACTTCTTTCTCTGAGGATATTTTAAAGAAAAAGTGTACGTCAATAAGCCAAAAACAAATCAAGAGCTAAATGATGAGATAATTCAGCACATAACGATATTCAACCTCAATTATGTCTCAGATTCATTGAAAATATGGACCATCGGATAGAAGTATGCCACGGTAGCCATGATGAGCATTTGGCCGATATTATTTCACGCTTAATTGCCATAGATGCTTCTATCATAATAAAAAAAAAATTAGATAATTCTCTAAAAAAAATTTTGTTTTATTAACAATTAACTTCGTGCACTCACGTTGGACCACCCTTTATATAAAGTTCAACTGTACACTGTAAGTCTTTTTCAACTAGAATCCAGCAATTCACAACTAGGTTTTAGCTCCTAGATTTTCTAAAATGTAGTGAAAAAAATATTGCTGGAAATCTAGTTAAATTTATTAATGGAAATCTAGTTTGCATAAATGGATATCTAGGACAAATAACTAGAATTCTGTTTAACAGTCAAACTGGATTTCTAGTGAGAAGAATGTGGTTCCAGTCAGATTCACTAGAACTACTCTTTAATAGTACTAGATAATCTAGTAAATCGTACTAGATTCATTTGAAATTTACTAGACGATCTAGATAATGTGAAATTGTGTTTTTTTTTCTTTTTTTCGTGTAATTTTATTTTATTTAATGGCTCTCAGAACTATATTTGAGGTGTAACAAGCTGATCTGAAAATATAATGACAAATAAAGAAAACTTATTCAGTAAAATTTATTTTATTTTTATACTTTTAGGTGGCTGATGTACAAAATTAGCGAGGGTCTAAAAATATTAATTAATTTTATTATAGAGTAAGCCTTAGATACATCCATATGATTCTCAGACTCTCTGGCACTTGAAATTGGGGACTTCAGCCTTCCACATTCCCCTGCCCTAAAAAGAGCAATTGTACTTGCCATTAGATTTCTTCAATTTATGAATACTATGTACGCGAGACCCACAGTAACTACGGCCGACTGCAACACCAACAGCAAAAATGACGCCACGGATAATTGTGCTGCTTCCATATTCTCTCTGTTGTTTCAACCTTTTGCTGCGTTGGTTTGTTTGTTTTTTTTCCAAATATCCGAAGAGCAAAAAGAAAAAGAAACAAATTAAATAGAAACAATTCAAGCAATAATTTTAGTTAACTTAACTACTTACCGGAAATACAAAATTTCAAAGACAAGATACAATTGTCAAAACGCAAAGCAGCCAGTTTGTCGAACGATTAAAGACGAACTATTGAACATCTAAGATGAAAACGAGGTATGCACGTACATACTTAGAATTCCAAACTACTTTCTAGCAGAATTTAATAACTTTCCAGTAATAATTGCTGATATTCTGGGAACATGTTATGTTTTACGAGAAATCTAGTGGAATTTCACTAGATAGCTAGGAATTATAGGTGATTCAGTTGATTTTACTACCAATGAAGTAAAATCGTTAGAGTTATACTTTTTCAGATTTCCTAGATTTCCAGTATTTTTTTCCACTAGAACTAGCCTAGTAATAAATTACTGGAAAAAAGACTTACTGTGTACGTGTGTTCATAATGCATATAATGCATATCCTCCTAAACTGCTGGACCGATTTGGCTGAAATTTGGTTTGTAGGATAGGCCTCTACAACCGTGCAAGTTAGGCAACGAAGATTTCCTCAACGAGCGAGCAGCGGGATGCGCTTGCTGTAGCTCAGTAGCCGGAGAAAAGGGATATCGCATGCCTGCGGGATCAAAACACAACCTGTTGGTTAAAATGGGGAAAATTAACGCGAAAAAGAAATGAGGGCGCCCCCTTCAATAAAAAACTCGAGTGTTCTTCACCACATCACCCTATTATTCGCCCTGTGATGAAGTTAAGGCTGTTGCTAGAAATCGGGGTGGAGGACAACCAAACTAAAGGTGGGCATCACAAAGACAGCGTACAATCAAGCCGCATCGAGCATAAAACGCGATTTGGGCGGCTTACGTGTAAATAAAAAACCCGGTTCTCCGGTTCACCATTGTTTCACTCACATTACAACATAAGACAATGACACATATTGTATACTTATCGTGTGATGAGGGTATATATTTCAAAAAATTTTGTTGGCGGAAATGAATTATACGAGGATAGTCTGATAAGTACCCACAGCCTCCCCGCCTGATGGTGTCAGTATCGCAAGAGTAATTTACTATCGTATAGTACATTCTTCTAGAGTCTAGACGGCAACTGCCCAAAATTCACCCGGATCAGACTCGTAGTTTTGCTTTGGCCACGTGTGAAAACTGGAGTGTCCGCCGATTTTAGAAAAATGGAAAAAGAGCAATATCCGGTGATTCGATTCTTGTTTTTGGAAGGGAAATCGCGCAGCGAAATCAAAAAGCGTTTGGATGCTGTGTACGGTGACTCTTCTCCTTCGATGGCGACCGTTAAAAATTGGTTTAACGAGTTTCAACGTGGTCGCACGTCAGTTTTTGATGAGCCACGTCCAGGTGCCCCGAAAACGGTTAGCACGCAGGATAACGTGACAAAAATCCACAATCTCGTATTGACAGACCGCCGATTGAAGGTGCAAGAGATAGCTGAGACAGTAGGCATTTTAAAAGATCGCGTGGGTCATATCCTGCATGAAATTTTAGGCATGAGAAAGCTGTCAGCGCGAACTGTACCGCGTTTGCTTACTCCGGACAACAAGCGCAACGGTGAGACCACTTCAAAGCAGTGTTTGACGCTGTTTAAGCGCAATCCGAAGGAGTTTCTGCGTCGTTTCGTGACAGTCGACGAAACTTGGATACATTGTTACATACCAGAGACCAAGGAACAGTCGAAACAGTGGACTTCAGCCGGCGAACGTGCTCCGAAGAAGGCGAAGACTGCTCCATCGGCCGGAAAGGTGATGGCCAGCGTTTTCTGGGATTCACAAGGTTTGATCCACATCGGCTACCTGCAGAAGGGCAACACGGTCACAGAGCTGTACTATGCCGAATTATTGGGCCGATCGATTCGACGCCGAATTGAAGAAAAAACGGCCCCACTTGGCAAAGAAAAAAATTCTCTTCCACCATAATAACGCACCGGATCACACCTCCGCCCGGCAACGCCAAACTGGTCGAATTGGGCTACGAACTGCTGCCCCATCCACCGTATTCTCCAGATTTCGCCCCGAGTGACTTCTTTTTGTTTCCAAACTTGGAAAAGTCAGTCGCCGGGCAGAAATTTCAGTCGAATGAGGAGGTCATCGCCGCCACGGAGGCCCACTTTGCAGGCCTCACTCAAACGACTGTCAACTAAAAACTGCGCGTCCAAAATGGCCCAATCTTTGGTGAGTAACTGTTAAAAGATGCACAACTACATTCACTAGCTTTTATTGACGAGTGGCACCATCTTTGAGTTGAGGTCGGAAACTTTTCGGATCACCCTCGTAGTGGGGCGACGTAGAGCACGCCTATCTGTCTCAGTTCGAAAGTTAGAGCCGTTCAAAGTCGCGACCCAAGACGGCTGTAGATCCATAGGATGTTTATGTAGGGGGTCTATTTTTTACAATTAGCTAGACATTTTTTTCCAGTGAAAATAAAAACGTTTGAATGGGCTGAGGCTGAGGCAGAGCACGGTACGGGCGTACTTTTTTTTTCAGCTAACCGCATTTTCAATTATTATTAAATAATTTAATAATCAATTATCCAAAATAATCGATTACAGTTCGAATTAACCGATTATTCGAACAGGGCTAATCGTGTGCTGGAGTGAAATTTATCTTCCTTTTTTTCGTGATTGCTAATTGACTTTCACCGGGCATCGTCGTTGCTTCGTCGCCTATCCTTTCCGCACAAACCAAACTGCCGCTCTCCATCCAAAACGCGTGTTTCACCCTCGTTCACAACCCAAAAATCAACCCCCCCCCCAAAAGCATGTCCCCCCGGTGACATTTCGCAAAACCTCCTCTAAAAAACGCGGGTTTCTTTCGTGACAGACATCACTCGGCTCCCCTTGAAGTTGGCCGTGTCTCTAATTTTTTTTAGACTTTCTGGCCCGAAAAAAACTGTTTTGGTTGCGACACACAGATGTCCAGTTTTTACAATTTTTTTATTTACATATAGATAGTATAGAAACGGTCCGTTACATATCGCAAATTTTCTGAAATTTATCGCAAAATAGGCAAAACTGAATCATAGTTTTCCATGTGATTGAAAAGTAATTTTTGGTTCTGAAAATTTTCAATTTTTAAAATACCCAATTGTAAAAAAAAGAATAAAGACAAATTTTGAAAATACTGAATTGAAAATCTTGAAAAAAAAAGAGGGAACACGGAGCAGAAAGATTATACTCGCAATTAGAATTTCTATTTTTCTGAAAAAAATGGAACCCGTAACGGAAAGAATATACCTTTCTTATACGACATTTCATTCTTGCTCTACTATTTCTAACAGTTTTTATGCCTGAAATCAAAAAAACAAACTAGGTTTAATTTTACTTCTTATTTTGGCTTAATTAGCATAAACCTTGCTCAATTGCAGAATATTACGAACATTTGGAGTATGTAATTTAAGCCAATAAGATCAACCGTAGTTTTTGCATTTTCTAAAAATCTTTAAATGATTGTGGCAGCTAAAGGGTTAAGTGTTCGGGGAACGTCTCCTACACATTTTGTGCTGGAAATAAAAATAAAATAAACGCAGGCGCGACAGTCCAACATTGGACTAAGGCCGAGGATGTGTTAGTGATATCCAATTTCAACAGCACGCTCAGCAGTGTTATTTATCCCCGTAAATGGGTACTCGTTTAACGTCTGAGTGTGATTATAGTCCGTCACATAGGTCGTGAGTTCGGACAACACCATGAATTCGTTCACAGTGAGTTTTGAACCCATGACCCTGTGCACCGAAGGTGCGCGCACGACCACTTCACCAGCCAGGCTACTTCTCCCGGAATTAACATGAAGAATAATTTTCAGGGGCGCTTTTGTGGTAGTTTCCGGACACCAACTACAACAGTTCATACTTTAACTATACATATTCACTTTATGTATGGTTAATCCTGTTCTAGAGCCAAAGAAACTCAGCTATTATGTACGAGTACGTTATGTATGATCTTATTTATCAATGACTGGCGGCTGACTTTAATTGACTTTATACATTCCCACAACAGCATTAAACAATTTTAATATCCATTAGAAAATCGCATGCTATCCAAACAAAGAGCTAAATCGGATTTAGAAACTCTAACATGCTTATTTATACGTTAGCGTGATGTGTACTTAACTAATAGAGAAAATACTTAACTTCATCTCTGTGGCTACGCACAGATCCTATTTAAAATAATTCCCACTCAGAAGGGACTATACAATAACATGCCAAAGCTTTAGTAATAGCATGAAACGTGGTCAAGAGCTGACTACCGGAAGAGGCCGATAAACTTATTAAATTATTCGAGTTCCTGACTTTTAGATCATACCACAGATGTGTGGTTTTCTAAATAATGCAAACGACATATAGGAATATCATGAATATGACTATCAATGGGCATTAAAGGAAACCGCAAGGATCTTCGTTTTCAGATATAAGTATCATAACGAACGGCAGAAAGAATAGGATAAGTGGAACATATATGAATATTAAAAGACACCTTTAGTCGACCTCTTCAAAGAACCCGCGCTTAAGCATCCTTTACAGGGATATAAGATGATAGCAACTAATAGACCTCTATTCCGAGAAGATATACTTTCGTCTTGACTTTGAAAGGATATTACGACGATGTCGTCATTGACGTCGTCGTGTAATAAGCTTGGCGAAAGGAAACGTACAGACGACTCTGTCAAGGAGATACATTATAGGCACAAGGCTTAAGTGCAGCCCGCTTGAATTGGCATCAGACCCATGTCGAGTCGTGGTTCTTATCATCCTGGAAATTTCCTCTTCTGTGACCGGCAAACACAAAAGCAGCGCCTAGCCCAGCGATCCGAACACGTATATACGGCCGGAACGTTGTCGTTTGGTGCGCGCGGTAGCCGTAAAAGGATAGTTGTCGTGATATCTGGATTATCCTTTCGTCTATATGTTCTTATACGGCTCAAAGTGACAACCGAACGAATGGACGACATAAACGAGTAAATGGAATAATGCGGATGCGGAGACGTTCTAGATTCTCTGCTACATATAAGGTGACATATTCAAAAAGTTAATCAAGACAACGACAAAAGGTGCGCCTACGTTGAAAGAGAGAATATATTTGATTGCTAAGGATGAGTAGGGATATAGTGTGTAAGAACGATTATTCTACCTTAATTAAAATAAGGGATTCTTATGGGGTTTCGTCTTACATTATAGCAAGAATCAATCTGCGTTATTATATTTAATTTTTCCGTCAACTGTTATGATATAGCGATTTGGTGGTACATATTTTATGTAGTATACAACGAGAAAAGTGATCTGAAGAGTGAATCTGTTTAACGTTTGACAAAAAACACCACGGTTGACGAAGAACATGCTCCCTAATCGGCAAACTATCATATTGCAAATGCATTCGGACAAGTAGGAAGTGAAGCTTTTTGTTTTATTTAAGATTATTTATGACTTAAAAAACTTTGTAGTAATGTTTGTAGCGGAAATTTCAAAATTCACCACGGTTTTTTTTGTATTTTTTTTTTACGGTTCACTTTCGCTCCAGAGACGCATAAAGACGCCGATTGGACGAGTATTTCCCTGAGAAAAATCGATTTTCCCTTCTGAATGAATGAATAAAATCTTTCAACAGATGAATAAGGAATCTTAAAGCATAAATAAAGAAAAGAAATAAAAAATCGAGTTTAGCACCTATTCCGGGACACCATGTCGAATAGGCCCTACAAACATTAAAACTATTTGTAACAAATATTATAATTTCCATTTTATGCATTTCTACCAAATTTCATGTCGATCGGTTGAGACAATAACGAGATATTTAGTAAAAAGGTGGAAAGACGCTAGAATGGCAATGGGAAACGATTACCAAATATTAGATTCTCCGGTTTAAGGGCTGAATTAAGATCGAGAGTGAAATGTTTCCTGCGATAATATCAATAAAAATGCATACTTATTGTCGTGGAATATGTCACAAACGGTGGGGAATTCCATAAGCTTAAATCCGAGACCGGTTCCATAATTCTCCTCGGCCATTTTATGTATTATTTTTCGATTCCCCGCTCATTTGACATTTCACGATGAAATAACCGGGGGAATCGGAAAAAAATACATAAAATGGCCGAGAAAAATTACGGAACTGTTTTCGGATTGTAGCTAATATAATTCCCCAGCATTCCCCACATATTCGACGACAGTAAGGATACATTTTCATTGAACAAATCGCATCGGACAAAAATTTCACTCTCGATGTCAGTACTAGGCTTTAGACAAAAATATTCGAATGAAAATTGACATTATATATTCCTTATAGTATTTCTAAAAAATCATCATCAAAATTGTAAACTCTACTTTAACGACCGATAACTCCGTGGCCGTTACTCGAAGCGGAAAAAGTAACTGATGTGAAATGCACTCGTTATGCCCTTTCATTTGAGTACCCACACGCCCATCTCTGATAAAAAACAAAAAAGTTTTTTCATCTTTTCGGGGACACCATGCTATCATTGTACTACCAAATTTTTTTATACCGCTCCATTGTTTCGCGTTACTCGACCTGCGGTGTAGGCACATCGCCCGTTTTAGCGGTAATATCTCAGCATATTTCTACAGGCAGCTCTATCTGGGATGGTGTCATCGCCGAGACCAATGCGTTGTTGTTGCTTTTTCATTTGACACATCCAGGTGTTCTTCGGTCTGCCTCTGGCCTTGGGTCCATCAAGTGGAACTTCCATTGATATCGCTTTCTTTGCGGACGCATTTGAACATGGCAATACCAATCCATTTGTCGGTCTTCGAGCTTTTCGGTGATTGGTTGGTCTATGGACAAGCTGCCTCGGTTGTAGCTACTCTTGATGTGGTCCCTTTTGATTACACCAACTCACATGATACCAAATTCTTGGCTATTTGTGCCATAGACTGTAACACTCTACACTTCTTCTTCCTTGCCTCGTTCTTTATACCGCTCCATGGTTCCGCGTTGCTCGACCTGCGGTGTAGGCACATCGCCCGTTTTGGCGATAATTTCTCAGCATATTTCTACAGGCAGCTCTATCTTGGATCGTGTCATCGCCGAGACCAATGCGTTGTTGTTGCTTTTTCATTTGACACATCCAGGTGTTCTTTGGTCTGCCTCTGGCCTTGGGTCCATCAAGTGGAACTTCCATTGATATCGCTCTCTTTGCGGGGTTCTCAGGCGGACGCCGTTGAACATGGCAATACCAATCCATTCGTCGGTCTTCGAGCTTTTCGGTGATTGGTTGGTCTATGGACAAGCTGCCTCGGATGTAGCTACTCTTGATGTGGTCCCTTTTGGTTACACCAACTGACATGCGTAACATTTTCATTTCAGTCGCTGTCATTTCTTTCGCGTAACCTTCATACATGGTCCAGCATTCTGATCCATACATGAGTGCGGGACGTACAACCGTTTTGTACAACTTGCCCTTTAGCTTCAGTGGCATTTTCTTATCGCAGAAAACTCCTGAGTTTTCTCGCCACCTCATCCACCCAACCTTTGTGCGATGTTTGATGTCATCATCGCATGTAGCTCCGCTGTTCACCATCGAGCCAAGGTACTTGAACTTGGTACAAGACTTAAGCTGCTCTCCTTTGACGTACATTTCTGGTATCGGTGCATTTGGGTCTGAGAATTGGCAGCATAAGAACTCAGTCTTTGTTATACTTACCCTCAGTCCATGCTCCTCCAGAATGTCACACCATTTTGTAAGCGCAGCTTGCAAGGCAACGATGTTTGGGCTACTGAGGACTATATCATCAGCAAAAAGAAGAGATATTTCTAGGCCGTCGGAGACACGTGTTAATAAGTAGCACATGATGATGTTGAAGAGCAACGGACTCAATACACTGCCCTGGTGTACTCCGACATTCACCGGAAATTCTTCTGATTCACCGGCTGTGCATCTAACCTTAGTCGTAGCTCCATCATACATGTCTCGTATCATCCTGACGTATGCCTCGGGGACATTAAGTGCTCTCAAGGCCAAACATATCAGATCACGAGGTACTCTATCGAATGCCTTCTCCAAATCGATGAACACAAAATACAAGTCCTTTCGTGCTGCTCTATACTTTTCCATCGCAACACGAATGCACTGAATCGCATCGACTGTAGATCGACCTTCAACAAAGCCGCATTGATTGTCATTCAACCGCACAATCTTTCTCAATCGGTTGCAGACAACTCGCTCGTAGATCTTCAGTGTATGAGGTGTTAACTTTATAGCCCTATAGTTGTTGAGTTTGCGTGAGTCTCCCTTGTTCTTATAGAAAGGAAGAAGAAAACTTTCCCTGAAAGCATCAGGCATCGGTTGCCCACCTTTGATTTTGTTGAAGAGAACTGTGAGCCAACTAAGCCCGACATTTTCCATTTTCAACCAAAATTCCGCGGGGATTTTGTCCGGGCCGACTGCCTTTCCGCGTTTCATCTGATGCATTGCCTCCATCACCTCTTCCTCTGAGATATCTTCAATATTTGTGGTATTTGGCTCAACATCTTGAAAAGTTGCCCGAGGAAATTCTTCATTTAGAAGTTCGTCAAAATACTCTCGCATCCTGCTACAAATTGCCGTATCGTCAATCAGCAACATTCCTTGCGAGTCCTCCACGTACTTTGGCGCCTGTATTTCCCGAGCGTTCCTTCTCCTTTGGGCTGCGACCCTAAATATCCTGGCGTCGTGCTTAGGTCTCTCGCGCAAAGACGGTCCTTCGGTCGCAGTCTGAGTTTCTAATTCTTGGTAGAATTTCTCAGCTGCCTTCGCCTTTGCTTGAGCTACCAAGCGCTTTACTTTCTTCCGGCATTGCATATAATTTTCGCGAAGTTGAACCCGTTCGGCTTCACTGCTTGACTCACATTTCGTCCATGCCTTAAATGCGTTCGATTTGGCTTGCACTGCTTCCTTAGTTTCGGTGTTCCACCACCATGTTTCTTTCTTCGTGTGGAGTGGACCTTTCGAAACTCCAAGTGCCTTTTCCGCCTCACCTACTGACATTTCAGCGAAACTATTCCACATTTGTGTTGGACTGTGCTCGGTGCAGTTTATGTTGTTTTGAAACCACTCCGTCATTTTATCAATGAATGGAGTTACTACAGGTTCAAAGTTGTCGTTTGTGAGATTGTGCCACTTGATTTTTTCGACAGGCTTGGGAGTTCTTCTATTTCTTGCTCCTCCTGCTTTCAAAATAAATTCTGACAGGAGCAAACGATGTTGGCTGACGACAGATTCACCCAAGATCACCTTGCAGTCTCTTACCCACCTTCTCATAAAATCGAAACAGAGGTGGTAATCGATCTGCGTTTCGTGTTTCCTATCTCCGTGTCCACTACTGTAGGTGATTAGGTGTCTCTCGTTTTTCACAAACCATGTATTTAGGATGACCAAACCATGCGATCTGCACATGGTCAGAATAGCTTCACCTTCGTCATTTCTGACCGTTGAAGGGCTACCCTTTCCACCATGGCAATCCTCGTAATCATAATTTGATTCACCCACATGGCCATTTAAATCTCCTCCCAAGAACACCAATTCGGTATCTGGAATGGTCTGAATTAGGGTGTCAACGTCGTTCCAAAATGCCTCTTTTTCTTCTGGTGGCAATCCCACTTGGGGAGCGTAGGCACTTATTACGTTCCACACCCTTCCGCAGATAACCAATTTGATGCTGATCAAGCGGTCACTTCTCTTCGCGACACTTATTATACTGCCAAGTAAAGACGACGCCAGAATAATGCCAACTCCGTTTCTTTGGTTTGTAATTCCATAGTAGTACAATTTGTACTTCATGGAATTCGTAAGAAACCGGGCTCTGTCGATATGGGTATTTCGCCACTTTGTCTCTTGCACGCACATAATGTCTATCCCTCTCCGCTTCATGATATCCTCAATCTCCTCGCTCTTTGACGTCATGGAACCGACATTCCAGCTTGCAACCCTCAGCTTCTCCACAATGTAATTGGACTGCCTTATATTGCTCGCCCCCGGAAACCGTCGAGCTCTGGCGCGAACTAGGTTCGCCCCGGGATCACTCAACCGCATAGCAGAAGTAGTGCCCGGCGGGGTAGTGCTTGTATTTGCGTGAATTTCCATAAGGCCTTCCATTCTTTTACACCTTTTGGAGAAAGGTTGTGTTTTTGGCACTAGTGTGTGGAAATAAGTAAATTTATGGACTTTCCTTTTACGTCCGCCGGCTATCTCCAGACGCGGCAACCCATACACACACACACTAACCTATGGGAGGTCTTGTTGATGTTAAAACGTGCCTCAGGCTTCAGATGTCATGGTTGCCTGCGACCTTCGCATACTAGCGGCCAAGCACCCTCTTGACCATGCATCCCTCGGCGCATGCTGATCCACCTTGGATTAGGTCCCTTTTTAGTCGCCTTCTACGACACGCTGGGAAAGGCGGTGGCATTATTCGCGACCCATGCCACAGGGCATACTGTAACACTCTACACATACATACGAAATTTCATGTCGATCCGTTTAGACGTTCGCGAGTTGTGAGCAGGCGGACGGGCGGACAGACGGATGGATGCAAATCGATTTTATAAGGGTTTTTTGAAAAAAAGTCGAAAAAAACCCTTAAAAGCGGTACTGAGAAAAATGGGTTGTTGCAAAAGCCTGCAAAAGTCGGTGCACCGAGTGTGGTCCCGAGTGTTGTAGGAAAACGGGAGCAAGTACTGAAATCTGAGTTCCGAACAGGTTTACAACAACTCCAACCGGGTGGTGCGCCCGGATTGTAGTAAACATATCATATTCTAGGGGTCCTGAAGAACACCTTTGCGTCTGCAAATGCATCTGCGATAGTAGTAGAAGACGTTGCTCATTTAGTATCAACCCCAGTTTAACATACAAAACGGAATTAATACGTGCTATTCAATCAGTGGACACCGGTAAAGCCCCGGAAATTCATAGAATTCCACTAGCATTTTTAAAAGCGGATGTAAATTCTACAGCGAATACCCTTCTTCGCTAATGCGTGAGCTGGGAAACTGAAACTGTCCCCAATGGAAAAAGTGCGTAATGCAAGGGCAGTTCAAATATGATCGAGACAAACGCTGTGTGTAGACGGCGCGCATGAATGTTTTGAATGTCGCGGCTTGAGTATACGAACAGTATGACATAGTTTCGTCGCGAAGGGATGTTTTACGCTCGTGCTACGACCATGAGTGAACATCAAGTGCCGACTGCCATTGCGCATCGTATTATCATTCTTTTTTTAGTAAGGGTAGGCGTTAAAAATACGGAAATTTGTATGCGTTTACAAATTCAGCTCGGTGGTGAGTGCCTGAGTAAGGCTGCTGTGTTTAAATGGGCCAAAGCGGTCAAAGATGGCCGTGAAACCGTCGAGAATGAGCCGGATGATTGTCAAATCACAACAGACAACATTCGCCGCGTAGAACATTTTGGAGGACCGTAGGATTAATGTTTGAGTTATTTCGGCTGAACTCAGCATTATTATTGGTAGCGTAGAGTCTCTCATCCACAAATACCTTCAATATCGCAAAATAACAGTGCGAAGGGTTGCCAAACTGATGCACTTCTCCAGGATAACGCGCGTCCTCATACCGCGCGTCTCACGCTCGATACAATATCGGAATTGGGGTGGGAGGTACTGGAACACTTACCCTACAGTCCGGATTTATTACCCTGCAGCTACCATATGTTTGGATTATTGAAAGAAGCCCTCCGAGTTAAAAAATTCAACACTGACGACGAGGTAGAGGTGTTTGTGCGCACATGGCTGTCCGAGTTGCCCAAGGTATTTTTCGATACCGTCATCAAAAATCTTCCGAAGAGATGGAAACAATGTGTAACTAGTGAGGGGGAGTACCTAGAAAAACTGTAAATTTTTGTAGTTTTTTGTCTATAATAAATAAACGTGTCAGAGCATTTGTCTCGATCATATTTGAACCGCCCGCCCTCGTAAATGGCCATCTCCCAGCTGTTTCTACGCTATTGGTAAGGATTATTCTGGATCGAATCAAAGATACAGTGATAGCACATTGAATGATGAACAGGCTGGCTTTCGTGAAGGTTTCTTACGTAGCGATCATATCAACAGTCTCTGACTTATTATCGAATAATCCGCAGAGTGGATCTCCAGTACCTCGCAGGTTTATCGATATTGAAAAAAAAACTTCGATAGTTTTGATTTTCAATACATCTGGAATGCCTTACGTAGGAGAGGAATTGCTGATAAAATATATGTACATACTTCATTATCAAGGAGTCTTACAATGGAGCCCAATGTCACGTCTTACCGAAGGGCAAGCTATTAAATATCTAGGTACACTCCAAAAACAAATATCTGTCACAGATATGTATAATGGTAGAAATAGAATGGAAGCAGCAACAGCCACAACAGCAGCGGATCAATGCATTTTTTTTTTTTTGAAAACATGACGTCAACCATTTTAAATGCATTGTGCTGCTTTCTCCGCGGCAGCATTCGACGCGTCTAATCTGTTTCAAGCATAATAAACGGAGATATAATATTTAATCATAGCAGATACAGTGGACCCTCGGTTAACAAATTTCGTATAACGAACGAAATTTTTTAGGTCGAAACTGTTTCCCTTAGCGAACGAAATTTCGGATAACGCACAAATTAAATAGAACAGGGTTTATTCAGGGTTAATTTTGTCTCGATTTTGATATAATTTGACTAAATTTTACCACATTGCAGAGCTTTAGGGGCAGTTTGAAATGAATTGTATTCGAGCTAAAATTAACCCTAGTTTTCTACACTTAAAGTATCAAAACTGTTAGAGATAATGGAGCTAGAATAAAATTATGTAAGAAAGATACGATGGCAAGACTATGCGCCAATTTTGGAAAGAGTCGTTCAAGCACCTCACCTTGACAGAAGTTGGAAAAAATTGAGATGGAAAAATAGGTTATTTTTGGGTCAAATCACAAAAATTTGACTTTGAAGCTCTGTAAAAACTAAACCTCTTATCCGATTTTAGTTCGGTTAATTTTGTTTAATAGGTAAATTTGTTGGCTATTTTAGCTAGTCTATCTTTGGAGATATTGAGGTTTCAGTCGTACAAGAAAATTATTATTTTTTTATTAATTTTCAAATGTCTGTGGCAGCTAAAGGGTTTGTTTTGTATGTTTCGTACAACATTTTTTGCTGGAAATCACATGGGGAATCACAATCCGGTTCGTTTATGCGGCAGTTTCCAGACAGATTTATTTATTTTTGCTGCCTTAGAAAGCATACATACATATGTATGTGGAAAACCTCTCTACAACGGACAACCACGGGACTACCTAAGTTGTCCGTTGTAGAGGGGTGTCCGCTATGGAGGAGTATCCGAATAAACTCAGTGAAAAGTAAAATACATATTCATACAAGAGACATTATAAAGGCTGCATGGACTGGTGATATTGTATGGCGAACATTTAGTTTTTCTAACCAGATAAAAGCAGGAAACCTTCCATTGCCGGACAAATTTCTTGGTGTTAATTGATTGATTTTGAACAAAACATTTTCTCATATCCCGGCAATCACATAGCCGGACACTGGACTATATGGATCTATAATTTCAGTGTATGCCTATCGTGAGCGGACATATAGACTTTCACTAACAAAATATTCAATGATTTAGTGCCAAGAATACTGCAAAAAAATTTGTAGTTATTCCTAAAGTATTTACGATGGGATTATAGAAAAAGCAAGGTCTTATGTTTCGTCTGTTAGCTTGTCCTTCATCAATTCTATGACGAATAAAAAAAAAAGCGTCCGTTCAAAAGAGGTAAAATCCTACGTGAAATTGTCTCCGGGGATCAAAATTTGGTTGTCCGCGTCCGTAAGAGGGGTGTCCGTTATATAGGGGTGTCATTTGCACTGACTTGGTATAAATAAAAATCGGGACTTTTTGAAAATGTCCGTTTCGAGGGGTGTCTGCTCTGGAGAGGTGTCCTTTAAGAGAGGTTTCACTGTATTTCCATAGCAAAAATATTTGACTGAAATGACATTTTATTTGTCATATTAGATAGAAATGTATATACTGCAGACTGCAGCTATTTTCAACCTATGTTGTTTTTTCAGTGTAAATAGCACTGCCGAGTGAGACACGACCTCATGGTGATAGTCTTAGTTATTACCCTTTGCAAGTTAGAGTCGCCCAAGGATTCCACGAAATGTACACATTTTGACCACATTTATATGTTTTCAAATCAAAATTTACGTAAATTACGGTTTTGAGACCTGGTGTAGAGCACAAATTTGCAATGAAATCTGCGCCGGAATACGCTCGACATCGGCTCTCAAAAATCGCGAACTACCAAATGGTAGGACTTTGAATCCTCGCGATTCTATTGCTCTATCTGTGAGGTATCGAGTAGCAATTAGTTCGCTAGTAAATTTTGTACAAGATTTAGGTCCCACGGTTTTGGTAAATACTCATCAAATGATCGTTTAATCAAACTGGGCGACCTGCAAATACGAGTATCTATCATAAGTCTGACTGTAAAATGTCCTACTAATTTGCCTTAACCCCTATTGGTGCGTAGCGCGCCAAAACCTTCCAAATGTCTTTGTAATGATAATATGTTTATAATTTCCTAGACTCTGTTTTTGTAAAGTTACACCCTAGACCCAAAAGTATTGTGGAATTGAGATTTTTTACAAGGCCTACTGCTTGCGAATGGAAATGCATTCATGCAAGGAATGATAGGAACTAAACTTTCGTCGCGTCGGTTGGAACTGAATTAAAATTAAAGTGAATCCGCTGAAAATACTTTATAGGATCAATTACGAATAAGACTCCTACAGTTAAGTGATGAAAGTGGTGAATTTTTTTTTTTTTTTGCAATAATGACATCGTGAAATACTGATTGGGTTTTCAAGCCACAAAAAAAAATGTACGACGTTTTTAATATTTTCATAGGTTCCCGTGTGCTACCCTGTATTTGTCGAATCTGAAGTAGGTTTCACTATACAGAAACTCTCTCTATTCAATTCAAATGTATGAAGCATCCCTACCGTCATTAAACATGCCTCATTAATTGGATATATATGAAAAACCATCAACGAGCACCAGTCAACATCATTACAAGACCACTCATCTCGTTACATGTAAAAACCACCACATCAATGATAGGAGAATTTATGGTGGTACATGGTAGATTTTGCTACTCATCCAATAGTATCCTTTTGCAATGCAAGATGGTCATCTTATTATATTGAATCTCACGCATGGCTAATTACAGTGTTTTTCTAAAAACCATTTTCCCTATACTGACTACACCACACCAAGTCGTTTACTATCGCCACAAGAACCGCATCATTGTATTTGTTTCGTCCTGTACCGGAGTCCATAACATAAGCAACACTCTGTGTCGGTTTTTGGTCGCAATTTTGGCACATGACGAAGCTTCGGGACGCTTAACGTCTTAATCTTAATCCTGATAGAGTCATTAAAGGAAATGACTTGGCAAGATAATTTCCATTAAGCTCCAGCCGGTTGTATGATGTTCTCCAATGTGCAAGTAGTATATGTACGAACGTACTATGTATGGAGAGAAAAAAAGCAGCAGACATTTCCGAATTTTTCATCAAAAAACGCTTGTTTGTTGGCAATTAGCACACATCCTTGCATTTCTTATTATATGTAGTGCTACATGAAGCATGAAAATGTTCTCAACATGCCAACATGACCATTATGTGTTGTACTGGAAAAAAAGCGAACTAATATTTTCAGCAAAAAAAAACACAAACAACGAAAAAAGAGTGAACGAGAATGTGTTTTTATGCAAGGGTGGAGTTGATGAGTTGAGCGTTAAGCACAGGATAAAATACAAAGCTTCATTCTAGGATATTAAGCAAAGAAACAACAAAACAACTAATTGCGGATACTTAGTATTTTTCTGTAAAAAAAAACCACAACGTCTATGAGGATATATTTGTGTGGAAAATATTAGAACATATATGAAAAATAATGTCTATGTTCTGTTAAGAAAATTCTGTACATATAAAAGACGTTCTGCCTGAATCACCAACAAGCAGTGGCGCAACCACGGGAGGGGCTAAGGGGGCTAAAGCCCCTCCCAGACCCCCAAATGAGGGCAGGGAAAGTTGAAAAATGAAGAAGATCAAAACGGCAAACAAAAGTCTAAGCCGAAACTATAGAAACCAATCCGACCTAATTGCTTTTGGCGCATAGTGAGTATTCCCGATACACACGCTTTCGCTTTGGCATTTATGAGTTACACCAAGTCCGTGAAAATCAGGACGCGACAAAGTGTGATTACATTGTTTCGTTTCTGGATAATAGCACTATCGCCCAAGTTACGGCAGTAGCCTCAAGTGACCAGTAATTATATTGATGGTCATAGCCCCCTCCAGGACACGATCCTGGTTGCGCCACTGCCAACAAGGTAGTCTTAAATTTATATTTAGTTTTCAGTAGATTAAAGCCCTCACTATAGACAGAGCCGGGCGGACGAATTGAGGTACCCGCGGCGAATGCTAGATGGGGCGCCCCCTACCCCAATCTTTTCAAAATCGACCATACATGTTAAGAAATATGAAATTTTAGCTTTAGCGTGCTAAAATCGCAGCCTCCGGGCGTGCGCCCCTTTTTATCATTTTATACGGCCCAAATTGAAAGAACCTCTAGCCTCTTTAGTCCAGTCATATTAGCATTTTAAATAAAAAAAATGAGTAAGGCTAATTTTGGTTGTTTTTGAATTAGTGGAATCCTTAAATTTGCTAAGAAAAAATTGATCGGAAAGCTCTGAAAAAGGACATAAAAGGATACTAATTGCGCACCTGCTTAATCGAACGAGGGTATGTGGGGTGTCATATCAAAGAAGATGTCAAGTACATTCCATATCCGGCGTTTGTTACTTGTTCCAAGGACCCTCAAAGGAGAAAATTGGGCTCAACTGAAAAATTTTAGTGTTTCCCGTATCTATCTTTCTAAAGTAATTTTCACATAATTTTTAATTTAAACCCGAATTATTCCTTTTAGTGTACTTGAAACAAGAAACAAGCATCGGATATGCAATGCACTCGACGTCCTCTTTGAAATGACTCCCCACATGCCCACGTTCCATCAAGGTGTGTAATTAGTGTCCTTTTATGTCCTTTTTCAGAGCTTTCCGATCAACCTTTTTCTTAGAAAATTTAATAGTAGAATCTTCAGCTACTATAGATTCTGAAAAGTGATTAAAGTAGTGAATTATTGCATTATTCTCGTAGTTATGGCTTTGGAAAGATACACGGAAACACGAAAATTTTCCATTTAAGCTCGATTTATTCCGTTGAGGGTCCTTGAAACAGAAAACAAACACCGGATATGTAATTACTTACTTGACGTCCCCTTTGATATGATACCCCGCATGCCGACCTCCGGTCAAGGATGAAAGAGTATCATTTTTTGTCCTTTTTGGGACCTTTCCGATCGAGATTTTTTTTAGCAAAATGAGTCTTAGATTCCTGGGAGCCCACTGATTTAAAAACAACAAAAATTAGCCATACTCTATTTTTTTTCTATTTGTCCTGAATTGTGATATTTTGACTGGACTACTATTGTTGAACTCCAATTGTAGCTATCTATTCCGGTTTAGAAAGCTAAGCGCCTCGTTCGAGTCCTCAACAACTTATAGTAATCACAGCGAGTTGTTGGTTGACCGCGCAATCCGCTGCGGTTCATCAATCAGTTGGCGATAGGCCTTGCGAGTGTTGTCCATCTTAGTTTGTATAGCTTAAGGACTTTCACACTTATCGTACAGTTGATAAAACTCGTTATTGTCTTGGATGCGGCAACTTATTCACTTAGGCCCGTATTTATGAACATACCTTAACTCAAGGAGACCTTGAGTCAAGGATGCCGAAATTACAAAACTTAAATGTAATTTTCCATACTTTTTCATAGAAATTCAGGAGTCAATGCATCCTTGATTTAAGGTGAAACTCAAGGAGACCTTAAGTTTTCAATAGACTTGAAATAATAATATTTCAAGGTAGGTGACGTTGACTATAGAAAATTTAAAGGTCCCCTTGAGTTTCTCCTTTAAACAAGGATGCATTGACTCGTGAATATAAGTGATTTCTATGAAAAAGTATGGAAAATTACATTTAAGTTTTTTAATTTCGGCATCCTTGACTCAAGGTCTCCTTGAGTTAAGGTATGTTTATTAATACTAGCCTTAATGAACAACTCAAGCAGACCGTGAACGGTCTCCTTGATTTAAGGTATGTTCATAAATACGGGCCTAAGTCTATTGCGGCTCGCTTAGGAAACTCAATTCAAGCGAAATTGGAGAGTTTTCGATTGTTGGTGGAACTGTGAATTTCAGTCGACGATATAGTTTCAATTCAGGCGCCGACACGGGTTAAGTTATTGGTTGTCACCGTAGATTCCGTATACATCCTTTTAGGATCCTCTTCAGTAGGCATTTAAAATCACGCCAAACCTACGCCTGTCTACCACATTGACACGACGATCGGCTTATAGTATTGTTTCGCCGCAATCCTCGCTAGTCAACAACTGTTTCCATATAAGTATAAATATTCGCTTGAATGAAACAAACAAGTTGACCGTAAAACAGAAACATTCAGTTTGGGCGGATATGCATATTTATATTTTCTTCAATAAAATTTTTAAGGAAATACTGCCATAGATCCAAATAGGAAAAAAATTGCAGTCTGCCTTGACGCTTGTCGTGTGTGTGTCTACTTAGAGTAACCCGTCTCCGCTATGGTCATGGGTATTATGGGTCTGCGCTAGGGATGTCAAAAACCGGACGGTTAGTCCGAAAACCGGTACTTTCAGAACGGTTAAACCGGTTATTTTCGGTTTTTTCCTCCTCCCGGTTTTAACCCGGACGGTTGTTTGTTCATCCGGTTAAAACCGGGGGAAAAAATCATTCCAAATTCATACCATTTTTTATATTTTCTTGATTTTTCAGTCAGCATTTCTATTACTTGTCCACTATGAAAAATTTCGTTTTCAAATTTCATCCCTTAAACATATTTTCGAACACTCTCCTTATTGCTACAGAGATACTTAGGTACTTATTTGAAAGTTCGATAAAAAAAGTACTTCAGATATGGTTTTAATTATTTTCTTATTAAAAATACAATATCGCAATGGGCGACCCCCATTGGGCATACACTGATTATGTCGATTTTTGAAGCTCGTCTCCACTCTTTGCAGTATATCAATCGGTATGTTGACAATGGCGTCGTGAATGTTGTTCTTGAGGTGAACTATGGTCTGTGATCGACCGAAATAAACCAGGAATTTCAAATAACCCCATATTCGCCAAATATGGAGAGTGTGCCGCCCATGGGAGATCGCCTCTGAGAGAGATGAGGCGGTCGGGGAAATGTTGTCGCAACGAATTCATTGAGCTCCGTACTGTGTGTGTTGTGACTCCATCTTGCTGAAACCACTCGTCCCTCGTTTCTTCGAGGCTTAGAAGAAAAAAGTCCTCGATCATGTTCCAAGTGAGCGACCGTTGGAAAAGAAGCGGTCGAGGCCCACTGCACGCACTCTAGACGAGATCATGGTGGCAACTGACTAGAATGGGAAACAAACTTGGGAACTCCAAATAAGTAAGTTTCTCTGGCGCACCCTGTACGTGCATTTTGATTTGATTCTGCATACGATACGAACACCAGTAATACGAGTGTGTGCATTTTTTTTTACTAAAATTCTAAGCAAATCAATGAAAAGACTCGGTTAACCGGAAAACCAGTACTTTGAGCCCGGTTAAAACCGGACGGTCTAACCGGCTTTGCAAGAAACCGAAAACCGGGTTATGGGTCGGTTTTTGACATCCCTAGTTTGCGCCACTAAACGAAATTGCATACATTCGTGCAGTTTATTAAAATTATAATAAACTACGGATTTTGTAGTTGCCGGGATCGAAAAACATTAAGGTGCTGGTGTTGTGTTGCCTCCAATTGATCAATTGGAGGCAACACAACACCAGCACCTCCTTGAAATTGCATACCTTTTCTCCAAGGACCAGTTGGTGGAGGTTAGCAAAAAGCCTTGGCTAAATTCTGGTCGTGCAACGCATATCAGGCGCTCTGAGTCAGTCACAATAAACTTATCCGCTACAACACATACCAGCAACTTCTAACATATGCATATTACTCAGGTGTACTTCCTCAGAAGACTGAGAACTAACGTTAAGCCCGAGGAGATTCTAACCCCAATGAAAACTGATTGCAGACGAAACGCTTGGATAATTCGATAAGGCAACGATCCCAAAACAAAAAACACTGAATTTGCGATGGCATGCGACCATTCCGTAAATCAACCGTGGGGTCACAACTCCACTGTTTCTGTACGTTGTCCCACCATCATAAATCTCAGTCTAGGTCATTGTAGCAAGTTTTTTTCCTTTAAACTAGTTGAACGAAATTAGATTTATCCCTAAAAAATAAAAGAAACATGACACTGAGAACTATATTTCGACTCGTGTTCTCGGCGCCCGGGGCGAGTGCCCCTTTCGCCCCTCCCTTCGCACGGCGCTGACTATAGAAACAATAAAAATTTAAAAACTCTATAAATATCCTGGCGCACAAAAATTATTATAAATTTACGAAAATTATTCATATTTTTATTTCGGTCATAATCATCACATTATCGCTTCGCTAGGCACTCCATAAACTCATAAAAAATAGCGAAACGCCATTGTGCCGTAATCATTGGATTTTATGGAACAGTCAAGTAGTCATTGGCAGCACGTTATTCCGAAACTAATTAACATTTTCACGAGGATTCCTTTGCAGTCGGAACGTAAACTCCAGCCTTCCACATTTAATGCTTCGCCAACGGTATGCTCTCACCCACGAGTCATGAGTTTTAGATGAAATCATAATTGCCTAGCAACATGCAATTCGAGAGTATATTCCTTGAGAATGCTTCTCGGTGGCATATTCGTTCCTATTCGGGTTAAAAGTTCCAACGACCTGTAGCATGATTATTTGTTTGCTCCAGAGCACGGAATGCTGGATATTATTGGCAATATTGTTACAATACATACATATTAGAGGATTTCCGAGCTCAGCATGTTCAGAGCCAGAGTGGATAATTCAATTATTTTTATAGTACATAATTTTCAGTTAATTAATTTGAAATTACATGAACATTTTCACAAATATAGCAGTTGATGTTTTCAAATATGTTTCACAACTTACGACACTCGGTCTCCCATAGAACGTTTGTGCAAAATATACATATTTTCCAGCCGGTCAAAGATCATTGTTTTAAACACGACCCATAACCCAAAACACCCTTTATCACAGTCGTTTGCAAAGTTGTGCGAGCAAAGCAATTATTTTCTGCTCAACGAGTCTCGTGTTGTGTTAATGTTTGTGACATTCGAGCACTTCTTCTCTATTACCGTCACCAACAATGGATGCACGACGAAAGCTAATGGCACCATTTGAAAGTCGCGGTAGAGTCGTTGAAAACGTTCCGCTCTAGAAGGCGGCTGCTAAGCTAGCTCTATGTCTGTATAAAGGACAACAACTAGCACTTATAGTACTCACTCGTGTATGCTATATACGAGTAAGCCAGCATGGCAATCATTTGCATAGAAATCAGCCGGAACTCTTGAGTCACGGAACTTGCAAAACTAAAGGATGTGGAAATTTCTTTTTGACATTTGCGTCGAACTGAGCGATAGTGGTGGAGTCATTGAAAATAGTTCTGCATGATATCCTGGTGTAGTGGGCCTTGAAAATGCTATAGAGATTTGTTGTACTTAGTCTAATTCTAGAGAGGTAATAAATCGGAGTTTATTTTGAAAAGGGGGTAGCTTCTAGCCGAGGGTATATAAGTATATTTCGGTAATAATTTGCAAGGATCTGATTATTACCTAAACTCTCTCTTAAACTTATATGGACATGTTAGGTATACATGGAAATATATTTATTTTGTTGGCGGTAATTCAAAACGTAATAGCACATTCACTAAGTTCTATCATATTTTGAATTAGGATAAAATATACGATTTCCATTTTCTCCTTAAAAAAACAGCAATCTTTTGAAATCGGTATATCTTAGTTTCCATCTTTGTTACGTTTCTTGTTACTAAACGATCAATGCTATCCAGGTAAAGAGTCCCATCAACCTATGCAGTATGTAACTTAATACTAAGATTTTATTTCATACATGCCACTACCACCTCCCCCACTCAACATATGTATAGTGTAAATTGCGGAAGTTTGAAGACCGTAATACAGAAGCACTCAGCCAGGACGTGCCGGAAACATGTTTCTTAACTATTTCTCTCTAAGATATGTTGAAAGGAGTCTTCTGGTTACACTTGAACTGACTCTAAAAGGACTCTTGTTCGGTGTAAATGTTGGACGATAGAATTGTATATGAACTGTAAGTGAGGAGAGAAAGCTACGGTGCAAATTATTACAGTACATTATTACAGTGTATACAGGGTGGCCCAATTAAATATATATGTGTATAAGATTTGAACTAGTCTCAACTTTTTTGTTTTGCAATGTATTTCCTTGATACTTTGGCAAACAAAAACTAAATATGTACATGTCGTACCTTAGGAGCAACATCGATTGATGTAATAAATTGATGTAATAAATTTGCGAATATTTCGAGTAACGTGTACTAGCAACCTTCAAACTCGATTTTTCCTACTTCTAAGGCACGCTCTGGTACAAACTTTCGGATATACATTCAGAAGACTACAATTAACTGTTATAAGGACGTTCTAAGAGATAAATTTTTTTTTCTATTTTAGGTAGAATTTAGAAGTGAAAAAATGTAAAATTTGTTAGAAATTTGGGTCACTTTGTATGGGGGGTACCCTTAGTTTTGATCGGATGCTAATAATTTTTAGTGAGCAGCAAAATGGGGCTTAGACTAGGCACCCCACCGAATTTGATCTGCCTAGCTTAATCTGAAATGGAGCTACAGGCATGCCTTTTTGAAAAATGCTAGGAGGGGTGAGGGGGGCGTCAATGGGCGGAGCACTTCAATTTTGGTACAAATCAAACAAGTTTTGTTAGCAATATATGGACAAGATCTTATGATCCTAAATTTATTTGATCAAGAGTTACAATGCAAAATGTAAAACTAAAAAAATGTAAATTCACTATAATACTTTTGGGTCTAGGGTATAATTTTATGAGAAAATCTCTAGACTGTAATATATCATTGCAAAGGTAATTTTATGTAGTTTGTTTCTTCCTCAGGACATTTTAAGGTCAGACTCATAGTTTTCCAGATATTTGCAAGAAACTGAATTTTCACACCTTTGCCACCCCCTCCCCCCTTAACCCATGGCGCAAATTAGTGTAACTTTTTACTGCGAATATTAGGCAGTGTATTCAACAATTTGGCATCAAAAATTTCTCTTTTTTTATGTTTAGATTATGTTTGCCACCCCCTCCCCCCTTAACCCATGGCGCAAATTAGTGTAACTTTTTACTGCGAATATTAGGCAGTGTATTCAACAATTTGGCATCAAAAATTTCTCTTTTTTTATGTTTAGATTTGGGGCTATTTTGAACCAATTGTACTGGACTACTTGAAAGACACTGAAATATTAGACCCGTTCTTTACAAGGTCCCTAACAAAGCAAATCTGTATACCATTTGCCACCCTTTCAGATGATAATAAGTTGAATTTCACTAACTTCCCGAAGGGACCTAACGGTTTAAATTGTGTACTTCAGCTCAGAAGCCATGAAATGAAACAGGAAATATGGGATCCACGCAGCCACACTAGAACACTCACAAGTGAAAGGTGTTGTGCCGGTACGCAGCCTCCGTCAATCACGAGAGGCCACTCGCTGTCATCTATTTGTATGCGCCTGCAAACTGTCCCGATCATGGCTTCTCCGGCAGCACTTGGAGTGCTTAGCCCCCCCCTGCACTTTAAGAAATTTTTACTCTTATAATAGTGAAATTACTCTGCAATCTAAATTTGCAAATCAAGTGTAATTTTACATAAAATTTGTTTAAAAAAGTACTCCAATATATTAGCAAATTTACACCTCGCTATGTCCGCAGATGTACGGAAATTTTTGCACCACGCCGAGATTCGATCTCCGGACCTCTAAATTACTAGCATTATAGAGTGCGACTCAACCAGGTGAGCCACAGAGAATTTTTGAAAAAATGTGTTTCACTGTTCACTAAGTATAGCCGATTGAAGTATGATAACTGGAGAGCACGCTACAAAAAAATGAGTAAAACTACAACTGCACGTTGTAAAAATGCACCAGAAAATCTGAATTACACACAAGTGTAGCGTAAAAATACATCTTATTTTACACAGAAATTGTTGAAAAATGCATTCTTGATGTGATTATAAGCGGGAAAAAGTGTAAAATTACCGCATTTTCAGCGGAAATTTAAATTCACTTTTTAGAGTGTGATGAAATTGATAATGGTTGATAAGTTGTGATAAATTCCTCGAAATCAGAGAATATACTGTTTCTCATGCTGAAACAATTAATGGAGGAAGACAATTTATATTCGCAACTCTTATTACAAACCAATATTTCCGTCATGATCAAAAAAGTATGAAGATCATTCACAGAACATTATCTGAATTGAAGCCATGCACGTTTTTATATTTAGATGCTATTTGAGAAGATTTATGTTTATTTTATAATTGGATATGTTTATCTATTCAAAATTAGTAAAAAGGGAAATTATTTTTATTGAAAGTTTAAATTTTACTATTTTAAAGAGTGAGCATTCTTTTATGCGATTTTTAAGTTTGTAAATTTAACTGGAAGTTCTAGAAAATAAACTCATTAAAAGTTCTTAATGTATGTTAAAATCTATTGTTGATGGACTATATTAACTATATTTATAGATAATTTTACGAAAACAACATCAGTTTTGCTTCATATTAAGATTGAAGTAAGGAGTCCCTGGGACTCCACCATACTAGGTATGTCAAAAACCGGACGGTTAGTCCGAAAACCGGTACTTTCAGAACGGTTAACCGGTTTTTTTCGGTTTTTTCCTCCTCCCGGTTCTAACCCGGACGGTTGTTGGTCCATCCGGTTAAAACCGGAAAAAAAAAATCTTTCAAAATTTTATGATTTTTCAGTCTGCAATTCTATTACTTATCCCCTATGAAAAAATTCGTTTTCAAATTTTAGCCCTTTAATAATTGTGGAACACTCTTCTTTTTGCTATTACTCGTAGAACAATCGCGTCGTCAAATAACCTCTGCTTGTATCTTATCTCTTCCAAGGCAGATATTTACACTGCGTTTCACATGTATCTTGGTTGTACAACGTGGATGTGTATTAATAGTCTAAGAAAATTGGACCAAAATATGGCCATCGAACGGCAAAAATCCTACATCGGAATTTTTTTTTGATTATGGTTGGGGATGGTTCCGAGATGATGGCATAGAAAGTCCCAACCAATCGGGGGTCCGCAACCTTAAAATATTTCGGCGTTAGAATAGAACATAAATTAGAATATTTTCATTTTAGACCTTTTTTAAAAGCTCCATAACT
Source organism: Microchrysa polita (assembly GCA_949715475.1). Lineage (NCBI taxonomy): Eukaryota > Metazoa > Arthropoda > Insecta > Diptera > Stratiomyidae > Microchrysa > Microchrysa polita. Next base: position 83,724,073 of record OX454419.1, on the reverse strand, counting down.
TTTGAAAGAATGTTAGTTCAGCCGTAAAATTTTGTACAAGTATTAACAACAAGTTTAAGATAATTTTAACGTAAACGCTGAGTCGCTCCGGTCAAGGACCCCCATTATCCCCCCATTTAAATTTGTCAAAACGGCATATCCATAACTCCCCCCAAAATTGAAGCAGAGTGCTAAATTTTGGTTTGTTGCGATTGAAAGTCAAAGTCACCCCACCCACCAAAAATCAGCTCATTCGGATAAAAACTACGGGTATCTCCCATACAAAGTGACCCATCAGGAGTTTGTTCTACGTACTACTCATTTTACAAACTGTAGAACAAACCATAATCCAAAAAAATTTCCGATGTAGGATTTTTGCCGACCAAATATGCCTTTTTCTTAGACTATAACACGTATTCGTGTATTGTATAGTATATCAGTGCATTTCGCGTATCATCGTGTCGCTAAAAGATTTCGTATTCCGCAAGAGAAATTAGAATGGATAATTGTTTGGATTTTTTTTCAAAAACTAATAAAATAATGAAATCACATCCGGCAATTTTATTTGATTGTCTTTTTTGTTCAACATGTTTCTCTTTTAAATTAGATGTCTTATTCACGTGCATTTTAAGTTGATTTTGCATATGATACGAACACCAGCAATACGAGTGTGTAAGCATTTTTTTTATAAAATAAATTTCATATATGTATAAAAGAAATTAAATAAAACAAAATTAGTTGCGGCGCAGTTTAAGCCATCGATATAAAATCTTGCATACCTGCTCATTTTTGTTGCATTGGGTTCATAAGGCTACCATACAAACCCAACTTTCCCAAATAATGTTTTCAACGATTTTTATACCCTATACCCATAAGATGATATTGGGTTTTTTTTTTGTTACGCCGATATTATGTAACACCTCAAAGGAGCCAACGGAGGTATGGCAAAGTATATATATAAATGATCAGGGTCGGTCCCTGAATCGAATAAGCCATGTCTGTCTGTCTGTCCGTGTGTCTGTCTGTCTGTTAGCACGATAACTCCCAAAATAATAAAGCTAGCGGTTTGAAATTTTGGTCAAATGTTTGTTTTGCTAAAATCTTGGACGGTATTGAAAATGGGCCAAATCGGACCACGGGTTCCCCTACCTCCCATACAAACTACATCTCCTCGATATTTTAATTCGGCAGTAACTTTCGGTGGAATATCGCTATCGACATGGAATTTTGATCAATGTCTCATTCTGACATATATTTTGAGTTGATGGAAAGTGGAGTAGGTCCGACTACCCCTATCCCTACTTCACCTACAAAGTTATATTCAGCCATATCTTTTGATAGAATATCACGAAAAACTTCTGATTAGTATCAAATGGTAGGCGTTTGAATGCCTTGGCAAGGTAATAAAGATGTGTCAGGTCCGACCCATCTAACCCTCCCTACCCCACAAAAAAAAAAAACAAATTTAATATTTTGGGTTTTGCGTGCCTTCTAGGTCTGTACATGGGTATAGGGTATACACTCATCGTGCTATCCGCACGATTAGAACTCGGTCTCGTTTTTTATTTTTTGTGCATTTATCCCTATGAAACTAAACACCGAAATTAGATTCGGTCTCCTTTTGGATGGGACTAAGAGGCAGCAGTTCCCTTGATTCCAAAAAGCATACTTTAGGGATCATTATAAGGATTTATTCTTGAATTTGACTGCAAAAACTAGCTTACTGGTAGTTTTCACCATACTTCACCACACGCTCATTTTACCTATCTCGAATAACATGACATAAAGAACCATTTTAGATAGTTTCAACAAACAACATTAGGAAGAAAACTAATTCTAGGCAGTTTTCTTAATTTTGAACCCACCACACCCTGGTGTCCATTTTCTCTAATATTTGTTTGTTTAGTTTTTTTTTTATTCCACGAGTTAATGCTTATAGAGTACCTTCTAAATCTTCAATTATTTTAAAATTGATTCGTTTCCACATGCTAAAACTTAAAAACTTGTCCTTTTTTAAGCACTGAATTTCAACTGGATTCTGCAGTATCTCAGCCTTTCCTTATTTAAATCCATTTCTACTCGAAAATTAGTAATCAAACCACCCAATTTCTATTTAGAGAAAGTGTTCATACCCTTCATTATTTCCCAATCCTGAAAAATACTCCTCAATTTCATAGCTTATACTCATAAAAGTTTTTATTTCCGGCACTGTATAAAATCCCTTTTTTAGCATCTAGTCAGACAAAACTAGTATGAAAAGTACTGTATACGAATATCAAGGATCAAAAAGAAATTTGTAACATTGCATGTACGAGAATATAAAATTAAAGATTTGTGTAAAACTTTAAACACTTAACAGTGAGAACGAACGTGTATAGTAAGCGGTAAGCACCAATGCTCGTATGGACGATGTGCATCATGTAGAAATGAACGCTTGGTGGAATACGTGGCAAATGCATACATGGGTACCTATGTATCAGTAGCTAAAATCCATGACTGCATTTTACTGAGATTTTTCCGTTTTATTTTCAGATAAGAGGAAATTATTTTCACGCTAGAGGAACTTGAGAGAAGTTATATTTTGTGCGTTTTAAGAGGATTCTTTCGTGCGGTATGTACTTTGATTTTTTCTTATCCTGTGATGTATTTGCAACTCTTGTAAGTCTGAATTGGTTATAACGGTATTTCGCGAGGAAATGGTTAGCTAGCAGTAAATAAATAAATAAATAATATACGTAGATCTATTTTAGCCGAAATGCATTAAAATATGTGGTAAATGATACTACATATTTTATCTATTCCTACGGCTACGATATTAAATTTTGTAAGATCAACAACTTCAATTCACAAATGGTCACAGACTTTTTGTCATATGTGTTGTAAATCATTGAAGCTATTAAATGTTTATCGAAAAAACTTTTCCACTTAACCAGCACTGTGTCATATTTTATTGCTCATGCAATACAAACTTTTTTTTACGTGAAATGTGAAAAAGGATATGTAGGTACAGTAGTTATACTATAAGAATGAAAATATATTTCCCATCTTATCCGACTTAAAACCTAACCTGTTCCTGTTCTATTTTTTTAGTGCTTTCTCTTTGTATGTATAAAATGTACGTACTCAACTCGAAATTGTTTTCATGTCATACATACCACATACCCCATACACAAACTCTTATCTATTCTGACATCAAGAAAAAATATATGGAAAAACTTTAGCGTTAACAACCACCAACCATTCACCTCAAAAAATTACTATTTTAATAGCATTCGCGGCAAGAAGGATGCAATGGTGCTTGTGCCGTTGGAACAATATTCCCTCAAGATGAAAAGCAAGAAATTCTCATTTTCCGTTCATTATGCACGACAACGAAAGTATGTAGCGAGTACACGGTGTGCGACAGCTTGTGACAAGGATCTTATTTGCATTAAAAATCCCACAATAGTGTGTTTTGTGCACTGAGGAGCAATCATGTTTTTTGAATGAACTCAGCAATTAGTTTTTTTTTCGCTTATCTTTTTGTTTCCTCATGCTCTGTCACGCAAATTGACATCCTTATTGTTATAAACTGTTTCTCGTCATGGTGCTAAAGGATGTTCACCTTCAGATAAATATTCTCAAAATGTTTTTTTAATGTTACGTATGCGGAATTCGGAAATACTATAGTCTAGACATGAAGAGTATCCATATAGCCATCGAGCGGGGAAAAAATCATGCATCTCTGGATTTTTGCAGGATTGCTGGGGATATCCCTCTGATTATGGCGGAAAAAGTCCTCACTGATAGAGTCGTGGCTGGTCGTGATCGTGGCCCCGTGGCGTGTTTAATATTCAGAAGAAGATAAGAGATATTCTTATCGTAGAATAATAAACTAAAAATGCGAAACGTTGACTATACACACGGGAGTTGTCAACGCACCATCCTCCTTAAGGTGTTACGACAAAACAAGAAAGGGAGTCAACAATATGGGAAAAAAACAGAAAGAGAGTTTTAAGCAAATATTTGAGAAACGGCAAAAGAAACAGCAAATTTGTCTGAAAATGAAAAAAAAACTACATAAACTTTCTAAGAAATAAATTAAGAAAATTTCATTCTGGAACATTTTAAGAAGCTCCTTATATCACGAAAAAACGCAATGAAATTTGCGGCTTATATTTCTATTTAGTTGAAGATGATTTTGTGAAACTTGAGATCTACGACTCCCATTTGAATGTGACAAAATGGCATGCTCGGCAAAATTTCCCCCAAAGTTACAGCAGGAGTCTGGATTTCGATTATTGCCAAGAAAGGATGCCATTAAACTGCCCAGCTCAATCGGATAAAAAAAAGGAAACAAATAGGCAATTAAGCGAGTAGCCCGATTTTAGAATGCTCAAATGAACTAAATGGCTTCCCATTGCGTAATTGAAAAATGACGTTTCTAGTTTTTTTAGGGGAGGAAGGGAATCTGGCATAACTTTCATATTTTATAAGGACATCTATGAGCTACCATTTGGCACAAATTTAAAGTAGGGGAGGTAGGTGTAGTCAGATCTGTTCTACTTTCCATTAACCTTAAGGATATGTCACAAATAGGCATTGATCAAAATTTCAGGTCGCTACCGATATTTTGTCGAAAGTTATGGCCGAATTAAAATATCAAGGAGGAGTGATTTGTAGGAGAGGTAGGGGAACCCTTGACCCGATTAGGCCCAATCAAAATATTCAAAATTCAAAATTCAAAATTCAAAATTCAAAATTCAAAATTCAAAATTCAAAATTCAAAATTCAAAATTCAAAATTCAAAATTCAAAATTCAAAATTCAAAATTCAAAATTCAAAATTCAAAATTCAAAATTCAAAATTCAAAATTCAAAATTCAAAATTCAAAATTCAAAATTCAAAATTCAAAATTCAAAATTCAAAATTCAAAATTCAAAATTCAAAATTCAAAATTCAAAATTCAAAATTCAAAATTCAAAATTCAAAATTCAAAATTCAAAATTCAAAATTCAAAATTCAAAATTCAAAATTCAAAATTCAAAATTCAAAATTCAAAATTCAAAATTCAAAATTCAAAATTCAAAATTCAAAATTCAAAATTCAAAATTCAAAATTCAAAATTCAAAATTCAAAATTCAAAATTCAAAATTCAAAATTCAAAATTCAAAATTCAAAATTCAAAATTCAAAATTCAAAATTCAAAATTCAAAATTCAAAATTCAAAATTCAAAATTCAAAATTCAAAATTCAAAATTCAAAATTCAAAATTCAAAATTCAAAATTCAAAATTCAAAATTCAAAATTCAAAATTCAAAATTCAAAATTCAAAATTCAAAATTCAAAATTCAAAATTCAAAATTCAAAATTCAAAATTCAAAATTCAAAATTCAAAATTCAAAATTCAAAATTCAAAATTCAAAATTCAAAATTCAAAATTCAAAATTCAAAATTCAAAATTCAAAATTCAAAATTCAAAATTCAAAATTCAAAATTCAAAATTCAAAATTCAAAATTCAAAATTCAAAATTCAAAATTCAAAATTCAAAATTCAAAATTCAAAATTCAAAATTCAAAATTCAAAATTCAAAATTCAAAATTCAAAATTCAAAATTCAAAATTCAAAATTCAAAATTCAAAATTCAAAATTCAAAATTCAAAATTCAAAATTCAAAATTCAAAATTCAAAATTCAAAATTCAAAATTCAAAATTCAAAATTCAAAATTCAAAATTCAAAATTCAAAATTCAAAATTCAAAATTCAAAATTCAAAATTCAAAATTCAAAATTCAAAATTCAAAATTCAAAATTCAAAATTCAAAATTCAAAATTCAAAATTCAAAATTCAAAATTCAAAATTCAAAATTCAAAATTCAAAATTCAAAATTCAAAATTCAAAATTCAAAATTCAAAATTCAAAATTCAAAATTCAAAATTCAAAATTCAAAATTCAAAATTCAAAATTCAAAATTCAAAATTCAAAATTCAAAATTCAAAATTCAAAATTCAAAATTCAAAATTCAAAATTCAAAATTCAAAATTCAAAATTCAAAATTCAAAATTCAAAATTCAAAATTCAAAATTCAAAATTCAAAATTCAAAATTCAAAATTCAAAATTCAAAATTCAAAATTCAAAATTCAAAATTCAAAATTCAAAATTCAAAATTCAAAATTCAAAATTCAAAATTCAAAATTGAATATTGAAAATTGAAAAATTAAAGTCGCAAATGGAAATTAAAAATAGGAAAATGAAATATGGGAAAATCAAAAATGTTGGTGGGAGCCTTTATTTTAGATTTTAGTATCCCTGTATTTGAATAATGCTCTTTTTCTTCTATTTTTAAAAATCTGGCTAAGTAAAGATGTAATACAAAGCAGAAACACGCCGTGATCAAAAAGCGCTGAATCACTAGTCGCGCCAACTAACTTTAGATTATTGAAAATTGCTTATATACATAGTATCGTAAGATTTCATATCAATTTTCTAATTCTATTATAATCTCAAACAATACAATCAAAATACTCTCAATATTCCACCCTAAAAAAAATCAAATAAAAATACCAAACTGAAAATTGCCAAACCCATTTCCACTTTATCGCCACTCACTGGAATTGAATCCTTAAAAAACGCTAAACATTGAATCCAATATTGTAATCATAATAAAAAAAAACAGCAACAAAGTATTTTAGTCAATGACCGACCCTCTATATACCATCCATGCATTTCAATTATAAGAAAAGGTGTAATCCAAATAAGGGTAAATAAGGAAGCAAATTGAAAAGAAAAGGAAATCCCAAAACCACTTGCCACACTCAGGCGACCATGAAACCATCTGTTATAGTGTTGAACTATGTATTCGTAGAAGGGTGTATAATAAGAAAGGAAGAAAAAAAAGGAAAGGCAAAAAGCTGGGACGCCAGAATAAACAGAACGACGTAAATGGAATATCGATTAGGCAGATCCTATGCATTATAAAATCGTATCCCTTTCATTCTTTGGCAAGCCATTGAAAAGGGTTGACGAGGTGAGCGAAAAGAAAGAAAAAATAGTCGTGACAGTTCACGAGAATCATCATCAGCGCCAACAGCTTGAGGAATATTTTGACCTTTTTTTTGAATATGATTAGCGCGACAAATCATATTAACAATATTCAAGTATTGATTTACATAAAAGTGTCGGTGGGACATTTTTCATAAAAAGACTTTAATCGTCGATTCGCACATATCAGTCACAGCCACGGGCCGTTTTTATAAAAATTATTTATATTTATTTTTGAACAGTTGGGATGAATTCCATTGAAACGTTCGGATTACAACCATACAACCGACACAGTCAACCGAACGTTCGGATGTCCATTTGCAAGGCTATGGTAAAAAAGTGTTTTTTTTTTTGCGGACAAGTTTGCCCGGTTCACGACTAGCGTAAGGGATTTTTTCGTACGTAAACACAAAGTTTACCTTTCTGATAACTACAAACATAAACAAAATCATATTTAAATTTGCAATAATCATTGATATGCCAATATGTGAAGTTTACGATATTAATCATATATAATCGTGTGCAGACCGTACTGAAACTTGTCATAAACTTTATTATACGAAACTTACGGTGATGGCTATTAAAGTTAATCATCTAAAACGGATAGTACACTATGCTACGACTTGATGTCCTCTTTTTTCCACTAAATAAAATCCATACCCACTCAGGATCCACTCCATAAAATATTATGACCTATTACAAAGAAAATCGTCTCATAAAATGCGAAAATATTACTGCACGTAAGTAAGTGTATACTCTCGTCTCGTATGTACATACTACACAACTCCCTATGCTAAACATAATGTCTGTCAGTCAGCATCTCCTGAGTCCTGACAACTCTCATACTGTCGTAAGACGAAGACACGTCCACCGTCCACTCCACTCCAACGGTCAGAAATTAAGTCATAAAAAATGTTTTCCTTTCACTTTATTCACGTGACGCGTTGATTCACCGACAAAAAAAAACAACGCAACAAAAAATGTTATTGTTTGCTAACGAAATTCAAGAGTGAAGGAATTTCTTAAAATTAAAGCTAAACAATTTATTTGAAAAGGATAAATATTCTGCAGCTTATGTGTTGTCGTCCCTTTGACGATATGACGACCCATATGACGCCTAGAAAAGTCGATCCCGCATATGATTATGTGACGGAGGAACGGTCACTTCGACTGGATATGGCATATAAAAGGAAATGGGACCAAGGACTCCGTGTGTGTATAGTCCGTCGTACTGACGTGAAATGGTTTTGTTGACACATCCATAACACTGTGTTTACTTATTGAAATTACTTTTTCGACATACATTATGCGAAAAATGAATTTCCAAGTACGAAAGGATGGTAGACAGAATGATGGACATTGGAAATTAACAGGGTGATTGGAAAGAAAATAATGAATACATTGAAAGACCTATAAACGTGTTCCGTTTAGAGTTTAGAATAGGCATCAAATTTCGAACGATTACTCCTCGACATATTCTTTTAGGAGCACCAGGGGCGTACGCAACGCAGACAAATATTTCGGCCAGGGTTTTAGCAAAGAGATGGTCGTTGGGTGGGGAGATATTCTAAGCTTTTAAGCGTGGATAATAACTGTGAGAGAACACTACGAAATTTATTTGAGACTTTAAATAATTGAACTGAAAGCCACCAGTGAGCTAGGCGTCTTTTCTCCTCTATTTATGTTGAAGGACTTAATTAGTGCCAATCTAATATTTATTGGACAAATTGAGAAACATGAATACAATTTTGATGGTATCAGTTTCAGTTGTCCACTCCGCGCAACCTTTGCCCTGAATAGATATGGGTCACAATCATCAACTTAAAACTGTTCATGCTATCACTAGTACCACTATCACTGCTCAACGCTAACCAGAATGTTATGGTGGCTGCCCAGTTCGATTATTGTTTCCATTTATGTAGTAAAGTTTGTAAAGAAAGGACCGCACCACGTGTCACTGAGGAGGGAAGCTCTGTAGGCCGTGGAGGCAACTGAAAACAAAGGAAAGAGAGAGCTTCTCTGCGTGCCAAGCAGCGGCACGTTCTTGCGTGAGCTCAAGCTCGAAAAATTGGGCAGGGTCTTTTCCGCAAGCAGCTCCTGATCCAGTACGAATTAATAAGAGAATCTGCTACCACCGCCCATCTTTGTCGGACTGGTATATTAAGAATCATTTTCCTTCAGTCTTACAAGGGAGCACTTGAAATATCTGCATCGTGTAGAATTGTTATTCCAAATTATTAAGATAGGCTGTCTGTTAAAAGTAGCCCTTTTGATCGACTTCATGATATAACGGTTCTTTTTAATTGAAATTGGAGCTAGGGAGGTGTTTGGTCTTCTTTTTCCTTTTGGCGAAGGTATATATATTGTTTTCTGTGATTTAGCCGGTTGTTGGCCGTTTTTGGGGCTGCAATTTATTTAGCCGGATTTTTAACCGTTTTTGAAAAAATATAACCGGGTTTACCGGCTAAATTTAGCAGGTTTCCAATTTTCAGGTGGCAACACTGGATCAGGGGACTTTTATCATTTAAAGATGATCCAGGTATGGATCCTCTTCTAACAATATTTTTAAGGCTGACAATTTCAGCTGAATCTTGAATCTGAATTAATGTAGTAAGTTTTAATTACATACTTTCACCCCCAAATATGTTAAACAACATTTTGTTCAAACATGTTCCAATTTCGAGCCGTATTTAAATATTTTTTGAACATGTCTGTATAGAAAATATAGTGCTCAATAGTCCCATATAGTGGCCATATAGTGCTCAAAACCGGTGGTTTCACTTCGATCGCTGAGCGATGATCCCATGAATCGTCTCTACGAACACAAACCTTAATTCACATGAATAACTCTAAAAGTGTCCCTACAATCGGCACTTAAAGTCCGTTAGAACCCCATAGAACCACTTATTAACAAAAACATCCATTCTTATTGCAAGTTCATCTACCAAATATGTCGAGTTTGAATGAGAAAAATTGCCCTGACCAAGTTGGAAATTTACAGACTTCCAGAGGCCTACATTTTGAGTAGGGTAACCTGGTCAACAGTGGATCATTTTTGCTTGTTGCCCTGTTGTTGACAGTAGCGGCGCATTAAGTATAAGATTATCATTTCAATTGCTTTACTAGTTTATTGGCTTAGATTGAGGAAAGAAATTTTTCAAATAAAAGCTTTTTTGACAGGCAAAAATAGGCTTCGAAAATTACCTTTCGAATGATTCGATGATGGGGTGACTGCCACAGGAACACATCAGGTAGAATTTACTAAGAAAATGAGTATTGTGGGATATAGTGATACAATAGGGTTCTAATTGAGCGGCATTACGACACATGCAGGACTAACATGCAGCATGCCCCCGATTTTTTTTCGAATAAAATCACAACCATCTCGTTTGCTCATACGCCGGACGATATTTCGGTATTACTTCACAGAGGCGGAGTCAACGTATTCACGTCCTCTTTCCTCGCTCTGCAGAAAATTTTTGTATGCTGCAGACAAACCACTCAACGAGGCCTATTTTTACCGCATCTATCTCCAGTGCGGGAACGATTCTTAGTATTTGCGCTTGGTATTGCTGACGAACTTTCAATTTTATGTTCACCCGGCTACCTTCCAAGATCGAACTTTCAAGGTGTAGAGCGCATTCTGCGTTCTCATAATCGTTAGACGTTTCTATAAACTTCTCAGTTCTTTCTAAGATGCGTTGTCGCCTAACGTGATTAAACTCTTCCAACTTCGATTAAGTAGGTATACCAACTTTAAGGTGGGGATTATGAAAACTCTACGTATACATCTGATCTCTAGTGCCACGATGTTTGACGTGCAATATTTGCTTTGCTTCGCTTTTAACACGAAAAGCTATAACAAGGAAGAGTACTCGAAATAAGATTAAACGCATAAAACAAAATATAAATTTCATATTTCTGTAACTTCCGAACGCAGATAGGTATGACCTTGAAACTCGGAGGAAATGTGCGTCAAGTATCCCTAAATGAGTGCAAGATTTCAGAAATTTTTGTCGATTCCGAGTTATGGTAAATGAATGATTGGGAAACATAAAAGTGAAATTATCTCGCTTTACAGCTAGGACCATGAACTTTTCGTCAAACAGTGCGGTTGCAGTTATCTAAATTGTAAAGTTTTTCGCTTACGAATATCCGAGCTATGGTCAATTTTCAATTAGAAACCTCGAAATTGGGGTTTGGGCAGCCGTAACTTCGAGGAGCTTATAGTAAAATAGCCATTGTGTAACATGATGGAAAATGCCAATGCTTTACGTCAGGTCAAAATGATGTACGTCTGGTCCGGTTAATATCAGGATCACAAATGAATTCATAATGCCTCCATTATCATTATGGGGAACTTAACAAATCCTGTCTTTTGATACCCATATTGACTATGTACCACTTTCATGGTGAAAAAAGAAATTTAGTCCTGAATGTAACAACCAAAAAAATTCGGTTGTATCTTGCTTCCCTTGTCATAACCTTAAAATACTATTACTCTAAATTTGGGAAAGTATGGTTTCAGGCAAAGGCTGCCGATCATGCTGAAAAGTAAAATTTTTAAATATTTCATAATATGTAATTAATATAGTTACTCTGCGGCTTCCGAAGGACGAAATTTACCCTAATCTTATAAACTGTTATATTCTCAGCATACCCCTTCCTTCGACACACATCTTGACCATTTAACCTCCCTATGCAAAAAATGTCCTTTTTGGACAATAAGGATCCCCCGATTCAAGGACTAACTCACACACCCAATAGTAATAAAAAATCCGGAAATTGGATACCCGGGTTGCCTACTTGTATCTTCCAGGACGAAGAAAAGGATATTTCGTCCTGATTTATTGAAGCAACAGTATTGAGGTGTACCATACTATATTTGCCAAAGATAAATATTATTCTGACTTTTACTCCAGAAGGCAGAAAATCCTTCAAAAGTGATATACGACATACCTATTGCCCTAAACTTTGCTTCCTGTGGAAAAATGTTTTTTTGCCGATACTAAAATATTAAGAACGACACCAATTACAACTACTTCCGATGATGCTTCCGACATGCTTGCCAAGGAGTACTATCGTGATCACTTCCACCAGAGAACAGTGCAATGCGAGAGCTAGGTAATTAAGTCGCATCCGACCGGACCCATAGTGTTTCGCTCAGTCCTATTATAGCGATGTTGTATTTCGTAATTTCCCGTGTTATTACACTCTCCATAACGGCCGAACAATCCAAACATCGACCGAGGTCCGTTGTTTATGGCAACGCTAACGTTTCACCAGTCCCAGGTATCCGAGTCTCGTTTAATGTTTTATTCTCTGCTATTTTTCTAAACGCTTTCTACAAAAAGCCGGAAAAGGCGTGACCACTATCCTTGACCCATGCCACAAGTTTCAAATTTAACATCCAATCGAGTTAGAATTTGAGCCGTTCTTGTATCTTGATTCGGAAAGTACTTTATTTGGTCACACTTGGCATCATTATAATTTTTGGGAAATTTTTAACCCTGATAACCCTGAATTTTTTTTTTTTTGGGATGATTTGTCATTTTTTGCTATAAACTATGTGCAAATACCTGAAACATGTGGTGCGAAATTAACCATTTCCGGCTAATTTTAGCTGGCAATTGGACTGTTAAGCTGGAATACTAAATCCTAATTTTTATGCCAGAGTTGATTTTTTTTCGGTCGTTTTTCTATGTTATGAAATATAAAAATCTAGTTTGATTCGAAAATAAATCAAAATGCAAACTTAAATTTTCAATACTTACCACCAAAATAAGGCGTCGTGAAATTACTTCTATTCAGGTATTTTCGTATATTATCGCTCTGAATAGTATGGTTGAAAATAAAATAAATAATAATAGATAAAATAATAGAAATGTTTAATAATTTGATTCGAAAATAAGATTTTGATTCTCTCTATGGCTTCTCTGAGTTACATGCATCTTCTTCCTTGCCTCGTTCTTTATACCGTTCCATGGTTTGGCGTTGCTCGACCTGCGGTGTAGGCACATCGCCCGTTTTGGCAGTAATATCTCCGCATATTTCTACAGGCAGCTCTATCTTGGATCGTGTCATCTCCGAGACCAATGCGTTGTTGTTGCTTTTTTATTTGACACATCCAGGTGTTCTTCGGTCTGCCTCTGGCCTTGGGTCCATCAAGTGGAACTTCCATTGATATCGCTTTTTTTGCGGGGTTCTCAAACGGACGCCTTTGAACATGGCAATACCAATCCATTTGTCGGTCTTCGAGCTTTTCGGTGATTGGTTGGTCTATGGACAAGCTGTCTCGGATGTAGCTACTCTTGATGTGGTCCCTTTTGGTTACACCAACTGACATGCGTAACATTTTCATTTCAGTCGCTGTCATTTGTTTCGCGTAACCTTCATACATGGTCCAGCATTCTGATCCATACATGAGTGCGGGAGTTAAATGCTAACTAATACAATCAATCTATGGTGAACATTTGGCGAAATAAAGGACATTTTCTTAAATAGAATTATTTGCTGAGTAGGTCCTTTGGCATGGGCGCCGTTTCGGAGAAGCATTTAGCACCAAAAACCTTGCCAATTTGAATTTACCTTTGTAAAAATTGTTTTTTTTTCGGTTGCATTTAAAAGCTAACGTTTGACTAGTCTAATAAAAAATTTAGATACTGCAGTAGATCGTCCCAAATCCAACAACTCAAACAAAGTAAGGTGGTCGTACAAAATACAAAAATTATGTCCCTTAATCCTGCAATCCTTCTGGAAGGATATGCAAATTTGCAATCGTCTAGTGAAAAGCATGTTAATGCTTTCTGTTCATTTGCTTGGAAAACATATTTCAGAAATAAATATTCACTTAGCTTAAATATATTCACTCAAATTGAAAATTTAGATAAAGTAAACACATTCCAAAATAAACAAACTTTTAGGCGATGATATCGGTGAAGTCACCCTTGTTTCAGGATCACCAAATTTTAAATACTTCTAACATAATCTAAACTCTCAAATTAGCAGATCGAGTGATTGATATAACTAGGGGAATGTCTATTCTTTGTCATACACACTTTTGCCACCTTGTTGGAAATTATGAACTATTTTAAAATAATCTAAATCGAAACGATGTTGTAAATCCTTCCAGAAGGATCAGAGGGCTATCTGGATTAACTATAGTAAATGCGTCGATTCCACTTTAACGAGGTGCGTCGAAATCCTTATATGTCTTCCAGTTCGTTCAAAATAAATAATGAATTTTTGAACGGCGCACCCTGTACTCTTCATTTGTCAACAGCAAAAAGGGATGATGATGGTGTCCCACGGCATGGCATGATAAAAATTCTATCATAGACCCACTTTTGAACAGATGACATGTTTTATAGCTCTGGCAAAATGGCTACATACGAGTATCCCCATATACTCCATACACACAAACATCATATACATATTATCGATCTATCTGTATCCGTAGAGTGTATCCAAATTGAACGGTCCTTGTGACAAGTGACCATCGTCCGTCCTTGGGCAATATGTATAACTATACGTACCTATACTGTGTGTATTTCCGTTCACCGCCACTCCCTAGCAATCGTGGTGGTCATGCCATGCTTATCCCGTTAGCATCGGCAATAATCTTTCAATACGAACAAAATTGCAGATTTTGCAACTTCGGCAACTTACTGTGTCCTTTTTTTCCGTATTATTATGTACGGTGTCCTCATCATTGTCGACTTAATCGTCTATAAAATTGCAATTTTGTCTGGAGGATTTTGACTTTATTTTTGTATCGGGTTTCAGGGTTTTAGGTGATATGAAAAAAAACGGAGGACAATATTTTTCTTCAGTTCATGGTGGACATATCGCCAGGATAAAAAAAAATAAATGGGAAATGGAAAATTAAAAGAGACCGAATGAAAGCATGCCCTGTTCAGTGTATGGAAAAAACGTTATGGTATGGGCTTTAAAAATGTAAGGTGCCATATTTGTAATTTGGCCTTTCGAAAAATTTGGACTTTATGCGGCTTACCATAATGCTTGGTAGTTAATGTAAAATTCGGGAACCCAACACAATTACGTATTATGTATTATTATTGCGTGCTTTAATATGTAAATTATGAGTTTAAAACGAATAAGCAGAAAAAAGAGCGTTGCAAGCAAATCATTGAAACAAAACACTATTTACCGCAGAACAAATACAGTTTCAGTAATCGTTTCATTCACTCAAAGGTATTCTTCCAGTGAAAATTATAATTAATATGATCATAATGAATAAAAAAATAATTACATTCAACCAAAACAATCCTTTTGAGCCTGTCATGAAAAAAATTACATTCAAGTTGTGCTTCATCATATGAATCCAATAGTTGGCAACAATTTTGATTGGCATTATCCTTTATGATTATTTTGAGTTCCAATTAATTCGAACAAATACGCGTAAACACTCGAGTTATTGTAGATGGGTACAGTCCAATCTCAATATTTACAAATTTGATAAATTGGAATACTCGATAGTTGTTAAATTAAAAAAAAAAATACATTTTTGTTCCCTTGATAAAATAACGACCTTATTGGCTTTGCATTGCTTTATACATAATTTGAAATGAAATAAATTGAATTCAAAATTTTTGCAATGTTCTGTAGTCGTTCAAAGTCGATTTTACTTGTTGTTCTATAAATTTTGAAATTCAACAAGAGTGTATTCGGACAGAAAGACGGAAAACAATAATTAATTACTGGTCCACGCAGCTGCACTGAAATATACCGTTTTCTTATCGAGAATAAAATTAATCAATTAAGTTGAACTCCGTTTTGCTTGTGTCAGTGTTAGATGAAGTCAATTGAGAACAAAATGAATACTACATGTATTGAATAAACAATATTCTTCACTCGATTACTATTTTATCTCACTTTTATGTACCATATTCTTAAAGATAAACTTTCTGTAACAATACACGCTTTCAACACACCACTTAAATTTTGACCAAATCATCAGACTACATAAACAAAATCCCCACCAGCACGCACCGTACATTCATAACGATCAGCAACATGCAAATGCAACATCCCCACTCAGTAGGCTCGTACACTATAAAAAGGCGAACAAAACAACGAGCCAACAGCATTCATTATTCTAGTCTTGACATCGAAGCATCCACAACTGAAAAGAGACTCGCATCGCATCGAATGCGTAAAAGCCTAGACAATTCGATCAGCGTATGTTGAATATTATAATTTTTGTATCAATGAATCGAATTGAAATATTTAAAAATAAAGAACAAACCCAATAGATTGCGATCATTTGAATAATTTTTCTGTCCTTTTGGATTCAAATTATTGAGATTCGACTGTACTGTTACTCGTATTCACACTCAGTGCGTACTTTTATTGATGCTGTAAAAATGTATTGAAAGCATATTTATCGAAAAAAAGTATAGGAAATCGAATCCACAAGCAATATCGAATTTAATTAAAAAAACCAACACACAACCTCCATTCCACCGTATAAAAATATTTTTAATACACTTATCATTAACAGCTATTAAAACTCTTCGGTAATTTATCTGGGAAAGAGCATAAAGCAATGAATCCTATAATAATACATATTTCAAAAATTAATTAATTGCCGAAAGGCAATATTCGATGCAAAATATTAACAAATATTTCTGCGTATCACAAGCACACATATTCGTATTTTCGAATAAACATGCAATACAAATTCAGTGATTTTTCATTCAACCCCATCGGACCACATTAATCTCTTAGTTTTTTTGTATAAACACAATTTTTTCCGGTGTTTAAATATATTTTAATAAATAGCTGGGATTAGTTCTTTACGCTTATCATCCTAACCGACTGTGACGACTGTTTACATTTGCGACATAAAAAACATAAAGCCCTCCATTAATTATCGGGGATACAGGGACAAACCTTTGTGCCGTTTTTTTTGCATTGAGCTTTCCGGATAGGGATCTCTTATGAATTTAGGGACATCGAATTAATTGCTCAATTAAGTGCGTCAATTTGTCTTTTGTTTTGAATAATTGGAGAGAGAGAGAGACCAATTAAACTTATTTTTTTAAATGATGAAAAATGAATTGCTTTTGCGTGATTTTATTGATAAGCGGTAAGCGAGCTCAGTTAGCTGACGTATAGGATTTTAAAAATATATTGTTGATATCCAGACTATACCTAAAATATCATTTCCTTAATTATTAAATTCCACAAAGAAGAAACTTCTCAAATAAATATACCTATATCTATGAATTATCTTCTTCGTTTGCTCATTTAAATTATACTCTCCATTTCCGCCTTAGTGCACTGTTCCATTTTCATTTCTCCGAAATGAATTGAGAATATAAAACTAACCAATCTTATTCAAAATGAGCTCGAAAAGTATTTCTTCGCGAAAGACTAGACATAGGAGAGTTCTTGTGCAACTAGATCTACCCATTAACGAAAAAAACCCAACCGAGTCGAGTAGTATTATACCTATCCAATTCACCGCCGCAAACTTTTTCATCCGGATTATATGGGGTTCGAGTTCATGGCTTTCGTCGTTTCTTTTCATCCGCCCAAAAACGACGAAGAATGCCTTTACTCTCTATCTCTAGTCTATACAGTTTCTCTCATTGCTCATGAATAAAATATGACAAGGGATCCATGATAAATCACTTATGTAAATTCCGGTATACTTCGTCCTGACGTCCATATAGAAAATCGCATAGAACCGTATGGACTCATGAAACTATGGAGGTTCGTCAAGTGGACAAGGCCACGAGCCACTAGCACCGGTGGAATACACCGAGGATGTTGGAGTTTCTTTTTTTTTTTTTTTGGTTGAATTAGAATTCAAGGGCATTCCATTCGGATTTCCATATTATAATGGGATAAGAAAGCTGCGTTTCCTTCATTTTTCTTTTATTTCTTAACGATATGCAATTAATTTTGGAGTAGATGTGACAAAGATGCGCCGAATGCTTTGAATAGTTTATGATGCTGCTGTGATGCTCTACTTTTAATTAATCTTATTCAGAATTATGTTTATTAAAATTTATTTGAAGTCGCATTGAAATATGAAATTTTTTACTATAGGGTGTCCGGAAACTGTTACATACGTATTGGGGAAAGTGAGTACGTCTATTTAACGATAAACCAATTTGACACTACTCTAAAGAATAGGTACCTACTTATTGTGATAATGCTACACTGCTACACTTCGTAGGTTTTTTTCGAAAGCGAAACTTCGCATGACGCATTGAACACGGGCCCCCGAGCCAAAAAAGCCCCCAAGCCAAAAGGACCCCCAAAGGCCGAGAGCCATATTTGTTTTAAATATTAAGGTTAAGTAGTCAAATGCAATAAAAGGTAGTCAGAGGTACCGTATACTTACCGCCGATGTATGCCTTAAGTTATAGTTGAGAGCTATGTTTTTTTTTTTAATACTGTCACATTCTAAATTGACAAATTTTCGATCATGATGGCGAATTTTTAATCGGAATTGATCAATTTCAAAATCATGTCATGTTGAAAAATAATTTTGACGCATTTTCAAATCCTGATGAGAAAGTCCCATTACAAATTAGCGAATTTCCATGTGCATTTTATGATTTGCAAATCATGTTGACGAATTTCCATTTCAAAATCATGAATTTCCAAAATAACGATGACGAATTTCTAACACGCAATGGTCTCGGCGATGACACGATCCAAGATAGAGCTGCCTGTAGAAATATGCTGAGATATTACCGCCAAAACTGGCGATGTCCCTACACCGCAGGTCGAGCAACGCGAAACCATGGAGCGGTATAAAGAACGAGGCAAGGAAGAAGAACGATGACGAATTTCCATTACAAATCGACGAATTCCAGATAAAAATCACGAGATTCCAGAAAAGATGAAAGAATTTCAAAATCAAGTTTACGAATTTCCATATCAAATTTTCAAATTTCCTCGTCAAATTAATGAATTTTCAATTAATATTGGCGAATTTCCATTTCAGATTGATAAATTTCTCAATCAAACTGACGAGTTTTCATGTAAAAAAAAATCCATGACAAATTTATTTTAATTTCCATTTCTAGTTGGAAAATTTTAAAATCATGTGTACAAACTTCCATGTCAAATTAACGAATTTCCATGTCATGTTTTTGTAGAGTGCATTTGAGATTTTTTTCTCTGCAATTCAATGTCCGCTCTGTGGCTCACTTGGTTGAGCCGCACTCTACGATGCTAGAAATCATTTTGGTGAAACAACCAGGGTCCTAGCTATCACCGTTTCCGAGATACAGCCGCCTAAAGGTGACACACATTTCAGGCCAAATTTGACTCCTCTAGAGCGTATTTAGAGCTACATTTTGGTGAAACAATCAGGGTCCTAGCTATCACCGTTTCCGAGATACAGCCGACTAAAGGTGACCAACATTTCAGGCCAAATTTGACTCCTCTAGCGTCATTATTTACAGAGATATGGGCAATTTTGTGTTTTATAGTGAAAATTTTCGAAAGTGGGTTTTGAAAAAGTCGATGTAGAGCGTATTTAGAGCTACATTTTGGTGAAACAACCAGGGTCCTAGCTATCACCGTTTCCGAGATACAGCCGCCTAAAGGTGACCAACATTTCAGGCCAAATTTGACTCCTCTAGCGTCATTATTTACGGAGATATGGGCAATTTTGTGTTTTATAGTGAAAATTTTCGAAAGTGGGTTTTGAAAAAGTCGATGTAGAGCGTATTTAGAGCTACATTTTGGTGAAACAACCAGGGTCCTAGCTATCACCGTTTCCGTTTCCGCCTAAAGGTGACCAACATTTCAGGCCAAATTTGACTCCGCTAGCGTCATTATTTACGGAGATATGGGCAATTTTGTGTTTTATAGTGAAAATTTTCGAAAGTGGGTTTTGAAAAAGTCGATGTAGAGCGTATTTAGAGCTACATTTTGGTGAAACAACCAGGGTCCTAGCTATCACCGTTTCCGAGATACAGCCGCCTAAAGGTGACCAACATTTCAGGCCAAATTTGACTCCTCTAGCGTCATTATTTTCGGAGATATGGGCAATTTTGTGTTTTATAGTGAAAATTTTCGAAAGTGGGTTTTGAAAAAGTCGATGTAGAGCGTATTTAGAGCTACATTTTGGTGAAACAACCAGGGTCCTAGCTATCACCGTTTCCGTTTCCGCCTAAAGGTGACCAACATTTCAGGCCAAATTTGACTCCGCTAGCGTCATTATTTACGGAGATATGGGCAATTTTGTGTTTTATAATGAAAAATTTTCGAAAGTGGGTTTTGAAAAAGTCGATGTAGAGCGTATTTAGAGCTACATTTTGGTGAAACAACCAGGTTCCTAGCTATCACCGTTTCCGAGATACAGCCGCCTAAAGGTGACCAACATTTCAGGCCAAATTTGACTCCTCTAGCGTCATTATTTACGGAGATATGGGCAATTTTGTGTTTTATAGTGAAAATTTTCGAAAGTGGGTTTTGAAAAAGTCGATGTAGAGCGTATTTAGAGCTACACTTTGGTGAAACAACCAGGGTCCTAGCTATCACCGTTTCCGAGATACAGCCGCCTAAAGGTGACCAACATTTCAGGCCAAATTTGACTCCTCTAGCGTCATTATTTACGGAGATATGGGCAATTTTGTGTTTTATAGTGGAAATTTTCGAAAGTGGGTTTTGAAAAAGTCGATGTAGAGCGTATTTAGAGCTACATTTTGGTGAAACAACCAGGGTCCTAGCTATCACCGTTTCCGAGATACAGCCGCCTAAAGGTGACCAACATTTCAGGCCAAATTTGACTCCTCTAGCGTCATTATTTACGGAGATATGGGCAATTTTGTGTTTTATAATGAACAATTTTCGAAAGTGGGTTTTGAAAAAGTCGATGTAGAGCGTATTTAGAGCTACATTTTGGTGAAACAACCAGGGTCCTAGCTATCACCGTTTCCTAGATACAGCCGCCTAAAGGTGACCAACATTTCAGGCCAAAGTTGACTCCTCTAGCGTCATTATTTACGGAGATATGGGCAATTTTGTGTTTTATAGTGAAAATTTTCGAAAGTGGGTTTTGAAAAAGTCGATGTAGAGCGTATTTAGAGCTACATTTTGGTGAAACAACCAGGGTCCTAGCTATCACCGTTTCCGAGATACAGCCGCCTAAAGATGACCAACATTTCAGGCCAAATTTGACTCCTCTAGCGTCATTATTTACGGAGATATGGGCAATTTTGTGTTTTATAATGAAAAATTTTCGAAAGTGGGTTTTGAAAAAGTCGATGTAGAGCGTATTTAGAGCTACATTTTGGTGAAACAACCAGGGTCCTAGCTATCACCGTTTCCGAGATATAACCGCCTAAAGGTGACCAACATTTCAGGCCAAATTTGACTCCTCTAGCGTCATTATTTACGGAGATATGGGCAATTTTGTGTTTTATAATGAAAAATTTTCGAAAGTGGGTTTTGAAAAAGTCGATGTAGAGCGTATTTAGAGCTACATTTTGGTGAAACAACCAGGGTCCTAGCTATCACCGTTTCCGAGATACAGCCGCCTAAAGGTGGCCAACATTTCAGGCCAAATTTGACTCCTCTAGCGTCATTATTTACGGAGATATGGGCAATTTTGTGTTTTATAATGAAAAATTTTCGAAAGTGGGTTTTGAAAAAGTCGATGTAGAGCGTATTTAGAGCTACATTTTGGTGAAACAACCAGGGTCCTAGCTATCACCGTTTCCGAGATACTGCCGCCTAAAGGTGACCAACATTTCAGGCCAAATTTGACTCCTCTAGCGTCATTATTTACGGAGATATGGGCAATTTTGTGTTTTATAGTGAAAATTTTCGAAAGTGGGTTTTGAAAAAGTCGATGTAGAGCGTATTTAGAGCTACATTTTGGTGAAACAACCAGGGTCCTAGCTATCACCGTTTCCGAGATACAACCGCCTAAAGGTGACCAACATTTCAGGCCAAATTTGACTCCTCTAGCGTCATTATTTACGGAGATATGGGCAATTTTGTGTTTTCTAATGAAAAATTTTCGATAGTGGGTTTTGAAAAAGTCGATGTAGAGCGTATTTAGAGCTACATTTTGGTGAAACAACCAGGGTCCTAGCTATCACCGTTTCCGAGATACAGCCGCCTAAAGGTGGCCAACATTTCAGGCCAAATTTGACTCCTCTAGCGTCATTATTTACGGAGATATGGGCAATTTTGTGTTTTATAATGACAAATTTTCGAAAGTGGGTTTTGAAAAAGTCGATGTAGAGCGTATTTAGAGCTACATTTTGGTGAAACAACCAGGGTCCTAGCTATCACCGTTTCCGAGATACAGCCGCCTAAAGGTGACCAACATTTCAGGCCAAATTTGACTCCTCTAGCGTCATTATTTACGGAGATATGGGCAATTTTGTGTTTTATAGTGAAAATTTTCGAAAGTGGGTTTTGAAAAAATCGATGTAGAGCGTATTTAGAGCTACATTTTGGTGAAACAACCAGGGTCCTAGCTATCACCGTTTCCGAGATACAGCCGCCTAAAGGTGGCCAACATTTCAGGCCAAATTTGACTCCTCTAGCGTCATTATTTACGGAGATATGGGCAATTTTGTGTTTTATAATGAAAAATTTTCGAAAGTGGGTTTTGAAAAAGTCGATGTAGAGCGTATTTAGAGCTACATTTTGGTGAAACAACCAGGGTCCTAGCTATCACCGTTTCCGAGATACAGCCGCCTAAAGGTGGCCAACATTTCAGGCCAAATTTGACTCCTCTAGCGTCATTATTTACGGAGATATGGGCAATTTTGTGTTTTATAATGAAAAATTTTCGAAAGTGGGTTTTGAAAAAGTCGATGTAGAGCGTATTTAGAGCTACATTTTGGTGAAACAACCAGGGTCGTAGCTATCAGCGTTTCCGAGATACAGCCGCCTAAAGGTGACCAACATTTCAGGCCAAATTTGACTCCTCTAGCGTCATTATTTACGGAGATATGGGCAATTTTGTGTTTTATAATGAAAATTTTTCGAAAGTGGGTTTTGAAAAAGTCGATGTAGAGCGTATTTAGAGCTACATTTTGGTGAAACAACCAGGGTCCTAGCTATCACCGTTTCCGAGATACAGCCGCCTAAAGGTGACCAACATTTCAGGCCAAATTTGACTCCTCTAGCGTCATTATTTACGGAGATATGGGCAATTTTGTGTTTGATAATGAAAAATTTTCGAAAGTGGGTTTTGAAAAAGTCGATGTAGAGCGTATTTAGAGCTACATTTTGGTGAAACAACCAGGGTCGTAGCTATCAGCGTTTCCGAGATACAGCCGCCTAAAGGTGACCAACATTTCAGGCCAAATTTGACTCCTCTAGCGTCATTATTTACGGAGATATGGGCAATTTTGTGTTTGATAATGAAAAATTTTCGAAAGTGGGTTTTGAAAAAGTCGATGTAGAGCGTATTTAGAGCTACATTTTGGTGAAACAACCAGGGTCCTAGCTATCACCGTTTCCGAGATACAGCCGCCTAGCGTCTAGCGTCATTATTTACGGAGATATGGGCAATTTTGTGTTTTATAGTGAAAATTTTCGAAAGTGGGTTTTGAAAAAGTCGATGTAGAGCGTATTTAGAGCTACATTTTGGTGAAACCACCAGGGTCCTAGCTATCACCGTTTCCGAGATACAGCCGCCTAAAGGTGACCAACATTTCAGGCCAAATTTGACTCCTCTAGCGTCATTATTTACGGAGATATGGGCAATTTTGTGTTTTATAGTGAAAATTTTCGAAAGTGGGTTTTGAAAAAGTCGATGTAGAGCGTATTTAGAGCTACATTTTGGTGAAACAACCAGGGTCCTAGCTATCACCGTTTCCGAGATACAGCCGCCTAAAGGTGACCAACATTTCAGGCCAAATTTGACTCCTCTAGCGTCATTATTTACGGAGATATGGGCAATTTTGTGTTTTATAGTGAAAATTTTCGAAAGTGGGTTTTGAAAAAGTCGATGTAGAGCATATTTAGAGCTACATTTTGGTGAAACAACCAGGGTCCTAGCTATCACCGTTTCCGAGATACAGCCGTCTAAAGGTGACCAACATTTCAGGCCAAATTTGACTCCTCTAGCGTCATTATTTACGGAGACATGGGCAATTTTGTGTTTTATAGTGAAAATTTTCGAAAGTGGGTTTTGAAAAAGTCGATGTAGAGCATATTTAGAGCTACATTTTGGTGAAACAACCAGGGTCCTAGCTATCACCGTTTCCGAGATACAGCCGCCTAAAGGTGACCAACATTTCAGGCCAAATTTGACTCCTCTAGCGTCATTATTTACGGAGATATGGGCAATTTTGTGTTTTATAGTGAAAATTTTCGAAAGTGGGTTTTGAAAAAGTCGATGTAGAACGTATTTAGAGCTACATTTTGGTGAAACAACCAGGGTCCTAGCTATCACCGTTTCCGAGATACAGCCGCCTAAAGGTGACCAACATTTCAGGCCAAATTTGACTCCTCTAGCGTCATTATTTACGGAGATATGGGCAATTTTGTGTTTTATAGTGAAAATTTTCGAAAGTGGGTTTTGAAAAAGTCGATGTAGAGCGTATTTAGAGCTACATTTTGGTGAAACAACCAGGGTCCTAGCTATCACCGTTTCCGAGATACAGCCGCCTAAAGGTGACCAACATTTCAGGCCAAATTTGACTCCTCTAGCGTCATTATTTACGGAGATATGGGCAATTTTGTGTTTTATAGTGAAAATTTTCGAAAGTGGGTTTTGAAAAAGTCGATGTAGAACGTATTTAGAGCTACATTTTGGTGAAACAACCAGGGTCCTAGCTATCACCGTTTCCGAGATACAGCCGCCTAAAGGTGACCAACATTTCAGGCCAAATTTGACTCCTCTAGCGTCATTATTTACGGAGATATGGGCAGTTTTGTGTTTTATAATGAAAAATTTTCGAAAGTGGGTTTTGAAAAAGTCGATGTAGAGCGTATTTAGAGCTACATTTTGGTGAAACAACCAGGGTCCTAGCTATCACCGTTTCCGAGATACAGCCGCCTAAAGGTGACCAACATTTCAGGCCAAATTTGACTCCTCTAGCGCCATTATTTACGGAGATATGGGCAATTTTGTGTTTTATAGTGAAAATTTTCGAAA
The DNA here is from genome assembly GCA_949715475.1 of Microchrysa polita. NCBI lineage: Eukaryota > Metazoa > Arthropoda > Insecta > Diptera > Stratiomyidae > Microchrysa > Microchrysa polita. Next base: position 83,698,954 of record OX454419.1, on the reverse strand, counting down.
GTGGGTTTTGAAAAAGTCGATGTAGAACGTATTTAGAGCTACATTTTGGTGAAACAACCAGGGTCCTAGCTATCACCGTTTCCGAGATACAGCCGCCTAAAGGTGACCAACATTTCAGGCCAAATTTGACTCCTCTAGCGTCATTATTTACGGAGATATGGGCAATTTTGTGTTTTATAGTGAAAATTTTCGAAAGGTTTTGAAAAAGTCGATGTAGAGCGTATTTAGAGCTACATTTTGGTGAAACAACCAGGGTCCTAGCTATCACCGTTTCCGAGATACAGCCGCCTAAAGGTGACCAACATTTCAGGCCAAATTTGACTCCTCTAGCGTCATTATTTACGGAGATATGGGCAATTTTGTGTTTTATAATGAAAAATTTTCGAAAGTGGGTTTTGAAAAAGTCGATGTAGAGCGTATTTAGAGCTACATTTTGGTGAAACAACCAGGGTCCTAGCTATCACCGTTTCCGAGATGCAGCCGCCTAAAGGTGACCAACATTTCAGGCCAAACTTGACTCCTCTAGCGTCATTATTTACGGAGATATGGGCAACCGGAGATCGAATCCCGGCGTGGTCCAAAATTTCCGTACATGTGCGGATAGGAAATATAAATAGTGCTTGCAACATTATATACACTCCGAAATGATATGCAATGTAACGTTGACTCGAAATTCCCTTTAAACGGCTGAGTTAACGCACCATGGCCTCACATGGGGCTATACGGTCCTGAGAAGAATGCGCAATGTCGCTGGTAGTTTTTTTTTCAATACAGTAACACAAGTATAGCTGTGAGGGCGGCTTATTAAAAATTGATTGCAGAGCTACAATTTCGTTTTGAAAAATATTTGTTGTTGTTGTTGCAGCGGCTCAAGAGATTTTTTTCTCTGGAATCGAAGGGGATTTCGGCTGTTTTAACAACGGGTTGTAGCTGCAGGACGATTTACATCGAAGAACCGGCTGCCGTAGGAGCATTTTTATAGACAAAATCCATGGTCACAGAATAAATATACATAACTGAGCGACAGACCAACCACGTCCAGCATTGAACTAAGGCCGCAGGTTCTGTAGGGGTTTGACATAAAATAAATCGAAAATTCGAGTGTGTAAATAAAGGGCCCCTGCTTTGATTTCGAACACATCAAATTTGAAAAACGTTACACTACTGCTCACTTCGTACATAAGTATAAGACTACATACCGTTTTTTTTTTCATGTTTCGCCAGCGAAAATGTCTCCCGTGAAAAATGTGCCGTTTAGACTTGCCTGATCATCAAAAATGCTGACAGTACTTATATGGAAATTTAGCGGCGTGTTTTGTGAAGTGTAGGTATGCAAAATCATTTATTATTCCGGCACAGATGTAATGAAGGACTTCGGACATCCGAAGATGCCCAGAGGACGGAGCCAATGCCATTACAACCGGTTAGGTTAGACACCGAATATAGGGCTCCTCAACGAGCGAGCAGCGACAAAGCGCTTGCTGTAGCTCAGTAGCGGGAGAATTGAGCGGGGTCTTTGCCGCTCGTTGTCCCTTGTACTTTTACAAATAAAAAGGGATAACGCATGCTTGCGAGATCACAACACGACGGTTAAAATGGGGAGAATTCACGTGAATTGTAGCTGGCGAACAAAGGTAGCATCTTATACTGCTCCGCGAACCCGGATTGCAACGGATCCCGGCCGAATTAAACCCACATATATTTTATAAAATAAATCCGACCTGAGGCGCCCGTGGCCGAATGCAAATAATGGGGTTTAAGTTCAGGACTTCACCCTTTTATTCGCCCCTGGAATGGGGAGGGGGGAGGGTGGTGCGGAGCACTACGCGTTATCCACAGAGATTAAATTTATGTGGGGAGCTTGCTTAATATAGCACATTAATGCCCCATTTCACCAAAAACAAACACCACAGACATCATAAACACTAAACAAAAGAAAAGGACACTTAGCTTCGGTGTCGAACTTCCACCACATAATTTTCTCTCCCATATTGTTCAAAAAACGCGACTCGCATGTTGCTCGGATCAAATCTGTCACTCGACTTCCAAAAAAACGCGGGTATTTCGCGAAATGTTTTTTAAAAAAAGTGACTTCGGTGCGAGAGTCCCACACAAGTGAATATCCAGCTATCTTCTACCGATCAATTCACTGAGATGAGCAAAGGAAACTAGGAAAATCATTAAAAACATTGAAGGATTATAAAAGCTCCATCAATGAACTCGTTCGTATTCGTTTGTAAATAGTTACAACAGTTTGTCGTCTTTCTTTTGTAAAATGAAATAAATGAAATTGTAATTTGCTTGATTTTCTCTACTGTTAGAACGGTCTAAAAGTAAATGTTAAGCTTATTAGCAATTAACAAATGTCAAAGCAGAATGATATCCATGCCCTGGTTATCTCAAAATTACACAGCCCATGTCTAAGAATTTGCAAACTTAAACATTTTTTAATGAAAATTCTATTGCAACCCTTATTTTTTGTATAATATTCAATTAGAACACACATTTGGCGCACATTTTTCTGAATACCTTAGAGTCCTAGCTACCACTGTTAAGGATCTACAGCCGTCCAAATATGTCACAAAAAGTGCAAAGCATTATTCGTGAAGTTGGCTTTAGTTCTCCGAAAATGAGTGTTCCGAGTGACAATATAGAGCGCATCGCGGCGGACATTTTGCTGAAAATCTTAGAGTCTGTTACGCTTTCATTTCCGCTAACTAGTTAATACCTAAAAAGAAAACAAAAAGATGTATTATTAGATAGGTTAGTTTGGCGGCGTTTAGGAGGTGGCATACTTACCTACTCGGAGTCATCCATCATTCATCTTGTGATCCGCCTTTCCCGACATCCGCCTTAGTTAGCCGAGAAATACTATAAGTCAGCTTCATCCAGCATTTCGTGATCCGCCATCCAGAATTTTGTGATCGCCATCCGCCCTAAATCCTAGAAATACAAGTGTCCACAAAGAAACGTACTCTTTTACAAAGATCATAAAGGATACTTATCTGATATCGCATCCTCGATGTGGGGCAAGTCTATATTTTTCCAAATATCCAACTTGGAATGGACTTGAATACCGGACGACCGGCAATACTCCGCGACCTAAACTCATAACAAATACAAAAAAACTGTCAAAGTTTTGTCAGATAAACTGTCAAAGTTACGTCAAGACGTTAAAATCACGTAAGAACTGCATAACCGACATTAAGTGGGATTTTTATAGCCATTATGAATAACTGGCCAAAATTTCCCCGTTGGAACGTATGTTATAAAAGCAACTGAGTTGCAACGGGAACCCTCTTTGTTCTCCGAAATTTTGCATATTGAAGGTGGGTTCCCGGTATCTTGAATTTTACAGAAATTACTAATCTGTTTGTTCTACGAAATGTTGCATATTGAAGTCGAAGTCTTGAAACCAAGAGCCAGAGCACCGAGTGAACGAAGATCTGCAAAAGTCGATAAGACGGTTCAAGAAGACAATTAGATAAGACGATTCGATAAGACGGTACGGCGCGCGCTCGCACGGGTGATTGTCCAGGATAAGTCAAAGCGACGAAGAAGTGTCGTGAGAGAAGGTTGCATCGAAGGAAGGCGAAAGTGAAGTCGACGGATCAATCATCTTGAACAGTGAGTAGAGAGTCGCCACCTAGGTAGGGCTAGTGATTAAGTTTTATTTTTCCATAATACGGTTAGAATTTGTTTTAAAAAGAAACGTTCGAACGGCTAAATAGCTTCGCGTGTAACGTCACAAATGTACGCAACTTAACCCATTACTGAAAGTGATTTTTGCATTAAAATACAACTCTGTGATCCGTTAATCGAAATTGATCTTTCTTTTATTCGCGCTGATAAGTTCGTTTCAAGTTTTGTACTTGGTTGAAACGATCGCGGACGGCCGCATACAAGTACGTGGCGCCCACGACCCCCTTTGTCTCCATTGAGCTGGTCGGCCGGCCGAATAAATTGAGTTTGCCCTTTTCCCGCGGTGAAAAGTGTAACAAGTCTTATAGCTATCACCGTTAAGGAGCTTAATCTCAGTTGCAAAATTAACTGAAAAATAGGCAAACATAAATGCAATTTTGAGTTAATCAGTTTTAGTTGTCCCACTTCCGAGAGACACTATACATACTTAATCCATATCCGCTGATCAAAGCCGATCAGCACTATTATTGTGATGGTAATACAGTGCTTCTGAAATTCCTTACAAGGCGATTAAAAAATGTTCTATGTTCTATATGTTCTTTCACGTACCTATATTGAAACTGCCGTGGTGGCAAATGTCCTTCTTTTCTATTAATACGTCAACAAATTTCGGAGGGGGTTTGAACTCCCAAAGCACGTACGTATGGACCGGCACTGTCTCGACACATTATAGTCTAGTTGTACGGTGATTTGAGATTGCCAAATGTAGTGAAGATTTTTTTTTGTTTCTTATGTTTTTTAGGGTGCTGAGTGAGCACGAATCCGGAGCTTCCCACCAAAATTTCGCTGAAAAACGGAGTCAAAATCGCGGAAAACGACAAAATTTTCGAAGTTTTTTTTTTTTTTGTTTCTTGGCTTCTGTACATTTCTGCGAAAAACTGTCCATGAAAATGTTAGAGAAAATTTGACTGCGCGTCGAACACATAACAAATATACAAAATTCATTAAGCGGTATAGCATCAATTGATAGTCATTTTTGACGCTTTTTTTTTTTGCGATTTTGACCCTGTTTCCGAATGAAATTTTCGTGCGAAGCTACGGATTCGTGATCAGAGCCCCATAAACAAAAAAAAATCTTCACTTCATTTTGCAATCTCAAGTACTAGATTTTTCCCCCGGTTATTGAACTATGTATTACAAAATTTAAATTTATTTCTTCCAGATAATAGCGGCAAGTATTGTGTTTTTAACCCTTTTCCGGACAGAACGTCTATAGACGTCTAATTTTGAGCATTTGACATACAAATCGTGTCAAATTTTGGCGTGTCCGGCAATGAGTTAAGAGCTGTATCTCGGAACGTGTTAACCCTGCTAAACTGGCATTAGGCTTGACGTTTGGGAAATTGTATGTTCTTGATAATATCCGAAGAAAAATTGATTGATTGAGATGTTATCGAAAGACAAAAAAAAGTCCTGTCAGTAAGCACGAGGCTGCAAATTTGGTTTTAAACTGCTTTTGTGTATCCCAATGGTATACCTATCCACAATCCAACGATTTTTTCAATGTTATGCTATTTTTTGCCTATACCGACTGCCCTAATAAAGCACATCAATAATATCATTTTTCGTGTAGCCAAAATTCCATATCATTATATTGGGAGAATACCCCACCACATCCCATATGAAAGATCATCGTTCTTCAATGCTTCATTATACCTTTACTACATTAATACACTGACTTCAATTTACGGGGTGTGCTCCTTATTGTCCCAAATATATATCCGTCCTGAACCCTCAAATAAAAAATAAATGGGGCGAAATACCGACCGGGAAATGCCCCACATTTAATGGTGAATGAAGGTACATCGCTATAGCAATGATTTTCTGATCAATTTTAGTGTTCGCCTTCTTCACGCTTCGACTATACATACACATTACAAATTGGCCAGAGACCCCCTGAAGGGATATGAATGTACCGTACCATACTCATATAACTGTACACGGGGATTTATACATAGTGTCCAGTGGAGTGATGACGGAAGGAAAGAAAATTTATTCGCTAATAAAGCTCTGTTGTGTTGTGTTGTTACTCGTGTATTCGAACGAACCGACGAAGACGCGACGCGGTGAAAGAAAGATTCATGCGGGACACAGGATACAAAGACGTTTGACTATTCCGTCAACAGGAAACGAATAATTTGTTTCCGGTTAAAGGAATCTTTTTTGATAAGATATAACTTCCGGGGGTTAAGAAGAAGAAGAAGATGATGAAGAAGAAGCGATTACTTTCATCTCGAGTGTGCATAGAGAGCAACCCGGAAATTATCATGAAAACACGGACTGGTAATGATTGAATCCTTTGGGGGCACATAAAGAGAATATGATTTGACTCTTGTTGAGCCGCAGTTTTGTTGTTGATATATTTCGGAGTTTTTACGGTTAAGGTGAAATAGGATCCGCTGTGAATTAGCATTCAATTCAATTCAAATAGATGTTGTTGGTGTCGTCAACTGTATGAAAAAAAGGTAGCTTAAAAAGGCAAAACACTTAGGAAACAAATGTGCGCCAGTGAGCGAAAGCTTAAGTACAAATCCTGAATGATGTTCAGCAATAAAAACTGTCGTAATCAGAAAGTAAAAATAAAATAGAGTTTCATAAACGCAAAGCTTAAGCTATACCTAAGGATAACGATTGATTTAAAGCTATCTACTCATAAATAGACGAGATACTAGCAACGAACTCACAAGGTCTCATCTGCTCCCAAAGCGATTATAATTTGTGAAAATTAAAAAAACAATTATTAATATGCTCAAAATTTTATTCTTCTTTCATGAACGAAATCTATACCCTTATTCAGAAGTGTTTGAGTTCGATGATGCTTCACTAGTAGCGGAGTCGGTGGATCCTGCGGAAGATGTTTCACTCGGTTCGGAACTTGTTTCGAAAGATGTATCAACACTACTTTCAGTTGGACTATATGAAGTTTCGGTTTGATTCCTTGACGGTTCTTCACTGGTCACTGTACTTTCAGTTGTTGATGGCGGTCGTGGAGAAGGTGCTCCTGTAACGGCTCCGGGAGGACACTTAACATTTTCCGGTAGGTCGCAATGTTTCTTTTCGTCGTTCCAATTTAAACCATGTGGGCAGCGCACTTCATGACTACTGAACCAATAGCATTTGATATATTTCGAACAATCTTTTGGATGCGGAATAAGGGTGGGGCGGAAGGGATTACTACTATGCGGGCATCTATGAAAACCAAACCCAGTTTCAGGCTCGTGCGGTTGCGGGCCGTGAGGCTCAATATCGTGGGGATGCGGTTCATGTGGGTGGGATTCGGAAGGCCGTGAAGAAAGGAATACTGTGCAGAGAACTGCAAGGATAACGTTTCGCAGTTGAGCTGTAATAAACATTAAATTATTATCAAAATAACCTGCTACGTAAAATATTTACCTTTATGCATTTTGGCACAGTTTAAGTAAACTACTCAATTATGAACCACTGGATATGAATGAATGTGGTGCATGGGCGATGGCTTTTATATACTGCAACTACCGTAATCAATCATTATCTATTTGGTAGATATCAATCAGTTCAATTCAACATCTTACATAAACAATAAAAAATTGTAGTTAGTAACAGATCTTACAAATAAATAAAGATAAGGTAAATCTATTTTAACTGATACTTCGGCATATAGTATTCTTGTTATCTCTAAGTTCACGGCTTCAAGCGAACTTACTTATTTCCACAAGTCTGAAGTTTTCCTTGAATGATGCCAACTTAACTAACCCCCTTGAGAGTGATGACGGTCAATCACATTTTATCAAAAGTATACAACCCCTACGTTTATTTATGAATGAATCACAAATTAAAGCAAAAGAACGTACTAGATGAGTTGTCAGTTATATATGGAAGTGTTTTAACCTCAAGTATGTTTTCCGGCAATGGAATGGAAGATTTCAAGGACATGTGCAAATACTAGCCTATTAGTTATTAGGGGGTGTAATCTCTATGACTCTATGACTAATTCCGTTGTAACTAGGCTAGAACATCCGAAAGTAGCATCCCCTAACTATGTAAGCAATTATAAAATGAATGAAAAAAATAGATGATTTCTCTTAAAGATGAAAAATTAAAAAAATCAAAAGTAACCATTAACAAAACCATGGGCGTAGCCAGGGGGGCAGGGAGGGGCGGTCGCCCCCCCCCCCCTGGTCGATGAAGATGGTAAAAAATCCGTATCGATGTAGTAAAAAAATCGCTGCACTATACAACATTTTCAAAAATTTTCTGCTGCGCCAGCCTTTTTCACTCCGAGTGCTGCCGGAGAAGCCATGATCGGGACAGTTTGCAGTCAGGAGGCGCATACAAAAAGATGACAGCGAGTGGCCTCTCGTAACTGATGGAGGCTGCGTACCAGCACACACATTTCACTTGTGAGTGTGCTACTGTGGCTGCGTGGATACCATATTTCCTGCTTTATTTCATGGCTTCTGAGCTGCGGTACACAATTTCAACCGTTAGGTCCCTTCGGGAAGTTAGTGGAATTCAACTTATTTTCATATGAAAGGGTGACAAATGGTATTTGCTTTGTTAGCTCTGGAAGGTCATGCTACGTCGAATCGACTACGAGTCATCAAATTTATCCTATTTTTCGTGACAATTCTCATTATTTGGAGCTGAGTTTTCGTCCAGCACTTACCGTGCCGGGTACATTGTGGCTAGATGAAGTAAGCAGGGTGAGTTGGATTTTTGGAAATTGGCGTCGTCGAATGATGAACTTTGTGTAACTTTTAGAGCTCCAGTATTTCTTATGGCTGGTTGTCGATTCGACGAAGTCTGTGTCCATACAACTAGCTCATAACAAATATGTTTATTTTTGAAATGTGGACCTATTTTTTCAAAAATTATGGAAAAAAATATTTACTAGGACAAAAATAGAACAAATCAGGAAAATGGCTCAAAATTTTTCCTCATTTTAAGAAGATTGCATTTCGAATTCATAAAAATCGGCTCCAAGGCACTCAATGTCAAAATTAGACATCGTACATAGAATTAGAATTAATGAAGGGAACTCGGGGAGAAAATATTCTAAAATTTACTGTAAATAATTCTACAATCCACTGTAAAAACGGCAATAGGTGAAGTGAAAGAAAACCCGTGTTGGGACCCCAAAATCGATCGCTGTGCCTCTTGTATATACATGAGCTTCTCATTCATTAAACCCAGCTTCCTAGTACGTTTAGAACATGTGTTTTATGATTCGAACACATTTTTTTTAATTATATCAACGTTAAGTTTTTATTTATCTCATTTTTAAATTTAGTGTTTTATATTTCCGGCCAAATAACATTGAATTAAGAAAATTTCATTTTTAAATCAATTTCCTTACAAAATTACTCAAAATCGATGTATTTCCATGCTAAATAAACTAACGATTGAAAATTTGTCAAATTTTATAAATATTTTGAGAAAGGGTGATTTGTATGAGGCGTCAAAGTTGAGCGTCGTCGAATCGACGAAGCATGACCTTTCCGTACTAAAAATAAGCATGACCTGCCAGGGTTAAGGACCTTGTAAAGAACGGGTTTCATATTTCAGTGTCTTTCAAGTTCTTCTTTTTCTTCTCAGTACCGTTTAGCCCCTTGTGGGGTCATGGTGCATTAACTCAGCCCTTTATAGGCAATTTCGAGTCAACATTACATTGCATATCTTTTCGGAGTGTATAAATATAATGTTGTAAGCACTATTTATTTCAATTCACATGTACGGAAATTTTGGACCACGCTGAGATTCGATCTCCGGACCTCTAGATTACTAGCATTGTAGAGTGTGACTCAACCAAGTGAGCCACAGAGCGGGTCTTTCAAGTTAATAAATCAAAATTTATTTTCTAGCTGAATCATACTAGCAATGAAATTTAGCCACTGTTAATACTTTGATAAATTTAGAGGAAATCTTATTAAAACCGTTAACCATATTTCAATCAATTAAGGATTTGTAAATATTCTAACTTTGCTAAGATGAAAGTGACAGACAAAACAAAGTGATTTAGCCAGTGGAATATGCACTCCGAGATACAAAAAATGCACTGAAAATAGACAAACTACGCTCTAAAAGGCAGATATTGGGGGCCAGTTGAATGTAATCAGAATGCAGAAGAAAATCATTTTCATCTCCATTTTAAAAATTTTACTCTAAAATTATAAAAAAAAGAAATAAGATGCGTGGCAGTTCACCAGTAAACTATAGGGCCGCAGATGTGTGAGTGACATCCAATTTCCAAGATCTAAACTGCTGTTTTGTTGAGGTTTTGAGATCAACAGCACGCCCAGCATGACCTTCTGCACCAATCCAACCACAGGCCAGTCTAAAATATGCTAACAATATTTCTGCGACCGGAAATTTCAACTCCTAAGAAAATGTTGAAAAAATGTTGGTCTTGCCCCCCCCCCCTGACCGAAATCCTGGCTACGCCCATGAACAAAACAAGGAAGCAACTTCTTAATAATGCCTGATAGTCAAAGAAAAATACGATATTTGGCAGGAAGAAATCCTACATCGCTGGGTTTTTGCAGGATGTTTAGTGCGATGGCCTCAGATTATGGAAGAAAAAGTTCCCACCGACTGGGAGTCCATAACCTTAATAAAAGGGGGAAAGGGGGGCAATTTTTCTGTATCTCTTGCCCTTTTTAAAATAATCACTAAAAACTCAAAAAATACCCCGACTTTCCTCTCTTTTTTAAGGTTGCGCCCCCCAATCGGTGGCGACTTTTCACTGAGGAAGAAGTTTTAAGGAGAATGGAGTTAATTTCATACACAAATAAAAAGGAGAAGGCTTTAACCACAACGCCGAGTACATTACATATCCGGTGTTTGTTCCTGTTTCAACGGAATAATCGCATTTGAATGGATAATTTTCGTGTTTCCCGCAACTTATCATCTGTATCTTTCCAAAGGCATAACTACGCGAAAAATTCAAGTCCCTACATTTTCATTTTTTAGAATTTATAATAGCTTGAAGATTTGGAAAGCTTTGCAAAGGACATAAAAGGACCCTAATTAATCCTTGATCGAACGTGGGCATGCGGGGTGTCATATCAAAGGGCAAATCAAGTGCATTACATATCGGGTATTTGTTTCCAGTTTCAAGAACCCTCAACGGAATAAATCGGGCTTAAATGAAATTTCTCGTTTCCCTAACTTATCGTCTGTATTCTTCTCTGTACCTTGTGGGTACGTGAGTCATCCCATACGAAATGGACAACGTTAATGGTCATTCGTTACTATCTACAGCAACGATAATGATATTAAATGATCATTAGTCCAGCCAAGATATTTCGTCGTTATCATCAGGCAACGATAGTGATTAAAGTTAGTTCATTGTATAATGTAAACAAATAATAGATAGATAAGGTCATGGGTCATAGGAAAAACTGTTTTGTGATTTTCCTAGAAACCCATTATTGATAAGACATAGTATTTAAGACCATAGTTTGTAAAATAGTTTTCAGTCTTAAGGTACCAATCGGACTATAGGTCCGACCCTTTAGGATGAATAAAGAATAAATAGAAACAACTAATAGTTTTATTTATAACTGGCGCCCAACATTCCAATTAATTCATGAAGGAAATTTAAATAAAACTCGTGAATTGGAAAACGAACTCGCGGTTAAGTTAGTGACAACATAACTCCCGATTGAAAGCAAGTACTATATTTTATCAACGAAAAAGTATTAGTGTAAATCCAGAAATTCTAAAAAAAGTGTGAGATCAATTTGGAAATTTTGAGGAATCCTGACGAAGCGGAAAAATTGTGTGGAGACATCAGTTGAGAGAAAGAAAAAACTAATTATAGCAGGAAATAAATTAAACAGTGACAGTGTATTAATAATTTTTTGTTGTAAAAAGAAAAGAAAACGTATTCTAAGTGAATTGTGTAAAGGCTGAAAGAGATTAATAATAATGATCCCTTTAATAATGTAAGTACTATATTATTATATTTATTGCTCATATGGTATATAATCTTGATAAATAAGAACGACAATTCTTAGATCTTTCCTTTGCTATTTAAAATATTTTAACTTCCGTGTAAAAATTTTCCTACGCTCCATAAATTGAAATATAGACGATTTAGGAGTCTAGATATCAGTTATCGATTAACGGATACGTGAGAATCTACCGTCTTCTTACCGAAAAAAGAATTTATTAACGGATTGACCTTATGTTGATTTTTTTTTTTTCTCGACTATTTTAATCGAAAAAATTGGATAGCTACACCTGTGTGCTAGTGTCCCTTGAATCAAAAGTTTACTAAATATTCTTTTTTGTTATTTGGGCATTACATTACAATATGTCTCTCTCTGCTGATGCAATCACCGATTTAGTGACTCGAATCACTTCGCAAATCGTTTCGCAAATGCAGTACGATCTGCAGCAACAAATAAACGAAACAGTTTCTCGAAATCTAAACGCAACTGCAGCCCTTGAATCTCGCATTACCGCTGCATTACAATCTCAGCAAGATGAGGTATGTGGGCGACTTGAGTCATTTTTCCCTGTAGCCTCGGTAAAAAAGTACGAGGATATTGAAATCAATGACGCTGTGCCATGCGACATTTCTTTGGACGTTGTTAAGACCGTTCCGGAATTTTCAGGAGTAACTGAAAAATACTCATCCTGGCGGCAATCTGCAAAAGCTGCCATGAAACCATATGAAAAATATATTGGGTCAAATCGATTTTATCAAGCGGTTGCTATTCTTCGTAATAAGATAATTGGAGCCGCTGATACAGTATTGTCATCTTTTAGCACTCCTCTAAATTTCGAGGCAATAATAGCGAGATTAGACAATACTTACGCTGATAAGAGACCCCTTCATCTTTTAGAACAACAACTGTCGACTCTCCGCCAAGGAAAATTATCCATTACTAAATATTATGATTCAGTAGAAAAACAACTGACATTAATAACCAACAAGGCTTTAATGCAATACTCAGAGAATCAGGAAGCATTACAACTCTTAAATGAGAAATATAGAAGTGATGCGTTACGGATATTTATATCAGGTTTGAACCAACCCATAAGTGATATACTTTTTTCTAGCAGACCTGCAGACTTACCTAGCGCATTAGCTTTAGCTCAAGAGTTAGAAGTGAATCAAGAAAGATCAGCTTTTGCCAATGCGTTTGCAGAAAGAAAAGTAACAAATCACTTACTTCGTCGGAATAATCCGCAATATAGGGTACAACCTGAGAGGAAACAACCAGATATATGTCCTATTGAACATATGGAAGTGGATCCATCCTCAAAACGATTTTATGGAGGATCGAATTCTCGTAATCGGAATTCAATGATGAAATTATCAACAAATTTTAATCGAAATCAATCGAATGGGGTTTCTAACCAAAATAGGAATAATAACTATACCCATCTTAATTATTCTTTTCAAAATCGACAATCTGATAGGTCTGGGAAAAGAGTACAGCATGCTAATCATATCAGTACACATAAGGCTGAAGATGACTATGAAGAAATCGAACATAGCGTCAAAGAGTGCCTTTCAGAAGATAATTATTCTTATACGGGTGATCAATTAAATTTACTGCATACTAGCTCCCGACTCCCCTTTATCGAAAAAACTTCAATTAATGGAAAAAAACTAAAGATATTAATTGATACTGGAGCTGCAAAAAATTATATAAAGGAGTTGCCATTTCTTACAACTATTCAACCCGTCAAGGCACCATTTCATGTTTCATCTATTAATGGAAAAACTTATATTTCGAAGAAATGTAAAATTCGAATCTTAGGACAGGAAACTGAATTTTTTATTTTACCGAATTTAAGTGATTTTGACGGAATAATAGGGTATGATTTTCTTCAGGAGATTGGTGCCAATGTAGATACAGGTGCAAATTGTATTAAACATAAAAATGGCATCGAATCACTTCTGTTTATTGAATGCACACAGGTTAATAATTTACAAATTAATTATAATGAAATTCCTGAGGAAATACGTTCTGATTTTAAGGCTATAATAAAATATAACTACGACGTCTTTGCTGACCCAAATGAAGCTTTGCCGTACAATACGGAGGTAGTGGCAACGATTAGAACCACTACAAATGAACCAATTTATTGTCGATCATATCCATACCAAATGTCTGCAAAGTTATTTGTCGAAACAGAAATTGAATCTTTGCTGCAAGCAGGCATCATTCAAAAAAGCCGATCACCCTACAACAATCCTATATGGATAGTGAATAAGAAAGGTGTTGACGAATCAGGGAATCAAAAATTGCGATTAGTAATCGATTTCCGTAAACTTAATGATAAAACAATCTCTGATCGCTATCCCATACCTGATATATCGGTGATTCTCGCTAACCTTGGAAAGGCAAAATATTTTACAACTGTGGATTTAAAGTCCGGATTTCATCAAATTCTTTTAGCGGAAAAAGACCGCGAAAAAACAGCCTTTTCGGTTAATAATGGGAAATATGAGTTCTGTCGACTACCATTCGGTTTAAAAAATGCTCCGGCTATTTTTCAAAGAGCAATTGATGATGTTTTACGTGATGATATTGGAATACGTTGTTATGTTTACATCGATGATATCATAATTTTTTCAGGAAATGCTAGAGCACATGTAAAAGACATAGAAATTATTCTAAAAAAACTTCTAAATGCTAACATGAGAATCGCCATAGAAAAATCCACATTTTTCAAAACTGATTTAGAGTTTTTAGGTTTTACTGTATCTACAGAAGGGCTAAAAACTTCTAAGAGTAAAGTTAATGCAATTCTTCAATATGAAGAGCCGACAACATTGCGATCTCTGAGAGCATTTTTAGGTTTATCTGGCTACTACAGACGGTTTATAAAAAACTATGCGTTAATAGCTAAGCCTTTAACGGAGATATTAAGAGGTGAAAATGGTCATATTGGAACGAAGCAATCCAAAAATAGGAAAATAGCTTTGTCGCCAACCGCAAAGGAAGCTTTTAATAAGCTAAAACGAATTCTTGTATCAGAGGATGTGGCGCTACTATTTCCAGATTTTAAAAAACCATTTGAACTGACCACTGATGCTTCTGCAACAGCTCTAGGTGCAGTTCTCTCACAAAACGGAAGACCAATAACTTTCATATCTCGTACACTGAGTACTACAGAGGAAAATTACGCAACTAATGAAAGGGAAATGTTAGCAATTGTATGGGCGTTACAAACTTTACGACAGTATTTATATGGTGTGAGTAATTTAACTATATACACCGATCATCAACCACTCACTTTCTCTATTTCTGATCGCAACCCTAATACAAAACTGAAACGCTGGAGGAGTTTCATTGAAGAATTTTCTCCCAAATTTTGTTACAAACCCGGCCGTAGTAATGTTGTAGCAGACGCCTTATCTCGTCAACACATTCACCACGTAGATGAAAACGAAGCCAATGGGTGTACAAATAGCGAGGTCTCTTACACCCAGTATATTCGAACTGTGTCTGAGCCAATAAATAGCTTCAAGAATCAATTATTCTTATCTATGGCACAATCAACTGAAATAAAAACCATGAAAGTGTTTCCAGGTTATATTCGACATGAGATTCGATTTAAGGACTTCCACTCATTATACATGATTCTCAAGGAAGTTTTGAATCATAATATTGTTAACGGGATTTTTTGCCCCCTAGAGATACTTGGAAAGGTTCAAAACGAGCTAGTTGAACTATTTCCAGCGGTTCGATTTAGGCACACGACCAAATTTGTGATTGATCTTCTTAATATTGATGACCAAATGGAAACTATAGCCGTAGAACATGAAAGGGCACATCGCTCAGCAAATGAAAATTATAATCAAATTCTTGATAGCTATTTTTTTCCCAAACTTAGACAGAAAGTTAGAGATTTTGTGAGTAAATGCAAAATCTGCGCACAAGCGAAATATGTTAGACATCCACTGAAACAAATATTAACACCGACACCAATTCCGAATTACCCTGGTGAGATTCTACATATGGACATTTTTAGCACGAACAGATTTCATTTTTTAACATGTATTGATAAATTCTCTAAATTCGCTATTGTGGAACGAATTTCTTCTCGTTGTATAGTCGATGTTAAAAATGTTATGCTCAAGACGATTGGATTTTTCAAGAAACCAAAAATACTGGTTACTGATAATGAGCCATCATTTTGTTCTCAAACTATCAAATCACTCATTGAAAATAGGTTTAGCATGACTCACCATACTGTACCTGCAATGCATAGTGAAAGTAATGGTCAGATAGAGAGGTTTCATTCAACGCTTGGTGAAATCTCGAGGGCATTAAATACAGAGAATAACATAGATGATATTGAAGAAGTAATATTAACGGCTACAATAAAATACAATAGCTCAATACATTCTGTAACTAAAAGACGACCTGTTGATATATTGTTTGCGTTATCCGAAAGAGATGCTCTTGTTATTAAGAATCTATTGATAAAAAGTCAAGAGAAACAAAGTAAACTACAAAACAAGAAACGTACATCGCGCAAATTTTTTGTTGGCCAGGAAATTTTTGTAAAACAAGATAAAAGGCGCGGTACAAAACTCACTAAGAGATACATAAAAAAAATTGTCCAAGAGGATTTAGGGAACTCCGTTCTTGTTGATGGGAAGAAAATTCACAAAGATAATATCCGTTAATCGATCTTTTTCAGACTGCTTGCATTTTCCACGGCTACTGCGAAAATATTGGATTTCACAAATACTATGTATATCCCATTTCGAAAAGGCAACGTCGCAATTTACGAGGATTATGTTTATTTAGTACATACTATAAATTTAACCGAATTTGAAAACATAGCAATAGATATTCTCAACTTTGAAAAATTATTCGATAATCAAGATGAAAAAGAATCTCTTAAAACAGATTACAATGAAATAAATAAGTTATTAAACTCTTTACGGTTACACAAAAAAAAACGGTCCATAGATTTTCTCGGCTCTGCGTTAAAATTTGTTGCTGGTACACCAGATCATAGTGACTTTTTAATACTCAATGAAAAACAATCAAGACTTATTGCTGCTGAAAATCAGCAGATTGAAATAAATTCACAATTAACGAGCAGAATGAATGAATTAACTACTCAAATTAATGCTCTTCACCGCAACTTTTATAATTATGAGAAAGTAGTGCAGCATGAAAGACCTAAT
Organism: Microchrysa polita; assembly: GCA_949715475.1. Lineage (NCBI taxonomy): Eukaryota > Metazoa > Arthropoda > Insecta > Diptera > Stratiomyidae > Microchrysa > Microchrysa polita. Next base: position 83,682,105 of record OX454419.1, on the reverse strand, counting down.
TTATTTCAGCTTATAACAACCAGAAACCAAAGAGCAATAAGTATATTAGATAATATAGTATATTCAGTTACATTTGCTAGATTAAATATTGTAAATCCTGTTATTTTATCAGACATTGAAATTAAAGATCTTATTAATGAAAAATTAAGTATAACTATAAGTGAATTATTAATAGCTTCAACTGTAAAAGTTTATTCTGATGGAAATATAGTAAAATATTTAATTAAAGTTCCTAAAATAGAAGAAATATGTCAATTAATTAAAATTTTCCCTGTAATTCATAATAATATAATGCTTAATTTGTTAAATAACTATATTTCTGTTTGTGAGTCAGGAAATAAGCCATTATATAATTGTAAAGATTCAATTAGTGTCTCACTCTGTAAGAAAAATCCACACGATCAATGCTTGGTATCAATTTTTAACAACGATACAGCGACTTGTAACACGACAACTGCCCATCATGTGCCACCCATAATGAAAATTGATGAGAATACAATACTGGTTAACGATAACAAGGCAACGGTCAACGAAAATGGTCAGGAAGTCACAGTGAACGGAACCTTTTTAATCGTACATTCGAATGACGTATCCATCAACGGAACCCTATTTCCAGCATCTACTCGGAAACCTACAATGGAAATACGGACGCCGAGCATCTTCAAATTAAAGGTATCTCAACACATATCACATCTTTCACTTCCTTATCTCCAACAGATTCACATTCAGAACTTGGAAAAGATACACGAAATGAGCGGCGAATTCCACACACTTAAGATCAGCTATGTCATCAGTGGTGCTATTATCGCTATGGTTTTCGCAATCATGGGTTCAATCTGGTATCGAAAATGCCGAAATTTCGGAAATTCCAACATTGAACAGGCAATTATAAACGAGGAGAGAGTGACACAAATGCTGAAAACGATCAGCGGTAATTTGAAGCGAATCCGGGACGAATCCGTTTAAGAAGGGCGGTAGTCATCCCATACGAAATGGACAACGTTAATGGTCATTCGTTACTATCTACAGCAACGATAATGATATTAAATGATCATTAGTCCAGCCAAGATATTTCGTCGTTATCATCAGGCAACGATAGTGATTAAAGTTAGTTCATTGTATAATGTAAACAAATAATAGATAGATAAGGTCATGGGTCATAGGAAAAACTGTTTTGTGATTTTCCTAGAAACCCATTATTGATAAGACATAGTATTTAAGACCATAGTTTGTAAAATAGTTTTCAGTCTTAAGGTACCAATCGGACTATAGGTCCGACCCTTTAGGATGAATAAAGAATAAATAGAAACAACTAATAGTTTTATTTATAACTCGTGCGTTCACTAAGCCGTTTATAGGCTTCTTCGAGTCAACGTTTCATTGCATATAATTTCGGAGTGTATATAGGTATGATGTTGCAAGCACTATACATATATTTCCTATCCGCACATGTACGCAAAATTTTGTACCTCGCTATGGCGTTCGATCTCCGGACCTCTAGATTATTAGCATCGTAGTGTGCGACTCAACCGAATGAGCCAAGAGCGTGTATATCTGTATTAGGGATGTCAAAAACTGGACGGTTAGTCCGAAAACCGGTACTTTCAGAATAGTTAGCCGGGTTATTTTCGGTTTTTTCCTTCTCCCGGTTTTAACCCGGACGGTTGTTTGTCCATCCGGTTAAAACCAGAAAAAAACAATTCTTTGAAAGTTCCCAAATTCGTTTTTAAAAGAAACACAATTTTCCATATCTAAACCTCTCGCCATTTTCTTTACTAAAGGCCTACATGAAGGTGTTTTCCCAACTCAGTGGAAATCATCGTATGTAGTTCCCATACCGAAAAAGGGTGATCCTAGTTCTGTGTCTAACTATAGGCCTATCTCTCTTCTGTCGTCTTTTTCGAAACTGCTTGAAAAAATTGTTTATAACTTCATTCATGAACATTTTAGTTATCTTATTAAGCATCAACAACATGGGTTCTCTAAAAACAAATCCGTTGTCACAAACTTAGTTGAACTTGTTAATTTTGTGTCAAAATCCTTCAATAAACATTTTGTCGTTAATGTAATCTATACTGACTTCGCAAAAGCATTTGACACCGTCAACCACAAAATTCTTCTTAATAAATTATTTGCATTGGGATTCCCATCATACCTTATTGTATGGCTCTTCTCTTATCTTAATGATCGCTCATCTCGAGTTGTTTTCCAAAATTTCACATCTTCCGAATTTTGTCCTTCATCTGGTGTGCCACAAGGATCCATTCTAGGTCCCCTTCTTTTTTTACTTTTCTTAAATGTGTTTCTACGATTACCGATCTAGTGGTTGTTTTTGACTGTAAATTACGTTTTACTGATCACTACTCGTCGATTATTAGCAAATCGTCGAAACTAGCTGGGTTCGTTTTACGGTGCTCATCTAGCTTTCAATCCATTAATACTTGTGTGAACTTATTGGTGACTCTAGTACGCAGCATATTAGAATTCGCCTCGGTAGTTTGGTCTCCATATTCTTCTGTTTCTCGTGATGCATTAGAAAAAGTTCAGAGTTTTCTAGAACCTTAATGTTTAAATATAACTTTGCTTACAGACCTTATAAAGATCGGCTAAATTTCCTAAATCTACCTTCACTAAGCAAAAGAAGAGATTGTCTTGACCAGTGTTTCCTCTACAGGTTATGCAAGGGTCTTACTTCTTCATCACTCATAGAAGATATAAAATATCGGTTTCCATCTTACAACACTCGATCGGTTGCAATTTTCAATCCTCCGCAATCTTCACTTTCTATTTATAAAAACTCTCCGTTACTTAGAGATATGAGAAATTCTTTTTACTCTTTTAAAAAATCCGTACTACATAAACTTTAATTATTTTTTCATAACTTTTTGAGTAGAATTTTTTTTTCTTTTTTTAATTTAAACTTTCTGTATATTAGCTTGAACTTATTTTTATTTTTTATTTTCCTGAGATTTTTTTTTATCTTTATTTTTATAAGTTTGTTATTTTTTTATACCTATCATTCTTACTTTGAATTCTTTACATTACATGTTTTGGGAAATTATTCCCGTTTTGTAATATTTACGTATTAAATAAATAAATTAACTATATCTTCGAACACTTTCCTTATTGCTATTACTCGTAGAACCATCGCTTCGTCAAAATACCTCCCCTTGTATCTTTGATTTGATTTTGCATACGATATGAACACCACCAATACGACTGTGTATGCATTTCTTACTAAAATTCTAGGCAAATCAATGAAAGGACCCGGTTAACCGCAAAACCGGTACTTTGAGCCCGGGTGAAACTGGACGGTCTAACCTAAGCTGACCAGACGTACAGCATTTCGCTGTACAGTACAGCATTTTGACCTGTTGTACAGCATTGGGAAATGTACAGCAAAATGTACAGCATTCTCCATGCCGCACAATGAAATCTACTTCACTACATAATAAGCTCCTCGATAAGACCTGTGATCAGTAATTTCCATGTCTGCTTTAATGGTGCGTAAAGTTTGACCCCTGTACGATCGAAATTTTACAAGATAATCGCATTTTTACGTTTGGCAATCGGTCATTTGCAACAGCTTGGGAACCCTTCTCGATCTTTCGGAAATTTGGTATGCTTGTAGAGCTACCTAGCGCTCACATTTCCTTCAAGTTACACGGTCCTACCGATCCGCGTTCGGAAGTTACGGGTGCCCAAATTGCATTTTGAGTTTGCTAATTGAAAATTGTCCACCACACAAATATTCGTGAGTGAATAATTTTGAAATTTATGAAACGTATAGAGCACTGTACTCTTCACATTTGGTGGAAATTTCAAGGCTCTAACTGTCAACGTTCAGAAGTTACAGCCACCGAAAAAGGCGTTTAAGGTGTTATGCTTGACCAGATATTTAGCGAGATAATAACACTTCAATCCCTCATTTTCAATAACTCGGGAACCGACCCAAATTTCCGAAATTTATAGAAATTTTGTAGAGCTACTTGGCGCACATTTCCTCTAAGTTTACTCTAAGTTACAGCTTCTCAATCGCACTTTCATGTTTTCTAACGGAAAATTGCCCATAACTTGACCAAATTCTTGAGCGTAATTGTGAAATTTGGTAAACCTGTAAAGCATCGCACTGTCCTTGGTGAACATTTCTAAGCTCTAGCTACCAATGATCTAGAGTTACACTCGTCAAAAGATGCGACTTTAATTAATTTTTCCTACAACAAAACGATGGAATTACAGCCACTGTTTTTCATCCGATTCCCCTATCAACCTCTACAGGAAAATATACCAAAGAAAAGACTCCGTATGGGTCTTTATATAAAAGTTCTTTCCCATAATATGTCCTTTAAATCCGTTAAAATTTGTGAGCTCAGGGGACCGGGATGGCATCACTAATACTCTCCTCCAGAAATCTCCAAACCAGATTATGCCATCCTTCCACCGCTCTGGAGGTTCTCCTCAAATTCCACTCCATAGCTACGTTGAAACTGTGCATGGAAAGCCACCACCAGCTAAAGGCGCGAAGGGGAGGGGAACGTAGTATGGCTGACGATTTGTATGGAAACCGAATTCCGCAAGTATCTGTACAGCATTGGGCCTTCGGGAGTCTGGTCACCTTAGTCTAACCGGCTTTGCAAGAAACCGAAGAAAAAATGCCGCATGCCGACCTCCGATCAAGCATTAAATAGTGTCCCTTTTTGACCTTTTTGGGACCTCTCCGATCAAATCCCCACTGATTCAAAAACAAACAAAAAATAGCCATACTCTATTTCTACATATTTGAAATGATAAATATGACTGGACTAACACGAGAAACCCGGTTTAGGAGATATTTGGAAAGCCACGACACAAGATAAAACGGAAAACCAGAACCCAGCAATTCATGGTGTGGCTAAATGTGTCGAACGCCTTTACACTCTTACCTAATTCTAGGAATTTTTGATTAATTGAAAATTGAAAAAAGAAAAAAAATTGAAAATTGGAAAATGCAAATTGAAAATGTTCTGAACTTTAATGTTTTCGGGATTAAAGTGATGTTTCTGGCACCGTACTGCAAAAATTTATCAAATATCGTAAAACATAAAGTGGGAAAGGTGCCCGCCAAAATCACTTGCTGCAGAAAGGAATTGATATCATTCACATGATCTTGAAATTGTTCATTCCAATGCCGGAAAATATACTTGACGTTAAAACACTTCCATAATATAAAACTTTCACCTCATATACTAGGTACTTTTACTTTAATTTATGATTCATTCATAAATAAACGTAGGGGTTGAATACTTTTGATAAAATGTGACTATTGAGCGTCATTATCAGATCTCTCAAGGGGGTAAGTTAAGTTGGAATTATTTATCAAAACTTCAGACTTGTGGAAATAAGTAAGTTCGTTTGAAGCCGTTTACTTAGTGATACGTAACAAGAATATTGTGCCGAAGTATCATTTAAAATCGATATACCTTATCTCCATAATTTAAAAGATCCGCTATTATTATTGTTTATGTAAGATGTTGAATTGAACTGGTTGATATCTATCAAATATATAATGATTGATTCCGGTAGTTACAGTATATAAAAGCCATCGCCCATGCACCACATTCATTCAACTCCAGTGGTTCTTCATTGAGTAGTTTACTTAAATTGTGCCAAAATGCATAAAGGTAAATATTTTACGTAGCAATTTGTTTTTATAATAATTTAATGTTTATTACAGCTCAACTGCGCAACGTTATCCTTGCAGTTCTCTGCACAGTATTCGTGTCCTCCCGGCCTTCCGATTCTCACCCACACGACGTGCATCCCCACGATATTGATCCTCACAGCCCGCAACCACACGAGCCTGAAGCTGAGTTTGGTTTTCATAGATGCCCGCATGGCAGCAATCCCTTCCGTCCAACCCTTATACCGCATCCAAGAGATTGTTCAAAATATATCAAATGCAATGGGTTCCGTGGGCATGAAGTACGCTGTCCACATGGTTTGAATTGGAACGACGAAAAGAAACATTGCGACCTACCGGAAAATGTTAAATGTCCTCCCGGAGCCGTTACCGGAGCACCTTCTCCACGACCGCGACCAACAACTGAAAGTACAGTGACCAATGAAGAACCGCCAAGTAATCAAACCGAAACATCAGATAGTCCAAGTGAAAGTAGCGTTGATACATCTTTCGAAACAAGTTCCGTACCGAGTGACACATCTTCTGCAGGATCCACCGATTCCGCTACTAGTGAAGCATCGTCGAACTCAAACTCTTCTGACTAAGCATAATGTACCTACGCTATTGAAAGAAGAATACAATTTTGAGCATATTAAACCCATTTTGTTTTAATTTTCAAAAATTGTTCAGGCATGTTCACATTTATCCCGCTGTTGGACCTAGGCAAATGCTTTAATTTGATTGTTTAGTAGTGTTTAAAATTTAAAATTTTAATTTTACAATCTGCATTTTCCGGTTTTCTTTTTCCTTTTCCCATTTCTCATCTTCCATTTTCAATTACGCAGTGGGAAGGTATCATTTAGTTCCTTTGGGCATTCTAAACTCGGGTTACTCGTTCAAGTCTTTCAGTGGAAAAAATGCCGTTTGTTACATTTATCTTTCCCGTTATTGCACCGATCGCAGAGGTTTATAACCCATGCACTAGATGTGCTGAATATTTTGATGGAAAAACTGATTTTTGCTAAAAGTCCCCTGGAAGGCTGTAGGCCGGTCAATCGGTAAATCGAGTTTCGTTCGGTAATCTTATTTGTTCGCGGTCTCGCTTTTTTATTCACTGACGGGCGAGATGCTCTCACGTCTCTTGATAAAATTTTTGCAAAATTTTATAAAAGGTCCATAGATTATATTATTAGTATTTAATGCATATTTTTATTGTATCTCCCCGCAGGGGGGTCTGGGTCCTTGTGACACAGCGACGGCTGTGTAGTGGGACACCGATTTTTTGCGAGTTGCGACACAACGTACCTGAGCAGTGCAGGGACGCCCCTTGTATGGTTGATACGCCATGACGTGGGTCTGTACAAAGACCATTCGGGCGATGATGTTCCCATGCTCCCGAGTCTCTAGCTTATTGAAATTCAATTAATCAGAACTAAGGTAGAGCAAAAAGCGAAAAACAACAACAACAAATCAAGGAAGCAACTTCTTAATAATGCCTGATAGTCAAAGAAAAATACGATATTTGGCAGGTAGAAATCCTACATCGCTGGATTTTTGCAGGATGTTTAGTGATGGCCTCAGATTATGGAAGAAAAAGTTCCCACCGACTGGGAGTTCACAACCTTAATAAAAGGGGGAAAGGGGGGCCATTTTTCTATATCTCTTGCCCTTTTTAAAATAATCGGTAAAAACTCAAAAAATACCCCGACTTTCCCCTCTTTTTTAAGGTTGCGTCCCCAATCGGTGGCGACTTTCCACTGAGGAAGAAGTTTAAAGGAGAATGGAGTTAATTTCATACACAAATGAAAAAGGAGAAAGCTTTAACCATAACGCCGAGTACATTACATATCCGGTGTTTGTTTCCTGTTTCAAGGGCCCTCAACGAAATAAATCGCGTTTGAATGGAAAATTTTCGTGTTTCCCGCAACTTATCATCTGTATCTTTCCAAAGGCATAACTACGCGAAAAATTCAAGTCCCTACCTTTTTAATTTTTTAGAATTTATAATAGCTGAAGATTCCACCATTGAATTTTCTAGGATAAAAATTGTTTGGAAAGCTTTGCAAAGGACATAAAAGGACGCTAATTAATCCTTGATCGAACGTCGGCATGCGGGGTGTCAAATCAAAGGGCAAATCGAGTTCATTACATATCGGGTATTTGTTTCCTGTTTCAAGGACCTTCAACGGAATAAATCGGGCTAAAATGAAATTTCTCGTTTCCCTAACTTATCATCTATATTTTTCTCTGTACCTTGTGGGTGGGTGCGTTCGATAAGCCGATTATAGGCTACTTCGAGTCAACGTTTCATTGCATATAATTTCGGAGTGTATATAGGTACACTCTAAAAAAATATTGTAAATTTCTAGCAGATTCTGTGTAAAATGTGTCTGTAAAAGCATTGTAAAAGTAATCAACAGTGCAAAAATTACACATTCTTTGTGTATCGCAATATTTGTATGCATTATTACATGTTTTAAAGTACTCTTACAACAATATGAGTGTATATGTAAAACTGCAGCACTTTTCCCTCAGATTCTGTGTAAAATTTACGACGAAATATACATATGTAAATTTAACCGCTGGACTAAAATTACATATCTTTTGTGTAAAACTTAAATATATGTAATTTTACATAAATATGAAGATCGTATTTTTACAAAATATTTTGTTGGAAAATACACAGATTATGATGATTTTCGAATTTTACACCAAAATTACAGAAAATCCTGAGTAACGACGTATTTTTCACGATTATGATGTTCTTTTGAATCTTACACCAAATTGGAAAACATGAATAACTAATAATAGTTTTCCGTATAGTTTTCATATCACACTTGGTGTCTCGCTGTCTAGTAGTGCAGACATATTTTATAGGTGCCACAAATCCTCCGATCGATTGAAGAGATTGCGAGATAAACTGGAATTCATTTTTTTAATCGGACGTGTGGAACGTATTGCCATGCAATTTTTCGTGCAGTCTGTCATGACAATCATAAGTGTTTTCAGTTGCAGATTTTTTTTTACATAATCCGTAGGTCATTCTTCAAGCTGTGGTTGTGGCGGTCTATCTCCATCGAAAGTAGCAATGGATGTCCATCTTCCATGGCCACAAAATAGATAATTTTCGCTGTTTCGTGTTGTGTTGTGTGAACCGTGACGTGAGACTCATTTCAGATTGAGCGAGAAATTGCATAGTGTGTTTGCTGTACGGGTGTGAGTTCCATTGTATGCAATCGATCAACCGTGCCGAAAATATTGTAATTTCTCTTTCTTCTGTGCGAAAAATACACAAAAAAATAGTATTTCTTATCAGAATTGAGAGTAAAATTCTTCTTTAACCCTTCTGTCGGCACCCACTACAATACGCATATTCTAATAGGTCTGGCTGGACCTACTGAGAAAACAATTTTATTTTTTAGAAAAAGTGAAATTTTTATCGGTAGAATGATTCTACCCATTCTTTACAGCCATTTACAAACAATAAAATCATTAAAATCCTTTTTGTAGATATACTGGAAGCGTTTTTAAGAAGACATATTTTGACGTGGTATTAGTACAAACACGTTTCTCCCTTATTTTCTTCTTTTTTTGCTTCTGTTCTTTCATTGCGTATCCGTATAGACAGTTTGATCGAATTTTCCGATTCCAATATGGTTGGGGAAATATTTGGCGCTTTGTTGGTAAATTTTACCCCGATATAAGTCTGCAGATTTATGAAAATAGATAGAAAGAAATAAGGAATTTTCAAGCGCAAAAATCATTTCATTCTAAATTTTCCGTAAATATCTCAATTAAATCTATTTAGATACATGTTCGTAACTCACTAATATTTAGTTCTTACTATTACAAAGGAAATAAAACTCGTTTGAATTTCCTAGAATCAAATCTCAGTTGATTAGGTGATGTTATAAGATGTGATGAAATTAGGCGTACCCAATTTCCGAACTTCACGGCTTTGTAAAGCAAAATCTCAGAAATTTTATCGTTTATCGTACAAATTGAATTTTAGTGACATTATTACATCATAAATAGGAGAATTTTATTAGAATTTAATAGTTTCACTTTTTACCCCAAGACAAAAAACTATAGGTCTGGCCAGACCTATTGGGTATCAAAAAGCACTATAAGTTGAAAATCCTCAAAAACATACTCAAAGCTTCAACAGATTTTTTTAAATTTTTGCAAAATGCTTCTAAACATATTATTCTAGGATATATCATGAAATATGAAGTCGATGCGATTTCATATAGTGCCAAAGGTCTGGCCAGACCTTTGTGCCGACAGAAGGGTTAGGTGTGGAAAATTACAACACAATGATGTAAAAAAGCCACCCAAAAAGTGTGATTTTATACTTCTTGTTTGTAATAATTACACAAAACAGCGCGATTCTGAATCAGATTTGAAATATAAATACTTCTATAAATACGCAAAATTACAACAATTTAGAAGTATGTATAGTATATTACAACATTAGCTATGTTAACTTTAAAAATACACTTCGTTGTAATTTTACCCTTTTACCCTGTAGATAGATGGTTTTCATGTGCCATTTATAATCAAAGTAAATTTAAATGAATTTTTTTAGAGTGTATAATGATAATGTTGCAAGCACTATACATATATTTCCTATCCGCACATGTACGCAAAATTTTGTACCTCGCTATGGAATTCGATCTCCGGACCTCAAGATTATTAGCATCGTAGAGTGCGACTCAACCGAATGAGCCACAGAGCGTGTATATCTGTATTAGGGATGTCAAAAACTGGACGGTTAGTCCGAAAACCGGTACTTTCAGAACGGTAAGCCGGGTTATTTTCGGTTTTTTCCTCCTCCCGGTTTTAACCCGGACGGTTGTTTGTCCATCCGGTTAAAACCGGAAAAAACAATTCTTTGAAAGTTCATACTTTCTTGGTTTTTCAGTATGCAATTCTATTACTTGTCACCTATAAAAAATTTCATTCGAAGATATAGTTAAGGACTGTAATCTGGTCCTTAACTATATCTTCGAACACTTTCCTTATTGCTATTAGTCGTAGAACCATCGCTTCGTGAAAATACCTCTCCTTGTATCTTTGATTTGATTTTGCATACGATACGAACACCAGCAATACGACTGTGTATGCATTTCTTACTAAAATTCTAGGCAAATCAATGAAAGGACTCGGTTAACCGGTACTTTGAGCCCGGGTAAAACTGGACGGTCTAACCGGCTTTGCAAGAAACCGAAGAAAAAATGCCGCATGCCGACCTCCGATCAAGAATTAAATAGTGTCCCTTTTTGATCTTTTTTGAACCTCTCCGATCATCATGAATCCCCACTGATTCAAAAACAACAAAAAATAGCCTTACTCTATTTCTACATATTTGAAATGATAAATATGACTGGACTAACACGAGAAAACCGGTTTAGGAGATATGTGGAAAGCCACGACACAAGATAAAACGGAAAACCAGAACCCAGCAATACATGGAGTGGCTAAATGTGTCGAACGCCTTTACACTCTTACCTAATTCTCGGAATTTTTGATTAATTGAAAATTGAAAAAAGAAAAAAAAATGAAAATTGAAAAATGCAAATTGAAAATGTTTTGAACTTTAATGTTTTCTGGATTAAACTGATGTTTTTGGCACCGTACTGCAAAAATTTATCAAATATCGTCAAACATCAAGTGGGAAAGGTGCCCGCCAAAGAAAAAATCACTTGCTGCAAAAAGGAATTGACATCACTCACATGATCTTGAAATTTTTCATTCCAATGCCGGAAAATATACTTGACGTTAAAACACTTCCATAATATCAAACTTTCACCTCATAGTAGGTACTTTTTCTTTAAGTTATGATTCATTCATAAATAAACGTAGGGGTTGAATACTTTTGATAAAATGTGACTATTGACCGTCATCAGATCTCTCAAGGGGGTAAGTTAAGTTGGAATTATTCATCAAAACTTCAGACTTGTGGAAATAAGTAAGTTCGTTTGAAGCCGTTTACTTAGTGATACGTAACAAGAATATTGTGCCGAAGTATCACTTAAAATCTATATACCTTATCTCCATAATTTAAAAGATCCGTTATTATTATTGTTTATATAAGATGTTGAAGTGAACTGGTTGATATCGATCAAATAGATAATGATTGATTCCGGTAGTTACAGTATATAAAAGCCATCGCCCATGCACCACATTCATTCAACTCCAGTTGTTCTTCATTGAGTAGTTTACTTAAATTGTGCCAAAATGCATAAAGGTAAATATTTTACGTAGCAATTTGTTTTTTATAATAATTTAATGTTTATTACAGCTCAACTGCGCAACGTTATCCTTGCAGTTCTCTGCACAGTATTCGTGTCCTCCCGGCCCTCCGATTCTCACCCACACGACGTGCATCCCCACGATATTGATCCACACGGCCCGCAACCACACGAGCCTGAAACTGAGTTTGGTTTTCATAGATGCCCGCATGGCAGCAATCCCATCCGTCCAACCCTTATACCGCACCCAAGAGATTGTTCGAAATATATCAAATGCAATGGGTTCCGTAGTCATGAAGTACGCTGTTCACATGGTTTGAATTGGAACGACGAAAAGAAACATTGCGACCTACCGGAAAATGTTAAATGTCCTCCCGGAGCCGTTACCGGAGCACCTTCTCCACGACCGCGACCAACAACTGAAAGTACAGTGACCAGTGAAGAACCGCCAAGTAATCAAACCGAAACATCAGATAGTCCAAGTGAAAGTAGCGTTGATACATCTTTCGAAACAAGTTCCGTACCAAGTGACACATCTTCTGCAGGATCCACCGATTCCGCTACTAGTGAAGCATCGTCGAACTCAAACTCTTCTGACTAAGCATAATGTACCTACGTTATTGAAAGAAGAATACAATTTTCAGCATATTAAACCCATTTTGTTTTAATTTTCAAAAATTGTTCAGGCATGTTCACATTTATCCCGCTGTTGTACCTAGGCAAATGCTTTAATTTGATTGTTTAGTAGTGTTTAAAATTTTAATTTTACAATCTGCATTTTCCGGTTTTCTTTTTCCTTTTCCCATTTCTCATCTTCCATTTTCAATTACGCAGTGGGAAGGTATCATTTAGTTCCTTTGGGCATTCTAAACTCGGGTTACTCGTTCAAGTCTTTCAGTGGAAAAAATGCCGTTTGTTACATTTATCTTTCCCGTTATTGCACCGATCCCAGAGGTTTATAACCCATGCACTAGATGTGCTGAATATTTTGATGCAAAACCTGATTTTTGCTAAAAGTTCCCTGGAAGGCTGTAGGCCGGTCAATCGGTAAATCGAGTTTCGTTCGGTAATCTTATTTGTTCGCGGTCTCGCTTTTTTATTCACTGACGGGCGAGATGCTCTCACGTCTCTTGATAAAATTTTTGCAAAATTTCCAAAAGGTCCATAGATTATATTATTAGTACAGTGGAACTTCCCATAAGCGGACACCATTGGGGATTGAGATTTTGTCCGCTTATTGGAAGTGTCCGCTTAAGAGAATATTTCACAAAGGAAAACATTTTATAAAACTAATTTGGACTGCGCTGCGAATCCATTCAAAACCACGATGTCTCATTTCAACCGTGTTTTTCCAATTCAATTTTTTTTCCAGATCGACAACAGTATTTTTTCGTGTATTCTAAAATGACTTGTTCTTGCACTTTTTCTTCAAAAGACAAATTTGTTTTTTAATTTTTTTCATATTTTAAAAGAATAGAAAACTGCACGATTAAATGCAGCGACATAAATTGAACTCCTGAATCTCTAGGAAATTCCACCTACACGGAGAGATAAACAAGATTTGTGCAGCGATTTCCGGAAAGTGAATTTTGCTTTACGCAAAAGATCGATTTTCCAGTAATTTCAAAACTTCTTTGCTCGAGATACAATTCTGTAATGCAAGAATTTGGAATTTTATTTGTGGAACTGTCCGTTTATTAGAGACTTCCTTGTTCAGAAAGGGTATAAAAGCACTGTCCGGGTATGAGAGTGTCCGGCTATTGGAAGTTATTTTTCTAGTAAAATATAAGGAAAAACGTTGGGGAAAATAAAAGTGTCCGTTTATGAGAAATGTCCGGTTATTAGAAGTGTCCGTTTAGGGAAGTTCGACTGTATTTAATGCATATTTTTATTGTATCTCCCCGCATGAGGGTCTGGGTCCTTGTGACACAGCGACGGCTGTGTAGTGGGACACCGATTTTTTGTGAGTTGCGACACAACGTACCCGAGCAGTGCAGGGACGCACCTTGTATGGTTGATACGCCATGACGTGGATCTGTACAAAAATTCAAAGTTGAGTTTTATTTCAAAATTTTAGACCAGGCTATTTTTTCGATTTCAGAACGTTTTGAGCAAATAAAAGAGCATAATAGTGTTTTTCAATTTTTGTACAAAATTGATAAATTTCAGGTAAATCCGACGCTGATATCAATGCAGGACTGCTTAAACTTAGAGGAAAAATTATCATTTAATAAAACTTCAGATGTAGGTGGAAAAGAGTTATTCGATGAAATAAAAATGTTGGCTTCGCTGGTGAAAGCAAAGAGCTCTCCCAAGCAAATTTTACATATGATATATTAGTCTAAGAAAATTGGACCAAAATATGGCCATCGAACGGCAAAAATCCCACATCGGAATTTTTTTTGATTATGGTTGGGGATGGTCCCGAGATGATGGCATAGAAAGTCCCAACCGATCGGGGGTCCGCAACCTTAAAAAAAGGGGGAAAGGGGGGGCCTTTTTTCGGTTTTTTGCGATTATTTCAAAAACGGTAAGACATACAGAAAAATGGTCTGAGGACAAAAAAAACTACATAAAATTATCTTTGCAATGATATATAACACATTAGAGTTCAATTGAATATTTCGGCGTTAGACTAGAACAAAAATTAGAATATTTTCATTTTAGACCTTTTTTAAAAGCTCCATAACTTTTGAAAGAATGTTAGTTCAGCCGTAAAATGTTGTACAAGTATTAACAACAAGTTTAAGATAAATTTAACGTAAACGCTGAGTCGCTCCGGCCGAGGACCCCCATTATCTCCCCATTTAAATTTGTCAAAACGGCATGTCCATAACTCCCCCCAAAATTGGAGCAGAGTGCTAAATTTTGGTTTGTTGCGATTGGAGGTCATAGTCACCCCACCCACCAAAAATCAGCTCATTCGGATAAAAACTAAGGGTACTTCCCATACAAAGTGACCCATGACAACTTTCTACAGTTTATAAAATGAGTAGTACGTAGAACAAACTCCTGATCACTTTGTATGGGAGATACCCTTAGTTTTTATCCGAATGAGCTAATTTTTGGTGGGTAATATTCTAATTTATGTTCTATTCTAACGCCGAAATATTCATTTAAACTCTAATGTGTTATATATCATTGCAAAGATAATTTTATGTAGTTTTTTTTCGTCCTCAGACCATTTTTCTGTATCTCTTACTGTTTTTGAAATAATCGCAAAAAACCGAAAAAATACCCCCCTTTCCCCCTTTTTACGGTTGCGGACCCCCGATCGGTTGGGGGCTTTTAATGCCATAATCTGGGGACCATTCCCAACCATAATCCAAAAAAATTTCCGATGTAGGATTTTTGCCGACCAAATATGCCATTTTTCTTAGACTAGGAGTGGCTTAATGTGTCGAACGCCTTTACACTCTTACCTAATTCTCGGAATTTTTGATTAATTGAAAATTGAAAAAAGAAAAAAAATTGGAAATTGGATAATGCAAATTGAAAATGTTTTGAACTTTAATGTTTTCGGGATTAAAGTGATGTTTCTGGCACCGTACTGCAAAAATTTATCAAATATCGTAAACCATCAAGTGGGAAAGGTGCCCGCCAAAAGCACTTGCTGCAAAAAGGAATTGATATCACTCACATGATCTTGAAATTTTTCATTCCAATGCCGGAAAATATACTTGACGTTAAAACACTTCCATATTGTAGGTACTTTTACTTTAATTTATGATTCATTCATAAATAAACGTAGGGGTTGAATACTTGTGATAAAATGTGACTATTGACCGTCATTATCAGATCTCTCAAGGGGGTAAGTTAAGTTGGAATTATTCATCAAAAATTGTGGAAATAAGTAAGTTCGTTTGAAGCCGTTTACTTAGTGATACGTAACAAGAATATTGTGCCGAAGTATCACTTAAAATCGATATACCTTATCTCCATAATTTAAAAGATCCGTTATTATTATTTTTTATATAAGATGTTGAATTGAACTGGTTGATATCTATCAAATAGATAATGATTGATTCCGGTAGTTACAGTATATAAAAGCCATCGCCCATGCACCACATTCATTCAACTCCAGTGGTTCTTCATTGAGTAGTTTACTTAAATTGTACCAAAATGCATAAAGGTAAATATTTTACGTAGCAGTTTATTTTTATAATAATTTAATGTTTATTACAGCTCAACTGCGCAACGTTATCCTTGCAGTTCTCTGCACAGTATTCGTCTCCTCCCGGCCCTCCGATTCTCACCCACACGACGTGCATCCCCACGATATTGATCCTCACGGCCCGCAACCACACGAGCCTGAAGCTGAGTTTGGTTTTCATAGATGCCCGCATGGCAGCAATCCCTTCCGTCCAACCCTTATACCGCATCCAAGAGATTGTTCGAAATATATCAAATGCAATGGGTTCCGTAGTCATGAAGTACGCTGTCCACATGGTTTGAATTGGAACGACGAAAAGAAACATTGCGACCTACTGGAAAATGTTAAATGTCCTCCCGGAGCCGTTACCGGAGCACCTTCTCCACGACCGCGACCAACTACTGAAAGTACAGTGACCAGTGAAGAACCGCCAAGTAATCAAACCGAAACGTCAGATAGTTCAAGTGAAAGTAGCGTTGATACATCTTTCGAAACAAGTTCCGTACCGAGTGACACATCTTCTGCAGGATCCACCGATTCCGCTACTAGTGAAGCATCGTCGAACTCAAACTCTTCTGACTAAGCATAATGTACCTACGTTTTTGAAAGAAGAATACAATTTTCAGCATATTAAACCCATTTTGTTTTAATTTTCAAAAATTGTTCAGGCATGTTCACATTTATCCCGCTGTTGTACCTAGGCAAATGCTTTAATTTGATTGTTTAGTAGTGTTTAAAATTTAAAATTTTAATTTTACAATCTGCATTTTCCGGTTTTCTTTTTTCTTTTCCCATTTCTCATCTTCCATTTTCAATTACGCAGTGGGAAGGTATCATTTAGTTCCTTTGGGCATTCTAAACTCGGGTTACTCGTTCAAGTCTTTCGGTGGAAAAAATGCCGTTTGTTACATTTATCTTTCCCGTTAATGCACCGATCGCAGAGGTTTATTACCCATGCACTAGATGTGCTGAATATTTAGATGGAAAACTGATTTTTGCTAAAAGTTCCCTGGAAGGCTGTAGCCAGTCAATCGGTAAATCGAGTTTCGTTCGGTCATCTTATTTGTTCGCGATCTCGCTTTTTTATTCACTGGCGGGCGAGATGCTCTCACGTCTCTTGATAAAATTTTTGCAAAATTTCCAAAACTTCCATAGATTATATTATTAGTATTTAATGCATATTTTTATTGTATCTACCCGCAGGGGGGTCTGGGTCCTTGTGACACAGCGACGGCTGTGCAGTGGGACACCGATTTTTTGTGAGTTGCGACACAACGTACCCGAGCAGTGCAGGGACGCCCCTTGTATGGTTGATACGCCATGACGTGGATCTGTACAAAGACCATTCGGGCGATGATGTTCCCATGCTCCCGAGTCTCTAGCTTATTGAAATTCAATTAATCAGAACTAAGGTAGAGAAAAAAGCTAAAAGTAAAATTGCTCTAATTTCGGTTCCTGTAAGGCTGCAATTTAAATAAAGTACTTTGAAAGTGGCCTATATCTCGGTACTTTTGAAACAACTTCATTAGTATATAGCAGCAGCATGTTCAAATATTTGTGGCAAATGAATGTCCCTCCAGAAAAATATTCACTGCACAAAGTCCTCCATTTTGACTTGGAACACAAGACATTTTGAAAAACTTTACGCCACTATTAAAGCTCATGCTTTCAATCAGTGTTTCGACTTTACCACTTTACTGGGAGAACTACCACTCGTCTCACACAAATTTCGAATAAACTGAATTCTACCACAAGAGACAAACAATAGACTACTCAACTTATCAGGAGCAGTATTGTCCACTGGCGACTTTTCGAAAGGTTGAAGCCAGTTGAGGCGACTATTCCAAAGGTTGACGAGGTGTAACGTGAGTATGTGATAAAAGACATGTAGCTTAGATTTTTATTCTTTATTCTCGTTTTATTCTTTCCTGGGTAAACTTTACGGTAGTTTCATTAGTTCACAATTTATTCTGCATTAATAACGCAGTATAATTTTTATTAGATTAGATCTTTGTGTAATAAATGCATACAAATGCATGATTGGAAATTTTCGTTTAAAATTTGGAAGGCAAATGAGGCTAATGAGGGGCCTGCTTATTTTTTTTACAATAAGCATATTCAGACTCCGTTATATTAATCAAACCCTACATTAGACAAATGTTGGATAAAAACTTGTCTCCAAAATTTCCGGTTAAATTTCTATAAAATTCTTGTACAAAAATGTTTCAATACATACTTTTACTTTTAATAATATTGTTTATACGTCCTGACCCAAGGCGCGACAAAAATCTAACGATAACTGACGAAGAAATTCAATTCATGTGATGATCGGTCAGCGATCGTAGTTTTGCATCCAATTTCGAGCCGTATTTAAACATTTTTTGAATGGTTCTGTTTTCCTAGTATCGATTGAGGACTAAAGGAGCATGCCTGTATATAAAATATACCCATATAGTGCTCAAAACCGGTGGTTTAACTTCGATCGCTGAGCGATGATCCCATGAGTCGTCTCTACAAACACAAACCTTAAGGCTTCTCTTCTGTTCACTTGTTACAATCAATGACAAGTTTAATATTGAAAGAGGAAACTGAGCTTTAAGATGATAGTGAAGACGAAAGACGCACAGGCGTGGACGTAGCCATTGGGAATGAGCAATGATTGATTCTGATATCGTAAAATATTTATACTATGGTGACCAGACTCCCGGAGGCCCAATGCTTTACACATACTTAGGGAATTCGATTTTCAGGCAAATCCTCAGCCATACCAGGCCCGAAACATGCGTAAGCAAAAATGTTGGCGAATTGTGTAATGCGCGACAGACAGAGCAAGGTGCAATCCAAGCGAAGGGCAAGCTATAGGATCTAAGTAATCATACGGACGACTCATAGGTCTAAGTTCCACGAATTGCTTTCTAACCACTCTTCGCAACAAGACTGCGTCATAAAAATGTTGGCAGATTCTAACAAGCGGGGCAGACAGGGCAAGGTCTGAACGAAGCGAAGAGCGAGCCACGGGATCTGAGTAAACGTATGGACCAACTAGAAGTATAAATCTTATACGAATTGCCTTCCATCAACTCACCGCTGGCTTCGCTCCCACCTCGCCATCTCATCAGCGCTGGTCGCAAGGATGTTGGCGAATTATGAAAAGCCTGACAGACAAGATTAAAGTAAACCTAAGCATCAGCCAGGGGTCTAAATTTTACGAATTGCCTTCCGTCGTTTCACCGCTGGCTGCGATCGCTCCTCGCTTCTCACCAGCGCTGGTCGCAAGGACGTTGGCGAATTATGAGGCTGATGGATCTGAATAAACGTATGGACGAACCAGAGATTTAAATCTTACGATTTAGTTCACTGCTCGATGCGCTCGTGCTTATTTCGCAACAGCACCGAGTCAAAAATGAATTCTCTAATGCGTGACAGACAGTGTGAGATCTCATTGGAGGGCGAGCCACAGGATTAAAGTAAACCTAGGGAAGCGCCAGAGATCTAAATCTTACCTAAATCTGGTTGCACTATTCCTGGAGAAGAGTATGCACTTTTCTCCGTCGTTACACTGATGATGCCATCCCGGTCCCCTGGGCTCTTAACACCGTTTTTAGTGGATTCTGAGGCAGTGTTGTGGGAAAAAACTTTATCGAAAACTCATGCCGAGTTCTTTCTTTAGTATGCATTTTCCTATAGAGGTTGATAAACGATTCGGATGGTGGAGTACAGTGGCTGTTTTTCATCGTTTGGTGATAGGGAAAATAATTAAAATCGCATCTTTCGGCGGCTGTAACTTCTGAACCTCGGCAGCTATGTAGAGCCTTGAAATGTTCACCAAATTATGGGCAGTGCGGTGCCTAATATGCTTGCCAAATTTCAAAATTCCGCTCAATAATTGCCAAATTGCGGACAATTATCGATTTGTAAACAAACAAGTGCGATTTGGGAAGCTGGAACTTCCAAACGCGGATAGGTGGGCCGTGAAATTTGAAGAAAATATGAGCGCCAAGTAGCTCTAAAAGTGTGTGCAAATTTCCCAAGGTATCGGAAATAAACCGTTGCCAATAACACAAAAGAGAGATTATTTCGCTAAATATCGATCGTGTAGGGGTACATGGGCCAAACTTTACGCCTCGAAAGTAAGCAAGTCTGATCACAGGCCTCACCAATGAGCCTATTCTGTAGTGTGTTAGGTTTCATTGTGTGACATTCGGAATGCTGCACATTTTGCCGTACATTTCTCAGTGCTGCACGACAGGTCGAAATGCTGTACGTCTCTCTCTCTCTCTGGTTCCTTTTAACCACTAGTGAGGTATAGGGTATTGACTACGCTTCTTTTCCACCTCTGCCTGTTAGCGGCCATCGCCTTTAGCTGGTCCCACGATTTGCATATGCATAGATTTTCCCTCTGCATCATCAGACCTTATCCATGTTTTTTTGGGTCGTCCCACACGACGGCTTACATCGGTTCCCTGACGATTCCAATCTAGAGCCTGTTTTCAGCTCTTTTCGAAGTGTCTGACCTATCCACTCCCACTTCGGCTTTTTTATGTCAATGCCTATCCTATTTTAGCGAGTATTTTTAGGAGGTCGTCTTTAGATATTACCTCAGGCCAGCTGTACGTCTGGTTAGCTTAATTTATATTATTTTTTACGACTCTGAACAAACATGAACAATAAAATTAGCTTTTTTCCAAGTTTTACAAATCTACCACTATTTTCAAGGTAAATCTACCACTGTCCTCTAAAACCAAGTCAAAACACTGCTTATAGAACCTATTCGGTCTGCTTAAAACCGATAGCATTCCGAAAATGAAACCTCCTCCTAAGACGAACGTTTATCTCTTCAAAAATGTGCTACTTTTCCATCTTTATCAAAAAAGAAAATATTTTTGCTCAAATCACTTCCATCTCATTAAACAACGTGTTAACGGGCAAAAACATTGCTTTCTCTCACCTCGGCTTCCATTCAAACTGTGCTACCAAGAAATTATGTACGCACGGGCTTGATTATCCCCCAGGGGGTCTTTAACGTATGCCCGCGCGTCGCACCACCGCCGGTTTACTATGCATGAAAGACTAAAAATTAATTCTTTAAATTCGCAAAAATGTTGTTCAGTGTCGCATGGCTAATTAAGAAATATGCTGTTCTGTTTGGCATTCAGTTTACTAGCATAGATTTTGGCACGATTCTTGTGCGTATCGTGTCATGTTGGTTCTAGTTTTATGGCACCATCCACCCACCTCCAGCTCCACCACAATCAAAATAAATCCCCAAGATCAGACACACGATATGACTAGACTACCCCAAGGCCCAAGGCATTCATATGTACGAGTACTTACGTTTACGGACGTATATAACGTTTAAAAGTTGGCGGTGTAATTAAATTTCTCAACGTAACGACCGTGTCGTTAATTTGCTTCGAGCGCCAAACGAAATTCCTGTGTACAAATTTGGTTAAGTTTCGTGGGGTGTGAAATGTTCATTCGTCGTGTCGTCGTCGTGCCCTCTGGTGCGAATGGAAGGGTTGAAATCCTGACGGCGTCGCAGCGTCTCGCATTGTCGTCTGGGGTCAGGGAATTCGAATATATTGGGTACATTAATGTGAACTTACGGGAGGAAATAGGCTAATTGAAAATCGTGTTGTAGTAGTAAAAGTTGGAAATTAAGATTGGTGTTCGCATTGCTATTTTTCACTTTTTATGTCACTCCTAAATCCAAGGATAACGTTTTATCTAAGTGTGTGATACATAGGAAAGGGCTATTTTAAGGGTGCCATCGGCATCTGAGGACTATTGCTATTTGGATTGACTAATAGTACGCTCCGTGAGTGAGATGTTTGAGTTAATACTTAAGGGATGCGGGTTCGATTGCCGAGACGTGGCAAATTACAGTGGTAGAAATTTTAATAGGCTCACGCAATACCGCCACCGTAATGCCGACTCTGTTTTAAATTTTAATCTGCGAACTAAGACAAATAAAACTGGGGTACCGAGGGCAATGGGGGTCAATTTTTCGAAATTTTTTTACAGATTGGGGATGAAGGGGCCTATGTACAGCACGTTGGGGCGAACATTATGCTGCAAAGTCCAAACTCCTAGCTGTCCCCGTTCGAAAGTTACAGCCGTTCGAAGATACGACCAATAAAATTCCATTGGGACAATGGGGGTCTATTTTTCGAAAGCATTAAATTAAACTGTTTTTCGTCGCTGAACAATTTCTCTTTAAAATATTATAAACTAAAACAAAACAAAATGTTTTCATTGCGTAGGTACATATATATATATTCTTGTTTCGCGACGTAATACATATCAGGGTCTTCTTTTTTGGGTACTTTCTCACTTATTGTTTCAACTTTTGCGGAATCTTCTCTTTAAAATGTTCATATCCTTCCCAAAAAATAATTCAATTCTGAATTTTCACTGCAAACATCTCCTTAACTTAATTTCATCCGAAGTCACGCCAACTTTCACAGTCACAGAAGCGATGCGACGCGCGGTATTGAATTTATTATCACGCAGCATCTTCACATAGCCGTGTATCCTGTTTACGGTTCATTACGAAGAAAATTGGTCTTTTCTCTGCGTGAACTTCATACCTACTTACATCATCCTTCTGGGAGAACAGTGCGACGATGTCGAAGAATAGATTTCGCGAAGAAGCCACTCATTCAAGGTGAATGACTTGCCCTTATTATACGCTCAGCGTTCAACAGAAGTGCTCTTGCGTAACAGCATAATCTTGTATAGAGGTACTCATAGTATACATCTGGTAGAATAGAGTGGTGTTAAATTTGAAGGAAATTATTATGAGTTAGTATCGCGCCAAAATGAATTTCAGTTGAAATTAATTGCATGTAGCGTTGCTGCCAAAGGCACGAAAGAACCGTTCTATATGCATTTATCTTTTGGCAAGTTCCAGTCTGAACAGATAAGCACGCGAAAGATGACTATAAGGCTGTAAACATAAAGACAATGAAAGTGATAATTAATTTTAGTTTGGTGTCCTGATGCTTTAATAATCCTTTGACAAGGATATTATTAAGATGCGATATTGCTCGTGGAAGGGCGTAGCTGACGGTATAATATCGAGAATGAAGTAATTGTTGTATAGTGACCATTTCGGTAAAACATGTTTTATTATAATAGTTGCCCAGGGGTGACTGTTCTTTTAAAAACATTCATTTTTATAAGTCTGCAAAAAATACGCAGGATCTACAGTCTAATAGTGACAAAACATTCAATTCTGTGTACGCAGAAGCCTCATATTATTGAACTTTATTTAGGCTGTGTGAAGTTAGCCAGTCATTTTTTTGAAATTAGGTCCTTTTGCTCGGTGAACCGTTTGTTCTACAGCGGCTACGTTTGTTCTTGATTGTTCGCCAATTAATATCGTTTGTTCTTCTCTAATTTTTTAATTATAGCAACTTTAAAATTGTGAGTGTGAACTTAGCCAGTCATTTTTAAATATGGGTCGGAAAGGTATAGGTTTGGTATCAATCGAAAGCCAGACGTTTGTTCATTTTGTAGGGCGTTTGTTCATCCTGGAAACGGAAGGATACAGGAATTATTAAGGAAAAAGAGATTAGTTGTGACGTCATCTTCACTCAACCAACGCCATCTACTCAGCTCAGCTGTACGGGCAACCCGTGTCCCGCGAACAATTTATGCAAGATCCACACCATCATCGTACAGCTGAGCTGAGTAGATGGCGTTGGTTGAGTGAAGATGACGTCACAACTAATCTCTTTTTTCTTAATAATTCCTGTATCCCCCCGTTTCCAGGATGAACAAACGCCCTACAAAATGAACAAACGTCTGGCTTTCGATTGATACCAAACCTATACCTTTCCGACCCATATTTAAAAATGACTGGCTAAGTTCACACTCACAATTTTAAAGTTGCTATAATTAAATAATTAGAGAAGAACAAACGATATTAATTGGCGAACAATCAAGAACAAACGTAGCCGCTGTAGAACAAACGGTTCACCGAGCAAAAGGACCTAAATTCAAAAAAATGACTGGCTAACTTCACACAGCCCTTTATTTATGCCGTAGAGACGGAACTTTTTGGTCAGCGTCTCTGAAGCTTGTTGAGTATGGGTATATCTGAATATCGATTTCTTCTGGGTTAAATAAAGGATCAATTTGCTAGGAGGAGTGCCTCTCTTGAAGGTTATTGCGTAAAACTGAGACTATATGATCCAGTTATTGGAGTATTTGAATCTCGAAGTGAATGCTACATCATCAGCAAAAATATGTTCACAGTGTTAACAAAGAGAAAACTGTTGATATAACAACGGTTACTAAGATCGTTCAATAAGGCTTAAGTCACAAAGTTTTTTTTAACTAAGACTCAAGCAATCAGGAAACAGATGCCTGCCGATTTACTAGTGAGTGCAAATAATAAATCAGCCGTTTCCCCTACGTAAAGCATCTTAGGAGAAGCTCTAGCACGAGTTCGATTTCAGTGGATTTAGTTTGCCTTTGAACATAACATGCTGGTGGTTTTCATGTGCGCTAGTTGATGCGATCCTTACGACAATCACTTTTAGTCTAGGATCAACGACTGTTACGAGACAGGTATATAGGGGCTCTCCTCAAGGTGGTTTCTTTATGCGTCTTGGATTTTGTGATAAATAGATGATCTCACAAGATCTCCTGTATTTTTCTAATAAACAATTTAAATTTTATCTCGAAAAATAAAAAAAAACATTTGAAAGAATTCTATCCGACAGATTTGCGTGTATCGTTTTTCAATATTTCACCTTTGAAAGTATGTAGTTGCTGAAACAGAATTGTTCGTTACATCATCTCGTGATTCCCGTGAGAGAATACGTGGGAAGAATGCCAGAGAAAGAAGTTTATCATTCGATTATCCGGATCATAATGATTTACTGGATGATTTACCGTCGGAAAGAGTCTGTGTGTATGAGCAGCTAATGAAATGTTAGTATTACAAAAAAATAAAACAACAAAGCCGCAGAATTGTTAAACGGAATTTCAATAATCCAGATTGAGAGTTATGCAAAATTTTTTTTTTATTTCATAAAAGTTGTTCTTATCTATTTTAAGTTCTCTAGTCCGGAAGTGTTTATGCTCGAAGCAAATAACCTGCGAAACGCCCCACCGGCAGAAAAGAAACACCAAATTTAAATTTCTGGCTGTTGTATGATTATCCAACTCCAAACTCCTGAATAAAGCGGATCCTCGGATGATCATTCAATTTTCTGAATGGGAGAAAGATTCAAAACTCGGCACGGATAAAATTCAGATTTATAATGTATGTTTGAAGCTTTAAGCTTTCCACTTCACGGGTCCTGAGGATTGTCAAAGAATTATTGCAGGACGAAATTAATAATTTTTGAGTAGGAAGACGCTTTAATTGTACTGATTGTTACTAGAAAATTGTGACGTTAAGAGAATCTTCTAAATGAAGTGTTGTCATTTGGATTAAATTTTAATTTTTTTTTTAATTTTATCGAGAACTCCAATTTTGAAAAGGCTTTAGGCTGTTCTCGCAGCGAAACATTCTCCAGCAGGGATTATTGCAATGTGTAGTATTTCTTGCAATTTCCAGAATGAGTTTTTGTCTGTCGATTGAATTTTTAATTCATCCTAGAGTAAGCTGACCAGACGTACAGAATTTTGAGCTATCGTAAAGCAAAATATACATCGAATGCCACATAAAGAAATTTAAATCACTACATAATAAACTCCACGGTGAGGCCTGTATGGTTAAACTTGCCTGTTTTCAAAGTGAAATATCGACATTTAGAAGGACACTCGCACTTTCATTTTCGATAACTCGGGAACTCTTTGATCGATAGTTCTGAGAACTTGTAGAACTACTTGGCACTGACATTTCCTCCATATTTTAAAGGTCTACCTATCTGCGTTCGTAACAGCTCCAAATCGCACTTTGGTCGTTTCTAGTTGAAGATTAGATCCATAAAATTTGTCCAATAAATTTTAAATTTGGCATTGCGGAGCACCGTTCTGTCCAAATTTGATGAAATTTTTTAGGCTCTAGCTGTCAAGGCTAAGGAGTTACAACGATTACAACAGCGACTTACGATGTAAAGTTGGAACTGACATTGACATTTCCTCCAAATTTCAGGGTCCTAACTACCAGCGTTGGGGGATCCCAGCTGTCCAAATTGCACTTTTGTTTTTCTTATCAATCAATCGTTACACCGGGACCTACCGGAAAGTAATTGTAAAAGTTGGCGCTTAGTCTCTAGTCTTCGAACGGTATGATATTTGCTTCATTATTCCCGATTGGAGTCAAAATATTTTTGTAGTATGAAAAGACCTCTGCAGGCCTGTAAAGTTCAGAATGAGTAAACCGTCCACTTACATTCAAAATTGAACTTTACTTTACATGCCTTCAGAGGTCAGAATGAGTCAAATACCGTACATTCCTATTCAAAATTGAACTTTACAGCCCTACAGAGGTCTTCTGATATTTTGAGAGTTGCAATTTTTGGGTAAAAAATGCCATGGTTTCAGGTCTTTGAAAAAATATTCTGACTCCAATTGTGAATAATGAAGCAAACGTCATATACCACTATAAAAACTGGAGACAAAGCGCCAACTTTTGCCCTAAGGTCGCTGTGCATTTTTTTACTTTACAGTTGTTTGAACTTAGACGAAATGATGAATTTGATCTCGCAGTTCCACAAAAAAAGGCCACATTTCTCTAACCAAAGCAGTTATTTTTTCGGGTTCGGGTATTTTAGGTAATAGAGCAATTTGTTGCAGCGCCAAAAGAAACAAAAATGACAGCAAGATCTGCGTTTTTTTATTTCTCTTTAATTACAAATAACAGTAAAAAACGCGACTGAAATTATTTAATATTTTTCCCGTAACGGACACTAAATGCGCTATCACTGGTTACCGGGTTATCGTTGGGGTTTGGGACACCCTGTATATGTTAGAAAAAATGTAGTATATTTCAGTAATCCGAGAGTCCCCGCCTCTTGGGGGTGTGCTTCGATTTAAGGCGGGAAGAGTGGGTTAATTTTCAGTGTTTGCTCATTATTTCGAAAATCTTGGATATCACAGCAAAATGTTTCGAGGACCATTTAGATAACATTCCTCAAGAGACTTACACTAGAGCAAAGGAGTTTATACTTTCATACCTTCACATGAAGCTGTGCAGAAAATTAAGATTTGGTGTTGATTATAAATACTCAAGACGAATTTCCAATAATTTGCAAGCGACCCTTTGTTCTATAGTACCTACTTGTAAATTCGAATTTTCGGCTTCGTGGGTCCTGAGTGTTTTCAGTCCTTAACACAGAGCTAAAAGTGTATGCAATAATTCCTTAGTATGTATGTTTGAAAAGGCATTTGCAATTGAAACGGTCATAAAAAAAATAATTAAAAACAACTCACGATGCTTAGCGAATACATACTGGTAGGCAGAGAGTGCGCTTCACTTTTTTTACAGCCCATCGCTTTTCAAAAACTTGATAGCCACGACAATATTTCTGGTATCGAATGTTGGACTCCTTTCGAAACAAAATCCTGCTTTCGTCCATGAACTTAGTTGAACGCATATTTCGAATATACAAAATCATTAATTAACAATTGTTAATTTTTCAAATAATTTTAACATAAATACTGTTCACTAAGGAGTTTAAGGCGTTTCGATAATTCTGTCAAATCGACAATCAGCCTATATGATCTCAATCCGGAATATTGGGGCTCTTCTGTACGTGAAAAGTTCTTCTGAAACTTTTCCGTTTACGTGATCTATTGCTAGGCGACTCGTATTTATTTATTTCGTGCTACTCATTAAGAAAATATTCTTTTGAAAAAGTTTGAAATTTTTAGTGTCTTCTATTTAAAGTTAAAAAAAACATGGAAATACTATACAACATATTTCGTTTTTAAGTTAAAAATATTCGGTAATATGCATACAAAGTATGACGAAACAATATTACATTTTATTGACATTAACTTTATTAATCACAAGTTCCGCAAGCGGAAGAAAATATTTGCTTAGACGATGAGTCTTACTGATAACTTATTTGAGATAAAAGGATGACCGATTCCAGTAGTTATCGTATACCTATATAAAAGTCGCCGATTTATTGCAAGCTCCATTCATTCATATCCAGTAGCTCTTCATTGAAACTTTCACTTAATCAAAATGCCTACAGGTATTCATATTTTAGCAGCTGCTCGGTTTAGGATAAATTATTTTTTTGAATTTTATTTTTATGACAGTTCAATCACGAAACGTTGTCCTGGCCGTTCTCTGCACAGTTCTGCTTTCATCTCAACTCAGTGAGTCTCACCCTCATGAAGATGATGTTCGACCGTTCAACCGTACGACATTCCATCCCCACATGATGCTCAGCCGGATAACGGCGACGAAGTCCTGCCGCACCACTTCAAGCCGCATGATCCACATCATCACCACGATCAGCCTGAACCCTGGTTCGGTTTTCACAGATGTCCACGCAATAGTACTCCCTTTCGGCCGGCATTATTCCCTCATCCAAGGGATTGTTCCAAATATATCAAATGCTACTGGTTGAGAAGTTATGTATTGCGTTGTCCGCCTGGTCTGGGGTGGAATGACAAAATAAAACATTGTGATCTGCCGGAAAAAATCAAATGCCCGCCAGGAGCCATACCCGCTACACCAACCCCACGGCCACCACCTACAACTACAACAGTGAGCAGTGAAGAGCCATCAAGAAATGAAACGGAAATTCCAGATATATCGAGTGAAGGTAGTGGAGAGTCGCCTTTCGGGATCAGTTTCGATCAGAGTGAATCGTCATCTTTCGAAGAATAAATCAAATAAGTATAACCGCAGTGAGGCATTGACGAAAGCAAAATAATTTGAATAATAAATTTGAACACGGGAGGAATTGTTTTTAAATCCAATAAGGTACCTGATTTTGTTGGCTGTCAGATTCCTGTGTCAGTTTTAGTGTTTACTGTAAAAATCCTGATTGTCGATAAGGACGATAGTCCCTTTCTAACTTTCCCGGCCACACTATACTTTTTGGATAATAATCAATAAGAAGTAAACATAAATCAATAAAATGCTACAACATTTACTACCTGATGTGAAATATTTTCTCTAAGGAGGTTTTCACACTTACAGCCAGATTACGTAATTTGTGCAAATTACTTAATTTGAGCTGTCAAATTCCATATATTTTTAAACTCACCACACCGCAGACTACGTAATCTGGCCAGATTAAGTACAAGTGTGAAAACCTCCTAAGCCTTGAAACATTTCCTAATATGTATTAAAAAACAAAGTGTCCCTGAATACCTACCCTATTTTTCATGTCGATGTTTTGAGCCGTTCACGTCACGATATTAGGCAGACGGACAGACAAACGGACATAATACTGGGGTTTTGATTCTTGATTTACCCTAACTCCTAGTGGGGCTTGGTACGACTACTGTGTGTAAGTCGTCAATGTTTCAACGACAATCGGAGTGTGATACGGTGTTCCTAGCCGCATTTTTGTTTATTATTCTTTGATAAGAACATTTTCCTTATCCTCCTCTGAATAATAATCGAGCCATGCCGAGTATTGAAAACTCCTTTCTCTATGAAGCTATGAGCGCTTATATACCGGTTCATAAATTAAACTATCTTAAAACATTTTTGAAGATACTACCTTTTTCATAGGATATTCATAGGGTATACCGTCCTCGATTCTAGTTCACGTACGCTCAGAAAAATGGAACCCGTAAACTTAAAACTGTTTGTACCATTATTTTAATTAGACGGCAATTTACCAGATTTCTTCACAAAAGTGAACAGATGCAATCATTAATATAACTAGAAGAATCCTATTGAGATATTTTGTATGGAATGAAATGTGTCCCGTAAATCCAATGGGACATCAGATTACATTTTAATCAGTTTGTCCCATTAAATTAACAAGATCTCATATGATTAACTGATAATAGGATGGATCCCATTTGTCCTATTTAATTTATGGGATACGCCTTTTGATTGAAGTTCAAGCATATAGACGTATTTTCCAAGAGAATCAACATCATGCTCCGTAGCCGAGATCGTTCGGTTGCCTCCCCGTGACTTGGTAAGTTTTAAAGAGTACTAGCCGATGTTCAATACTCGGCCTGGCCAAATATCGTGATTCTTGACAAAATCCACAATCACGTAGCGTGGATGGTATAATAATATGGGACTTATAAAAAATAAACTTCGATCATATTACGAGTTAAACAATGTTTTTTTATTATATAGGATTGATCCTATTAATTCAATAAGATATATCCTATTGGAAAATAACTAGACCATGTGTTTGTTTTTAAAGGAGTCAACTATTAAAACAAACGGATATTTATCGAGTGAAAGTAATGGTTCCTACATTTTTAAAATAATCAGATTTTTCCTATTAACTAAAAATAATGGGACAAAATGGTTGGTTTAATGGGATTTCCCATTGAAATTTTTCTGAGTGATTAACTTCTTCGTCTTCTTAGTATTTGAATTGGTTGTGGGATGTGCAGATGTTTACAAATGGTTGATCTGGCATTTGGATTATTTTGGCAATATTATACGTATAATATGAATTAGCTTATCTTGCACTTTTTCTAACCTGGAATTTAATATTTTTCTGCCGAAACGAAAATCGGGAACAATATCACCCATATCACCCCAACAACCTGACTTCTTTTTCTAAATTTTAAATTTTTTTAAATTTTAGAGACAGTCGCTTGTGTAGGCATAATAGATTGGCAAGCACCCCGCCATCTGTTCCAAGTGGAACTAAATTTAGCTCCGATTAGTTAGTGCCGTCCAAAAATAAAATTTATTTGCATAAAACATGTTATCTTTGCTCCGGTATATACACGGTCTATATATGACAGAGTGGCAACCGAACCATCACGGGCACAGTGCACGACACGATACTCTTCTAGGGATTTTTTTTCATGTAATGTATGTAATATGAAAGTATGTATGTACATATTAGCAAATATCGTAATAGGTTCAAGTATGTGATAACTTTATCCAAAATTTCAATTATACTATGTATATTGCAGGATTCTAATGTTCTAGTCGGGTCAAATATACAAAATCTGATCAGCTGATCAGTTGACATTGGAAATAAACAAATCAATGAAGAGCCATTTTGGCCTCTGTTGTGATATGAGCTCTCTTGCATTGCTCCTGGATATTTTTTGAGTTTCGCCTGGCAAGTGCTGGGTTATAGTGATTAAATTATTAATAATATTAACATAATATTAAATTGCAATAATTAAAACGACTATACATAACAATAAACCCATCTAATAAATTTTAAATTTAAAAATTTGTTAAGAATAAAAAGTGAAATTTGACTCTAAATAACAGTACTTTAAAAAAATCGTAATACCGTTTACTAACTGCACCTGCAAACAAAGAAAAATCGAAGCCACGTGGCACTAATAATAACCTAAATTATAATTATTGAAAGTTCATTTAAAGACAATACGCCAACTTTTAAGAAACATACAACCATTGGCAGATACAACCTATTAAATTGGGTTAGCCATCGCCAGCAAACCTGATAATTCGGAGAACGCTCTGACTGAGCTACGGATTGGATTTGTCATTTGTTGGCTGATTATTGCGCACTCTCTGCGCCCAAATCTCGACTAACAAATTCTCGTCTTAAAACATATCGACTTCGTAATAATCTCGATTTGTGAAAATATCGGTTCTATTAAATCTCGACATTTTTTCAACAAATTATATTTTCAAAGTCGGCGGCCGACTTTTAAAATATAATTTGTTGAAAAATGATAATTTGTTGAAAATTAGTATTGTGTTTTTTAACCATGGCCAGGTTTTTTATTACCGGTTATAAATCGGTTGTTTATTAACGGTTAAATATTGAAACGACAAATATACAGGGTGGCACACGGGAGCTTAGCGATTTCAAAAACGTGATAAAAAATCTAAAATTCATGCTTCGCAATTCTTTTTGCTGCTTAAACACCAAGGACTAAGCTTTGCCATCTAAATTCCGCAAATGTCTTGAGTATTTTAATGGCAGAAAAAAATTGTGGGCTCCCGTGTGCCATTCTGTATAACTTTGTTAGGTATTACATTCATACCATCAAAAGGGCATACATCAGGCGCCGGATATTAGAATCACATCGGCTTTTCGTATGGTAATTTTTTATTAACAATTTTGTTGCACTTGTATTCGTTTTTAATGTTTTCATTGATTGTAATTGACGTAAATAAAAATAAACATAATGGTGAAGAGGATTTAATAAATCCTAAGAAAATTCAAATATAAATTTATTTTCAGTCGAGATTGTC
This sequence comes from Microchrysa polita, assembly GCA_949715475.1. Lineage (NCBI taxonomy): Eukaryota > Metazoa > Arthropoda > Insecta > Diptera > Stratiomyidae > Microchrysa > Microchrysa polita. The sequence continues at coordinate 83,649,724 of OX454419.1, read as the reverse complement.
GAGATTTTTCGAGCTTATAATTTGTCTATTGTCATCTGTCGAAATATTGTAAAGTCGAGATTTTGAGAAATCGAGATTTTGGAATATTTTTTTGAAAGGAAAAAAGCTCGACTTGGGCTGTCGAGGTTTTAAAAGTCGGCTTTAAGTACCCCTCCCATATTTTCCCTGTAAGAATGAAGTCGCTACGCGAGCCCAAGCATACTTTCCATAATTCTTGACTGCTGTTTGTAATGCTTTAATTTTTAGGTACACAGCAAAAAAAAAATGCCGGGTATTCGAGCAAGAAAATCCGATAGGATAAAAAAGCAAAATTATTTCGGAGTAAACATGCTCAAAATAACACCGCCATCAGGGATTTTATTAGAAAAGAATCCGAAACGGACGAAACTCCTAAATTAAAACCCTTTTCGGACAAATTGCAAGGAATATCCCATTTGGTATTGACTATTACACCTATCGGATCAATTTCGCAACATGTTCAATCAAGTTATTGTGCTGGGGCTAATTTCATCCGATTTAGGTATTTTGTATCCACCGATCGGAGTGAATTTGGTGGTAGAGCGACATCACATGTTGTATAAATTACAAACTCCATCAGATAGTCTGGTTGGCTTAGTAAGTAGGGCGTTCGTCTACCAATCATACGGGCCCGGGATCGAATCCCACTGTGGGTAGGGACATTTATTATGCATTTTACGGTGTAAAGAGGTAAATCATCACCTATAGAGAGGTTTTACAAATCTCATTTATGAGTTACATGTTCCTTCCCTGTGAAAATTGTGTTTTTTTTTATTCTAAAAATATCGAGAATCACTCCTTTCGGTGGTAATGAAAATATTCTTTTGAGTTCAAATAATTACACCAAAAGGATAAAATCATTACATTCGTTCGAAGCCTTTAGCAATACCTTGCTTCGAGTTTTATGCCAATATTATCCGATTCGGATGGACACTATTCGACACCGATTCGGAGTGAAAATCACTCCGATTTTTTTGCTGTGTAAGGTAAATTTACGCATATGCGCAATAGAGTTTCGTGAAACCTTATAAAGTGAAAAATGTCGTATATCACGAATTTGTTAAGCAAGCTTAGGGTTGCTGCTTCGTACTGATACCAAAGAGGCCTATGGTTGTAGACACTGGCACTGTCTGCTTCTGATGATAGCGGAGCTATGAAGTACCTACGCATGCTTGCCATCGTGCTCTTCCACGCTCGTCAAGCGATGGATTCGACACAGGAACAGCCGGACAGGAGGCAACGGTGCAACGCCGAAACTAGTTTCCATAGTTTAGAAAAAATGTATTTCTAATAATGCCAAAATTTCGGACACCGAGTGTCGGACCCCTCCCGAAACAAAATCCTGGCTACGTCCCTGTGACCGACACACGGGAGAGTTATGAGTATGACGTTAAATAAACATTTTCACTTTGTGAATTTCATTCATTGTTTGAAGACTCGGTCTTTTGGACCGATCCGGCCTACCCTCTAGTCCAGAGGGGTCGGATTAGCGAGGTTCTACTGTAGAAAACTTATCTAGTAGCAGCTAGATTTAAATTTATTTTTGAAATATAAACGACAATGAATTTAAAAAAAAAATAAGGACTCCCTTAAGCGTTTTCTCAGGAGATCATATACAGAGTGGCCCACGTAAAAGTATACGATTTGAAGTTAAGCTTTATTGTTTCTCAATATTTTTTTTTGTTTAATTTTTTGGAAATATACTAGAGATTCGGGAGATTTTTTTGCACTATGCAACGTTTGTGTAATTTTATCTGATAGTCTTCATTTGGAGGTTTTATGAAAAATGTATTTTTTTTCTTGAATTATTTCAATAGGTAAACGGAACGCAAACAAAACTTTAGATTTCTTTAAAAAAAAAATTTTTATTTTATGTTTGAACATATTACAGGGGACGTCCGTTACTTGCTTGCCGTTGGTTCTGGGCTTATTAGCATAAACCCTTTCTTTAAAGTAACGCCATAAAAAAAATCGGCAGAATTTAAATCTGCAGATCGAGCAGGCCAGTTTATTGATGCTCCTCTTGGAAATATTCTTGTCCAGAACAGTTCAGGAAAATGTCCACTGTGGCTTGAGCGGTATGGCAAGGTGCTCCGTATTGCTGAAACCACATGTTTCACCTGTTCTGAACAAAGAGGCGGACAAAAGTGTTCAACATTTCCTGATAACGCTCTCTATTTACTGTAAGTCCTTCACCACTCGAATCTAAAAAAAAAAAAAAACAATTTTATCGTGGCATTGTGTACCCTCTTCTCCGATTTACATTGACAGGAGATTACCCTCTACCAAACATAATTATGTTATTTTCAAAATAAGGCAAGTTTCATTCATAGGTGTCCGACCCGTTGTCTCTACAGTACAATAGATACGATCCGGCAATCTATAGTTTAGCGTTTAGGGTTTTACATTTTAGGAAAAATTTATAATGTAATGAAAATCTCAGTTTATTCTTTGTGCTTTCCGCCCAATCACTGTATTTTAAGAAAAATAAGTAGTTTGTGGCAAACATTGTACTTCTCAACTGTGTCAAAGATCATAACAGGCAAATAAATAGATGAAAATGATCAAACGTATCCCTCCTCTGATGAAAGCAACCACCAATCAAACACTTGTTTAGCTTAAGTCTTAAGAACGTCAACGTGATGAATTGAACTGCGTTTATCCAATCGAGTTACTTATTGTAATTAAATTACCCAACAGAGCGAATCCTTTCGCCACTTTTTTATAAACACAATATGTACACATACCCAAATTTATCGTGTAACCTTTTTCATAAGTTACAAATATAAAAAAAATGTTCGAGGTAATTCAGACAAATTTAACGAAACATCCCTAGAAAATCATACTCACGACTCAGGACCATATTTGATTTCATATAGGGTTTTGGACTATTTTTCTTGTCGCCCAGCCAGTACTGGAGCTTTCCATTTCATGCTTCGATGAATTTATCAACAAAACGCCACTGATGCTGGTGCTGACTGGATCTCTATCCATACATGTTGGTATTTTTTTTCCGTAGCAACGTCCATATTTCGCGCGTAACTACTATACACCCCTTCAAGGATATTACATGGGATAAGGAAGGCGAAATCAGTAGAACTCTGTTTAAGGCATGTTGTGCTTTATGGTGGAAAGTAAAAGAGAAAAAAAACGTAAATAAATATGTTGAAGCGGGTGTTGCAGTGAAATTTTATCATTTTTCGCATTTCATGCTCAGATGAACAAATAATGTTGTTGAATTTGTCCATATAGCATAGTGTGTAAGGTAAGCTGTAAGTAAGGTAACATGACGACAGGATATCAGTATAAAGGTAGGGATGAAATGAATGGCAGTTAACGGCCGTGTTTTTTTATCGTTGTTGGACAAGAATTTATTTTTTATAAATAAGGCGAATAAACTTAACGAAATTGAATGGCGAATGGAAAACGTATATGGAGATTAAAGGATTTAAGCTGAATATAATCATAATGCAAAATTACGTTTAGATTTTGCTAAATAACCTTTAATAATCCTAATAAAGGCATAATAGTCCTTCATCGGATTTCTATGAATTCTTCAATTTCAATTCTTCTTTAGCCAATCACTTATGTCAAAGGGATGACATAAGTGATTGACTAAAGAGAAAGTCGCATACGAAATATGTATTGTGTTATAGTGTTATAGTGAGTCTGGCTGGTCTAGCGGTTAGTGCGCGCACCTTCGGTGCACAGGCTCATGAGTTCGAATCTCACCGTGTTCCATGGTGTTTTTCGAACTCACGAGCTTGTGACGGACTATGATCTCACTCAGATGTTAAACGAGTACCCATTTATGGGGATAAATAACACTGCTGAGCGTGATGCTGATATCATTACCTCAACAAAAAGCAGATAAGATCTTGGAAATAGGATGTCACTAACACATCCTGCGGCCTTAGTCCAATGCTGGATTGTCGCGCCTGTTATTTATTTATTTTATAGTGTTTAGAGATCCAAAGGATTACTTTCTGCATATTGATTGTTTTTTAAAAGACGCCAACACACCCTTTTACCACACCTTTACATATTTTTATATGGCTGAGGTAAATACATGGATATTACCTACTCATTGGGGCGTAAAAAAACACAGAGAAATAGGTCTTTCGTCATGGTTATTCTGCACAGTAAAAAAGGAGCGTCTCCCAAGCACAAGCGTACATTCCCTTAACTAACATGTAAAAATTGACCTCATTTCTTAAGATAATATTCAAGAAAACATGTCTTCTTCGCGGTTAAACCACTATACTATGCCTATACCGTCATACCACCAAAGGCTCCCCTCTATTCCATTCAGGAACTGCGAACGCTTTTCATCACTTATACAACACGTATGTAAATTTTGCTCATATTAACTGCCTAAGAGCGGTTATTTATAGCAGTCAATGCGGCTGTGTTATTGTCATTTTTATTTTGGATGTTAAGGCATTTATGTCATATATGGAACGATAACGCCGGCAAATTCCTGCCGTTTTCTATACGTACTATAGTCACCATGCATGAGGCATGAGCATTTGTTCGAAGCCGAAATCCTGGTGCGTTTTGTTGCCTGCCCGAGTCCATGAATAGCCTTGCCGAGCCGACACAACGGTAGTCGACTGCCTTTTCGTCTGCATTCATATCAGCCGTACAATGCTTCTTCTATGACATAGTAACGTGCAAATTTATGGCTCCGGCTGCTTCGTATGAAGATTGATAGAGTTTTGTCGGCGTTGAAATGATTGTTATTCTGTCATAAAGGGCGGCAAAAGCAGTAAATTTTAATCAAAAGTATGTATTTTGGATGTTAGTTGCGAAAATGAAAAGATATTCGGTTTGTTGTGAATTTGAATTACTTTTATATGGAGGCATGGCGGCAGGCTGTACGTTACATTATTTCTAAGTATGTATACCAATAATTTAGTGAGGGACCCTTTTTTATGACACGCGCGGCGGCGGCTGCCTCATCCCTATTTGTTATTTTGATTGCATTGTTTTTATCTACTCGTAATAATTTATATTCATATCTCATTTCAAATATGACAGTAAAACAATATTTAGGTATGAAAACAACGTATATAAGCATTTTATACGCCCCGAACATGTACATATGTATGAGTCGAAACTGACAAAGTGTTCCCCTTTTCTCCCCTCTTTTCGCCTTGTTTCGCATCAAAATGTGGGTAGGAAGTTATAGACTTGTGCCTAGCGCCTGTAACGCAGGACTCACCGAAGTGCTAAGGGGAAACGAAGCTTTGTTGGTCGTAAAGGCAACTCAAAAACCAAAAGAAAGAGAGAGCCCTCTGGGAGCTAAGCAGCTGCTGAATTTGGGCGAGATATCATGTGCATTGGGGTCTAAACACAAGGAGGGTAGAAAAATTGAGAGAAAGAATACGGCGTCGGCGAGCTCGAGATCCTTTAATGCTCGTGGGCCCGGATGGTATAGGGCCCTGGCCGTCTATACCTGGGAAGTTAAAATACACAATATCGCGACCATGGGGGCCATGGCCACAAAAATGTATATCAAAATTGGGGGCTCCCTAAATGAAGCACCCTATTACCCTCGGAACCAGGGCCGGAGTTCCCATATGGGCAACCTGCGCAGATTTTGAAGGGCGGCAATTTTTTAAACTTTCCGTTGGTTTAGAATTCTATGAATGATTATTTTGGGAAAATCAAGGAATAGTCACAATTAGATCCTCTTTCAAATTTTTTTTATGTGAATATTTTGAACTCCTAGCTGTCCCCGTTTAAAAATTACACCCGGTCAAAATGCGACCCAAGGGTAGAATGAACGTAAAGCGAGTGGCATTTTCAAAATGAATAGAGGAAATTAGAGTGTCAATTTAGAGTTTATTTTCAAAAGTTACGGCCGTTTAAAGATGCGACTCATTAACAAAATATTGGAAGCGCAAACGAAATAAATTTCCCGTAAATACTATGCACTTTGAAAGTTTTACGGTACAATTTCGGGATTTTAATACCGGACAGATTTGTTAAATGCGGTGATGTTCCGCAGTTTTCCTCTCACCACGCACCCTCTGGTTTATCCCTATTAATCGCTTTAAAAAATTATAAATTGTTCTAACTTTCATAATATTTGATTGATTTCAATCTTAATTTACTAAATAGTAGTTTTCCGTTACCCCAGAAAACACAGAAGCTGGTGTATAGGCCACTTCATTTCAGTCTCTTGTTTATCAGGATCCATCACGATGCCATGCCGATACTCTCTGTCTCGAGATGCCTTCCGCGAGAACCTTTATATACTAAGAGCTCAATTTTTCAAACTTTCAATCTCTGACAAAAATTTTTTGAAATTCTTGCCGTTACGATTTTCGTCAATATTCAAGCTTAAACCACGTACTACGAACTCTGCCACTAGACGATCGAATATAGTCGGCGCGTTACGACAAATTCAAATTTTTCTCGATTGTTATCAAATCTACAGTGGAGAATGAATGCGAGTGCTTCTAGACTTTTTATTTGCCAGAACTTCAGGTGCATCGAATGGAACTTAGACGGATCAGTTTTGCTCCTTGAGTATCGATTCGATGTGTTTTTCCTGCCAAGATTACCTTCTTTTTGAAAAGACATCTCCAAATTTGATGAATCGTATGCAGCACGTATCGATCATCACATCCCCCATCATCATCACCCTTTTTAGTGGGGTCGTTGCGGTTGCTTGCGCTGGACAATTGTCCAGAACGTCAATCGCTGTTACGGTCGCTGTTACAAGTCGCTTGACCCACAAAAAACAAAAAGATTAAAGTGTTCCCCAAGCAAGTCGAAAAAAATTTTGTTGGTCCCTCCTATGCAGAAGGGATGACCTCCAAAACTTCCATCAAGCTGGACTCGCAGAATTGTCTTCAATGGTTATTGGAAAATTCGAAGCTTTTGTAAAATCTGAATCCGTTTCACAAACTTACCATGTACACTGAACAAAATCTTAAAGTCTATTTGACCAAAAAATTTTTAAGGTGACTAAAATGTAGTCAATATAGCGTCAACAAAAATGCATTATCATCGTAACAAAAGTTGATAATTTTTGTCAATTTTGACAATGTGGGTTGTTCAAATCCACTAAATTTTTGTTAGCCCTTTTTATTCGAAATAACAAAACCTTTTTGTTAAATAAATTAATAGTGTTTGTTATATGGATAAACAATCAATCAATATTACATTGCATTTTTGTTACCTAGATGATCGGGTTTGTTAGCCTGAAAAAAAATATGTAGTAAAATACACAAATTTGTTTTATCATAAACAATATTTATTTTTTTCAAAATATTGGATTAATTTTTTTGTTACGTTTATAAAAACGTCTTGTTGAATACACACATTTACGTTTTACATAAAATATAAATTCATCTTGTCAAAATTTAAATTCTTATATTAAAGTATTATTATAATTTTATATATTATATATATTTATATGATATTAATTTGCTGTATAGAAAAAAGTAATACATGTCTTAAAGTTTTATAACATAGTGGTGAAATTATGGAAAAGCTCTCTATTATATTTTATTTTGAATATTTATGAGCTTAGCAACTTGTAAAAAATATATATCTCTTGGATTTTTTCATTTTTTTAATTGCAAAAAATGGCTAACACTTTAATTTTTATGTAATAATTATGTACGTTAACATAAACCGGTTTCTTCACGTGAATACATATGCAAAAAAGTTTTTTTTTTCATTTTTGTAAAAATAATTTTTATATGTTTTTCCCTTGATTATTTTATAAGTTTACTATTATTAAATATGAATATGTAAGGGAACTTACAACGTAAAAGAGAAGAATATATTGCTCCCGCGAAATTCCTGCAACAATAAAGTCATTAGGATTTTTTATAAAATAGTAATAAAATTATTTACCTGAAGTTTTTGCTTTTCAATTAATATTTTTAGACCCAGTGCTGCTCTATATTTGAAAAATAATTTTCGAAAATTATGGGTTCGAATATACTTCCATGCGACTTTATCCATTACGTTATCTAGAGATAAAATGCATATCAAAATTTATTTCATTGAACTAATATAACCCAAAAGAAATTTTTACCTTCTAAGTATTCAGCCAGTTTCTATTTTTCCAAAATTTCTGGATCCAAATTAAGTTTATGAATTGTATCTCCTATGTCATCAACATCATCATCAATGTAGCACGATAGCCCGACGTCTTTGGCCGCCTGAATTGTTAACCTCCAGTTTCGGAAGCCCAGCAGCTGGTGGGCGTCTTCACCTACGGAGTTCTCCCATCGAGCTTTCGGTCGTCCACGCAACCTCGCTCCGTCAATTCGTTGTGCGTTCATTACGTTTTTTGGCATGCGATTATCGTCCATACGTTCTACATGCCCAGCCCATTGCAAACATTGAAGCTTCACAATTTTTGTTACTTCCAGCTCATCGTACAATTGATACAACTCATGGTTGGGTTGTACCTGATACGCCATTGATCTCGCTCGCGAACAGCCCCGAAAATTCACCGAAGGACTTTTTGTCCTATGTCCCGAATGCTCATTTCACAAAAGGGCACAAACAGTAGGTCACTACACTTTTTCACTATATTGCACAACGCGAATTGTCGTTACGGACAACACAATCGAACTGACCATTGAATTTTATTTACGTATACATTACTAAAACTACCAAACATTTTATTGAACAAACAAAAATGTTTGTTAAAATACAACTGTTTTGTTAAAAAGACAAAATTTGTGTAAGTCAGACATTTTTTTTTGTTAAATATGTAATCAAAATAACAAAAATTAATTCAATAAGATAAATTTTTGATTTGTGAATATGACTGCACTTTTGTGAACATAACATTTTTTTGTCAACAAAAAACGTACAATAATTATTCTTATTGACAAAATACAAAACTTGAATAAAAATTTACTAAATATTTAGTAAACACGACCAAAAGCATTGTCAGATGTTCATAATGACAAAAACTTAGTTGAATTGAAAAAAGTATATTGCAAACCAACAAAGAATCAGTCATATAGATAGAAATGCTTTCATCGTGAAAAAAAATTCTTTTGTCAATTCGGAAAAAAAGAATTATCAATAAGACTTAAGGTTTTCTTTCAGTGTATATTTCTCGATATTCTTCAACAAAATTTCCAACGTAGGCTCTTGGAATGCAAGAAAGAGCCACCACCAACTGCGTTCAGGACGTTTTATGAACTCCTACGCTGGCTGAGTCACTTTTGGTTTAAATAAACTTTTCAAAATTTTTACGTTGAAATTGTCAAATTTGTCATATTTCTGCAGTGAAAAAAAATCATTTAAAATGATAAAAATCAGCGAACAGACTTTTGCTGATCAATATATAAAAGTCCTTGCATTTCGACAACTTGAAATTTAAATTCAATTAAAAAACTATGTTCATACCATAGAGACGGAAGGCGGAGATTTGCCCAGGGGCGCCATAGAGGCCAAACCCGGCCCTGCTCGGAACGGGGCAAGGATCTACATACTACTTTAACTGGTCATCACAAAACACACAATCGGGTATTTATCCGTTATTCCAATGAAATTGGGTGGTGCACATATGAGTGAAGGCACTCGCACATAACCTCACTTCTTTTTCTTCAGGGGCCACTATCACCTTTTTCTTTATATTCCTTTAAGGGCCACTCTAATTTTTCACTTTGATATTTTTCTTTTTTACACCTTTCGTTGTCACCCGGCACTCACAATTAAACACAAACAGAAAAAACGCACTTTGAATAAATTAATCAACTTAACACGCGCGAGGTGTTCGCGTTGACGATTGGTACCCGACTCCTCGATCTTGGGTCGTGTCGTCGCTCGCCACGACACTCAAACGCACACCACGACACGGCGAATCCAGAACCGGCCCCTTGCCACGGTTTTTCTTGATGCTAAGATGATTCAAACAAGTTTTGCATATAATTACATGCACTTGTCTTAATCATTAAAGCATCAAAGCTATCTAGTGTTGGTGTGCCAAAAAGCCACTTGGGCTTATTGACACAACAACAAGAGAAACTGAAAGCGATCGCAACTGGATCATTACTGGACAGCTTCTCCTACAAGGCCGCGTAGAAGAAGCTAGACTATCGCCGCATGTCTTTCGCGTGGAAGGTTCCAAATTCCTTGCCTTGAAAGTCCAAAAACAAGTAACGATTGCTGCCTACTTTCATAACGACGCGACTCTTGACGAATTTGGAGTTGTAGTGTGCCGCCTCGTCACTTTGCGAAAAGTTACGGCGAAACACTTCATCTCCAGGCTTGAATTCAACCTATCGAGAGCACGTGTTGTAGTAAGCAGGGTTTTTGGCATGCGCTACCTTCACATTTTCTTGTATTTGTTGCCGGAGAAGCGACAGCTTATTGCTTGAACAAGCCACGGCAATTGAGTCTTCCAGCAAAGCCAGCTTCAGCAGCAGGCCATAGGTTTTTCCATGGGTCACCGTGGATTGACCAAACGCAACGAGATATGGTGTCGTCTTAATGGCGGCATGGTGCGCGGATCGCAAAGCACAATTGATGGTTGAAATAGATTGGCTGCGTCAGCATCAGCATCGGCAGAGGCATCGGCATCAGCAGAAAAATTTCAATTTAGAACACACGCATTTGCCTTTGATGACCCACAATGACAGCAGCGGCAGAAGCAGAAAAATGCTTCTGCCGATGCTTCTGCCGCTGCTGTCAATGTGGGTCATCAAAGGCAAATGCGTGTGTTATAAATTGAAATTTTTCTGCCGATGCCTCTGCCGATGCTGATGCTGACGCAGCCAATCTATTTCAACTATGATTGCGGAAAGTCTCTCATCCCAATTCCGATAATCTGGATTGATATACGCCCGTATTGCCACAACGATGGAACGATTTACTCGCTCCGACGCATTCGCTTGCGGCGAATACAGGGCAGTTTACAGGTCGTTTACACCATATCGATCCATCAGTTAATTTAAGATGCGAGACTTGAACTGAACGCCATTACCCGTCACCATAGTCTCTGGTAACCCGAACACATGAAAAACTCGAGTCAACTGGTCAGAGTCTCGGCTTTAAACTTTTTAATGGGCTCCACGAAAGTGAACTTAGATAGATGGACCACCGCGACACACATTACCGGATCTCGACCGGGGGGAAAGGTCCTAATAGATCCATGCACAACCACTGGAATACGCGCTCGGAGGTGAACTGGCCTTCCATAGGAGGGCGAAGACACTGGTTTGGTGGAGCTTTGGTAGACTTGCAGGTATCACAAAGTGATACATTTTCTTCGACCTGCTTAGCCAGCTTAGGTCAAAATACTGGTCACTTTGGCAAAGGGGACACTTCATTTTGTTAGAGGAAAACCAAGGAATAAAAGAAGGACGACGTGAGCCGAGAAAATTTGAAGAAAATGAAGCTAAGTGCCTAGGTGTTTATTGTGATGTCAATGGCGCCCTACAATTTTTTATTCGGCCGCGGGCGTGTCAGGACGGGTTTTATTATAAATTTATAGTGGGTTTAGTCAGGCCGGGATCCGCCGCCATCCGGGTCTACCGAGCATCAAAAGATGGCACCTGTGCTCGCCGGCTTCGTTTCGCCTAATTTCCCCAATTTTAAACCTCGTGTTGTATCGCGATCCCGCAGGAATGCGACATCCCTTTCTTTTGTAAAAGGACAGGAGCAACGAGTAGCACAAACCCCACTCGTATCTGCCGAAACTGAGCTACAGCAAGCACATGCCGCTGCTCGCTCCTTGAGGAGCCATATCTTCCTGCCTATCCTGTACGGTTATAGAGGCATTGGCTCCATCCGCTGGGCATCTTCGGATGGCCAAGTCCCTTCGTTATACGCTCCAAAATACATAGAAAATGAATATAAAAAGTTCTCCGCCACATTCTTCAATATTTAAAATCCCTATAGGAGTTTTCACTATACCCTGCTATTAAACAGGCAAAAAATCTCTTTTCATATTATTTTCCATTCAATTTGTCAATTCGAATTGCACGCAACAACGTTAAAATTTCGACCGAAAACAAATTCATTACGAAAGGACATCATAGTCATAAAAGAACTAAATCCGATTTGGAAAGCATTTAAAAAGTCCGACAATAACTATAGAAGCAGAAAAACTGAAACACAAAACAAGGACGAATTTACGACCAAACCGTGTGGACAATATTCCTGCAAAAGACAAGAGAACTGAATCGACGATCCTCTTCTATATAAAAACTGTGAAACATTGCGAATCTCATTTGGAGGACTCCGTTTTACGATTCGGAAGTACATAGTTACGAAAGGGATAATGTTGGCGTGTCTTGGACAAAATATGGGTAAATGTATAAGAAAAATTGAGAAAAAAATGAATCCTTTTAGTGCACACGAATGATGGTTGGTTGAGACGAGCAAACGATATCCTTTATATAAAGTGTGCTAAATTTTTTAAAATGGTTATTGTGTCCAAGAAAAGTTTTTTAATTTTCTTAAAAGGAAGCGAATTAATTTCAATTTACGTAAAGTGGGCATCTCATTTGCGACCGGGGATACACATTCGGACGCATCTATGCTGAGATGAAGCTCTTTGTAATTTAATCAGTTTTTTTTTTCTATGTACCCATTTATAGATGTATAGGGATAGACGTTTTCTAGAGACTATGGGTAAAATGGATAAAGCTAGTTAGTGGGAATTGTATTATAAGAAAACAATGGATTTAAATGGAATTAGCATTTATCACAAAAGGACATTTCAAAATTCTTTGTGCACGCCCAAGTATTTACTGTTCCGTTTGCTGTGGTAGTATCGTTTTTTTATGTTTTTTTTTCTATACAACAAAAATTAAATTGAAGGTTTAAAAGCAATTATGTAATCAAATACGGAAAAAACTTGAAATAGTATATAAGTTATTAGCGAATTATGCCACGAATAAAGTAATTCTTCTTCTCCAGGGTCCTAGCCATCACCGTTTCAAAGATACATCCATCCAAAGATGGGGTATTAAAATGTCCATAATACCCCATCTTTGGATGGATGTATCATTGAAACGGTGACAGCTAAGACCATGGAGGTTTCAGCAAAATGTAGGTCTGGATGCCCTCTTCATCGACTTTTTCAACCCCCGATATCGAAAATTTTCATATGAAAACAGAAAATTGCGATTTAGAGGCCTTTAGAAGCGTTTTTCGATGGGCGAACTGGACATTTTATTACCCCATCTTTGGATGGCTGTATCTTTGAAACGGTGATAGCTAGTTTTCCCCTCGAAAAATGCTTCTAAAGGCCTCAAGATCGCAATTTTCTGTTTTAATATGAAAATTTTCGAAATCGGGGGTTGAAAAAGTTGATGAAGAGGGCATCCAGACTTATATTTTGCTGAATCATCCAGGGTCCTAGTCTTAATGTTCCTAGGAGTTGCCATTTTTTTTTGTAGCTATATTGCAAATTCAATTAATTCATTTAAAATTTTTCATCAGGTTAGCACATTATGCAATTTCGTTTTAGTCGGTTTCCCACATTCAAGCACGTAGGAAACCTAATTTTTGGTTTTGTTGTTTGAGTATTATACTAGCTTTAAAATGGATTTAGGAAAATCGTTATTTGTTGATGGGACATCAAAAATTGAAGCTTACAAGGAATCAAGGCTGTCAAAATTCGGAGTTTAGAAAGAATTAAAAAAAAAAAACGAAAATCATATCTGAATTCTTGTGTTATAGGTCGAGTTAAGGTACAAATAATAAAGGCAATAATAATTAAGTACATATGCTGGTCAATGTTGATGACAGAGTAATGTTGAAGGGAACATGGGACTCTCTTGACTGGATCGCAAAGATCGGGGCAAACCCTGGCATTAAGGCGAGCTTATGTATTGTTGATGCAGTAATAAAAAATGCTTTACATTTAAAGGGACTTGAATTGAAGCAAACACTCCAACTGTGCCCGAAATGAAATATGCTTCAATTTCATACGAGAACACTAGAGATGGAATAAACATTGGCGCCACATTGTCTTTTTGGATACAAAGAAGTTAAATTTAAAAGACTAACAAGATTAGAATTTCTATTTCCATGATCTTCGCTAGGAGGGTCACCATTTAAATCACATTCATTGTCGGGTGGAGGTGTAATGGTCTGGAGAAACATCTGGTACCTACTATGGTACCTACGAACTACAGTTGTTAAAGTAAATATGTATTAAAGGAAACAGTTACAAAAAGGTGCATCAAAATGATTTCCTCTATTTCAGAATTTATTTGGTAATATGGTAATATGTGTTTAGAACACTATCTCTTCGCTTCACACTCAGGACTGGATTTAGCCTGTGTGTCGCCCCTGGGCCATAAATAGAGATGGAACTCCATATGACATTAAAATTTACTGAAAAACATTTTACCTTGGAGTGTGTGCTGTAAGTAACGTGTACATACAGGAAGACATCTACGTGTACACGTTACTTACAGCACACACTCAAAGGTAAAATGTTTTTCAATAGATATTAATGTTATATGGAGTTCCATCTCTATTCCAATTACTTACTTTATGCCTGGGCAGTAGCCAAATGGTCGTCCACCAATGATTAAGCTTGGAAGTTGTAGGAGTCGCAAGTGATATGAAAAATTTGAATTTTTTTCTAGTAAGTGTACCTATCTTGTTTGATTCAAAATATCTGGTAGCCATGGATCCAGAAGGTCCAGACCGTTCCAAAAATTATTTTTAAAAAAAGTTCTAATGATTACATGAAAACTGAAATGATGCACACTCATTAAATTCGTTCAGAATCTTTTCTTGAAACCTTTTCAATTTCGGGGGTTATTTTTACATTGGGTGAGGTTATAAAACACAACGTTCGCGCAACGTTTCAAATCAACAGGCCGTTACGGATCAGAAACTTCTCCCTACAAACAGATCCCCTAAGCGCCCCCTTGCGATGCATAGCTTGATTGATTGACAGAAATTTACAATCTGCCGTCGAACCGTGCATTTTCGCCCTCATTTATTTATTAAACTATTTATAATCAAAATAAAATGTATCTGCATCTCGTTCAAAACTGGAAATTTTAATTTTCGAGCAAAACGTATCAGCTGTGATGTGTCAATTGTCACATTTGTCACTTTCCGAGAGATGGCGATGGTAACACCAAGTCTGATCTATGCGTTTACAGAACACAATAGGAAACGTTTCGGAAAACGCGACACGTTACGCGAACGTTGTGTTTTATAACCTCACCCATTGTCGATCGTTTTGGAAATCATAAACAAAACCCTGACAAACAAAATTTGTAATGGGCACCATTTTTGAGGCGGCAAGGTAATAGCGAAAAAATATTGTTAGTGTTCGGTTTTCCGTCAGAAATTCCAGTTTTACAAAAGCTTATGGAGGTATATTTCAAGGAGACACTTTAACCTTATCTGGAGCTATTGAATTATCTAGTAGTTTCTTCTTTGTGTTTTTTGTTTGTTTGTTTTTTTTTTTTTTAACAAAAGAGATCAACAAAAATTTTGAGGATGCAAGCACTCATAAATGTAATTTAGGAAAAAGCGCCTAAATAGTGATATACGCTTTGCTGATTTAAGTTATTTTAAACGTTTTTTTGGGCTTGGAACTTTCTGTTTTTTTTTTCTCTAAACAAAAAAGACAATGTAATCCTAATACATAATTGCTTTGGAGTTGGGCCCCTTTCGAACCCTAGTCCTGGATACGTCCCTGTTGCTTATCAACCAATTTAAAAGTAGGGAAAAACTAAAGTAGTAATGGATAATGCGAAAAATATGTCCTCGGTTATACTAATTTGCAACCCTTGCCAATTTTGAATACAAGTATATTATATCTTCGTAATAGAATAGTTGATTGGGTATAAAAAGGCGAAGACGGCGGTACATCCCGTTATGGAAAAAAAAATAAAAGCTGCTTGAGCTTTCTCTGAAATCTTTAAACTAAAAGAGAAATATGAACTATCAAATGAGAATGATTTTAATTTTTTTAAATGTAACAATTATTAAACCGAGAGTGATGAGTTACTTTATTGAAGGCGATTTATACTATAATCTAGACTCAGGAGTTGCTTGATTCTTACACCCAAAAGCTCCTATAAAAAATGGACAGTAGAGCATAATTATGGGTCCCTGCCCCTGTTAAAAGTGAAGCTGTATGGCTGTATTCAGCCAACGAACAATTTTGCAGAGTCAAGGATAAATCTCAACTTTTAAAGACGAAGTCATATTACAATTAAGGTGTGGGTTCGGCGCATTGAATTGAGGCGAATGCTTCTTCTTCTTCCTTGCCTCGTTCTTTATACCGCTCCATGGTTCCGCGTTGCTCGACCTGCGGTGTAGGCACATCGCCCGTTTTGGCGATAATTTCTCAGCATATTTCTACAGGCAGCTCTATCTTGGATCATGTCATCGCCGAGACCAATGCGTTGTTGTTGCTTCTTCATTTGACACATCCAGGTGTTCTTTGGTCTGCCTCTGGCCTTGGGTTCATCAAGTGGAACTTCCATTGATATCGCTCTCTTTGCGGGGTTTTCAGGCGGACGCCTTTGAACGTGGCAATACCAATCCATTCGTCGGTCTTCGAGCTTTTCGGTGATTGGTTGGTCTATGGACAAGCTGCCTCGGATGTAGCTACTCTTGATGTGGTCCCTTTTGGTTACACCAACTGACATGCGTAACATTTTCATTTCAGTCGCTGTCATTTCTTTCGCGTAACCTTCATACATGGTCCAGCATTCTGATCCATACATGAGTGCGGGACGTACAACCGTTTTGTACAACTTGCCCTTTAGCTTCAGTGGCATTTTCTTATCGCAGAAAACTCCAGAGTTTTCTCGCCACCTCATCCACCCAACCTTTGTGCGATGTTTGATGTCATCATCGCATGTAGCTCCGCTGTTCACCATCGAGCCAAGGTACTTGAACTTGGTACAAGACTTAAGCTGCTCTCCTTTGACGTACATTTCTGGTATTGGTGCATTTGGGTCTGAGAATTGGCAGCATAAGAACTCAGTCTTTGTTATACTTACCCTCAGTCCATGCTCCTCCAGAATGTCACACCATTTTGTAAGCGCAGCTTGCAAGGCAACGATGTTTGGGCTACTGAGGACTATATCATCAGCAAAAAGAAGAGATATTTCTAGGCCGTCGGAGACACGTGTTAATAAGTAGCACATGATGATGTTGAAGAGCAACGGACTCAATACACTGCCCTGGTGTACTCCGACATTCACCGGAAATTCTTCTGATTCACCGGCTGTGCATCTAACCTTAGTCGTAGCTCCATCATACATGTCTCGTATCATCCTGACGTATGCCTCGGGGACATTAACACAAAATACAAGTCCTTTCGTGCTGCTCTATACTTTTCCATCGCAATACGAATGCACTGAATCGCATCGACTGTAGATCGACCTTCAACAAAGCCGCATTGATTGTCATTCAACCGCACAATCTTTCTCAATCGGTTGCAGACAACTCGCTCGTAGATCTTTAGTGTATGAGGTGTTAACTTTATAGCCCTATAGTTGTTGAGTTTGCGTGAGTCTCCCTTGTTCTTATAGAAAGGAAGAAGAAAACTTTCCCTGAAAGCATCAGGCATCGGTTGCCCACCTTTGATTTTGTTGAAGAGAACTGTGAGCCAACTAAGCCCGACATATTCCATTTTCAACCAAAATTCCGCGGGGATTTTGTCCGGGCCGACTGCCTTTCCGCGTTTCATCTGATGCATTGCCTCCATCACCTCTTCCTCTGAGATATCTTCAATATTTGTGGTATTTGGCTCAACATCTTGAAAAGCTGCCCGAGGAAATTCTTCATTTAGAAGTTCGTCAAAATACTCTCGCATCCTGCTACAAATTGCCGTATCGTCAATCAGCAACATTCCTTGCGAGTCCTCCACGTACTTTGGCGCCTGTATTTCCCGAGCGTTCCTTCTCCTTTGGGCTGCGACCCTAAATATCCTGGCGTCGTGCTTAGGTCTCTCGCGCAAAGACGGTCCTTCGGTCGCAGTCTGAGTTTCTAATTCTTGGTAGAATTTCTCAGCTGCCTTCGCCTTTGCTTGAGCTACCAAGCGCTTTGCTTTCTTCCGGCATTGCATATAATTTTCGCGAAGTTGAACCCGTTCGGCTTCACTGCTTGACTCACATTTCGTCTATGCCTTAAATGCGTTCGATTTGGCTTGCACTGCTTCCTTAGTTTCGGTGTTCCACCACTATGTTTCTTTCTTCGTGTGGAGTGGACCTTTCGAAACTCCAAGTGCCTTTTCCGCCTCACCTACTGACACTGCTCGGTGCAGTTTATGTTGTTTTGAAACCACTCCGTCATTTTATCAATGAATGGAGTTACTACAGGTTCAAAGTTGTCGTTTGTGAGATTGTGCCACTTGATTTTTTCGACAGGCTTGGGAGTTCTTCTATTTCTTGCTCCTTGAGGCGAATGCACCTAGCTAAAATTAATTAAAAGTAGGAAATTAACTTTTTTTTAGTTATGCCAATGCCAACTGATCGTTGACTGAAAATACATCTTTCATAGACTTTAAAACCAATGGAAACTTTCAAAAAAATTCCGCATGTGCTAACCTGATTACAAACTTTAAATTGTTATTTTATGTATTCTTTCTCGAAAAGCAATTATAAAACAATTTTTAAGAATCGAGAAACCATACTTTTTGTTTCACTTAACTGAAAATTGAATCGGCATTAGCAGTAATAACTTTGAAATTTTAACGATTTCAGTTTGGCTCGAATTCAGCCAAAGGTACTCATGT
The DNA here is from genome assembly GCA_949715475.1 of Microchrysa polita. Lineage (NCBI taxonomy): Eukaryota > Metazoa > Arthropoda > Insecta > Diptera > Stratiomyidae > Microchrysa > Microchrysa polita. The sequence goes on along the minus strand of OX454419.1, from coordinate 83,630,985 downwards.
GAAGGGGTGTGCTAACCTGATGACAAGCAGTGTACATAAGTATTTAATTAGGATTGCCGCATGATAAGATAAAGTAACAGCACATTTGCATAATTTCAGTTTGTGCGCGTGTTGAGCCCCCCTCCCCCCAAACGAATATTTCACAATAATTTCTGCCCAAAAATATTTCATTATCACAAGTTAACTGAATCAATTGCACAACTTTGACCCATTTTCTGGCAATATCTTTTGTTTTTCCCAAATTCATATACATGTACGTACATATGTACGTAACAAATCAATAAATCCTGCCTGTGAACTCACTAGTGAGATACACAAAGGTTCATGTCAGTCAGACCTACATAGGCAAGCTTATCAACAATGTTAGCTGCGCCTTTATTCAGGATATATTCTATAGGTCCTTTCAGTGTGGAAATATGATTCGGAATTTTCGTTTAAAATTTTTGTTTATTTTCATGTTTTTTGTTGCTCTATATTGTTTTTCGACTCTGGTGTTTACCTACAAAATTCCACCCAGGATACCACGGAGTTACTGATACACAAATAGTGACCATATGTGTTCAAAAAAAGTCCAATATAAGGTTGAAGTTCGTATATTCACAAATATTTCAATACGTTGTCAGTGCTGAAAACTCCTCTTTACTTGCACATATACATCATATACGACAAAGGATATTTTTTCCCTTGTCAATATGCGAGAACACATCTGGAACGAGAATTGGAAAAAAATCTGAAATGGATTCGTGGGAAAAATATGGATAGTATGAGCAGAGAGTGAGTACGACGAGTATATATTCGTCCTTGCAGGGATTGTTGATTAAGCTCGGAAGCGCACTGAATTTCGAATGCAATAATCCACCGATTGAATATTGATGTCCATTGGGAATACAACGACCGACGACGACGTGGTCGGCATTCAGGCCCCGTATGATGATGATGATGATGAACACCACAAAGGAAATGCATGTGAATACGTGACATAGAAAATTAGAAAATTTCCGTGATAAGTGCTAGGACAATTTTGAATAGAAAATGAACTAGGTTAGGAATGGAATATGTATGTTTCGAAGCCTCTTTTAAAATTAAATAGCAGTTTTATCGATTTTTGAGTGACTGTTGACAATAGGCTTTGTATAAGGCAATATTTGAATCAATTGCCCATTTTTAAATGTCGCAGTTCATCATCCCCTCTTTTTGTTTTCTAGAATCGCTGAAATAAATAATAATATTCTGGTAAATGCAAGTCCTACATAACGGCTCTATGTTATACATAATTATTGGGTTATCGTATTTAATTCTTTGTATTTTCTTTTAGGTATTCTTATAGGTGCAGTGGTTCGAGTCTCACCGTGAGCGAATTGCATGACTTTTTTCAACTCACGACCCATGTGACTATGATCTCACTCAGATGTTAAACGAGTACCCATTAATAAATACCTCAGCTGAGCGTGCTGTTGATCTCAGCACCTCTACAAAAGAGCAGTTAAGATCTTGGGAATTGGATGTCACTAACACATCTGCGACCTTGCTCCAATGTTCAATTGTCGCGACAGTTATTTATTTTTTTTATCTTCATGGCAATTTTGAGGGTAGATTAATTGAAAACTGCGAGACAAGTTTTCGCTTTTAGCGAGTGCTTCGAGAAATATTTTAATGTTGCGCTGAAAGAACTGCAAAGCTGTTATACATTTGAAGGATACAAATACAGTCTTTTGTCTATTTTAAATGTTTATTTATAATATAATACAAAAAAAAATCCAAAACACTTATAGATGCTGTGGAAGTCTATCCGCACTGACCAAAATGAATAATATATTTTGTGGAACCGCCTCAGAAAGTAGATTATACTGTGTAGGGGCCCCGATTTGGATTATGAACGCAAGATATTTTCGAAACGTTACACCACTGCAAGCATATGTGCCAGTGGGATATCACTGTCCAGTATCGTGTGCGAAATTAATTTATTTCACTAAATCACTCCAAAATCGTATAGGAGGGACGTTTTCCTTTGCGTGCAGCTACATACACTTTTTTTCTAGTTCCTATTCTATACATTTCCCGTATTCCGACAGTCCATTTTTTTTTTGCTCCTTCCACCACCAGTGATTGTCCTGCTGGGCAGTTTCTTGTCTTATCATTCTTCGCAGCGACGACGAAGACGACGATTCTACATTTCACGGCGCGTAATCTTACGATGGGTTAGTCGTCTAATCGAACATCGTACAAGGACGCGACTAAGTGAAAAAAAGGAAGATTTATACCGGACAAGAATTTTATCTTTTCGTGGTCATGATAGTTGACGTAGTATGGGATTTCGTAGACAAAGGATTTTGCAGCTAATGTCGGCATAGCGTGAGAATGATCATGATAAATGTTTATAGAGAGCGCCAAAGAAATTAGACAATAACATTCACCGCGATTTCGAAGGGATGGTATAATTAATAATACTGTCAGAGATTACGGCGCGGCGATACGTAGTATAGAGTTTGATAAGTGTCAATGGCAGATCGATATTTTGTTTGGAAAAATTGGGGGAATGGAAATGTGTTCGTGTCTAGAGAATATTTTTTTTTTTTTTTCAATTTAATTTTAAACGCATTCAAGCTCATGAATACAGTCTTAGCCAAAATGTGGAACTGTATTTGAGAGGTGGATTGTAGTAACATCAATTCTTTTTGCTGCTGTAGAACTTTTCTTTGGCGGAAACTTTTACAACTTTCTTGTTTTTGTGTAGTCGATCATATATTTTTGTAGTCGATGGTGCTTAAATATTAAAAAAATGTTAATTTCCATTGTTCAGCGTTTAATTTTCATTATTCAACGGAAAATGTTTGAAAATTCAACGGATCATAACGGCCATTTCCCTTTAAACCCACCAATCGACAGTAGAACTTGTACTTTGATTATGGCATGTGTGTCATCTTTCGGACACAAAAAAGGACATTTTCATACTCACTATTATATTCAGAGCCGGGTTTGGGCAAAACGGCGTCCGAGGCCAAATTGTAGGAACCACCCCTTGCAGAATACCAAATTGGAATTTTATCCTGTGCGAAGTACATTTTTTAAATAAATCAAGCTGATCGTTTTGCCTTTTTCAAAGACATCGATTTGAAGTCGATTTTAGGTTAATTTTAATTTGAAGAGGTAGCAAGAGGTATGGCACGGGTGAAATCATTAGAAATATTTTCATGCAATAAATTAAACTCTGGATTATGGATGGTTTCATTTCCCGAGCTTCAACTAATTGGCACCAATTCACTCCTACAAAGTCCTTAATAAAAATATTGCACACGATGCTACTGTGGCACAACTATCCATAACAGGGGCGTAAAACGACTTCGAAGATGCAGTCAGAATACAAACGGAAAGTCTCGCTGCCCCATATGAAATCTGTGTGACTTATGAAGCTTTTCCTTCCAGCGATAATAATTTCTGATTAATTTCTGTGCGCGACTTGCACAAAATGCAGCCGAAATGTTAAGAGGCTTTCAAGAACGGCCACATTTCAAATCTACAGTCAACTAGACGCTAGAGAAGGATTACTAAAGTCGTTCTGAATGCTCAACAACTGTCAAAGCCAAGGTATCTTGCACCCAAATGTTTGCCTGTCCACCCGTAATTGAGCACACAATCGATGACGCTTTCCAAGCGTGGTAGACACATCTGTGCAAGTACAGTGATGCTCGAGGGAAATATTTTGACGAATTTTAGGAATTTGTATTTAGGAATCCGGAGCGGCCCATTTTTTTTCCTCTACTCTGCTTCCGATCCAACAAATTTAAAATCGCTCCACTCCGGGTGAAATATTTTCGCTTTACTCTGCTCTTTCATTCCGAGAATTTCCTATTTGCACTGACACTGTCAATTAATCTATTTTCCCAGAAAATTCTAAGATCCCCGAAATATTTTTCTGCGTACGCCCCTGGTATGTATTATCAGCAGTGGCGTAACGTACGGTGTTCCATGTGTTCGGTGGAACACGGCCCCCAACCTTCAGGGGCCCCCTCGCGAAGTTACGCATAGTAGCAAATTTTTGGGTTATTGGAATATAGAAGCTGTTTGAACAAGTTAGAAGTGTTCTTATTTGCTACGAAGCAGCGATAGCGATAGTTTCAAGGTCCATTATAGTGCTGGTGTTAGGACTTACTTATTGCTCTTAAAACTGTTATTGAGTAGTTTTACAGCTATCCAGTGGCGTAGATAAGGGGGAGGATCAACAGAATCCGCCTTAGGTCGAACATCTTGCCCCTGTGATCGTGACACAAAGGGTATTAATTTAATGTCAGCTCTGAATTAAGTAAAACAAAAAAAATATTTCTGAAATTTTAGATGGTGAAATGGTTGGTAACTCTTGTATAAAGCAATGTGAGTACCAAAATTTCTACTGTGTAGTTTATATCATGATTAAAAATTTATCATCATTTATGAGGGAAGTAAAAGCGACATTTAAAATAGGATTTTCTTCTTCCTTGCCTCGTTCCTTATACCGCTCCATAGCGTCGCGTCGACCTGCGATGAAGGCATTTGAAGCAATGAGTTCAGGACCCCCACACAAATTTAAATGCACCAGGATTTTGTACAACAAGCTAAAAATTGTTCCAGAAGTTCAGTACGATCGAATAAATTAATCTATGTTGACTCAGGCCGCACAAAATTCTCTTGAGACTTTTTGCTTAAATTTCCGTTAGCACAATGTGTTGCGGTCTTAAGTTTTGTGAAAAAAATTCTCTATACTCCTTGAAATTGCATTTTCCTTGTTAAGAAAAAGTCTAGTCACAGATCCCCTCCCTCTGGACGCCACTGCTCCTATCAAAGAATAGGATACGAACCGCTGCAATAAAAATAATAGCCATAGCGGACAAAAAAAATGGTCGTTTCGAAAATGTTGTTGACATTATAACATTTTTTTTTAAATTTCACTTTAACGTACACTGTAATTCATTTACTTGTGCACAGCGAATTCACTTTAAGTCACACCACCACGTAGTCTCATAAAATCGCTAGAAAAGGCAGTCACAACGACTTTGTGGCTTAAAACCCTTCACGTAGTGATACGAAAAAGTGTGTACGAATACGAACCTTTTCCATGTATAGAGAGCAACCGACTGCAGCTTGAATAGCACTCAGAAGCATGTGGTTAAAATCTTGGTAATTTTGCTTTGCGTTGATTTTCATAGAGGGTAAACATGGTCTAACGGAGAAGATTCTACTCTGGAAGTGAAGACGATAATACTCCTCGGCAGGCAGGTGTCGGAATACGGAATCCTGTTAACTAGGAATGCACGTCAATCCCTAATCGACTATAAACCTATTTCAGTCCGTATCATCACAGCCAGATTCAAATTCAACATCACGATTATTCAGTGCTACGCACCGACTGAACCTGCGAAGGAAAAATGTGTCCTTTGCAGATTGATCAGCGGCTTGGCGACACCTTTGATAGGGCTCCCAGGGGTGACATCAAAATTATTATGGGGGATCTCAATGCCATAAGTCGGTACTGATAACTTAGGCTTGGAACACGTTATGGACTGCTGGGCGACAGGAACAAAAACGACGAAATGTTCGTGGAGCTCTGTAACTCTCGACAACTAGTCATTGGCAGCACCTTGTTTAAGCACAAACCTTGTCACCTATCAACTCGGCTTTCTCGAGATGGCAGAACAGAAAATCCAAATTGACCATATGTATGTTGGAAAGACATGGAAAAACTGCCATGGTGTCTGTTATTTCAGCACTCAAAAGAGTTAAGTAACTCCGCTGCTGATAATTCAGCCAATAATCAACTGCGAGGTGAATACTGTTCACTACAAAAAGGCGCGCAGAGAAGTGTGAGGCATGATAAGCAGATTAAAATGCTACAGCGGATATTCTGCTTCCTCTCCTCAGAGAGTGTTGAGAGACCGAAACTCTTCAAGGTGAATGGAAAAAAGGCGTGATTATTAAAATTCCAAAAAAGGATTGTAATAACTGGCGTGGAATACGCCTACTTCCAGCTGTACCCAAGCTGATGGCTAAAATTGTTTTAAACCGGATGAAGGATGCAATTGCACTTTAGGTGATGAGCAGGCTGGATTTCGCGAGGGTTTTTCATGTCGTGACCATATAAACACTCTTCGAATTACTATTGAACTATTGATCCTCATTTTCATTGATTTTGAAAAGGAGAGCCCTTCGTAAGACGGGCATTCCAATTAAAATAATTTCCATCATCAAGGAATCCTATCAGGGAGCCCTCAAGAGAAATGCTGCCAAGACCAAGAACTTGAGCTCTGATCCAAGGGGACAAAGAATTACCGTTTTCAAAATATTTTTGTCAAATGGGGTCCCCTACACAAAAGTCTTTAACAACAGAAATCGACCTGCAAGTTGGAACTGTCGGGTGAAACCATTTTCTATTCATTTATTTTTTTTCAGTATCTACGTACTTTTGGTTGTAAGCGGAAACTGATGAGGCTCACTCTCTTCCTGTTAATTCAGTGTAGAATTCAGAATATCCACTAGACATACGTTTACTGTTCATCGACGCATTTTAGGTGAAGTGGTCCTTCGTCATGTTTTCTACACTTCCAAAAGACATTCAAATAAAAAAATGGGCGTCTATTTCCAGGTTTCCATTGCCACTATTACATACTAGTAATAAGGTAGAGACGCTAATCTGATTGCAAAAAGAAAGAAGGAGACTTAACGGAGAAAACACGTGTGTGCAGTTCTCGTTCACCCAAAAGCAACGCGTCCTAAATGGTTCAACCGCTCTCTAATTGCCTTAAATCTGACTGGAATCGGCTTAAACTAAATTTAGAGCCTAAAAATTTCTGGGCAAATGTTATAGACAGCCAGTTTTAGCCGTCCACTTGCTTTTATTCATTTTCATTAATTATATTTTGGTGTACTCAGTTTTAGCTAAGGGGTATGTCCTGTCCATCCTACTAATACTACTCGTTTAGAAATTCCAGTCTAGAAGGGCTTGCGCCCCGGACCCCGTCTGGATAGATTTTTTATTCATTCTTTCAGCTTTTGCAATTTTGTACTATTTCTCAGTTTCAGTAAGAAAAATGTCTGGAGTATTTACAGAATTGCAAGAAGCATGTCTAAAAACCCTGTAAATCCTATATTATGCATTAACTAAAAAAAAAATTTTTGGAATCCATGAAAATCGACAGATCATTGAAAGATTTAAGTTTTGTTCTTCTGATAATGCTTGAAAGGGATTACGCGCGTCAACAGCAGCATCGGCATCGCGAAACGTCAAGCGCAATGCATTTTACATTGCTGACAAAAATGTTGAGCAGAAGACTTTGCATTCAGCATATTTGTCAGCTATGAAATTCTGCGGATGCAGCTCCTGATGCGCGTAACCTATTTCAAGCACAATGCAGAACAATGGAATGGAAGAAATAATTTTGTGATCAAACCAAAAGGACTTAGTGCAGTACATGATCAGCTTTAAAATTCAATCGATGTTCTCGTTGTTGCTATGAATGTTTCGTGCTAATACGATTTTTCAGTCTCTGCGAAATGACGATAATCATTCTTCACTGTCCGACTGAATATTAGAGTCCTTCCTCACGCAGGAAAGATTTTTTAGCGTTCTCGCAGACAATGCTGACAGAAACCTTATCAGTCTTTACTACAGTGGACAGTCCCTTAAGTGTGTCTTCAAATTATTGCAGATTACAAATTCTCTCTCTCTTTACTACCGTACCTCCTAGTGGAGCATGTTGCGTTGATGACTACCGGTGTGTTAGTTTTTATTATTCTACGATAAGAATATTTCTTATCATCTTCTTCTGAATAATAAACTTGCGACGAGTCGTGCCGAGTTTGGAAACTCGTTTCTCTATGAGTGTATATTTTACAGAGTGGCGACCGAACGATCACGGCCACAGAGCACGACTAATTCATTTACAGATTATTCATGCAAAATCACTAATGTGATGAGAGACATTTTCACCGTTTACACAAACGTCAAAAGTAGCTGACGAATTTCAATCCTTCTCTAAATACATCTTGGTTTGACATTTTTACAGACACAAAAAAATCTTCAATTTGGCGAAGAAAGCACTTAGAGCTCGTAAATCATAACATTTTCAGCCCAAGTACCTTATTATTGCGTTTTAGCTTATCAAGATTTGCAGGCATTTGTTAAACACCTGAGAGAAAACTCAAAATAACTTTGTTCCACTGTATATTCATACTCATCGAGTGGTTAATGAAATTCAAAGACATTGAATAATAAATTGTTTAGCCTATGCACAATGTGCTGAAAATGTTAGCCAAAAATCATTTTTTTGGAGAATTTGCCTGGAAGGCTGTAGCCCTGTTAAAAAGAAATCGAATAATTGGAAGAGTGTACATACATACAAAAATAGCGAAAAAACATGAATTTCAAAAATATATTATATCTCCGGCGTTTTTATCATTGCATCGAAATCATAGTCTGGCTGGTGCTGTGGTTAGTGTGCACACCTTCGGTGCACAGGGTCGTGGGTTCGAATCTTACCGTGAACCAGTTCAGTTTATGGTGTTTTTCGAACTTACGATCCATATGACGAACTATGATCTCACTCAGATGTTAAACGAATACCCATTTATGGGGATAAACAACACTGCTGTGCGTCTGTTGATGTCAACACCTCAACAAAAAATCAGTTAAGATCTTGGAAATTGGATGTCTGCGGCCTTAGTCCAATGTTGTTGCTATTTTTTTATTTTATCGAAATCATTGTATTACTTAAGCCTTTGTCCTTCAAATCCGTGAATCATACATCGCGTACAAAAGTTTAAAATTCTCGGTGCCATACGGACTCAGAGTTACAGAGGTGAGAAAATCACATTTACCGGAGCCAGCAAAACAATTATTTATATAGAATTTTATGCCCTAATAAACATAATCTGCTTACATTATCAAAATTTACATACGACAACAAGGCATGCTTCGACAGTCACATTGGTATCCTCCCACACTTGCGACAAAGCAAAGGATACCAAACGATACTTTAAGTCCACACTATACACCCCACATCTCATTCTTTGCACACGGTGACACATAGTAAGCATCTTCCGTAACGAGGCCATACCACACACTTGGAAACGTTCTGAAATATCTCTTTAAATTGCTTATCCTCAAATCCAGTTGTCCTTCGCCCATCTTCCCGAAAATATATTAACACAAGTATGTTGCCGTTGGGAACGCATATCTTTCCCTCCCAAGATTTCTTCGACATTAATACAACAAACATATTGTTAGGGTTCGTATAGAAATGGTTTGCAAAAGATCTGTATGCACGAGTATACAAAATCCTTACGATGGCAACCGATTGCCCGACCGCAAATAAACCTTTAACAACATTTGACACGAAAAACACGACGAATGGCATTCAAATGGATGCTAAACGACTATGCGAATATTTTAGTTGACAGTCGTCCATGCGATAATCGGTATCCGTATTCGCCACGATTTTCCATACAAAAAGCATACCAGCGAGGCCCGATATAAAGGATTATAACGGGACCGGCCACGACCAAAGGAATGGGCTGAAAACGAATATTTGGGTCTTCGTCGTCGTCGTAGTCGTAAGCGTGGTCCCTTTTGTCGAAATGTCTGTCCGTCATCACAGTCAACATTGTCAACACTTAAGGATGAAACAATTCTGTGTTGGCTGTATTGGCAGAATATTGCTTGAGGACTCTACGGAGCTGTATATGCGGAGACAACTAAGTGGCGAATGGGAATAATGGAAAGAGGCGAAACCGTAAAAGGGATTTAGTTTTCGGGTAACATTTGGCGCTACACAAAACACTTTTGGGTGTACGAGTTTAATGTAAATTTTAGTATTATTTGAATAGAGGTTACTGCATATTGACACACAGAATCTTGACAACATTCGTTTGGATAGGAATATTCATATGTAAATCGTGTCTATATTGATTTAATAGAAAATTAATGGACATTATGTAATAATGAAATTAATAGTATGATTAATTGTTGAATATCTCGCCAAATTACGTATTCCTTAGATTTAGAGTAAAAGTGCCAGACTCAGATGTTGCAAAGCACAAAACAGCCAAAGCTACAAGCATAAGCAGTCCGCAAAATGAAAGATTCAAACATTTAAAAGAGACTTGTTGAAGTTTCTTTAGTGGTAAATTTGGATAGACTGTCGTCTTAAATGCTTTTGAGTTTAATCAACTGCAATATGAAACTTTTCACAAATTTACAACACGCTACAGAAACTATTAACATAAATAACAGGCGGGACAGTCCAACATTGGACTAAGGCCGCAGATGTCTTAGTGACATTCGATTTCCAAGATCTTAACGGCTTTTTTGATGAGGTGTTGAGATCAACAGCACGCCCAGCAGTGTTATTTATCCCCATGAATTTGTACTCGTCTAACCATCTGAGTTAGATCATAGTCTGTCACATGGGTCGTAAGATCGAAAAACACCATAAACTGAATTCGTCCACGGTGAGTCCCGAACCCATGACCCTGTGCATCGAAGATGAGCGCAATAACCACAGACTACAACTCTTACTAATTGCTAAATTTATTATCTACTATTTTGCCATTTTTTGGGGTCGTTTGATTGCGACAAGTGTTCTATGTAACATTTAATTACTGGGTTTAATTAATAATTCGCAGCAATACCGTAAGTTTGTCAGTTTAATGATTATTGCTTCTGTTAGAGATATCAATGCAGATCACCCGTGTGATTTTTAAGATGGAAATCGCGTATTTTCTTCGTAATGAAATAGTGCGCAGTATGTCCATGTGGGAGATGAAGGTCGGGAAATTCTCTTAAATTTCGTGAAATCCTTCAAATGCTTTTGTTGCAAGGGAAAAAAAGTTGTATTGTTCTCTCGATCACATTTGCTGTCAAGTTGACGTGTGGTTTTGATGTCTGGCTGGCGGCCCGTTACGCACACATAGAAATTGTACTTCGTGGCTATTTAGAGTGTTCTGATTGAACGCCCGAAGAAGAATGAAGAACGTCCCCTCTCGTACTGTGACATTTGCTCTCATTTCGACGAGATTCGATCAGCTGTCACTTGTGACATTTCACATGGCAATGCTTTGTCCTCCTCCTCCTCTTGATTAGTCAGGAGAGGCCATTATAATAAGTTTCCAACAGGTGTATTAGCACATGTACCAGGTTTTTGGCTTTTTAGGTACCTGTATGTCACCATTTTTTCAGATTTTACTAGCACCTGTTCAGTATCGGACTTCCCAGGTTTTTTAAGCATTCAAAACTGGGTATCTGCATTTTTCCCAGGTCGCTTTGATACTTGTTGTTACCATTCCGTTAGCCTTACTCCGAGGCTATTATGCGGCAACTAAACTCAGCTTCAATGAAACCGGGCCACACGGTAAGCGCGAACTCTAATCAAAACAGGCGTTTGTTGCGTGAGTTAACGGTACTTCAGTTAAAAATCATAGTCATTTGAATTGCCATTAAATGCACTTTCTGTAGATATAACTTCCATAGTTGTAAGTTTCATACTTTTAGAGAAAATTGAATTTGAGTTCGAAAGTGGCGAGTGGCCCGATTTTTGTGAAGCCGAGTGTATATTGCAGCTTCTATACGTTCTGGATGATTGAAACAAAAGGCAAAAGCTACATGAAAGCTTCCAGCAAAATGCATATCCGCCCACGCCTTTCTACGACAAAATATTTCGAAGCTAATTACGAAGGATTTTGGCCAAGCCTTTGAATCTAAATCTTGGGAATTGAAAAAGCATTCATAAGGAAACCATAACTTTCCTTGAAATGGAGCAATTTTTAAAACTGTCGGGAACTCAAAGTTTACCCTTAATACCCCCTCGACAAGGATAATTGAGCTGAACTTTAAAAAAATGCATCAGAAAGTCATCATTTGAACTCAGTTTTGACTCAAGGATAGTTATTACGTATCGATTTACAGTGAAACTTCGTTATAACGCTCCCGGATATAACGCTTTCCCGGCTATAACGCTCTTTTTCCTCGGTCCCGGTCCCATTAGTATTTATTAAAGGGAATTTCGATTTGTTATAACGTTACTATTTCCCGGTTATAATGCTCTTTTCCCAGTCTCATTTTCTTAAAATAATTTATATTGACAAATTCATTGAGCACGTAGTCTATCTTTACATTGTAATAATCACAAATAAAATCATAATGCACAAGTTGTTCCGTTAATTCACATCAAGGTCGAATTTCCTGGAAAAGGGAAAGTCATAACAACAATTGAAAGTATAATTGAAGACGTCACAAAACGTTACTGATTTTTTATAGAACAAAAATTTATTCAACTAAACCTTTGCAAATTCGACAAAAATATGATACAATGAGTGCATTCAGCGAGCACATATTGGGATCTGCTACATATCCCCACCACAAGAAATTGGAAAACTGCTAAGTTTGTGTTCGCTGAATGGACTTGCTACACGAAATGTCAGTTCACTCTAATCAGCTGATACATCCGCAGACATTGCGGCAATCAAAAATTCAAAAAACCTAAAACTGCAAATTTTCTTTCAAAATACGTACTCTCATCGCACAGTATTATAACGTTCACTAAAAGCTGGCTCAGAAATGACATTTTTTCAGCTGAACTGTGAATAAACAATTTCCAGTATTGATGGTCGAGCAGCTGTGCGTGACAGTTCATCGAGCAGTCCAAGTAGCAGCTACACATCTAAATGTAGCATTCCAATTTAACGCTAAATAGGGGAAATTTTCGATACATCGCATGGTGACCGATTAGCGGGTGAGTGGGACGCAGGGAGAGAACACTTTCCAGTAGCTCTTTCCAATATGTGCTCGCTGAATGCACTCAATGCCAATTAACCACTCCATGCATATTGAATCTACACATGTACACTGCGTTTCACTTGAATAGCACACTCTATACATTAAATTTATTTTCTTAATATCTTTAAAAAAATGAAGACAACAGACATTTTGTATTTTTTATTTGTCATTTGATTAATTAGCTTTAATTTGAAATAAAAAGAATTTGAATTTTTCCAACATGTAATCTTAGAGAAAAAAAAAATGTAAAACACCAATGAAAAAAACACATAAATTCTGTTTCACTTGAATAGCACACTTTTTTTAAAACTTATTTTAATTAACTTATTATGCAGTGAGGATAACTTATTATTGTTCAGAATACAAGTTAAGATCAATTTGAATTAAAATCAGCAATTTTAGTAATGGGTTGAGCCTCCCCCGTTTGAAATAACCTCCTAGGTCCTATTAGGCAAAGAATCGTACAAAATTTTGATGTAAGCAAGGGATATTGTAGCCCATGATTGCTGAATGGCTTCAATTAGTTCAGTCTTTGTTGAAAACTGTTTACCAGACTTATAAACTTTTCTGACCAGCCATCCCCAAACATTTTCTATTATGTTTAGATCCGGCGAGTATGGTGGCCAGTTCAACAGAGTAACATTTTTGGACTCGATAAACGACTTTACGGTATTGGTTCATTGTCTGGTTGGAAAGTCCACGGCAATGGTCCAAAGAGACTTTCGAATGTCGGAAAAGCCTTTTCTAAAACACCTTGATACGACTTAGCATTCATAGTGGTGTCTAAGAATTGGAGTTCACAAGTGCCGTAGTAGGATTTGGCTCCCCAAACCATAATGCCGCCGCCAACTCGACTGTGCAAAAGATCCAACTGGTGAGTCTCCTTCCTTAAATCATAAAAATAACAGTTATATCCGTCGGGCCCTTCCAAATTAAATTTCTTCTCATCAGAAAAAACAACGCCATACCACTCTTTGGTCCATGACATGTTGGTACGACAAAAAGTCAACCGAGCTTGTTTATGAGCGGGGTTAAGTGGTGTTTTTTTTTTAATTTTAGACGCTTAAGGTATTTAGCTTTTGAATTAGCACGCGATACAGTTATTTTACTCGCACTGAGACAAAATTTTAACCGAATTTTGTCCACAGAATCATGTGAATTCGATGCTTCACGCAAAATAGATCGCTTATCTGCATTAGAGAGTACACTGCTTACTCGACCTTTCATATTTTTTCATAGTTTTCATCACTTTTAATAAAATTTGAAATCAAGTTTCTGTTTTTTTTTTAATTTTTTTCGATATTTTAGTCACTGAAAAGTCACAATCCCTGTAGGTTTTTATTTTAACTTGTTCTTCGCTTGTTAAGGCTTTACCACTACCCAAATTTTTTAAAAATCAACGAATCGTATTTAAAATACTCAAAATGACTTTAGATTGTGATATTGTAACCACGTGCACCCCGTATGTCAAGCTTAAACCCAAATGTGCTATTCTAGTGAAACAAAAAATCTGCTCTCTTTTGAATCAAATTGGTGAAAAAAGGTAACGGTAAATTTCGAGAGGACAATTTTTCTTTCGGGGAGCCCACACAAACAAGACAAAAAAAAGCTACTAGCAAAGTCATAAGAATATTGATATGTAAGCAAATTACAATGAAAAAACGGAATGTGCTATTCAAGTGAAACGCAGTGTATGTTAGCTTCGGTTTTTTTTTTCTGAAACGGTCATACTAGTGTGATAGGCAAATTCCCCTTGGTCAAACAAATGACCCAAAACCCGACTGACTACGTCATGGCCAAACAAATTGGTAATTTGTTTGTGCCATAACACTTTTGGTCATTGCAAATGTTGGACAAATTTTGTGTGACCCACTGGAGAAACTTTATTTGATAGTGTAATACAACCTTTACATATTATAATTCAAGTTCCTTCTTATGTACAATGTATGTAAACGATTTATATTCACATTTATGTAATTGGAATCGACAAAATAATGAAGTCTAATCGATTTAGATAAATTTTCATCTCAACCATACCCACGCAAATCATTTAGTTTCTAATGCAACAACAACAAATATTAACCACTTCATCCGGTCCGAGACAAGCTGGAACAAAGGATCTGTGGCATAGAAGCAAACAGCTATTTGCGGTTACAAACGAGGTCAATTTGAGTGCACTGCCATGATGTGGCCGTTTGATTGCGGTCTGCAGCAAAAAAGCCAATAAACCATAATTTATCATGTCCTGCGAAGCCAAAATATACGCCTCAGACAATGATGACTGTTACAGTGGAAACACAACGCTCTCGTGCTATATATCCACCACAACATATACTCACAGCTCACACCGAAGCATTTCACTTTTGCGGTAATTATTCAATACATTATGGTGCTCATGTTGACAAATATCCTCGCCCGGAACATCATGTTGTTAAATGTGCTTCCGATCACAGGATAATTTTATCAGGACAACCGCAGTGGCACTCGGGAGTATTGAATACAAAAGCGTTCTGATCACAGAGAGACATCTCTCAACATGCATCAATGAACAACAAAATGCACACTAGCATGGACAGCGAAGAAGGGCATATGGAACACCAGCAACAAAATGATATTTTGATTAGCATAATGCTTTTCAGGACTTTTGATGAATGATGCAGAGCACGAGTGTTTTATGATGAACGACATCGATGTCCGTCGGTTCGTGATGAGTAATTGGTACCTTAATTGAAAAGTGAATCATGGTTTAAGCTATGATGCATCAGATATGCATTTATTTACGTTGATAACAGGAGATCTGTAGTTCGTTGCAGACAGGACGCTGTTTTCAAAGGAATTATGCTGATGAATCTTGCAGTTGGCATTAGAGGGCCTTAGTGAATAATGAAAACAAATTGGATGCTTCTCGAACAGGTTAATCTAATGATGAAGTTAAGTACATAGCCTATATTGTATGATTTGAGCAATGTGCACGTTCTTCATGCAATGTAAAATGGATAAATTGATATTAAACGCAGCAGAAAACGTTTAGCTTAGAGCAGTGGCGTAGATAGCTTTTCTAAGAGGGAGGGGATAATTTTTCAAGATTGCTAATACATTTACGATTATCAAATTTTGAATTTCAGAATAATAATTTCTGTCTACACTGCTAATTTGAAGCAATTCTCCGATAACTCAGAAATTCGTGGGTAGATATTTCTAAAGTTTTCAAACTTGTAGGACATACCAAACTTAAAACTTGAACCCTTAAACATTCGTTAAAAAAATCGTAGAAAAGTTTCGATTAACACGTATTTCCTCTTAATTTATTTGCGCCATAATTTAAATCCCTAAAACCTCAAACATACACTGCGGACATACTTTATTTTCTGGTACTGCATACTTCCGTTTCCATTTCATAAAGTTAAAATAAATAAAATAACAGGCGCGACAATCCAACATTGAATTAAGGCCGCAGGATGTGTTAGTATACATCCAATGCACATCCTATTTCCAAGATCTTATCTGCTTTTTTTTTGTTGAGGTAATGAGATCAGCATCACGCTCAGCAGTGTTATTTATCCCCATAAATGGGTACTCGTTTAACATCTGAGTGAGATCATAGTCCGTCACAAGCTCGTGAGTTCGAAAAACACCATGGAACACGGTGAGATTCGAACTCATGACCCTGTGCACCGAAGGTGCGCGCACTAACCGCTAGACCAGCCAGACTAACGTAGTAAGAAAGAAAGTAGAAAGTTGGAAAATTGTAAAAGAAAGTTGGTCGAGATTCTGATGCTGGTCAAAAATTTTACAGTGTTGATTTCTGGTACAGTTCAGCAGACTAAGCTTTGGAATTTTAAAACTTACAAACATTTTTGAGTTGAATTTTCTATGGCAGTTCTAATCTGAAAATGGTTTCACCTTTTTATGAATCACTACACACGATGAATACTTCCAGCTAAAAGTTTGCTTTTGCTTTGTTTTACGAAAAAGTAAAATTAATAATAATAACAATTGCGTTTCCGAGGGGGAGGGGGATTGATCCCCCTTTTTGTAGGCCACAAAAGCCAACCTTTGAACTTTAGCGAGCAATTTATAATAGGTAGTTGTTCTGAGTGCCATCCACCAGACACTATACACTCCATACAGCAAAACTGGCCGCACAATAGCGGTATACATCCAATGCACAACTTTTGGTTGCAAGCCCCAAGTTTTTCCGATAGCTTTTCTACACGAATATAGTGTTACAGTAACTTTATTCAGCCTTTCTTCGATGTTGGGCATCCATTTTTCTTTTCAAAGATAAGGCCAATAAATTTCGCTGTTTCAGAAAGCTCAAGTTTAAAGGGAAGGTTAATGTTATGTATTGTACGCTTTCTTGCAAAGAGGATTTATTCTGTTTTAGCTGAATTAATTCCGACTCCAATGAGATTTGCCCAACCCGTTATAGGATAGCTAAAGCGTTATCTAATAGCCCGCTAAGATTATCAGGAAATTTGCCTCTAACGACAATAGCAACGTCATCAGCATAAGCAGTGACTTTGTATCCTATTCGTTCCAAGCTCAAAAATTATTTATTTATTTTAAATTCCATAGTAGAGGAGATAGAACCCCTCCCTGTGGGGTACCTCTAGAAACATATCTACAAACAGACGCAGTACCCAAATTGCTTTGAATACGTCTAGTCTAGAGGTAAGTAACATATCCACGAGGGAGCATATTGGACCTTCAACCCGTAGATCAAGAAGAGCATCTGTGATCGCTCTGGGTTCAATATTGTTAAAGCCCCCTGAATATCGAGAAACACCACCTTAGTGTTTTTCTTTATGATGAAGAGATTCGTCAATATAACTAACCAGCGAATGTAAAGCTGTGTGTCAGTCAACCAACCTCCCTTTCCAACATGCATGTTGTGACATGGATAATGTTTGGTGAAATGGTCGTCCGTCCGTAGATGAATATCAATTAATCTCTCTAGCAGTTTCAGCATAGTCGATAAAAGGCTTATGGGCCGGAAGTCCTTTGGACTCGCATGTGAACTTCTACCCGTTTTAGGGGTAAAAGTAACTCTTCCTTCTCTCCAGATAAGAGGAATGTGTACTAAATCAAGACATGCTGTAAGTATGCGCTCTATTCAAGGATACATAATGTCTACACACTGTTGCAGGTCCGCAGGTATAATACCATCGGGTCGAGCTGATTTAAAGGGTTAAGAATAGATGCCGTGTCGCATGACTGTCGACTTATGGGGAAGTCAGGTAAAGCAACGGCTGAGCTTCCATGAAAGTGTGTATCAATACTCGATCGTTTCGTTACATGAAGACGTCAATAATCCGTCCTCCTTTAAAGGGGTAAAAATCGACAAAATATTAGCTTGTCTTTAGATGGCTGTATCTCCGAAACGGTGATAGCTAGGACCCTGGAAGTTTCAGCAAAATGTAGGTCTGGATGCGTTCTTCATCGACTTTTGGAACCCGCAAAGGTCTGGATATGCTCTTCAGCGACTTTCGGAACCCCCAACGTCGAAAATTTTCATATGAAACAGAAAAATGCGATTTTCAGGCCTTTAAAGGCGTTTTAAAGGGGTAAGAATCGACAAAATATTAGCTTGTCTTTAGATGGCTGTATCTCCGAAACGGTGACAGCTAGGACCCTGGAAGTTTCAGCAAAATGTAGGTCTGGATGCGTTCTTCATCGACTTTTGGAACCCCCAAAGTCGAAAATTTTCATATGAAACAGAAAAATGCGATTTTGAGGCCTTTAAAGGCGTTTTAAAGGGGTAAGAATCGACAAAATATTAGCTTGTCTTTAGATGGCTGTATCTCCGAAACGGTGATAGCTAGGACCCTGGAAGTTTCAGAAAACTGTAGGTCTGGATATGCTCTTCAGCGACTTTCGGAACCCCTAACGTCGAAAATTTTCATATGAAACAGAAAAATGCGATTTTGAGGCCTTTAAAGGCGTTTTAAAGGGGTAAAAATCGACAAAATATTAGCTTGTCTTTAGATGGCTGTATCTCCGAAACGGTGATAGCTAGGACCCTGGAAGTTTCAGCAAAATGTAGGTCTGGATGCGTTCTTCATCGACTTTTGGAACCCGCAAAGGTCTGGATATGCTCTTCAGCGACTTTCGGAACCCCCAACGTCGAAAATTTTCATATGAAACAGAAAAATGCGATTTTCAGGCCTTTAAAGGCGTTTTAAAGGGGTAAGAATCGACAAAATATTAGCTTGTCTTTAGATGGCTGTATCTCCGAAACGGTGATAGCTAGGACCCTGGAAGTTTCAGCAAAATGTAGGTCTGGATGCGTTCTTCATCGACTTTTGGAAACCCCAAAGTCAAAAATTTTCATATGAAACAGAAAAATGCGATTTTGAGGCCTTTAAAGGCGTTTTAAAGGGGAAAAAATCGACAAAATATTAGCTTGTCTTTAGATGGCTGTATCTCCGAAACGGTGATAGCTAGGACCCTGGAAGTTTCAGAAAACTGTAGGTCTGGATATGCTCTTCAGCGACTTTCGGAACCCCAAAGTCAAAAATTTTCATATGAAACAGAAAAATGCGATTTTGAGGCCTTTAAAGGCGTTTTAAAGGGGAAAAAATCGACAAAATATTAGCTTGTCTTTAGATGGCTGTATCTCCGAAACGGTAATAGCTAGCACCCTGGAAGTTCCAGCAAAATGTAGGTCTGGATGCGTTCTTCATCGACTTTTGGAACCCGCAAAGTCGAAAATTTTCATATGAAACAGAAAAATGCGATTTTCAGGCCTTTAAAGGCGTTTTAAAGGGGTAAAAATCGACAAAATATTAGCTTGTCTTTAGATGGCTGTATCTCCGAAACGGTGATAGCTAGGACCCTGGAAGTTTCAGCAAAATGTAGATCTGGATATGCTCTTCAGCGACTTTTGGAACCCCCAAAGTCGAAAATTTTCATATGAAACAGAAAAATGCGATTTTGAGGCCTTTAAAGGCGTTTTAATGGGGTAAAAATCGACAAAATATTAGCTTGTCTTTAGGTGGCTGTATCTCCGAAACGGTGATAGCTAGGACCCTGGAAGTTTCAGCAAAATGTAGGTCTGGATGCGTTCTTCATCGACTTTTGGAACCCGCAAAGTCGAAAATTTTCATATGAAACAGAAAAATGCGATTTTCAGGCCTTTAAAGGCGTTTTAAAGGGGTAAAAATCGACAAAATATTAGCTTGTCTTTAGATGGCTGTATCTCCGAATCGGTGATAGCTAGGACCCTGGAAGTTTCAGCAAAATGTAGGTCTGGATGCGTTCTTCATCGACTTTTGGAACCCCCAAAGTCGAAAATTTTCATATGAAACAGAAAAATGCGATTTTGAGGCCTTTAAAGGCGTTTTAAAGGGGTAAAAATCGACAAAATATTAGCTTGTCTTTAGATGGCTGTATCTCCGAAACGGTAATAGCTAGCACCCTGGAAGTTTCAGCAAAATGTAGGTCTGGATGCGTTCTTCATCGACTTTTGGAACCCGCAAAGTCGAAAATTTTTATATGAAACAGAAAAATGCGATTTTGAGGCCTTTAAAGGCGTTTTAAAGGGGTAAAAATCGACAAAATATTAGCTTGTCTTTAGATGGCTGTATCTCCGAATCGGTGATAGCTAGGACCCTGGAAGTTTCAGCAAAATGTAGGTCTGGATGCGTTCTTCATCGACTTTTGGAACCCCCAAAGTCGAAAATTTTCATATGAAACAGAAAAATGCGATTTTGAGGCCTTTAAAGGCGTTTTAAAGGGGTAAAAATCGACAAAATATTAGCTTGTCTTTAGATGGCTGTATCTCCGAAACGGTAATAGCTAGCACCCTGGAAGTTTCAGCAAAATGTAGGTCTGGATGCGTTCTTCATCGACTTTTGGAACCCCCAAAGTCGAAAATTTTCATATGAAACAGAAAAATGCGATTTTGAGGCCTTTAAAGGCGTTTTAAAGGGGTAAAAATCGACAAAATATTAGCTTGTCTTTAGATGGCTGTATCTCCGAATCGGTGATAGCTAGGACCCTGGAAGTTTCAGCAAAATGTAGGTCTGGATGCGTTCTTCATCGACTTTTGGAACCCGCAAAGTCGAAAATTTTCATATGAAACAGAAAAATGCGATTTTGAGGCCTTTAAAGGCGTTTTAAAGGGGTAAGAATCGACAAAATATTAGCTTGTCTTTAGATGGCTGTATCTCCGAAACGGTAATAGCTAGCACCCTGGAAGTTTCAGCAAAATGTAGGTCTGGATGCGTTCTTCATCGACTTTTGGAACCCCCAAAGTCGGTAATTTTCATATGAAACAGAAAAATGCGATTTTGAGGCCTTTAAAGACGTTTTAAAGGGGTAAAAATCGACAAAATATTAGCTTGTCTTTAGCTGGCTGTATCTCCGAAATGGTGATAGCTAGCACCCTGAAAGTTTCAGCAAAATGTAGGTCTGGATATGCTCCTCAGCGACTTTCGGAACCCCCAACGTCGAAAATTTTCATATGAAACAGAAAAATGCGATTTTCAGGCCTTTAAAGGCGTTTTAAAGGGGTAAGAATCGACAAAATATTAGCTTGTCTTTAATGGCTGTATCTCCGAAACGGTGATAGCTAGCACCCTGGAAGTTTCAGCAAAATGTAGGTCTGGATGCGTTCTTCATCGAATTTTGGAACCCGCAAAGTCGAAAATTTTCATATGAAACAGAAAAATGCGATTTTCAGGCCTTTAAAGGCGTTTTAAAGGGGTAAGAATCGACAAAATATTAGCTTGTCTTTAGATGGCTGTATCTCCGAAACGGTGATAGCTAGGACCCTGGAAGTTTCAGCAAAATGTAGGTCTGGATGCGTCCTTCATCGACTTTTGGAACCCGCAAAGTCGAAAATTTTCATATGAAACAGAAAAATGCTATTTTCAGGCCTTTAAAGGCGTTTTAAAGGGGAACCATACGAAATCCCCAATCACAAAATCCCCAAACGTAGAAAAATCCCCAAAATCAAAATCCCCATATTCAAAATCCCCATAATCATAATACCCATTTACAAAATCCCCATAATCATAATACCCAAATACAAAATCCCCAATCATAAAATTCCCAAGCACCCGAAATATGCTGGTAAATGGTAGATGAATGGTAGATGGATGGTAGATGGCTGGTAGATGGTAAATGGTTGATGAAAGACTGTAAATTGTTGATGGTTGATGGTAGATGGAAGGTGTTAAATGGTAGATAGTAAATGGCACTAGGAGGGTCGTAAATCGATACTAACTTTTTTTTTGATTAGCACAAACAAAATGTTCGAGTACATTATATTGAATAAACGTTTGCATATATCGTTCTAAACATATTAGGTTTTCTTTGACATCGTTGAGACATGTCCTCATCCGAACGAATATTCGCGGAAAACTTGGTTGGCTTATTGTTGGAACCGATTCGCCTGCACATTATCTGATTTTGTTGTGTGTCACTTCAAAGAGTTTGCCGTTGATTAGCATATACATATATCAGTTCATGACGGTGATTTTTTTATTGCGTAGTAGGACTATTACAATTACAATAGTCTAAATCACCTACCATTTACCATCTACTATTTGCTATTTACCATCCACCATTTGCAATTTACAATCTACCATTTACCATCTGCCATCAACCATTTACAAGCTACCATCCGTCTACCATTAACCACCTTCCATCTACCATTTATCATCTGCCATTTAACATCTATCATTTACCATCTACAATAGCCTGAAGAAATTCCCCATTTGAGGTGTGATCTTAGAACGCGCGCGCGTTCTTAAATCACACCTCAAATGGGGAATGGGGAATTTCGTTTGGGGATTTTGGTTTTGGGTATTTTGATTTCGGGGATTTTGATTTCGGGGATTTTGATTTCGGGGATTTTAATTTCGGGGATTTTGATTACGGGGATTTTGATTTGGGGATTTTGGTTTGGGGATTTTGTGATTGGGGATATCGTATCCAACCCGTTTTAAAGGGGTAAGAATCGACAAAATATTAGCTTGTCTTTAGATGGATGTATCTCCGAAACGGTGATAGCTAGGACCCTGGAAGTTTCAGCAAAATGTAGGTCTGGATATGCTCTTCAGCGACTTTCGGAACCCCCAACGTCGAAAATTTTCATATGAAACAGAAAAATGCGATTTTCAGGCCTTTAAAGGCGTTTTAAACGGGTAAGAATCCACAAACTATTAGCTTGTCTTTAGATGGCTGTATCTCCGAAACGGTGATAGCTAGGACCCTGGAAGTTTCAGCAAAATGTAGGTCTGGATGCGTTCTTCATCGACTTTTGGAACCCCCAAAGTCGAAATTTTTCATATGAAACAGAAAAATGCGATTTTGAGGCCTTTAAAGGCGTTTTAAAGGGGTAAAAATCGACAAAATATTAGCTTGTCTTTAGATGGCTGTATCTCCGAAACGGTGATAGCTAGGACCCTGGAAGTTTCAGCAAAATGTAGGTCTGGATATGCTCTTCAGCGACTTTCGGAACCCCCAACGTCGAAAATTTTCATATGAAACAGAAAAACGCGATTTTGAGGCCTTTAAAGGCGTTTTAAAGGGGTAAAAATCGACAAAATATTAGCTTGTCTTTAGATGGCTGTATCTCCGAAACGGTGATAGTTAGCACCCTGGAAGTTTCAGCAAAATGTAGGTCTGGATGCGTTCTTCATCGACTTTTGGAACCCCCAAAGTCGAAAATTTTCTAATGAAACAGAAAAATGCGATTTTCAGGCCTTTAAAGGCGTTTTAAAGGGGTAAGAATCGACAAAATATTAGCTTGTCTTTAATGGCTGTATCTCCGAAACGGTGATAGCTAGCACCCTGGAAGTTTCAGCAAAATGTAGGTCTGGATGCGTTCTTCATCGAATTTTGGAACCCGCAAAGTCGAAAATTTTCATATGAAACAGAAAAATGCGATTTTCAGGCCTTTAAAGGCGTTTTAAAGGGGTAAGAATCGACAAAATATTAGCTTGTCTTTAGATGGCTGTATCTCCGAAACGGTGATAGCTAGGACCCTGGAAGTTTCAGCAAAATGTAGGTCTAGATGCGTTCTTCATCGACTTTTGGAACCCGCAAAGTCGAAATTTTTCATATGAAACAGAAAAATGCGATTTTCAGGCCTTTAAAGGCGTTTTAAAGGGGTAAGAATCGACAAAATATTAGCTTGTCTTTAGATGGCTGTATCTCCGAAACGGTGATAGCTAGGACCCTGGAAGTTTCAGCAAAATGTAGGTCTGGATGCGTCCTTCATCGACTTTTGGAACCCGCAAAGTCGAAAATTTTCATATGAAACAGAAAAATGCTATTTTCAGGCCTTTAAAGGCGTTTTAAAGGGGAGCCATACGAAATCCCCAATCACAAAATCCCCAAACGTAGAAAAATCCCCAAAATCAAAATCCCCATATTCAAAATCCCCATAATCATAATACCCATTTACAAAATCCCCATAATCATAATACCCAAATACAAAATCCCCAATCATAAAATTCCCAAGCACCCGAAATATGCTGGTAAATGGTAGATGAATGGTAGATGGATGGTAGATGGCTGGTAGATGGTAAATGGTTGATGAAAGACTGTAAATTGTTGATGGTTGATGGTAGATGGAAGGTGTTAAATGGTAGATAGTAAATGGCACTAGGAGGGTCGTAAATCGATACTAACTTTTTTTTTGATTAGCACAAACAAAATGTTCGAGTACATTATATTGAATAAACGTTTGCATATATCGTTCTAAACATATTAGGTTTTCTTTGACATCGTTGAGACATGTCCTCATCCGAACGAATATTCGCGGAAAACTTGGTTGGCTTATTGTTGGAACCGATTCGCCTGCACATTATCTGATTTTGTTGTGTGTCACTTCAAAGAGTTTGCCGTTGATTAGCATATACATATATCAGTTCATGACGGTGATTTTTTTATTGCGTAGTAGGACTATTACAATTACAATAGTCTAAATCACCTACCATTTACCATCTACTATTTGCTATTTACCATCCACCATTTGCAATTTACAATCTACCATTTACCATCTGCCATCAACCATTTACAAGCTACCATCCGTCTACCATTAACCACCTTCCATCTACCATTTATCATCTGCCATTTAACATCTATCATTTACCATCTACAATAGCCTGAAGAAATTCCCCATTTGAGGTGTGATCTTAGAACGCGCGCGCGTTCTTAAATCACACCTCAAATGGGGAATGGGGAATTTCGTTTGGGGATTTTGGTTTTGGGTATTTTGATTTCGGGGATTTTGATTTCGGGGATTTTGATTTCGGGGATTTTAATTTCGGGGATTTTGATTACGGGGATTTTGATTTGGGGATTTTGGTTTGGGGATTTTGTGATTGGGGATATCGTATCCAACCCGTTTTAAAGGGGTAAGAATCGACAAAATATTAGCTTGTCTTTAGATGGATGTATCTCCGAAACGGTGATAGCTAGGACCCTGGAAGTTTCAGCAAAATGTAGGTCTGGATGCGTTCTTCATCGACTTTTGGAACCCCCAAAGTCGAAAATTTTCATATGAAACAGAAAAATGCGATTTTCAGGCCTTTAAAGGCGTTTTAAAGGGGTAAAAATCGACAAAATATTAGCTTGTCTTTAGATGGCTGTATCTCCGAAACGGTGATAGTTAGGACCCTGGAAGTTTCAGCAAAATGTAGGTCTGGATGCGATCTTCATCGACTTTTGGATCCCCCAAAGTCGAAAATTTTCATATGAAACAGAAAAATGCGATTTTGAGGCCTTTAAAGGCGTTTTAAAGGGGTAAGAATCGACAAAATATTAGCTTGTCTTTAGATGGATGTATCTCCGAAACGGTGATAGCTAGGACCCTGGAAGTTTCAGCAAAATGTAGGTCTGGATATGCTCTTCAGCGACTTTTGGAACCCTTGTCTTTAGATGGCTGTATCTCCGAAACGGTGATAGTTAGGACCCTGGAAGTTTCAGCAAAATGTAGGTCTGGATGCGATCTTCATCGACTTTTGGATCCCCCAAAGTCGAAAATTTTCATATGAAACAGAAAAATGCGATTTTGAGGCCTTTAAAGGCGTTTTAAAGGGGTAAGAATCGACAAAATATTAGCTTGTCTTTAGATGGATGTATCTCCGAAACGGTGATAGCTAGGACCCTGGAAGTTTCAGCAAAATGTAGGTCTGGATATACTCTTCAGCGACTTTTGGAACCCCCAACGTCGAAAATTTTCATATGAAACAGAAAAATGCGATTTTCAGGCCTTTAAAGGCGTTTTAAACGGGTAAGAATCCACAAAATATTAGCTTGTCTTTAGATGGCTGTATCTCCGAAACGGTGATAGCTAGGACCCTGGAAGTTTCAGCAAAATGTAGGTCTGGATGCGTTCTTCATCGACTTTTGGAACCCCCAAAGTCGAAAATTTTCATATGAAACAGAAAAATGCGATTTTCAGGCCTTTAAAGGCGTTTTAAAGGGGTAAGAATCGACAAAATATTAGCTTGTCTTTAGATGGCTGTATCTCCGAAACGGTGATAGCTAGCACCCTGGAAGTTTCAGCAAAATGTAGGTCTGGATGCGTTCTTCATCGACTTTTAGAACCCGCAAAGTCAAAAATTTTCATATGAAACAGAAAAATGCGATTTTCAGGCCTTTAAAGGCGTTTTAAAGGGGTAAGAATCGACCAAATATTAGCTTGTCTTTAGATGGCTGTATCTCCGAAACGGTGATAGCTAGGACCCTGGAAGTTTCAGCAAAATGTAGGTCTGGATGCGTCCTTCATCGACTTTTGGAACCCGCAAAGTCGAAAATTTTCATATGAAACAGAAAAATGCGATTTTCAGGCCTTTAAAGGCGTTTTAAAGGGGTAAGAATCGACAAAATATTAGCTTGTCTTTAGATGGCTGTATCTCCGAAACGGTGATAGCTAGGACCCTGGAAGTTTCAGCAAAATGTAGGTCTGGATGCGTCCTTCATCGACTTTTGGAACCCGCAAAGTCAAAAATTTTCATATGAAACAGAAAAATGCGATTTTCAGGCCTTTAAAGGCGTTTTAAAGGGGTAAGAATCGACAAAATATTAGCTTGTCTTTAGATGGCTGTATCTCCGAAACGGTGATAGCTAGGACCCTGGAAGTTTCAGCAAAATGTAGGTCTGGATGCGTCCTTCATCGACTTTTGGAACCCGCAAAGTCGAAAATTTTCATATGAAACAGAAAAATGCGATTTTCAGGCCTTTAAAGGCGTTTTAAAGGGGTAAGAATCGACAAAATATTAGCTTGTCTTTAGATGGCTGTATCTCCGAAACGGTGATAGCTAGCACCCTGGAAGTTTCAGCAAAATGTAGGTCTGGATGCGTCCTTCATCGACTTTTGGAACCCGCAAAGTCGAAAATTTTCATACGAAACAGAAAAATGCGATTTTCAGGCCTTTAAAGGCGTTTTAAAGGGGTAAGAATCGACAAAATATTAGCTTGTCTTTAGATGGCTGTATCTCCGAAACGGTGATAGTTAGGACCCTGGAAGTTTCAGCAAAATGTAGGTCTGGATGCGTTCTTCATCGACTTTTGGAACCCGCAAAGTCGAAATTTTTCATATGAAACAGAAAAATGCGATTTTCAGGCCTTTAAAGGCGTTTTAAAGGGGTAAGAATCGACAAAATATTAGCTTGTCTTTAGATGGCTGTATCTCCGAAACGGTGATAGCTAGCACCCTGGAAGTTTCAGCAAAATGCAGGTCTGGATGCGTTCTTCATCGACTTTTGGAACCCCCAAAGTCGAAAATTTTCATATGAAACAGAAAAATGCGATTTTGAGGCCTTTAACCCTTTCATGCCCAAATTATGGATTTTAAGCGGAGAATTTTTCTAACAACATTATGTCGTTCAGTAGGCATGTTTTATGATATTTTCTTGAAAAAAAAAATTTTAAGCGCTATAGTTAACAAATTAGGGCATGATGCCATATGGCATCATTGGGACTGAGAGGGCACTTAGCAATTTCCGTGTGAAAAAAGAGATATTTGGTCGGCAAAAATCCTACATCGGAAATTTTTTTGCAGAATGGTTGGTGACAACCCCCAGATTATGGGAAAAAAAGTCCCAACCGATTGGGGGTCCACAACCTTAAAAAAAGAGGGAAAGGGGGAAATGGGGGTCATTTTTCGTTTTTTTCGAGTATTTCAAAAACGACAAAAGATATAGAAAAATAGTCTGAGAACGAAAAAAACTTCATAAAATTATCTTTGCATATATATATAACACATGAAGGATCTATTCAATGATTCGGCGATAATTTAAAAATAAGTTAGAACTTTTTCACTTTATACCTTTTTTAAAAGCCCCATAACTCTTGAAAGAATATTAGTTCAGCCGTAAAATTTCGTACAAGTATTCACAATAAGTTCAATATTATTTTGGGAGAAACATTGAGTCGCTCCGACCAACGACCCCCATTATCCCCCCATTTGAATTTGGCGAAAGGACATGTCCATAACTCCCCCCAAAATTAGAGCAGAGTGCTAAATTTCGGTTTATTGCGATTAGAGTTCATAATCACCCCACCCACCAAACATTAGCTTATTCGGATAAAAACTAAGGGTGTCTTCCATACAGCAAGCAACTCGCATTTATATGAATAGGGGACTTCCTGACTTGCCTTTCACGCCCAATGATGCCATATGGCATCATGCTCATACAAAACCACTTTATAGGGTTTTCCTAAAAAAAAAATCGAAAAATCTTTTGATTTTCTCTTAAAGCAACCTCTTTACAAAATAAAACCATTAAAATGATTTGCATACAATGATTATTATCAGGTAATATAGGGAAATGTATAAATCAGTTTTTCGGCTTTACGACAATCGTCAAACCTTCTCTAAAATTTCATTACAAATAACATCCCAAAACCAAAAATTTCACGCTGGAAAAAATCAACTAGGTATTATACTATTGGGAGAGTCTAATATCACACAAAAAGTTAAAATTTATTTCTTAGATTTTCTATGAAAAATCATTAAATTTCATGATGCCATATGGCATCATTGGGAGCGAAAGGGTTAAAGGCGTTTTAAAGGGGTAAAAATCGACAAAATATTAGCTTGTCTTTAGATGGCTGTATCTCCGAAACGGTGATAGCTAGGACCCTGGAAGTTTCAGCAAAATGAAGGGGTGGATGCGTTCTTCATCGAATTTCGGAACCCGCAAAGTCGAAAATTTTCATATGAAACAGAAAAATGCGATTTTCAGGCCTTTAAAGGCGTTTTAAAGGGGTAAGAATCGACAAAATATTAGCTTGTCTTTAGATGGCTGTATCTCCGAAACGGTGATAGCTAGGACCCTGGAAGTTTCAGCAAAATGTAGGTCTGGATGCGTTCTTCATCGACTTTTGGAACCCGCAAAGTCGAAATTTTTCATATGAAACAGAAAAATGCGATTTTCAGGCCTTTAAAGGCGTTTTAAAGGGGTAAGAATCGACAAAATATTAGCTTGTCTTTAGATGGCTGTATCTCCGAAACGGTGATAGCTAGGACCCTGGAAGTTTCAGCAAAATGAAGGGGTGGATGCGTTCTTCATCGAATTTTGGAACCCGCAAAGCCGAAAATTTTCATATGAAACAGAAAAATGCGATTATCAGGCCTTTAAAGGCGTTTTAAAGGGGTAAGAATCGACAAAATATTAGCTTGTCTTTAGATGGCTGTATCTCCGAAACGGTGATAGCTAGGACCCTGGAAGTTTCAGCAAAATGTAGGTCTGGATGCGTTCTTCATCGACTTTTGGAACCCGCAAAGTCGAAATTTTTCATATGAAACAGAAAAATGCGATTTTCAGGCCTTTAAAGGCGTTTTAAAGGGGTAAGAATCGACAAAATATTAGCTTGTCTTTAGATGGCTGTATCTCCGAAACGGTGATAGCTAGGACCCTGGAAGTTTCAGCAAAATGTAGGTCTGGATGCGTCCTTCATCAACTTTTGGAACCCGCAAAGTCGAAAATTTTCATATGAAACAGAAAAATGCTATTTTCAGGCCTTTAAAGGCGTTTTAAAGGGGTAAGAATCGACAAAATATTAGCTTGTCTTTAGATGGATGTATCTCCGAAACGGTGATAGCTAGGACCCTGGAAGTTTCAGCAAAATGTAGGTCTGGATATGCTCTTCAGCGACTTTCGGAACCCCCAACGTCGAAAATTTTCATATGAAACAGAAAAATGCGATTTTCAGGCCTTTAAAGGCGTTTTAAACGGGTAAGAATCCACAAAATATTAGCTTGTCTTTAGATGGCTGTATCTCCGAAACGGTGATAGCTAGGACCCTGGAAGTTTCAGCAAAATGTAGGTCTGGATGCGTTCTTCATCGACTTTTGGAACCCCCAAAGTCGAAAATTTTCATATGAAACAGAAAAATGCGATTTTCAGGCCTTTAAAGGCGTTTTAAAGGGGTAAAAATCGACAAAATATTAGCTTGTCTTTAGATGGCTGTATCTCCGAAACGGCGATAGCTAGGACCCTGGAAGTTTCAGCAAAATGTAGGTCTGGATGCGTCCTTCATCGACTTTTGGAACCCGCAAAGTCGAAAATTTTCATATGAAACAGAAAAATGCGATTTTGAGGCCTTTAAAGGCGTTTTAAAGGGGTAAGAATCGACAAAATATTAGCTTGTCTTTAGATGGCTGTATCTCCGAAACGGTGATAGCTAGGACCCTGGAAGTTTCAGCAAAATGTAGGTCTGGATGCGTCCTTCATCGACTTTTGGAACCCGCAAAGTCGAAAATTTTCATATGAAACAGAAAAATGCGATTTTGAGGCCTTTAAAGGCATTTTAAAGGGGTAAGAATCGACAAAATATTAGCTTGTCTTTAGATGGCTGTATCTCCGAAACGGTGATAGCTAGGACCCTGGAAGTTTCAGCAAAATGTAGGTCTGGATGCGTCCTTCATCGACTTTTGGAACCCGCAAAGTCGAAAATTTTCATATGAAACAGAAAAATGCGATTTTGAGGCCTTTAAAGGCATTTTAAAGGGGTAAGAATCGACAAAATATTAGCTTGTCTTTAGATGGCTGTATCTCCGAAACGGTGATAGCTAGGACCCTGGAAGTTTCAGCAAAATGTAGGTCTGGATGCGTCCTTCATCGACTTTTGGAACCCGCAAAGTCGAAAATTTTCATATGAAACAGAAAAATGCTATTTTCAGGCCTTTAAAGGCGTTTTAAAGGGGTAAGAATCGACAAAATATTAGCTTGTCTTTAGATGGCTGTATCTCCGAAACGGTGATAGCTAGGACCCTGGAAGTTTCAGCAAAATGTAGGTCTGGATGCGTCCTTCATCGACTTTTGGAACCCGCAAAGTCGAAAATTTTCATATGAAACAGAAAAATGCTATTTTCAGGCCTTTACAGGCGTTTTAAAGGGGTAAGAATCGACAAAATATTAGCTTGTCTTTAGATGGCTGTATCTCCGAAACGGTGATAGCTAGGACCCTGGAAGTTTCAGCAAAATGTAGGTCTGGATGCGTCCTTCATCGACTTTTGGAACCCGCAAAGTCGAAAATTTTCATATGAAACAGAAAAATGCTATTTTCAGGCCTTTAAAGGCGTTTTAAAGGGGTAAGAATCGACAAAATATTAGCTTGTCTTTAGATGGCTGTATCTCCGAAACGGTGATAGCTAGGACCCTGGAAGTTTCAGCAAAATGTAGGTCTGGATGCGTCCTTCATCGACTTTTGGAACCCGCAAAGTCGAAAATTTTCATATGAAACAGAAAAATGCTATTTTCAGGCCTTTACAGGCGTTTTAAAGGGGTAAGAATCGACAAAATATTAGCTTGTCTTTAGATGGCTGTATCTCCGAAACGGTGATAGCTAGGACCCTGGAAGTTTCAGCAAAATGTAGGTCTGGATGCGTCCTTCATCGACTTTTGGAACCCGCAAAGTCGAAAATTTTCATATGAAACAGAAAAATGCTATTTTCAGGCCTTTAAAGGCGTTTTAAAGGGGTAAGAATCGACAAAATATTAGCTTGTCTTTAGATGGCTGTATCTCCGAAACGGTGATAGCTAGGACCCTGGAAGTTTCAGCAAAATGTAGGTCTGGATGCGTCCTTCATCGACTTTTGGAACCCGCAAAGTCGAAAATTTTCATATGAAACAGAAAAATGCTATTTTCAGGCCTTTAAAGGCGTTTTAAAGGGGTAAGAATCGACAAAATATTAGCTTGTCTTTAGATGGCTGTATCTCCGAAACGGTGATAGCTAGGACCCTGGAAGTTTCAGCAAAATGTAGGTCTGGATGCGTTCTTCATCGACTTTTGGAACCCGCAAAGTCTAAATTTTTCATATGAAACAGAAAAATGCGATTTTCAGGCCTTTAAAGGCGTTTTAAAGGGGTAAGAATCGACAAAATATTAGCTTGTCTTTAGATGGCTGTATCTCCGAAACGGTGATAGCTAGCACCCTGGAAGTTTCAGCAAAATGCAGGTCTGGATGCGTTCTTCATCGACTTTTGGAACCCCCAAAGTCGAAAATTTTCATATGAAACAGAAAAATGCGATTTTGAGGCCTTTAAAGGCGTTTTAAAGGGGTAAAAATCGACAAAATATTAGCTTGTCTTTAGATGGCTGTATCT
This sequence comes from Microchrysa polita, assembly GCA_949715475.1. Lineage (NCBI taxonomy): Eukaryota > Metazoa > Arthropoda > Insecta > Diptera > Stratiomyidae > Microchrysa > Microchrysa polita. The sequence continues at coordinate 83,598,609 of OX454419.1, read as the reverse complement.
CCGAAACGGTGATAGCTAGGACCCTGGAAGTTTCAGCAAAATGAAGGGGTGGATGCGTTCTTCATCGAATTTCGGAACCCGCAAAGTCGAAAATTTTCATATGAAACAGAAAAATGCGATTTTCAGGCCTTTAAAGGCGTTTTAAAGGGGTAAGAATCGACAAAATATTAGCTTGTCTTTAGATGGCTGTATCTCCGAAACGGTGATAGCTAGGACCTTGGAAGTTTCAGCAAAATGTAGGTCTGGATGCGTCCTTCATCGACTTTTGGAACCCGCAAAGTCGAAAATTTTCATATGAAACAGAAAAATGCTATTTTCAGGCCTTTAAAGGCGTTTTAAAGGGGTAAGAATCGACAAAATATTAGCTTGTCTTTAGATGGATGTATCTCCGAAACGGTGATAGCTAGGACCCTGGAAGTTTCAGCAAAATGTAGGTCTGGATATGCTCTTCAGCGACTTTCGGAACCCCCAACGTCGAAAATTTTCATATGAAACAGAAAAATGCGATTTTCAGGCCTTTAAAGGCGTTTTAAACGGGTAAGAATCCACAAAATATTAGCTTGTCTTTAGATGGCTGTATCTCCGAAACGGTGATAGCTAGGACCCTGGAAGTTTCAGCAAAATGTAGGTCTGGATGCGTTCTTCATCGACTTTTGGAACCCCCACAGTCGAAAATTTTCATATGAAACAGAAAAATGCGATTTTCAGGCCTTTAAAGGCGTTTTAAAGGGGTAAAAATCGACAAAATATTAGCTTGTCTTTAGATGGCTATATCTCCGAAACGGTGATAGCTAGGACCCTGGAAGTTTCAGCAAAATGTAGGTCTGGATGCGTTCTTCATCGACTTTTGGAACCCCCAAAGTCGAAAATTTTCATATGAAACAGAAAAATGCGATTTTCAGGCCTTTAAAGGCGTTTTAAAGGGGTAAAAATCGACAAAATATTAGCTTGTCTTTAGATGGCTGTATCTCCGAAACGGTGATAGCTAGGCCCCTGGAAGTTTCAGCAAAATGTAGGTCTGGATGCGTCCTTCATCGACTTTTGGAACCCGCAAAGTCGAAAATTTTCATATGAAACAGAAAAATGCTATTTTCAGGCCTTTAAAGGCGTTTTAAAGGGGTAAGAATCGACAAAATATTAGCTTGTCTTTAGATGGATGTATCTCCGAAACGGTGATAGCTAGGACCCTGGAAGTTTCAGCAAAACGTAGGTCTGGATATGCTCTTCAGCGACTTTCGGAACCCCCAACGTCGAAAATTTTCATATGAAACAGAAAAATGCGATTTTGAGGCCTTTAAAGGCGTTTTAAAGGGGTAAGAATCGACAAAATATTAGCTTGTCTTTAGATGGCTGTATCTCCGAAACGGTGATAGCTAGGACCCTGGAAGTTTCAGCAAAATGTAGGTCTAGATGCGTTCTTCATCGACTTTTGGAACCCCCAACGTCGAAAATTTTCATATGAAACAGAAAAATGCGATTTTGAGGCCTTTAAAGGCGTTTTAAAGGGGTAAGAATCGACAAAATATTAGCTTGTCTTTAGATGGCTGCTTTTCCGAAACGGTGATAGCTAGGACCCTGGAAGTTTCAGCAAAATGTAGGTCTGGATATGCTCTTCAGCGACTTTTGGAACCCCCAACGTCGAAAATTTTCATATGAAACAGAAAAATGCTATTTTCAGGTCTTTAAAGGGGTAAGAATCGACAAAATATTAGCTTGTCTTTAGATGGCTGTATCTCCGAAACGGTGATAGCTAGGACCCTGAAGGTTTCAGCAAAATGTAGGTCTAGATGCGTTCTTCATCGACTTTTGGAACCCCCAACGTCGAAAATTTTCATATGAAACAGAAAAATGCGATTTTGAGGCCTTTAAAGGCGTTTTAAAGGGGTAAGAATCGACAAAATATTAGCTTGTCTTTAGATGGCTGCTTCTCCGAAACGGTGATAGCTAGGACCCTGGAAGTTTCAGCAAAATGTAGGTCTAGATATGCTCTTCAGCGACTTTCGGAACCCCCAACGTAGAAAATTTTCATATGAAACAGAAAAATGCGATTTTCAGGCCTTTAAAGGGGTAAGAATCGACAAAATATTAGCTTGTCTTTAGATGGCTGTATCTCCGAAACGGTGATAGCTAGGACCCTGAAAGTTTCAGCAAAATGTAGGTCTAGATGCGTTCTTCATCGACTTTTGGAACCCCCAACGTCGAAAATTTTCATATGAAACAGAAAAATGCGATTTTGAGGCCTTTAAAGGCGTTTTAAAGGGGTAAGAATCTACAAAATATTAGCTTGTCTTTAGATGGCTGCTTCTCCGAAACGGTGATAGCTAGGACCCTGGAAGTTTCAGCAAAATGTAGGTCTGGATATGCTCTTCAGCGACTTTTGGAACCCCCAACGTCGAAAATTTTCATATGAAACAGAAAAATGCGATTTTCAGGCCTTTAAAGGCGTTTTAAAGGGGTAAGAATCGACAAAATATTAGCTTGTCTTTAGATGGCTGTATCTCCGAAACGGTGATAGCTAGGACCCTGGAAGTTTCAGCAAAATGTAGGTCTAGATATGCTCTTCAGCGACTTTCGGAACCCCCAACGTCGAAAATTTTCATATGAAACAGAAAAATGCGATTTTCAGGCCTTTAAAGGAGTTTTAAAGGGGTAAAAATCGACAAAATATTGGCTTGTTTTTAGATGGCTGTTTTTCCGAAACGGTGATAGCTAGGACCCTGGAAGTCTCAGCAAAATGTAGGTCTGGATGCGTTGTTCATCGACTTTTGGAACCCCCAAAGTCGAAAATTTTCATATGAAACAGAAAAATGCGATTTTGAGGCCTGTAAAGGCGTTTTAAAGGGGTAAAAATCGACAAAATATTAGCTTGTCTTTAGATGGCTGTATCTCCGAAACGGTGATAGCTAGGACCCTGGAAGTTTCAGCAAAATGTAGGTCTAGATATGCTCTTCAGCGACTTTTGGAACCCCCAACGTCGAAAATTTTCATATGAAACAGAAAAATGCGATTTTCAGGCCTTTAAATGCGTTTTAAAGGGGTAAAAATCGACAAAATATTAGCTTGTCTTTAGATGGCTGTATCTCCGAAACGGTGATAGTTAGGACCCTGGAAGTTTCAGCAAAATGTAGGTCTGGATGCGTTCTTCATCGACTTTTAGAACCCACAAAGTCGAAAATTTTCATATGAAACAGAAAAATGCGATTTTCGGGCCTGTAAAGGCGTTAAAAGAAAGCTAGTCATAGATGGGTTAGACGCCAAAACTTTCCTGAATCTAGATGTCTCAGAAGACCTCTCTATTTTCTCACAGAAACTTCTCCAAGCACTACGCTAGGCTCCTCTTAACTCTTTTTTAAAAGAACTGAGATGTATCTTATAGGATTGCCAATCTGGCTCGAACCTTGAGGGCTTAGCTTTATCAAAGCTTCTCCTACACATGACTCTTAGTTCGAAAATCTTAGAACTCCACCAAGTTGTTTTTTTCTTACCTGAATGTGAGATACCAGGACATGATACAGTAGCAATAGCATCAGTGAAGCGGTTCACCATATCGTCCAATTGTCGTCCATTGCATGGAGTGTTTGGAAGCGAAGCCAGGTCTACGAGAAGACTGTCCCGAAACCTAGGCCAGTTCGTCTTTCTACAATTTAGAGTTAGCGGGGCCACATCAGAGCGCGCAACAAGACTGAATTGCAAGTACCGGTGATCAGAGAAGGAGTGCTCCGCCGACACTCTTTAGTCGTTGATTAAATGTATAACATCCTTCGATGCAAGAGTGATGTCCAACACATCTTATCTGTTTTTTGACGAAAGTAGGCTCACGGCCCACATTGCAGATAAGAAGATTAGTTTCCAGAAGATATTCGAGAAGTAATTCTTCTCGGTCGTTTTTGTCCGAGCTGCCCCAGACAATATGATGCGTGCTGGAGTCGCATCCGAGAATTACGCTAGTGTCTGAAAACGTTGCTGCCGCAACGGCTTCCTTTACGTTCGGAGAGGGTAGAGTGTCGTCATGGGGCATATATGCCGAGGCAACCCAAAACACCTTACCCTGTATCTCCAGGGAGCAGAAAAGCGTTGATGGCTCTCTTTACCTGCCCTGTTACATAAAAAGAAAAATAATCCGAACAATCCAGACCCTTAACGATATTATCTGCAAGGTTCCTAAATCAGGACAATATCGTCCATGCCTTGGGATAGACGATAGGAAATAAAAAGGTTTTAGGGGCGGGCGGGCTAATAAATGTTATTTTCCGGTCCTCCCAATAATGAAATCGAAGCTAGTGCGCGGGAACACGAAGCTCCACGTGTCTAAAATGATCACCCGACGTGTACTACGTTAAGGCTGCGAAGGATAGAGCCTAACCCAAAACTCTGAAGATCTGCTGGGCACAATCGAGCGAGAAGAATCTTGGGGGTCGTTCTATCGCATGCCGAAGAAAATGATGAACGCGCAACGAGTGGGCAGAGCCAGATTGCGTGGACGACTGAGAGCTCGATGAGAACAATCCGTAGGTGAGGACGTCCACCAAAAGCTGGGCTTTTGGAAATGGAGGACAAGGTCGCGTAACCGTGACAATTGGATGTCAAGCATACTGGCGGCCAATGCCCGACCTCGGGCTAAAGTGCCCTAAAGAATAAAATACGAAAATAAAAAAAAAAGCTTGAATCAACACCGTACATCAACATTACTGAAAAATAGGACTATCACCCTAAATTCGGACCGCAAAGTGAAACGGCTATTAGCGATATCTCCTTTACTCGATAATGACGGACCAATTGTGCAAAAGCCAGAAAAAATTTTCAAATTCAAAGATATCGAATAAAAAAGGGTTTGGCGGAATAGGTCCCAGCCGTATTTTGACTATACACCATCGATTTCATTCATAATTGCTCTTCTTCAGGGCATTTGTCTTTCACATTTCTCTCAACAAGTTGCTTTGGTGGGAGGAGATGAACAAACAAAACTAATAGATGTATATCTACCATAACTCACTTTACAACAGTCAATTTATCACTCAATCTCATCATAATGAAAATAAAGGCTCCCCATTGACATGTGTACTTCGGGTCTCCACGGGTCATCTACCCAACAAGATAATAATAGACTTTCACAAAGAATCCTTTTTGATTTTCGAAACTTCCTAGTGACACTTCTTCTTATAGTCTTTGACTGATATACATAGATCTCCGCAGTACGCGCCAACGTAGGTAGAACAAAAATCTCTGAAAAATCTTACCGGAGCACATCCTTACAAAAGCCTATACCTATTAATTGTGTTGACATTGACAGATTAGTTGTTGGTCTTGTGTTCGCGTTTCAATTTGCCTTTCTTTCCCGTGTCCTTGTTATAGTATTTTCAATGTCTACACCAACATTCAATAAATCTTGTCAAGATATACTGAGTCGTGAGTCTTTGTGCCCTAAGTCAGTCACACAACAAGACGACTGTATGTAGAATGTCGATGATTTTATTTGCTCTCGATTCAGGTTTCAGGTCTCACAACACAAGTGTTTTTCCAAAGACATTATTTGTGATTGCCAAATTGGAGGATTCCTCAAAGCTGACTTCCCGGTAAGTCTATAAATTATTTTCAAAGGCACAGGCGGAAGCTTATTTGTTCACTAGCCTACATTTTCGCACGAAGATATATTTAGTAGGACTGACGAAATGACATTAGGTATTAGCTATTGATGGAGAGTGAAAGGGAATCGTTAGTGTTCGACGAGCATAGTTGGGAAGTTTATATCGAGTCTCTATAGCAAATAAATAAATTAAGTTAAGAAACTTTGAGCAAATGGAAAGATTTTCGGATACATACGGGTAAATGTGCAAAGTACGTTTACAAAATTTTATCAGATTAGAAGTTCCGATGAAGTCTGAATCTGCACCCCATAATATGTATAGGTATTATGGGGTGCCAGAGACTTCATTGAAACTTTTGGCTAACTACTAAGACGTCAACAACAATATAATTGGTAGTGGATAGTATCGGACAGACGAAATGTCAGCTGACTCTGACTTGCAAATCAGCTCCCCTCCAAAAAATTTAATTCTCTTTTATTAACAGAAGTAAGAAATTATAATTAGACACTCTAATTCTTACAACTCCACTCAGTGCCACTTTACCATATACTCAAATTACGAAACTTTGCATTTCCCTAGTGCCTAATTCAACGCATTAAAGATCCTTGTTCAAAAAAAAACTTCTTTAATTTCCGACAATTTTCCGTCCAGCTATATCCACTCACCCGCTCCATGCGATCCTGACTTATGCTCTTTCCGTCGAGGCGACATTACGAAGTGGTTGCAGTCACCTCAAATATTAAAATTAGAATCCATGCAAAAACCGTTCTACCATAGACCATTCATTTTAGAGTTTTTAATCAAAATCGTAAATTATTCCATCCACTTGTGACGTTAATGAAAACATATGCATGCTTCCATGTTGGCTTCTAGTTCCACCGATGGGGGATGATGATGTTGTGCTGCTCTGCTTGTGATGAAGAGCGAATGGGCAACTAACAGGCAAAAATATCGAGGGAGTACAGTGTAGTAAAATGAAGCCTGCGTCATTGCAAGTGCACATAGCACACTCGTCTTATTGACCTAGCACTCATTTGGAGTTAAACGAGATATGGGTGGCCTTTCAAAAAGGGATACAGTTTCCGTTTCCCGACTTCGAGTTGAAATATACATACAAGAGGCGATATGGAATAATGTGCTTTTTCACTCAAGTAGCACCGTGGATGTAGAGGATTTTATGAGGGTGGTTAGGATAGTATAGAACAGATAGACAGAGAATATAGGTATTACATACGATGGATGGATGGAAAATCATGCAATGATTCTGATTACTCCATATCCTCTGCATTTTAATAAAAAGATGAGATAGTTATAGCTTCCATTGGATGATCGGTCCGTTTTATAGACATCGGCTCATATTTTCCGAAAGATTGGTTATTAAGTGGACAGATTAATTAGAAGAGAGTAGGAAGGTCTTATGTTGAACTTTAAAAAAAAACCCCTACTATGGATGGATGGATTTTTAGAAATATTGCGGCCACAGTCCTTCTGTTATTCGCCTGAACACCAGTAGCAGTAATTGCAAAGCGATCTTTTGAGAACTAATTTGCATCAACTGACAAATGGACTTCCTTCCTTCATAATCCTTCTTTATCATAATGTACTAATGGAGGCACTATTGTAAGAAGACAAACTTTCTCAGAAGCCAATGCGGGATATACTACAGTCAAAAACGGACATGTATATTTCATATTCATTCCATTTGGTCCCTGATCTAATATTTTAATGGAAACCTCATTAATTCCATAGTTTCGTCTTTATTTTTGAAACATTCCCATTCCCATCCAAATACGAATACAAAGTAACAATAATTATGGGAGGTTATATTTTTGACTTATCCAATTAAAGGTAAACTTGTGTCTTTTCTATACACCAACTGCGGTGCATGTCTGTAGTATTTATGGCATGGCAGCGCCCGCTCTAAGGGGGGGCGAGCCGGGCGGTCGCCCGGGGCGCCAAATTTTAGGGGCGGCCTTTTGGCCAAAACACGAATAAAAAACTCGGAAAGACAAAGCGAAGTACTGCATTTAGAATCTTAAAATGGTTAGTGATATTTGCCTAAACTTTACATCTGTGATGCTTGCAAAGTCATGTGCTAATTAAGTTCTTCCTTAAAAAGAAGCTTATTGGAAAATGGAGTGCTGATTTCGTCTTCCTATTGAAAATTCCTCTTCTTTTCATCAGAATTAAGGATTTCCTTGCATTTTCCCTAATTCTTGCCAAAGATAAGGGCTACCTGATTTTAAAGTGGCTTGATCTGCTATCCACTCTCATAAGGAGAACTTTTGTGTTTCTAATATTTTCCGCTACATGTTGGTTATACGGATGAAAGAAAAATTCGTCTTTCTCTGTCCATCCCAAGCGTGTGTTGTCCACAACTTTGATGTTTTGTGCGCGGTTTTGCAAGGCCCGATTGTCGCCTAATATTTTTATTCAGTCTGTTGAGTCATAGGAGATCACGTCCACTAAGTAAATATTGAACCTCCGGGGAAACCATAAGAAATTAAAAATAATTAGTGCATAAACACTCAGCAAATAAAAGCATTAAAAAAATCTTCTATGAGAAATTTCTTGCCGAAATGCACCACCAACAAATTTTTTTTCAGGCATTTTAGAAAACATGTATCCACATTTGGCAGCAATTAGCCCGGTCTCCTGGCGAATGGATTCATTGATTCATCTAGCATTGAGTGGGCCGATTTCGGACAAGGAAGTTTGGATTTCAGCAAGTTGAGGAAACACAGTACAGCAGTATCCCTAATATGTTTCCGGACATGCTAACTTCGGGATTTGGCCAGGTTTCCCCGATTTAAGTAGCTCTTACCTTATTCTCTATAACAACTCGCGAAATGATGCCATTATGAAAATAAGCAACCAAATTGAAACCACTGAAGAAACTCGTCCTCGAAGAGACCCAGCTAATTTATGGTTATCGGCTCCATCATTTTTGGCATACCTTTTTTGAGAGCGGAGTTTTCTAAAGTGTGTTGAATGTTTTTGTGGAAAAGAAATGTTCGCATTAATTTTCAATCTCTTGCCTTATTCCATACATCGGCAACGATGGCGAAGGCTATTGACTTGTAGGCAGGCTCGAAACGCAATTACCAGCCCACTAAGAAGGAAAGCTAAACAGGTACTCAGTTATACACGGAGTAGCCTAAGTTGGACAACTGCCTTAGTGACAGGGCATGGTAATTTTAAAGTGCATCTAACTAAGATGAAAATCGTGGAGAATGATGTATGCAGACTATGTCTGGCTAAAGACGGCAGCACACATTGTGTGTGAGTGATCAGCACTAGGTAGTAGGAGGCTGAGGATCCTAGGCAAATCCACAATAAGTCTGGAAGCCATGAGCGAACTTAGCTTCAAAGACATGCTACACATCCACACGGGACACAGTGATGACTTCTGGAAATCACTGTAAGGGGACGAAAATGGACCCAAAAAGTAGTGGTCTGCTTCGATAAATCCCCAAATCACATATATACGTCATTCTAAGTTCCGTCAGGTTTCCGTATGACATTTGTATATTTTTTGCCAGTGGTGAATAATATGTGGCTGGGGAAATTCAATACTTAGCTTTAATTTTGGAATTTCAAACAAACTCTCTAGAAGGTTTTGCTGAACTGAGGTGAATTGCGCTTAAGAGTTTGAATTGTGGCGGAACGGACTTCTACGGACTTCTATATACTATCTGGGCTTTCTCAGTGGGAGTCATTCTATTTTCTTAATCACTATAGCGTTGGTTCGAATCCCACTGTGACTATACATTTTTGGGTTGATATGTGATTCTACGGCAGCCAACGTGGAACCGATGAGTTATAACGAACAAGGGCTGCCAATATCACTCAATTTAAGAATAAAATGTCTCTTACATGGCTTCTACAACGACATAACATTTGTGCTATCTACTATCAATCTGCCTGGTACTTTACCTAAGGGGCGGCTATTTGTCCAGTCGCCCGGGGCGGCGTAAGTGCTAGAGCGGGCGCTGTGGCATGGCAACTTACCAGCTCAATGTGACATTTTCGAAATTGATTAACTCGATATTTCTCCCGCTGGGGCTCTTCTCCTCGAAACAGACAAAGTTCCGCGAATAGAATAGAATGGAACGATAAGCATGGGCGTATCCAGGGGGGGGGGCGGTCGCCCCCCCTGGTCGATGAAGATGGTAAAAAATCCTTATCGATATAGTAAAAAAAATCGCTGCACTATACAACATTTTCAAAAAAATGCCTTCTTTACCTTTCCAAGTGCTGCAGGAGAAGCCATGATTGGGACAGTTTGCAGTCAGGAGGCGCATACAAATAGATGACAGCGAGTGGCCTCTCGTAACTGACGGAGGCTGCGTACTAGCACACACATTTCACTTGTGAGTGTGCTACTGTGGCTGCGTGGATCCCATATTTCCTGTTTCATTTCATGGGCTCTGAGGTGGAGCACACAATTTCAACCATTAGGTCCCTTCGGGAAGTTAGTGGAATTCAACTTATTTTCATCAGAAAGGGTGACAATTGGTATACAGCTTTGCTTTATTAGCCCTGGAAGGTTATGCTTTGTCGAATCGACTACGCATCATCAAATTTATCCCATTTTTCGTGACAATTCTCATTATTTGGAGCTGAGTTTTCGTACAGCACTTACCGTGCCGATGTACTTACCGAGTACATTGCGGCTAGACGAAGTAAGCAGGGTAAGTTGGTTTTTTGGAAATTGGCGTCGTCGAAACGACGAAGGATGAACTTTGTGTAACTTTAAGGAACTCCAGTATTTCTTATGGCTGGTTGTCGATTCGACGATAAGTCTGTGTCTATATAACTATCTCGTAACAAATATGTTTATTTTGGAAATGTGGGACCTATTTTTTCAAAAATTATGGAAAAAAATATTTACTAGGACAAAAATAGGACAAATCAGGAAAATGGCTCAAAATTCTTCCTCAGTTTATGAAGATTGCATTACGAACTCATAAAAATCGTCTCCAAAATCGATGTTTTTCCATTCTAAATAAATTAACGATTGTCAAATTTTATAAATATTTTGAGAAAGGGTGATTTGTATGAGGCGTCAAAGTAGAGCGTCGTCGAATCGACGAAGCATGACCTTTCCGTACTAAAAATAAGCATGACCTTCCAGGGTTAAGGACCTTGTAAAGAACGGTTCTCATATTTCAGTGTCTTTCAAGTTCTTCTGTTTCTTCTCAGTACCATATAGTCCCTTGTGGGGCCGTGGTGCGTTAACTTAGCCGTTTATAGGCAATTTCGAGTCAACGTTACATCGCATATCATTTCGGAGTGTATATAATGTTGTAAGCACTTCCATTCACATGTACGGAAATTTTAGACCACGCCGAGATTCGATCACCGGACATCTAGATTACTAGCATCGTAGAGTGCGACTCAACGAAGTGAGCCACAGAGCGGGTCTTTCAAGTTATTAAATCAAAATTTATTTTCTAGCTGAATCATACAGCAATAAAATTTAGCCACTGTTAATACTTTGATAAATTTAGAGGAAATCTTATTAAAACCGTTAACCATATTTCAATATCAAGATTTATAAATATTCTGACGATGCTACTTTGCTAAAATGAAACTGACAGGCGAAACAAGCTGATTTCGCAAGTGGAGTATACAGTCCGAGATGCAAAAAATTCACTGAAAATAGAGAAACTACTCTCTAAAAGGCAGATATTGGAGGCCAGTTGAATGTAATCAGAATGCAGAAGAAAATGATTCTCATCTCCATTTTAAAAATTTGACTCTAAAATTAGAAAAAAAAGAAATGCGTGGCAGGGCCGCAGAGTGACATCCAATTTCCAAGATCTAAACTGCTGTTTTGTTAAGGTGTTGAGATCAACAGCACGCCCAGCAATGTTATTTATCCCCATAAATGGATACTTGTTTTCAATCTGAGCGACATCATAGTCCGTCACGTAGGTCGTGAGTTCGAAAAACACCATAAAATGAAAGGTGCAATGTTGTGTTGCCTCTATTTTTATATATTTTTTCCGCCAATTAATAGTCATTATTTGTTTCAAAAGTCGTTGTGTGGTTTAGTTTTTTAAAAATAGAAAATAGAAACCCTGATGATGGGCACTTTAGCCCCAAATATAATGGTTTAGCACGGAAATGATAACTTTCATTAAAAAAAATCGCGAATCGCTATAGAGGCAACACAACATTGCACCTTTCATTGAATGCAACGATTTCGGCAATACAAAAATCAAACCTGAAACCCATAAAATGAATTCGTTCACGGTGAGTCCGGAATCCATGACCCTGTGCACCAATCCAACCACAAGCCAGGCTACTCTAAAATTTGCTAACAATATATCTGCGACCAGAAATTTCAACTACTAAGAAAATCATGATGTTAAAAAAATTTGGGGCTTGCCCCCCCCCCCCTGACCGAAATCCAGGCTACGCCCATGACGATAAGTCAAGATTTTCACAATTAGTTAAAATTCGCACCCACGAAGTTTGGGAACCAGAATAAATACAGTATAATTGTGTCTTTTATTACCTTTTTTAGAACCATCTTCCATTTTTCCCTGAAAAAAAAACATAATTTTCTTCTTATGGGAACAAACGGAATGACGCGTCATCAACTTTTGGTTCATTGTGCTACCACTGAATGAAACGCACCATAATGTAGCCAAAGGGGGCAGGAAGGAGTGCTTGGCGTAATCAGGAAGGTAGCTCGAAATATTTTATATGTGAGAAAAGATACTTTTTTATGGGAAGAGATGGGGAATCTTGCATAGATACTGCATGCCGTATAGCAGAGACCGCCAGCTGCCGCCACATAACTGCATATGTCGGATTCTTACCGACTAAACCTAAACACCTCGTTCGTCACCGCTTGACCCTGCGGGACCATCTTTCAGTATTACTTCACAAGGCCAATTTAGGCGAATCAGCCATCACCACGGGTAGCAGAGTTGCGTCTACGCTCCTCTCTCTCTCTCTCTGTACCTCCATGTGGTCCAGCTCAGCTTACTGAATCCCAGTTATTTGCTGATAGCAGCATCAGAACCACTAGGTTCTCGGGACTTATGTTTAACACACTAATATCAGTGGCGTGGGAATTAACTCAGCGAAATGGCCTTGGTCCTCTTTACTAGACTATTAACTTGCCTAGACTAGGGGGCAAAACTACTGTGACGTGATCTGTGACACTGCGTACTCGCGCAGGAAAGCAAACGGGAAAAAGTGGGGCTTGCAGCCAAAAGTTGTGTATTGGATGTACACTGCCATTGAGCAGCCTATTTTACTTTATGGAGTTAGCGTTTGGTGGGCGGAGCTTTTCGAATAACACCTTCATTCAGATTAGATATGGTCCTGGGACTACTGCCATACACGGCCTCACGTCTACGTGAAACTGACCTGTGGCGAGCGCTGGACTATGGGCACTCAACGATTCTTCGTGACTTTAACATGCCCCCAGCAACTGATTACACTGTTCCAAAATACTTATTCGGAAGAAACCATTGTAGCCTGATCCCTTCAAGGGAAGCTGGGGATAATAGTGGATACATTTCAATTTATACTGATGGTTCTAAGGCGGACGCAGGAATTTACTCTGAGGAATAGAACATTAATTTGTCTCTCAGTCTCACTAACTTTTGCATTGTTCTGCAAGCAGAGGTCTCAGCGATTTTGGTGGCCCTAAATTGGTTGGATAGTCACGTCATCCCAGGAAGGAACATAATTTTCTTTACTGACATACAGGCTGCTATTAGATAACTGGAATCAGTGCTAACCATATCAAAGACTATTGAGAAGTGCCGCTCAGTACTTAGAGAGAAGGGTCGTTTTTTCAGCATTACGCTAGGCTGGATACCGGGTCATAGTGGCTTCGTAGGCAATCGATGCGCAGACGACTTGACGCGAAATGCGTTAGCAGGTAGCGTTGAAGGCGCCCGTTGCAACATGAAAGCACCTATTGCCGCTGTAGAACGCAGGACTAACGCAAGATAAACCTATGCTGTACTTGCGGTACGACGAGGATGATATGGTCAAAACTAGATATTGTTCGATCCAACATACTGTCTTTAGACAGAAAGCATATTCGAAACGTGGTGGGGGTTATAACGGGACATTGCCCTATTGGCTTGCTAGAAGACTCCGAATTCTCCACAACGACTTTTGTAGAAGTTGCATTGTCCTGTCAAACGACGATTTTTGGTTCATTTGTCCTGATAAAATACACGAGTTTACACCAATAAACTATACTTTAACTAGAGGCAGCATGGAATTAGTAAATCCGTCACTGCTATAGTAGACAAGCCCTTTCAAACTACCTGATCTGATATAACTTTACTCTAAGACGTAATAGCGTTCATGAAAAATGGAAGGATTTTAGAAAATGTAATCTCATATAGCTCCTTGCCATATAGCTTTGATATATATAATATCTATGGTTTCTTATAAAGTGTTTCGCCCCCTTTTCCATTATGTTCATTGTTTATTGTTAGACAGTAACAGAATTTTTCTGACAGGTGAACAAAAGTTACATTCGTCTTGTGCTTGTGATGCCTTTCTGGAAAATTGAATGGATTGGAATTCAGTATCACTTCCTGGATATTACGCAACATACAAGACGTCAGAAGGTATGAAACAGAATGTACATTATGTCCAATATGTAGTAAAACGGAAATGTGATTGCAAACAATTTTCTTTATTTCAAAAACCCCCATCTGTGTTACTCGCTGATACAATTTCATAAAACACTTTAGTGTTTCTGCATTGTGTTGTGTATTGTTATTTAACAATAGGCTCCCACAGTAAAACATCAAATGAAATATTTCAATACTATTTCTTTCTACAGAAAATCGAATTGAATCTATATATTCCTAACTTTAACTCTTCAGCTCCAGGTAATCATTTAAAGTTGTCATCGTCTCACAAAATTTGTCTCCTAAACGGAGAAGTCTGTAGTATAAACCGTTTCTTCGAAAAATTATGGTTTCGAGTATTTCCAAATTCCAAATTCCCAATTCCCAATTCCCAATTCCAAATTCCAAATTCCAAATTCCAAATTCCAAATTCCAAATTCCAAATTCCAAATTCCAAATTCCAAATTCCAAATTCCAAATTCCAAATTCCAAATTCCAAATTCCAAATTCCAAATTCCAAATTCCAAATTCCAAATTCAAAATTCAAAATTCAAAATTCAAAATTCAAAATTCAAAATTCAAAATTCAAAATTCAAAATTCAAAATTCAAAATTCAAAATTCAAAATTCAAAATTCAAAATTCAAAATTCAAAATTCAAAATTCAAAATTCAAAATTCAAAATTCAAAATTCAAAATTCAAAATTCAAAATTCAAAATTCAAAATTCAAAATTCAAAATTCAAAATTCAAAATTCAAAATTCAAAATTCAAAATTCAAAATTCAAAATTCAAAATTCAAAATTCAAAATTCAAAATTCAAAATTCAAAATTCAAAATTCAAAATTCAAAATTCAAAATTCAAAATTCAAAATTCAAAATTCAAAATTCAAAATTCAAAATTCAAAATTCAAAATTCAAAATTCAAAATTCAAAATTCAAAATTCAAAATT
Source organism: Microchrysa polita (assembly GCA_949715475.1). Taxonomy (NCBI): domain Eukaryota; kingdom Metazoa; phylum Arthropoda; class Insecta; order Diptera; family Stratiomyidae; genus Microchrysa; species Microchrysa polita. The sequence continues at coordinate 83,583,453 of OX454419.1, read as the reverse complement.
CAAAATTCAAAATTCAAAATTCAAAATTCAAAATTCAAAATTCAAAATTCAAAATTCAAAATTCAAAATTCAAAATTCAAAATTCAAAATTCAAAATTCAAAATTCAAAATTCAAAATTCAAAATTCAAAATTCAAAATTCAAAATTCAAAATTCAAAATTCAAAATTCAAAATTCAAAATTCAAAATTCAAAATTCAAAATTCAAAATTCAAAATTCAAAATTCAAAATTCAAAATTCAAAATTCAAAATTCAAAATTCAAAATTCAAAATTCAAAATTCAAAATTCAAAATTCAAAATTCAAAATTCAAAATTCAAAATTCAAAATTCAAAATTCAAAATTCAAAATTCAAAATTCAAAATTCAAAATTCAAAATTCAAAATTCAAAATTCAAAATTCAAAATTCAAAATTCAAAATTCAAAATTCAAAATTCAAAATTCAAAATTCAAAATTCAAAATTCAAAATTCAAAATTCAAAATTCAAAATTCAAAATTCAAAATTCAAAATTCAAAATTCAAAATTCAAAATTCAAAATTCAAAATTCAAAATTCAAAATTCAAAATTCAAAATTCAAAATTCAAAATTCAAAATTCAAAATTCAAAATTCAAAATTCAAAATTCAAAATTCAAAATTCAAAATTCAAAATTCAAAATTCAAAATTCAAAATTCAAAATTCAAAATTCAAAATTCAAAATTCAAAATTCAAAATTCAAAATTCAAAATTCAAAATTCAAAATTCAAAATTCAAAATTCAAAATTCAAAATTCAAAATTCAAAATTCAAAATTCAAAATTCAAAATTCAAAATTCAAAATTCAAAATTCAAAATTCAAAATTCAAAATTCAAAATTCAAAATTCAAAATTCAAAATTCAAAATTCAAAATTCAAAATTCAAAATTCAAAATTCAAAATTCAAAATTCAAAATTCAAAATTCAAAATTCAAAATTCAAAATTCAAAATTCAAAATTCAAAATTCAAAATTCAAAATTCAAAATTCAAAATTCAAAATTCAAAATTCAAAATTCAAAATTCAAAATTCAAAATTCAAAATTCAAAATTCAAAATTCAAAATTCAAAATTCAAAATTCAAAATTCAAAATTCAAAATTCAAAATTCAAAATTCAAAATTCAAAATTCAAAATTCAAAATTCAAAATTCAAAATTCAAAATTCAAAATTCAAAATTCAAAATTCAAAATTCAAAATTCAAAATTCAAAATTCAAAATTCAAAATTCAAAATTCAAAATTCAAAATTCAAAATTCAAAATTCAAAATTCAAAATTCAAAATTCAAAATTCAAAATTCAAAATTCAAAATTCAAAATTCAAAATTCAAAATTCAAAATTCAAAATTCAAAATTCAAAATTCAAAATTCAAAATTCAAAATTCAAAATTCAAAATTCAAAATTCAAAATTCAAAATTCAAAATTCAAAATTCAAAATTCAAAATTCAAAATTCAAAATTCAAAATTCAAAATTCAAAATTCAAAATTCAAAATTCAAAATTCAAAATTTAAAATTAAAAAAAAAATTTACGAAGGAACGGAATAGGAAGTCATATGTCATATGGAATCTATAAACTCGAACAAAAGTGAAGATGAAGAGCATCCAAATTTTGGCCACACCCAAAATTGACCTTTTTCTCGTTCAGACGAGTTTTGTAGAAATAATTGGTTTGTAGGCACATAATTTACATACAAGTACATAAATGTTCTTTCCAAAATCCACCACACCTCACTATTAAAAATTTCATTCTATCCCTCAATGCTGCAGTGCAGTCTCCCGAAAACCATTCGTTTTACCATAATTTGATTAAGGATCCTATTCGCCGACCATAAAGCACAAGCGACGATGACTTTGTCAAGGCTAAATACTTGCCAGAACATAGAACACCGCATGTGTTTGCCATTTGAAATCCATAAATCGAGCGCGTCGCTTCTTCTTCCTGCAGAAGAGGACTCTTTTTACCCAGTGATATTGGTCCATATCGCGCTTATGCTCGTACATATTTTATGAGTAGGATAGGGCCAACGACAAACGCATATTTCATACATCCTAGCTCTAAATGCGGGCATTAAATTCTATTTATGGCTTGAAAATAGAGGCAAATTCACACACAAGTCAAGGAATTAGCATCACCCCTTGCTTGAATAGAGTTCGGCTTGAATCCTCCGGCTAAAGTTCACATAGTGTACTATTCAGCTTTTTGTGCATCCCACATTTCATCGTAAACGTAAATAATATTTTTGGAAAGTTTCGAAAAAGGTTTCGCTAATATAATTCTCAGATTCGACTCGAGAAGATATAAGCAAGCACAGAGCAGGAGAGCTGAGAGAGTCAAAGGAGGCGCGTGAATAAGTTTCCGGGGCCAAAGGATCAAGAATATGTATGAAGTACCCGGGAATGTCGTTAATGTTAATAATGCACACAAATGGTAAACATTAATTAACTCGCAACGTACATGACGATGGTGGATTGCTGCACGGTGAAATAATGTGTAATGAGGGTGAACGCACGTACCTACCCTGCTACATACTCGCATAGGCTTTTGGGGATGTTGAAAGTTAAGACATTTTTGGCGATAATAAATTGGTGGTGGCGGCACACTGAATAATGCAAGTGTTGAGCAAGTCGATGTCGGGGGACAATTAATTTCAATCTATAGCGAGACGGTGAACTCTTTAGATTTACATTTTGGGATTCGCGAAACACGTGCTGCAATTAAGGGAAACCGTTAATTTCCCTTTACGATGTGAATTGTTGGTTTATATATTCGTACAATAAAATGTGAAAGGGTATAACGGTACTCAAGTCGCATTTAATTTGCGGCGCGGTTACAAAACAAACGACTCCGTTTCACAAATTTGGTCGGTTACGCAAAATGTGATCCCTAACTGCCATCTTGCGCAGCCAGAATGGAAAAGACGACAGCTTTCGGAAAAAGGAAACCATTGCGTAGAGTGGAAAGCTGCATTGTTCTTAAGCTGTGTTGAAAATTCAACTACATATTAGGATGCGCTCAAGACAGTCCTTTTACAAGCAATCTTGTTGTTGCAATCGAGATTTAAAAGGCTTTTTTCTTGAATCGAGAGGGGGCTTGGCAGCTCTTGGCCGTTGTAGTAACAATACTGCCATAGGAGCATTTTGAAGACAAATCTAACATCCATTATTACAGTGGGGTTCAATCTCACGTTTTGACAACTCAGAGATGAGTGTCATCTCTGCCACTGAGCAACCGAATGACCTGTACTATACTCTCCTACTTTTAGCCAGGCAGTATCGTCGAGATAGATTTCTGCGCGCTTGATTTGGAGTCCCCGCTCTCAAATGACCAAGACCAAGGAACAGCGCCGACCTGGAGAGCACGACCACCAAATTATCTTTCTGACCTACATTGCACGAACTGACTATGGGTGGTACTCGCGTGTGAAGACTCTCTCACCGATGAGTAGGTGAGAATAAACATATTCGTGCGAAATGTACGTTCGACTTTCTGTACTTTGGTTGAGGAAAGCAATTTCCCCCGGATGCTTGCTATTCAGAGGTATTTTCCCAGAAGTCGTGAGCTGAAGACCGAAGGCATTCTGATCTTAAAAGGTGCAAAATTTGCTACCGAATGAGAACTAGTTAGTTTGGATTCGGAATAACCATGGTCACTCTATTCATTTCGTTCTCCACTAGCCACGGTCTCAAAAGCTGCTCTTCAGACTGCGCCTGAGAACAGAAGATTCTCAGCACGCAGGCCTTTGAAATAGAGGAACTCAGTCTCACGGTCGGCGCATCGCCCTAATGACGACCGTGCTAGCCCCAGAGGGCAACCGAAGGAACAAGGAGCTCAAGAACGATAATTCCTCATATTAGAAAACCGCCTCTAAGCATCACTACAGCGATTGTTCGACAAGTATGAACGAGGCGAGTGGTCTCAGTAAGGCAAGCGCAGCGGCCGTATAAGCTGCTCTCTTTACATTCTGTGCAGGATATTTACCACAAACACAGGCACGATTGCGCTGATTAAAGGACCATGGGGGCTTAGAGCTTTGGTCTAAACATAAAATCCGGTAAGTTGATTTACGATCGGTCAGTGAACTGTCCACGGGTATGGCGCTCGTTGTTACAGTCATGTCCAGTTTCTGGCACTAACTCATTCCATTTCTAGGGATCCAGCAGCCGCTCTGTCAGATCACAAGCACATTTGATACAACCTTGCAGGTAGCCCTGAACTCCATAATTCATTCATGTGACCCAGATTAACCAATTGGTTTTTATTCAATGACTTGGTCTTTTCCAGAGTTTACTGTCTTTCCCCCTTCTTTGAACCCTCTTGCGGTTTAACTTGCGGCGGATCTCACTACTCACTTCGGCGTACCAAAAAGAGGCGCCACGGTTCCAAACACTAGGCCTACTCGCAAAGTACCATGATGGAACAGAACAAAAAGCTCGCCAGCCAGGGACACGTATAGGCGCTCGCTCACTGAGTAAATTACACTGATCACACTATCCAAGAGATAGTGTTGAAAGAGGCAGCCTGAAGCTGCGAGACAAATGATTGATTGATTTACCTTAAAATCCGAAAAGTATATTCACGGATAGTCCCAGCTTCTGCTAAATATTTACACACTTCCCTGAATCGGTCTCATCAGACGGCCGCCCACTAGGCTATATCAGAGCACCCGCTAGACGATTAGTTATCTCTGGTGTTACTTCCGACAAGTGTAGGATGCTTGGTGTTTTTGAAGGATTGTATTTTCATAGTAGGCCATGAAATTAAATGACAATTGAAAAATAAAATAAAATCGGTCATTTTTCCTGGTGGTACGTCAAGCGCTTTTATGTTCCTGGTTTGGTTTTGTTATATTCCCGTGGTCAAATTACGCGACTAATCATCGACATTAGGTTTATTCCACACGAGCGTGGTTCGCGTCAAGTGTTTTTCCAGGGTGTTTGTGAGGTGTGACGCGAGAAAATCCATTTCAAGATATCACGACACATTCGATGGTTGTTGGCTGTTGCTAAGGTGTCGGTAGGAAAAGACGTTGTGCGTAGGTGAGTACACTGAGCTTGTAGTTGCTTGTATTGTGGTTATACTTATTGTGTGAGATCTGATTGATGGCGGACTAGGTTTTGCTGTGTGTACAGCACTGAAAATTACCTACAGGTATTCTGAGATTCAGTATTGAGTGAGTGTTGTATGGAAAGGTTGTGGTTTCCCCTTTCCGGAAAGAAATGATAGTTTGAGAGGTTGTGGTGTCTCCCCTCTCAGTGAGATGTTTAGAGCCGTGTGGGCTTCACCTCGGAGTTGGTCCCCTCCGATTGAGTCGTTGAGAGGTTGTGGTCGTCCCGCTCTCAGCGTTGTGTTTGTAGAAAGGTTGTGGTGTCTCCCCTTTCTACTTGTGATAAACTCGAGAGGGTGTGGTGTTCCCCCTCTTTGCACAGAGTTTACGTTTTGAAGAGGTTGTGGTGTTTCCCCTCTCCATGTTGAGTTGACGTTCGTAGAAAGGTTGTGGTGTCTCCCCTTTCTATTTGTGGTAAACTCGAGAGGTTGCGGTGTTCCCCTCTTTGCACAGAGTTTACGTGTTGAAGAGGTTGTGGTGTCTCCCCTCTTCGTGTTGTGTGTTTGAGAGGTTGTGGTGTTCCCCTCTCTGAAATGTGAGTAGAGGCGCGGTGCTCCGTTCCGGAGTTGATCCCCCTCTGTATTAGCTAGGAGGTTGTGGTTTCCCCCTCCGCATTCTACCATAGAATACCTAATGATAATGTTTTCGCCAGAAGTTGTGTGCCTTAGGTAGAAAGGCTTTACTTCTGGATATAGAAGAATGAGGATGGTAGTGAAGTGGGATTGAACCAAGGAGAAGCAGCCGAATCAACCGATACATCCATCCTGCGTCTACCTCGCATTGCCGTTTGAGTACCTGAGCCAGAATCAACCGATATAACGAGAAGCCGATGACCGATGCTGAGACGACGACGCCGACAAGTGGTTCTCCTTCGCTCTCCTCTTCTTCCTGTTTGTTGGCCGGGCCAACATAGATATTTGAATTATAATTCGTTTACGTTTCAAATAACTTGGTATCTTCAGTGCATGTAACTGCAGGCTCATTGGTTGTCTTTTTCTCATTACAGATGGTATCAGGCGGTATAGATCAGGTGAGTATCGTATTTTATGCATACAAATGTCCAGTACGCCATGTTCATAAAAAAACAAAATGTAATAATTATTTATCAAAGTAAAGTCCTAGTGTCTTACACAAGGACAAAGTGAAATGGGCAATCTAATCCTTTGATCCAATTAAAGCTGTGTGATTTGATGGTGTGTTTCCGGCTCTCCTGGAGATCATTCTATCCCATGCAATTGCCCTTTTCAGAGCGAGGTACTATTTCTGCTATATGTAGATCCCTCTTTCCTGGAGGGGGTCAACGTAACCGTCATCCCCAGGCAAGACAACAAACCTGAGACTCGCCAAAAGCTTACAGGGGCCCATTAGCTTAACCTGCTTCCTCCATAAAACGATAGAACGCTTAGTGGAATTCCACACCGGGCATTGATAGAAAGGAGCAGGCCTTTACATCACACGCAATTTGCCTGTGTTAAGAGCAAGTCGACTGTAACGGCGCGGCGCTTCACAGGCACGTCGGAACTATTGAAATCCCTAGATGACAAAGAGATCGCTTTGTGCTGTCGTATGCAACATAATTTTAAAACAAATAGACACTAGAACACCGCACTCACCTACCGGAAATATTACCCGGGCGCGTGCAAATTTAAATGAATTCACATATCTTCTTGAGCATGCGACACTTCCCAGACAATGTGCAGACGAAAGGTGATCTGCAATTGTATATGTGTACATGGGAATTCCATCAAGTAAAGTAAAGTTCACTTTATGGAATTCCCGTGCTTAGGTAAGCTAATTTTAAGTAGTAAATTATGTATAAATAGGATAATCAAAGATAGAATAAATGTATAGTCGTCCGGACAAGCTAACGAGGTTTTCTTTAGGAGTTCTAGCTATTTAGCTACTCCTCATCTATATAATACAGGAGTCCAAGCTACTTAGCTGCTCCTCATCTTCGTAACATTAGGAGTTCAAGCTATTCAGCTGCTCCTCGTGTTTGATAGGAGTCCGAGCTTAGCAGCTGCTCCTCGAGAAACACAACAGTACGCTTTGCGCATGTTCGCTTAATTCCATAACGGTATCACATTTATTTCTAATTATAGTCAGAATATTTTTTCAAAAATCAGATTCCATGGTATTTTATCTAAATAATTATGCGCCACTTAAAATGTTAAAGGCCCTATAAAGGAGGTTCATAAACTGAAAATTGGCTAAAAATACCATGGAATCTATTCTTTAAAAAAATATTCTGACTAAAATCAGCAAATAAGTAGGTTTTTTTTGAGTCATCCCGTGTAGTTTTGGGTAACGAACTCCATATAAAAAAAAAAAATGCCAGCTGACCCACCTGTCTTTTTTTATATGAAGTTTGTTGGCTAAATTTTTTGTACAGTACAGTTTGGACTTTGATGATAATCAACGATTTTGATCTCTCAGTTCCAGAAAGAAGATCCCCGATTTTTCTCAAAACTGAGAGTTTCTTTTCGGTTTGGACTGCCGTTGATAGAGCATTTTGTTGCCGTTATAGTGCAAAAAGAAAATTGGAGAAATATTAAAATTTACAGTTACAGTACGTAAACAATTAAGACAAGGCGTACATGCTACTTCCTTTTTTCTTTCGATTACGTAAAATGCTGGATACAGATTATACGTGTTAAATGCTGCCGAAGAAAGCAGCACAATGAATTTCAAATGGCTGACATGTTTTGTTGCCGTTGAACGCAACGCGCCTCATCGGTTTCAAGAATTGCTCTAAAAATAGGTGACTGCAATTTTTTGATTTGGTTTTTTTTTTTTTTTTGAACAGGTACCATGTGCGCTATCATCCACTTTCGGCTTGACGTTGACTTATGGGACACCCTGTATATTCATAGACACGATTTCAGTATCTGTGGCGGCAAATTTAATTAATAGGTGTGTTTTTTTGGTTATCCTGTCTAGGTTTGGGTAACGAAACTTCATATAAAAAAAATTAAAGGTGGATCAGCTGGTATCGATCGAATCTGCAATCCTTTTTTGTAAACGTACCTAATAAGTGTGGTTTTTTGGTTATCCCGTAAGGGTTTGGGTAACGAAACTTCATATAAAAAAAATTAAAGATCGGTCAGCTGGCATTTTTTTATATGGAGTTTTGTTACCCACACGGGATAACCAAAAAAACGGACTTTATGTACCTTAATCTAAGAAATGCTACTACTTTTTTCTCACTGATTTAACTTCTGCTTAAAATATAGCCAAACGCCAGAAAAATACCGTCTCTGCTAAAATTCCCAAAAATTTCCCATCAATTGTCGCGCCATCTATAGTTGGCCATTGCTATACCAATGACAGATGTCAGAAGTCACTGCACTGTAGCCGCCATTATTTTGAATTAAGCGACGTTAGTAGTTGCAAATCGTTTCTGTGCTGTGCGGTGTACGTTGAAATTGAAAAGAGGACTTTAGCGGCTTCATTGTATTTTGTGGATTTATCGCGAAACTTTACACTAATTTTAATTTGTTTTGTCGTCAGTATAGTACTATCGTGTGTTTTGTTCAAAATTAGAGACGTTTTCCAAAATGGCATGGGTGGATCAGAAAAGGTACGTTGGTCGCGGTTTCGGGCGTATTCCCTTTCGCTTTACGTATTTTTTCACACCATTTTCAATTGAACGGTAAATTCTAACTGCTCTCAATATTTGCCTACTGTTCTAGAGAGGAGGTGGTGCAAACTATGAATCAAATAACATCGAAAAATGTGAAGGAGCTGATGAAGATTTGGTCACAAACCGTCGATGCAAACGCATGCGGCGATCATTTGAATAAAATGGTCGAGCATCTGAGTACGTTCTATGAGGAAATCATGCAAGAGTCGTTGGAACGACGGAATCGATTTCAAGCGGCAATTGAAGGTATGTATTACGAAAGTAATTTGGAAGTCAAAAAGATTCGTTCGTATGTATAGGCGTTGTAGTCGTTATTTTTGTCCATGGTATTCAGTTGGTAATTTTTTATATTCAGGACTTTGATTTCTATTTAGTTTTGAAACAATTCCCTTGGCTAGTTTGGTTGGACTTGGAGCTTCAGGTCGATCCACACTCTTCAGTCACTAGTCATTTCCCATACTGACGATATTATCGACAGAACTTCTCCAGTCCATGGTATTTAAATCACTTCACAGGATTTTGACTTTGGAATAGTTTTTAATTTCAATAGGCTCGCCAAAACGAGCACCAATTAGAACCGACCCTGTTCATTTTAGGGGTTTCATGTTATGCAAAACATGCCTGCCAGCCAACATTCCTTTTATTTACCTGTCAGAAGACATGGAAGAATTCTGGCTGCAACTTTCCTCATCTGAAAATCTTTGGATAAACTCATATATTTTTAAAACATCGAATGGATCAGCTACGCTTTTCACGAACGATATCATTTATTTTGTTGGCAACGTCTCTTCTGATAATTTAATGGCAAACACAACCTTCCTGCATCGAACCTTCAGGGCTCTTGCCAGGAAGACATTTTGGCAGCTTTTGGACGTTTTGTAAAAAATGAGTGTGGTCCGCCCGGAGAGGCAGTTGCCGTAGGACCAACATGAGCCTCCAAATAAATCGCTATCTAGGACGATTACAGGCATTTTTCCAAAGCCGAAACCTCACCATCTCTGCGTCCAAATCTTCTGAGACTTTTCTTACCACTTGGTGGGAGGACATTAGATGGGAGATTGATATACGTATTTGCAACAATTCTGTTTCTACTGTAGCAAACCCCAAAATTATCGGGCTTCACCTAGAGAACATGATGACGTCTGCGAAGCACGCAGCATCCGTTTGTGAGAAAATGCGCAGTAGGAATAAAATCCTAAAAGCTCTAGCTGGTAGCACCTGGGGCAAAAATAAAGGAACCATGCTAGCTACTTATAAAGCGGTGGATCGAGCGGCCGCTGATTATGCAGCCCCAGTTTGGACACATAGTCTATGTGACACAAACTGGTCTAAAATTCAGGTTTGCCAAAATGCCGCTCTACGCATCGCGACAGGTTGCCTTCTGATGTCTGCCCAGGATCACTTACATCAGGAGACAAAATTGATGCCAATACGTGACCACAATCTCCTACTCTCAAAACAGTATCTTGTTGGTTGCTATCGTGAGGATCATCCCAATAATTATGTCATGGACCGAATTCCTCCACCACGACATGCCCAGGCGTGGTTTACGAGACCTTGAGAGCAAGGTTCAGGGATACAAACGGGACCCTTACGATGAAGTTACATACCGAGCCGCCATCGCAGCGATCCACACTGAAGAAGTGAATTGGTTCATTACGAGCTTAGGTGCGAATAGAGTCCTCTCAGAGCGCCCACACCAATTTCGCCTAAGGAGATTAGGCTCCCGAGAGCCACCAGAGTAACACTAGCTCTACTTCGGTCGGGCGTTTGTTCACGCCTTAATTCGTACCTTTCTCCCTTAAACCTGGACATCCAAAACATCTGTCCAAATTGAGATGGTATTCCTCATGATGTGCAGTCACTGCTGTTCCTTACTGTAATCTGAGAGTTGAAGCCATCGGAGGTATTCTATATCCACACGTCGCTGAAGTGTCGGGTCCTGGTTCGGAAACCCTTTTGGGTTTCTTGTTTCCTTCTCGACATTGAGAGCACCGTCGTACTCGAATGTTGTCTTTTGGGAGTGTGCGCTTTACGATTAGGATTAATCACAAGTGTTCTTGCCCTTTCGAGAGCATATTCTGAGAGGGAAACCGTATTTGCCAATGGGCACAGGTCGCATAACACCCTGGGGATCTATCAACTAGAAAACCACATTAAGCGAGCTCTTCTGGTAATGACTACATTAATCATTCTACCTACAGTCTGATGAGCTGATCATGAAAACTCTCCATAACTAAAGCGGTCCGCAAGGCTTCATCCTAGGTCTTTGTCTGGCACCTAGTTATGGGGGCTAAAGTTTCGTATATTGAAGACTGTGGCCATTTTGCTCAAGGACAGTTTCGATCAAAGTCATTGTCCGGTGAATGTCGGAGTACACCAGGGCAGTGTATTGAGTCCGTTGCTCTTCAACATTATCATGTGCTACTTATCTCTGAGGACCTAGAAATATCTCTTCTTTATGTCGATAATATAGTCCTCAGTAGCCGAAATATCGTTGCCTTGCAAGCTGCACTTACTAAATGGTGTGACATTCTGGAGGAGCATGGGCTAGTGATGAACACAGATTAGACGCGTTGAATGCTGCCGAAGAAAGCAGTCTTGTCCCAAGTTCAAGTATCTTGGCTCGATGAACAACATAACTACATGCGATGATGATATCAAACATCGCACAAAGGTTGGCTAGATGAAGTGGCGAGAAAAGAAAATGCCACTGAAGCTAAAGGGCAAGTTGTACAAAACGGTTGTACGTCCCGCACTCATGTATGGCTCTGAATGCTGGGCCATGTATGAAGGTTATGCGAAAGAAATGACAGCGACCGAAATGCAAATGTTGCGCATATCAGTTGGTATAACCAAAAGTAGCTACATCCGAGGCAGCTTGTCCATAGACCAACCAATCACCGAAAAGCTCGAAAACCGATAAATGGTTTGGTATTGCCATGTTACCACAGGAAGGCGATTTGGAACGAGCACCTCAATGACTGTAATCTTAATGAAGGCGCTAATAATTGATGATCTACCGTCCGTACCCCACAAAAGATAAGGTCAATATAACCATAACCTTCGGCAAAAAATAATCCAGCATTCCTTTTCTTTGCGCGAGCCAGTTCAATAAGCAATTTATTGAACATCCCAAGTCCGATGGCCTCAAGCGCAAAATTAGAAGACGGATTCGCAGCCGGAATGTTGACACCATACCATCATTTACCGCGGACCAGGTTAAAAAAGTCATTGAGAATGCAAACAACTCCAAGGCTCTCGAACCTGATGGCATTTCGATGGTAATGCAAAAACATCTTGACCTTCCAGCTATAGAGTATCTCACAGCGGTCTTTAACTTGTCAATGTCCACGCTTGCCATCGCCGACATCTGGAAAATTGGACGCATAGTCCCGTGACTCAAACCAGAGAAAAATGCAAGACTCGGAACATCCTACAGACCGATAACAATATTATCACCTGTCGCAAAGACGCTGGAGGCCCTTATCCTCCCCACTCTTGCGAAGCTAGAACCCCATCAGTATGGATTCAGACGAATGCATAGTATGACCACCGCTGTCGACACGCGTACGAGACTGACTAAATCAACGTACCCTACACGTCACACCTTTCTGTACCGCTAAAAAAAGAAGAAGAACGTATCCCGTGCCAAAGAACCATCTTAATGGCAATTGACCTATCAAATGATAAGGTTTTCTCCATGCTTCTGGCAAACCTTTTCAACATGCGCATTCCTAGGCAAGAGAGTCGATGGATGGATCAGATCAGATTCCACGCTATGAGGGACAAGTTTGTTGATGTGGTAAGCGGTTGACATGTGTCGTTAGGGAAGATTAGGAGTTGGGTAGTGGCGTAGTCCAGAGGATACGATCCCTCCACTTTATTTGGAGATTCTATGATATTAGGCGGAATATTACATACGAAGAGCACCTGTGTTATCCTCTGGTATCTTGTTGCCCTTGAGAGTGTATCTGCAAGATCGCCCGTCTCCTGGAGAAGTGTTTTTTGTTTTTTGTCTAGATGGAAATCCTGGAAACAGAGTCCCATAGGAGAAGTACTTTCGAATATTTACAGGTAGATTCGTGATGTGAATTTCCTCTCACACATGAGCAGGGCTTCAAACTGGGCTTGGGTTTTCCTGATCACCGATCACGGGTTTCTTAATGAATGGCTTTGCTAGAGATGTCTTCCTGATAACACCCTGTTTGCTATTCGCAGGCATCTCGGTCAAGACTGTGTTCATGTACGTCATCATTCTCCGAGACATCTGAGATCTTGACGCTTTGCTGTCACGGAGATAGTCTTCTGAATATCTCTCGCTCCCTCTTTAGATGTGAATATTGTCGGGCTCACTGACTTGGTTTAGCTGGTTTAGCTTCACGCCGATATGAGCACGGAAGACCCTCACTGGGTCAAAGACATTGCATCGATTCCAGAGGGACTATCCCGCTCCCTCGATAAGTCAGGTGTCCAGTCCTCTAATCGTCCTTAGAGCAGAATTTCTGGGTGTTCTGAGCGGAGGTCATATATCTGTTAGCTCCGGTGCCGTGGTAAAAAGCAAGCTCCCATGGGCGGTCGTATGTATTTCAACTGTCAATTTATATGAACAATTACTGTGGTTGATGATTAAAATTTAAAAAATTAGAAAGCCGTTAAATATGATTTAAGCCCCATCCGCATTTCGCATTTTACTCAGTAATTAAAATCTAATGACTTCACACCTTTTACTTTCATTCCGCAGAACGACAAGAAGAAGCGTCCGAGCTAAGTCGTCTTCTCAAAGTCGAAGTTCCGCTCAGTTCAATCAAAGGATTGCCGCTACATTCGGCTCTTCTCAAGCTCGAGAACGATCTGCACGACCTGCGCACTCAGCTCAAACATCGTAAGGATGAAATCATTCAACTCTTGCTGGAACAGGAGACATTATGCGAGATTCTCGAAGAAACACCGCGTGAATTGCCCGATGATCCATTGCCCTCGGAACATGAGCTCGACGAGTTTCGCCTACACTTACAAGCACTTAAAGAAGAGAAACTGCGCCGAAAGGTTACAATTGAAGATTTGCGCAAAGAGATTCGTAGTTATATGAAAAGTTTGGAAATTTTCCTGGACACAACCATCGATTCGGCGTAAGTTGTAGTAGCATCTCTTCATATTTTGAATACTTTTTTGAAAATTTGACTTTTTTTCAGCCTGCTGGACAATCCACAAATTCCATTAAGCAGTACGACCATCAACCAACTGTGCGCGTTGCGTGACGACTATCGTCATCAAGTGGAACGAATGCGCGAACAAATTGAATTGATGAAGTCCAAACTCGATAGGCTGTGGAATTATTTGGAAGTGAGTCCGTCTGTACGGCAAAAATTCGCCAAATATGTGGACTGTACGCAGACAACCTTCGATCGATACTATCAAGAGCTCGAACGTTGTGAGTCGGAGAAGAAGCATAATATTAAGAAATTCGTTGATCGACATCGTGACGAAATTCTTGCGTGGTGGGAGAAGACTCTAAAATCGGATACGGAACGTGCACGTTTTGCCTATTTCACATGCGAAACGTATAACGAGGATTTGCTGACGTTACACGAAATGGAATTGGAAATGTTGAAAAATTTCTATCATTCCAATGAGTATGTTGAAGTGTTTTGCGTATTCAAACGAAAGAATAAACTGATAATTTGAATTTCGCAGGAAAATCTTTGCACTCATTGAACAACGCGATGTGTTGTGGGAACGTATGAACGCTCTTGAGGCGAAAGCTTCGGAACCGGGTCGGTACAATAATCGAGGCGGTCAGCTCTTGAAAGAGGAGAAAGAACGAAAAACAATAGCAACCAAATTGCCGAAAATCGAAGGGGAATTGAAAGAACTGGTATGAGGGTCTAACCCAATTTCATCAATTCGTAAAAGGATCCAATCCCATCTTTTTCTGTTGCAGGTAGCAGAATACGAAGCGCGACACGGCTCGAAATTCCTCGTGTTCGGTGAAGATATCATGGAAAAAATCGCTCATGACTGGGAAATGAAAAAAGCCGAAAAGGAGAAATTGATGAGTGCCCGCAAGAATGCCACTTCTATATCGACTTCATCAAAAACCCCGATGTCTACGTCGAAATTTTTGCGAACACCTCTTTCGCAGAGAAATCACTCAGCACTGAAAGTGCCATCATCCAGCTCAAGAATGTACGTACACGTGTTGGACATTTCGTAAAGATTTCACAAACTTTTGTTCAATTACAGTCTGCCTCAATCGTCCACTGGTAAACGTAAGCTTCCAACTGCTGACTCATTTTTGCCAAATGCCAAGCGTAGTTTGATGCATGAATTGGGCAGTCCGATGCCGTCTTCAAGCAAGACACCGTTCAAAACCCCCAAGCACAAAGCGAGTCGTGTCATTGCCACCACAATACGACGAAAGGTATGTTCATACTGTGTGCATGCACGTGTTTCTTTTAACTATAAATTTAATTTCTTCATTACATTAGTCGGGACGTAAGAGCGCCGGGAAGAGAAAATCACTACACAAATCGCCGCTCAAAAAGAAAGTGGAAGTACCAAAAATTGTAGTGGACACTGCATCATCCGACAATACAGTTTCTTACGACTTATTCGAGGTATTTAGTGAATAAAGAAGAACCAAATCCTATTCGTTATACATTAATCACTTTTTGTCTATTACAGAACTACATTACCAAGGATCCGTCTTGCCGATCGTCGGTAATGTTTGATGAAAGTCAACGACAGAAGGTGGCAACACGTACCCGAAACGGACACGCCCAGTCACCCGGTCCAAGTTGTGCCACACCTCCGCACGTTTCTCGCAAATTAACTACAAAAAATTTACCCATCATTATGTAATGTTTTTGTTTCCGTTTACGGCAAAGTCATATTTCTGATTTTGTGAATATATTTGTCATAATTGTGATTTTGTGAATATTTTTGCAGTTTTTATAATTTAAAATTTTTTTCCTGTTTAGTTAGTATTTAAAATAATTTTAAGTTCATAATTATTTTTAACAATTTGATTGATGCCGAATAGTCGCGATAGATGTTTTAACTTTAAATGAACTTAGTCGTGAAAAGAAAACGATTATTTTGACAAAAATGTTCTCCGATTAACACACAACATTACATTCAATGAATATTATATTCAATTTAATATTTTATTTGGAAATTATATGAACAACTTTTCTCATGACATTATCTTTTAATTTGTACTGCTGACATGGAACATTTCTATTACAAATTCTTCCATCAGCATTTCTGAACGTCGAAGGTTTTAATTTATATTAAATATTACGATTTGACCTAGTCTGCTCTCTGATGAATAGTACAATTACTGCTCCCTAAATCTTCATCAATTCTAATTGATTTCAAACTGCCGCGGAAGTGACAAACACAAATACATATAGCGGAATAAATTATCATACCGAAATTCAACTTCTCGGCAGCTTCCAATCAAAAAATAGATCAACAAATATCATTAATAACAATCAAGCTTTCAGCAACGAGAAGAAACGTAAGCAGGTTCGATAATGTTGCTACTTCAATCAAGACAAATGAAAACTTACACTTTATATAAACCCCGTCCTGATTCAAGTATTAGTATGTATTATATCCGATAATCACACAACAATCTATGAATTCACTGTTTATTTATGATGCACGGTGGTGGATAAACCTATGAAGGATTTTATTAATCAAAAAAGAAATCGCAATTTTGTTAATGAATTATTTTTTTAAGATATTCTCCTAACATAGATATAGGCCTAAATATAGGTAATGCAATTACATATACTAATTTTTCATGTTAATATTTAAATTAGGCTTTGTAAATAATAAACGACCTGAACCCAAAATTCTGTATTGTGTTTTTCTTCTTCTTCTTGTAGCGGTGCAGAAAGGTGTGAAACCTCTGTGCATCTATGTGGGTACGATTTATGGTTCGTCAATGTTTGTGTCCGTGAGGTCTAAGGACAAAAACATAGCTGCTGCGATAGGATTTTCCCACAGCGATATAGTCGTAAGATCAGTGGGCGCAGCGGGGCATTGAAACAAATGACCCACATCATGAGGAGTACCATTGCAGTTTGGACAGATGTTTTGGATGTTTGGGTTTATGCGAGAAAGGTACGAATTAAGGCGTGAACAAAAGCCCGACCGAAGTTGAGCTAGTGTTACTCTAGTGGCTCTCGGGAGCCTAATCTCCTCAGGCGAAATTGGTGGTGGGCGCTCTGAGAGGACTCTATTCGCACCTAAACTCGCGATAGACCGATTCACTTCTTCAGTGTGGATCGCTGCAATGGCGGCTCGGTATGTAACTTCATCGTAAGGGTCCCGTTTGTATCCCTGAACCTCTCTCTCAAGGTCTCGTAAACCACGCCTGACATGTTTGGTCCTACTGGCAACCATTGCATATTGCATTTTGCAATTGCAATTCAGCCTCTCCGGGGCGGACCACACCCGTTTGCTACAACATACGGCCAAGAGTTGCCAAAACGCCTCCCTGGCAAGAGCCTCGAAGGTCTCGATGCAGGAAGGTTGTGTATGTCTGTGTATATTTTTCAATTTTTACACCGGTGTCCATATTGCAGTTCAACTGTAATGGCATCCTAGGGAAAATTTCTGAAATCACAAGCTTCTTGAGAAAGTACAGAATTCTGATTGCAGCCATCCAAGAGACGAAACTCTACGCGAATTCACCATTCAACGCTGAAGGCGAATATATCATCATACTCAAGGACAGAGAAGGCGCCACGAATGATTCTCACCCTGGAGGTGGACTTGCCTTCCTAATACACAGGTCCGTACATTACAGTGTATTAGATGTAGTTTCAGACGGTATGGCGGAATTGCAAGCCATCTCAGTTTCATCAGGGAGAAATTTTTAATATCTACATACCACCACATTCTAGCTGTACAAACTACCATTTCAATATTGGTCCTCTTCTTAATGGAGAGCACAGGATCATTCTTGGTGACTTCAATGCCCATCATGAACTCTGGCATTCCGCGCTTCACAACGATGCCAGGGGTCAAGCTATCGCCGAATCTCTGGACGCATCAGGTTTCTGTACCCTCAATGAAAACTCGCCAACCCGTGATGCAAACAATTGTATTAGCTCAACAGACATTACAATTGTCAGCGCTAGACTAATTAGTGAGACCTCCTGGGAAACACTTACTGGTCTTCCCTCTGATCACCTCCCATTCATAGTCAGAATTGACAAACCAGCTGACCTGACCAAGTCAGAGAAGCGAACTTTTGTCAATCACAAAAAAGCTGATTGGGAAGGTTTCAAAACATCACGTCATCGAAGTTCACGCTTTTCCCTCCCACTAATATTCATAAGGCCGAACGGAACATTAGGAGCGTCATTACCAAACCTGCGGCACGGTTCATCCCTGCAGGGCGCGTTCCAAAGGTTCGTCGAAATTTTCCAACAAGTGCCGCAAGGTTAGCCGATGAACGTGACAACATTAGGCGCGCTAACCCTGGTGACCCCAAAATTCGGCAGCTCAATATTCAAATACAGCGACAAGTTAAAGACTACAAGAAGGTCAAAAGGAACGAGCACCTCAATGACTGTAACCTTGATGAAGGTGCTAGTAAGTTATGGTCTACTGTCCGTGCCCTTTCGAACCCCACAAAAGATAAGGGCAATATAGCCATAACCTTCGGCAAAAAGGAAACAAGCAATCCTCTTCAGTGTGCGAGCCAATTCAATTAGCAATTTATTGAACATCCCAAGTCCGATGGCCTCAAGCGCAAAATCAGAAGACGGATTCGCAGCCGAATTGTTGACTCCATACCAATTTATACTCCGGACCAGTTTAAAACAGTCATTGAGAATGCAAAAAACTCTAAGGCCCTTGGACCAGATGGCATTTCAATGGCCATGCTCAAACATCTTGATCTTCCTGCCATTGAGTATCTCACGGCAGTCTTTAACTTGTCTATGTCAACGCTTGCCATTCCCGACATCTGGAAACAAGGTCGCATAGTCCCATGTCTTAAACCAGGGAAAAGTGCCAAACTAGGAACATACTACAGACCGATTACGATTCTGTCACCTGTAGCAAAGACGCTGGAAGCCCTCATCCACCCCACTCTCGTTTCACATGCGAAGCTAGAGCCCCATCAGCACGGATTTAGACGCATGCACAGTACGACAACCACTCTGGACGCGATCACTACACGTGTAAGAGACGGACTAAACCAACGTACACCATGCCATAGAACCATCATGGTGGCGATTGACCTATCAAATGCGTTTTATAAGGTCAATCACTCCATGCTTCTGGCAATCTTCCTCAATATGCATGTTCCGACACAAGAGATAAGATGGATTGCCAACTATCTAGCTGGTAGGCAATCCTTCACCGAGTTTCGAGGCAGTCGTTCCAAACTCAGAAAGATCAAATTAGGTGTTCCTCAAGGTGGGGTTCTCTCTCCCACCTTGTTTAACATCTACATGGCCGGTCTCCCAAAACCTCCGGAAGGCATTGAAGTTATTTCCTATGCTGATGACTGCACTGCAAACCTCCGGAAGGCATTGAAGTTATTTCCTATGCCGATGACTGCACTGTGTGGTCTTACGGCAACAGCCTCTACGGGGCGGACCACACCCGTTTTGTTATGCAAAACGGCCAAAAGCTGCCAATATGCCTTCCTGGCAAGAGCCCCGGCAGGAGCCCTGAAGGTTCGATGCAGGAAGGTTGTGTTTGTCTGTGTATATGTGTGGGAACGATGTATGTGTTTTTTCGTCATATTGGGAGCATTACATCTCGGCGCGGCTGCTCTCAATTTTACTAATTCGCGCCGGTATTGAAACAAATCCAGGCCCAGAGGTATGGATTTGTAGTGTCTGCAACCAACGTATCGGTTCGAATGCCAGATCAGTGCAGTGTAATTGCTGCAGGGAATGGGTTCACTTTAGGTGTTCAGGGTTACGTAGACAAGGTCAACACTCCTTAGCATATGTTGCGCCAGGTTGTATAAATTCCGGGCAACCCAGGGCTGCTCCCAGCCCACCTTCCCCACCACTGCCCCCTACACCGCCAAACAATATGATAAGGAATGCCAGACCCAGTCTTACGCCTGGCCCTCCCCCTCCAGCAGTTTTCACTGCACTATCTATATTACAGTTTAACTGTAATGGCATTCACCGAAAAATCGCTGAGATCACACACTTCTTGAGTTCCAACAGAATTCTCATCGCCGCCATCCAAGAGACGTTGCTTCACGCAAACTCGTCTCTAAGCGTCCATAGCGAATATGTTATACTGCGGAAAGATCGACCGGCCGCCACGGATGATCCTCACCCTGGAGGTGGACTTGCCTTCCTAATACACAAGTCCGTACATTACTGTGTATTAGATGTAGTTGCTGACGGTACGGCGGAAATTCAAGCCATCTCAGTTCCATCAGGGAGTACCAATATCGAAATTTTTAATATATATGTACCACCTCACTCTAGTTGCCCTTCTGGCTATCGTTTTGATATTGGTCCTCTCCTTTCCGGAGAGCACAGGGTCATCCTTGGCGACTTTAATGCGCACCATGAGCTCTGGCATTCGGACCTCAACAACAATGCCAGGGGTATAGCTATCGCCGAATCACTTGACGCCTCAGAATTCTGTTCACTTAATGAAGACTCGCCGACTAGAGTCGTGGGCACTTGCAGTAGTTCTCCTGACATAACTATTGTCAGTGCCAGTCTAATTGCTGCTTCCCGATGGGAAGTACGTACCAGTGGCGGCTCGTGCCTATGGAAATAGATGAGGCGAAAAAAAAACACATTAAAAGGGGGTTGTTACATTGATAGAGAATCATTTTACAATTACAACTTTATTCAACATAGCCGAAGCCAGAGGGGGCAGGGAGGGGCGCTTCCCGTCTCTCCGAGAAGGTATCGGAATTTAACTTTATTCCATCTGAAAGGGATTTTACTGAAAATGTTATACATCTTTTTTTTCCTAGTTAGGGACCTTATAAGGAACGAGTCTCATATTTCCCTGTCTTTCAAGTTATTTTATTAAGATTCATTTTGGAGCTGAATCATACCAGCATGAAATTTAACCACTGTTAATATTTTGTTAAATTTGGTTGGAGGAAATCAAAAAAAGGTTTATAGATTTTGCTCTGAAGAAAAACAGTGACAGACGACAAAATCTGATCTCTTGGTCTATTTCTTTTAAATCGCAAGTGGAATATTCAATCCGAGGGACAAAAATAGCAGTGAACATAGACGAGCTAAAAAGCTGAAATTGAAGGCCAGTTGAATATCATCAGCAGGGGCCATTTTTCGTTAAATGGTGTAGAACAATCACAACTGCTCTTTCTTAAAATTTGGCTCTAAATAATAAATAGTGACAAAAATCACACAACTATCGAGCCTTTCTAAAATCATATGCATATTTCTATTTAAACCAAAATACATAAAATAGAAAACCGAAACTATGCCCAGTAAGTTCTTATCTCAACTTCAATTTGCAGAGCTACATTTCAATGCGCAAAGCCTACAACAAAGCTAGAACAAATCGTCGCACTGTTTCGATTCAGATACACACGCTGAGGCGATTTCTGTTTCGCCTCACTGGCATCTTTTTTTCCCGTACATTCTCCCATAGAGAATCAGGTAAATGTATTGATACGTGTTGAGTTGTTGTTCGGGATTGTGCGGCGGAAGATTTATCGCCTCACATGTATGAATTGGTGTACAAAAAATATTCTAGGGACTTTATGATTGTGTAAAGGAAGGAACTGTAAGCGAGTTTCAAGATATATTTAGGGGTATTTTATCATATTTGATTAATTATGTTTTGTGATAAATTAAAATGTATAACTCGACGAAAATGAAGGTGAGGCGCCGCCTCAGTTGCCTCATCTGAGGAGCCGCCACTGGTACGTACCACCCTTAAATCAGATCACCTCCCAATCATTATAAAGATTGACAAACCAGCGAACATGACTAAGTCAGAGAAGCGAACGTTTGTCAATCACAAGAAAGCCGATTGGGATGGTTTCAAAGCTTACTCGTCGGCGAAGTTCACCGAGCTAACATCACCTATCACCATTCATGAGGCCGAGAAAAATATTAGGAACGTCATTACCACAGCCGCGGCACGTTTTATTCCGGCAGGACGTATCCCGAAAGTTCGGCCTAACTTTCCCACTAGTGCCGCCAGATTAGCCGATGAACGTGATCAGATCAGAAGCGCTCACCCTGATGATCCCAGAATTCAGGAGCTTAACTCCGAAATTGACCGACAAGTTAAAGACTATAGGAGGGCGAAATGGAATCAGCACCTCGATGAATGTAACCTCAATGAAGGTGTCAGCAAACTATGGTCTACCGTCCGCGCCCTTTCCAATCCTCAGAAAGAAAAGGGCAACAACGCCATTGAATTTGGCAACACTAAAACCTGTGAGCCTCTTCAGTGTGCTAGCCTGTTCAATAAACAATTTATTGAACATCCCAAGTCTGACGGCCTCAAGCGCAAAATTAGAAGACGGATTCGCAGCCGGAATGTTGACACCATACCATCTTTTACAGCGGACCAGGTTAAAAAAGTCATCGAGAATGCTAAAAACTCCAAGGCCCTCGGACCAGATGGCATTTCGATGACCATGTTGAAACATCTCGACCTTCCAGCCATTGAGTATCTCACGGCCGCCTTTAACTTGTCGATGTCCACGCTTGCCATCCCTGAAATCTGGAAAACAGGTCGAATTTTTCCCTGTCTCAAGCCAGGGAAGAGCGCAAATCTCGGGGAATCCTACCGCCCCATTACGATACTTTCTCCTGTCGCAAAGACGCTGGAGGCCCTTATTCACCCCACTCTTGTTGCACATGCGAAGCTAGAACATCACCAGCATGGCTTCAGGAAGATGCATAGTACCACCACTGCCCTCGATGCGATCACTACACGCATTCGTGATGGGCTAAATCAACGCAGTCGTTGTCACAGAACTATTCTGGTGGCAATAGACCTATCAAGTGCATTGGATAAGGTCAATCATTCAATGCTCCTAGCAAACCTGTTGAATATGCATCTTCCTGCACAAGAGATCCGTTGGATTGCCAATTATCTAGCTGGTCGGCACTCCTTCACCGAGTTTCGAGGCAAACGTTCTAAGCTTAGGAAAATCAAATTAGGTGTTCCACAGGGAGGGGTACTCTCCCCCACTCTGTTCAACATCTACATGTCCGGCCTTCCCACACCACCTGAAGGAATCGAGGTGATTTCCTATGCTGACGATTGCACCGTACTCGCCACAGGGAATGATAAGGATGAAATGCGCCTCCGAATTAATCGCTATCTAGGACGATTACACATTACAGGCATTTTTCCAAAGCCGAAACCTCACCATCTCTGCGTCCAAATCTTCTGCGACTTTTCTAACCACTTGGTGGGAGGACATCAGATGGGAGATGGATATACGTATTGGCAACAATTCTGTTCCTACTGTTAAAAACCCCAAAATTCTCGGGCTTCACCTAGAGAACATGATGACGTCTGCGAATCATGCAGCTTCAGTATGTGAAAAAATGCGCAGTAGGAACAACATCCTAAAAGCTCTAGCTGGTAGCACCTGGGGCAAAGATAAAGAAACCATGCTAGCTACATATAAAGCGGTGGGTCGAGCGGCCGCTGATTATGCAGCCCCAGTTTGGACACATAGTCTATGTGACACAAACTGGTCCAAAGTTCAGATCTGCCAAAATGCCGCTCTACGCATCGCGACAGGTTGCCTTCTGATGTCTGCCCAGGATCACTTACATCAGGAGACAAAATTGATGCCAATACGTGATCACAATCTCCTACTCTCTAAACAGTATCTTGTTGGTTGCTACCGAGAGGATCATCCCAATAATCATCTCATGGACCGAATTCCTCCACCACGACATGTCAGGCGTGGTTTACGAGACCTTGAGAGAGAGGTTCAGGGATACAAACGGGACCCTTACGATGAAGTTACATACCGAGCCGCCATTGCAGCGATCCACACTGAAGAAGTGAATCGGTCTATCGCGAGTTTAGGTGCGAATAGAGTCCTCTCAGAGCGCCCACCACCAATTTCGCCTGAGGAGATTAGGCTCCCGAGAGCCACCAGAGTAACACTAGCTCAACTTCGGTCGGGCTTTTGTTCACGCCTTAATTCGTACCTTTCTCGCATAAACCCGGACATCCAAAACATCTGTCCAAACTGCAATGGCACTCCTCATGATGTGGGCCATCTGTTTCAATGCCCCGCTGCGCCCACTGATCTTACCCCTATATCACTGTGGGAAAACCCTATCGCAGCAGCTATGTTTTTGTCCTTAGACCTCACGGACACAAACATTGACGAACCATAAATCGTGCCCACAGAGGTTTCACACCTTTCTGCACCGCTACAAGAATAAGAACCGATTGAAGATGACTGTAGCTTGCTGTTTGTGAAATGAGGGGGAGGGAAGGGCTTAGTTCATCGATGGATTTCGATGCTGGCGCGTGTAAGTAAAATTTGAAGCAACTGGACCGTCGAAGGTTGTTCCATAGGAATAAAAACTGAAACAAGTGATGTGTGTAATTTTCTGTTTCCCCCACTTGTGTCGAGGCGGTTGAAGCGATTCTTTGACGTACTTGAGGTCGTTTCAATCGTTTAACGTTAATGTTTATTTGACGTGACCGTTGTTAATTCAAGCGTCCCGGCGTTTTCTTCCAAAGAAAAATACTCAAATGAAACACTTAAAATGTCTGTAAAGTGAAAAAAAAAACTTATTCTTTTCGATAAAAGTCCAATGTTCGAAATTTAACAATAATTTATTTGACTTGATCACTTGTACTCGATTTTAATTTTTTTTATTTAACAAAGAGACTTTTCAATTTTTTATTCATTACACGGTTTTTATATGACCGTTTCATAAATATATACCGTTAATGCGGATGATTGTACTCATGGATAGTGTTGGAGACGAATAAATCAATTAATCAATCATTTCTGATGAAATTAAGTATGTTACACATTTTGGAAGACACTGTACAACTAATAGATAACAAACGGTCAATATAATGACCTCTTTTTTTTACAACAATAATACATAATAACAAGCATAAGGGTGAGGGGGTAAATTTAGTGTTTTCATGTTAAATTCGTGATAATCCATGATATTAGTAAATATAAAATATAAATTCAATTTTATAGGATGATGGCGATAAGAAGAGTGAAGCGCAATTTTGGTTTTAACAAAGCTATTCAAAAATTGTTGCGAAATCACGAGGTTTTTAATAAATACATATGTAGAAGAAAATACTCAAGGATAGTTATATATAAATCTATGCAAACGGTTGCAGCCTGATGGATGCGCTGTATTGACTTTGCCACATTTTCGACTTTATTTCAATTCACTTTCTTGATAAATATGTAAATCAGAAATGCAAAAATAGCGAGTCAATCTCGGGAGAATTTCATTTTGACTCCTACAATACATATTAATACGTATTAGAGGTTTTTTCATATCTCTGGAAAAAGGACCTTCGCATAGACAATTTGAAAACAATAAAATCTTTCGCAAACCTCTCTTCAGCATTAAACTTAAATCTTTTCCATTTGATCCAGACTACATTACAATTTCCTAAACGAGTTGTTTCATTTCTTTTTACAAATTCCACTTATACACACGAAAAAATGCCTATACACAAGTGGGCGTGCTACTTGTATCTAATACAAAATCACGACTGCGACAACACATTTCACAAATACGCTTTGTGTCCGGATTTAAGAACGTACAAAACCTACAGTTCCATTCACTTGATGTTGTTGTTGCTGGTGCAGACGATTGGTGTTGATTGCTTTCAGACCTACCCGTCCCCGTGATGGTGGACGCCATAGACGAGCTCGAGCTTCGATGATGATTTGACGCGGCCGCCGAACGACGTGTTGCTGTTGTCGAGCTGGAAGCATTCGCTCCTATTGCTGGAGATGAGGCTGTCGTCGTCGCGGGCCTACCGCCGAGATCGTTACTATGCGTGACCTGTGACGATGACGATTTTGCCGTGTTCTTCACTTTCTGCGTTGTCGTCATCGGCACCGGCGCCGAAACAACCGGCGTGCTTTTTTGTACTTGTAACGATTTTGTCACCGCTACTTTTGGCCCGATCGACGACGGATCGCTGTCATGTTTCAGAATTGATTTATCTAATACTTTGGGTTTTTGGTTGCTAACAGTCTCGCGGACAGCGTCCGTCTTTTCCATTGTTTTCAACTTCACCGGCTGACTCGGTGCACTCGTGTCCGTGTTGCCCGTTGTACGCTTTTGCGTGTCCATATTTCGACTACGTCGCTTCTCCGTGGCACTACCAATATTCATAGAATCTAAGTCAAGGCCACGCATAAGCAAATCACCGCGATCGCCCAAATCTTTCGAATAGCCGTGCTTTTCCAGATTCTGGAAGACATAGTCCCAGGTTTCGAATGATCCGACACCGTCGTGATCTTTGTTGCGCGATCGTGGCACTTCGGCGGAATTACCGTTCAAAATCCGTCCCCCACTATCAGCACTACTATCCTGATAGCTGCTGTCATAGTCTCGCGAACGCGTTACGTCATTATTGTCTATTGCTTTTTCGTACTGTTCCAATATTTCGGCATTTCTCGAGTATCTATCCGAGGACTTTTTCAGAGTCGGTTTTCGATCGGTTTGGCTCACGGCGTACGTACTAGTCGCGGCATAATCATCGCCGTCGTCTATATTTCGACTATATCCGTCCTTTGAATGAGATCGACCACCGTCCACGATATTTTGATGAATTTGCCGCGACTTATACGGCTGTCGCCCATTGTTCACACTGCCGTAATTGTCAAAGTAATTCGGTCGATTTAATTGCAGGTCGTTCTGCGGTCGATCGTCCAGATCGATTAGCTGATCGCTGGGTCGCCCGTTTGTGCCCAACGTATAATGCCGCGAGTCCTTGACACTGGCCGTTCCGTGATGATTGCACATTTCTTGGTTCTTTTTCAAGTACCCATTACATTCAGCGTATATCTGATCGGCTTGAAGTTTCCCATAGAAATTAGGCGGCTGTTGCTCGGGTGGCATTGAAACCTTATGATTGCACGGCATTATCACCGCCGGCGGTGCAGGTGCCACGGGAGCCGCAAACTGATTCATATTGTTCACGGATGGATTGCACTGGCTGGGAAAATGATTGTTCAATTGATTTGAAATATTGTACGGTAGCGGATAACGATTGTACGGATGGTTGTAACCGTTGAAATTGCAACTTTGATAGCCATCGACACAGTCATAGACGCCCTCGTATTTTGCACGCGCGGCCGCATCATACGGTTGATCGAACGAGTGTCTATGTGGCAGCATGCCGTTGACTGGATTCACGTGTTCGCCGTAATGTTCAAGACTCTTCGAATGCGACATCTGAGGACCGTATCCGGCCGTCTTGTAGTAAGGCTGAGCGATTGGTGTTGGAGCTGGCATGTAAATGTTTGGCGGAGGTTGTGGCTGTGGGTGAATACTACACATGCCCGGATACTGGCCGGGCATTTGAGGTGGCGGCTGATTTTGTTGCTGCTGTATTGCATGATGATTGCATGTGTTCGTTACAGGCACCAGCTGCTGTGTAGCATGACATCCATGCGCACATAGGCCACATGGAGGTATAACGGCTGGTTGACTTGGAGCTTGTTGAATTTCTAGAAAAAAAAATATTCATCATCAAAAAGCACGACAATATGAATGAATCTCAACACGCACCTGCATTCATTTTATCCTTCTTATAGCGTCTCTCGTGTATTGCATATGTCATTGCACGTATGGCCTGCGATGCACCGCCTGTACACAAAAATTATATGAAATATCGCTCGTCATTGTCACACATTAGATGCAACCTACCAACATGCGTCTCACGGAAGGCAAAAATATCCTGCCACGAGCACGACAATTCACTGGCAGTCAGTCCCAAGAAGATTTGTTTCATAATCTATAAACGAATGCACAACATTTAAAAATGTTTGGATGAAATGCTTAATTTGCATCTCTCTTACTTGACACTCGACATATGCCGCCATGGCGTCACGTGACACATTCGTCACTTGATCGGGACATATTGGTCCGTCAAGCATCAATGTTTGATCGGGTAATTGCTTGTAGCCCATTGCTTCGAACAATTTGTCCGCATCCACTAGATTCGCACAAATGTCGTAGGCGTAAAATCCCGAATACATCTGTGAAATAGAAATGTTATAAATTTTAAAAATAACTATTTCTGCGAGGAATATTGCAGGTCATGCAAGTATGTGGGGGACTAGGAACAAATGACACTGACCATGCAGCTTGGCAATACAGTGCACCACACGCGACTGTAGAACGTGATTTCATTTCTGCCGTCTGTTATGCCGGTCTGTGTAGTGCATTTCAATTTGAACTATTTGCAGCATCGCCTCGTCTCGTCGATAATTGTTTCCCATAAAACGCGACGCAACTCGAAACAACCCACAACCAAAGCTTATCTTTGAAAGCGTAATGTTAAAATTTTGTAAGGGAAAGCCATTTGAAAAACGGCACAAGTCGAATTTACACGACGTGAATAAAAAAAAATAATTTTAAGAACCAATACGAAAACAGAGCAAATCAAGGCTCTACGTTACTAACATTTAGGCTAACCGCATGTGATGTACATTTGACAACAAAGCTTCAATAAGGCAGCTCCAAATTCACGTAAATGCATACACTTGTATGCCGTTTTCAAATAAAAAGAACCGCCGACCGAGCTGTTTTCTGTTCGGTCGGTGTGCGACTCGCTCAATTTTACGGTGGTCCTTATGTTCTTCAGTGTACGACTGTGCCGTGCAAAGTAGAACATATGTAATTTGCTTCGATGCCAAGACTCAGAATGACTGTATCATTTCTCTCTCTCTTCTATTTTTTTCCAACTCACCTTAATATGTCTGTACTCTTTACGCCAGGGTTTTGTAAATAAATTATTTGCATATTGACTAATCGATTCAAATCCCATCATTGCTTTATAGGCGGAAAAATCGTCCATCTCTTTTATTGATTTCTTGAGCACGTGAGCCGTTTCGGGTAAAAAGAATTTTCGATCGTGCGGAACAATGCTTAGAAATTCTTTGAAGCAAGCTGTAAATAGTAATAATGAATATAGATATAGAAACTAAAATGGTATCATTGAGTGAGCAACTGTAACGCACCTTCTAGTTTTTTTCTCTCTTCGAGCTTTTGCATTCCCTCCTCTGTGTCCAAGTAGTTCCAATGCCGTTGCAGGATTTCTTCCCATAAATCGGGAAGCAGTTCGCGAGGCATAAAGTCCGACATGATTGAATCTTTAAAGAAAAAACATTCAAAAAATATATTCTATCATTATAATATAATACACTTGTATTGTAATAAGTTTTCGATATTTCCTTGAAGTCGGTTCGGATTGGACTCTGTTAAGGTCTGAGAGCAGGACGAAGTTTAGGAACAGCTTATCCGCGCTACATGAGGGTATGTGTGTGTGTCTACTTTGCAAATTAAACTTCTTCGTGTTTTATTTATTTCACCATGAATCAATTTTGATAACGTGTCCGTAAATTCGAGTTTAATTATTTTTTTCTCACCAAGCTCGCCTGCATAATTACGACATGAGAATTTATCTATAACCCGACTTTTGGGCCAAGGATTGCATCACATTCCTCAATAATCATGAAGCACATTATGTAATAAAGATTGTCGAGCACTCAGGAACATTGAATCGGAAAGCTCAAAGCTAAAAGTTTACACCTGTTGGTTCCCCTCTCTGTATATATCTCAGGGGTCTACATTGTAGAGTGCAACTCAATGAGCTGAGTCACAGAGCGTGTTCATGTATGTGGGGAAAGTTGGAAATAAATAAATAGAACAATAGAACATGAAAAGTCCGTGTACTGAAGAAGTGTTGTTAAATTAGCCGAACAAAAACGCAGCTGCTTCCATAGGGTTTTCCCCGCAGTGAAATTGGGGTGATAAAAACGGGCGCTGCTGAGTATTGAAACATGACCCATATCGGGACCCACATGCGACGAGCATTCGATGACTGTTACCATGGATGTCTGTGTTCCTTGTATAAAAAATGCTCCTACGGTATCCGGCTCTAAGATGAAATCGTTTCGGAGCTACCCATGGCTGCAACGGCCAAGAGCTGCCCTCGATTCATGAGAAAAAAAATCGCTTAAATCGCTACAAAAACACACACAGTAGGGCGCACTAGCGCAAATTGTGCAGATATTTTGGATACTCGGATTGTTTATGCGAGAAAAATAGGGATTTAGGCGGCAACAAAATCACAAGGAAGATGAGCTTATGTCACTTACACTCAAGCTGCAATCAAGGCACTTTCATCGTGGAAATTCTCATCTAAATCGATCTGCAAGTGACTTGCCCTTCTCCATAACTTTGTGCCTATCTATGGGGAAAAAGCAGATGAGCTAGCTAGAGTCGGCTCTTCCTCTCTACTCATCAGCACTGCGCCATTTTGTGGGCTAAGCTGGAGAGTTACTAAGGGCATGATTTGAAACTGGCCCTCGAGTCTCAGGCTTAGCTGCTGAAGAGACTGCGACTCAGATATTTCAGCATTCAGATTCTGCTGTGCATCTTCATGAAACCCTGCTGGCAAGATCCTAGCTGTGCATGTCCGACACGAATGGTATGGATGAGAGCCTCAAGCGTCTTTGCGACTGGGGACAGTATCGTAATTGGTGAATAGGATTCGGAGATTCGCATTTCTTCCAGGTTTAAGACAGGGTACAATTCGTCCTATCTTCCAGATTTCCGGAAATGCAAGCGTAGATATAGGCAAGTTAAAGGCTGCCGTGTTAAAAATATTACAGGTCGGAAAGATCGAGATGTTTCATCATATGATCATCGAAATGACATATGTTTCAATGGCCTTAGAATTTTTTCCTTCTCAATGGCAGCTTAAACTTGGTCCGTAGTGTAAATGGGTATAATGTCAGCAGTTTGGCGGCAGATGCTTTTTCTAATTCTGCGCCTAAGCCTATCAGGCTTTGAGTGCTCAATAAATTTTCTATTGAACAGGCTGGGAAATTGTTATGGCTTATTGATCTGCTGACTACCGAGTTTAATGGCCATATTACCTTTATCCTTTATGGGATTGGATAAGGCACGGGCAATGGACCATAATTTGCTGACACCTTCATTGAGGTTGCAGTCATTGAGGTGCTCATTCCATTTCGACCTTTTGTAATCTGTAACTTGTCTTCGAATCTGGTTGTCCAGCTGCGGAATTCTTGTATCACCTTATTCGGTCCCCGGTTATCTGCTAGCGGCACTAGTTGGAAAATGTGGTCAAACTTTTGAGATACGTTCTGCAGGAATAAAACTTTCGATCTTGTGAACATTTGTACGAGTAAATAGTTCGATAAACTTCGCCGAAGTGTACGCAGTGAAACCATCCCAAACTGATTTTTTTATGATTGACAAACATTCGCCGTTTTGACTTGGTCAATTCAGCTGGTTTGTCAATTCTTGATGGTCTGAGTTAAGAATTACTCCAGTTACGAGCTCTTCCTATAATGTGAAGATTCGGTCAACAGTCAACATAGCCTGGAGGCTTGTTGGTGTTGTGGCGTCTCAAGATATATTTTCCCTCTCTTGAATTGAAGGGGGTTTTGGCAGCTCTTGCCGTTGTGCCAAAGGGTAGCTCCGGGATAGCCTGGAGTACCCCCGGCGCGAATTAGAAGTATTGGAAGCAGCCGCGCCGAGATGTAATGCTCCCAATCTGACGAAAAAAACACATATAACAGCTCCGCATATATCCACAGGCAAACACAACCTTCCTGCATCGAACTTTCAAGACTTTTGGGTTGGGCTCTTGCCAAATGGGGACAGCTCTTGACCGTTGCTTTCCGGCGGGTAGGTAACGCCGCGCCGTGTAGAGGCAGGCTGTCGTGGATGACCCGACATGGTATGTGTTGTTGTTGTTGTAGCGGCGCAAGAGAGGGGGGGAACTTGTATCATCATTCATAAATCGTAGGCATCCTCTCCTCAAGGTCAAGACATAAGAAGATCGCAACTTCGATGGGGTTCTCCCATAGTGCGATAGGTGTTAGATGCGTAGGTGCGGCAGTGCAGTCAAATATATGATCCACGTTGTGTGGGCTGGCTCCACATGCTGGACAAATATTTCCAATGCTGTTGTCAATGCGTGACCAAAACGAATTTAGTCTGGAGTAAAATCTAGAACGAAGCTGAGCCAAGGTGGTACGTGTGGCTCTCGGTAGTTGTTGTTCGTCGGCTGAGATGTCGGGTGGTCGAGCGCGAAGGACGCGGTTTACGGATAGCCTATTTGTGGCTTTGGTTACCTCGCTGGTGTGCAGTTGATTAAGGGCCGCCTTGTATATGTTGGAGTTGTCGAGAGGAACTCGTTTAAACCTTTGGACTTCCCTTTCCATGTCCCTTAACGAACGTCTTACATGACGTGGTGGTGGGGTTTTGTCCATGAGGTCATGATTTGGGTGTAGGCTTCGATAACAACCAACAAGATATTGCTTAGCCAGGAGATCATTGTGTGCCTTGAGGTCTAGCAGCTTAGTTTCTTGGTGCAGGTGGTCTTGAGATGACATGCGAACGCATCCAGTAATGGTACGCATGGCTGCATTTTGGCATGTTTGAATCCGTTTCCAGTTGGTTTTTCATATGTTATTTGTCCATATCGGTGCTGCATAATTTACCACAGAACGGCTGACTGCTTTGTAGGTGGTGAGTAAAGTCTCCTTATCTGTGCCCCATTTGCTGCCAGCAAGGGACTTCAAGATCTTGTTTCTGCCCTTCATTTTGTCACTAATGTTGTCGGCATGGGTGTTGACTAGGCCGTGATTATCAATTGTGACGCCAAGAATTTTGGGGTGACGGATAGTGGGAACTTCAGTGTCATTTACTCTGATGTTAAGCCGTTGGTTGAATTCTTTGTTGTATGTGGTAAAGAGGCTGGCCGAGGATTTGGGCGCTGATAGTATTAGGTTCTTGTTGTTGAAGAAAAGGTTGAGCTCTTCCAAGTAACCGTTAATGAGATCGCACATGTCGGGAATGTCGTTGCCAGATGTCATTATGGTGCAGTCGTCAGCATAGGATACAATGTCGATTCCTTCAGGTGGGGTGGGAAGCCCTGACATGTATAGGTTGAACAAGGTGGGGGAAAATACCCCGCCTTGTGGTACGCCTTGTTTTATCCTTCTTAGTTTAGATTTCCCATTTCTAAACTCGGTGCTGGATTGACGTCCGTCAAGGTAGTTTGCGATCCATTTGACTATATGCGGCGGTGTGGATGAATTGCGGAGGTCTGTCAGTAGGAGCGAGTGGTTCACCGTATCAAACGCTTTCGACAGATCTAAAGCCACAAGAATGGTACGCTTAAACGGCGGGGGCTGGTTGATCCCATTGAAGACCTTAGACATGATTCGGTCTAGTGCAGTGGTGGTGCTGTGCATTTTCCGGAAGCCGTGTTGGTGATTAGCGAGTTGTATGTGCGTCGCAAGAGTCTTGTGAATCAGCGATTCCAATATTTTCGTCACAGGGGATAAAAGCGTGATTGGTCGGTAGGATTCTCCTAAGGAGTGTTGTTTACCAGGTTTGGGTAACGGTATGATACGGCCTCTCTTCCAAATTTCTGGTATGATGAATGTTCGTAACGAAAGGTTCATCGTGGCAGTGATATACTCTATGGCCGGTGTGTCGAGGTGTTTGAGCATGATCATTGCTATACCGTCTGGACCAAGTGCTTTTGAGTTTTTGGCATTCTTTATAGCCATTGCAACTTCCGTAGAGGTGATTTGGAGATGTTCATCAACTTTAGTGTTTCGGATGTCTCGTGTGATTTTGCGCTTGAGTTTATCCTTAGTTGGGTGTTCGACGAATTTATTATCGTCGCTCACGGTCGAGTTACCCAACTTGATAGAAACCCTCCCTTGGGTTTTAATGGGGTTGGATAGGTTTCTAACCGTGCTCCAGAGTTTGCTCACACCAGTGTTGGAATTTAGTTTTCTAAGATGTGATTGCCATATGCCTCTCCTGTGGTCGTTGACCTGTTTGACTATGATGTCATTAAGGTCGTTTATCCGTGGGTCACTTGGGTCTGCACTTCTGAGTTGATCCATAGTTTTTGCCAATTTAGCCGCAGATGTTGGGTTTTAGGCTGGGAATGCGGCCTGCTGGAATGTATCTCTTAGCTGCAGTGAGAATAATTCGTCTAATTTGTTTTTCAGCCATACGTACATCACTTTGGGCGGTGAGACTAGCAAAAGCCTCGTTGGTGAACCTTTTAAAGCTGTCCCAGACAGCTTTGTTGAAGTTGGTGTACGTCTTCCTATCGGGATGGATGAATTTCGACGGCATATCCAGAGTCAGTATAACGACGCTGTATGGCAAATTATTGTGGATGAGGAAAGCCAAACCTCCTCCTGCGTTCCTATCACGGTCTTGTCTGATGACATTGTAGTTCCCATATGACCTGAGTGAGTGACTTGAGTTGAGTTTGGTTTCCTGTACTGCCGCTATTTTGATGTGGTGTCTGTCCATGAGTGCTGTTAGTTCAGCGATTTTGTGCTGAAGTCCATTACAATTTAGTTGGACTATCCTCGTGCTGCGGTGTAATTTGCTTTGACGATACGTGGAGCTGGGGTCAAATTGGGTGGAGCGGGCCTCACAGCATTTGCAGGGGTGGAAGGTGATGATGGTTGGGAACCTTGGTTAGGCAGCTGCTGACTGGATGAGCTTTGCCTTCTATTTCCAAACCGGATCGCTCTGTAAGATGTTGACCATTGATTGGTGTTGGTGAGTCCCGAGCAGTTCTTGAGGTGGACCCATTGTCCGCAGCATGTGCACTCAACTGACGATTGGACATTGGACCAAATTCTGTTGGCGCAAACCGAGCACATCCATGGACCAGGATTCGTCTCGATGCCGGCACGTATTAGAAGAATGCGGAGCAGCTGGGCCGGCGAGAACTGCTCCACAAAAGAAAAAACGGTGAATGAATGATGATACAAAGTATCCGACTCCTTCTTGCGTCTTTGCGACTCTTGGCCATGCCTGGGGCATGGGTCGTTCCGGGACGTAGACCCGGTCGCAGTAGGAACGTATGGTATGTGTCGCTAGGGCCGAAAAAAGAAGAAGAAATTCTTCTTTCGAGAACAGATAGCGTAATTTCCTGTCGTATATTAGTAATCTTAGTCATTTGGTTGCGCTTAGGAACTGTTGGGTATCATCTCGCGCTGGAAACTGACACCACTGCCAACCTCTTTCCGAAAAACCCTCTCGTAATATTTTTCTGTATGCGCCTCGGACCACTTTAAACCAATAAAGATTCGGTGACTACTTTCCTGATCACCAGTGCATCACCAGTGCATTTGCGGACACGGAAGCCTGTCGAACGTCTGACCGATAAGCCGTTTCTCCATGCTGTAAACAATAATCGCTCCAATAACTTTACCAAATAATGGAAGAAGACCAATGCCACCACATGACTGACGATCAGTCCTACTCTTATCAGGGTTATCCAACAGAAAGACCATGAGGTCAGACTATACAAATTGTCGACGAATACTTCCTACTTTTCAACCTCTAGAAATGCGATGCCGCTCTTCGTAGTCTCGAGAATTTCTTCCAGCTTAGGAGCCTGGTCCAAAAATGCATTGATAGAGCAGCAAGAAAGAAACTGTCAAGGAGTGCACTCACTCTTTCCGTCCAAGACCGCGTACTATGTACTAAAGTACTTCTTTCCCCGCAAACCGCGGCTGGTACTCGTTGTCATCCAACATTCTACGAAAGGTTACGGTGAGGGCATTCGGTATCGCAGTGGGAAAAGATGACACTGTACCACTGAATTGCCGGAGCGGGAGTTCGAATCTCACTGTCAGCATGGATGTTTATGTTGTCTTTATAAAAATGCTCCACCAGCCACCGGTTCTTCGATGTAAATCGTCCTGGAGCTACCAGTTGTTACAACGGCCAAGAACTGCAAAAACATCCTTCGATTCAAGAAGAAAGAAAATCTCTTGAGTTGCTACAATAACAACAAAGTGAGGCTATCCTAAATCTCCTTTCGTTGCTTGGCGATTGGAATTATCCAGCTCTGACTTTATTACATTAACAAACATTTTCAATTGACTTGGTAACCTAAATGTCTGTGAAATAAACAGCAAATAACCCAGTAATGCACAAAGTTCAAATCTAATCAATTTCACACATTCCACTCACATCCAAATCCAATCAAATTATTAAAAAAACAGCAGCGCGATACGCGTGACACTGCCAGAGAGAAGCACCTCGTAATATTTAGCGGCTGATACCCCAACCGTCGTTATGGCTCATTGTTTTCTTTTTTTTTTATTGCAATTGAAATCGTTCATGATTCGATTTATTGGTCACAGTGGTGAATCATCTTCGCCGTCGTCGTGCCATCGGTGGAGACATTTGGTAAACAAAGTCACCGACTCTGTCTGTTTAACCACTCCGGGGGAGGCGGGTGCGAGCAGACACGAAATTATGTAAATCATCGAACTGTTCGCAAATGTGATAAAGAACTTGGAAGAAAAATGCACGAGAGTTACAATCGCGCGAGTGCAATCTGCAGGCAAACAAAGCCCAAGGCGAACGACATTCGGCATTGAAGTGTTTCGGGGAATCTCCCCCTTAATCAATCAACACAAAATGCTGGTGGCGGGCGACATGCATTTACCTATCATCAGATTAAAAGAACCCGAAGAAACATTTTCTTCTGTTCTGCATTACAACTGAAAATCAATACCTTACAAAAAAAATCATACGCAACACGCTCCAACTTCCGTCAACATCATCAACACCCACACCCGGCTCCCAACAGGCCCCGCACCTGTGACTGCGTATCAAGTCCTTGCGAACTACTATCCTCAAAATTAATGCCTTGCCCTCGGAGCACTAGAACTCGATGTTGTCTCTAATTATAAAACAAATCAGCGGCCGGAATGCACAAATTATGATGTCCACACTGTGTGCCCCGGGGACACGTAAAAATTCGGAACGTCCAACGTAAAAATCATCACTCAGTCCAACTCTATGCCATACCTCTCCCAATGCGGAACTCGGTTTCGTAGTTCGTTTCGGGATCGTTGCCAAAAATAGCAACACACACTTTTGGTGTTTCGACGCTCGCCTGTGTCGTCCTACTTTAGCAACTTCGCGCCGGCCACCAATTCTCGTCCATTCGACAGAAATATATCGAAACGACGACGAATTGGATTTCTCTTGATAAATGCACTCCACTGCTGCTGGTGCTGCTGCAATTGCTGTCGGTTGGTGTGTTTTCTCTTTTCCGTCTTCCCCCCCGGGGAACGATGAATGGGTTTATTGAAAGTTGCGCGATATTTTTGTTCCGCTTTTTAGATTTGGTTTTTAAACGTATCACAGTTGGTGTTTATACTTTTACATATTATCACGCAATGCGTGTTGTTGTTATCGTGCACTTGTAACTATGGGGAATTGGTTTCGCGACCGATATTCACGCAAAAATTGTTAATTTATTCGCGTACGAACTGCATTCCAAGAGATACGTCATGTCGCCATGTTTACTTTTTGACGTTTGTGTGCTGTGAAATGTCAAAAAATTACACAACGTCCAACTGTTATACATATGTGCGGTTGTGGAAAAGTTTTATACGGAAGCACGAAAATAGAGAGGGAGGTGTTCGGAAATTTCGGTTTGATGTAAATACTTTATAGCCGCATTCAGATGGGTAGATAGGAGCGCATAACCGGCTAATTTATAAAGGACATAATGATCTTCAATTTATGAGAATTAGCTATGTAAAATTAAGTGATTTCCTCCATTTATTGAGAGTATATTTGCTAAGTGAACACTAACGGTGTCGTTGAAGCTAGCTTATGTGTTAAAAATTCGTATAGGGTAGGAGGTCCCGCATAAATGGGAAATTGGAATACGTGCACCTTGAAGGGCTCCCAATAAACGCATTTATTTCAGTTACTTAGCAATCATATACAACAACTGAAAACGAACTCATGCGCGATCACGCTTTTATCTCCTGTGGCAAAAATACTTGAAGCGTTGATACACAAAACTCTTGCGACGCACATACAACTCGCCAATCATCAACACGGCTTTAGGAAAATACACAGCACCACCACTGCATTAGACCGAATCATGTCTAAGGTCTTGAATGGAATGAACCAACCAAAGCCGTCCTAGTGGCTTTGGATCTGTCGAAAGCGTTTGATATGGTGAATCACTCGCTCCTTCCGACAGACCTCCAAAACTCATCCACACCGTCGTATGTAGTTAAATGGATCGCAAACTACCTTGCCGGACGTCAATCCAGCACTGAGTTTAGAAATGGGAAATCTATCTAAAAAGGGTCAAACAGGGAGTACCACAAGGCGGAGTTCTTTCCCCCACTTTGTTCAACATATAGAGGTCAGGGCTTGCCACCCCACCTGAAGGAATCGACATAATATCCTACGCTGATGATTGTACCATCCTGACATCCGGCAACGATATTTCAGACATGTGCGACCGTATCAACGGCTACTTAGAAGAGCTCAACACCTTCTTCATTAGCAAGAACCTGAAGTTATCAGCACCCAAATCCTTGGCCACCCTCTTTACCACGTAAAACCAGCAATACAACCTACGGCTAGACATTAGTGTAAACAACACCGAAGTCCCCACTGTCCGTCACCCCAAAATCCTCGGCGTCACAATTGACAATCACGGCATTTTCAAAAGCCATGCCGACAATATATGTGACGCTCGTTTGACGTTTATCAAAACAAACACACGCAAAATTTTCGCACAATATTAAATTTCATAATTTGCATTAAATTCATAAGATTTAATATTAAATTCATTATTTTATGATTCCTTTACTCGTTCGCTTCATCGGTAAAAGTGGTTTCGCGAATCGGTTTAGTGAATAATCATAAATTTGTTTGAAAAGTTTTTGGTGGTTTGCATTTTCTACCTGCCGCTCGGGCGGTCTTTGTTCTTTGTTTTCATTTGGTCCAGTAGTCATTTCAACTCGGCTTAACTGAGTTATCTGGGCATAGATTTTCATACAAGCATATAGCGCAGTGGTAGCGTGTACGACTCACGCCCGTGAGGTCCTGTGTTCGAATCCCAGTTTTTACAATTTTTTTTTCTTTTTGCATTTTTTCTCTTTTTATTAATTTATTATTTTAGTTCTTCAATTAAAATGAATTGTGTTTGCGAACAATTTTACAAAGTTCAAATTGACGGTCTATCTCAGCTCGTTTCGTCGTTGCAGAGCCAACTTAGCAAGCTGAGATCCCTTATGAAAACTGTAAATTGTTGTGAAAACAATTCCAAAATATTGCGAGATAGAAACGTAACTTTAAAAAATAAGAAGAGTAATATAGGGAAAGACACTAAGAAAAAAACTAAAAATATTATTTCAATATCTTCTGAGCAATCTTTCGTTAGCCATGAAGCGGGGACTTCCACTGTTATTTCAGATTCATCTTCTACAATTCCTTCCAACGTTGACAAAAATCAATCTCCGATTGATAAATTTGTCACAGTTCGTAAGAAAGGGAAACATATTAAAAAACCTTCATCTGTTGGTGATGTTATTCCCAAAAAGAGTGATAATAATAATAGGCGACACAAAAGAATCTTCGGTATCGATCAAGCTAATGATTCTCTTCGAAGTGTCCCCAGTTTCAAGGTATTCCATGTTTCTAAGCTACATGCTTCGGTAAAAGCAGAAGATTTAAAGGAATATGTAATGAAAAAACTTAATTTAACAGATGACAGTTTTCTTTCGGTTTATCCTCTGATAAAAAAAGATTGTGATATATCCAAATTAGTTTCAATCAGTTTTGGTTTGAAACTTCCTCATGAATATTCGAAGCAAGTGTTTTGTGCCAACTTCTGGCCCAAGGGCGTCAACATATCACCCTTCAAATTTTCAAAAAACGACAAACGCCAAAACAGTGTCCAGCAGAACACATAATTTCCAATTCATTTTTCTCGGTCTATTATCAAAATGTTGGCGGTCTTCGTTCAAGAACAAATGACTTTTACCTTGCAGCTTCACAAGAAGATTATGCTGCCATTTGCTTAACCGAGACTTGGCTTCACACAGACATTTCAAATGAAGAACTTTTCATAAGAGACTATGATGTCTATCGTCGCGACCGTTATGAGGCTTCGACTAAGAGAGGAGGTGGTGTTTTGGTAGCTATCAAAACAACATTCCCATCTCATGAAGTTGAGCTTTTTCATAAGGACGTAGAACAGATATGTGTTTCTATCAATGTTTCTCGCAGCGAAAAAGTATATATTTTTAATAGCTATTTACCACCTTTGAGTTCAGTTGATGTTTATAACAAACATGTAGATAATATCTCCAAGCTATTTGCATCTTTTGAGGAAAAAGACAAATTGATCGTTGTTGGGGATTTCAATCTTGGTAATATAAGTTGGTACTGGAACGACGACGAGAAAAAAATTCTGCCGCGTGATTTACATCTTGAGTGTGAATCTGTTCTAACAGATTGTTTGTTTGCAATGGATTTGATGCAAATGAATCTTGTTAAAAATTCGATTGGTAGAATTTTAGATCTAATTTTTGTTAGTACTTGCTTGAATGCTTCTGTAATTAAAGTAGATAAACCAATTTTGCCCAATTCAATCCATCACAGTGCTCTTCTTCTTGAGTTTGTTTTTTATGATTACATTGAAGAAGAGCCCGAAGTTATTCCTACTAGAAATTTTCAAAAAGCCCAATTTGAAAAACTAAATTCAACATTTTTTAATATGGATTGGGCTCCAGTTATATCGAATAGTAATCTTATTGAAAGTTATACAATTTTTAATTCAATTTTAAATAAATCTATTCGCAAGTACGTTCCTTTAAAAAAGAATAAAATAAAAGCAAAAAATCCTTGGGCTACCAAAGAATTGTTCAAACTTAAGAGAGCAAAAAATAAGGCCCATAAATTATACAAGAAGTCATCCTCTCTTGCCAATAAAGAAAATTTCTTTAGATTGAGAAGAGAGTATGAATTAATGAATAAAAATCTTTACAAACAGTATATTGCGAGAGCTGAAAATAATATAAAGAATGACAGTAAGACATTTTGGAATTTTATAAACAGCAAGCGTAAGAATACGGGAATCCCAAAAAATTTAGAATTCAATGGCAATTTTTACAAAGATGTTCAATCGGTTTGTGACGGATTTGCTAGATTTTTCAGTTCAGTTTACAAAGTGCCAGACTCCGTTTCATCAGAAATGAATGCTAACATCAATGGAAGTCAGAGTGCATTGGTCCCTCGGATAGCTCAGGAGGACCTTACGAGTGCTCTTGAGATTTCTGAGGATGACCTATTGAATGCTATGCGTGATCTTGATGTTAGTATTCAGGCCGGACCTGATGGCATTCCTAATATATTTTTGAAGAATTGCATGCAATCGTTATGTCGTCCTTTAGCCTTTATTTTTAATTTGTCCTTGACTTCAGGTGTTTTTCTTGATGAATGGAAAGTTTCATACATAACGCCTGTTCACAAAAAGGGTCCGAAGCATCTTATTGATAACTATAGACCCATAGCTAAAATATCTGCAATACCGAAGTTGTTTGAAATGCTTATTAAAAATAAAATAGATGTTTTAATTAGCCGTTTGATATCGCCATGTCAACATGGATTCCTAAAAGGAAAATCAACTTCAACAAATTTGGTATCATTTACTAAATTTGTTGCTGATGGTATTGAGCAGGGAATGCAGGTTGATGTGGTATATACCGATTTTTCGAAGGCTTTTGATAGAGTAGATCATAATATTTTACTTAAAAAACTAGAACATTTAGGAATACAGTCAATTTTTCTAAGCTGGGTGAGATCCTATTTAACGGATAGGACTCAGTTGGTGAAGTTAAATGGCTGTACATCTCGCTCTGTTATAAAGTGTTCATCAGGGGTTCCGCAAGGAAGCCATTTAGGACCACTTTTCTTTTTAGTTTTCATAAACGATATCATCCAAAATTTTAAATTCGTGCGTGTATGGCAGTATGCCGATGATATGAAAATCGCTATGAAAATACGCAACATTGATGATTGCCTTAAGTTGCAATCCGATTTAGAAAAGCTGCAATTTTGGTGCCGCGATAATAATTTAAATTTAAATGTTAGTAAATGTAAAGTACTTAGCATATATAAATTGAAAACTCCGGTCTTCTTTGAGTACTCCTTAACAGGTAGTGTTCTTGAAAGGGTTGTCGAAATATCAGATCTTGGTGTAATTTTCGACCATGAGCTTTCATTTCGACAACACATTGATTACATTATTTCAAAAGCGAATAGTATGTTAGGATTTGTTAAACGTAATGCGCGCGAATTTAATGATGCTTTTACTTTAAAAATATTGTATGCAGCTTTCGTTCGTTCGCACCTGGAGTATTGTTCTATTGTGTGGAATCCGTTCTATAAGGTGCATATCGAGCGCATAGAAAGAATTCAACACAATTTTACACGGTTTGCCATTTATCAAATTGGCTGGCGTTTCAAGCCAGATTATAAAACTCGCTGTTCCTTATTGGGTTTACAAGCCTTAGATTATAGAAGAACATTTTTAAACGCTATGTTTATAAGAGACCTGTTTTGCTCTCATATTGTTTGTGAAGAAATATTAAATAACTTTCAAGTGAGAAATATTCCTCACAATTTACGGCGGAACAACCTTCTTGTTCAGCCTTATCATAGAGTAAACTATGGGCTTAATGAACCAATTACAAGGTCAATTATTCTTTATAATAGTTTGAAGGACTTAGTTAATTTTAATTGTACTAATAAACTAATGTTTAAAAGAAGTTATTGTGATAAATTTCCTTATTAATATATTTTGTTTTCAGTTTTTTTTACGATCTGCTAGAGTTTACACTCGATTGATTGATTAGTCACTTACGTACGGATAGTAAGTAAAGTGATGCCGAGAAGCCTAGTCCCGGGACAAAAGTTTCTGTGAGGCAAAAATTGAAGAGTAGGAACAAGATCCTAAAATCTCTCGCTGGCAGCAAATTGGGAAATGATAAATAGACATTACGCACCACTTACAAAGCCATCGGTCGTTCAGTGGTAAACTACGCCGCACCCATATGGACAAACAATCTCTGCAACACTCGATGGAAACGAAATCAAACGTGCCAGAATGCAGCTATGCGTACAATCACTGGATGTGTACGCATGACATCACAAGATCACCTCCACCAAGAAACTAAGCGGCTTAATCTAAAAACTCATAATGAGCTACTCGCAAAGCAATATCTTGTTGGTTGCTATCGTAGTCAACACCCGAATTTCGATCTTATGGACAAAACCCCACCTCCAAGTCATGTTAGACGTACATTAAGGGACAAGGAAAGGGAAGTCCAGAGATTCAAAAGATTTCCCCTCGATAACCCCAACAACTACAAGGCGGCTGTAAAGCAGTTGCATACTAGCGA
This sequence comes from Microchrysa polita, assembly GCA_949715475.1. Classification (NCBI taxonomy): domain Eukaryota; kingdom Metazoa; phylum Arthropoda; class Insecta; order Diptera; family Stratiomyidae; genus Microchrysa; species Microchrysa polita. The sequence goes on along the minus strand of OX454419.1, from coordinate 83,540,172 downwards.
GGTAACAATAGCCACGAATGATCTGTCATTAAACCGTGTCCTTCGAGCTCGACCACCAGGTATCTCCAATGACGAACTACAGCAGGGCATTCGGTAGCTCAGTGGCAGAGATGTCTATCTCTGAGTTGCCGGTGGGTGGGTTCGAGTCCCACTGTGACCCATGGATGTTTGTGTTGTCCATAAAATGCTCCTACGGCAGCCGGTTCTTCGATGTAAATCGTCCCGGAGCTACCCGTTTCTAAAAACGGCCAAGAGCTGCCAAGACCCCCTTCGATTCAAGAGAAAAAAAAATCTCTTGAATCGCTACAACAACAACTACAGCTACCTAGAGCCACACGTACCACCTTGGCTCAGCTTCGATCTGGATGGTGCTCCAGACTAAATTCATATTGGTCCCGTATCGACAGCACCATTGCAGACACTTGTCCAGCATGTGGAGCCAGCTCGCAACGTGGACCACCTTTTCAATTGTAATGCCGCACCAACGGATCTAACACCCATTGCGCTGTGGGAAAAACCAATTGAGGTGGCAACCTTCTTAGGCCTCGAACTTGAGGAGAGAATGCCAACCATTTACGAATGACACTAGTTCCCCCCCCCCCCCTTACTTGCGCCGCTACAACAACAACAACAACTCGATAGAGTGGAAAGTACTCTACCATTTACTCGCCCCTTGTAAATCGCGCGCTTTTAGGTTCATTTGAAGTGTTGTAGTTTTTGATGCCAATAAAAATAGTATCAGAGTGTTGGAGCCATTTTAAGAAAAGCAAGCTGCAATGGCATGAATTCAAGCCAGATGAAAGCTAATCCAAATGAGCGTATTCGACAGAATTTTGAGCCGGTCGGTATCGAATCAAATGCTGACCCGTGTAGAAACAGGCGACAAAATTCATTCTCAACAACAACCATCAAGTCAAGGTTCCGAACAACAATCAGCATCCCCTCCATCCAACACTGTTCGTTGCTCCACCCACAAGCAAATATGATTCTAGAGTCTCCGACCATTGACGTCAATTATTATGATATTATGTACTACGAAAATCGGTATACTAAATTAAGCTGACCAGACGTATAGCATTTTGCTGTACAATACAGCGTCTTGACCTGTCGTACAGCATTGGGAAATGTACAGCTTTCCCCATGCCATACAATGAAACCTAATCCACTACATAATAAGCTACTCGATGAGGTCTGAGATCAGTCATATCTGCTTCTAAAAGTTTGATCCCTCTGTACCATGTGCGCTCGATATTTAGCGAGATAATCGCACATTTATGTTTGACAATGGTCCATTTTCGATAACTCGGGAACCTTTCCCGAACTCTCTGAAATTCGGATACATGTAGAGCTACTTGGCTACTTCCTCCAAATTCCACGGTTCACCTATCCGCATTCGGAAGCTACAGCTGCCCAAATCGAACTTCTGTGTTTTCTAATCGAATATTGTCCAAACTGGGACACTCTTGAAATTTGTCAAACTTGTAGGGCACCGCTCTGCCCACATTTGGTGAACCCAAGGTTCAGAACTTACAGGCGTCAAAAAATGAGATTTTAATTTTTTTTCCCCTATGACAAAACGATGGAAAAAGCCAGCCAACCGATTCCTTTATCAGCCTCTATAGAAAAATGCATACTGAAGAAAGGACTCGGCATGGGTTTTAGATGAAGTTTTTTCCAAGATTTCCATAGAATCCATTTAAAACGGCGTTTGTGCCCAGGGGACGGGCATGACATAATTATTCGCCAACATCCTTGTGACCAGCGCTGGTAGGAAGTGGGTGAGGCGAGGTGCGATCGCAGTAAGCGAATAGAAGGCAATTGGTAAAAATTAGTTCTCTGGCTCGTCGTACGTAGCGCTGCTGGGAAATAGGATGAGGCGAGCGCAGCGAGCGGTGAGCCAATGGAAGGCAATTCGTAGGATTTAGACATCTGCCTGGTCCATACGTACTCTCAGACCCTTCGCTCAGCTCAAACCTCGCTCTGTATGTCGCGCTATTTAGTATTCGCCAACCGTTTTGCGACGTAGTGCTGTTGTGGAATAGGATAAGGCGAGTTGCGAGTCCAGCGAGCGGTGAGCCGACGGAAGGTAAGATTTAGTTCTCTGGCTCGCCCATAGATTTACTTAAATCTTGTGCCTCGCCCTTCGTTTCCTTCAGAGCTTACCATGTCTGTCGCGCTTTTCAGAATTCGCCAACATTTTTGCGACACATTGCGGATGCGTAGAATGATAAGGCAACATGCGATCGAAGCGACCGGTGAGGCCAATGGATGGCAATCCGTGAAATTCAGACCTAAGACTCGTCCGTATAATTACTTAGAACCTGCAGTTCGCCCTTCGCTGAGCTCAGACCTCTTTCTGGCTGTCTTGCATTAGAGAATAAGCTACATTTTTGTGACATAGACCTGGAACCTTGAAGTATGGCTGAGGATTTGCTTGAGAACCGAATTCCGCAAGTATGTGTACAGCATTGGGCCTTCGGGAGTCTGGTCTCACCTAAAAACTAAGTTGTTATGGAGCAAAGTTGCGGAACTTTGCAATCTTTCGTAAGGGTTATATCTTACTAACTACATGGATAGACACCGCATCCAGAGAGCTCTACCAGTTCAGGAGACAGAGCTCAACCACAGCTCATCGCTAAGCTTCCCTGGACATGACGTCGAAATTTTCCCATTCTGAAAATAAAACATATATAAACTTAAACAGAGTCGACTGGGACGGCTTCAAAAGGTTTGCCACTCACCGATGTACGAATGTTAAGGAAAGATTGTATGTAAAGCAAGTCGATGCCCGTTGCTTTTTCTCTCGACATCTCTTGCTAACAGATATGGGACCTCTGCTTCCGACTCGTAGTAGACCTGCCACTAGTGCAGTGTGGGCGCCTTGCACACCCACGTAGGTTTGGTGACCTAACTATTCGGGGGAGCGGAATAGTAATTCCCCAAAGGTCCCACTGGATTCGACGCAATGTCTTTGAACCAGCGGGGGTCCTCCCTGGTCGTCCTACACCCTACTACCGAACGATGGACAAGTCACAATAGCCAACGCTAGACAACAGTATAGATTTGCTAATCTTTACGTACCTGCAGCGTTCGACGTCTAAATGCTTCAAGAGAAAATACATCCAGAGCCCTAACACGTTTCTTTCTTGTCAAGTACCCCGTGATGTCCGCGTATCCATTATTTAGGAGAACGCCAAAGAGGTCTAGGTTCAGTACCTTCGAGTACCTCGGACAGATAACCAGGATATGAAGAGGGTCCTCAGAAGGGCCACAACACGGGATCTAGGGTGAGGCATCGTTAACCAAGCTAAACTGGCACGGATTCTAGTTCAGGGAAGCGTAACTGGTTATCAAGAAACACTTCTACTACAACCTTCAGAAAATTTTTAAACTTCACCCTTTTAATTTAAAGGGCGAGCTTCGAGCCGATACTAAGCGTTTCATATTTATTGAGGGCCCTTTAAGACCTCTTCTAATCAGAGACACGCTCATATTATTTGCTTTTAAAGGACCTCAAAAAAAGTGTTTCTAACACGCTCTGCATCGGCACACCGCTTGCCTTTTGACAATATTTAAAACGGACACATAAAAGGCGGGTTGCGAGCGGTGAGCCGATACAAAATCGTTAAATACTGGTGGTCCTTTACCACATCATGAAGCGCACCACTGCAGCTCGGACAAATGTTCTAGATAAACGGGTCTATTCGATATAGGTAGGAATTGAACACCAGCCTGACCTAAGCTAGGCTAGTGTCACTTTTGTGGCTCTCGGAGCCTAGTCTCCTCAGGCGAAATGGGTGGTGGGAGCATTGAGAAGACTCTATTCCTACCTAATCTCCCTATTGACCGATTTGCAACAGTTGTGTGAAGTGTGAATATCTACGATGGCCGCATGGTATGCTGTGTCATCAAATATAACTTCCAGGGTCCTACAGCTATCACCGTTTCAAAGATACAGCCATCCAAAGATGGGGTAATAAAACGTCCAGTTTGTTCCTTGAAAAACGCTTCTAAAGGCCTCAAAATCGCAATTTTCTGTTTTGATATCAAAATTTTCGAAATCGGGGGTTGAAAAACCGATGAAGAGGGCATCCAGACCTACATTTTGCTGAAACTTCTAGGGTCCTAGCTATCACCGTTTCAGAGATACAGCCATCTCACGATCGAGCAATATATGGCGATTTTGACCCGTCTACGACGCCTTTAAAGGCCCCAAATCGCATTTTTCTGTTTCATATAAAAATTGGTGCTCCAAATGTCGATGAAGAGGGCATCCAGACCTACATTTTGCTGAAACTTCCAAGGTCCCAGCTATCACCGTTTCAGAGATACAGCCATCTAAAGATGGGGTAAAATAAATGCGATTTTGACCCCTGAAGGACGCTTTTAAAGGCCTCAAAATCGCATTTTTCTGTTTTCATATGAAAATTTTCGAAAACGGGGGTTCCATAAGTCGAGGAAGTGGGCATCTAGACCTACATTTTGCTGAAACTTCCAGGGTCCTAGCTATCACCATTTCAGAGATACGCGGGAGCATTTCATCCTCAGACGAAATAGATGGTGGCAGCATTGAAAGGACACTATTCTCACCTACACTCGAGATAAACCGATCCACTGTGAATCGCTGTGAGGGCGGATATGTATGTCTCACCATCGAAGGGATCTCTTTTGTATAGCAGAAGCTCTCTCAAGATATCGACAAAGCCCACGCCTGACATTACGTGGAGGAGAAATACGGTCCATAAGATGATTGGTGGGATGGTCTCTTCCATAGCAAATGACAAGATACTGTTCTGATAGATAGAAGGTTGTGATCATCATCAATGTGACACGATGGCCCGATGTCGGGCTTTGGCCGCCAGAATCTTTACCTGCAATTGTCACGGTTACGTGACCTTGTCCTCCAGTTTCGGAAGCCTAGAAGCTGGTGGACGTCTTCACATACAGAGTTCTCCCAGCGAGCTCTCGGTCGTCCACGCAACCTCGCTCCGTCAATTCGTTGTGCGTTTATAACCTTCGTTGGCATGCGATTATCGTCCATTCGTTATACATACATGCCCCGCCAAATACAAACGTTGAAGCTTCACGATTTTCGATACTTCCAGCTTATCGTACAATTGACACAGTTCGTGGTTTTACCGGATGCGCCATTGATCTCGCTCGCAAGCGGCCCCGAAAATTCGCCGAAGGACCTTTCGTTCGAATCTGTCCTGCAAAATTTCGGAGGCTTGGATGAGAGTCCATGTTTCGCAGCCATATCATAGCACGGGTCGGATGATCGTTTTGTACACGCGGAGCTTCGTGTTCTTGTGCGCAAGTTTCGAATTAATTATAGGGAGGACCGAGAATAGGTCTTATTGGCTAGTTATATCCGTCGCTTGATTTCGTCGGTTTTGTTAGCGTCCTTTGATAAGTTTGAATAAAATAATACGCACACAAAATAGATTTTTCCGTTTTTATTTTTGTTTTAAGATGTTTACCACTAGCATATTAAGATCGTGTATGTAAATCGACTCTGTTACAAACAGAATACGATTTTTATAATTATTTTCTCAAGTCGTAGGGTCGTATGTGTTTACTTCTCATAATTTTAATTCGAAAACATAGTAACGGTATTTTTTAAAATGGGAGGGGGAACACCCATCGTAATATATAAAGTTGGTTAAAATTTACGATACATATGTGAGTATGTGTGTGTGTATGTCGATGTCATTGACTTTATGTCTCGCGATCTGCGTCTTTGAAGGACTGTGGTACGTTTGAAAAGATGTGTTGGATGATCGGACTATCAATCGTGGACGAAAATAAAATTCGAACGAGAGAGAGATCTTTTCAACTTTCTTCAGGTGTTTTTATTTTTTGTTTTGTTTGTTTTTATTTTTTACTAATACGAAAACTTAACCAGAGAATGTTGAAATGAATTTGGTGACAATATCCTTCAATTTAGCATCGGTGGCGTCTGAGATTTTGCCTTCCGAAGCGATTGTCGACAAGAGAGTTTGTTCATTGGTTCTGATGTGTTGCAAGAATTCCCTTTCGAATTTCGTGATCTTGGAAGGGTCCATTTTATCCAAGTAGCCACGGACACCGCAGTAGATGACAGCAACCTGAAGAGAGGAGCACAAGTGGGTTAGGGATGTTTGCCGTGTTTTTTGGTTTGGTTTGATGTACACTTACCTGGTCTTCAATGGCCATTGGAACGTATTGTCCTTGTTTCAACAATTCAGTAAGACGAACACCACGGTTCAACAATTGTTGGGTGGCAGCATCCAAATCCGAACCGAACTGAGCGAAGGCGGCAACCTCACGATACTGGGCCAATTCCAATTTCATGGAGCCGGCAACCTGTTTCATGGCCTTGGTCTGGGCAGCTGATCCGACACGGGATACAGACAAACCGACGTTAATGGCCGGCCGAATACCCTTGTAGAACAATTCAGTTTCCAAGAAGATCTGACCGTCAGTAATGGAAATGACGTTGGTTGGAATGTAGGCTGATACGTCACCAGCTTGGGTCTCAATGACTGGCAGAGCGGTCAACGAACCGCCACCCATGGCGGGCGACATTTTGGCAGCACGTTCCAAGAGACGCGAATGCAAGTAGAATACATCACCGGGGTAGGCTTCACGACCTGGTGGACGACGCAACAACAGCGACATTTGACGATAGGCCACGGCCTGTTTAGACAAATCGTCGTAGATGATCAGGGCGTGTTTGCCGTTATCGCGGAAAAATTCACCCATGGCACAGCCAGAGTACGGGGCCAAGTATTGTAGAGGGGCGGCATCGGAAGCGGTGGCCGAGACAATGATGGTGTATTCCATGGCACCGGCATCGGTCAAACGCTTGACAATTTGAGCGACGGTTGATCTCTTCTGGCCGATGGCGACGTAGATACAGTACAATTTCTTGGACTCATCCTGACCGTCGTTGAAACGCTTCTGGTTGATGATGGTATCGATGGCAAGGGCAGTTTTACTGAAAATGGAAACGTGATTGTGGGGTTTTAGTACGAACGAGATGGGATTTCTGCGAGTTGTTTTTACCCTGTCTGTCTGTCACCAATGATCAACTCACGCTGACCACGACCGATTGGCACCAACGAATCGACGGCCTTAATACCAGTTTGCATAGGCTCGCGTACAGAGACACGAGGAATGATACCGGGAGCCTTGATACCGACACGGAAACGATCCTTGGTCTGGATTGGTCCCTTACCGTCAATGGCGTTACCCAAAGCGTCGACGACACGTCCCAAGATTTGTTCACCGACTGGCACGTCGACAATAGCACCGGTACGCTTGACGATGTCACCTTCCTTGATGTACCTGTCGTTACCGAAGACGACGACACCGACGTTGTCGGGTTCCAAATTCAAGGCCATACCCTGCAGAAATGAAGAGAGCACATCGATTAGGAGGACTTAAAACGAATTTCCATAGGTCGTAACTCACCTTCAATCCGGAGGAGAATTCCACCATCTCATCGGCTTGGATGTTCTTCAAGCCATAGACACGAGCAATACCGTCACCAATGCTCAATACACGGCCGGTTTCTTCCAAGTCGGCTTTTGGTGCAGCGCCCATAATTCTCTCTTCCAAAATGGAAGAGATTTCGGCACTGCGTTGTGTGCATGATACGTGGAGTTTACGAGCAGCTAGAGAAGCAGCTGGGTACGCGGCCTTAGCAGCAATCTGTGGAAGAAATGCAAAGAGAATTGGTGAATTGTTGATTTAGAAAAATTGAAAATATTTGCAGAAATGTTTTGGCTGCGAAGACAACCGGGAGCTCGTTGACAATATCTCGAGCAGGCGGTCCCGAGGAGCTAAAGGTATAAAATTGGAGGAAGACATCAAGTAAGCAAGACGATTAGAGAAAAGCTTTCTGGAGGGTCAAAGCCCAAAGTCCGGCAATAAGCCAACACAGCAGAGTCGCATGATGTGGAGGAGTACATACTTTGGCATGGTGTCAATGATGTGCGGCAGGTTGGGTTGAGGATATGACAGAAAAGTTCTGCGTAGTCTACCGGCGTTACGTAATTGTCCGACACATTTAAGACTTCAACATCGCTAAAGAAATTACAGAAAGAGTAGGACGTGACGGATGTTGAAGAGCAGTAACAAAGCTTCCTGTTATGGATAGCCTTGCTTGAAGGACATGTTAACAGATTGCCTTGTAACTCCGTTTTTCAAGGGTTCAAAACAACCCTCTGTCCCAAAGCCTCTGCTTGGACAACCTGAGCTGTTTTAAAGCTTTTCCCAAGCTTTTACCAGACTGCAAAAAGGGGCAAAGGACTTCATTGATAACGGGATATTTTTCAACCAAAACAACCGCTCTCGAATTCATTGAATTGAATTCTCCGTGTCAACCCACAAATTAGCGGTCACAGGTCTTGCAATAAAAGGGAGCACCCTAATTTTCGTCCAATTATCCAATTTTTCTCGTGTTCCATTTTCACTCAGCCTCAACCACACAGGCCAACCGTACACTTATCTGTCAACTTAACCTCAATTGATTATATAATTTTCAAATTGGATTTTCTCTGCTAATTTTTCACAAATTCCGGGCACAAATCAAAGACAATCGACAAGGACCTTATCTGTTGTCGTATTTTACACCAATCAATGGTAATCTCGTCCTTTTTTCATGTTACATAACATCACACAAATTGCGGACAGCTCACGTTGCATAAGATTCACCGGGGTGGGCTGCTCCGGCTTGAACAATTTTCGCCCCTGCCGACACACCAAAACTGCAATCGACCAACTTTTTTTTGACTTCTTTCTCGCACCAATCGAACAATTTGCAACCAATCCCTTTAAACCGGGTCCTGATGACCAAACTCCCGTATTGCTCCGTGCTGTCATCGATTTTTTTCAAAGACAATTTTCCACATCTAAATGAACAATTTCGGCAGAAATTTCAATGAATCGACTAAGAAATACCTGTGATGCAGCCTTGGGCAATGAACGGGCCACAGAGGTGGCCAAACGTGCAGATAGGAGCGACATTTTCACTTGAACACTTTCGCTTCACACACTTCCCTAGACGACTTTTAATAAAGATGGATGCCGGACCGACTAGACTTTTTTGAAGAACCGCTCGTCGTATTCTTGCTCGTTCTCTGACTGTAGGACGAGCGCTGACGGAATAATCTTGTATAACACAAATTCATAGAAGGAACGTTCCGAATGGATGGAACGGGTCAATTGCGGCCGTGTGTGGAGAGTGTGTGTCGCGCAATTGTCGGAAGTGTGGAGGGTGGAGATTAAGCGAATTTTTAATGGGAGTGTACGATGTATGAGCGGGAAAAAAATTAAAAATAAATTGAATTGAAATACAGTAGACCCTCGTTTATCCGTTCTAATTGGTTCCGGGTAAGGCACGGATAACCCAAAAAACGGTTGATCGAGGGTAAAATGTTTAAGTGCAGAAATATCCTTCTCAGAGTTGATTGAAACAATAGGTTCGTTTTTTACTACATACTACATACATGTAGGTTTGGGTAACGAAACTTCATGTAAAAAAATGGCAGGTGGATCAGCTGGCATTTTTTTTATATGGAGTCTCGTTACCCAAACCTACACGGGATAGCCAAAAAAACGTACTTATTATTAGAACAACATAGGCCTATATGCTTTATTAAACATACATGATATGGAAAATACAATAATAATAAAAAAAATATGAGGAACTTGTGCTTGGCAATGAAAAAAGCTGTAATTTTAGTTTGACTTATGCTTTTCTGCTGCTTTTTAATTATCTTCTCTCGAAACAGCATGGTTGTAGCAATAGCGCCGTCAACTCTTCGGTGAGCACTCGGAATATTGTCAGCTGTAGCGGACGACACAAAAACTATAAGGTGTCACAAAAAAACAAGATGGAGTTTTAAATTGAAGTCAACCATAGAAAAAGCACAACGAACAACCTTCCGAGCGATCACCACAGTAAAAATATCGAATTAAGTAAGTTTAATCATTAATGATAAGATTGTATCTTGTATGAAGTCTAAATTGTAAAATTATGAATATTATTGTACATTTTAGATAAGTTCAAGATAAATTTTGAGCAACACAACACAATCGCCATTCGACATTCGCCATCCGCCACATATGTCACGGCACAGTTAAACTGTCGGAATAAATTCCATCAAATAAAAGCACAAAATTCTTGACTTTTTCTACAATGGTAGAAAGATAAAATTCATAATTTTCTTCTTCATTTGAAGATTCAATAAACCTTATAAGTAGTCCAATGAGTTGCGCACATCTTGCAATTTGATTATTTCTGTTGTTTCTGCAGATGAATTGTACATATGAAACCGTCTCCTGTTTTTTTATACTTCTTGATCAATTTCATCTTCTGTTAAAAAATGATATCCCGGATCCTGCACATCCTGGTCTAACCATTCTTCTATTTTGTCAAGTGTGACTTCATGTTCGTGTGCTAATCTTAAAACTTCTTGAAAATCATCTGCAGCCAAACCCTCAAAGGTTTCACTGATGTCGTCTTCATCGGTGGCGTTGTCTTTTAAAATAGCATTCCAACCATGCATGAGAGTGGTGTCCCTGAAACTCTTCCAGGCTCTATTCCAATTGAAAATTGCAGACTTAATTGTCTAATTTTTCCAATTTTGTACGTTCTCCTGGGAATGTTTACTCTACATAATAACATACATATGAACATTTAAAATCACTATCATACCCCACAAGGATGACGATGACTAATACAGTCTCGCCGAAATGGTTCGACACGACACTCTCTATATCAGCACTCATCGCTTCACCTTGTATGCGTACATTTTTGATATTGTGTCTTTGGCGAAAACCAGAGCCACCCTTCGCTAGCTTTAAAATTCGTGCATCCAAACCGTTCGGCAAATCTTAATGCAGCACTTTTTAGTTCTGGTCCTCGAATAGGTACACCCGAAGATCTTTGCTGTTTGTACCACTTTAATAAAGCATACTCTACGTCAAATTTTTTGGATAAGCGAAGCGTTTTCTTTGATGATCCGTGTATTTGAGCGGCGCGAATTTGATTTTTTTTTTAATTAAGTCACGAACCGTACTTACTCCAATATAAAAATCTTGTGCGATAACGTTGGCAGCAACACCCTTCTCGAATTTATCTAAAATTTTGTTTTTTGTTTCAATTGACAAAACATTCCTTTTCTTTTCAATACTTTACCCGACATCGTTTTTAAACAAGATTATTAAAAGTGAAATTGAAATTTCCTTATAAAACACCGACTGACACGACAAAAAAAAAAAAACAAACGATTTACACATCTCCATATCGTAGACGATAACGGGATAAAATATTCCTGAGAATCATCATCGCAGTGTTAAAGCCCGACCGAAATATGGCCTCGGTCGTGTGGATTGCGTTTGTCTCAAACGACTGACAAGATCGTTTTGTGGTTTTATTTTTACCTCGTTTATCCGTTCATTTCACGGTTAATTGAAGGAGTGAATTTTAAAAAATCAGCGAACAGATAAACCGAGGAACGGTTAAGAGGGGGACGGATAAACGAGGGTTTACTGTACAGAAAAACACGCTTATAGTAAACTGACCAGGCGTAAACGTAATAGCATTTGATTTTCGTGTTGTTTTGTAAGGCCGTCCATTACAAATTATATTTTAAAAATAACGCATATGATCCAATTTTGCTGTTGTTGTAGCGGTCCTATTGAAGAAAAAAACTCTTGAATCAATCGAGCCTGACAATTTGTTGAAAAAAAAAAACATTTCGTCCGGCCCCAATATCCTCTACATCGGCTGCTTCATTCACCACCTTATAAAAAAATTTGCCCCTGCCCCTGATGGTACCCCCAGCGCCCGCTCTAAGGGGGGGGGGGCATGCCGGGCGGTCGCCCAGGGCGCCAAATTTTAGAGGCGGCTTTTTGGCTAAAACACGCAAAAAAAACTCGAAAAGCAAAAAAGGAAAAAATCGTTATTAAGGAGGTTTTCACACTTACGCCAGATTACGTAATCTGCGGAACTTAATCAAGGAAATCAAGCTGTGGTGAATTTAGTGTTCACACTATACTTTGCTTAATCTGTTCATTTTGACTTTGACAAATTTTAATTATTTTAGTAATACGTCAATTGCATAATATTACATTTTCACGGCGGCGTATAAATTAATTTATTTTTCGTTAATATATTATTATTATTGGTTAATTAATTAATTGCTTAATTAGGCGCCAGATTACGTAATTTGTCGCAGATTACGTAATCAGGCGCAAGTGTGAAAACCTCCTAACTTCGATTTAGTGTCAAGGAAACCATGGAAACTATACATATGGAATAAAAATGGGCGAAACAAAATAAGGAATAATGGTTTTTTTTAAGTGAACAAGCACAACAATTGTTTCTTTAGGAAACGCGTTAGTTTTTATATTTATCATCTATAACAATATTAGTTTTCTTTTGAAAGTTGTGTTTTAAGGATGCAAAGTCTATTCTAGGCTTTGAAGAGCCCACAATTGCTATGAAGTACTGCATTTAGAATCTTGCTTAGTGATATTTGCCTAAACTTTACATCTGTGATGCTTGCAAAGTTATGTGCTAAAAAATTGGGCTATCTAAAATTAAGAAACTCTTTTCTCATTTGCAAAATTCCCGAATTTAGACAAAATTTCTCAAAATGTTACAATTTCTTCTTGAATCGATCCTATTTTCAAGACCTTCTTTTGAGAAATAGGAAGTAGATTCAAGCCTTGCCATTATTCTCAATTCAAGCAAACAAATGCTTGATAATAAATTTTGTTTGACATTTTCCATACAAAGCTCGTGGAAAAGCTTTATTTTAGCTTCAGCTTATATTGGAGCGTTGCAGTTAGATTAGTCAGAAGTGTCGCTGGTTCAGTGGGTAGCGCGTTTGACTGGGAAGATTGGCTGAATTCAAATTGTAAGAAAACGACCGGACGGGTAAACTTGGACGACAAGAACCATCGTATGATCATTTCACACTATCCGATCAAAACACGGACCGGCGAACAATAATTACACAGCAAGTATGTATAAGGGCTCTCTTCCACTGCAAGCGTAAACTTGAGCGGCGCGGCGCTCCAGCGGCAAAGCTTTCACAAAATGTGCGAAAAAAAGCTTTTACTAGTAAAAGGTATAAGCACACACAATATTCAGAAAGCTTTTCCATTGTATTGAATGGAATTTTTGTTTATTTTGCATAGTTACGCCATATTTTGCTTGGTTACGCCATTAAAATTCGGAAAAGCTTTAAACGCGGGAGCGCCGCGCCGCTCGAAGCAGGTAATGGACGGCAGGCGTAAATGTTGCCATGCACGCTCCAAAGTTAGTGTACAATGAAGTGACGAGTCGACAAGATTAAAATGCAAGTAAAACACACGCTAATTGTCTTTGCAGAACGCCTGAACTATTAGTAGGTGCAATCGTCTTATCGATCATACGAAAGATCTTACGAAAGAAAAACAATCGTGTCACGATTTTTTTCTTTCGTAAGACGCGTTCTTACAATGTGAAATGGACAATGCTTGTCTGCTGGCCACTACAAAAGCTCTCTTGTCTTGCAAGTTTACACGTCCGGTTTCGTCTTACAATCTGAAATCAGCCAATGGGGTTATGTGTTCGATGTTGGTTGGATGCAAGTTTCTTTTTTTATTTTTGTTTAGATTCTCTTGTCTTTTTCATAAGAAAAGTTTGCTTGATTCAAAGTTACTTTTCCTTAAAGCGCTGCTAATGGCATTTCACTTGGATCAGTGTAACTAATTCTCAAATGAAGAGAAATATTTCTTGGCTGTTTTTTATTGTCTTTTTTTCTTGATTTGAGCCATATTTTCTTTACTTTAGCAGGCGATTTGGTTCAGTGAATTAAGTTCTTCCTTAAAAAGAAACTTATTGGAGAATGGTGTGCTGATTTCGTCCTCCAATTGAAAATTCCTCTTTTTGGCTTGATCTGCTATCCGTTCTCATAAGGAGAACTTTTGTGTTTCTAATATTTTCCGCTACATGTTCGTTATACGGATGATGCAGAAAGTGTCTCTAGTGGCGATAAGAAGAAAGAAAAAATCGTCTTTCGAGAGCTGATAGCGAAATGTTCCAAAGGTCGGTCCAAGGTCCGATTGGATTCATCCAACCACACGGCTAGCAGTTGACCAAACCGAACAAATGACAAAATTTAAATCCCCATCGTCTCTATGTCCATCCCAGGCGTGTGTCGTCCACAACTTTGATGTTGGCCCGATTGTGGCCTAATATTTTTATTCAATCTGTTGAGTCAATTTCGGACAAGGTAGTTTGGATTTCAGCAAGTTGAGGAAACACAGTATACATTGCCAGAGCCACAATAGCAGTCTCCCTAATATGTTTCCGGACATGCTAATGTCGGGATTTGGCTAGGTTACCACGATTTAACTAGCTCTTTACCTTTTTCTCCATAACAAATCGCGAAATGATGCCATTATGAAAATAAAAATAACAGGCGCGACAATCCAACAGTGGACTAAGGCCGCAGGATGTGTTAGTGACATCCTATTTCCAAGATCTTATCTGCTTTTTGATGAGGTAATGAGATCAGCATCACGCTCAGCAGTGTTATTTATCCCCATAAATGGGTACTCGTTTAACATCTGAGTGAGATCATAGTCTGTCACAAGCTCGTGAGTTCGAAAAACACAATGGAACACGGTGAGATTCGAACTCATGAGCCTGTGCACCGAAGGTGCGCGCACTAACCGCTCGACCAGCCAGACTACATTATGAAAATAAGCCACCCAAATTGAAACCACTGAAGAAACTCGTCCCCGAAGAGACCCGGCTAATTTATGCTTATCGGCCCCATCATTTTTTGGCTTAAAATTTTTGAGAGCGGAGTTTTCTAAAGTGTGTTGAATGTTTTTGTGGAAAAGAAATGTTCACATTAATTTTCAATCACTTTCTTTATTCCATACATCGGCAACGATGGCGAAGGCTATTCACTTGTATAGGCAGGCTCGAAACGCAATTACCAGCCCACTACGGAGGAAAGCTAAACAGCTACTCAGTTATACACGGAGTAGCCTAAGTTGGACAACTCCCTTAGTGACAGGGAATGGTACTTTTAAAGAGTGCATCTAACTAAGATGAAAATCATGGAGGATGCTGTATGCAGACTATGTTTGGCTAAGACGGCAGCACACATTGTGTGTGAGTGATCAGCACTAGGTAGGAGGCTGAGGATCCTAGGCAAATCCACAATAAGTGTGGAAGCCATGCTACACATCACACGGGACTCAGTGATTACTTCTGGAAATCACTGTAAGGGGATGAAAATGGACCCAAAAAGTAGTGGTCTGCTTCGATAAATCCCCAAATCATATAGAAGTCATTCTAAACTCCCCAAGGTTTCCGTATGACATCTGTATATTTTTTTGCCGGCGGTGAATAATATGTAGCTGGGGAAATTCAATACTTATAGCTTTAATTTTGGAATTTCAACCAAACTCTCTAGAAGGCTTTGCTGAAGTGAGGTGAATTGCGCTTAAGAGTATGAATTGTGTCGGAACGGATTTCTACTATACATACTCTGGGCTTTCTCAGTGGGTAGGAATTCTATTTTCTGAATTACTATAGCGTTGGTTCGAATCCCAATGTGACTATGAATTTTTGGGTTGATTTGTGATCCTACGGCAGCCATCGTGGAACCGGAGTTACAACGACCAAGGGCTGACAAAATCACTCGATTTAAAAATAAAATATCTCTTAAATTGCTTCTACAACAACAACGACATAACATGTGTGCTATCATCTACTATCAATCTGCCTAGTTCTTTACCTAAGGGGCGGCTATTTGTCCACTCGCCCGGGGCGGCCAAAGTGCTAGAGCGGGCGCTGGGTACCCCCTATGGAATTTTATTGGTCTTGTGGGCATTGAGTATAAGTATGGAGTAGAAATGCCCATATATTCCCAATGGTAGCTCTTGGCGATAAAATTCCTAAATATGCACAACTGCAAACATAATGCGTCGCAACACCCGCACAATCCTAAGTAAGAATTTTTACATTTTAGAAAACAATATGTCAAATTTCTATACAAAATCCAGTTTGGGAACTTTATATCCCTACCTTTCACTTCACGTCCCATTCCGCAACCGAATTCGTTCATCTCTCACGTAGTTTTTCGTTTCCTTATACTCTCTCTTCAGTGGTCTTGGGTCACATATTTGAACGGCTGTAACCGTCGAACGGAGACGACTAGGACTCTGAAATTTCCAGCAAAATGGTCACATCGGCCAATGGGGCTCCACGCTGCCAGGCTGGGCATCCCCTACAATGTTCATTGCCGAAGCTGCGGTGATGTAAATGAGAGGGAAACCCTGATTCACTTTCTGTGTGAATGCGCGGGTCTTGCCAGAACACGGTATAGGACACTTGGTAGGGCTTTTCTGGGAGGCTTGGAGGATGCAGCTAATGTGAAACTAGGGGAGCTGCTGTACTTCCTAAACAACACTGGCTGGTTCAAGGCACCTCCCCACTCCTAAATTCATTACCTAACCTTCATCATATACCCTTGTTCACGGAGTTTGTGGTTTCAAAGCGGCGCTTTATGCGCTAATTGGGCTTTTGGCTAGCCTCTGCCTAAGCCGCCATTTTTACCAACCAACCAACCAACCAAACGAAAAGAAGAAAGCCAAAACGCTCGCCAAACTAGCAGCCCTTTTCTTGCACGAAAGCTACATTTAACATGCAGAGGTAAATACTACAAAACGATAGCAGGTACAGGACAGCTATGGGAAACCCACTATCTCCAATGATCAGCAAAGTGTTTATGGCCAGCATAGAGGACGAAATACGCAAACGAGGAATCATGCCGAAATTTTGAGCCCGGCGCTACGTGGACGACATATTTTCGATAACGGATGAATACAAAATCGGCGAAATAATGCTAGCTATAAATAAAATACATCGAAAAATCAGATTCACACTGGAAAAGGAAGAAAACTAACAGCTGCGCTTCCTAAAAATTTTGATTATACGAAAGGGAAACAAATTGGAATTCGACCTATACAGAAAGAAAACACACACTCAACGAATCATTCCGCGAACATCAAATTACACACACGCTCAAAAAAAGGCCGCTTATCACAGTATGATCCCCCGACTAGTAACAACATCTCTAGCCATAGTGTAACCCTCGTAAAAAATAAGTTGGTCACCCCTGAGCACATAACTTTCAAGGAAAAGATGTGAAGTATTTACTGTGAATCAACGCATATGGCCGTGCGCGGTCGGTCAGCGTAAAATCAAAGTGTTGAATAAGATGTAAGAGTCGATTGGATTCCTCCGTTTAATGCTGAAAGTGATGAATGCAATACATCTCCAATCACTATGAGGAACAGGGGGACGATGGACAAAATTCTCAAACACCTTACCTTTACGAAAAACGCAACAAGCCATCATAAGTTGCCTTAGTAATAGCAACAAGCATCTACGCGGGATAACTCTCCTGCGCCCATAGTGAATCCCGGTTCATACTATTGAAAGCCTTTCAAAATCTATGATATTCGCAAGGTGTTGATGGGGTCAACACAGGACAATCTGGATCGAAAGCCAGCCTGCTCTTCATCGATTGTACTTGTTAAGTACCTATGTCCTAAGTCGTTCCACGATGATTTTTGCTATAATTTTAGCAATAGTCCTAAGTCGTTCCACGATGATTTTTGCTATAATTTTAGCAATAGCAGGAGGCACTAAAATGCCCCTCCAATCTTTGCAGTCAGTTTAGGCTGCCCTTCGAAAGTATTGATGATCAATCCCTCCTTCCATTCTGTGGGAAAGGTTTCACTACTTCACGCTCTATCAATATAGGTGTGGACCTAATAAGTGGATGCAGCAACTCGGCAGTTATGTTGGGTGCTGCTTGATAATGTTCGGCAGGGATGTCATATCGGTCTTTTTTTAAATGCATAATTGCAGCGGCAATCTCACCCCATTGTCGGGGATCGTATATCCACGTTTCGATGGTTAGCTACATTATCCACATGAGGAGGAACTTATCACCTACTATTGCTCGGGTTAGAACTTCGGCAAAGTATTCTTTCCATCGTCTTATTTGCTTTTCTTCCAAGATAAGTAGTCTTCCGTCACTGTCCCTGACATACGCTAAATATATCTGCTTATAAAGAGCTTCGATGTTATCTCGATTATCATTGGTCGCTGCAGCTAAACGAGCATATATAGTTTTTCCGCTCATGAATCTGTTACCATGTAGCGTCGTATAACCAACGCTTTTTCTGGTGTCGAATATTGGAGCCAGGGACGGTGTCTGCGCTGGTAATAAACACATTTTTTAAGCATCGCAGTTTTCATTAATATCAGCGTCTAGGCGACTACTCATCTCCGCTGATGCATGCGCAAGATGGTCATTGAATAGTTATAGCACATCAGGATATGAATTTTCGGCGCCTGGGACTTTCATCATTAGAACGGCGCACGGCGGCAATCCGCAAACGAATATTACAAAAGGCAACTTTAAAAACTTTTACTGATAGAAAAATGGTTGATCTGATGTTGTGTTCTGCATTGATCAACAGAGGTCCAAGTAGCTTCATCGTCCTTGTGCCCAAACATAATTGCACCACCAATGAATATACTCTGAAAGTTGCAGAACTCTATACAAATCTTTCACCGCGATCTCCAAGACCGTGTCTCCCCATCACAGTCCATCGTTGTCGGCACCCACTTTAGCTTTGAGATCACCCATTACCACAATAATGCCACTTTTAGGCATCTTGTTATGGACGACATACAAATTATCGTAGAAGGCATCTAACACCCAGGATGTCGAGTTTATATCACAGATACTGCGCGCTCTCCAGTTGTAGAAATCGTGCATTCTGCAAACCTTCAGATCCATTGTCCAGAAGCGTGCGCAAATTCCACATAATATCCAATGTGCCTGTCTAGACAGTTTCAATTTTCGTTCGTCTTCATCATTTTGACAATTGAAACTTGAGATGCCTGCGCTATTGAAGAAACGCATTCATTCTTGAACGCGATTGCTAATGTTAAATATAAACAACTCATCATCTATTCATACTATTCATGAAAGAATTTATCATTTACCCGTCCTGATTAAAGCCGCGACACATATTTCCCGATAAATAATCAACAGATGTGGATAGAATGAGGCATTGATCTCTTCTGTTCACTTGACGCAATCAACGACACGTTCAATATTGAAAGTGGATACGAAGCTTGAAGACGATAGTGAAGACGAAAGCGCACATGTGTGGACATAGCCAATCTTTGTCAGTGTGCGATAGCCAAAAGTCTACTGCCATAAATTACCTCTTGCTACCACCCATTTAAATTGCATTGGGCCGCTGCTGCTATTGGTGTTGATGCATCCATTCTATTTCATGCATAATATGTATTTGAAATAGAACGGAACGCAGGAGGCGAGAGCAACACCATTCAACGCGTCTAATCTGTTTCCAGCATAAGGCGCCATTTGGCGATGGACCTTAATTGAAAATGTTTCATCTGCTCCGCCACTCCGTTCTTTCGACCAAAAATGCATAAAACTGCATTTTCATATCTCTGCGTCACGGAAACTGTAATCTTGTCTAGCATACTATAAAAAATAGTTTTACTTCCTTCCTTTAAAATTCAAATACTTTACGCGCCACACACCAAAACCCTCCACTCCCACATGGCCACACCATTCCCTGGGAAATTCCATTCTGACAGCATCGAGGGAAATTTTTTTGATTAATCCTAACGTCAAACTCGACCAACTTCGCTCTTTCCGTGTTTAACCCCAAACCGAGCAAAATGGCTGAGGTAAATAATCTCGAATAATTCATGTCATCGGTGTATTAAATTCATTAGATGTTAGTGCAAAGTAACTAGAATTGTGTCCGTGTTATTTTGGCATCGAAATTTTCCGGATGTCATTGAAATTCATCGAAAAATCTTTCATTTTGTGACGACTGTTGACATTTCTCCCGATTTTGCTATCCCTTTCAGGTCGATGAAACTCAAAAGAAGAAGCGTGCGTTCAGGAAGTTCACCTTCCGAGGTGTTGATCTGGATCAACTCCTTGATATGCCAAAGTAAGTATATCCTGTACGTGTAGACAATATGCCTGTGAAACTTATCGTTCAATTTTCGGGTGTGTGTTTACAGTGAGCAATTGGTTGAACTCATGCACAGCCGTGCTCGCAGGCGTTTTTCGCGCGGCTTGAAACGTAAACCGATGGCTTTAATCAAGAAATTGCGCAAGGCCAAGAAGGAGGCACCGCCAAATGAGAAACCTGCCATCGTCAAGACCCACTTGAGAAACATGATCATCGTTCCCGAAATGGTTGGCTCCATCATTGGTATCTACAACGGCAAGACATTCAACCAGGTAAGTGGTCGCAGCCGCCGCAGGCTGCATGTTTTCTCTCTGTTTGTATCCTCGGAGGGCTAATTTTTAATTGAGTTTCTTTTTGTTTGTAGGTTGAAGTCAAGCCAGAAATGATTGGCCACTACTTGGGCGAATTCTCGTTGAGCTACAAGCCTGTCAAGCACGGTCGGCCCGGTATTGGTGCCACCCACAGTTCAAGATTTATTCCACTCAAGTAAACATTAGGCGGAAATAAAGGGATTTTTAATAAGACAACTTGTCGCGTTTTGTTTAATTGGTCGGAGAGCGGAGTCCTTGTGGGAGTCAGTCTAGGGAGCCGCCAATTATACCGGATGGTCTCAATGTTGTGTTTACATCATTGTGTAGGAACATCGAAACCACTTTTCTTTATACCGCTCCATGGTTTCGCGTTGCTCGACCTGCGGTGTAGGGACACAGCCTGTTTTGGCGGTAATATCTCAGCATATTTCTATAGGCAGCTCTATCTTGGATCCTGTCATCACCGAGACCAATGCGTTGTTGTTGCTTTTTCATTTGACACATCCAGTGGTTCTTCGGTCTACCTCTGGCCTTGGGTCCATCAAGTGGAACTTCCATTGATATCGATACCACTTTACAAAGTTGATTTTCAATCAGTTGCTATTTAGCTCTCAAAATTTAAATTGGTAGTTCCACTTACAGGATACGAAAACAGGCAGGCAGAGATTGGAATTAAATTGTGTCAGAAAAAAGAGGCATTTTGGAATGATCCTGTTTCAAACTATTCCAGATACTGAATTGGTGTTCTTGGGAAAATTTATTTTGAAAGTAAGAGGAGCAAGAAATCGGAAGTCGGAAAAATCATGGAACAAAATCTCAAACGAAAACTTCGAAACTGCAGTATCTCCATTCATTGATAAAATGACGGAGTGGTTTCAAAACAACACCAACTGCCTCGAGCACAGTCTCTTAACACAAATGTGGAATAAGTTCGCCGAAATGTCAGTAGGTGAGGTGGAAAAGGCACTTGGAGTTTTGAAACGTCCATTCTACACGAAGAAAGAAACATGGTGGTGGAACGCCGAAACTGAAGAAGCAGTGCAAGCCAAATCAAACGCATTCACGGCGTGGAAGACATGTGAATCAAGCAGTACTGTCCAAACAATATCTTGTTGGTTGCTACCGTGAGAATCATCCCAACAACAGTCTCATGGACCGAATTCCTCCACCACGACATGTCAGGCGTGGCTTACGAAACCTAGAGAGAGAGGTCCAGGGATACAAGAGGGACCCTTACGACGATGATGCATACCGAGCTGCCATCGCTGAGATTCACACTGCAGAAGTGAGTCGGTTGCGCCCACTGACTTAACCCCTATCTCACTGGGAAAACCCTATCGCAGCAGCTATGTTTTTGTCCCTTGACATCACGGACGAAAGCATCGACGAATCATAACTCGAATCCACATAGATACACAGCGGTTTCACACCTTTCTGCACCGCTAAAAGAAGAAGAAGTAAAGCCGAACGGGTTCAACTTCGCGAACATTACATACAATGCCGGAAGAAAGCAAAGCGCTTGGTAGCTCAAGCTAAGGGAAATGCAGCTGAGAAATTCTACCAAGAATTAGAAGCTCGGACTGCGATCGAACGACCGTCATTGCGAAGGAGGGCTAAGCATGACTCCCATGTATTCGGGGTCACAGCCCAAAGGAGAAAGAACGCTCGGCGCCAAAGTTCGTGGAGGACTCGCAAGGAATGCTACTGGTTGACGATACGGCAATCTGTAGCAGGATACGAGAGTATTTTGACGAAAATCTAAATGAAGAATTTCCTGGAGCAGTTTTTCAAGATGTTGAGCCACAATATCGAATATATCCCAGTGGAAGAGGTAAGGCAATGCATCAGATGAAATGCGGAAAAGCCGTCGAAGCGAACAAAATACCCGCGGCGTTTTGGTTGAAAATGTAAAGTGTCGGGTTTAGTTGGCTCACTATTCTGTCCAACAAAATAAAGGAAGGCAACCGATGCCTGACGCTTTGAAGAACAAGGGAGACTCATACAAACCCAACAACTATAGGGCTATAAAGTTAACATCTCTTACATGGAAGATCTTCGAGCGAGTTTTCAGCAACCGATTGAGAAAGATTGTGCGGTTGAATGACAATAAATGCCGTTTTGTCGAGTGTCGATCTACAGTCGATGCGATTCAGTGCATTCGTATTGCGATGGAAAAATATAGAGTAGCACGTAAGGACTTGCATTCATCTTGTATTCATCGATTTGGAAAAGGCAATCGATAGAGTATCTCGTGACCTGATATGGTAGGATTTGAGAGCATTTATTGTCCCTGAGACATCCGACACATGTATGATGTGGCTACGATTAAGTTTAGATGCACAGCCGGTAAAACTGAAGAATTTCCGGTGAATTTCGGAGTACACCAGGGCAGTGTATTGAGTCCGTTGCTCTTCAACATAATTGTGTTGTCTATAAAAATGCTGCTACGACAGCCGGCTCTTCGATGAAAATCGTCCCGGAGCTACCCGTTGTCACAACGGATAAGAGCTGCCAAACCCCCTTCGATTCAAGAGAAAAAAAATACAACAACAACATAAAGTCTTGAAGATTAGGCGATGCCGAATGCTTTCTCAATACCGCCGCAAAATAAGTTGACAAACAACTTTAATACCTGGGTTGCAATTTGGACGCCAACGAATTAGATGAGATAAAACGACCGATACAACTAGCTAATAAGTGTTATTTTTAGGTTCTCCCAATAATGAAATAAAAGCTTGTGCATAGGAATAGGAAGTTCCTCGTGTATACATCGATAATCCGTCCTAAGCTATGGCCATTCTCCGGAGAATCTTCGGGGCCGTTCGTAAAACGAGATGAATGGACCATCCGGTGCAACCATGATCGATTTGTATCAGCTGTACGATGAGCTGCATGCGTCGAAAATCATCAAATTGCACCGATTACAATGGCCAAGACATGTGCAAAGATTAACTACAATCGCATGCCCAAGAAGGTAATGAATGCGCAACGAGTGGACGAAGCTAGTTTGCGTGGACGACCGAGAGCTCGATGGGACCAATCAGTAGGTGAGAACGCCCACCAGATGTTGGGCTTCCGAAACCGGATGACAAGGTCGCGTGACCGTGACAATTGGAGGTCAACGATACAGGCGGCCATGGCCGTACGGAAGGCTATCATGCCATAAATAAAAAGAAGAAACGGTGCATAAGGCAGCATTCAGAAAATTTTTCCGAATTGGTATCACATACAGCGTGCTACATAATCAGCCGCTGTTCGACATACTTCTCTGTATGTGGTCAGTAGAGTTACTTTATATTTGCCCCAGGAGCTACCAGCCTATAAGGTGTTATTCCTATTGTGCATTTTATTGCAAGCAACCGCGGCATGATGGGCTGTGCAGAAAATCGTTTTATATTTGTATTGTGATAGAAGGATAGCATTTTTCGAGATTCGCACTTTTCCCGGATTCAGGGAGGACAAGCGTAGACAGATAAGTTAAAGGCACCCCGTAAGGTATTCAAAGGCTGGAAGGTGAAGATGTTTGAGGATATCCATCGCGTCTAGAATTTTTTAGCTTTCTCAATGCGTTAACCTGGTCCACGGATTACACAGGAATGGTGTCTACGTTACGGGTGCAGACCCTTCGTCTAATTGCACTCTTGGCCCATCGGCTTTGGGGTGAAAGTGGATTGTTTATGGAACTGGCTCGCACATGGAAGAGGGTTTGCTGAGGTGTTGTTCGCTAATTTTTTTTTTTGCTAAATTACCTTTGTCTTCCCTACGAATAAGGCGCGGATTGTAGACCATAGTTTGCTGACACATCTGAGGTTTAACTTTTTGAGATGTTCATTATATTTTGCCTTCTTGTACGCTTTAACTTGCCGTCTAATATTCTTACTGGGCTTTTCTTTAAGCAAATCGGAAGAAAACCATCTGGGCTGATGCCTTTAAAGATGCCAAATTCATTTATATACTTTTTAAGAATCAGTGCTAATAGCAGGGTTTGAGCTATTAGTGTGGTCTTTTTTCAAAGGGGAAAAACATAGAGACTTGAGAACTATACAAACTTGAGGAAAATTATATCAGCAAAAAATTGAGATAGATAACGTTTTCATTTCAGTTGGTTAGAAAAGAACAGCGGTCGATCAAACACATTGAATAATAAAACATGAAGCTGTTGTTGAAAACCAACAGTTTCAGCAAAATGGCATTCAACGTAGGATTTCTTGTTTTCGTTCCACGGAGGTCGTTGAAATTTATGAAATTGCTCACTGACAAAGGAACAACCTCAAATAAATTAACTGTGAAGAGAAGAGGTTACTTTACAAAAGGGAGTCATTTATTGATAGGGCCCATCGGGACACAAAAATCTGTGGGGTGACTTAACCTTCTTCCGAGCGCATCCCGTTGGCCGGAATGGGATGGGAGAGGTATGTATTCTTAAGTCATATACTGTTAGTTATACGATAAAATTTTGGGTAAATTTCAGCGTCTATACCTTCCCAGCGGTTATCATTGTTGTAGATAGTTGTGTTCAAAGTGTGTGCTCTGTGTAATATCACTGAAGTGACGTGCTTTGCTAAAACTGCTGAATTTGTTTTATTCAGCAGATAATAGTTTTTATGATGATTACTTATTTGGTATATGCTCTTCTTTCGATTTAGCATAATTAAAAAATGTAAATTGTAGAGCTGCCTGTAGAAATATGCTGAGATATTACCGCCACAACGGGCAATGTGCCTACACCGCAGGTCGAGCAACGCGAAACCATGGAGCGGTATAAAGAACGAGGCAAGGCAGAAGAAGAAGGTGGGGGAAAGACGAGGGCGGTAAATTACCGCCGCGGGCCCGGTTATGTTAGAAAATGAGGCACGCCTGAATGAAGGTTAAAAAATCCATTCCTAATTTCTATCACATGTTAGCTTCTTTGGAGCTATCATTTCTTACTTGTGTTATAGCCAACATCCGTTTGAAAACATATTTCTTCTTGGCAATGCTTTAAATAAGCAGACAAATTAATGACAATGAAAAGCAGCTCGGTTCAATTTGATCCATCCCCCTTGCCGACGGATTAAATGCTTTATTGCATAGATTTATATGAATCGGAAATTTTCATTTTTTTCTATCTTCTGCAGAAGCCGTGTACACTTTAAATTTCGAAAATCGGTGCCTTCTTTTTTTCCGTTAGGAAATACGGATGCGGTATCTAAAATAATCGCAAAAACATGGGGAGAGAGGAATCCGGGCCGCATAGGCAGGAAACAAATTACGACAGAAATCGGAATTACCCCATTTGCAGAACCTACGATTTAATTTCAAAATTATATGCAATTTGGTGAATGTTTGCACTGATGTCCTGACAGAGAACCTACAAGAAAATTTGTAGTTCATTTTAGGGTGCATTTCTAGGTGTGTTTTTTTAGTTGTCCCCCGTGTAGGTTTGGGTAACGAAACTTCATATAAAAAAATGACAGGTGGATCAGCTGGCATTTTTTTTATATGGAGTTTCGTTACCCAAACCTACACGGGATAACCAAAAAAACACACCTATTATTACACATTACAATAGGCACGTTTTATTGTGTTTATCCCGTGCAGGTTTGGGTAGAACTTCATATAAAAAAAGGGACACTTACCCAGGTAAAGTTCACGCAAGCAACTACCCTACACGGGATAGAGCTCAAATGTAGATGGCGGACGCATAGGGCAAATTTGAGTGAATTTGTTTTTTTCAAACCAAATGTGAGAGTTTTTCTCATCACGAGAAAAAATTTTGCAAAGAAATAATCATCTTTTGTGATAAAATCCACCACATTTAAAAAATAAGCCGACAAAGGTGAGTCAAAGATGCGCAAAAACTGTGAAATGTCAGCTGTTTGGTCTTAACCGGGATGTTACCCGCGATCGTTTTTTTCGAGTCCGATTTACACGCGATGCGAAAAAAACGTCGCTATTATTAGTTATCATGTTATCATCACTGAATTTTCAAAGCCCATTGGTCCCCATGGAGCCCTCCCCTGGGCCACGTCCTTGTAGCATTTTCAGTATTTTTCCTGTGAATTCCTTCGCTGAATGCAGCCACTGATTCTGCTGAAACTACTGAATTCATTTGATTGCATATCGTATCGCGTCATAAACTGAATGTTTTATTAAAGCTGAGAAGCTATTAAAACCACTATCCCTTTTTCCTATTTTTATTACGAATCTTAAAGCACTACAAATATATGCGAGCTGCGCAGACATATAGAATGCACCAGATTATACGGAAGTTAAGTAGTGCATCCACACAAAAAACAGCTGTTCTTTGTACTTAAACGGCGCAGACTATAAACAACGGTTTCATAAATGAAAATGAAATTTGTCATGTTCTCTCCCAAAAATGTTCGAATACAGGATACACAGGCACACCGTCACACTATATGTGCAAAGCTCTCTCCTGTCTCCTCAGCAATATTCGAAAATGCTAAAAAATATTCTATTCTCAATAACGTCTGCGGCTAGTACTTGTCCGATCGTTAAGGCACGCGTATTTCAGCTCGATCGCATCTAGAATATCTTAAAATAGATATTGTGCCCCCTTAAAAATGGCTAGTTCGAGAGTATGATCTTAGTTGCAGCAAAAATGCTGTCTGCGTTTGATCCGTTTTTATATAATTTTTTGTTTTATTTAAGAATTTCAAATATATGGAAAAGTAGCCAATATCGCGGGATAAAGTCGAATTTGTCGTGAAAAGTGTACATTATTCGTGGCCCACAAAGAGAGGAATGTCCCACTTAGCGCAGAAAAGTGAGTGAATAACGGCAGAATAACGCGCAAATCGGAAGTTTTGTATGGTTAATCATCATACTAACAACGTGTGTGCCCCCTTCATTACACGAAATATTTAGGTGGAATTCATAAAGAAAAATTAAACATAAAAATAAAAATTTCCGATACGGATATTCTCAGACAGCCTATACATATACATATATTCGTGTTGAATCTAAAAGAGCACTCAATTATCTTATAAAAAAATGATAAAAGTGAAAAATGTTTTAATTATTAAAATGCGTTCAGTGGTAATCATAAGTAAAATATAAAACCTTAATAAGTTATTTAATAAAATTAAATACGTTCCTCCATTGACACAAATCGAAAGTTAAAGAATTTCACGTTTCACCCGGTCGTCATACATAGTTGGTGCGACAACATTTTTCTGTAGATCGTCACATACCGCTGTGCTGTATTATGAAATTGCTCAACTTTGTGCGCGATTCAGCTCAGACGCACACAGAGCATTCTTTCTCGGTAGAATTCAATTTTCTGGCACACGTCCAGCTAGATAAACATAATTTTCCCCGAAAAATTACAGATTATATGTGTGTATCATGATATGATTCTGTTTTAATTGTTGTCGAGAAAATACTTAATAGCAGTTAATCGCAACAATTGTTCCAAAAATAAATCAATGTGGCTTCTACTATGTGATGTGCAGTGTATACTCATTAGCAAAATGTTCATTCCGCGTGCTATATACATTACATGAATGTGACTGTGTCCAATCTTTTTTCTAAAAGTTCTTGTGATTATGTTGAATATGTGAATTACATTGTGGTAATCATTTAATAAAAAAGTAAAGTGAAAAAGTGAATTGGTGTGTCGACCGTGACAGGACTCGAACCTGCAATCTTCGGATCCGAAGTCCGACGCCTTATCCATTAGGCCACACGGTCAGTGAGCACCCGCTGGCCAGAATGACTACAAATAGGAAACCACCCGGCGTCATACATAAGATACGCGAGTTTGAATTGGAGAAGGTGAGATACTATGTACATACATACATACATACATATTTCGATTGATAACGAACGAACGATAGATACATAGTATGAAAAGCGTTAACCTACGAAACGAGCATGTATGAAAGCAGCACAATGCATTTTAAATGGGGGATGTCATGTTGCTGTTGAACAGCAGCATATGCCACCCAATTGAAATGCCTTGTGCTGCTTTCGTCCGCTAAGTTTATGAAAAACGACACAAATTTAACCGTCGATGAAGAAGATTGGCAGGAGTAATTCATTAAGTGATTTCAGATTCCAAAATGTGGTGGAGCATTTGTTTTTGTTTCTTATGATTTTGGGGTGCTGATCTGGAATCCCACAAAATTTCGTTGCGGAACAGGGCCAAAACCGCAGGAAACCCCTAAATTTTCGGAGTTTTTTCCATTTTTGACTTATAATTCCGAAACTGCACATTTCTGTGAATGAATGAATGAATATGTTAGAGAAAACATGGGCCCAATGCGACATTAATTTTTAAAATGCGTTAAGCTAAGCTGACCAGACGTACAGCATTTTGCTGTACAGTACAGCATTTTGACCTGTCGTACAGCATTAGTAAATGTACAACAAAATGTACAGCATTCCCAATGCCACACAAAAGAAACCTAAATCACTACATAATAAGCTCCTTGGTGAGGCCTGTGGTTTCTTGGTTCTTTTAAAAGTGGGTTTAACAAGATAATCGCACTTTCATTTTCGACAAGTCGGGAACTCTTTAATCGATCGTTTTGAAATTTAACACATTTATAGCTACTTGGAGCTCATATTTCCTTCATATTTTAAGGTCCTATACCTACCCGCGTTCGACAGCTAGCTAGAGCTGCCTGAATCGAACTTTTGTCTATTCTAATCTAAAACTGTCCATAAAATTTCTCCAATAAATTTGAAATTTGGCAGATTTCTGCACCGCACGTTCCATATTTGGTGAAAATTTAAGGTCTGGATAGACATCGGGCGGAATGAAAATGTCCGCTGCGATTTTCTCTATGAAAATGCATGCTTACTGTCGTGGAACATGTCGGAAATGATGGGGAATTCCATAAGCTACAATCCGAATATGGTTCCACAATTTGTCTCTGCCATTTTATATATTATTTTTCGATTCCCCGGTCATTAGATAATTTCCACGATGAACTCGTCGTGGACAGTGAAACGGTTTGACATTTGCAAAACTCACCACGCCCGACGGAGAATATGCTACCGAATCGACTCATTTTCACGTTGAAAATGCATTTGGACAAGGGGGAAATTAGTTTTTTAGTTATTTTTAAGATGATTTAGGACGTAAAACGCTTTTGTAGCAATTTTCGAAGCTAAAATTTTTATTTCACCACGGTTTTTATGCCGGTTCATTACTGTTTCATTTTCATTTACGCTCCAGGTCTATAGCCCCGGATAGAGTTCGAGCGGAATGAAAATGAACCGGCATAAAAACCGTGGTGAATTTAAAATTTTAGCTTCGAAAGTTGCTACAAAGGCGTTTTAGAACCTAAATCATCTTAAAAATAATTAAAAAAAATAATTTCCCCCTTGTCCGAATGCATTTTCAACGTGAAAATGAGTCGACTCTCTCCGTCGGGCGTGGTGAAGTTTGCAAACGTCAAACCGATTCACTGTCCACGACGAGTTCATCGTGGAAATTATCTAATGACCGGGGAATCGAAAAATAACACATAAAATGGCAGAGACACATTGTGAAACCATTCTCGGATTTTAGTTTATGGAATTCCCCAGCATATATCACATGTTCCACGACAGTATGTATGCATTTTCATTGAGAAAATCGCAGCGGACAAAAATTTCATTTTCATTCCGCCCGAGGTCTATTCAGGCCTTATCCAGGACTTTAGCTGTCAAGGTTCAGAAGTTACAACCGTCAAAAAATGCGATTTAAATGTATGTACTGAGTTCACCGAGCGAAAAACTTGCATATATGTCTCCCGTGAAAACGGTGCCGTAGAGACTTGGTTTTTATTCACTCAATGTTAGATAAATGTTCACTCGCGTTCTGATTGTTTGTCGATGACAGCTTTTCATTGTGAAATAAAGTGCAACTGCATTATTTTCGCTGGCGAAATGTCAAAAGCCGGTGTGGAGACATTCATGTGAAGTGAATACCACCAGAAAATTCGATTTCACGATCATCAAAATTTTGACAGTATTTGCATGGATTTCACGTGAACTGACGATGTTAGTACCTACTTTAAGGCGTAAAGTTCGACTCCTGTACCATCGATATTTAGCGAGAATATCGTACTTTTATATTTGGCAATCGTTTTCTATAATTCGGGAACACTTTGACCGACCTTTCTAAATTGGAACACTAATAGTTTACAGAGCTACTTGGCGCTGACATTTTCTATCCGCGTTCGGGAGTTACAGCTGCCCAAATCGCACTTTTGTGTTTCCTAATCGAAACTCGCAAATTTGTGGGCGGAAAATTTTGAAATTTTCCAGACTTGTATTGTGCTCTATACAAGTCTGACAAGGTAGGTGCCTAAGGTGGAAAGTTTAAACATGTAGAGCTGCTACTAAGATCCAGAATTTACACCGGTGGAACGATGCGATTTTAATTTTTCGCAAAACAATGGAGAATTCACTGTACTCCATCCGATTCCCCTATCAACCATTATATAGGAAAATGCATACTACAGGACCAAAGCTTCCAGATAAAGTTTTTTCCCACAATGTCCATCAAATCCAATAAGAGCCCAGGGGACCGGCATGTAAACAGTAATGTATCCACGGGAGAATGCATACTCTCGAAACATCGTAACCAAGATAAGTCATCCTTCCACCGCTCTGGAGTTTTTCCACGGACTCCACTCCGTAGATGTGTCAGGAAAGCCGCCAACCGCTTAAGTATTCTCTGCCCAATGAGGTATCAGTTTATATTTTTTTACTTGTGTACTATCTATAAAAAATCCCTGTACTACGATATTAGAGAGGATGAAAATACAGGTTCGACTCCTAGCACGGTACAATAATTTGCGTACCTACTGCAAGTAAACAACTACGTGATTTCTGTCTCCGGGTCTCTGATAGTCAGAGACAGGGAAATAGCTATCATCATCCGCTCAAGGCTGCTGAGAGTCCACTTTGGAACACTGAAATTCAAAAATTGAAAAAGCAATGAGTATCTAATAATCGTAGGCGAATTGGATATAATCAAGAGGTAATGATGCCATTTATCGTTAAAGCGTAATAAATGTCATTTTCAATTGTCCATTCTTGAAATATTGTTTTAAAATGTGTAACATCTTTTCTAACAAAATGGGACCGCCAATTTAAAGAGACGGGAAATCTTAATTTTTGTCGTAGATTTGACTTACATACCTATACCCCAACTTCCTAAGAAAATTCCGGGCCCATGGTCTTAAAAATACAAAAATGTTGGGCTGGCCCCTTCTGAACGAGATCCTGACTATGCCACCCTTACTTGTTATACCTTTACTTGTTAAAACTTATATTTTGCACTTCACATGCTGATGATGATAAATGCGAACTTTGAGAACTTCAGGGCTTAGTATCAACAGAACCTTGCTTTCTCAAGTTTCACCATCAGAAACAGTATGATTGAAGGTTTGTCTGAAAGACGAATTCCG
Source organism: Microchrysa polita (assembly GCA_949715475.1). NCBI lineage: Eukaryota > Metazoa > Arthropoda > Insecta > Diptera > Stratiomyidae > Microchrysa > Microchrysa polita. Next base: position 83,508,347 of record OX454419.1, on the reverse strand, counting down.
CAAGGTGTCTGTACAGCATTGGGCCTTCGGGAGTATGGTCACCTTACGTTAAGCGGTATCGCAATGTAAATTTGCAATGTCCTCAAGCCCATATGATTTGTCTGTCAAAGTGTATGAGAGTTTTTTGGTTACTATGGCTTTGTATGGAGGGGGATACGAGAAAGAAAATTGGCTAATCCAGTGGTGGTCATAGGTTAGACTACATACACTGCGTTTCACTTGAATAGCACACTCTATACATTAAATTTATTTTCTTAATATCTTTTAAAAAAATGAAGACAACAGATATTTTGTATTTTTTATTTGTCATTTGATTAATTAGCTTTAATTTGAAATAAAAAGAATTCGAATTTTTCCAACATGTAATCTTAGAGGAAAAAAATGTAAAACATTAATGAAAAGACACATAAATTCTGTTTCACTTGAATAGCACACTTTTCTTAAAACTTATTTTAATTAACTTTTTATGCAGTGAGGATAACTTATTATTGTTCAGAATACAAGTTGAGATCAATTTGAATTAAAATCGGCAATTTTAGTAATGGGTTGAGCCTGCCCCGTTTGAAATAACCTCCTAGATCCTATTAGGCAAAGAATCGTAAACCAAATTTTGATATAAGCAAGCGATATTGTAGCCCATGATTGCTGAATGGCTTCAATTAGTCCAGTCTTTGTTGAAAACTGTTTACCACACTCATAAACTTTTCTGACCAGCCATCCCCAAACATTTTCTATTATGTTTAGATCCAGCGAGTATGGTGGCCAGTTCAAAAGAGTAAAATTTTTGGACTCGATAAACTACTTTACGGCACGGGCAGTGTGTATTGGTGTATTCTCGTGTTGGAAAGTTCACGGCAATGGTCCAAAGAGACTTTCGAATGTCGCAAAAGCTTTTTCTAAAACAACCTTGACGACTTAGCATTCATAGTGGTGTCTAAAAATTGGAGTTCACAAGTGCCGTAGTAGGATATGGCTCCCCAAACCATAACGCCGCCAACTCGACTGTGCAAACGATCCAAATGGGGAGTCTCCTTCCTTAAATCATAAAAATAACAGTTATATCCGTCGGGCCCTTCCAAATTAAATTTCTTCTCATCAGAAAAAACAACGCGATACCACTCTTTGGTCCATGACATGTTGGTATGACAAAAAGTCAACCGAGCGGGGTTAAGTGGTGTCTTTTTTTAATTTTAGATGCTTAAGGTGTTTAGCTTTTGAATTAGCACACCATACAGTTATTTTACTCGCACTGAGACCAACTTTTAACCGAATTTTGTCCACAGAATCATGTGAATTCGATGTTTCACGCAAAACAGATCGCTTATCTGCATTAGAGAGTACACTGCTTACTCGACCTTTCATATTTTTTCATAATTTTCACCATTTTTAATAAAATTGTAAATCACGTTTCTGCCTTTTCCAGTTTTTTTTTCGATATTTTAGTCACTGAAGGTCACAATTCCTGTAGGTTTTTATTTTAACTTGTTCTTCGCTTGTTAAGGCTTTACCACAACACAATTTTTTTTAAAATCAACGAATCGTATTTAAAATACTCAAAACGACTATAGATTGTAATATTGTGACCACGTGCACCCCGTATGTGAAGCTTAAACCCAACTGTGCTATTCTAGTGAAACAAAAAATCTGCTCTATTTTGAAGCGAATTGGTGAAAAAAGGTAACGGTAAATTTCGAGAGCAGAATTTGTCTTTCGGGGAGCCCACACAAAGAAGACAAAAAAAAAAAACTACTAGCAAAGTCATAAGAATATTGATATACACTGCGCGACAAATGCTTAGGTTCATGGATATTTTCCTTTAAAATTATATAATTTCTATGTACTCTGATCGGAAATAATTTTTAAATAATGCTCTCTCAACTAACGGTTATTTTAATAAATATTGCAATTCCATCAAGCAACTCGCATAGCTAACGGAATTTTTTAAAATGAAAATCGCAATTTCCACTGCGACAATTGTATAGGTTCACTTACTTTAAACAGTTATCTCGTCGTGGTGGGTAGTTTTTTGGAAACAGTTGTTTTTCGCGTTGTACTCTGTGAGTTATATAGTGGATAATGTCAAAAGGAAAGCAACTTCCATGCCCTGGAAAAGGCGACAATTTCCATACTAAAGCAAGAAGGATATTCAAACCGACAAATGGCAATACGGATTCTGCGGAGCTCGAACCTTGCTAATAATTCTTTACGAGATAGTGAAAATTATGGCCGGCGATACGCAGAAGGCAGAAAAAAGCGATTTCCGGTGCATTACGGCGACGCCTCTTAAGATAAGCCTCGAATTCGCTCCTTACTGCGCGTGAGCATGGGGAGAATTTGGGGTTATCAACAAGTGTGAGGACCATCCAACGAGTTCTTAGATCTTCTTCTTGTTTGAAATGTTTACGGTTAAAGAGAAAACCAGCCTTAACCCCGCAACAGCGCCTGGAATTCGCCTCAAGATTGATGAACAAAAATCGCATCGGATGAAAAACGGTTTTGTGTGGACGGTCCAGATGGGTTCTCTTACTATTATCATGATATTAGGAAGGAACCTATGTACCTGTCACTCCATCACTCCCGAATAGGATCCGTTATAGTATGGGGAGCCATATCATATCATGGAACTATCGTCTTGGTCATCCTACGAGGTAGCCAAACGGGTTCATCTTATAAACAGCTCTTAGAAGAGGAAATCCCTAAAATAATTGTCATGGACGAAGGCAACCCTTGGATACTGCAACATGATCTTGCCCCAATTCATACAGCGAGGGTAGTTAAATCGTTTATTGAGGAAGAAAATGTGACTTTATTAGACTGGGTGCCCAACTCCCCTGACATTAACATATTAGAAAACATTTGGGGGTGGCTTGTTCGGAAGGTTTACAGTAGTGGTAAAGAGTACGACCCTAAAGAAGAGTTAATTCATGGAATTAAGACAGTTTGGTTTAAAATACCGCTATCCGTGCTGCATTCTTTATACGATTCCCTGCCTCGAAGGCTTTATGAAATTATAAATAACAATGGCGGTAATACACATTATTAAATAACAAAAAATGCTCTTGTTTTATGTATTTATCTTCTTTGATACTTTTCTGAAATATTTTTCAGCGAAAACATTATGTAAAACGGTAAAATCGTCCCTGAACCTAAGCAATTGTCGCACTGGAAATCGACTCTCCGAATGAAATCAATTACTGTAATTTAAGGAAAGTGTCTGTGGGTGGGGACTCAGTCCATCCATTTTATTTGTGATATTTATTAGTTTCGAAAATAACATTTGTTGAACCGATAAGCTTTTATTTTACCGTTTCTTGGAAGGAAATATGTGTGAACCTAAGCATTTGTCGCGCAGTGTATATGCAAATTTCAATGAAAAAACTGAATGTGCTATTCAAGTGAAACGCAGTCTATATGTATTTATTCTCCGTTTCCCCAACACAGTTTTTTAGTCCGTTTGGGGAAAACGTGCCCGCGGATCACGATACCGTTCTGTGCAGTGTGAAACGGAGTTGCGGGAATCATGATCCGCGGGATGACGATTATGGAATCACATTTAGGAAATCTAATTCGTAACGGACGGGGTTTTCGGAACAAAACGCAAAGCTTATGCCATATAAGAAGTACTTTGCGGTGTAGAATTTTGATATTAACATCGCATGGCTTATTGGTATTTTCGACTTTTGACGGTTGAACGATCAATGACTCTCTAAAATATTACGTGTAATTATATGCCAATTTGTTTGATTACCTGGTCTCTAACGGTACAAACATAGTAATAGCTTTTGTTAAACTCATATTTCCGTAAGGCTTGGTTCGACGAGCCGTGTTTTGACAGCGTCACGGCTCTCACCCGTCGTGTGCTTTCCATATAAGCCAATGCATTTTTATGTCTCGAACTTGCGAGGGGCTCGTCGTTTGAATGAAGCCTAACGGACAGGAATAAAACAAATCTGACAAGCGTAATAATAACTAATGGATCTCCCACCATACACAATACATGAAAACTCTAGGCTGCATCGTTATCTCAGAGATTTCACGTGCAAAAACAAAAAACAAGAACCCTTTTCAAATGAACTTTGAACTCATCAATATAATCTGATTTTCCACTATAAAAGAACTTGAATTAAGTGAAAAGATTGTATGCAAAAAAGGCTGGACAAAAGTTACTGGAGATCAATTGGCGGCATAGTTCAAATGGTACCGTAACCAAGTTACTTCAAGAATACCCTTATGATTGTGTCGTTATTGTGGCATACCTTTTTCCAATTCTTTGACTTAATTCTTCCCAAAATTTCGAATAAATTCAAGTTCGGTAAACGACTTTACCAAGCAAAAAATTGCACTCCATTTTAATGAAGCTAATCCTTCACTAACTTTTGAGGAGTGGTTAAGGTTATTATCCTGCTGAAATGACTGCATATCTGCCCAGCCAGCATCGGCGTAATGTACCGTGAAAATAGCCACAAATAAGCTTTACTTCATGAATCACGAATCGGCATTATGTATCGATAGGACGCATTGAAAATTAGATACATGATGGTCAGCTGAAGGAATGTCGACGGATCATGCATATGGGAAATATAATGGTTTTCTCTTCAAGTGTGATTTTTGTTGCTGAGGTGAATAGAATCGCGAATAAAAGATGATCATTCGTATAGTCTGGCTGGAGTAGTGGTTAGGGCGCGCACCTTCGGTGCATAGGATTATGAGTTCGAGGCTCACCGTCGCACGTGTTTTTTTAATTATTTATTGATGCATTGAATATATATGATACTTAACTATTACATAATGTTGACTAATAACGATTTTATAATGATTATCCGTAATAAGGCGCAAATGCGTATATAGGGGAGACCGGGGCTGGTTCTAACAGGGGCAGGTATTAACAGGCTAATAGACGCCAAACTATCAGGCTGAGAGACAAACAAATAACGATTGTCCTGTTTGTATACAATGCTAAACGTGTCGAGACTCGTCAGCTTAGTCTGCGCCGTCGCAGTAACGAGTTGTGTGTAGTGTGCCCATATGAACAGGTAAACGATCTTTTTTGCGTTTTTATTTTCTTGATTTTCAATCTTAATATACATTTCAAAGATGTGAAACTTTAACTTATATAAAAAGCGTTTATTCAGCTATGGATGCACTCTAATTTCTTGCTGCTAAATTACGTACTTATTATAGTGCAATGTGATTTCTGAAAAATTGGGCTTTGAGGTTAGTTTTAACAGAACACACGGGGTAAGTTCTAACATGTTAACACTTACCCAAATCGCGAGTTAAGTTCCTGTGTTAGGATATTAAGGCTAGAGTTTCATTTTTTTAATTACCTGTGATTGTTTTTCAAAGAAGATGTTTATTAAATTTTTTGAGTTTAAGAAAACTGCTATAAAAGCTAAAGTTTTGTTATTTAATTATCTTTAGCATTAAAATATCACTCAGTACTGAATATGATGATACTGATCGTTGTATTTAATTAATATGAGACTGAAAAAAAATAAAGCTTGATTTTGTAGATTAACTGGTGTTTAATTATTTGCAAAAAGTTCAAATTCGATGATTATCCTTCCTGTTCAAACTTACCCCAGGGCTGTTAGAACCAACCCCAGGCTGGGGTAAGTTTTAACTTGTGAGTTTCTTAGGAAAAAAGCCTTATTATTCAGAATGTAATACGTTTACAATAATTTTAATAATTTCTATTTAAAGTCCTATTAATGACGAATTATATGGCAGAAAGTCATGTCTCTAACGCAAAAGGTTGGGTAGCTAAGAAGTTTTGTTTAAAATTTGTTATAACCAGCCCCAGTCTCCCCTACATGAAATAGGGGGACATCGTGATACACTGCTTGTATGAAAACGTGATGAATGAATAAGCAATATGTGCTCACGCGTGTTGCATGAAATAATGATTACAAATGTGTTAAATGCTGGCTGGGTGGTATACACTGCTTGTCATCAGATTACCACACCCCTTCACATGAATATAGTTTCGGCTGATTTCCAACCAAACTAAAAGGGCTAAAATTTCAAAATTATAATTTTTAATAGTCTATTCAATTCTAAGTTAATTAAAACAAAAAGTATTGTGTTTACATTTTTTAATACTTTTTATGATTGTTTTTAGAAAAATAACACAAAATAGCCATTTAAAATTTGTGATCAGGATAGCACATGATATTTCTTTTTTGCCGATCTTCCACAGTTGAAGACGTAGGACCCCCAATTTTTTGTTGTTGTTTGAGGAATATATGTATTAACTTTAATATGAATAAGGGAACATCATTATCTGCAAAATAGGGATCAAAATTTAAGGCTTGCAAGGAGTGATGGCGGTCAAATAGTTAAATGCCGAGAAAAAATTAATAAAAGGCGATAATTTGACTCCAAATTCGTGTGTAGCTTTAAGTAGCTTTAAGCTTTAAGGAACAAACAATCGAGGCAATAAAAAATTTAATATTTGACAATCGTTATGAGCGAGTAATTTTGAGAGAAGCTACCCACCAAAGATATCTGTCCCACTACACAGCCTTTTGCTGATGTCACAGGGACCCAAACCCCCCTGCGGGGGACTTATTCACACAATTGAGCGCGTGCAATTGTAGTGGTTTGTAGGAAACCCTGCAGAGTTTTATTCTTCCCTGCCACTTTAGTCGCCTTCTACGACACGCCGGGAAAATCGTATGCAGTATTCTTGACTCATGCCACAAGGCATTCGGTATTTGGCAGTAATTAAATAAAAAAGAAAACGTACAACAAAATAAGCTTACTTTACTCCATATCCATACATTCGAATTGTAAATAATATTTAACAAAATGTTTTATGGTTGAAATACATTTCCCGCGTCAGCATCAGCATCGGCAGAGGCATCGGCATCAGCAAAAAAATTTCAATTTAGAATACACGCATTTGCCTTTATGACCCACATTGATAGCAGCAGCAGCCGCAGAAGCATTTTTTCTGCTTCTGCTGTCAATGTGGGTCATCAAAGGCAAATGCGTGTGTTCTAAATTGAAATTTTTCTGCTGATGCCGATGCTTCTGCCGATGCTGATGCTGACGCGGGAAATGTATTTCAACCATTTTAAACTAAATTTTCCGTCAGATCGTATGGGAGGGGTTCTGACTCCTACTTCGCCTCCCCCTATTTTTGGGTGACCTTAACTAAATACTAAAAACTAAAATGTCTCTTGTTGAGGTCGGTATAGGGACGGCAAAATTAAAATAGCCTACAGGCTGCAAATGTGTAAATACCCCAGTGAAGTGCTGCCAAACTGCTCGATTAGAAGCACTTAACTAGCTGAAGTAAAAATAAAAAAGAAGCGCTGCAAAACTTCAAGAAATATTTTTTTAGACAAAATCTTCAATTGCATTCTCATCAAACCACGTTGGTTTTTTCCGTCGTTCGATTTAAGATTAATGAGAGATTAGCAAATGAATTTGGCGTTCGGGGAAACTACTGGCGCTATCTGAATTTAGCGTTGTTGACTCAACTCGGGCCGACACAACAGGACTCCCGCCGGAAATTAATTTATTATTTCTTCAGGTTCGAGTGCAGACAATCGCACAACCCCACAGGCGGTATTGGACGCAGAATTTATTGTTTGCAATATTCCTAAAAATACGTTAAAACTACAAAGAATATATGCAATGTACCTATATTATTTACAGTACAGACACATAGTACACGTATTAGTAATATAAACACATGCTCTAAATAAGCGGATGGTTTTTGCCAAGTTTTAACGCTGAATTTCATGCCATTCTATCAAATAAACATATTCGTTTCGTTAATGAGTTATTTTCGACGGACGCGAAAGTGGAATGATTCTGTTTACATTGTTTGGGAATGTGTGGTAGAGAGAGAGATTCATGTGTTAGAATTGATGACTTACACTTGTTTATGAAGTGACAATTTCTTATCAACATAATTTACGATTCAATTCATCTTAAAAAAAAGTTTAGGTCACCATCAATGCAATTATTGAAAACTTCAAAAGAATGTAGAAGTATCGGAAATTTAAAAGTAATTTTCCATTTTGTTTATTTGCAAGTCAACATATTTATTGCTAATTTTCTTTTTTAAAGAGAATGAAATGGGTCGTGCCATTCAAGTGGCAGGCAAATGGGTTTCTAAGCTATCCAATTTCATAGAAATTATTTTAACAAAAGCCATCCGTTCAGAAAAATGTGCTGTCCTAATTTTTTTAACAATTATTGCTTGTTTGTCAATTCATCTAATAATTATTTGCTTAAAAATTAATAATGTTAGAGCGACTTTGCATTTGAAATATAGGAAAGAATGCCGCGTATTGTACATATGGAATGCTCAAATTGAAAAAAAAAAGTAAAAATAAATTGCTACTTCGACCGTGACAGGACTCGAACCTGCAATCTTCGGATCCGAAGTCCGACGCCTTATCCATTAGGCCACACGGTCATAGAAGTTTTCTTTCCAAAAAACTTATCTGAAACTGGGCGTAATAATCATTATCATTACCAGTGTTGCGACTTATTTTTTAAGAATAGAACCGCGTTGAAGATAGCGGTAGAAATATGTAGTAAAACTAAACTGTAGAAAGGCCCTGTATATTGTTCAGCACAATAATGAAACTTGTTCTTATTGTACCAATAACAAATTATAAATTCCAATTTCAAAAAAAGCATAATAGGCAGGTAACGTTTTTTACATTTATTATTACAAATATGATATAGAAAAAGCAAATTCTAATGTGGTAACTGTTGTTGCTAATAAAAATATGCAAATATTTGAGCAAACGATCTTTTCTATTGCCACTTGCTGGTAAGTAAGATAACTTTGCATAGGTAGAGTAACATCTTTTATAGAAAAGGGAAGGTAATTTTTTTTTGATAAGTAATCATAATCATAATAAAACATAAAACAAAACAACATTGAATAAAAATTGAATTGAATTGAATTGGTTGCTAATGCCAGGTCCCTACACAAAAACTTATCGGTCGGTTTGTTCGCGCACACTTTTAATTCAACTTCGCAAGTAGGAAGATTGTTTAGACGAGACGATATTGGGTGGTTTCAGATTGTAAGACGAAATCGGACGGGTAAACTTGCACGACAAGAACCATCGTTCTTACAATGTGAAATGCACAATGCTTGTCTGCTGGCCACTACAAAAGCTCTCGCCGTCCGTTTATTAGCTTTGATCGTTGGTGTTAGTTACCACTTCTATTACTGACCTTCCTTAGTACGTTTTGATTGTGATTTTCGTTCTATGATTTCCCATGACTTGCTGGTTAGAAAATCGCTCTCTTATCATTAGCATAGCTAATTCTTCCATGAGCTGACGTAGAAAAATTCTGCGCCCGTTAGTTTTTTTGCAGGCATATCATTATTTTCATAGTAAGTAACGTACGTGGTACCGGCAATATCGTACTGAAAAGAATCACTGTTTTTTTCTTCTTCGGAACATATCGAACAGATGGTACCTCCTCGTCAAATTCAAAAGGCGTTGACAATAACGGCCAACAGTTCGACAGTCTCATTTCTTGAGGAATGCATTTTTTTTTTCAAAGTACCGACGATAGTGAGATTCCACGACAAAAAATTTCATTGCCACTCTTCTCCTCAGCGTGTCTGTTGTCGTCATCGTTTTCATTTATTCGTCCATCGAAAATCTCTCAGCAGTGACTCTGGCTTCTTCACGCCAGGGGCAATATGTAATTCAGTGCATGTTTAGGACACGCTAAGTTCTCTAAACAAAACTACAATCTATTCTCAACTTTCCTGGTAAAAATGCAAACAATTATTGTCAACTACAATGGACTTTTAGCAAGAGTTTCATTTCACTCAGGTACCCGGGTGGCAGATACTGTAAGTTTTTTTGGGTGGCAACACAAGGGTTAATTAACTGGTGGTTAACTAAGCTTAAATACAAATAGGAACATTTCAACCTTAGAAAACGATTTATCCACGAATTAAATAAAGACTGTGCGATGGATTTTAAACTAATAAACCCGATTGAAATGAGCTAATCTAGAGAGCACTTTATGTAAGAATCTTACGTTAGGTTAAAGTTTTGAGTGTTCCGTATATAAGTAAGAATTATTTTTTTTTTTTTAGAGCTAGCCCTCTTAAAGTATACTTTCCCTTCGTCGACTACTCCAAAGTATGAGCTTCTAAAAGCCGATAAAAAATGAGATTTTTAATATTACACGCAAAATGCACATTTGGGAATTTATATTGCACGATTTTGCACGTTTCGGCATTTTTAATGCACGTTTTTAAATTTTTTACTGCACGAAAATCCGGGCTCTACTTATAACGCTATCACGGTTATATCGCTCCAAATTGTCAGTCCCCAGACATTCATTTACACTTTTATAACGCCTTACGAACAAATTAAAAAAAAAAAAGCCCGGCTAAATACGAAGAGCTGGCAAAGGTCCTATTAGAATAGTTTTGCCAAATTCGGGCGTCTAATTTGCCGGTCAATGGTCCAATTTTGATGGAAAATGCTTGCGAAACTGCGGAGACTTTAGAGCTAAACAATTTTGCAGCGAATACAGGATGGATCGAGAGATTTAAAAAACGTCACGGGATATACAAACAAATCAGTGGTGAAGCTGTAGATGTCAACGAAGATGTTGACATTGTGAAAGACTATCATCCTCGAGAAGTCTATAATGCGGATGAGCTCTTTTTTTCAACTTCTTGCAAGACAAGTGTTTCGTTTTTAAGGAGGATAATTGTCATGGTGGTAAGCGTAGCAAGGAGAGGTTGACTTCTATGCGCAAATGCAGATGGATGTAAAAAGTTGGAATCCCTTGTGATCGGGAAGTCGCAAAAGCCTTGCTGCTTTAAGGGTATTCAGTATTTTCCCTGTGAATACAAAAATCAAAACCGTGGATGACAAGTGGCTAATTCGTAGAATGGCTGGGTAAGTTAGACCGGAAAATGTCAAGACAAAATCGACCCATAGCTCTTTTCATCCTCCTAACGTCGGCGATTATTTGAGCAACGTCAAAGTGATATTTCTGCCACCGAATTGCACTAGTCGGCTGGAACCCCTTGACCAAGGGATTATTAAAGTTTTTAAGCAAAACTATCGGCGAAGCATATGTTTCATTCATTTATAGAACTATCACGTATATAACGCGCATTTCGGCTGGTCCCTTCAATAGCGTTATATCCGTGTTTTACTGTACTTAATTTTTCTAAAAAAAAAAATAGTTTGAATTGCTTACCTTTCACTAAATTCATCAGCGGGTAAAACTCAGAACATGGAGTTATTAGTAGAAGCTAGAAGGAATGGGTGTTTCAGTTAAGACAAGGGACCGAACGTGAGCGAGAATCGTATTTCATGGAAAAGCAGAATAATGGCAAAAACTGACAAGACAACTATTTTGACATTTATTGTTTATGATAGGTTTTATTAATATTGTGAAAATATTTATTTAATTAAAGACTTCCATCACGAAATCAACTAAATTATTTATAAAAGGCTGTTTTCAAGTTAAGGGACAGGTTAGCTGACCTAGACTCGCCAAAAAATCATCGAGAGTAAATACCACTAACCTCAAAATCAAGTTTTTCAGAAAAAAATGGGTTATCAAACCTCAGACAAATGCCTTTTTATCGGAGTCACAACACATATGTATGTGTAAATGGATAATATTGGACTATGGTCCTAGGGCTACCATAGAAGCTCGTCCTCATAACCATAAGTGCTCCTAAGGAAAACTTTATGAACCAAAAACTTCATTATCATATCCAGGATTTTTTCAGGAGGATTATTGTCGGCCCTTTAAGTATTAATAGAAAAAATGTTAAAGCACAATCTATAGAATGATTTTGATTCGCTTTTTAACGATACTTTCCTGCCGATTACATCCAACTCGGTTACCATTTTCGCTTTTTATTATGTAGATCGTCTATACTCTCAGAATCATAGCGAATGCAAAATCTTAGGGTTTCACTAAGGAATAAGTTTCTGATTCGAGAGACTAGGCAAAACGAGGGATTTCTCAGGATCATCAAACATATCAAAGTCCCAAAAAATATAGAAGGCCTGAAAAGTACGTGCATAAATTTAGTCTTCGAGGCTGCAGTCTCTGCAGCAATACGTTAGTTTCCATGTCAACCAGCTAAAGATGGGGTGGTTTGCCCCTCGAAAAACGCCCGGAAAGGACTCAAAATCGGAATTTTCTGTTTTCAAATGAAAATTTTCGATGAAGGGCGCATCCAGACCTACATTTTGCTGAAACCTACAGGGTCCTAGCTATCACCGTTTCAAAGATACAGCCGTCTAAAGATGGGGTAGCAAATGGCCTTTGGCCCCTCGAAAAATGGCGCAGAAAGGCCTCAAAATCGCAATTTTCTGTTTTCAAATGACAATTTTTGAAATCGGGTGTCCAAAAAGTCGATGAACAGGGCAGCCAGACCTACATTTTGCTGAAACCTCCAGGGTCCTAGCTATCACCGTTTCAAAGATACAGCCATCTAAAGATGGAGTAGCAAAAGGCCAGTTTGCCCCTCGAAAAACTCCCGGAAAGGCCTCAAAATCGCAATTTTCTGTTTTCAAATGAAAATTTTCGATGAAGAGGGCATCCAGACCTACATTTTGCTGAAACCTACAGGGTCCTAGCTATCACCGTTTCAAAGATACAGCAATTTAAAGATGGGGTAGTAAATGGCCAGTTTGCTCCCGAAAAACGCCAGGAAAGGCCTAAAAATAGCAATTTTCTGTTTTCAAATGAAAATTTTCGAAATCGGGGGTTCAAAAAGTCGATGAAGAGTGCACCCAGACCTACATTTTGCTGAAACCTCCAGGGTCCTAGCTATCATCGTTTCAAAGATACTGCCGTCTAAAGATGGGGTAGCAAATGGCCAGTTTGCGCCCGGAAAGGCCTCAAAATCGCAATTTTCTGTTTTCAAACGAAAATTTTTGAAATCGGGGGTTCAAAAAGTCGATGAACAGGGCAGCCAGACCAACATTTTGCTGAAACCTCCAGGGTCCTAGCTATCACCGTTTCAAAGATACAGCCGTCTAAAGATGAGGTAGCAAATGGCCAGTTTGCCCCTCGAAAAACGCCCGGAAAGGCCTCAAAATCGCAATTTTCTGTTTTCAAATTAAAATTTTCGATGAAGAGGGCATCCAGACCTACATTTTGCTGAAACCTACAGGGTCCTAGCTATCACCGTTTCAAAGATACAGCAATTTATAGATGGTGTAGTAAATGGCCAGTTTGCTCCCGAAAAACGCCAGGAAAGGCCTAAAAATAGCAATTTTCTGCTTCCAAATGAAAATTTTCGAAATCGGGGGTTCAAAAAGTCGATGAAGAGTGCACCCAGACCAACATTTTGCTCAAACCTCCAGGGTACTAGCTATCACCGTTTCAAAGATACAGCCATCTAAAGATGGGGTAGCAAAAGGCCAGTTTGCCCCTCGAAAAACGCCCGGAAAGGCCTCAAAATCGCAATTTTCTGTTTTCAAATGAAAATTTTCGAAATCGGGGGTTCGAAAAGTCGATGAAGAGGGCACCCAGACCTACATTTTGCTGAAACCTCCAGGGTCCTAGCTATCACCGTTTCAAAGATACAGCCATCTAAAGATGGAGTAGCAAAAGGCCAGTTTGCCCCTCGAAAAACGCCCGGAAAGGCCTCAAAATCGCAATTTTCTGTTTTCAAACGAACATTTTCGAAATCGGGGGTTCGAAAAGTCGATGAAGAGGGCACCCAGACCTGCATTTTGCTGAAACCTCCAGGGTCCTAGCTATCACCGTTTCAAAGATACAGCCGTCTAAAGATGAGGTAGCAAATGGCCAGTTTGCCCCTCGAAAAACGCCCGGAAAGGCCTCAAAATCGCAATTTTCTGTTTTCAAATGAAAATTTTCGATGAAGAGGGCATCCAGACCTACATTTTGCTGAAACCTACAGGGTCCTAGCTATCACCGTTTCAAAGATACAGCAATTTAAAGATGGGGTAGTAAATGGCCAGTTTGCTCCCGAAAAACGCCAGGAAAGGCCTAAAAATAGCAATTTTCTGTTTCCAAATAAACATTTTCGAAATCGGGGGTTCAAAAAGTCGATGAAGAGTGCACCCAGACCTACATATTGCTGAAACCTCCAGGGTCCTAGCTATCACCGTTTCAAAGATACAGCCATCTAAAGATGGGGTAGCAAAAGGCCAGTTTGCCCCTCGAAAAACGCCCGGAAAGGCCTCAAAATCGCAATTTTCTGTTTTCAAATGAAAATTTTCGAAATCGGGGGTTCGAAAAGTCGATGAATAGGGCACCCAGACCTACATTTTGCTGAAACCTCCAGGGTCCTAGCTATCGCCGTTTCAAAGATACAGCCGTCTAAAGATGAGGTAGCAAATGGCCAGTTTGCCCCTCGAAAAACGCCCGGAAAGGCCTCAAAAACGCAATTTTCTGTTTTCATATGAAAATTTTCGAAATCGGGGGTTCGAAAAGTCGACGAAGAGGGCACCCAGACCTACATTTTGCTGAAACCTCCAGGGTCCTAGCTATCGCCGTTTCAAAGATACAGCCGTCTAAAGATGAGGTAGCAAATGGCCAGTTTGCCCCTCGAAAAACGCCCGGAAAGGCCTCAAAAACGCAATTTTCTGTTTTCATATGAAAATTTTCGAAATCGGGGGTTCGAAAAGTCGACGAAGAGGGCACCCAGACCTACATTTTGCTGAAACCTCCAGGGTCCTAGCTATCGCCGTTTCAAAGATACAGCCGTCTAAAGATGGGGTAGCAAATGGCTAGTTTGCGCCTTTGAAAAACGCCCGGAAATGCCTCAAAATCGCAATTTTCTGTTTTCAAATGAAAATTTTTGAAATCGGGGGTTCAAAAAGTCGATGAACAGGGCAGCCAGACCTACATTTTGCTGAAACCTCCAGGGTCCTAGCTATCACCGTTTCAAAGATACAGCCATCTAAAGATGGGGTAGCAAAAGGCCAGTTTGCCCCTCGAAAAACGCCCGGAAAGGCCTCAAAATCGCAATTTTCTGTTTTCAAATGAAAATTTTCGAAATCGGTAGTTCGAAAAGTCGATGAAGAGGGCACCCAGACCTACATTTTGCTGAAACCTCCAGGGTCCTAGCTATCGCCGTTTCAAAGATACAGCCGTCTAAAGATGAGGTAGCAAATGGCCAGTTTGCCCCTCGAAAA
Source organism: Microchrysa polita (assembly GCA_949715475.1). NCBI lineage: Eukaryota > Metazoa > Arthropoda > Insecta > Diptera > Stratiomyidae > Microchrysa > Microchrysa polita. The sequence continues at coordinate 83,493,198 of OX454419.1, read as the reverse complement.
ACGCCCGGAAAGGCCTCAAAAACGCAATTTTCTGTTTTCATATGAAAATTTTCGAAATCGGGGGTTCGAAAAGTCGACGAAGAGGGCACCCAGACCTACATTTTGCTGAAACCTCCAGGGTCCTAGCTATCGCCGTTTCAAAGATACAGCCGTCTAAAGATGAGGTAGCAAATGGCCAGTTTGCCCCTCGAAAAACGCCCGGAAAGGCCTCAAAATCGCAATTTTCTGTTTTCAAATGAAAATTTTCGAAATCGGGGGTTCAAAAAGCTGATGAAGAGGGCACCCAGACCTACATTTTGCTGAAAGCTCCAGGGTCCTAGCAATCACCGTTTCAAAGATACAGCCATCTAAAGATGGGGTAGCAAATGGCCAGTTTGCGCCTTTGAAAAACGCCCGGAAATGCCTCAAAATCGCAATTTTCTGTTTTCAAATGAAAATTTTTGAAATCGGGGGTTCAAAAAGTCGATGAACAGGGCAGCCAGACCTACATTTTGCTGAAACCTCCAGGGTCCTAGCTATCACCGTTTCAAAGATACAGCCATCTAAAGATGGGGTAGCAAAAGGCCAGTTTGCCCCTCGAAAAACGCCCGGAAAGGCCTCAAAATCGCAATTTTCTGTTTTCAAATAAAAGTTTTCGATGAAGAGGGCAACCAGACCTACATTTTGCTGAAACCTACAGGGTCCTAGCTATCACCGTTTCAAAGATAAAGCAATTTAAAGATGGCGTAGTAAATTGCCAGTTTGCTCCCGAAAAACGCCAGGAAAGGCCTGAAAATCGCATTTTTCTGTTTCATATGAAAATTTTCGAAAATGGAGGTTCCAAAAGTCGATGAAGAGGGCATCCAGACCTACATTTTGCTGAAACTCCCAGGGTGCTAGCTATCACCGTTTCAGAGATATACCCATCTAAAGTGGAGCTAATATTTGCCAATTTTGACCCCGCTAAAACGCGTTTAAAGGCCTGAAAATCGCATTTTTCTGTTCCATATGAAAATTTTCGAAAATGGGTGTTCCAAAAGTCGATGAAGAGGGCATCCAGGCCTACATTTTGCTGAAACCTCCAGGATCCTAGCTATCACCGTTTCAAAGATACAGCCGTCTAAAGATGGGGTAGCAAATGGCCAGTTTGCGACTTTGAAAAACGCCCGGCAAGGCCTCAAAATCGCAATTTTCTGTTTTCAAATGAACATTTTCGAAATCGGTGGTTCAAAAAGAGGATGGAGAGGGGATCCAGACCTACATTTTGCGCTCAAAGAGTCGGGTCATTGGATTGCCAAGCCATATGGCCACTCTGATAATCCTCAGCCAACTGCCACAAGATACGATCGAGGCTACAACGGACTATGCCGTGACTACACTAAATTTCGAGAATAACTTCGATGTCAGATTTCCCACCAGGAGCCAATGGATGGGGAGTGAGTTAACGGGAGAATACAATCTCTTCCTTTGTACAGATGGATCCAAAATAGACTGTGGTGTGGGTGCAGGAGTCTTCTGTGGCACAATCAATATCTCTGAATCTTACCGTCTGCCTAGCCTAATCATGCCAGCATTTTCCCGGCAGAATTGCTTGCAATCATGAAAGCATGTCACGAACTCGGGAGCATATACAAGACAACAAATACATAGCCAACTGTTCCGATAGTAAGGCGGCTATCATGGCACTGAAATCCGTAAGAAAATACTCCAAACTCGTAAAAACCTGTAGAGAAACACTGAACAATCTTGGGAGGGAGGCACATAGTCACCCTACTTTGGGTGCGGAGCGCGTGGACAGCTGTCAGAAGAAAAATCTCTTGTCATTATCTCGCAAGTGCTAATCGTAATTGGCGGAATCTCAAATCTTGTGTAATATCAAGGAAGCTATGGTCATCCTATGACCGGAAAAGAACATTCGAGATTCTGACCAGACCGCGCAAAGATATTGCTAGAATTACATCGGTAATTACTGGACATTGGCCAATAGGGGACCATGCAGCCCGGCTGCGTATTCCCCACAGTCTGCACTGTCGCAGTTGCAACAATGCCAATGAAAGAGAAACTCTGTTTCACTTCCTATGTGAATGCTCAGGTCTCGCCATAGATCCCGTTACCAAACGCTGGCCGCGTTGAGGATGCGTCGCAGGCGAAAATGGGTCGTGCTCTGTGGCCGTGATCGGCCGCCACTCTGTAAAATAGACACTCATAGAGAAACGAGTTTCCAAACTCGGGACGACTCGTCGCAAGTATATTCAGAAGAAAATTAGAAAATATTCTTATCGTAGAATAATAAACTAACAATGCGACTAGGAAGTGGTATGGCTGACAACCGTCACACTCCGAATTCAGTTGTCCTTGTAACGTTGATGACTACACACGGTAGTCATCAACGCACCATGCTCCACTAGGAGTTACGGTAAAACAAGAAAGAGAGGATGCGCCGGAGTCGAAAATAGGGGAGCTGCTTCACTTCCTTATCCTCTATAAATGGCTCTAGGTGCGTTTCCACACCCAAATTTTTATTTCCTGGAACCTCCATCCTTTAAGTAGCTTAACGGAGTTCTGTGATCTCAAAACGGCACTTTTCGTGCTAATTGGGTTCCGGGCATGTCTCGTCTTTAGCCACCACTTTTACCAACTAAACTCACTACAAGTCGAATAAGCGGTTTAAGTTTCTACCTTCATTTAACATTTTTTTTTTACGATTTTACGCTAAATTCAATATTTTTTCTTTTATTCTTTCATTTTAGATTCACTTGTCCGACGAATTTGACATACTACAAATTGTTGGCGAGGGATGGTTCGGGAAAATCTTACTCGTGGAACATCGTGCCACAGACACGGAAATGGTGTTGAAAGCGCTACCAAAACCCTACGTATCCTTACGAGACTTTTATAGAGAATTCCATTACGGTTTACATTTAGGATTGCATAAAAATATTGTAACAACATACGATGTAGCATTTGAGACGGCCGGTTTTTATGTTTTCACACAGGAATATGCACTGTTAGGTGAGTATAGTCAAAAATTCAAATTTGTTAATTAATTAAATTAATTCAAGTATGTATGACAGGCTTCGAAATTATATTGTTAATAAATTTGTACATTGCAGGTGATCTGACTTCAAATGTAACAGAATCGGGAATTGGTGAATTGCATAGTAAACGTGTGGCCAAACAAATTGCCTCTGCATTAGACTATATGCATTCAAAGTGAGTATATTCGGTTAACGAAAATTTTACATTTTTGAAAGATGGTTCTAATGGTGGTACCTAGATTCAACATTTGAAATTATCGTTGGTTACCGTTACATATATTTTTTAAATTTACTTTTCTGTTTAATTGCAGAGGAATAGTACATAGAGATGTTAAATTAGATAATGTTTTAATTTATAAGTCGGACTTTTCCCGCGTTAAATTATGTGATTTTGGCGAATCATATAAGGTCGGAACCGTGGTGGAGCGACGAAATGAATGGCTTCCGTACAGTCCGCCCGAAGTATTACAAATCAAAACAGAAGGAACTTATAAGTCTGCAATCTACAATTGATTAACCCTTTGTGACATATGCAATAAAACTATAATTTTTCAGGGCTGATACTAGTCACGATGTCTGGCAATTTGGTATACTGATTTTTGTATGTTTGACTGGTTGTCTACCATGGCAAAAAGCTGCCGCGGACGATCCACGCTACGTAAGCTATATTGCTTGGCATTCAACAAATATGGTTATTCCATTTCGACGCACCCCGAAACTGTTTAAGCTGCTCTCGTCCAAGGGCGCACGTATGTTTCGTAAGTATTTGGAGCCACGCGAAGAAAGACGACCAAAATCTCTAGCTGAACTGTCTAATTTCCTGGATGATCGATGGCTGACAAAAGGTGCTGAGAAAAATTTAGCCGGTGAGTTAAGCTAGCTTGTTGCTAAGGGAATTTGTTGATTTAATTTTTTTTAGAGAGCGATACCGACGAACTATGTGCATCCATGTACTCCTTTCATAGCAGTCCGGAAGAAAAGAATAAACTTTTAGCAACATTGGCCGAGTATGGAATCGAGACAACAGTAGATCGAGTAGCAAAAAAGAATCGAATAAAGGATTGGATTGAATCGTCCGTTATTAACGAAGAAGATGAGGTTATTTTATGGAAAGAATTTCGAATTATACAAACATAATTTTTATTATTTCTATCTTTAAGGATGAAGATTCCAATAGTACGGCATCATCGCCAACGATGAGTCGCCAGCCGGTCGCCGGTCACATATCATCCATTCGTGCTCAAGAAGCTACGAAAAAAGAAATCAAGACAACCCTGAAGGATGCCTCTCAGAAACATTTCGATCCACGTACGGGACAAATTCAAACTGGACCCAGTGAAATGGGAGCGATAACGGTAGCAAATCGTGCCACCTCGACCACTTCGATTGTTGCGAACGGTAAAAACGGAAGCTTTGATAAAGGAAGTGTTGTAACATTGGCAAGTCGAAATGATCTAATATTGAGCGAGGGCCAATCGTATCAATCGAACCTAAATTTAGACGATACCATTGATATTGATACGACACCCGAACCAATGGTAAATGCCTCTCGTCATCATTTGCCGACGCGAATCATGCCTCAGCTACAGCCGCAGCCGTCGTCGCCGCTTCAGCTACATAACCCAATGAATAATGTCGCTAATGCGTTTTCCAATATGTTTTTGTACGACGACTATATGCCGCGAGCTAATCCAAATGCTAACTCGACAGCCGCTAATTCGTCACAATTCTATCGAAATTATGATCATATTAATAAAAGGTATTCAGCGTCTGAGCTTCATGTTAATCTAACGGGCTACAATAATATTAGTTATGACACACTAGCGTCTAACAACAACAACAACAATACTAAGGGCAGCAATCTAGCGTACTATGATAGTTTTAATAGCTTTAACAACAACAACAACAACAGCTACAGCTTTGACAGTCCCGACTCGGGATATCAATCACAATTAGGACACTTTCAATCAATTGCAAATATTTCAGTTCCAGAGAACAATCCTCAACGTCTTTCAAGCGTATCAGTCAAGGATGGTAGCCGCGAGTCAGATGAAAAAATGAAATCAGTTCTGGATCGGAACGGCAGTAAAGATAGTGACCAGATGAGTGATCCTAGTGCTGGAGGTGGGTCGGTTCGATTTAATGGAAACAGCGGCAGATATGAAGGTAAAAGTAATGTTAACGGGACCAGTTCAAGTGTGAAATTTTTAAATAATTATCAATCCGTGGCTAGTGGGAATAGTGGGAGTCGGCCTCAAAATAATATTAGTACAATGAAGGACACTCCTTACGATCATATAAAAGTCAAGAAAGTTAATAAAAGAATATGAAAATAAAAAAAAGTACAGAAAAAGATATATCCTCTGAAAATAAATTTATTTTTTTCTATTAAACCGTGAGTATTTAATTTTTTAAATTACAGTTCTAATGATTATAACGGTATTTCGATGGTCAAACACTGGTTAATAAAAATAATATTATATAATAATGGATTCAATGACCCCGATTATATTTGACGCCAAGAAAGTGAAAACACGTTGTCCGAATGGTTCAGTCTTGTTTAGTTCGAGTCTTTTCCTGTTGTGAATGCTTCGATGTCAAGACTAGAATGCTGTAGACTCGTCGTTTCGCTCGTCTTTTATAGATGCTCTAGTCGTTAAGTGGGGATACTTCATGTTGCTGGTTAAAGACGTTGGGGACGGTGGTTTAGTGTATGCAGAGATGGGCATTGAGGAAAAAAAAGTGGAGTAGATTTTGGACGAAAAAGGGAGTAGATCCAGAGAAAAATGAGTAAATTTTTTAATACTTGCATATTATCATACTGAGCCCTACGATTGATAGACGTTTTTGTAATTGTGACATCAGTGTCGGTGTTATAACAGTGGTGTGATCATGTTTGGACTTATGTGAACTCAAAATTTTCAATTTTTAAAGTGTGACATTGTGTTTTGGGATTTGGGAAAAAAAATTGTTCGCTACAACAAAACCCTCATAAAATTTAATTCTTCGAGGCTCCCCCACATTTCTTGCTTGGATTTAAGTTATTGTTTTCTATTATTTTATTAATGAATAAAGATCCTTTTTTGAACACTGGACTCCCACTTGTTTTTGCCAACTTTAGATCTTTTCCTCTTAAAACCCATTTCTACACAGAAATGAATAATCAACTTACTCCATTTCACTATTTATGGAAAATGGACATTCCTCAGTTTATTTCCCAAACGAAAAAACTACCCACACTTTCAATAATAAAAAATTTTCAGCATAAAAGTATGGTTGACAAAGTGACCAATATTTTTTGCCACCACTGAATGTGGAAATATTTAGTTATACGTAATTTAATTACGAACTTATTTCGCATTATTTTCTTAGTAAAACTTATCCCTTGGTTTTTTTAATTAAAAATAAATAACAGGCGCGACAATCCAACATTGGACTAAGGCCGCAGGATGTGTTAGTGACATCCTATTTCCAAGATCTTATCTGCTTTTTTGTTGAGGTAATGAGATCAGCATCACGCTCAGCAGTGTTATTTATCCCCACAAATGGGTACTCGTTTAACATCTGAGTGAGATCATAGTCCGTCACAAGCTCGTGAGTTCGAAAAACACCATGGAACACGGTGAGATTCGAACTCATGACCCTGTGCACTGAAGGTGCGCGCGCTAACCGCTAGACCAGCCAGACTACAATTTTTTAATTAAAAACTTTTAAAAACACACTAGATAGACACTCCGGCCACCGAGAAGAATGATCCAGGCTCCACCAACAAATGCAATGTAGACAGATGCAATACAGGCAACATAAAAAGCGACATGCAATAAGAACGCACTTGAAACTCCACCAGCTTCACTCCAGCCACCCAGAAGAAAAGAATGTTCATTGTTCCGCCGAAAATGCAGACAAATGCAGCATTAGATTAGATTAAATAAGGGCATCGGCAGATTTGCCATAAGCACTTCCACCGGTGGTCTATTGTGCCTTTGTGCCCACGCTACAGGTTAGATAAATTTATCTTACCGACATCTGTCGATAAATCGATTAATTTGTCCCACGCTAAGGGAGGCGATGTCCTCTGTAAGAGGGAAAGTTTCGTGGCATCGCCAGTCTTTCGCACTCACTAAGTATGTGAGTCGATGTTTCGTCATCGGCCTCGCAGAAGCAGCAGGTCGCGTCTGCGACTAAACGCATGGTTCTTAAATGTCCGTTCAGACGGGAGTGGCCTGTAAGGAGGCAACTTATGATCCTGACCCTGTTCCTGCTGAGTTTAACTAACTCCAGAGTGCGTTTCTTGGAGTAGGTTGCTACAAAAAGCTTCGACTGCCTTAGTCCTGGAAGGGCCTCCCAGCATACGGTGGCTGCCGTCTTTTCGCCCTCAGTGATTTCGTTTCTGCATAGACACAGTGGTATACCGCAGAAGGGTTCCGGGCCGCAGAAGGGTAGGCTGCTTTAGCCAGTTCGTCCGCAAGCTCATTCCCTTCAATTCCAGAGTGTCCGGGAACCCATAGGAGTGTAAGATCATTGCGAGATCCTACCAATTGAAGTATTTCCTGACAGAGCTTTGATAGCCGCCTGACTGTCGGTAAATATCGCTATCTTTCTGTTGACATATCCTTTGTTCTAACATTATCTAGCGCAAACTTCTATTGCATGTACTTCCGCCTGGAACACATACGCTAAATTCCCCATAGGGACTGAGTAGCTTACACCTGGACCACTGATGTCCGCTCCAAAGCCTGTGTTAGTTTTGGATCCATCCGTGTAAAAGATGATAGTGTTGGGGTGAAGGGACCTGAACATGTCCGTCCAACTTTCCCTCGCCCAGATTGCTGAGTTAAAGGACGCATTGAAGCGTAATGTCCTAACTAGGTAGTCTTACCTACATAACCTCTGCAGGTACATAATGCCTTGATCGCCTTCTCCGTGACCGATTTCAGGTGGTCATCCCAGAGTAATTTGCTTTCAAGAGTGATTCCCAAATATTTGACTTGGTTAGCCATTTTAATTTGGGAGTTGTACATAGTAGGAAAACTCAGGATTCTTGTTGTCCTGCTCCTACTGAAAGGAACCACCGTGGTCTTGGACGGGTTGACCCGTAGACCACTCTCTGTGCACCAATCTTGAACTATTCGCAGAGCGGTGTGGAGCACATGGGGTAGGACTTCCTCAAATTTGCCCTTGACCATGATAACCAGATCGTCTGCGTACCCTTGGGTGGAGAACCTCTCTGAGGTTAGTTTCCACAACAGTCCATCTACAACTAAACACCACAGAAGGGGAGACAGTACCCCTCCTTGTGGGCAGCCACGAGTGGCTAAGGCGGAGAGGGTGGACCCGCCGATGCTGGTATAAATGTTCCTCGATGAAAGCATGCGTTGCACCCAGGTAATCATTGTCACATCTGCCTCTTTTACAGCATGCAGGTCTATCTCATTTCCAAATAGAAAAGAAAAAAGAGAACAGAAATGCTCCGCTATTCAATTTCTATTGTTCCAAGAAAAAGATGGATTGGAGTTAATTGCTTGGATTTTGTAAAAAAGGAGTAGAAAGGATTTACTCCGGAGTAGTGGAGCAAAACCAAAAAAAGGGAGTAGATCTACTCCGAATGGAGTAAATGCCCACCACTGAGTGTATGTTGGCTATTGTTTTGTATAAAATAATTTTTTTTTAAGGTCGGTTGTCAGCTGGTTTGTAATATACCACATGGCGGCGAGAAAGCGCACGCATTCGGGTGCATGTGGGAACGAATATCCTATATCGCCAAAATTGTGGCACTAAGAAAGACTCTTTTTGTGTTTGCTGGAATTGTCACTCAGAGCAGTTGAACTCAACGGCCACACAGATATTCGTTTCCTCATGCACTCTGGTGCGTGCTCAATACCATTCGGCGCTGCATGTAGGCGTAATACATACCAGTTCCCAACGGCAAGAGCGCGTACAGTACATGGCATAAAAGAGCTGTAGCCACATACACGCACGCATTCGGGTGCATGTGGGAACAAATATCTAATATCACAAAATTGTGGCACTGAGAAAGACTCTTTTTGTTGTTTGCTAGAATTGTCATTCGGAGCAGTTGAACACAAAGGCACACAGATATTCGTTTCCTCATGCACTCTGGTGCGTGCTCAATTCCATTCGACGCTGCATGTATGTGTAATACATACCGGTAGATGAGCTAGTGGCCAGCACGCGTCAAGTGTCGTTTTGGAGGAGACCGTGGTGAATCTCCGTTCCGTGGTCTTCATGACCAAATAAAGTCTCCGTCCCTCTTCGAGCGAGGCTCACAGTGAAACTAAATAATCGTTACAGGTTGATAAAATTGATGGCATGTGTTATTGTTGTTACACAGTCAATTTTAACAGAATATTAAAGGTGTTTTTTTTTCAACTATTTTGGGTATGAACCAATATTGTCTTTACTTTTTATTTTATATGAACATTTACATCAAAATGACGACGAAGTAAATACCGTAAAGTTGATTCCAGTCAAAATTCTCAATTCAACAAAATAACCAACATCAAAACCGGCAAAATATCCGGAAAAATTACAATTATTTTCTTGAAACTCGTTTGAAAAGTTTTCCCATAGAAGGCCAAAGAAAAATTCAAAACTATCACATTTCGTTCCACTCCGGAGACGATTTTCATTTCCCACATCCGCATTATTGATGTCTACTTTTCGCTAACAAACTTATAAGTTTATTTTTTGTCTCCTTTTCTTTAGCGAAATAAGCCAAAGAAAATACCATTTCTACAATACGAATAGAGAGATAGATTCAAAACTGGAATACAAAACACAAAAGTGTGGATCCAACTATATGAATGTTCTTAAGTTAGAATGCGTTTTGCATCGTTTTTTTCTCCACCAATCTTAACTAAGTATCTAGAATGTGGCCAAAGTAAAAATACAAAAAATATATACACTGAAAACTAGAAAAAAAAAATTGCTCGTCTAGAAAGTTTTCCTGAAATGCCAGGCATCACAAAATGGAAAAGTTTCGATGAACATTCTTCAGAACCAATTGGAAAAAATTATACGTCCAGAATATTCTCTTGGACAGTGTGCGAAAAAAAACAGTGTGGAGAAAAAGAAGAGACGTCCGAGCGGAAATAATGCACTTAATTCTTTTTTCTTTTTTTGCTCGCTTAAATGAGAGTGAAGAAAAGTTCTCGTGGTTTCATTGCAAGCCATAGCGCGAGAGCGTTTCGTTCGACTAAGTCAATATAGGGAGTGAACAACTGAGAGAACTAAAATGATACTTTGCAAAAGAATTTACTATGTACATATGGGCTGCTGTTTATAAAATTTTAGCTAAGAAGTGTTATGTTAAATATATTTGGTGGATTTTGTTTAACACAACAGTCCAAATTAATTAAAAAAAAAAATAAATAACAGGCGCGACAATCCAGCATTGGACTAAGGCCGCAGGATGTGTTAGTGAAATCCTATTTCCAAGATCTTATCTGCTTTTTGTTGAGGTAATGAGATCAGCATCACGCTCAGCAGTGTTATTTATCCCCATAAATGGGTACTCGTTTAACATCTGAGTGAGATCATAGTCCATCACAAGCTCGTGAGTTCGAAAAACACCATGATCCACGGTGATGTTCGAACTCATGACCCTGTGCACCGAAGGTGCGTGCACTAACCGCTAGACCAGCCAGACTACTAATTAAAGTCTTCTGTAAAATCATTTAATCTAATCTACGACGCTCATTTCACACAAAACTTTGTCCAGACAATTGCATTATTTTTCAAGAACTCCTCAAGGTTTTTTTTATTCCCATCCTCTTATGGGATATCCAATAGACATTTAATTTTAAATAGTACTTCTGCTTTAATTTGTCATGCACGAATATCTTTCTAATTGACGCCTGTCGCAAAAAGTACGTGTCTACACGGGCTAAACGACAAACGCTGCTTATACAAAGCCATACTCTACCACCCCGGTATATCGTTTGTACAAGATCCTTAATTTTCCGGTTTCTTTCGAAATCATCCGAATAATGAGTTCTCATTTTCGTAGCAGCAGAATATTTTTCCAACAGCCAACGAATAACGTACATGCAGTATAGTCGAAAAGGACCTGCTCGTCGTTTCTCGTTCGCGTTACTCTCAAATTTCAATTTAATGAAATTATGGGGAATGCACTCTCGTCTATAACTGTATCTGTTTTTTTTTCATTCCTATAGGTGGATCGCAAAATGAGTCAGGAAACGGGATGTATTGTTCTGGATATTAATGCGAAAGGATTTTTTTCATTATTTTTGAGAAAATGATAAGGATAATTTGTCAACTACTTCAGCATTGAGATTGCATATTTTATAATGGTGAATGGTAACAGTGTAGTAAATGTGAGTAAGACACAAGAGGCTAGGGTGACCACCTGCCTGCCTTCGATTTACGGGTCACTAGCGTATAAAATACGGGTTTTCAATTTTTTCACGGGGCAAAAATTTAAAAAAAAATATTTTTATGCCGATATATCATTTATTTTTAGTAATATGTATTTCCTATTTGAAGATACAGTCCCCAATAACTCTTCATTTTGCACTTTAAAGTGCATTTTATTTGAGGCTCAGCAGTGTGAATATTTAGTCGGTTCCGGCTATCTATCCATGCGTTACCGCAAAGCGAGTATATTCTCTCTGCCGTTGAATTGATTGCCGGGACGAGTATTTAGGAAACCCTGTTCAGTTCATCACCTGCTTGGGGATGAAATCGATTAGCTTTTCTAGTGCCAAAACTACCCAAAACCCTTATCGATTTCGTCTTCTGATAGTGGACGAGGTCGCATAGGGTTTCAAGTACATTTTACGTCGAAAACAGCCAAAAACTATTATTCTCGAATAAAAGAAACACCTTTACATTGAATTCGCCGTAAATCAATGTAAAGGTGTTTCTTTTATTCGAGAATAATATTGTGGAGTTCGCGAATTTCATTTCAATAAAACTAACTAAGCCAAAAACTGGTTCGAGCTGAACAAGGGGGTTTTGCGCATAGTTTTGACGTCCACTTTCAGGGGACGAAATCAATAAGGGTTTTTTGGTACTTAGCCTCTAGAAAAGCTGATCGATTTGGTCACCAACGTGGGGACAAACTGAACAAGTGTTCCTAAATACGCTGAAGTATAGAAAAGACCAGTTTCAAAAATCGCTGTATTTTGCTGCTATTATTCACCGCTTCAAATAATTTTGCCCGTGTGTCAGGGCTTATCACTTCATCGGCATCTCTTCATCTCCTGAACGTATTTATTAATTAGGGGCGAAGGGCATCCGACTATTCTCTCCAGTTGCTCAAATTTCCGTTGGTTTCCGTCCGTTCCTGATTCCAAATACTGCAACGCATTCATGTACCATGTTAACAGTGTTAGCTTGATTACGTCACTTTCGCATTCCGGAAAATTTAGAACTATTTGGTTGACTTTAATACGATAAAAAATTGTCTTTAACCCTTTGTGGGAGTTTTTTTCCTTAACCCTCATCCAGCGGCAGATTTTTACAACGCTTGCCGGCGGCAAAGGTACACCTGTACCTTAGTACATTTTGTATGAAAATCTTCATTATTTGTATGAATTTTGACCGTAAAACCGTTATATTATGTTGACTAGTCACAAATTAGTAACTGTTTTTGCCGAAGTGAATGTTTTAAGAAGTTGGGTTTATGTGGATTTAATTGGAGTGGGTAAATTTAGGAAATAGGCAAAATTTTAAAAAGAAAATTGAAAAAATGGGGTGCTTGGAATTTTAATTTGACGAAATCTAAAATTGATTTACAAATGAAAAGTAGAAAACGGTTCAAATTAAGTCATTAATGATTTTAGAAGAATTTGGTATGTATGATTTGCGAATTGTGGAGTCTTAGGCTAAAATTTACCCCCCTGCCCCAATATATTATTCTGTTACTAGAACCCGTTATCGCTAACGAAAAAAACGTCAATAATTATCACATTCTTGTTATTTTCCATAAAGCAACAATATTTGAAGCAATAAATATATTGGAGAAATGAGTAAATGTGTTATTATACGAAAGAAAGGTCCTGTCAAGCAACAAGCAAGTAGAATCGGCTAGTATAATTTTCAGTCTCTAATCTTTGTAAATCTAAACTCAGGTCAATTCCTATAGTAGAAAAATATCTAAAATTTTAATTGTGATTGTTGTTGGTTAATTGTAATATATTTGCTCGTATATGTAATTAAATCCAAGGATCGATTGAAAAATTAAAACAAGAAACCGAAGACATGTGGCATATTCTACAGCAGTTATCGGTATATGGTACCGACGTACAATTCAACCAAGTTTTTGTACCACCCAAACATCCATTTAGAAATTTGGTTGGATGCTTCTGCTGGTTTTCAGCTGAAACTTCAAAAGGAACTCGGGTGGAGGTCCCGAATTACACAAATAATAAATATTAGGTGATGGAATACAAATTATGGGAATTTGTGGTAAAGAAAATCAACCGCTAAAATCCAAAATTTTAGCATTTGTTACAAACCTAATTGTCACTAGATGTTATGGGGGAAAGAAGGCGTAATACATTGTATTGGTTGCCCCAAGCCATTACTTCAAAAAGTTTGGTTTGCCAGTAAAAGTCTTGAGATTGATGTCAAATAACCAAAAACCGCGGTATGAGTTAGCCTAGTCCTTATAGATCGATATCTCCAAGGACCTTGATCATTACAAATAAAATTCGTAAATCAAATACTTCTGTACATCACTCGATTCTCAACTTATTGATGCTATAATAAATCTCTCTAAGCATGAGCATTCACCAAAAATATTTTATTTTCGTTTTTTGTAAATTTTCTTTCGTACAAAATATATGAAGGTACAAATGTACCTTTGCCGCCGTTAAAGGGTGTAAGATTAATTTTGCTCCCTAACTTGGGGATGGGTGGTCACACATTTCTGAAATTTGGAATACATATTTCAAACTAAAATCGTAGAGATGTCAGAAAATTTCAGCCCGATCGGACCCATAGCAAAAAAGTTACGGTGTTTTAAAAACGAAAAAGGTACACCTGTACCTATCCCGCTGGATGAGGGTTAAACAATCCATTATTTGCTCCGTATTTTATTTTTTGGATTACGGGTTTTTGGGCTTTCGGTGCCCGAAAAACGGGGTAACCCGTAAAATACGGGGCATCTGGCCACCCTACAAGAGGCACAAAACTGATGTGTAAAAATTCTTTATTATTTTTCACGGCCAAAAGGGTACAAAGTTTATACAACGTGTAACGACCGAACGCGATGGCAACTAGACTCGCTGTGTTTCGTCGTGTTCTTCTTGCTTGCGATGCGCTCACTTCGCCGAGCCGTCGGAACGTTGGAGGTTCTCTGCGGCGAGAGAGTGGGAATTGGTAGCGGCGCTACAGCCACTCCCCCTCTGGAAGTTGCCTGGCTTGAAGGCAACTCTTGATTTGAGAACGTTGGCGACTGTTCAGCTGGTGGAGCGTCCTTCGCATCAGGCTTAGGTACATGAAAATGGACTCGTCGAGGTGGTTGATTTACGTTTGCATGTGGATAGTTTCCGTCTGTAACGTTCGGTGGAGATGGTAGCTGATCTGCCGTCGATTTCATAATGATGTAGCGATGGTCATCTAGCCTCTGAAGTACCCCCTGAGGACCTGTATATGGCGATGTTAATGGTGGCTTCACTGCAACTACTCGCTTAAAAACGTGCGAGCAAGTGCGGAGGTTTCCGTGCATGAAGACGTTTGCCTTGCTATGGTGCGCAGACTGTCTCGGCTGCAGTGTCCTGAAATGGCTTCGCAATTTTTCCAGGAAGGATTCGGGTGCGACTGTCGACTCCGGCATTGTGAAAAAATCTCCTGGGACGCTTAATGAGGTTCCCAGTAAGAGTTCGCATAGTGAAGCTTTGATATCATCTTTGTACGCTGTTCTGAGACCTAAAAGCACGACTGGTAGGGCTTCAATCCACGGTGTGTGAGGGTTTGCACATAAGAGCAGCCTTTACGGTTCGGTGCCAGCGCTCTATCATGCCGTTTGACTGCGGATGGTATGGAGTTGTGCGAATCCTTTCAGCGCCCATCATCTTCGCCAGGGAAGTGAAAAGCGCTGCTTCGAACTCAGCTCCTTAGTCGGTTGTGATTGTAAGAGGCGTGCCAAAGAGTGCGATCCAGCCAGAGGAGAATGCTGCTGCTACTGTATCTGCCTGTTTATTTTTTTAGAGGAATCGCTTCGGCCACCTGGAGAAACGATCAATTATTGTGAGGCAATATCTATATTCTTTTACCTGGGGCATGACGATCAGATGGAGGTGGATGTGGTTGAAACGAGAATCCGGGACATTGATGTTGCTCGGCTGATTTCGAGTGTGTCTATGGATCTTCGCTCTCTGACATGCAATGCATTCGCGAGACCACTGGAGCGCTTGCTTTCTTATTCCTGGCCACACAAATTTTTCTTTCAGCTGTTTGCAAGTTTCTCTGCCACTCGGATGAGCTGGTCCATGGACTATGTCGAATGCAATTTTTCTGAGCGACTGCGGGGAGGAAAGGGCAAACTACGCCCGACGACGAGACGTCACAAAGGATACGAACGCCTTCGATTTGTAGAGGTTGAAGTTTGAGAGACATTGTCTCTTCCTTTTCCGGGTTTGCGTCAGGATTGGCTTGAGCCTTACTGATAGCTTTTGCGTCGAGTCGGGTCGGCATTGTAATTTCGTAGATGCGCGAGAGTGCGTCTGCAACCGTATTTTCTTCGCCAGGGATGTGGACAATGTTAGTGCTGAGCTGCCCTATATAGTCAAGCTGTTGTATTTGACGTGGAGAGGCTTTTTCCGGGCGCTGCTGGAAAGCTTTGGCTAAAGGCTTATGATCGGTGCGAATGATGAAATCTTTGCCTTCGACTATGTGCTCGAAATGTTTGAGCGTTGCGAAAACCGCAAAAAGCTCTCGGTCGTATGGACTGAAGTTTTTCTCTGCTGGCGAAAGCTTCCTCGAGAAAAATCCAAGAGGGCTGCGCTTTCCTTCGATTAGTTGTTCTAAGGAACCACCTATAGCCGTTGACGATGCGTCAGCTGAGAGTATAATGATAGCTCCTGGATGCAGGAAGCTCGAAGACGTGGTGATGCCTAGATCTTTTTTCGACGACTCGAAGGCATATCTATGAGCTGCGGAGTCCAGTCGATTTTCGATTTATCGCGTTTCTTTGCGCCAGCAAGTTGGTTGTTGAGCAGAGCCTGGGCCTCGGCTGCTTGTTAGATGTGCGCTCTAAAGTAATTCACGGCTCCCAAATATATTTTGAGGTCATATACATGGTATCCGGTCTTGGCCAGGATAGAATTGCTTCAACTTTCTCCGGCGGTGGCTTGAAACCACGTGAGTTGGCGGTGAACCCTAAGAAAACCATTTCTTCTTTAGCGAACTCGCACTTTTGCCAGTTTACGCGAAGTTTTTTCTCAAAGAGGATGTTGAGAACAATATGCAAGTATGCTCCATGTGCTCTTCCACTCTGGAAGATGCGACGAGAAGATCATCCAAGTGCATAAACCTCTAAAAGGTCTGTGTCGCGTTTTTTAAACCTAGTGGCATTCCGATGAACTCAAACAGCCCGAATGGAGTTGTTACAGCCGTCTTCTGTATGTCCTCCTCTGCAACTGGGATCTAAAAATATGCTCTTTTTAAATCTATTTTGGAAGAAATGGTTTTACCGTGCAGTTGCAGCAGTTGATCGTAAGTTCTCGGAATTGGGTACCTGTCAGGGCATTGAGGCTTCGATAATCGCGCCTGTCGCTCGAAATTTTCCGGACTTCGTAGGCGCCATGTGCAGAGGACTCGCGTACTGACTGTTTGAGGGTCTGATGACGTTTATTTCTTGCAGTGCTGTGTATTCTGCTTTGGCAATTTTTAGTTTGTTTCTAATTATTTTACGAGGTTTGCAGAAAACGGGTGGGCCAGTTGTCACTATGTGATGCTTTACTTTGGCTGTTGGTCCTGTGATGTGTCCTTCGTTTGCAACGAAACGTTTGAAATATTCTGCAACCAAATGTTCAATGGCTTTGTGTTGACCGTCTGTTGAAGCTTTGATTGGTGAAAGCGCGGAAATGGTGTGGTCGAGAGTCGTTTTGATCTCTCCAGGTGTGGAAACAAGCGTTGTATCGTCAATAAGTCGTCGCCTCCTAAGATCTGGCAAAAGTCCATAGTAAGAGAGGAAATCTGTTCCCAAAATAGGTGTTTTTATGTCTGGAAGCACGAACGACCATGTAAATGAGCGACGAAGATCTAAATCCAATTGTGCTGCTTTTCTTCCGAAGGTTCGGATGGCTGACCCATTCGCTGCTGCGAGAGAAGGTTCTGAACGTAGTCCTGAGTATCTCCCAAAATGATTAAAGGAAATACGTATGTCCGTTAAAAGAAGAGCCCTCTTTGTCGCACCGTATATTTTTTTTTAATTCTGTAGGCTCCTTCTCTGTCACAAACTAAAAAGCTGCTTTTCCAGCGACACGAATGGCGCGATCTAAAACAAGGGCCAGGATCCAGAGGTTGTGTTGCCTATATGCTTCCGATTAGCTCAATATAATAAAATTGGATAACTATCGTACTGAAACTCCAGGGTGTAAATAAAAAAGGCAAAAAAATGACTAACGATTTCCACAAGATGTAATAAAAACATGGCGCCCACAATTAAGCACATTTTTTAAGGGTTATAATTTTCAATTTTATTGCAGCATTGCAATCAAAGTTGCCATAATCCGACACATTTATTTTCATACCATAATATTAAAAACTCGTACAATTCCATACTAAATTCGGTACTATTCTACTTTTTTGCGAAACACGAATTTTCGCCACATTCATACATTGTGCTGGAATATACCTTTCGAAAAAGAGAAGATGGTACCCAAATTAAGTAGAAATTCACCATAAAGCAAATTTTTAGATGTCCTTTGTATGGTCTTGCTCAACGGAAATTGGCAAAACCTACAGCAATAAGAGATGTCTTAATCTGATAAAAAAAAACATCTCTAACCAAGTGTACGGCTAGTATAGTGTGCGGAAACTCGTTAGAAAAGGTTTCAGTTCCCTAGACACGAGCACTCTATATACACACAAGCTGGCATACCCTACCGCAAGCCAGTAATTTCCTTGTGACGCTGCGTCGCGTCGTTTGAATACATCTGGGAGAGATAAAAGGCAAATTGGGCTTTTTCCTGAATTATGCAAAGCACCTTTGGGGGTTTCTTCCGAAAAACCAAATTGAAGAATTGCTTTGCCGCTATACGTTCGTACGTAGAGTACGACGACGTCGAAAAGGTACTGTGACTCCGAGACGTAGATACACGTATATTGGTATAAAAGGAATAGGTACGAGTATATGTATTCAATTATGAGCAACTTCTCGGAGCACACTAAAAATGAGCACATATGCTTGACTCGTCTTTTACTTTGCTGCCGAAAAGTGTCTATAGTAGGTACGGCAACCTACATACGTCTACAGAAAAAAGCAGTGGTTTCTTACCAACAACAAAATGTACGTTAATATTTGAAAACGCTGCTCTTCTGCTCCAAGAAAGTTCACATAATGCATGTAGAATCGACGAATATTTCTTAGAAACACACACTCGATCCTTTCTCACGCCTGTCTGGAAAAATTGAAAGCCAGAGCATAGCACTTAGACCTGAATGCAATTTTCATGAATAATGCATAACATTTCCGCCCAGCAGTATCTTCGTCACTTCCAAATGCAGGACATGCAAAATGCACACCATCTAAAAGCTGTATTTTTCTAGAGTTTCTCACTTTGCAGCACACGGTTCAGTTTTTTTTCACGATATGTTGGTTTACTTATTTCAAGTCCTGCTGAGACGATTATCTTATATTGAAAGTTTCCTTTTCTCGCTGAACTTAATCTAAAACTTCTTTAATGATTGTTCAGGCAAAAAGAAATACAAGCAGCTGAATAAAAGCGCCAGTGGACGTGCCTGGAATGACACCTTCGAATGTGAACACGTTACAGGTGAGCTACGGCGAATATCAAATAAGGTTTTACGAAATGCATCTTTATACAGTCAATAGAAAAAGGAATTGAGTAATGTCAGTCAACCGTCTTCATACAACAGAGCAGGGTGTAATACGTGAATTGAAACGAAATGTCCATATGCTTCGCCAGCATACGATGACAAGATTCTGCATGGGCTGATTTGATGGTAGTCATGCATATTTTGAGTTGATTTCAAAGGACCTTAGGATAGGATTTCCTATTCTGCTATAGTCTTAAAACGTAGTCGCACTACTCTAAAATCGAACTGGGTAACAGTTAACGTTTTCATCCAGGACTGCTCCGTAATAAGTGTCTTAACAAATTCAGATCAATTTATCGGCACTACATAAAGGACATAAAATAATTTTACTAAAAAATACTCCCCATCCTATTCGAAACCCATTAGCCATTTCAAGACATTTTATTTTTGGTCCACTTCCCAATCAAAATCGACTCATTCACGTGACAAGCAATTACAAATTTCTTCGTGTAATACTTTCCCGATGGACTATGCTTCGCCATGTCACTTCCATTAAATCCATCATCAGAGAATAATTTATTTCGAAACTAGACCGAAGCGTTTCAGCATAGCACACTGGTGTCACTTAAGAAGAAACTTCAACCGGAATCTTCTTAATGTCGGATAGTCAGTCAGTCAGTCGGTCGGTTATCCTGAAATACATTCAGGACCATAGAACCGAACCGTCTGACGTGACGACTATACATCTAGCATCTAGTACAAGACGCTTGGCCATAGAGAACTCTTCATTTCGTTTTAACGATTCATCACACTTTGAGTGGAATCAAGCGTTGAAATGAATCGTACAGCAGAGAGGCAAACGTTTTTAGCAGGCTTGCTTGCCCGTTAAGAAGTACATATCTATGCGGTGGGCTAAAGATGCTATGGTAAAACAAGATGAAGACATAGATGTATAGGAAGCGAAATTAGTGTTGGCGGGGGTGCAGGCACTAGTAGTTGAGACGATGGTTTCGTTGATGGAAAACGGAATCCTTGAAAGATGCTATTACGTCCGAAAAGATGAGAGAATCCATTAGACAAGTTCTTTCATCCGTTTAAAAAGTTTTTTTTTGCTCATTTCAAGTGTATGGTCCTACGGTCGGTTGGTGACAGCAAGTCTTTTGTTCTCGTCTTGTCTATTGCTCTGATGAAGCATCCTATAATTAAGTGTAATTGGAAGTGACACATTAGTGGAAGTGCGGATTAGGAAATTAGATGATAATTTTTTTGTGCGAAATTGTGATGTGACAATGCGTTAAAATGGCGTGTTGTCGTGAGGATAGAGGAATTGCTATTTATGAATACGCTATATGTACAGACGGACCGAAGTTATGCGATGGGTGTACATATTTAAATCCCCAATACCCTTTTATGGGTTCTCAATCTGAACAAACGAACAAGAGCATACTGAGCATACTTAAATTCTTTACTACTTTACTACTTTACTACTTTGAGACACAAATAGTATCCATTCAGTTCTATGAGTCACATATGTCTCATAAAAAAGTTTTGGAATATGCAATATTTACCGCACCAATGATGTAAAAAATGGTCATACAGTTAACAAAACATGTGTTTCATGACGATCCTATCGTTTCACATCTGTGAGTCACATGTGTATCGTGAAACAAAAGATTTTTTTTTTATATAACGGTGGTGAAGTTGACTCCGACAAATGGTCAGACAGTGAATTTGTTATTTATAGTATAGATAAACTAGCGTATATACGGCCTGTACGGTTAGCAGTGGCGGCCGGTGGCTCCAGAAATAAGTGAAGACTAATTAAAAACCGAGGATCGGGCAAGTTGTACAAAACAGTTGTACGTCCAGCACTCATGTATGGATCTGAATGCTAGACATCATACAGGTTACAGTTGGCGTAACCAAAAGAGACCACATCAAAATAACCTACATCTAAGGCAGCTGGTCAATAGACCAACCAATCACTGAAAAGCTCGAAAAATTGATTCTTGTTGCCACGTTCAAAGGCGTCCGCCTGAGAACACCGCAAATGGAAGTTCTACTTGATGGACCCAAGGCCAGAGTCTGTTTTAGCAGGAATTTGAACCATCTGCTCTGACGAACTTTGTCCTGCGGCCGTAACCTTATGTTAATTTTGGTAATTTTCTTATTTCCCGCTATTCTCCACGGGTTTGCATCCGCGTCGTCGCAGAGTTTTCTCAAACGGTTTTGCTTGCTTTTTCGAATAGTGAGCTTAAACGATCTTCAGGCGTTTTTATATAAGACTCTAGCAGGACATTATGAGCGCTTCTTTGAGTTGCCTGCTGACACAGACGTCGTTCTTTCAAGCAATTGCGTCCCGCAATTTTCTCAGACGACCAGTTGTTTTCATTTCTTTGACTTAATACGTTATCCCGAGGCATAGATTCATAGCCTTGTGATGTGTGCTGACCTGTGTTCCGCACAAGCAATTGGACCGCTTTGAAGCAGGACTTCGTTGAAGAGGGCCTCATCAAATCTCTTTGCAGACCAATGGCACGTCGTTGGTCGGTATATGTTCTGTTGGGTATAGTGTACAAAATTGCTTGGCATTCACTATGATGCTTGAAATAGATTAGACGCGTCAGCAGAAGCATCAGCATCGCGAAACGTCAAGCCCAATGTATTTTATATTGCTGACAAAAATGTTGAGCAGAAGACTTGAAATTCAGCATATTTGTCAGCTATGAAATTCTGCCGATGCTGCTGCTGACGCGTGTAATCTATTTCAACTATGAGTGTATCACTCAAAAACAAATATATCTGTCACAGATATAATACACGGAGATATAATATTTATCCATAGCAGATATATTAATTCGTTTGAGGCTAATTCTGCTAAGGCAGCAAAAATGTATCACATACGGCTATAGGTATAAAATTAATAGCAGCTCACACTATAAAGTTATTGTTGTCGAAGCAACGAATATTTTCCATGCAACTAAAAACTATCCTTCACAGGCATAAATTGTTGCTAGCCAAGCTAAATTATCTATACTAATATTTATTATATCTCCGTTACTTAGATTATGTTGGCCTCATATGAAATATTTGAAATATGGATAAATATTAAATCTCCGTCTATTATATCTGTGACGGACATATTTGTGTTTTAATGTATAGCGCACTGACATGCCTCTCCATCAGTGGCGTAGATAAGGGGGGGGATTAAGGGGATCAATCACCCCCTCGATCACACATTTTTTATTATTACTTTGGGTATTTAAAACAATCCAAAAGTAATCTTATTGATTAAATTATTCAACGTGTGTAGTGTTTCGTAAGGGGGGCAAAAGATGATGATGATGAATAGAAAATATACGTTCATATACTTGTTCACATTGGATATGAAGTTTCGCACAGGCAAGCCCTATTCAAGAACTATTTGCTGCCGGAAAATTGTAATGCTTGGTTCAAAAATTTTAAAATAATATGGAACACGGAGTGCTCTTCGGAAGCGGAATTTCCAATTTTTGAACATCCTTTATTGTTTGAGTTTATCAACTTTCTCTATTCTTTTTTTAAGTGAAAATTTTATGGAGGTCTTATCGTATATAGCAGGGCAAAGCAAGTCTTCACTTCTTGTAGTTGTTCGCAAATTTACTGAATTTAAAATGAAGAACTCTCAAAGCAATAAAAACGATTATTTTGTTTTTCAACTAAATCCTCTACAAAAAAAAAAGTAGAAAGTTAAAAGATATTCATCTTATGCAGGCAGTAATTCGAAAACAAATTAAGATACAAAGAAACTGAGCTATGCAGTACCCTTGGCTTCCGTGATGATCTCTCAGGTGTTTCGCAAGGATATCTAAAAATAGGAAAAATGTGGAAAGAGCTTATCACAGCAAAAGTCAAACAATGCATTCGAAAAAATGTTTGTAAGTTTTAAAATTTCGAAGCTTAGTCTGCTACACTGTATCGGAAATCAACTTAACTGTAAAACATTTGACCAGCATTAGAGACTCTACTATCTGAAATGGAAAAGGAAGTACTGTGTACCGGAAAATAAAGCATGTCCACAGTGTTTGAGACGAGGGTTTTGCGATTGAAATTAAGGTGCAAATAAATTAGGGTTTATAATTTGTGTTAATCAAAACTTTTACTCACATTTTTAGTATTCTTTTCAATAAACTGGCTGATAGCTAGGGCTTCGAAGTTTATATCAATTCTATATAGCTGCTAAGGTGTCCTACAAATTTGAAAATTTTAGAAATATCTACTCACGAATTTCTGAGTTATCGAAAAATTTCGCTTTAAGAACACAAAAGCTGTACTTTATCCACATATACTGGGCATTCCCAACTAGCAATCGTCTTCACAATTTCTCTTTTCGGTACATATAACTATATCATTCATTATTTATTATCCCTGTTTTGAAAATCTTGGGAACCATACTGATCTAACCCAATGTAAAGCTTTGATACTCCAATCACAGTAGGGAAAATTTGTACGAAAATTTGAATACTGTGGATTCACTCACCGTATTAAAGCCAAAATTTTCGATGCAATATTTTTAGGACTCAGTTTTTTCGAAAGGCAAATTGCTATCTATTTTGCTAAAAAAACTGCTAATTTGAAGTGTAATAAATGCAAAAATAGTTATTCTGACATCGAACATTTGATAACCGTAACTTTGTAAAATGATCCCCCTCCTCACCGAAAAGCTATCTACGCCACTGCTCTCCATAAACGGCGCCAACTAACTGCTGACAAATGTGAGATCAATAATATGACCAACTGTGAAAAGGCATCTTCCTCCCGACTGCCCCATACTGTCACCCACGCGGCCGAGTCCCCCGCATTTACGATAGGCCATTTTGTACTCGTCTTCCATCCAGCGCCCGCTCTAAGGGGGGGGGCGGTCACCCGGTCGCCCGGCTCTGAGCACATTAACGCGTTCAAAACTCCCCTGTGAGAAATGTTATCCCCAAAGGCATTATTTTCATCAATAATTTTTGGTAGTTCTTTTCCATAATTTCCATCGACATTTCGCAGCATAATTTAACTTCAATTCGTCAAACCTTCGCGTGAATGGATAACTTAAGTTATCATCTTGCATTGGAAGACAAACTACGAACAAGGTGGTTGCGATTTTAAGGGCTGAATTGAGATCGAGAGTGAAATTCTTGCGGTTTTATTAATAAAAATGCATACTTACTGTCGTGAAATATGTCACAAACGGTGGGGAATTCCATAAGCTACAATCCGAAACCGGTTCCATAATTCTCCTCGGTCATTTTATGTATTGTTTTTCCATTCCCCGGTCATTTGACATTTCACGACGAAATAACCGGGGAATCAGAAAAAATACGTAAAATGGCCGAGAAAAATTATGGAACTGTTTTGGGATTGTAGCTTATGGAATTCCCCAGCATTCTCCGCATATTCCACGACAGTAAGAATACATTTTCATTGAAAAAATTGCAGCGAACAAAAATTTCATTCTCGATGTCAGTACTAGGCTTTAGAAAAATTAGGGATCGATCCACAGAACACATTGCCAGAGCTCCCTAATTTATGCTCGGACATACCATAATAATATCGGAATTTGGCTATAGGTTAACCCGATTTAACTAGGTCTGACCTTATTCTCTTTAAAAATTCTCGAGATGACGCATTTATGAAAATTAGCCATGCACATTGAAAAGGCTGAAGCAATTCGACTAATTGAAGTTTTCAAGTAATTTATGGAAAACAACTGCAGGAGGTTACTAATGGAAGCGAGCACAATTTTTTGGCCTAACATTTTTAAGAGAAGAGTTTTCTAAAAATGTTTTGAGTGTTTTAGTGGAAAACAAAATTTTGCATTCATTTTCGATTTCTTATATTAAGCATTAACATTTTGGAATTCCAAAGAAACTCTATAAGGCCTTGCTGAACTGTGGTGAATTGCGCTTAAGTGAATTTTCGTTTTTTTTTAATGCTCTTACATCAACTGGCTTCACTATATAAATTGTTTGGAGCAACGACCATGAGTACATACAAGCACTTGATTTAAGAGGAAAACCCCTTTGAATCGATTCTACAACAACCATTCTATACATCTAGATCAGTGATTCCCAAACTGGAGGGGGCACCCCCTAAGGAGGCGCGACGATTAGGGAACGGGGCGCGGGCACAATCTTGATGCCGTTTATGAATTATGGTTTCCTTCAACACCAACCATTCTGACGCGAACTTCTTTCGAAACTTACCAGGAGCAATACGTTGCAAATTGCCAAAAACTTTATTTTCTTCGATTAAAAAAAAAACACTGCTTCTAAATCCGTTTGATAACCACAGCTGATAATATGGCTGTTTGAAATTGACAAGGATCGCGATTCTGAAAAGAATCGCACCAGGCGGCTAGTTTTGTAAGGGTAGAATGAATCTTTGGTAAAACTGCGGATTTTGGTCGCTCCAGTGATATCATTTTTCGTGCTCGATGTATCACTGAAGTCATGGTGACGGCCGAACTCACGACGAAATTCAGCATGCGGAGATCAAATTTAACTAATACTTCTAAAAAAATCCAGTAGTTCCAAAATATGGGCTGCATTACCAACAAAATGGTGCAACAATTTAAAATGCGAAAATAGATTCTGAACTTGCGAATAAAATTAAAAGCATTCCTTGCCAACGGCAATTTTTGAACACCTATTTTCTTGGGAAGCGCTAGGATCAGCAGACCTCGCAAGGGTTGCACGAACTGAAAAAGATTGAGAACCACTGAACTAGATAGCATGCATATCTACTATCAATCTGTTTGGTACAGTACTTAAGGGGCGGCAATTTGTCCTCTTGCCCGGGGCGGCGTAAGTGCTAGAGCGGGCGCTGCTTCCATTCCATCCAGAAATTGTTTAAAGTCAACGTCGTTCCATCGTAGTGGAGCGTAACAGCTATAGATATAATGCTTTTCACCTTTGCTCTTACAACTCCTCTTAGTTCTGCGGACATCCCTTACTGGAAGGGATATACTCGTAGTCTCTGATCTTCGCACGTCCACACTTGTTCATCCTTATGCGACACTAATTCCTCCCTTCTTATATTGATCGCAGATGATTGTGACGTCGGTGCTGATTGGCAATTGCTTAGATTCAGCTGCAAGAACCTCATTAGGATGCGCCACTTTGTGGTATTCTTTCCCACATTTGAAACACATTCTTGAAGTATCGTGCCTGCTGCTGCCGTCTTTGGAAAAGTGTCCAAACGCAAAATACTTCTAGCGTCTCTTGGGGACTAATAAAGGTCTTAAGCGACAGTTGTTCAATCGACCTTTAGTGTGCCCTGTTCCTGGTTTGGCCTCATCCGTTGGAATATTGCGATCTGCGTGTCACCGTACGCCCTCCTTAGTGACTTCACAGGATTAATATGAAAGTTAACCTGCAATCGTTTTCGAAACGCCGCACGTTTATTGTCACTTCGCTGAGATCTAGCACCTCTAGCCGCGTCAACTGTTTCCCCGTTTCGTGTTCGACGAATACGGAATATATTATCTTATCACATATCTCTTTAAGCTCTGGCTCCGATTCCACTCTTTTAAGAATTTTTGCTCCTTGTTGTCACAATTACGCATTTTTGAAGCAAGACCTAACAACATTCAACTTAAATAAAATATTCTTCTTCTTCTCTGTACCGCGTAACCCCTTGTGGGGCATGGGTGCGTTCACTCAGCCGTTAATAGACTATTTCGAGTCAACGTTTCATTGCATATCATTTCGGAGTGTATATAATGTTGCAAGCACTATATATTTCCTATCCGCACATGTACGGAAATTTTGGACCACGCCGAGATTCGATCTCCGGACCTCTAGATTACTAGCATCGTAGAGTGCAACTCACCCAAGTGCGCCATAGAGCGTGACAACCTAAAAGTATATTAGTGTGGGCCATATTGGGGATCTTCCTATATAATAGGAATAGTTTTGGCGGTACCCTATGCTTTTCTGTCGTCAAGCTTACTTGTTAATTTCGCTGACGAAATGTCAAAAACTGGTGTGGAGACTTTCATGTGAAGTGAGTACCACCAAGCGAATTCGATTTCACGATCATCAAAATTTTGACAGTATTTGCATGGATTTCACGTGAACTGACGATGTTAGTACCTACTTTTAGCAAGAAACGCGATTTGTTTCAAAACAGATTCGGTTTCATTTACTACCTCCGAAAAGAGATTGTTATTGTCCTGATACATGGATACTGAAATGATATGCATGATTCAGATTTTTTCACATACAATTTTTCGATAGCCGCATTTTTCAATAATGTATTTCAAATATCCCACATTTAAAAAAAACTTCATACTTTAACCTTATCAGCATTAAGTTTATAACTAAATCCTTTTGAACGACGCACTCCTCGTTCCATCCTTATAACAATCCGCAGCAATATTCAAAATTGCATATGCACTTTGGTTTTCATTGTGACTATTGAAAACCCAACTGCAATCATGATTATTTCCAAAGGTACAACCGACTACGAGCATGCATACCGATTGGCTACGAAACATTGAATATCCCTCCGATGTTATCGAGTCTGCACCATATGCCCGGTACACTAGCGCGAATGCAAATAACGAAATAACCCGGCAACCAGCAAAGCAGAAAGCAAGATTTGTTCATTTTTGGGATAATCTGTCGTTCTTTCTATTCGTGCGGCTAGCCAGGAGTTTCCTCCGCGCCTCCTCGTATACGCTCATGCCGAGTGGAATCTCTCATAAAAGCTATACCATTGGAATGGTATCATAATCTACCTATACAGCCTTGTTATAACCAACCGGCGGCGGCGGGTAGTAAAAAAACTGCCACAACCACCATCCCTTAATGGATGGTAGAGACTGTGAAGTGTCTGGTCATTTATCTTCTTAATACGACTCCATTTGTATATTTACGACCGGGTTATTAAATCAATAAATTCTGAAAACTTTGGTTCAGCGGAAATGAAAACAGAAATGTCGGAAATTCGTATTGCTTTTGGCCTGGGGATGAATAAATATTTTTGGTGTATCGGAAGAAAAATTAATGTTGATCAGATTTTGTATAGGCCTAGGAAATAGAGTACACAAAATAAAAACTAAAAAAAAAAAAATTGAGCAAATGCAAGGACTATCAGGAAACCGAGAACCTAAGTTTTGTCAGAGAAGATTTCTACTCCAACAAATAAGATTTCGAGTCTGATCCGGGCTAGCCTGGTAATTATACAACACTAAACAAAATGATTGCGTCAAAGGTAAAATATGTACTATAATACTGAAACTCCATGCGGAAAATACGGTTTGAAGTGTAGATCAATTAGACAAATTAAACTCTTTAAAGTTTGTGCTTTCTAATTCTTATTCTAAACATATGTATGTGTACTATCAAATCCTTCCCATTTGACACAACCTTATTCCAAAAACAAATGATATTTTACATTTTCTCGCACATCACGTTGCCACAAAAAAAAAAATACTCAAACAGGCTATTCCCGACAAAACAAAACTTATTCTTTTCTAGGCCACCATTTTCCCCAAGGCTATTACCGGAATTCCCACACCAATTCCAAATCGATTCGATATTCAACATTTATAATTCCGAAATCTCATCGTCTCATCCCTACTCTGTCTACACAGGAGTCAGTACCGAAGCTCCGAAGCATTCACGGACATTCAGCACACTGTAATAAAGCCATTAAATGCGCTCAGATTTTATGACAGGACCCACAGATTAAAACATGATTTATATTGCGATTCGCGATGCTCGAATTGTGTTGAAATTGTATCCAATTGACCCGCGATGTTGGTGAAGTATAGCAAGGACGGGTGGATCCCAGGATTCCACACCTGCTGTCTTCTTCCAAATGGCTATGTGTATTCTGTCAACGACAAGATGGCGCAGTGTCAAGTTGAAGTGTCCTCAATTATATTGTTTGTTCCATTGCCCGTCGTGTAAACAAACCGTTTTGAATCTTTATGTCCTTTACAGATGGCGGCCATTAGGAATGCTATAGTTAAATTTATGTGGACTTTGATAGACGTTGTATGATACACATAAATTTTCGTTTTTATCGTATTGTTCGTATATTGTTGTAAATGCTGATTTGAAAAGCGTTTGGTTTTAAACATCTTTGTTGTCACTTTTTAGTGTTTGCTGAGATAGATGGTATCAACGCCATATAGATATATCATAGTAGCAACTCAGCTGTACAATGTCGTCATAGTTTAGCTCTTAAATTTTGGATTTACACGAACAAGCAACAACAACAAGCATATGACGTCATAAAAACAAGAACAATGCAATGCAATTTCGAATCTTAATTTGACGTTTAAGAGTCTACATTGCGGCCTTAATATCTAGACGGCGTTGATGGTATCTATGATATACTTGTGTCAGAATAATCTAGAGCCCTAGTCACCATGGTAACAGCGAATGTGGTGTCCTTCACTAGTCTAAGAAAAACGAGACCGAGTTCTAATCGTGCGAATAGCACGATGAGTGTATACCCTATAATATTTAATATTTTTTAGGGGGAAGGGGTTGATGTTTCGAATCTCGCACATCTTTAATATCTTATAACGGCATTCAGCAGCTATCATTTGCGATCAATTTGAATATTGCTTTGTAGGGGATGTAGGGGTAGGGGTAGTCAGACCTTCTCCACTTTCCACCA
Source organism: Microchrysa polita (assembly GCA_949715475.1). Lineage (NCBI taxonomy): Eukaryota > Metazoa > Arthropoda > Insecta > Diptera > Stratiomyidae > Microchrysa > Microchrysa polita. Next base: position 83,463,523 of record OX454419.1, on the reverse strand, counting down.
ACTTCAAGCATATGTAACAATTAGGCATTGATGAAAATTTCAGGTCCCTAGCGATATCCTGTCGAAAAATATGGCCGAATTACACTATCATGGAGGGGTCATTTGTATGGGAGGTACGGGAACCCTTGGTCCGATTTGGCCCATTTTCAATACCATCCAAGCTTTTGTCAAAACAATCATCTGACCAAAATTTCAAAACGCTTTCATTATTTCGGGAGTTATCGTGCGAACTGACAGACACACGGACGGACAGACAGACATGCAGACGGACATGGCTTATTCGAATCAGGGACCGACCCTGATCATTTATATACACTCGGTGTCAAAAGTATCGGGCCACGCGCAACTTTCGCATTCTAACCCAATTTTCTCAAAAAGTATGAAACTTACAACTATGAAAGTTATATCTACTAGAAAGTCCGTTTAATGGCAATTTAAATGACTATCAATTTTATTTAAAGTACCGTAAACTCACATAGCAATCAAACAACAAACACAATGCTAACGATTTGCTATGTTTTGACTAGAGTTCGCCCTTACCATTTTTTTCTTCTACATTTTTAAACCCTTCGCTTATTAAGCGTAAAGGGTATATTAACTTTGTCATGAAGTTTGTAACGCATTGAAGGAAGCATTTCCGACCATATAAAATATGAATATATATGATCAGCGTGACGAGCTGAGTCGATTGGACGATGTCCGTCTGTCCGTCTGTCTGTCTGTCTGTTGCGACGCGTTTTGCTCGGCCAGTTTAAAAGCTATGGAGCTGAAATTTTGCACACATGCTTCTTTTTGTTGCAGGCAGTTTGTATGTTTGAATCGCTAAAATACGACAAGGGGGTCGTGGGGCTGCCATACAAACCTACCCCCCAAATTTAGGTTCTTCTTAAAAAAACTTTTTTATTTATGCATCAATTTCAATCAAATTTCACACAAATGTGTTTTAATTAGTAACACACAATATATGTAAAAATCGACCAAATCGGACAATGGGGTCGTGGGGCTGCCATACACACCTAGTCCCCCAAATTATGTTCTTCTAAGAAAAACTTTTTAATTTTCTCATCGATTTCAATCAAATTTCGCACAAATGTGTTTCTAGTAATACCACAAAACATTATGTAAAAATGGACCAAATCGGACTATGGGGTCATGGGGCTGTCATAGAAACCTGGCTCCCCAAATTTTTTTTTTTTATTTATACACCAATTTCAACCAAACTTCACACAAATGTGTTTCTATTGATGACACAAAACATATGTATAAATAGATGGAGTCGGACCATGTGGTCATGGGGCTACCATACAAACCTAGCCCCCAAATAAAATTTTTCTAAGAAAAATGCACACCAATTTCAATCAAACCATAGAAAATTATATTTCTATTGATGCCACATAACAAACGTGAAATCGGACTATGGGGTCGTGGGGCTGCCATACAAACTTGACCCCCAAAATTAGGTTCTTCTAAAAAATACTTTTTTATTTGGACACAAATTTCAACTAAACCTCATGGAAATGTATTTTTATTGATGGTACAAAACATATGAATGAATTATATCGGACCATGGGGTCATGGGGCTGGCATATAAACCCAACCCCCAAAGTAGGTTCTTCGAAGAAAACCTTTTTGATTTGTCCACCAATCTGAACCAAATGGGTTTTAATTGATGCCACAAACATACGTAAAAATTGATGGGAAGGCCATAGGGCTGCCCTACAACCTCCTTCCCCCTCTTTTTGGTTCTTATAAGAAACCCACGTCCCGCTTCGCCAAATAAATCTTCGCCACGGCACTTATGAGAAAATTCAAAAGCATGGAAGCGGGGAGGACTGAACACTAGTCATAGGTACGCCCGAAAAAACTTTTAGACCGAGGGGAGCGAAGGGTATCCAAATTTCGGCCGCGCCCGAAATTAGCCTCTTTTATAATTTCTTTAGTTGTTATTCATTTCTTTTTTAGGCGCGTGTATTTTTGCTACTTTTGTCAACCAATAATGAATACGACACCGGTGAAAGCAGCTCAAGTTGTAGCACTACTTCAAGCAGGCTTTGCGCAACGTGAGGTCGCTCAGAAACTTCGAATCAGCAGATCATCGGTGCAAAGAGTTTACAGACGATACTTAGAGACTGGAGCAAGTTTACCATCTACGGGTATACCCTTAGGGGAGCACCTGGCCGTTTGGCCTTATCTCCCGGTCCTTCGGACTGTTTGGACCTTCGGTGTTTACTGACAAGGTCGTTTTGTCATAGGGGGATTTCTCCATCCGGCGAATGCACTCACCTTGAGGAACCCAACCCCGGGGTTGCATCACCAGCTCGATGTCTCGGGTAACAGCCTACAGCCACCACGAGTCCAACACCTTGATGGGTAAGGACCATGGTCCCCTGTGCACACCCACCCGCGTGGTACACTATTCGCTAAAGATTTCTCTATAGCAGGTGTGATCTTCCTTCGGCCCCCTATTGGTTAAGCCTCACGTACATATTCAGATGTGCATCTCCCAGGCTCGTTGAACCTGTGACTACGAGCCTGTGCAAACTCGTAGCACTGCTTTTTACATCCGGGCGGCCCCTTCAGTTTACTAGTCAGCAATGCGATTCAGGCCGTGTGGTCATCAATCCACAAACTAGTCAGATATAGGCGCGAAGGCATCTTCCACCAAGGCCGTTCTCCCTGACTAGACCCTTCGAGACTCGGATTATGCGAAGCCGCCAGCTCCCAGACTCACACGATTAACCGTAATAGTGAACCCTCCCACCAGGGAACACCGTTTGCGTGCTCGGCCTTTAGTGACTTCCCTCCCGTAAGTTGTAGGAGGAGGTAGGAACGCCAAGAGCCACCCCTACATGACTAGGGAGCTCGGGAACGTCATCGCCCGAATGGTGTTTGTAGAGATCCTCGCCATGGCATGCTGTATCAACTGTACCAGGGGCCTCCCTGCGCTGCTCAGGTACGTAGTGTCGCAGCTCACCAAAGATCATTGTCCCACTACATACAGCGTTTTTGGCTGATGTCGCAGGGACACCGACCCCCCTGCGGGGAGTGACTGGAGCATTCGATCGGCGTCCAGTTACGGGTAGACCTAGGGCTACATGAGCAGCAGGTGATCGTTATATCCAACTCAATGTTTTGCGAAATCGCCGCCTCAACGCAGTTCAAGTCCAACAAAAGCTGCGTGACGAGCCCCAAGTGGTTATAAGTTTTACTACCGTTAGAAGGATACTTGCTGGGCCGAACCTGACTCCAAAGAGAGCTGCAGTAGGTCCAAAATTAACGGTAGCCCTCCATCAAGCACGACTTGAATTCGCTCGAGAGCATAGGGATTGGACGTTATAAGAGTGGGGTAATGTACTCATCACCAGGGCCGGCCTTAGCAATGCTGTTGCCCTGGGCCAAATCGATGATGGTGGCCCCTACCAATGCCGAAACAATTTTTTTTAGCGATAAACAATTGGAAATTCAGGTTCTTTCGTTCAAATGTATCTTACGCAGGACCGGCGCTAGCCTCCGTTGCGCCCTAAGCGAAGTTTGCATTTTGCGTCACTTGGTTGTTTGTTCAGCTATAGTTTTTATAGCTTTTTTTTTTTCAAAGAAACTCATTTGTATCTTCGATTTTGTGTTTATTTTAAATTTTACAAAATTAATTTGTAAATTACCACTTCCTTAAATTTTGAATGTCAATATAGCGGTTATATAAACGGTTTTCAAATATTCAAGCAATCGATTTTAAATCCAAATTTTAAATTTAACAAAAATACCCCCTAAATCGAAACTATTGCAAACTCTCAAAACCCCAAACGTATGATTGCAAATGGCTTTCAATGCTAAGACAGTAGCTTCTTTGACTCTAGAATCCATTCCACTCAGATTGTAGTCAATCACAAGCATATTAGTATGTACCTGACTCCTGGCTGAACGAACACTCATTGAAATTCTGCAGAACATTTTTAATTGAAAATTGATACAAAAAAAAATTACTTCAGTGATTTTGCAAGATTTTATCGATCAAACGCAATTTTAAGCATGAAGCATGCTAATGAAATGTAATCTAGCGAAAATGCATTGGAAAATAGAAAACAATGATAAATAAAGAAAGGGAAGCTAAAAGGCACAAATGTCACGAATTGCCCATAATCCGCCACAAATTAATTTCATTCATTTGGTTTCACTAGCGCTAACTTTATTACAAACGAATTTAGACCGAAAGACGTTAATTGATCGAAGTAAAACTCTGAAGAACTAAAGAGGATTCATCTTGACGATTATTTTTAACGATAAATAATAAGAGTAAAGCTGTATCCACACTCGATACCGATCGGCAGTTCGCTTAAAAACATTTTGCAGGTTTCCTTAATTTAATTCTCAATATAGGATTATGGGCATTTAAATTATTATTATGTTATTCAAACAACTGCCAGTTGCGATCGCTAACTGCGAAAGCAGGAGTATAAAATCCTTGAGAATTTCATAATTCTGCTGGAAATATCGTTAGCTTTAATTAAGGGCATGGCTACCGCCAAGTTGCTTTAAGAGGACAGGGACATAAGTCACAAAATCAACGAATAAATTCAAACGAAAGTTTTCAGACGCTGAATTGCAGAATTAAAACTCCGCTATTGCGAAATTTCACAGTGAACTATCTGACGTTCAATATGAACAAAGCGCCTTGACTGGAAGGACAATCCCCTCGTTAATATTTCTCAATGCAAACAAAATCTGATTACAGATGGAAAGGGAGGGGTTTCCAGTAAGGTTTCTACGTCTCTGTTTTCGGGAAGTTTTTTTTTTTGTACACGCTCGTTGTGCCCTAGGTTGCTGTCTGCTTTCGCCTATTCATAATAGAACTAGAACAAAATGATGTAAGAAAGATATGATCGTAATACTATGCGCCAATTTTTAAAAGTATCGTACAAGCACCTCACCTTGGCAGAAATTGGTGAAAATTGAGATGGAAAAAAAGATTGTTTTTGGGTCAAATTATGCAAATTTGACTTTGAAGCTTTGTAAAAACCAAACCTCTTATCGGATTTTAGTATCGTTAGTTTTATTTTATAGGTAAATAAGTTGGCTGTAATAATCATTTTATTTCACCATTGTAGCTGGTCTAGCTTTGGAGATATTAGGCTTTAAGTAGTGCATGAAAATGATTTTTTCCAAAATCTTTAAATGCCTGTGGCAGCTAAAGGGTTAAGCTGAGGGGGTTTGTTCGATACAACTTTTTTGCTGGAAATCAACTGAGGAATCTTAATCCGGTGCGTTTATGCGGCAGTTTCCGGACACCCATTTTTTCTGTTGCTGCTGTCAATGTGGGTCATTAAAGGCAAATGCGTGTTTTCTTATTTGAAAGGTTAATGCTGATGCTGCTGTTAATGCGTCCAATCTATTTCCAACAAAACACATTTTTAATCCTCGAAAAACGGGGTTGTATATTAGGGTGCCAAGAGAATTGGGAGGCAATGAGCGAGTTTGTGTGCAGCATCCGCATCACAAGACAAGACCGAAGTCGGCAACTCACCATGACAGCTATAACTAGCCGAAGCCGCTCCTGCGAAGTAAAATCGAGAGGCGTCAAGAAAATTTAGGTGTTTCCCATATTCACTAAAGCCAAATCCGAGTCGTCGAAAAATGACATTGATTTTGTTTTTTGAGTTAGCATAAGCTGACCAGACGTACAGCATTTTGCTATACAGTACAGTGACCTGCCGTACAGCATTGGGAAATGTACAGCAAAATGTACAGCATTTCCCATGTCAAACAATGAAAACTAATTCACTACATGATAAGCTCCTCGGTGAATCCTGCGATCAGTCTTGCCTGCTTTTGAGATGTAAAATGTTTGATCCTGCATCCTGTATGGTATAATATTTAGCGAAATAATCGCACTTTTATGTTTGTAAATCCTTCATTTTCGATAACTTAGGAACCCTTCTCGATCTTTCCGAAATTTGGCACACTTGTAGAACTACTTGGCGCTCACATTTCATCCAAGTTATACGGTCACTTAACCGCGTTCGGAAGTTACGGCTGCCCAATTCATAATTTTGATTTTTCTGATTGAAAATTGTCCATAACTCTGAAATTCGTGAGTGAAAAAATTTTAAATTAAGAAAACTTTTAGAGCACCGTTCTGTTCATATTTGGTGAAATTGGCAAAAATTGTAGAGCTACTTGACTTGACTCTAAATTTCAAGTTCCTACCTATTCATGTTCGGAAGTAAAAGCTACCCAAATTACACTTTTTTATTGAGCTCTAAATAAAGCGGGCAATCGCTTCAAGGTTTTTAAATTGTTTCAATACTGCTTGTTTAGCTGAGATTCCAGAGGAATAGGTTTGGCACAGCAAAGTAAATGTTGTACGTCGAACAAGGTGGCACTAGAGATCAGATGTGGATTTGTCATAATCCCCACCTTAATGTAGGTATACCTACTTGAAGACTTTGAGACTCCTGAATGATATGTGGGGTCCCGTCAGAGGACAACTTATTTTAGAAAGAACTGTGAAGATTATAGAATCGCCTTAAGATTATAAGTACGCAGAATACGCTCCTCAGGGAACCGATGCAAGACGTCGTGTGGGAAGACCCAAAAATACATGGAGAAGACCTGTTGAGGCAGAGGGAAAATCTATAGGCAAATCATGGGACCAGCTAAAGGCGATGGCTGCAAATAGGCTGAGGTGGAAAAGAGGCGTAGTCAATGCCCTATGCCCCACTAGGGGTTAAAAGGAACCAGAGAGAGAGAATACGCTCTAGATCTTGCAAGTTCGATCCTGGAAGGTTGTGGGGTGAATTTAAAATTGAAGCGCAAATTTTAAGAATTGTTCGCGCACTCGAGATGGATACGGTAGAAATAGCCCTCAGTGCGTGGTTTGTCTGCAGCATACAATAATGCTCTGCAGAGCGAGCCAGACTTTGCGGCCGCCCCTATAAAGTAATACCGTGGTTCCAGTGGCGCCGGAACGAATTTTTTATTGGGGGGGGGGGGGGCAAGGTTTTTTTTTCTCAAATTCATATTAAATTAAGCGATCATCATATACAATTTTTGGGGGATCAAAATTCCCTGTTCGATCCCTGTGAACATGAAGAAGGATTAGATGTGTCAGACGTTTTTGTGTCATTGTTGAATGTAGCCATGTTTAAAGACGTCGTAAAGCACTGAAAGATCTTTCTGATGGTACTGCTGATGCTGGAACCGTCAAGAGTATGTTACTAGCCTTATTAACTTGAAGTGCTCAATATACCTATTTCGAAAGTGGTCAGCAATTTCGGCGCAACATGTAGATGAGGCTCCCGGCATATTCAACAATATCGAAATCGAGCATAGCAACCCAATCTTACTGTGAGATTCTCTACCATCGGCACGGTTTTTTGACAAGGAGAATGAAAAACTTCTTCGTTTTCGTTGATCAACGGTCAATAGTTTCAGTACCATTGGCCTTGTCCTTAATTGGAGGTACTCTTGCTAACGAAGATGAAATTAAAATGAAATGATCATGCAAATACTCGTAGTATAGGTACATGCACAAGATGCACGTATGCAACTTTCTGTGAACCAAATATTCCATCATGGTAAAAAAAATATCCACTAGAACAGGGGTGTCAAACTCAAAACCTGGCCGGGCCAAATATCATTTTCTTCCGGATTGAGCGGGCCGCTGCATAAAAATTTCGAAAACATTTATGGAAATTTATTTCAAGATTATTACAGAATTACAGAATATTACTTTTTAAAAATTAATATAAATCTCAGTCGCTAACAACCTCGGGACATGGAAAAATTGGGCAACCTAAAATAGAGAAACTGGAAATATTTTGAAAATGTTCTTCAAACAAATTTCACTCCTTAGAAAATGTTAAAACAACAAGATTTTGTAAATTAATCAGTAACCACTCTCTGAGAATGTCATTTGGACAGCTGATCAAAACACTATATAGCACTGTAAATATCTGTACATTCTTGATAGCCTAAATTGATCGCTAACATACAAGAATTTCGGATGTTAAGGTGGCTAAAAACAGACAAACATTTATTGTTATGTGGTGGAACCGTGGAACAAATGTTTCTTATGGTAAAGCTGAATAATCTGCACCAATTCACCTCGAATAATAACCGTCAGCAAATTGTTTGTAGAATAGAGAAGAAAATTTCAAAATCAAGCACTGGCTTCTTCAGGGGTTATATAAATTTCTTAAACTTTAGTTCAACACCAATATTTAATTATAGCGCTTTTGTGCCGATACATTGTGTCTCTTCGACCTGGCCGCGGGCCACACAAAACTACGCGTGTTTGACATGTCTGCACAAGAATAATAAATTGAATATGTACATTGTATTTGTATAAAAATATAAAATAAATTATTCTTAATTTTTAATATGTATTACTAATTGCCCCTTTAGCCAAAATATTGAGGAAGCAGTTGCCCCCGCTGCCCCCCTGTTCCGGCGCCATTGCGTGGTTCGGCGGATGAGTGAACGAGATGGTTGTGATGTGATTACCGAGTAGCATGATGCAGTATTGTTCAAGCATGTTAGTCCAGCATGCGCCGTAATGCCGCTCAATTAGAACCCTATTGTATCACTAGATATCCAACAATACTGATTTTCGGTAAATACAAAATTATCTTAGTAAATTCCACCTGATCTGTTCTTGTGAGAGTCGCACTATCTGAAAAACAACGTTCGAAGAAATCCGAATCTCATGTACGCCAGCACACGCTAGGAATTGTCAAAATTCCAGCCAAGGCAGAAGGTAGTAAAAATTATCAAAATTGAAAATCACCGCTACAACAACATCAAAATTGAAAATACAGTAGAAACTCAAAAATTAGAATCCGCTAAAGTTAGAATTGCTTGGAAATTAGTACACCTTGTTTTCTATTAGCATAACTCTGGAATTGGAATTGGAAACTTCTAATTTACGAGGTTACGCTGAAATTGGAATTTATGTTTCTAATTTAAGAGGTAACTCCAAAATTGGAATTCCTATTTCTAATTCACCAGATACCTCTGAAATTGGAATTGTTATTTATATATTCTACAAAAAAAAAGGAGAAGGAAGAATTGCTTCTTACAAACCTTTGTAAAATTTTCCGTTACAGTACAGTTGTTTGAACAAAAAGTTGTGCTTCTATGTACATAATACATAATGTGTGCGGAGAAGTGCGTGACTCGCTCGAATATTTCAGTAGATACGGTTCAAAAGTAAAAACAGTGTTGTGCCACTGTTGTATCAGTGCAAGAAGTTCAGCAATGAAACTCGAATCAGGTTTCTATTGAATTGGAATCCAGCGAAAGCAGTGGAAATGATTCGGACAATGAAACCGCACAGGGAATCATTCCGCATAGGGATGCAATTAAATTTTCGAATGGACTACTTGCATGGGCGAAGCGGAACAGCCTGTCAACATCAGAAATTTTCAATCTTCAAAGTGTACGTGGTAAAGCAGTAACATATCTAGCTAACACTCGGCTTTCACGTGCAAAATGAAGTAATTGGAAATTGGAAATCCTTGAAAATTTGAATTGGCAGGAACTTTTATCTTCTAATTTTCGAGGCTCTACTGTACTGTCAAATGTGTTAATTCCGAAATTCCCCTGTGGATGGCATTTTGGTAGATATGTATTGCAACGAAATGTTCCCAATTAATAGCAAAGAACTACATTTATTTATTATAATTTAGTATAAAAAAATATGTGTGACCAGGGGGATGTATCCCCTTATCTACGCCACTGAGGAGAACATTGAGAATTTTAGGGCTCCCTGTTTAGTATCAACAGAACCTTGCCCTCCTAAGGTTCACCACATATTTCTGAGAATATCGGCTACTATTCTTTCTCAATTCTGTCTGCGAAGATATCACTTATGAAAGAAAGAATAATATGCGCATGGTGGTAACCTGGTGTTTCTCCAAATCGGCGTGAAAACCGAATTTCGGAAGTATGTGTAGAGCATTTAAAGTCTTCGGGAGTCTGGTCACCTTAAGTTAGCAGGAAGTATGGATATTGACGGGGCGATGTCATCAACCGATGATTTTATACTAGTTTCGAGAGGATAATTTCTAGGACCGGACAGAATATGAATAGGAGAACAGGAGCGAGTATGAATATGCAAACTTGTTCTATTAGTAGGTACGTCTACGAGCATGAAATGTATTGGACACCACACGTTGATATGATAAACGGCGAAATTGTCTGAATGAGGTGAAATCCTCTTTGTCATAGGTAAAAATTGTATGCATACTTTATCTGCGTGGAAATATAAAATTCAGAACTTTCAATAATCCTATTTCATCATTCAAAATGTTCCCAACTATACGTGGATTACATTTTATACCTCATACTCGTTCAAATTCAACGCAACGGTCTATTAAAGTTTACACAAATATAACGTAACCGTCCGGACGAACGGTACAATAACGCTTCACCGATTTCCCATAGTGTGTTGTCTGAGCCCTTCCAAATGTGTAGTTTGTTAAAAAAAAATCCTGCTCCACCTGGCGGCCGTATTAAAAATTTGCTTGTTTCCCTGAAGTGGTGAATTTCGTATTCATCCATAAACCGCATACACACATAGGTACATAACCCCATGGTCGCCGCCTGCCCATTTTAACATATGCACGATATGTACATGCATTATGCATAAGCTTGGAGTTTTCTGACCGTTACATTACGGTACACACGTAGGTACTAGACTCAGCGGAACGGATGGGTGGATGCAAACTGGATGAACGGGGGAAAAACAGATCCAGTACAGTCATATAATCCCAAAATAAACTTCAAACTCCACTAGACTTTATTCGCTTCATGAATTCCAAGTATGATGTGAAGCGAAAATTTTGAGTAACAGCCCACGGTCAAAATATATTTTAAATTGCACATATACATACATTCAGGATATTTCGGCCAAAACTTATATACAACCGCACTCGTCATAATCCTAACGCATACATATGCAGACAAACATATTCATTCGTCCGGGGAATCATGAATAGAAAAATACTGACAGAATCTCTCGTTCCCAGCCCGGATCAGTGCGGAAAGTGTTTTCGAGCGAAAATCCTAGGAAAATAATAAAATTAGAATAAATTTCCCGTCATTTCAGTCAAAGGACTCAATGTGTGGCGGTTGAATGGTATGGAGCTTCGATAAAAGTTGAAATATCAGAAGATTTACATTTTTCTTATACGCAATGGTCGGAACTTACGTTACTAAATCGCCCCAGGGAGGGTGTGACTTTAGCGTGAGAGAGATATGCCAAAAGGACGTTACTTCCTTGAATTGGCAACCGTTCGAATGATGTCATTTGGACTTTGCAGAATTCTCACCCTCTGATCCTGAGTAACAACTTTAGAATCGGGGAAAAAGGTTTTCCTTTTTTTTTGGTTTTTCTTTTGCGTTAACATTTCCCGTGCGCCGTGCATTTTTTTTTGTCGGGAGCAGTGAATCATTTTATCAATTTTCCAAATTGCTTGAGAAGAGCGCTGCTTTGAACGTATTTAACGTTTAAATGTAAATTATATGAAAAATATTTGTTGTACGTTGTAAGCTCGGGTGTAGGGTATACTGAAAAAAAACAGCCTTGGTCTGGAGTTTGATTTTATTTTGGGTGAAAAAAGTTTCAATTATTGTAGCTTCCGATGAGTACTTTATTGCGTTATACAGACATCGTCATCTGCAAAATATACCAATCTATTGGGTACTTGAAACAACTAATGCGTCGACTCAACTTATCATCGATCCGTTGTCCAATCCGCATCACGCCCAGCTCACATCATCCGTCAGTCCGTTCCCCTGTACTCCTGACTTTTCCTCAAATATTAAACACATTTATGTATTAACAATTGATGCTAAATAAATCAGCATAATTGGACCACTCATCAGATAATGTAAACAAACACGGAACAACACAATACAAATGACAGCACGGCTGATGACATTCTGTACATAATGCAACATGCTGTACTGCAATATGCACTCCCACTCAGATACATTGTTGCAATGCTAGTAAACAAGATCTAACCTTGATTTTGAATTTTGCTATGTAGAGTTTGTTAACCTCAAGTTCTCTTGGGAAGTGACACAAGAAATTAACGGACAAAACGGACACAAGAAACAAACGGAAAAATTTCGATGACTCGAAGATTCGTGAGTAGATATTTTTAAAATTTTGGAAAATTTGTACACATTGGTATATGTATTTGCGCAAAATTGCAAGGTTCTAGCAATTCCCGTTCAAAAGTTAGAGCCGTCCACCGACCCCTCTGCGAGCTAATCGCACTTTTGTGTTTTGCAATCGAACATTTTCGTTATAACTCGGGAACCTATCTTTCTGAAATTTAGCTGACTTTTAGAATGACTTGACAGACGCATTTAATTTAATTTTTCTTCAGAGATTATAGGTTCATTGGCGTAATTTAAATCCCGTCATGCCCGATACGCAAACATTTTCGTTCCTTCTAAAAAAAATCATGACAAATTCCCGAATTCATTGGAAATCGAAGCACATATTTTTCACTGAAGTTTATAAAACACTTCGACTGAATCTTTTTTAAACGGATTCTTTTCTCATCAGCAAAGTATTCCATCTCCCTCCAGAAATTTCGTGCACACATAGCAGTGAAAGGATTATCTCCCATATATCTTCCAAACTGAGTGGAAATTTATTCTCCACTTCCGCTTGGTATGACGACGACGAAAAAAAAGAAATTTAATTTACCTCACTTCCTCACAACCTGCCCAGCGTTTGCCAGGATATCTTTTGGTTTAGAGAAAAAAAGCTGTTTCACTCCTAAATGGATATCCGTCACCCTTATCTCATTCACTTTTTCCATTTGAATTTTTTTTTTTGCACTTTTTTGTTGTTGTTGTAGTTGTATTTTCAGATTCTAAACCTACCGGGGTCACACCCCAAACTCCACACAAATCCCCAACTCGCTCCTGACAGGGGTAGTGTATGCAGAGTAAATCCCACCGAACGTTCTTTATCGTATGAAATGGAGATTTATGTAATGCCGTATTGGTTTTTTTTTGGCTCGACATATATTGTATAGTAGCGATATTATGCAACCTGCCAGTATCAGATTGTGTTAAAGGGCATGCCATGGGACTGATTTTTATACGCCGCGTGTGTAGATAGATTTAACCCTCGGATGGTTCAGTGGGGTCTGACAGACCCCAGAGAAAATTCAATCTTAAAATTTTCATAGAAAAACTTGTTGAATGGTATTTTGATGCATATGTAATTTAAATATGTGTCACATACGTTCATTTAAGCATGAATTTGTTTGAATTTGTGATTTTGTTAATAAGTTATAGCACTTTGAAAGTGCTCTGGGGTCTGTCAGACCCCACGAACCATTTACGTATGTCTTTTTTACAAAAGTAAATTTTTCGTTTTCTGGGAAATTTTCAAAGTATGTTATTTGGAAAACGATGAAATATAATAATAATAGTCGAAAACGGTTGAAACTTTGTAAATAGAGTACATTTGGGAAATTAGATATGTTAATTTTGAAAGTAATGGAAAATTTAGGGTGTTTTGAATTAGGGGTTTTTAAATTTTTTACTCAATTCATTCAAAATTATGCCGTTTTTAACTGGTTTTTATTTATGAGGATCTCCTTTCACTATTGTGTCATTACCTTATGTTTTTTAAGTCAAGACATAAATTTATGACTTTTATGAGCGTAATAATTAGGTGGGTATTTTACATAATACGTAAAGCTTCCTCAGCGAACTTGGCTATACACTTGTCGAACCTCTTCTAAGAAGGAGGAAATCAACGGGCAATATTCGCCGAAGCACAGTGCAAAATATTGAAGACATTTTGTGCATTGTTCAGCTTGCCCCCCCCTTTGGGGGCTGATGCCGGGTCCGGGTCCTCCAATGTGGTCAGATGGTCCCCCCAAGGAGGAAAAAATGTTTTCTATGCCCACGAGCAAATGATCGGAAGACAAAATACAATTGCAACGAGTGCAAAAAGCCAATCTGCGAAGATCATCGAGGTAAAAGCTGTGAAGAAGAATGCTCTAAATATTGACTAACTTTAGATCCCGATTTAAGAAAAAATATTAACCTTAGCTAAAGAATGTTGATGTACTTATCTTTGTTAATTAGTATTAAATACGTTTTGACTAATAAAAATAAAATTTTGTTAAACTTTTAGTTTTTATATTGATTTATTTGTGATAAGTTCAAATTACCCTCAAATTTGACACCACCTAATTTTTTCTTCCACATACTAAAAGCTACTGTCCGAATTCCACTTTTTTTATATACCACTTAATCAAAAGGCTTCACAGTTACTTCTAGTTCAAACAAATGTGCCAAAAAAGCAAAAATTTAAGTTTTAGAGCGATTTTTGCCTTGGGGTCTGTCAGACCCCACTGAACCATTTACGTATGTAAAATTTACCTGAACCATCCGAGGGTTAAAACAGAGAAGTGTTGGCCGCCAGGATTTTTTTTTGAGTATATTTCAAGTTACTCTCACAAATATAATACTCAATGTAGAGAGGGTTTTGGTAACGGAACAGATTTATTTGTTCCCATATATCGGTTAGCGATACATGTATCTTTTACATACGCGGGCGGATATTGAAAGCGTGAGTTAGGTCCTTTGAGGTTTTTAAGGTTTTTTTTTTTTTCAATTCAGTATTTTACAGACTGACTGTGTAAATCGCATATAGAAAAAGGGATGTGACGTGAACCGTTCACTTCGGTCGGTTTGGGAGTTGTAATGGATCCGAACACCTTAGAGTAGAGCTATTGCATGGAATAGACGAAGACGAAGTGGTTCTAAAATTTTTTTTACAAAGCTGATTAAAGAAGAAGCAGAGCAAGAAACATAGGTATATAGGAACGAGTGAGAGGTTCTTCGTAGTCATTTTAAATTCATTTCCTTTCTTTCTATAACGGACAATTCTCTTGAGACTATGATCAATTTCCTTATCATATTAATTAATTAGTTAATTTTGTAGATTTTGTAAAACTTAAATTGTGCTAACAATGACACGATGAACTCTACTGTCAAGATATATCCATAACCAAAAAACTAATGTGTGGCCGTTTAAATTTCCGGATAAACCCTGTTTATCCCTGTTCAAATCGATGTTGTATGGGGAAAAAACGAATTAATGCATCTGTTCAAATGAACCCTTTTACTGCTTCATACTCCATTTTTCTTCTTTTAGCGGTGCGAATTTGTGGATCAGTTTAATGGTTCGTCGTGGTACTCGCCCGCCGGTAATATCTAGGGACAGGAACGCTGTAACTGCAAAAGGATTTCCCCACAGTGATGTAGGTTTAAGTTTAGTGGACACAGCTGACCATTGAAACTTCATCATGAGGCGTGGCAGCGCAGTTAGGACAGATGTTTTGAATGTTGGAGTTTATTGGAGTCGAGATAGGTTGAATTTAGGTACACAATAAAAACCCGACCGATGTTGAGCTAATGTTCTCCTAATGGCTCGTAGGAGACTTATCTCTTCAGGCGAAATAGGTGGTGGCAGCACTGAGACGATTCACACATTCAGAAACCGCTGCGGCATGATGGGCTAAAGACATCATGGAATCAAGATGTACGCCTAATATTTTCGAATTATGCACAATACGAACTTTGTTTTTGCCTATATGAAAACATCAGCCTTCCACTTATAGTCCCTCGACCAGGTTGTAAGAAAAGCAGAGGATTTAGACGCTAAAACAACCCGGTTTCTACGGATAAAGAATGCTTCTAGGCGACCTAGATAGTTGATCAGCTGACTACTGAATTTTATGGCTATAACACCTATATCCTTGTTCGGGTTGGATAAGGCAAGGACAGTGGACCATAATTTACTGACATCTTTATTATGGTTGCAGCCATTTCGTCCTTCTGTAGTCTCTAAATTGTCTCTGTATTTGGTTGTTAAGCTATGGAATTAATGGTTCACCTGGATTAGTGCTTCTAATATAGTCCCTTATATCTGTTATCCTCTTTTGAAAATTTGGTAGAAAATTTTTGATAGGTCCTGCGGAAATAAAACGTGTCACTGCTTTGGCAATGACGTTCCTAATATTCCGTTCGGCCTTGTGAACCATTTTTGGAGTGGGTAGCCCGATGAACTGCGCTGACGTTTACGCAGTGAAATCCCAATCTGCTTTCTTATGATTGACAAACGTTCGCCGTTCTGAATTGGTCAGTTCAGCTGGTTTGTCAATTCCTAATATAATAGGGACATGGTCTCACTAATCAAACTGACACTTATAACAGTTATGTCAGGGGAACTGCTGTATCGTGTGTCGGCGAATCTTCATTGAGCACACAGAAGTCTGAGGCGTCAAGTGATTTTGCAATTGCTATACATCTGAGTGAGTAAAAGCTGTCACATGCACATTTAGGCCAGTCATTTAACGATTTTAGGTCGCAAAAAATTGCTCGGCTCTGTTGTTTTGGGATATTGTTGGGATAGATACCAGAAGTGTACCACCAATTTACAACTTCGAAAAACCTGTGCTAACCCCGTAACCCTAAAAAAAACCTCAAACTTTTCGGAATTTTTTTATATTTTTGTTTGTAATTTTTAAAAGGTGCTTCCTACAAGTAAGTTGTCCACTGCACTTTTAAAGCTAATTTGAGTATAACCCCAGCTTTGTAGGTGCAAAAGATCCCAAGATACAGCACTTTAAAAAATGTTTTTTTTTTGTAAAAAAGTCCGAAATTGTATTTTAGGAGGTTTGTATGACAGCCCTATGACGCAATGTTCCGATCCCATCCATTCCTAGATATGTTTTGGAGCTTTACTATAGGAACACATTTGGGTGAGGTTTGGTTCATAAATAAAAAAGTTTTTCTTAGAAGAACCTAATCTCCAGAGGTTGGTTTGTATGACAGCCCTATAACGTAGTGTTCCGATTTCATCCGTTCCTAGATATTTTTTGAGACTTAACCAGGAACGTACTTGGGTGAAGTTTGGTTAATATTGGTACATAAAGAAA
The DNA here is from genome assembly GCA_949715475.1 of Microchrysa polita. NCBI lineage: Eukaryota > Metazoa > Arthropoda > Insecta > Diptera > Stratiomyidae > Microchrysa > Microchrysa polita. The sequence continues at coordinate 83,446,544 of OX454419.1, read as the reverse complement.
AACGTTTTTCCTAGAAGAACCTAATTTTCAGGGGCAGCCCTATGACCCCATGGTCTGATTCCATTCGTTCCGACATATATACAGCTAAGTAACTGGTTTATAACTTCATGTCACATGACTTTCTCCGTAGAATGCGCATTTAAGCCGATATTCAGCTCGGAACATTACTGAAATTACAATTTCGAACTTTTTTACAAAAAAACAATGTTTAAAGTGCTGTATCTTGGAATCCTTTTCGCCTAAAAAGCTGGGGTTACACTCAAATAACAGAAGATTTTCTAGCTTTAACAGTGCAGTGGACAACTTACTTGTAGGAAGCACCTTTTAGAAATTACAAACAAAAATATGAAAAAAGTCCGAAAACTTTGAGATTTTTTGAGGGTCACGGGGTTAGCACAGGTTTTTCGAAGTGGCAAACTTGGTGGTAAACTTCTAGTATCTATCCTAACAATATCCCAAACAGTGTTGCCAATTTAGCCGTTTTCCGGCCAAATTTAGCCGGAAACCGTGCTGTTTAGCCGGAAGAAATTTCTAATTCCGGCCAGCCGGATTTTTAGCCGGAATTGATTTTCTTCGGCCGTTTTTCCGGCTAAAATTATTTTATGATTTTTTTTTTAATTTGAAACTAGAATCAATTTTTCAATATTCAGAAACAAAATTATTAATCGCCGTTAAATTATTTCTACATACACTTATTGTCGTGTATTAGGGTAAGGACCTACTATGCCCACCTTTGTCTCCTGGGAAAAATTTGCCGCGGTGACCTTTTTTCAATATATTTAGGGTAATGGGTTTCACGAAAACTGACTGATTGATAACAAATTTAAAATTTTTGCAAAAATTCTTGTTCGTCAATTTCGCAACAGATCCCCTGTCATTATTGCGCAAATTATGGTCCAAATGTGTAATTTGGAATTCGTGCTAATGGTGGTAAATTTTCGTGATAATGACGTATTTGCGTCATTCGAAGATATGTGTGCCACTGTTATAAATTTCATAACTATGGAAAATAAAATAAAATTTGGAGGGCTCAAATTCGAAAATGAATAACAAGCTTGACACACATATGTATTTTCGAATGACGCAAATTTATCATCATTAACATGAGTTCCAAATTACGGATTTGGACCATCATTTGCTCAATAATGACTGGGGACGCCATTTGTTGTAAAATTGAAGAACAAGAATGTTTACGAAAATATTAAATTTGCTATCAATCTTTGCACATTTCTATACAAATTCTTTAAGGAAAGTATGTCCTCAAATTATTGAGGATGAATATTCATCAAAATTTCGCAATTGTGAGGAACATTTTCATCATTTACACAAACGTCAAAAGTAAATGACGAATTCTAATGACGAAAGCATATGTGTCACCCCAATTTCAAACTTTTATCTTTATGATGGATTATCGTCATAATTATTTGGATATGTGTCTTGGGCCTAAAATGGTTAAATTTTAATCAAAAATAAATGACTGTAATGCCAGCGATTGTAGCATATATGTAATAAAATTAAGAAATCTGCCTAGTTAAGCATAGTTTACGGGTAGTACTCCAGAAAATAATAAAATTATTAAAATCAGTATTTTACTATATTTTTTCGTAATGTGTCTGTTTTGTATGATTTAGCCGGTTTTTTTTGCCGTTTTTCTGCCTGAAATTTATTTAGCCGGATTTTTAGCCGTTTTTAAAAAATATATAGCCGGTTTTCTGGCTAAATTTAGCCGTTTTCTAAATTTCCAGTTGGCAACACTGATCCCAAAAAACGAGAGCCGAGCAATTTTTTGCGACCTAACGCCTTATATTTCGGTTTATTGACTGGCCTAATCTATGCCCCACACCTGAGCACCGAAAATTATTTCTTTATCCAGATCCACATACACAGACAAACACAACCTGCCTGCATCAAACCTTGAAGGCTTTTGCTTTGGGCTCCTGACAGATAGGTACACACAGCTGTTAACCGTTGGTGTCCTAGTAGCCACGCGCCGCACAGTGGGGCGACTAGAACAAAAATTCGGACATAGGCAATTATACGAAATCTTAATATTGCAGATTTGACTACTATGACCTTACACTATATAGTGTAAGCTATCGAAATCCATTGTTAATAATTTTTTACTTGTAACGGTATTGGTTGTATAGGCAGTTTTGTTCAATAAGAAATGAATTTTTGGCATATGACCCCAAAATTTCAAATAATCGTACCAACGACCTTACCTAATAAAATGGCAAATAAATATACTTTTCACGTTTGACCTTTGGATAAGCGGACCTTGTTATGGTATTTACGTATCTAACAAAGAACATAACGGTAAATTTTAACGATTCAAGCCAAAAACCTTGATATTTTTGTTGTTTCATCAAAAACAAAAAATGGCCGTAGTTGGCCGGGAAATGAATTAAGCCATAATTATCTGCAATTAATGGACTCAATAAAAACACAAAGTTTGGCTGCGACCACCTGCGACCCCGCCCACAGTAGCCATTTTTATCGGCTAATCTCTGTTTTTCATGTTAACCTTTTAGCAAAATAACATTCATTCTGATGCAGCTTTGAACTTTAAATTGTTGTTACATGCTGGCAATGTTATAATCTCATATGATACTGAAAGTGGGGCAAATCGGAGCAACAGGTCCCGCACCTCCCCTACAAATTATAAGTAGAAAGTATATAAGATTAGTCATAACTCTTGGCTGAATTAAACTAATACGCTAAGATTATCCTACTAAGTTTGAATCCAATATCCTTCGACAGGACTAAGTACAGGGTCGATTAAATCAAAGATTCCACCAGCTCCCCTATAAAAGATCTTACTCTACCAAAAAATGGTCTTAGTTGCTCGTAATTCGCAAAGCGAAAAGTCGTTTGTTTCGGTGTTTGCATATTTCTGATAATTTGTTTCAAGCTCCCGAAAAGCTTACATAAAAGAGCAACTTTTGTTAATTTTTCAGATTTATCCGTTTAAAGAACCGTTATGATATTAGTGTTTGTATTTTCTATGTCAAATAAATTTTGTAAATTTTCAAAGTTTGAATTACTATATCTTCGAAATAACAGTGAGTTTTGTAATGGGACAGCAGTCAAATTACATAAAATGTTGTATATTTTGAATACCTTAATCCAAATGCTAAATTGCGGAAATCAAGACAGGTTAAATTTGGGATTTGTTTGGTTACTCTAGCTTTCCTAAAGATTTCATAAATAATGATTCAGTTTTGTAACGGTAAATGAGAGAGCATTATGGCCATATAATTTTTTTCTCTAAATGAGTCGTACTATCTATTAATATCGTTTGTAACATCAGGAAGGAGAAACGGTTAATTGTCTATACTATGGGGTTGGTGAAAGCATCCTTAAAACCGCTATATCTTCTTTCTGACATTGCGTATTTTAAAATGGAGTCCACCATTCGATTCAGCAGAAACAAGTTCAACTTATAGTCATTTAAGTGGTACACTTTACAACAGGACATCTTCACAAATATGCGATGTCCGAAAAATCATTGATTTCGCCCCACTGTGCGCCGCACCGCTCCGGTTGCATTTGCATGTTAGCACCCAGATTGGACTTTTTTTTATGAGGTTATGATCGAACCTATCATACTTCCATGAATGGCCTCGCCGTTTTGAGCTCTCGTTTGTTTTCGCCGCTTGGAATATCCTTGGATCGGTCAAAAGAAATGGTAGCGTCTCGCCCGCAAAAAGGAGAAGAGAACAAGTGTAAAATTACCCGACCGAACTTGGGTTTTCACTGAAATTTAGTCTAATAGTGTTGGCAAGAAAGCTGAGACACCCATTTGGAATAGTGATTGGTGGAATAACGGTAAATTAATGTTTAAAGTGAATGGAACGATTGCTTACAATTTAAGACTAAATGCTAAATGCTTTGTCTTGAGAAGGTCCCATCCAAGTATTATAGATATTAACACCAAGGCTTTGCTTAGCGGAGTTTCCCAAAAGGCTGAAGGACCACATAAATTCAACGATTTATCGGCCGATAAAAAAAAAATTCTGTGGAGAAAGCACATTTTCTGTGGAAAAAGCTCATTTTCCCTTGCGAATTCGGTAGTGGAACCTAAAAAATGTGCTTTCTCCACAGAAATTTTTTTTTATCGGCCGATAAATCGTTGAATCTATGTGGTCCTTAATGGGGACGGAAGGTTCACAGAATATTAACAGAGCATGAATAGAGTTAACAGAATATTAACACAGCATTAGTAGAGTAAACCGAATGTTAATAAAGAACTATTAGAGCATTAAGCAGACTTTTACCAGAGCAGTGACAGAACTTTAACAGATTTATTGATAGAGCCCTTTCATGCATTTGTTGTTTACATACAACAACATTTTTCAACGCCTAATTTTCGTTACCATCGAAACATTTTCCAAAACTTTATAACTGAAAAAAAATCTAAACGGGTTTTCTTCTACGTTTGATGTCCCTTCCTCCTCAGTTATTTGGCTTTTAGAATGTTTTTTGTTAGGGAGGGTTGGGCTATTTCTGGAAAATCATTTTTGAGCATAAAAGCGTCTGGATTTCTATTAAATTCTTTGCCGATACAAACGACAATTTTTTACATATTAGTTAAGAGGCTAAAAAAGTGGATAAAAGCAAGAAAAAAATCAAAATAGTTTTTGAGTAGTTTGAACGAGCTTCAGTTCATCTGTTGTTTGTATACAACGTGGTGCATTAGGTACATGTTTTAATCACTTTACCAACATAAAATGATGAAGAAAATAATGAATCTAGCGCTTTGAAATGTTGATCCAATGTTTGCTAAAGTATAACGCTATTGAAAATGAAGAGAATCGAATTAAAAGCTCCCCACCTCGCCAAGGGTGTCGTCTTTTATCTTGGCTAATTTTTGGCGGAATACCGTTAGCGATCTAAACTTTTGGTGAATGACTAATAGTGACATATATCCTTCAATAAATGATAGACAGTGAAAAAGGTCTGAATAAAACAATTTCCCTCAGAGGCTTCTGGGCCCTTGTGACACAGCACGGCTGTGTAGTGGGGCACAGATCTTTGGTGAGTTGCGGCACCACGTACCATAGCAGCCCAGGGAGGCCTCTGGTATAGTTGATACGCCATGGCGAAAATCTGTACAAAGACCATTCGGGCGATGACGCTTCTGAGCTCCCTTGTCATGTACGGGTAGTTCTTGACTTTCTACCCTTACTACTAGCTTGTGAAGTGATGACTAAACGAACCGAATCGCGTTGCGGACTAGTAAACTGAAGGGCCGCCCGGATGTGAAAATCAGCGCTACGAGTCTGCCCATCAAGGTGTCGGATTCGAGGTGGTGGTGCAATCCCGGGGCTGGGTCTCTGAAGGTGAGCGTCTCACTGGACTAACATTTTTATAACAATAAGAATCTTGCAATAAATACGCCGAAGGTTCAAAACGCCCGAAGGAAGGCGTAAAGCCTAGGTACTCCTCAGACGTTACACATCGTAGATGGTAAGCTTGACTAAAACAGTTTCCATATCCTCTACAAAGATGGAACCAGTCCCTGCTATGTCCTTGATCTCGCCTATAACTTTTGACAGAAAATTGTACTACAGTAAAGCGGCCTGTGAGATTGTTGTAAGGACAAGTTCCTCATATTTAAGGCGGTTAAAAGATTGAACTTGAACTAATTGCCTTAGTTTATCACAACGGACCAAGTCTGGTCTAAGTGCGCTGGGTATTAACTTAGCGGCCCCTTTACCTAAGTGCCTTAGTTCCAAATATGGACGGGGAAGCGAATTTGAAGCAACAACGGGATGAAAATCTATATCTATATCTACTGAATTGACAATTTTGGCACCAATAAACCTGAATTTATTACTTTCAAGTATTTTTTGGGAAAATTGCACCGTAACTGTTATACACAAATGCATTTGAAAAAGCAGTCTAGCCAATATTATTGAATCGTAAGCAAATCGATTTCTTAGCTCCACTAATGCGCCATGTTGTATATATACAACGTATTCTAAAAGCCACAAATCATCCTCGATTTTGAAAAAAATGATATTTTCGTGTTATTTGACGTCCATCTAAAGCTCCGGATATAGTTCGAGCGGAATGAAAATGAAACGGTAATGAACCGGCATAAAAACCGTGGTGAATTTAAAATTTTAGCTTCGAAAATTGCTACAAAGGCGTTTTACGTCCTAAATCATCTTACAAATAACTAAAAAAAATAATTTCCCCCTTGTCCGAATGCATTTTCAACGTGAAAATCAGTCGACTCTGTAGCATATTTTCCGTCGGTCGTGGTGAGTTTTGCAAACGTCAAACCGATTCACTGTCCACGACGAGTTCATCGTGGAAATTATCTAATGACCGGGGAATCGAAAAATAACACATAAAATGGCAGAGACAAATTGTGAAACCATTCTCGGATTTAAGTTTATGGAATTCCCCAGCATTTACCACATATTCCACGACAGTATGTATGTATTTTCATTGATAAAATCGCCGCGGACAAAGATTTCATTTTCATTCCGCCCGAGGTCTATTCAGGCCTTAACCAGGAAAAGCCAATTTAAAAAATCCTGCTTCACTACACAAGTTTGGCGCATGAGAGGGTTAACAGAACGCGAACATAATTTTGACAAAGAGTTTGCTAAACCACGCTCTGTGGCTCACTTGGTTGAGTCGCACTCTACGGTGCTAGTAATCTTGAGGTCGGGAGATCGAATCTCGGCGTGGTCCAAAAATGTCCGTACATGTGCGGATAGGAAATATATAGTGCTTGCAACATTATATACACTCCGATATGCAATGATATGCAATGTAACGTTGACTCGAAATTGCCTATAAACGGCTGAGTTAACGCACCATGGCCCCACATGGGGCTATACGGTACTGAGAAGAAGAAGAAGTTTTTTAAACGCACACATATCACTAACAAGAAGTTAACAAAACATTAACAAAATATTAACGGAGCATTTAAAGAGCAATTAAAATAACAGAATCTTAAAAAAAAACGTAAACTGTGCATTGGAAGAGGAAACAGAATGTTAACAGGATAGCTCAGGATATAGTTAACACAATATTAACAGTGCATTAGTATATCATTGACAAGCCATTAAAACCTCATTAAAGGGGTATTGGAGAACAAACACATACATAAACAATAAAGTTTGAAAGGTGTCCGGATTGGTCGGGGTGTCCACTCAAAATGCAAATCTGCATATGAGTGGCGGATAGTTCCAATATAAATTCTTTTGCAATGGCTGGATTTTTCTTTGGCGGGCATTTAAAAAAATTGTTCGAGATCCTGATGAAACGGGATTATTTTCTATATAAATCTGTCATACACTTTTTCCTCAACAAAATTTGTTTCGAAACTACAAATTCCCAAAGGAAAAAACCAAACATGTACCTACCTAACCTCATTCATTCTATTAATTTATATTTTTTTCCGATCAAACAAATTCCTCCAGAATGTTTAAAGCTTACCTTAAAGTTAAACTGCCGCCGCCGCATCGTTTTAGAACATAGTCTTATCAAGTTCAAAAGGAAACTCTCATCATCTGATAAGACAACCCTTAGAAGTGGGGCGGTTTCGGTTTCATTCAAAAACCATTTGTACAACTGATAGCGAAATGCAAATGCATGATTGTCAGTTCTTCTCAGTATCATGTCTTCTTCCTTTGCAGACTCCCCTTGCGGCAAAAGCGGGCAAACCGTTCGCCAATTCGTTATACAGCAATTGTATAAGGACGCAATGCGTAAAAAATGGGGTGAGTTCTCTGTAAGGTATATTGTAGATGTGGATGTTTTCGTTTAGTAAGCGCTCCACATGTAATGATGTAGATTTGTTGAAAACAAATTCAAACTCAACTTGCATATACTCGTACCTCAACTCACACAAGAATAAAAGATTAGAATCTGACTGAATCATAGGGAGCGAAGTAAAAGAGGCACAAAACTTATCTGTTTCAATTTATCATGATAATTGTGGAATAGTGCATAGGCAGTTGAAACGAAGACTTTTTCCTCTTGCTTCCTCTCTCGCTCAGTGTATTCAAAGCTCCCAAGGAGCTTAATGCCTGCAATAATCCTTTTGAGGAGAACAGGAGTTGGCTATAATGACTCTGAAATGTTAAGATATTTATCAAATGTTAGATTGGTGTGTTGTTGTTGGAGAGTAATGGCATTTTGATGGGATTATTTCGGTCGATGTAACACGAATATGGGAAAAAGCGGGTATTATAATGAGATATTTATAGCCACAAGGATAATTGTTTTATTATTTAGAATTACGAAACAACTTTTTTCCAGGATATGGAATGCTGCTGTTCTGATGGCTATCGATTGAGCTGTGTAACACTATACAAAGTGATAGTTTTGTCCTAAAATCACAAATCCCATGCATTACAGCTTATACGTTTGCCAATTCTTTTATGCATTTTGTCCAACATAAATTTATTCAATCCTAACAAAAAATCTGCATATCATCACATTTGCTGTTCCACTGAACTTGCTATACTGAGCTGCTCTTACACAGTACCTAAGTATCTTCACTACTCCTATAAAAAACTGCAAATTTAAAATGTCCTTTTGTGGAAATTTACGAGTTGAACCCAAAATATCGTAGGGCAGCTTACGTTGAATTTATACAGAAAAAAACTTCATATATGTATACTCGTATGAAGACCAACAGAAGAAAAGCCAATATGTCAAAGGATGTTCCTTAATGCTCGCCGCGCTATCTACATAGTCAAATTTAGTTGCACAACACTTGCACTATGGCGAGCTACATGCATGGTTTGGACAACACTTGGAGGGTAATAAATTTTAGGATGTGCTGGGTGTGTAATAAATTCGTAGGAAAAGAATTTAATTTTTCTTTTTTGTGTAAAGGGAGAGGTAAGCACAGAATGCAAAAAGAGATAACATTCAATCGAAAAATATTCGGGAAAAAATCTATTTTGTATTGGACGTATTTTATGTTCGTATACGGGACTAAAGTTTGCATTAAATACTATTAGGTAATTTTTAATTCCGTAATCTTTTTTTTTTCGAAATGCCGTGTGTGTTTTAAAAATTCTTTATTCTAAAATTATATTTAAAGGCTAGCATAAGTAACATTCAGTAAACTTATTTATTCTATTCCCATTTAATCAATAAATTCAATCAGCCACAAAATGTGAGCTTTAAACGAACGCATTCAAATAGATCCGCCTATATGTATAAAATCAATTATATTGCAGCTGTCATCAGCAAACTTTATCAGCCAGAAGGCAATTTATTTTCTATACTCAACTACAGCATCACGTTTTAGAACAAGTCCTTCGATCCTTCAATTGAAATATCATCCATCCAGGCGGATGAATGATGTCCGTTGATAGACCGATATAGGCTGCTTATACGGACGATTTAAATTGAATTTTGATGAATTCTATTTTCCAACATTGATTTCTATACAGATATTTATTATTTGATAATGAATCTGTTGGGTAATTTGTTGGAATCTATTTTGTGTTTGATGAAGCACTTGAAGAGGAGAGTGTGCCATTCAACCAAAATATCGCAAAGCATCACAATTACGAGACAATCTAAAGTTTGTATTTACTTTGTTCTGTTATATGAATTAACCATCGCTTTCATGAAGATTTTTTTTCTTCGCAGATCCATAGTATCTACCCAGGTAGATATATTTCATTTCATAATATTTATACAGCCTATTCGCATTGATAACAATTCTGTTGAGATATTTTAGCGAATAGTTTTATTGATACAAGTGAATTGCCGATAGCATCGATTATTTTGTATGTTAGGTTAGGTTTTTGCTTTAACCGTTGTGGAAGACACATACGGGACATTTATTTAAACTAAAGATTTCCAATTTTTTACAAAAATATACAAAGAATATGGAATAGTTTAAGTAAATATTTTAAGCCGCTAAAGGATACGGCAATTGTATAAAAAGAATAAAGTTTACATACATTTTACTGTTATTAGATGATTATTCATTTGAATGAGTTTGGATACAAAATGTTAAATGTTTTCAAAAATATGAAGGAAACTTTTGGATAAAATTTTACGAAATAGAGATTCGAAATTATGTTGATTGTTGATATAACACGCTCGTTCTAGCTCGAAACCTCTGCCAAGCGCGGAGTAGATGATGTCCATATTGAATACATGAGTTGTCGATCTCGACCCGAAAGGACCATGGCATATTATACGTGCGGCAGTTACAAATATTTTATCCTGCTGTGAAATTCTTATTAATATCTTTGAGTTTAGAAACTATATGTTTAATGAATTGCAAATAAGAGTGAATATGTTGATCGCAATCATGACGAAGTAGAGATTCGAGATTAAGTGGTTCTGGTGTTGTACTGCCACATCTGCTTATATGCCGCGCTCGTTCTCCCTCGAATTTCTCACAGTCGCGGAGTAGATGTTGTACCGATTGAATGCTTGAGTTGTCGCATGGACAACGATCTGTTCGAGCCCGTTTGAACCGAAACAAGTATTCGAGGTGATAGCCGTGATTTGTTAGGAATTGCGTGGTCTCGAAGGATATTCCGCCAATACCTCGCAATCGCCGCACTAGTTGCATCGATGGCAACATGGAAAAACAGTGTCTGCCCTTGCTGTTGGGATTTCGATATTCGACTCTCCATTCGTTGTCGCTCTCTTCTTTGACGAGTTGTTTTATGTGTGATATAGGAAATAATGAGTAGCTAGTTTGTTCTCGAAATTCATTTGCGGCTTCCTTAGCCGCAACATCGGCAGCTTCGTTTCCACTAATATTGCAATGGGCCTTTACCCATGAAAACTTGACTTGGCGATTCGTCTGACTAATGGAATATAGCGCTTTGTGGATAGAATTTACAATCGGATTCGTGTTACTTCGGTTTTCAATAGACTTGAGCGACGACAAACTATCTGTGAAAATGCAGGCACTGAGTACATCTGTGTCTTGAATCCATAGAAGAGCTTTGAGGATCGCGAAGAGCTCGGCTTGATATACACTGCAAGCTGATGCTAATTGGTACTTTCTCACATCGGACTCTCCGTGGTTGTGTATAACTATCGCACACCCAACGTTACCATTCTCAAGTTTCGATCCATCAGTAAAAATCGTAGTTGAGGTACCTTGAGAAACGGCGCTTACGTCTTGTTGGCAATCGCACTTTTCGTATGTTATCGTCTGTCGATGAGCTGGATGGAGCATATCTTTGGCAGGTGTACGGCTTTCATGCGTGCCCAGTTGTGCATACGTTCCGTGAAATTTGACATCTTCGATTTTAGCGATATCCCTGACCACTAAGTACAGGGGTTTGAAGTCCGCAAGAGCCAACGCTGAGACGCCAGAAACGGTATGAAAACCACGAATAGCCTTTATAGCGTATTTGCGTTCGAGCTGGCGAAGCCACTTCCTTACATAAACGAATTTTGTAGCACGTGCCCATATAGCTGAACCGTAAGTGATCATAGGTACAACGACGCGATGGTACAGGATTTCAATATTTTCGGACTGAAGGCCCCAGGTAGGACGAACAAATTTACAGATGTTATTAAACGTATGTTGAGCTCGTTCAGTTATATGCTTTGCATGGGAGGCGAATTTAAGACATCGATCAACAACGATGCCGAGGATATTGAACTCGCTTTGAAAAGGCACATTAATATTATTCATGCAGATGTCGATGGATTGAGCTTTATTAGTAAAAGCAATAGCTTTGGTTTTAATTGGGTTAAAACAAAGTTTAATCTCTTGGCCCCATTTTTCCACAGCTTCTAGGCAGTAGTTAGTCTTTTCTTGTAGCCTTGTTAGGTTCTTGTCAAAGCATATCAATAATAAGTCGTCGGCAAATGCTTGGAGAATGCATCCATCTGGTAAAGATTTCTGGAGTACCTCTTGACTAATCAAGTTCCAAAAAGTTGGACCACAAACGGATCCTTGAACACAGCCTTTCGTCATAATTTTAGAAACTCGAGCGTCACCGTAATGCAGAATCACTTCCCTGTGCTTTAAATAATTTGTAATTAATTTAAATATATTTACCGGACACTTGATTTTGCGTAATTGTTCCATAAGAGCTGGCCACCATGCGTTGTCAAATGCTGCTTTAATATCGAGGGATACTGCTACAACTTGATGATTTCTCTTTTTCTCTTCGACGAGTTGGAGACCGTGCCGTAAAGCATCGATAGTGGATCGTTGTTGTCTAAAAGCGAATTGGCGGTCGGAGTATTGGTTGCTGACCTCCAAGTGATGAACAAGCCTTCTGGTGAACAATTTTTCTAGTAATTTACCTAGAATTGGCAGAAGCCCAATGGGGCGATATGAGGTCATGTCGCTATAGTCGTCTTTTCCTGCTTTTGGGATTATTTTGACGAACGCTTTTTTCCATGTCTTGGGAAAATAGCTTAGTTCAAGGCATTTGTTCATGATTGATGTCAGAATTAAAGGATGAGCGCAAGCAAGTTCTAAACATATATCTGATGTCAAACCATCAACACCAGGAGCTCTGTTTGGGCTCATTGACTTCAGACATTCAAGTACTTCGTCAGGTGTAAAATATTCTTCGTCGAAAGAAACAGGTTCCTCCAGTTGTTTAAGTCGTAAATCTGTATGGCTTGCTAGCGAATCTTCCGTGTCATCTGGATAGAAATGGTTGAGAAGACATCGAGCAGTCTCGTGACTTGACGTTGTATAGGCCTCACCAATTTTAAGCGTTTTATTTATAGTTGCGGTAATAGGAGCATCCTTAATGATTCGATTAGTGAGCGAGAACACATCTTCTTTCCCTTGGTTGGAGCAGAATTCGCGAAAGTGCTGTGTAGATACGGCATGAAGCGCATTAGCATATTTTTCCTTTTCTTCCTTAAGCATTTTAGCAAAATCGCTTACTTGAGGAGAGTTCTTATGTCTAGCAAGTTGGTGATGTAAACGAATTACCTCTTTTTTCATTTCTTCCAATTCGGCCGTCCACCAGGGGTTAAACTTTGCAGGAGGTCCTCGTAACTTCATAGAAGCAAAACAAGCAGATCGAATTGCCTTTGTAAGAGATTGAACATGCTTTTCCAATTCGAGCGGTGTATTGATGTTTGTTACATTCGCAGTAATATTCCTTAAGGTTAGCTCACGATGTAGACAGGATCGGAAAAGTTCCCAGTTTGCTTCTCGTGTTTTGAAAGTGTAAGTTGATGTTTTTGCACACGCTTTGATTTTGTCTGATGAATGAAGACTGAATGTAATGGCATTATGGTCGGAACTTGGTACACCTTTTAAGTCCACCGTCCAATTATGTATCATGTCAATCACGTTAGTTGATGCGAATGTTACATCCGGGATGGAGGTATACCGTTGATTTTGGCGCACTATGTCAAAAGTAGGAGTGCGCCCCACATTGACCACGTGAAAGGAGTTCGAGTCCATTAGAACGGCAACACTGTCGCCCCTGTGATCACTATGGTCACAGCCCCAATCTGCATGCTTTCCATTAATATCACCAGCAACAATAGCATATTTTCCTCTTGTACCTTCAAGCAAATTGCATACAGAAGTAAGAGTGTTATGACGATCCTCATTTGGTTCAATGTAAACGCTGGCAATTATTAGATGACGTTGTTCGAACTGGAGTTGCACGGCTGCTAAGTTGGGTGTAGACAGATGAGAAAGTCCTAATGTCGCTCCAATGTTAGCATTCATAAGTACAGCAGCTTTAGTGTGAAGATCATTTGAAGCGAATTGGAAGATATTGATACCAGTAATGGAGCGCATCGTTTTGCTATTACCAACATATGGCTCTTGAACTAAAGCGATGTCATAATTATAATTAGGTTAGGTTGGGTTAGGTTAGGTAGTGGGGCCGCCAGGAAGTGAGACCAGCGCACTTAGACCAGTGATAGGTCCATTGTGATACCGCCTATGAGAGCCTTAAAAATTTAAAAATTTGTTTGGAACCAGCGTGTGCTGGCAATATATTTATTGATCTGTATTGGACTTACATCTCTGAGATCATCCATATCGTAAAACTACCTACTACCAAGAAACCTTAAACGTTTCTCAGCCAAAGCCGAGCATTCACAGAGAAGATGATACACACTCTCGTCTTCCTCTTCATCCTCACAGTTTCTGCAGTAGTCGTTATGAGAAATTTTGAGTCTCCTGGCGAGCTCCCCTATAGGACAATGCCCCGTTATAACCCCAACCACATTGCCAGTGGCGTAACGTTTCTAAAATATATTGTGTTCGAGATCGAAGTGGGGGCCCCCACACAATGTAATTAATAATTAAACAAACTTGTTGAAACTGATTACTACACACTGTAGTATAGTTGGACCTAAGATCAAGAAAATATACCAGGATAGAGCACTATCGTACAAATGGACTATCGAAAACCTCTTTCGGTTCTCCTTCTCTTTCTATCCGAACATATGTTTTTTAGTCTGGTTGTCATTCCAGTACATTGGTTGTGTTGCATTCTTGGCTCGCACAAAGAAGTAGGGTAAAAGTATGATTGAAGGGGCTCATTTTGTATGAAATTATGAACATGAAATCGCTATTTCAGTACAAAGATCGCGTAAAAGCAATTTTTCGTTGAAGAATATACAGGGTGTCCGGAAACTGCCGCATAAACGCACCGGATTGTGATTCCTCATGTGATTTCCAGCAAAAAAGTTGAATCGAACATACCCCCTCAGCTTAGCCCTTTAGCTGCCACAGGCATTTAAAGATATTTGAAAAAATAATTTTCTTGCACGACTTGAAGCCTAATATCTCCAAAGCTAGACCAGTTAGATCAATAAAATAAAATGATTATTACAGCCAACAAATTTACCTATAAAATAAAAGTAACCACACTGAAATGGGATAAGAGGTTTGGTTTTACAGAGCTTCAAAGTCAAATTTGCGTGATTTGACCCAAAAACAATATTTTTTTCCATCTCAATTTTCTCCAACTTCTGCCAAGGTGATGTGCTTGTACGATTCTTTTAAAAATTGGCGCATAGTCTTACAATCATATCTTTCTTACATCATTTTAATCTACCTTTTTTAATTCTAACAGTTTTTATACGTTAAGTGTAGAAAACTAGGGTAAATTTTAGCGCAAATTCAATACAATTCAATTCACACTGCCCCTAAAGATCTGCAATTGGTGTAAAATCTATTCAAAGTATGTCGAAATCGAGCCAAAATTAACCCTAGTTTTCTGCACTTAAGGTTTAGTACCTACCTAGTAACTGTTAGAAATAATGGAGCTAGAATAAAATGATGTAAGAAAGATATGATTGTTAGACTATGCGCCAATTTTTAAAAGAATCGTACAAGCACCGCACCTCACCTTGGCAGAAGTTGGAGCAAATTGAGATGGAAAAAAAGATTGTTTTTGGGTCAGATCACGCAAATTTGATTTTTAAGCTCTGTAAAAACCAAACCTCTTATCCGATTTTAGTGCGGTTAGTTTTATTTTATAGTCAAACTCGTTGGCTTTAATAATCATTTTATTTCACTATTCTAGCTGATCTAGTTTTGGAGATATTAGGCTTCAAGTCGTTCAAGAAAATGATTTTTTCAACAATCTTTAAATGCCTGTGGCAGCTGAAGGGTTAAGCTGAGGGGGTATGTTCCGTACAACTTTTTTGCTGGAAGTCAACTGAGGAATCATAATCCGGTGCGTTTATGCGGCAGTTTCCGGACACCCTGTATTGGTTATATGCCTGTCACGTGCTCTTAAAACGAATTAAAATATAGAAAGCGATTAGTATTTCAAATCGCTTTCTATATTTAAATTTAAATTACACTGACTCCCAATATAATAATATCCACGCCACTGCCATTGTGAATGAGATAGCAAATGTTTATGTTAACCCATTTTTTGGTCTATGAATCTATTCTTATATTTTCTTGATCTTAGAGTTGCACAAATTTTTAAATTTCAAGTGAATCCAGAACTAATATTCATAGGGGAGGGTATTCACACTATCGACAAGATTTATTAAAACCTAAAACCATTCAAACGAGTAAATGGGTTTGGCTGAATTTGTTTAGTTCAAAACCAGGATTTGTTTGTAGACGTCTTATTTATTCTAAATTTATATTCTGACCATTTGATGCATGATTAATACGTTTGTTTGCAACAAGAACTGCAATCTAACTTATAGAAATCTAAGTCGAAGACTTGTGTTCGTAAAAACGTGATAAATTACACTTACAGGTTGATAACATAGGCAAGATGAGATTAGATTTTGGTTGAAATCGCTTTCATTTCACTGAAAATGTATGTGAAATCCATTGCATTTTTTCGGAAATAATCTTCATTTTCATTTATTTGTAATAATATTCAGAGTGTAGAGAACCGCTTTCGGCGAAAATTCAGCTGGGGTTCTACGGTTTTATAAGAAATCTCGTGCTTTTGAAACCGCTCTCAGTCTTTAGTATAAATTAACAACATAAGGCCTGAATAGAGATCGGGCGGAATGAAAATGAAATTTTTGTCCGCGGCGATTTTCTCAATGAAAATGCAAACTTACTGTCGTGGAATATGTGGTAAATGATGGGGTATTCCATAAACTAAAATCCGAGAATGGTTTCACAATTTGTCTCTGCCATTTTATGTGTTATTTTTCGATTCCCCGGTCATTAGATAATTTCCGCGATGAACTCGTCGTGGACAGTGAATCGGTTTGACGTTTGCAAAACTCACCACGCCCGACGGAGAATATGCTACAGAGTCGACTCATTTTCACGTTGAAAATGCATTCGGACAATGGGGAAATTATTTTTTTTAGTTATTTTTAAGATTATTTAGGACGTAAAACGCCTTTGTATCAATTTTCGAAGCTAAAATTTTAAATTCACCACGGTTTTTATGCCGGTTCATTACCGTCACCACGGTTTTTATGCCGGTTCATTACCGTTTCATTTTCATTCCGCTCGAACTCTATCCGGGGCTATAAATATAAATAAAATAAAAATGACGCAATAATTGAATGATAATTTTTCTGGGATTATTTTGAAATTTGGTGTATCTTGTGCGGAATGAGAGGCCAATTAGGCCAAACAATTGGCAATCGGATATTTTTTTCTCCCGGGGCTTCGCAAAAGCTAATGCCATGGTAAAAGAAATGCAGTTCTTCAGCGCAACAGTAAAACGTTCCTCGAAGTTCTCGCTTCAAATTGCTTCGTAAGGAAAAAAAGTTTCGCCGTAGAGCACTGCAGCATCCATCGCAAATTGAGCTTCACTGACACAGAAATCTATGAAAAGTTATTTTTAAATCACTGTTCGAAATTTCCCATTCTTCACCACTACGCTCGGGGGCCCCTGGTCACTGGGGGCCTGTGTTCGACCGCACACATGGAACACCGTGCGTTACGCCACTGCACATTGCTAATATGCATCCGGTCCAATGACAATAGCTTGGTAGAGCGGATAAAATCTAATTTTGTCCAGATCATCTTCGTTGTAGTACAAGTGTTACCATTGATCCATCTTGCGTTGGTTCGGCGCTCAGCATCTGCTGTAATTGTCAATTTGCAGTTGATGCTTCCGCGGTCGACTTCAACTCTATCAGCTGAAGCACTAGCTAGATCAGGGGTGTCAAACTCAAAACCTGGCGCGGGTCAAATAAGACTCTCCTCAGGTTTAGGTGGGCCGCAGGAGGAAAATTTCAAAAACTTTTATGTAATCGTAATACGAGAGTTGATTACAGAATATTTTTTTTTAAATATAGCAGAGAGTCTAGATTAATATAGTGCCCTCGGGATTATCCGTGAGAACTTCCTGCTTTCGAAAATGTACTTCAAGAACATTAAAAAATTAAGGCAATTAAGTAGCAAAAACGTGAAAATATGATTGGTCTTCAAGTTACCACAATTACATGATTTGCGCCAAATTTTGGATAATAAAAAATGTTTAGCACCAGTAATCCGAGGTCGCCCAAAATAACAAAATAGTCAGAATAAATTAGTTTCAGCAGAAAGGTGGCTAAAAGAGACAAAAAGTTGTTTGTGATATGGTTTTAAACAAACTCATGCATTGCATATAGGTCTAAAAAGCAGGCACTTGGGCTCAAATTTATTATGTTGCAATTTCACATCAGGTGATTTAGTCACCAATTCCAAGATTTCCGTAGTTTTTAAAGCTTTGTAATTTTTCCAAATAAATCTCATTTTCGGTGAAGCCAATCAATTTTTTACTAACAGCATTTCGGGGCAGAACAGTTTCATGGAAAGACTTAGTATCGTCCTGTACAAAAAAGATGAGCTGTTTTATAAAATCAAATAACCAGCCTCAAATTGCTGGAGAAAAAAACCTAAAATAATTTTCATAAGCCACTGACGAGTTTTAGTAATTTGTGTAGACTTGACTTTAATTTCTGAATTTGTTCACCTTACCAATTTCACCATTTTTGTGTTGATACAGATTGGTGCTGCTTCGACATGGCCGCGGGCCGCACAGAATTGCGAGGAGGGCCGCATGCGGCCCGCGGGCCGCGAGTTTGACACGTCTGAGCTAGATGGTCCGCACAGCAGTTGCTTGCAAATCCACAGTGACCAGGTATCCAGCATAGTGTTACGTTAAAAAAGCGTCCCATCTCTTTAAGAACATGTATGTTAAGTATCGTTAGTGTAGGGACGTCCAAAATTTTAGCTTGCAAATTTTTAAATACATATTTTGTGAGTTTTTTTTTTTAAATCTAATTGTTACCAAGGGTGTGAGTGTTTACTTACTTTTCTTCGTTATCAATTTTAATTAGCTACTGTAACATGAAGGATATACTCTCCGGTTAAGCTAGCACAAAAATTTCAAGTTCCACCCACTTTAAAAGACTTTTGTCTGAAATTTCGTATATCATGGAGCCTAAGGAACAAAATCCAATTTTTGTAAATAATATTTTATCGTTTTTCTGCCATAATTTTCCATAATACGTACCTAGTTCCAGGCCTCTGCCCCTAACGAACGGATCTGAAGTCATCATTCCTTTCGTTTGTCTCACATCAGCCCCGAAAATTTACCGTTTCAAGTATTCGACAGGACCAAACTGAAATGACAGTTGTAAATTCGGGTCAAATCAAAGACCTTGTTGGCTAAAGGCCATTATCCCGCTACAGCCTCTGAATTGGCTGTTTTCAGTGCATAGGTGAAACATATCAAAATTGTCATTGCAAATCAGATCGCTATTTAGAAAACAAAACAGCAAAAATCAATGAAATTGTGCAAAAAAAATTATAGACATACAAAGTTTCAAGATTAAATTACCCATTCCTACAAAAACTGCAATTCCGACACTTGAGAAAATTTTTGGTGTAAAATATGTTAAAGATTAATTTAAAAATTATTGAAAACTGATTTTCCAAAGTTATTTAAAAAATGTTTTACAAAAAGAACGAGATTGGGGCAGAAATGGTTATATATCTACCCGGGTAGATAATCCTGAAAGTACGTTTGAAAATCAACACAACTCTAAAAAAAAAACTCTAAAATGCGACGACATCCTAAAATATAAATTTTTTCCTTACTATCCCGATAAACTATGAAAATTAATAGCTGAGTAGGAGGCACTTTGATTTTAGATGAAAACTCGCTGAGTTATTAACAAATGAAAATTGAGTAAGCGAAGAGTAAAGAAAAAAATACTGGAAATGGAGAGACGCGCTAGCGTCTTGACCGCCAAAGAAAAAAAAACGAGACGCGAACAAGTAAGATTACCGGACGAAACATAGTTAACCTAAGGCGACCAACTTTCTTAGAAGCCAATGCGGGACATACAGCTAAAATCCTCCAAAAACGAACATGTATATTTAATATTCATTATGTTAAGTCCCAGAGCTAATATTTCAATGGAAGCCCGATAAATTCCATAGTTCTGAACTGAAGTGCTGCGAGCATTTTTGTCGCATCTTTTTTAAGAAAATTACGTTCTGATATATCCTCGAAAAAAAAAACGTGGTCGTTATTTTTGAGATATTGTAAAATACCAACACATAGTATCGGTAATTATGAGAGGCTATATTTTTTATATATCCAATTAAGGGTAGATGTTTGCCTTTTTTATAGGCCATATCTTCCATTTTTTATGAAAAAATAATAGTTTTGGTTTCATGGGTTCCCACGAAAGATACACGAGCCCCGAGACAGGTTACAAAGACTGACGAAATATCGCCCTTTACGCTTTCGAAAGTCGGCCAGTCTTAAAAACACCTCCCCCACCCTAGACACAGAGAGCTCTAGCGAGAAAGGCTTTGATTAAAATATCTACTACAAGCCAGAACGTACCACTAGAAAATGGACGTCAAAAGGTTGGGAAAAAGTATGAAAATTACTCCACCGTATATTTGTTTCAGAGATTTGGGTTCCTCGGTATAAGCTTTATCCTTTAGGTAATGCGAGAAGACAACCATAAAAGAATCAA
Source organism: Microchrysa polita (assembly GCA_949715475.1). Taxonomy (NCBI): domain Eukaryota; kingdom Metazoa; phylum Arthropoda; class Insecta; order Diptera; family Stratiomyidae; genus Microchrysa; species Microchrysa polita. Next base: position 83,426,162 of record OX454419.1, on the reverse strand, counting down.
TAAAATCCAACACTTTCTAATAGTAGATATCTCAACAGAATTTATTGTACGTGTAGCAAAACCTCGAAAATTTAAACCAACCGGCGACGAAAATTTGGTTCAAACAAGTGAATCAAATTGGACCATACAATGGCCCATTACATACTATACAAAAACGAACGTACGATCAAACTTTACAACCACAAACAGCATGGATAATCGTACGTACGATTGTTTTTCGGTCGTACAACGCGTTCTCACAATGTGAAATGCACAACCCAAGTAACAATTCGTTTGCTTTAAAGAAGCACTTCATCCTGAAACATTCATATAGTAACACAAAATCAGTTTATCGTGTGACATCGCTTATATAAGTATTTTGATCCGATAAAAACTCCGTAAAACACTTTTCGGAAAGCTTAAAAAGTTCTTATATAATCAATTCACGACTACATCCAATAAGACTTCGATAACACTTCTCTAAACGTTAACCTAAAAAGATGCTCCATTAAATACTTCTTTGTAGTCTTTATTGAATGACATAAACAGACATGACTGAAATCAACACACACACATGCATATAATCTTCTATAGCACTGTCGATTTCATTTATATAGTGTGACATTCGTTTGATCATCCAATAAATTGCTCAGCGTAGTTTTATAGAAGGATGAACTTTGTGATTTTTTAAAGAATTGACACTTATGAAGTGCTCTGGAACACCACGTTTCTTGAATTGAATTCATTGAAATATTGCATGAAACCAAGATTTCCTCACTCATTCTTAACTTATCAATAAATTATGATAATCTCAGCGCAGAAACTGGCTGCATTTTATTGATGAACGTGTGAATTTAATTAACGTCAACTGATTGACATATAAAGAAGAAGGTGCATTGCGGAGAAGTGTTGAGCATTTCGATAGAAGCAACGAACCACTTGTAGTGTTTACGAGCAATGCTGACTAAATGTGAGGTTGGCCGAGTGGTTAAGGCGTCGGACTTGCGTACGACAGTCGCTGGTTCGACGCTGGCTGCGGGAATTTTTATTTCTTTTTTTTTTGCAAACGCGAGAAAATGACAGAAAATGATGACATAAGACATATGATGTATGTCTCTTTCAAAGTGTAATTCAGTGCTACAATAAGGTTCAATTGGATAAAAAAACGGCGCCAAATGCCATTATTGGACTATTATTCAGTGTTTATACCCTGTAAAGTGCACCTACTAACGTTTGAAGAAAATATTCTACGAAGAATTATAGGGATGAAATGGTTACTTGGGAATGCTTGCGCCGTACGATTGTTTGCCGTATGGTCGTTTTCGTATCGTCTGTAATGGCCCTTCTAGATGATGTAGGCTTTCAGCAGGAAAACTACGAGTATGTGTCCTGATATTAGAAAGTGTTTTTACAGTACGAGTGTTATTTTTGCCCTTTATGGCTTATAAGGTAAAAGCTGAGCATATATGCTACTGCGCTACATTTTCTGTTACCATTTTTGGTAATCTCAAATCACGTAATGTCTGGACTAAATGTATAAATTCAAAAATAAAATAACAGTTATAGATAGGTAAATGTGCGCACAATATTGTCAATGGTAATTAGTGCTTCCTGGAAAAACGTCATTCATCACTGAAGCCATTGAACAGTGAACCCATAAGGCTTCATAGAAATGCGGGACTTGCGGGACACTTTGGATGTTGTGCGGGAAAAATTCGGGACAATTTCAATGCGGGACATACATACTTGTAAAATGCGGGACTGTCCCGCAGGATCCGGGAGGGTTGGTCGCCTTAGGTTAACCGATTAACAGGGTAACAGCCTTCCAGGTGCCAGGTACTTATCCGAAAAAAAAATTTCCATATCACTTCACTCCGCCACTCTTGGAATTTTTGGTGGATACATCTGCTATAAGTAAAGCCTGAATGCACAGGACTATGGGTGAAAAGTTCACTTAGAAAAAAATAGTAAACAGTCAAACATAACATATTTTCTGCTATTAAGGTTAGCGGACGTGAAAACCTTTTGGCAATATACGAATTATCCTCTTACCTCGGGCGTATGGTATGTACATGTTTCTGGGAACCGCGTTTAGTGGCACTCAAAATGCATTGTGAGCGGTGAAGGTCTTCAAGAATTTTAAAATCCTTAAAATAAAATTCCGTATTTTGCCGATTTAAATATACTTGTATTTATATGAAATTCCAAAGACCTGATTGATTAATTATAAGTTCAAAGGTCAAATATCACACCAGGATACTAAACCCTGTATACCCCGCCTCGGCTCTCATATACAATAGATACTCACTTTAACCACATTCTATGAATGCCATAGATAATTTTCAAAGTAGGCAAGGAGTCAGCATTGTAAAGCATATGTCACTATGAAAAGCACATTAATCAACATTAGCTCGTCCCTGCATTGGATGCAGCGTCACCTACTTCATTGGTTGGGATCCCACCGTCACATACTATTCCGGGAGGTTTCTCCATCCTCTAGCCTTGAACACCATAACCAAAACCACGCCGTACACCAAGAGTATTCTATACAGTCACATCTCCCAGTCCCAGGATATATGTATAGGCATATAGGATAGCGCTGCGTCATATTCAAAGTCTGTCAGGCAAAACGGAAATACCCTATATGATTAATTTCAGTGCATTTATGAATGCTTTATGAAATTCCAAAGCGGATATGAGCCCATCACCCGACATTATGGAAAAGTCAAAAAGCCAAACGTCCCACACTTTCGTCATGACAGTGCCTCGCCTCGCTCTATACACCCCACAGCCTACGGCTTGTATGTGTGTTAGCTAAGGAATTAATCCGGATATGGTTGAGAAAATATATCTCCACCACATACGCCTCGGTTCTGCTTCAATCGCTGACTCTATATTCCTTGTTAACTATACCCGTACGTCTACATACATTTGCTTTTCATATATCTTTTGAATAAGAAGAAAAAAAATTGTTGGATGACTTCGTCAAAGGTCGTTACTGTTTGCCACCCATTTTGTATTTGCCAGGCGAATTCCATACAAGGATGTGAATGGCAAGTTTTAACCCAAGTGTGTACTGTGTGTATGTTGCGCGGTATTCACGCTATAACCCGCAGTCATAATGTGTCATTGTTGGCGAGTGCTCCTTTTTGCTGAACTGCGAATGTTGGTTGTTACAACTTTTTTTTAATCTGAAAGGAGCGGGTGGAACACAGTGAGTGTGGTGAATATTAGGATCAGGTCACCTTTTTTAGCGGAAATTTTATCCGCATACTGTATGCGTAATACTTATCTTTAGTAAGGGTTGACATTACTGGGATGCTGTAATGTCGCCCAAGATTTTTTAATTTCGGCTGTCTCTTGTATGCAGCTCCAGATGCTATCATCGCCATTGCCCATAGTGGTCCCAAAGAAATTTCGTTACCCCCCGTAATTCTTGATTACTATTGAGGTAATCGGTTACTTAATGCTGACTGGTAAGGGGCATGGTTTGGCTAAGATGGCTAATACGTTATTCAGTTTATGTCTTCTAGAAGAGACTACATTTCAGAGAAATGTCCTTATTGGTGCGAATAACAGATCATATGCAAGACAAATACAGTACTTTGCTTTTATCTCTGTTATTCCACGTCCCTAATTTTGATATAGGCTTCAAGTACTTTTTTGGAAATTTGAAACGAGATTTCCAAAGGTGTGGTTTTTTGAGCATTCCTGACTTTCATCTTTTGTGTTTTAAATTAAATTTAAAGCAGTATTTCGATTTAAACTTAGAATTTTTTTATTTTGCGCCGCTTGAAATAGAAATTGTGTTACTGGACCCCAGCACACCCCAGCTCTTCAGATTCTTCTTGAATACTTCACCAATCCAGAGAGTATAACGAAGCATCCTCCAGTTTTGAGTTGAGATTAGGGTTAAAATTGCTTCGGCTTCTTATAATTACATTCGTTGTTGTCGTTACCTTGAACGCTGACCAACGCTCTAAATTTCAACATTATTAAAAATTTGAATGTTGTTGCTGATTAAGGAAACTAGTATTTAGTTTAACTATAAAGCTAGAGCGGGTAAAGCATGTATCTTGCATTTTTTGGCGTAGATACCTACCACAGTTCTTTCCGAACTTTAAGTGGTTCAAATTAGTGAGCTTCAAATCTTTATCAAAACTCAAGACCGACTGTCGAATGGACACCTGGAGAATAAGTTAATTTTTTTTTTTTTTTGCCTCACAGAAACTTTTGTCCCGGGACTAGGCTTCTCGGCATCACTTTACTTACTATCCGTACGTAAGTGACTAATCAATCAATCGAGTGTAAACTCTAGCAGATCGTAAAAAAAAACTGAAAACAAAATATATTAATAAGGAAATTTATCAAAATAACTTCTTTTAAACATTAGTTTATTAGTACAATTAAAATTAACTAAGTCCTTCAAACTATTATAAAGAATAATTGACCTTGTAATTGGTTCATTAAGCCCATAGTTTACTCTATGATAAGGCTGAACAAGAAGGTTGTTCCGCCGCAAATTGTGAGGAATATTTCTGACTTGAAAGTTATTTAATATATCTTCACAAACAATATGAGAGCAAAACAGGTCTCTTATAAACATAGCGTTTAAAAATGTTCTTCTATAATCTAAGGCTTGTAAACCCAATAAGGAACAGCGAGTTTTATAATCTGGCTTGAAACGCCAGCCAATTTGATAAATGGCAAACCGTGTAAAATTGTGTTGAATTCTTTCTATACGCTCGATATGCACCTTATAGAACGTATTCCACACAATAGAACAATACTCCAGGTGCGAACGAACGAAAGCTGCATACAATATTTTTAAAGTAAAAGCATCATTAAATTCGCGCGCATTACGTTTAACAAATCCTAACATACTATTCGCTTTTGAAATAATGTAATCAATGTGTTGTCGAAATGAAAGCTCATGGTCGAAAATTACACCAAGATCTGATATTTCGGCAACCCTTTCAAGAACACTACCTGTTAAGGAGTACTCAAAGAAGACCGGAGTTTTCAATTTATATATGCTAAGTACTTTACATTTACTAACATTTAAATTTAAATTATTATCGCGGCACCAAAATTGCAGCTTTTCTAAATCGGATTGCAACTTAAGGCAATCATCAATGTTGCGTATTTTCATAGCGATTTTCATATCATCGGCATACTGCCATACACGCACGAATTTAAAATTTTGGATGATATCGTTTATGAAAACTAAAAAGAAAAGTGGTCCCAAATGGCTTCCTTGCGGAACCCCTGATGAACACTTTATAACAGAGCGAGATGTACAGCCATTTAACTTCACCAACTGAGTCCTATCCGTTAAATAGGATCTCACCCAGCTTAGAAAAATTGACTGTATTCCTAAATGTTCTAGTTTTTTAAGTAAAATATTATGATCTACTCTATCAAAAGCCTTCGAAAAATCGGTATATACCACATCAACCTGCATTCCCTGCTCAATACCATCAGCAACAAATTTAGTAAATGATACCAAATTTGTTGAAGTTGATTTTCCTTTCAGGAATCCATGTTGACATGGCGATATCAAACGGCTAATTAAAACATCTATTTTATTTTTAATAAGCATTTCAAACAACTTCGGTATTGCAGATATCTTAGCTATGGGTCTATAGTTTTCAATAAGATGCTTCGGACCCTTTTTGTGAATAGGCGTTATGTATGAAACTTTCCATTCATCAAGAAAAACACCTGAAGTCAAGGGCAAATTAAAAATAAAGGCTAAAGGACGACATAACGATTGCATGCAATTCTTCAAAAATATATTAGGAATTCCATCAGGTCCGGCCTGAATACTAACATCAAGATCACGCATAGCATTCAATAGGTCATCCTCAGAAATCTCAAGAGCACTCGTAAGGTCCTCCTGAGCTATCCGAGGGACCAATGCACTCTGACTTCCAATGATGTTAGCATTCATTTCTGATGAAACGGAGTCTGGCACTTTGTAAACTGAACTGAAAAATCTAGCAAATCCGTCACAAACCGATTGAATATCTTTGTAAAAATTGCCATTGAATTCTAAATTTTTTGGGATTCCCGTATTCTTACGCTTGCTGTTTATAAAATTCCAAAATGTCTTACTGTCATTCTTTATATTATTTTCAGCTCTCGCAATATACTGTTTGTAAAGTTTTTTATTCATTAATTCATACTCTCTTCTCAATCTAAAGAAATTTTCTTTATTGGCAAGAGAGGATGACTTCTTGTATAATTTATGGGCCTTATTTTTTGCTCTCTTAAGTTTGAACAATTCTTTGGTAGCCCAAGGATTTTTTGCTTTTATTTTGTTCTTTTTTAAAGGAACGTACTTGCGAATAGATTTATTTAAAATTGAATTAAAAATTGTATAACTTTCAATAAGATTACTATTCGATATAACTGGAGCCCAATCCATATTAAAAAATGTTGAATTTAGTTTTTCAAATTGGACTTTTTGAAAATTTCTAGTAGGAATAACTTCGGGCTCTTCTTCAATGTAATCATAAAAAACAAACTCAAGAAGAAGAGCACTGTGATGGATTGAATTGGGCAAAATTGGTTTATCTACTTTAATTACAGAAGCATTCAAGCAAGTACTAACAAATATTAGATCTAAAATTCTACCAATCGAATTTTTAACAAGATTCATTTGCATCAAATCCATTGCAAACAAACAATCTGTTAGAACAGATTCACACTCAAGATGTAAATCACGCGGCAGATTTTTTTTCTCGTCGTCGTTCCAGTACCAACTTATATTACCAAGATTGAAATCCCCAACAACAATCAATTTGTCTTTTTCCTCAAAAGATGCAAATAGCTTGGAGATATTATCTACATGTTTGTTATAAACATCAACTGAACTCAAAGGTGGTAAATAGCTATTAAAAATATATACTTTATCGCTGCGAGAAACATTGATAGAAACACATATCTGTTCCACGTCCTTATGAAAAAGCTCAACTTCATGAGATGGGAATGTTGTTTTGATAGCTACCAAAACACCACCGCCTCTCTTAGTCGAAGCCTCATAACGGTCGCGACGATAGACATCATAGTCTCTTATGAAAAGTTCTTCATTTGTAATGTCTGTGTGAAGCCAAAAAAAAAAAAAAAATAAGTTAATGCAAGAAATCCATCTGCTCGGTAAATTTCATAGTCGGCATCTATATGGGGAGGCATGGTATCGGGTATAATTGCATCGAGATCGAATTTTCGATTGAAGGAACGGCCGAGACATGGACGTACCAGGACCTCACAAGGTAGTATCGGGTTTACCGCCACCCTTAACATCGCTTGGTAAAGGCATAACATTTCGTCCCATTGTATTATTTCTGCAGCATATTCAATACTACTGCAAGGCTCTCTTATAACACGGACGAGTATGCTGAATGGTCAATGTGATCAGGAGAAAACAGTGCAGAAAACCTATTTCCTGTACAAGTATCGAAGTGCCCATGGATCATGGTGTTAGCACTGTTGCTTAACAACCGTAACCGATATAGAGGTTTAACGCTATTACAAATACGCACAAATTATTACCTTACCTAAAAAATGTATGTATGCTTTGGGTTACGCTCTCGGTGCCCGAGCCCCTTCCTTCGCACGGCTCTGAGAAAAGTACTAGAAAAAAAATATTTCAAATGAAAAATAAAAATATTTCCAGTTTCCATTATGAATGACTATCGTGGTCTTGCTTTGCCAAATTTTTGCCTATGTCATTTGTTTATTACGTATTCAAGGTTTAGTTCACCTTCGTCCAGATGACGATACCCCAAAATTCAGTGTTGACAGCATCCTGAAAATTACTAAGTTGCATGCGCTTTGGAAACCGCTTACTTAATATTATAATTTATGTAAATATTGATCTCACGTCTGTGTGGGAACTCTTACTGAGGGTATTTCAGAATTCCATACTTAGAGCCATTTGTGGATTTGCTCTTTTTTTGCATATGAAGAGCTCTAGTAAATGCTTCTTGGTACAAAGATTTTGTAAGCGAACTCCATGTTCTCGATCCAAAAAAGGCCATTTCTATTTTTTCCGTTAAAAGAAAAATAAATAACAGATCACTTAAATTTCAAATACAATTGAAATCATTTCGGGAGGAGTCCGGACCTCTTGGGCCCCTCCCCTGGCTACGTCACTGTTATCTAATCGATCTTTTTTGCTTGATTCTCAATTCTGTCATCATCATCATCAATGTGGCACGGTAGCCCGACGTCGGGCTTTGGTCGCCTCGATCGTTGACCTCCAATTGTCGCGGTTACGTGACCTTCTCCTCCAGTTTCAGAAGCCAAGCTGGTGGGTGTTCTCACCTACTGAGTTCTCCCAGCGAGCTCTCGGTCGTCCACGCAATTTCGCTCCGTCAATTCGTTGTGCGTTTATCGGATTCTTTGGCATGCGATTATTGTCCATTCGTTGTACATGCCCCGCCCATTGCAATCGTCGATTCTGTCGTTCGCGTTGTCGAAAATGATCAATTTTCAACTCTTTGGTCCACAATCTTTTATTCGTTGACACAGATTTCGAAACGTAATATCATACAAAACTGTTTCATTGAATAGAGCACGCAGTCAACAAACTTTACTATTACAGAAATTTAAAAAATCTCGAAAAATGATCCTCGCAAATGGCACACGCGTTTGATTTCTTATGTTGCGAAAACGCAATGCTGCATCTTAAGGAGGTATACTCAATTGTAATTAGGATTTGAATTTTCGTAGTGCTACGGAAACGGGAACATGGTCCTGGTCTTAATAGGTTAGTTTAGACTAACTATATTAGCGACGTTTTTTTTCGCATCGCGGGTAAATCTGACTCGAAAAAAACGATCGGGGGTCAGAGACGTAGCCAGGATTTAGTTTCGGGAGGGGTCCAAAGTTCAAACATTCAAATCAACTTTTGGTTGAAAATCTACTTTTTTTTTAAATTAGGTCAATTCACGGAAATGTATCAGAAATGTATGGAATTACTATGGTATCCTTTAAAGTTTTGATGGCTAAAGCCTTGAATGAGGAACGTTGTGGCTCTGAAATTTAATAAAACGGAAAGTGCATTTCAAACGAAACCCTTTAACCGATGGATAATTTTCGGCCATCTGCTTATTCACAAACCCGTTAAAAAATTCATTTCTGGTGGTTTTGCACACTAATTTTGATCGTGCATGGACAACTATTAACCCTCCACCAAGCACGTGGGGTCATCTGGGACCCCAGAGGGTATTTTTTATATATTACTTTTGGAGGGTTTCTCCCATCCAGGGGAACTTGTAGGACATCTAAGCCATATCAATTCTGCTCAGGAATATGCTTGAAAAATATCCCAAATATTTCCAGAAAACAAGTTCCACTTAACTATATCAGGAATTTTAATGATGCCCTCCAGAAAAAGGTTTGCTTTTGGGGGCTTGTATGGTTCTTGTTGTTAACATTTAAAAGCATCAACAATTTGCAGCTCGAGCGAACACAAATAGCACCTTCCGGGTAAACATTTTCAACGAACCCATTAAAGATTTGTCAAACACCATGAACACTATATTGGCGCCCAAACAGGCGAACTTTCCAACTAACTAAGGGGCGCAATATGGCCAGGGCCGCAACAGAGGGTCGCGCCGCGCGCGCCGTCCCCGTTCACATGTATTCACAAACGATCCATGTACAAGAAAAAAAATGAAAATATTTTTAATAAACATAAAGGAAAAATCTGCATGGATTTTCCAGTAGACTGAGCCAACGGCGGCAGATTTTCGGGCGGCGGCAAATTTGAAGCACATATTTTTTCAAGTTATACCTACACATCTAAAGCGTCGGAAGACTAAACTCAAAATAAATATTGCGATACGAGATTTACTAGTACAGATAGGTCAACATATCCTCGTCAATAGATACGTTTTGCCACCAGACAAAGCGCGCTTTTGCCCCAGTGAAAGATCAAACTTGAGAAATGCCTTTTGTTTTTATTTCAGAGCTCTTAACTCGTTGCTCTGAAATAATAACAAATACAATATTAATACAACGAGCATGTCTGGTATAGTGGTTTAAAGCCAAAACTCCGAACCAAACACTTTCTTTGCTATTTGCGCCTTGCTATACTTAAATCGACAATTAAAACTCCAAACCCCACAAAGAAGCTTGATATTTCAAGGAATTTTCAGTTTTTTGTCATTTCGAAATTTTTGAAAATAATACTGTGATGTGTCTAGACTATACGTCAACGCAACTAGTATTCCCATACTTGGCAACAGATGGCGCTACACCCACCCAAATTGTATTCCCGTGCTTTGCAACAGATGGCGCTAGTATCACTAGCGAGACAACCAGTTGGTCGTTGCTAGAAAGTACATCACCGAAGTTTCCAGAACAGGGAAAATGGGTATATAAGGGCGTCGAATAGAGTCAGTCAGTCAGTATAGTTTTACTCGTGGATTATGTCGAATCAATAACTAGTCAGTAATTAAAAGTTTAAGGTTGGTTTTGCTCTGGGATAGCTCAGCAGAAACAACGACGGCAAAAAATTGGGATTGAAATTCCAGAATTTTACCTTACTGCAAACAGTACATAAATGTAAACTTGATCAGTTAGAGATCAAAATTAAATTATTGATATCATATTAAAATTGAAACTGTCGAGCTTCATGGAGCACAAAAATTGCAGAATTTCTGCGAAATGTCCGAGCGAAGGGAAATTAATGTTTCGCCTTTTTGTTCCTTAAAAACAAACTTTTTGAGCCTTCAAAATGTCAAAAGTCTAAACATACCAAAACAACTTCTGTAAACTTTTCATTTTTACCAGTTCAAAGAACAGTTATGAAATTATTGACAGCATTTTCAATAAAAAAGCAATGGTTAAATATATCTACAGTTCTAATACATTTATCTTTGAAACGCCTTTGCTATTTGAAACCAATGTAAAAATGCATGATTTGAAAATTTGATTCCAGTGAATTGGGAAGTCAACAATTTCAATTTTACGCGACAATTTTCACAAAAAAATGCCACAGAAGGGTAACGGTAAAAGTTAGATGCATTTCGCTCCGTGATGAAGATTCAAGAATATTCAGGAGTTGGGGAGCTGAAAGCTCGAAGCTCATGCGTTCTTATGAATCTGCGAAATATAAATTGAAAATTAGTGCAGTTATAAAGCAAATTCTTTCGTGTTCGTTTATTAATAGTGTTTCACTAATTTCGAACAACTTGATTCAAAGGCAAGCTACGCAAAGCTTAGGCTTAAGTAAGGATTTTTCGCTAATGGCAAATTGCTCAAGTTGCTACAACTCGTATTTACGCTAGCAATTTGCCATTCAGAAAATATTCTGAATAGCTGCAACTGATCAATATGTTGTACTATTGTAGAGGTCGGATAAGGGCGACAAAATGTGAATAGCCTACTGGCGGCAAATGTGTAAAACCGGCAGTGTTCCAAACGCAATTTGGGTGAATGGATAATGGCGTCCCAAACGCTGCAGAAAATGACAGTTGATAAAATGAGCATTATTTAAAATTTCAAGTTATCATCATTACGATTTGGATTTGGAACAATTTCGGGAGGGGTCAAGACCCCATGGACCCCTCCCCTCGCTACGTCCCTGTCGGGGGTAACATCCCAGTTAAGACGAAACAGCTGACATTTGACAGTTTTTGCGCATCTTTGACTCACCATCGTCCGCTTATTTTTTAGATGTGGTAGATTTTATGACAAAAGATGATTATTTATTTGCAAAATCTTTTCTCGTGATGAGAAAAACTCTCACATTTTGGTTTGAAAAAACAAATTCCCTCAAATTTCCCCTATGCGTCCGCCATCTACCAGGGCCGGATTTCCCACATGGGCAGCCTGGGCAACTGCCCGGGGCGGCAAATTTTAAAGGGCGGCATATTTCTGAAACTTTCATTCTTCCATTTAATGAATGTTCCGTGAAATATTCACATTCGGATATTACAGCAACCAGTTTAAATAAATTAAATTTTAATTAAAACACTGAAAAAATCATTTGCTATAAACAAGAAAAAAATACAAGAAAAAAGGCTAAGGAAATTTTTTTTCTGATTTAAGATGTATTTTCTTGTTCCAAGAAAAGATTTTCTGATTTAAGATGTTTTTTCTTGTTCCAAGAAAAGTTTTTGCTTAAAATAATGCTTATTCATTTATTTCAAGCAAAATCTTTTCTTGAAACAAGAAAATACTTCTTAAATAAAAAAAAATTGATTGAACAAGCAAATACATCTTAGATAAGAAAAAATTTTTCCTTGGCTGTTTTTTATTGTATTTTTTTTTTCGTATTTTAAGCAAATGATTTTGTTCAGTGAACTCTGCCAAAGTCGTTTCTTTGGTCAGGGGCGGACTTATGTACATATCTGACGTCAGTAGGCGTTTTGACTAATCGATTGATCCTTGACTCTCAAATTGTTTCAATATGGCTGGCTAACGAATTAAGCGAACATTTCTAAAATTGAAATAAAGTCTGATAACTGAACTTTTATTTTTTTTTTATCTGTGCACCGGGCGTTAAAAATACCGCCGTAAGCTTCAGCTTGCCAGTTCACCTCTATAGCTTTGGGAAACGTGTGGGAGAAGTACATACACTCGGAACTCAGAAACCGGACAATTTTACTTTTGTTATTTCTACGCTAATATAACGAAAGGTCTTGACCACCAATGAACGGATCTGTTCCCTGGATCCACTTTCCCTGGATTCACTTTCCACCTCCTGGAAACTGCAATTTCGGGCTGGTTTCATTATGTATGGAAAATGTCTATTTCGTTGGGCAGCAGTTGGAGAACGGTTAGGACTAAGAGAAAAAGGTCTTAAGATCCATTGTTTAGGAGTCGAGACCTTTCGATTGACTTCAATTTCACTAAACGTTACGTAAACTCATCCCGTACTAAAAACAATCAATTTAGTGTGCTGTAGCGGGAGAACGTGGTCATCCAGGGGGAAAAGAGTTAAGGATACACTCCTAGGGCGTCAAAATCTTCCGCGATAGTAAAATAATAACTATCGACTAAAAAAGAGCCCGTTTTTGGCACTGAGTGTATGTATTTAGTTTTATATTGACAATTCTAAGGATTCAAATTATTTCCCATCAGAGTATCCGCTCCACAAGGAGCATCTAATTTCACCTTCAATGGAGTACTCTATACTTCTGAACATTAACTTTCCTAAGAAGTTCAGTCCAAACACCTTTCTAAGAAGTAAATTAACTGCAATTTTCACTGAAGTCCTGTTACTTCCGAAAACGCCGGAAATCAACGTATGTTTAAAAAAATGTACACCTCCATTGAATGCGACTGATCTACTTTCAGCTTAAACTAGTGACGAAGGGCGGCATCTCGACTACTGCCCAGGGGCGCTAAAGAGGGTAAATCCCTGCCATCTACATTTGAGCTCTATCCCGTGTAGGGTAGTTGCACGCGTGAACTTTACCTGGGTAAGTGTCATTTTTTATACGAAATTCTATACAAACCTGCAAGGGATAAACACAATAAAACGTGCCTATTGAGATTGGAAATGCACTGAAAAACGTAAAGAAGAGAGCATGAATAAACCTTTTGTAAAAAATAGTTATCGTGAATGAGATGGAGTTAGTGTGAATCAACTTTCCTGAACATTGGAGTTGGAGAATGATAATAACCATTGAAAGGATTTGTGATTGAATTGTCTATTTTTTGTAGATTTGAGTTTTTCGAATTTGAATCAATGCGATTTTATATTTAACAGCATCGACCATTTTCCATAACAATAACAAAAAATTTTGTTTTTACAATTCCTGGAAATAGTTCTATCCACTTTTCATAAGCACCCACTGTAAATATTTTCATTTTCATACGATGAAATGCTGATAAACCCTCCGTACTACGCGAGCTTCAATTCCCCATTTCGCAGTCGGTCGATCCTTTTTGTATTTCAATCATATCAAAAAACATCCTGAATCCAGGCTGCGGCCCAAGTGATATTGTATATGATTATGATGGTGGGTGCAAGTAAAAAGCAAGCTTTGTGTATGATGTATAGACGCAATAGACGGCAGGCAGCAACGGTTTTTGAATGCACTGATTTAGCTTGGCTTCGCCCCCATGTCTTTCACTCAGATTGCATACTTCTAGACACAAACTTCCTTGAAGGCAAGAACTTTGCTGGCCGATATGCGGCTGGCTTGCTTTGCCGCACATACACAAAAAAAAATATCAGAGGAATGCTATAGAGCGAAAAAAACGGAGGTCTCCGCGGAATGAATATGATGAAGATTCGCTCAAGGCATACACGGATGGCGGTGGCGAAGACTCCTTTTTTCAGCAATGCACCCACCTCTGGTACTCTGTTACTTTATGTATACTTGTGCGAAGACTTTTGATAAAAAGTTATCCTGTTTGCATGTTCTATCAGACAAGCGTTGGGAAACTGCACCAGTTACGATAGCACAAACGACTTTTTTATTAAATGCAAAAATACACCCGCATATTACGTACATGAACGAGAGGTGGTCGGTGGTGTCTCCTCGAACGTATGGGGCAATGCCAAGGCGAATCAGTCATATATTTTGTGCGTCGGGCAAAGAGAGTTTTGAAAAGAAGATTTCTTTTTCATCCATTCAATTTCTAGACAAACATTTTTTTTTCTGCAGGCAGCACTTCAGAGTCATAAATGGAAAATTTAAATTATTAAAATTTAATAAAGAGACAAAGAAGTGCGGCTTGTTGTTTGTTTCTAGCATATGGGATTGACAGAATACATTATGGGTAAGTTTCACTTTTGGACTACATACTACATTCTTTGTATTGAATTAATTTTAATATAATATCAATTTGTAATAGTTCTCTATCTATGACTTTTGTAATGTTTTTCTACATTTTCTAAAACAACCCTCATCCTACTACATTCAAATCACTAACAATTAAGCTTTTTGTTACGTACTCTCATTAAAATTTGCATTTTATTATTTAAATTCTTCACCAAAAAATTTTAATTGTGAACAAACCAAGTTTGGCTTTTGTCCTAGCTCTAGCACCGTTTATATTATCGGAATACCCCGTTGTGAGTAGTAGCGCAAAAATTCAGCATAATCAATCACAATCATAAAACTCATTGAGACAAACTTTCTCATTTCCGACATTGTATTGTGCTTGGCATTTAATTTCTATTTTTTCTTTGTTTCCACCACGCAATTGTCCTCCAACGTCATTATCGTCGTCCGTCGTTGTCGTCGTCATCGAAAACTTTTCCTCCTTAATTAAACGGACCGCGGTTCGGTAAGAAATATTTCCTCATCTTTGTCACGATACCGAATTATGTAATTAATGATCGGAAAACACGACAGTATGCAAATGAGCTGATTTAATTCTTTTATTCAAAAAAGTATGAATGAAGCTCTTGTAAAGCAGGCGCCTTATTCGGCTATAATACTCGTATACATGGAACTATAAAAGAATTTTTAGTAATTTTCTGGGCAAAACGTTGCGGGAGTCCAGTGGTTTAGTCTATGGGGTGTCTCGTTTGGATTGCGAAAAAGGAAAACTTTTTTTTGCTATTCATTCGCTTATGGTTAAGACAAAAGTGTTTTATGGTCGACAAATTAAAGTGACGGTGGCGGAGGAATGAATGGTACGACGATCCTGATTTCTGAGCTTCCTTGTAGTCTTTGGGGATATAATGATGAAGGTTGGACACTGGACAGGCGTTACATACCAATGCAATATGTATAGTAAAATAGTATCCTCGATATTCTTTGTAAAGGATATTCAAATGTTTTCTTGGATGTTGCATTAGTTTTATGATCTCCACATCCTCGGCATCGTCGTCCTTTTTTCAACTCATAGGTCCAGTCAAATCCCAATTTCCCTGAATACCTTGTATTAAGGGCTACAATACCTACTTTTGCATAATATGCAGGTTAGGTTTGCTAAAATTGTACTGGTCGACTCATTTGCATTGTGGCGCGAGTGTGGTTGAAACACTGTAATTTACTTAATGCGATTTTCCTGTTTTTCACTGAAATTTCCACGCGATATTTGCCGCACCATGTTTTTAGTTCACAAAGCAGTGAAGCGTATGTTTCGCAGAAATGTTTTATGAACACAGACAATAGGCTAAAATGGACCAGAAAATAGATTTTACAATAATGTAATATTTTGTCATTGGGCTTGCACGTTGCTTGTTGCAATTTGCTTGCAATTGTACAAATGGGCTATATAATAGTCGTGGATACAGTGGACAAATAGAAATAATCCATTTGGGAATTTTCGTAAATATAATCGCATGGTTTAAGCATGTGAAAACAGCTGAAATATTTCCATGGTTGGTTGTCATTCGATGAACTGGATAATAATGTATTGTGGTTTAAATTAACGATAGAATAGTAGGCACGGATCAAATTTTTCAAAAAATATGTATGTATTGAATTTAAAATTGGCGTAGAAAAACTGATTTAAAAAATTTATTTGAAAGCAGACCATACAAAAGCCTTTACGATCTATTGAATTTGCCATAAATAAATTTCATTTTTGCATCACCATAGGCTACTTAATTCCACCACTCCTTATCATCATTCCTTGAATATTCATTAATTTTGTGGACATTACCATCCCCCATCGCGCTTTTCAAACACACGCACACACAACTCAACATTACTTAGCCAAATCAACTTCCATCAGATTTCACCGAAAATTCCTTTATTCACTATGCGGTAAAAGATGTTATTGCCTCCGTTCACCATTCGGTCCATCACCTTCAGGAAAATTTTATTCTATCACTCACCCTCAAATAGGGAGCCAAACAAATTTAGGCATCAATCTGAAACTTTTCTCTTTGACGGAAAATAAAGAATGAAGACGAGAATTTTGACTGGATATTGAAATACCCCCATTACTCCACCCTACGTATACTGGCCGTTTATTTTTCGGAGAAACAACACTATAGAATGTTGCAAAATTTCATCGTTTCCTTATGCTGGCTTCAAAGTCCTTTTTCCCGCACCAAAGGCAAAGGTATCCTTTGGACCTTCGACAATGTCATTTCCATGGCACGACTTTCGGACACATTCCATCCATCCAATGACTAAGAGTGTATAGGTCCTCGTTCCAACAGAAATTTAAGCTGCTTTTAATTTTCCGCATCAAAGCGCTTTTTTGTCATAGCAAATAATGCGAACAAATGTCTGTCGATGAAGATGGAGCGATGAGAGTCATTGGTGATAGTGTAATATAGGAAACAGGGTGATCACAAAGTAATAAGTGGTGTAACCGATAGATTTAATGGTCAAGTATATTTTTTCGTGGAGTCCTCTTAGTGAAAATGATGGAGCAATCTTTTAGGTTTGTTATTTACTTTAAAATTTGTCAAGTGCATTGAATGATATAAAAATTACAATATTCAGCAAACGCTATCCTAATGGTTCAGGTTTGTACGCACTCGATGCTGGCGGGAGACCTATTCAAGTCTTTTTCCAAAGTTCCAGTTGTGGATGCTTCGATGCCAAGACTAGAATGATGAATGCCGTTGACTCGTTGACTGGCTCGCATTTTTATACTCTATAAGCCTGGTACGAGTGGGGATGTCGCATGCTGTTGATCGTTGTGCTTATACGGTACATGTTGGTAGGATCGTTGTTTCCGTGTATGTTGCATGCGGTGGCGGCGATGTTGTGTTATTAGGAAGCCGTTAGTCAGCTGAATTGGTGAAAATCGATGGTGTATGTGAGAGTGTTGATACAGTAGTATTTTCTTTTCAAACTATAACGGCTAAGGGCATTTACAAGTAGGCTTCAACTATAGCAATTTACCATCACTGTTTTTAAAGTATCATTTAAGCTCCAAATTGAGCATAAAACATTAAAAGTGATTCCAGAAGTAGTATTGTAGTTTCTTTGATTACAAATACGTTTGCATAAAGTACCCTTTGTTGTTCCACTAGAGAAGGAGTCCGTGATCTAAACACTTATTTTCGTTTAGGCATTTTATTTTCAAAGAAAATCCAAGTCCACCCTATACTTTAGAGAAGACAATATACCTTAGCCGTTCATCTGTATAGCACAGTAGGCAACCAGCCAAGCAGGACCAAATGAAAAGTTCAAAGTTATGGGACTTTACACTTCAATAACGCCCGAAGGATCTTATTTTTCCTCGACAAAATTTCTCTCTTTGCACTACTATTACTACTACAAAGATATGTATACATACTAGAAAAGCGTTTAAGTTTTTGTACTCAGTCAAAGATTCGCCAAGCCCAAAACAAAAATTGAAGAAAAATGAATTGTCATATTCTCTCTACCTGTTTGCAATAAAATATCCTTTCGTATGTGTGTGCCCCATGCTCGCAGCAACTTTTCACTTATTCAATTTCAAACCAATATGTTGGAGATTAGGCAAGGATAAGTACACTTTGTACCAATAAGCCAAGTGGAAAAGGGCGGAATCAGAAAAAAATAAAATAAAAAGAAAATTTCAGGAAAGAAAGGAAAGTTTTTGGCTATATACCGGACAAAGAGTTTTTTGTAAGTCTCCTCTGTCCATTAAACCAACAAAAAAGGGGATAATATCGAAACATTATGAAGTTTAATGTTGTTGCCGATATAGGTTTTATATTGGGAACTTCCTGTTTCGTTCGGAACGATATTTTTTGATTCGAATCTTTCGTTTGACAAAAATGTAATTTGGAAGTTTTTTTTTATTGCATTTGTCTGGCTATTGTCGCAGAGTTATGAAATTTATGAGATTTGATCGAAGTTTATTGTTGCTCAAAGTAAATAAAAACTATGGGCGATATTTATGACTTGAACTTTTTTAATTTGTCCAGTTTTTGGTTGTTTACGAGAACGGAAATATATCATGAAATTGAAAATAAAAGATTTTGATTGAGCGGCAATTCTACTAGCTCATGGAAAAAACTACAAGAAAGCTGAAACATGAAACTAATGTTCGGTATGAAAATTAAAACACTAGTAAATTAATGATAACAAACCAGTACTCGTTTTTTTTTTTAATTTCTACTGAAGAAAGGCAGGATGAGACCAACGAAGAAGACTAACATCAACGTTTTAGACCCGCAGTGTTGTAGCCAAGAATTTTCAAAGACGTCAAATTCAAGGAAAAATGATGGGGATGATCCCCATCTATTGTTCTTGGGATTTAAAATCCAGACAATATGTATTATGTCTTTCACAATTTTTCTGTGTAATTTTGGGCTGCCAGTATTGAAAACGTAGCTAGAGAACGGGAGTAACTATGGGGAAAAGGACTTCATATCCTCTCATTGGGATTTGAGATGTTTCGATTGATATCACTAGGCGTTGCATATCCATGAAGTACTGAAAACTGTCGATTTGGGAAAGTGCAGCGGGAAAACCGAAGGCCCCGTGGAAATTAAGCTCAGATTGTTTCTTCGGGGTCAAGACTTTTCGGTAGAATAGGATATTATAACAAATTATGGCAGAAAAAAAAGTGTTCTTTTTTTTGGCTGCGAGTGTATTTTCAAATCCATGGAGTGCTCGGAGCGAGCAAAGCAACCGGAAGAAGACATTGTCGGATAGCCTTACCTTAACTAATCTTAAAATCTTCACCAAAACTCATCAATTTTTAAGAAACCGGAGCCTGAGCCTGAGTATTCACCGTAAGATGTTCGTTTACGCAAAGTCAGGCTTGGCAAAGAGTGGTTCCATCTCAGTAGAGGAACATTTCTAGAAGATGTATTTCAGTTATCTGAGAAGCTCCTTATGCTAAGAGGTGTGTCCTGCTCAAACTGACATCTCTTTGGCCCTAAGGACGAAAGCGGTAAGTACCTTAGATTACCTTAGAGATTATTTCAGTAATGCAGTATTTCGTCCGTTGAATATTCAGTTCTAGCCCAACAACACAACGATTTAGCACAACTTAGACCGGAGGTCAATATACCCAACAAATTCCAGTAACGATGTCTAGTAAAATAATTGTCAATAGTAGTAAATATGAAATATCAAATTCGCTTTTTTCTTCTTAGGAACCACCTGGATGATATTCAAATTTAAGTTCTAATAAATAGCATCCTGCCTGATGAAATGAAATCGATGCAACCTATGAACCCTTTCGGGCGGTAATTTGTCGTCTTGCCCGGAGCGGCATAAGAGCTAGAGCGGGCGCTGCCTACGCTACAGTTTATCCGTTACAATCAGGGTTCTCACTTTACTGCATTCGAAGTATATTTACTGCATTTTTTTACCGAATCTAGTCATCTGTTTCCTGCAGCACTGCATTTCAACCAAACAACAACAACCGAAAACGAAAAGTTTTCAATTATTGAACACCATATTTCACAGACATCCCATTCCGGCATACAAAGTACAAATGCCTCTTAAACCTCTCCCTATCCAGCAGTTTTCTCTTTGGAAACGTACACAAACGAAAAGCTATAAAAAATATAATATAATATAAATAAAAAATAATATAAAATATAATATAATCTTAACCACAAGGCAAGAAGTAAGAGTTGTCATACATTATCCAATCGATTAAACAATCAAAGCTCATTTCTGTGGAGAAAGCACATTTTCTGTGGAGAAAGCACATTTTCTGTGGAGAAAAGTTCATTTTCTCTAGCGAATTCGGTAGTGGAACCTAAAAATTGAGCTTCCACCACCAGAAATTAACTTTGATTGTTTAATCGATTGGATAATGTATGCCGACTCTAAGAACGATATAAGGTGAATTTAAATGTAAAGCTTGTGGAAACGCTTTATTCGAACAGTAGTGTCTCTGGTGTAGTGGGTATTGCATTTGACTAGGAACAGCGCCATCTAGTCATACAAGCAAGATAATCAGCTGATTCAAATGAACTTGTCAGTCATTGAAGAACTTAAGGCCACGCGCAGTACAATCCACTATAAAATTATCAGTCGTATGTCACGGGACGTTTTTTTGTACTTGAACTTTGTTGGCGCTTTTTCACTTTTTTTTTACAATAGCCGCGTTTTTTTCGTATCGGGGTTAAATCTGACTAAAAAAAAACGATCGCAGTTAACATCCCGGTTAAGACCAAACAGCTGATATCTAACTGTTCTTGAGCATCTTTGACTCACACTTGTTGGCTAATTTTGTAGATTTGGTGGATTTTATCACAAAAGATGATTATTTCTTTGCAAAATCTTTTCTCATGATGAGAAAAACTCTCACATTTGGTTTGAAAAAACAACAACATATTTCCCCTATGCGTCCGCCATCTACATTTGATTCTTCTAAGCTTTATCCCGTGTAGGATAGTTGCACGCGTGAGCTTTACCTGGGTAAGTGTCATTTTTTTATATGAAGTTCTATCCAAACCTACACGGGATAAACACAATAAAACGCGCCTATTATCTTTATCTGCACTAGGTCTTGCATCGACGGCCGATTAACGTGTTATCAACCGTCCGACAAGTTTAACGGCCAAATACAATTTGCGAGATTTTGACTTGTTTTTTTTTTTTTACATAACCAGTCTATTGCTATTTTCGCAATTTCAGCGCAAAACCCCCTGGTAAATTTGATATATTCAACCCCCTGTTCAAATTTGTATGATGCTTGAAATAGATTACGCGCGTCAGCAGCAGCATCGGCATCGCCAAACGTAAAGCGCATTACATTTTACATTGCTGACAAAAATGTTGAGCCGAAGACTGGGCATTCAGCATATTTGTCGTCAGCTATGAAATTCTGCCGATGCTGCTGCTGACGCGCGTAATCTATTTCAACTATGAGAGTTTTGCGGCTCTGTCTTGTACTGGACAGTTAAAAACGTATCTGATATGTATAGGGTGTAATATCGTGAACAAAATATCTACGGACATTTTTGAAAGCTACTTCTATGTCGGGGAAAGCGGCTAACGGGTATGTAGGGTGTGTTTGTATTGAATACCGTACATACTTGATTCTACGCACCACCTTGTGGAAGGCAGTTTCTGTAGATCTACCGCTGACGTATGCCTGCTGCGCCTTGAAGTGTACTTAGTTTTCCAGACTTTGTTGGATATAGAGGTAGGTGGTACGTGGTACGCTCCTATGTTTTTAACACGAATGACGTTAAACTAATAGGTCTGAAATCCTTCGCGGTATCATGCTCTGCCAGTGGCGTAACGTACGGTGTTCCATGTTTTCGGTGGAACACGGGCCCCCAACCAGCAGGGGCCCCCTAGCGTAGTTACGCAGAGGAACAAATTTGTTGGGTCATTGGAATAGAAGATGTTGAACAACTTAGAAGTGCAGAACTTATGTTCTGTTGAAATTTTTCGAAAGTTAAACACTCAACGTAAAAAATGTACTCGGTTTAAACCCATCATTTTTAGTAGTTGAAAAGGTGGTTTTTTCTAAGACCCCTAGAAATTTTAAAGTGCGGTTCACAATAAGGAATTAGCAAAACTTCTAATCATACAACACGTTAAGCAAAAATCATACTGGCATGGCCTGCCGATCGGTAAATGAGCCGATGAGCAAAACTTTGAAAATACATATAGCTCCTGGGAGATAGGAATTACTTATTTCTCTTAAAAACTGAGTTGCTAGGCAAATCTTAATCTCCTATCCAGTGGCCTAGATAAGGGGAGGATCAACAGAATCCGCCTTAGGTGGAACATCTTGTCCCTCTGATCGCGACACAAAGAGTATTAGTTTAATTTCAGCACTGAATTAAGTAAAAAAAAAAATATTTCTCAAATTTTTGATGTTGAAATGGTTGGTAACTCTTGTATGATGCGAAAGCAATGCGAGTAGCAAAATTTGTTCTACGTAGATTACATAATGATGGAAATTTATTAATTAATGAGGGGTGTAAAAGCGATATTTAAAATCGAATTTTGAAGTAATGAAATATGAGTTCAGGTTCAGTAGCCCCACACAAATTGGAATGCACTAGCATTTTGTGCAACAATTCAGCTATAAATTTTTGCATAAAATTTTGTACAAAAGTTCAGTACGATCGATTAATTAAACTTTGTAGACTCAGGCCGCACAAAATTCTCTACCAAATTTGTACTTTTGTACAAAATTTTCGTTTGCTCAATGTGTTCTGGTCTAAAGTTTTGTGAAAAAAATTTCTCCAATATTTGCACAAAAACTAGTCAGTGTAAGAATTCAGGTTATTCACGATCTCATATACTCCTTTAAATTGCATTTTCCTTGTTAAGAAAAAATCACAGATCCCCTTCCTCTCAAAAAAGCTATCTACGCCACTGCTCCTATCAAAGAAGAGAATACGATAATAGCCATAGCGGACAAAAAATATGTAATAGTAAATTGTGCAGGGGGCCCCCATTTCGTTTTCGAAAACAAGATATTTTTGAAACGTTACGCTACTGATGCTCTGTTGTTGTTGTTGTAGCGGCGCAAGAGGGGGGGGGAACTTGTATCATCATTCATAAATCGTAGGCATCCTCTCCTCAAGGTCAAGACCTAAGAGGATCGCAACTTTGATGGGGTTCTCCCATAGTGCGATAGGTGTTAGATGCGTAGGTGCGGCAGTGCAGTCAAATATATGATCCACGTCGTGTGGGCTGGCTCCACATGCTGGACAAATATTTCCAATGCTGTTGTCAATGCGTGACCAAAACGAATTTAGTCTGGAGCAAAATCCAGAACGAAGCTGAGCCAAGGTGGTACGTGTGGCTCTCGGTAGTTGTAGTTCGTCGGCTGAGATGTCGGGTGGTCGAGCGCGAAGGACGCGGTTTACGGATAGCCTATTTGTGGCTTTGGGTACCTCGCTGGTGTGCAGTTGATTAAGGGCCGCCTTGTATATGTTGGAGTTGTCGAGAGGAACTCGTTTAAACCTTTGGACTTCCCTTTCCATGTCCCTTAACGAACGTCTTACATGACGTGGTGGTGTGGTTTTGTCCATGAGGTCATGATTTGGGTGTAGGCTTCGATGACAACCAACAAGATATTGTTTAGCCAAGAGATCATTGTGTGCCTTGAGGTCTAGTTTCTTGGTGCAGGTGGTCTTGATATGACATCCGAACGCATCCAGTAATGGTACGCATGGCTGCATTTTGGCATGTTTGAATCCGTTTCCAGTTGGTTTTGCATAGGTTATTTGTCCATATCGGTGCTGCATAATTTACCACAGAACGACTGACGGCTTTGTAGGTGGTGAGTAAAGTCTCCTTATCTGTGCCCCATTTGCTGCCAGCAAGGGACTTCAAGATCTTGTTTCTGCCCTACATTTTGTCACTAATGTTGTCGGCATGGGTGTTTAATAGGCCGTGATTATCAATTGTGACGCCAAGAATTTTGGGGTGACGGATAGTGGGAACTTCAGTGTCATTTACTCTGATGTTAAGCCGTTGGTTGAATTCTTTGTTGTATGTGGTAAAGAGGGTGGCCGAAGATTTGGGCGCTGATAGCATTAGGTTCTTGTTGTTGAAGAAAAGGTTGAGTTCTTCCAAGTAACCGTTAATGAGATCGCACATGTCGGGAATGTCGTTGCCAGATGTCATTATGGTGCAGTCGTTAGCATAGGATACAATGTCGATTCCTTCAGGTGGGGTGGGAAGCCCTGACATGTATAGGTTGAAAAAGGTGGGGGGAAGTACCCCGCCTTGTGGTACGCCTTGTTTTATCCTTCTTAGTTTAGATTTCCCATTTCTAAACTCGGTGCTGGATTGAAGTCCGGCAAGGTAGTTGATGCTCTCGTTTTCCTTACTTGGGAATGAAAACGGCACGACTTCGCCGCCACGACTGGGGGACGTAATTGAGGATAAGAAAACTTCTGAAGAGTGGTAAAAGCATTGGAATGACCAGATCCTACAATTTCAGAATATTAATCGGTAGTGGCAGATGGCATGTCCAGGAGCTTTACATGGAGAGAAAAGCTACTAAAGATGAACGTGAATTTCCTTTTGGCAGAACTTTGCTTATTCTTGCTGAGTCCCTGATGTCATCCATGGATTGACAGAACTTATACCAGGCATAGCCGTCCTGTTTGCTTTATTGTAGATTTTGAAAGAATATTTTCAAGGCTGTAAAAACATGTGTTTGTTGCGGATATTAAAAATGTCGCGAGTAAGCTTCCTATACTTGGATAGTCATCATTCTGATTCCACCTTAGAGGAAAGGCCATTAACCTTTGAAGGCCACCTCCTTTTCTTATGCCCTAATTTCCTTGTTCAACTCCTCCGCGGAGCCTATCCAGTAATCTAAAGGACATGAGTGTTTGCTTTTCTTAAAAATTTGATTTTAAAAATTATCCAGTTATGGCCCGAGAAGGATTTTAGATCAGATACCACTGTTTTATCTTAAATTTTGTGTTATCCCACAGGACTGTTTTCCGTGCATGGAAAAACAAAGGTTGAACAGTTTCCCGTATTTTGAGTAATAATTCCAACAGTGTTTTTTGTAGAAAATAATAATCTACGGATGCGATTTTCTGTATTCATTCTAATATTAAAAATATACCTAAATAATAAAAATTACTTAATTGCAAGTAGGAAATATTCAATTATTTTTTGGTAATATATATATAAAGAAACGAAATTCACAATTCTTCACAAACCGAGTAAAAATCTGCGATTCATTCAATAAGAGTACATTCACTTTGTTTTCATCTTTTCAATCTTGTCGAAAGAAACTTTTTGTTGTGTCTCTCGCAGTTCTTTTCTTTCCTTTTTCTACCACCCGAAAACAGTTGAAAATAGACCATTGAAAAAAAATAAAGGAATGGCTCTCTCTAAAACTTTTCTTTTTCTGTAAATATATTTTTACGAGTTTTTTTTTCGGCATTTTATTTTTTCTTTTACGAAAATTATATTTGCATATCCGAAGGATTGTCGTGTGGGTGGGCGTTTGGCAGTCATGTCTCGGCAAGATGAGTCGTCGTCCCCCATAGCAAAAGGGAAGAAAACAAAAAATGAAAGAAGAACAGAAAAACTTTAAATTGGAATGCACGAGACACAAGAATAGCACAAGTCACTAGAGTGGAAAAACTTTTGGAAGTTAAGTTGCCGGAAATCTGTATACAGCCATGGCCATGCTAGTAATTTTTCGTTTTTTACTGAAGACGTCAGCATTTCTTTTTATTATTTTATTTCATTTTGCCGGGATTCATTGGATTGTAAGACAGTTTGCTTTCAAATACGAAAGAAGATTCAAGGATTTTTGGATTATCTCTCCAAGACGAGGCCGTAATTGATTTGTCGAATTGTGTGCGCAGCGCGGTGTTGAAAAGTGAAAGTAAAATTGAAATTTTTGTTGTTGAGCTAAGTTATGGCATGGAATTTATAGGATTTTGTGTCAGAGTTTTGTATTTAGTAAATTATGTGATTTTTTATTAAATTTATAATTTCTTCAATTTATTCAGTCATACGTATGTATATTGTTCGTCTTATTACTTTCTATCAGATTAGCAAGCATTGTATGGTATTAAGTTATTTATAATAATTAAATAGTAATCTTTTAAATAAACGAAAATAAATAAATAAAATAGATTAAAAAAAACTAGTCAAATTACTTTTATTCAATAAATGTGCATTCGCCAGGTCACTCACGTAAAGTAGCACTTCACTTAACGCTTTTAAAGGTCCATGTCCTCATTATTTTTTTTTTTCAAATAGCTCTCTCGGCTTATAGTACTAAGTAGCACTCTTTTAACACCCTACAGAACCTCCCATTCCACACTCTTTATACAAGTGCTCTTGTCCTTACTTCTGTTTCCATAGTGCTGGAGAAGAAAAAATCAAAAGTTTTAAAAAGTTCAAGATAATTTTCTGCAAGCTAAGAATCTACCAGCAGTGATACTTTTGTAAGTAGTTGATGGATAAAGTTTATGTTTTTTAATACGCATTTTTTCTTTAACTTTTCTTCTTATTGATTCAATGGAAAGTCGCTAATTTAATAGAAGCTGATGCGATGTGAGTACCCTCTTTCTAGAATGAAAAATGGTTTAATGGATTGGTAACTGAAGGCCTCTTGACCTCGTTTAGTGAATGGTCACGTCAGTGGCAGTGATTGAAAAATAAAAAAAAATAAAAATGTTTGCCTAGTCCAGGCTAATGAAGGTGATGTTTATTAGAGAGACTTTTTTGGTATGAACTCACTTACCATAGAGAAGCTCAACACTTCTTCTCTTATTATTACACTTCACTTGAAATAATCATTAAAAATTAATGTTTGCGGTAATATCGTCCATGCAAATTGAGCTGAAACTTTTGGTTTTATACTGATCAAATAAAAGCCAAGTAATGTGTTACGTTACGGCCAACTTTCTAGACAGGATGAGAAATTTTTGGTCTAAAAAGGACGATTGAGAATTAGATATTTGTACAGGTGAACAGATGAATATAAAATGTTTCGTCCTGATTTGTCTCAAAGATGAAAAGAGTTATGCCTCTCATTTTTCTAATGAAATCTTCGAAGAATTGTCGAAATATAAATAAAGTAGAACCCCGATAATCGGGACCCCGAAAATTTTGCAAAATTTGAGCATTTTATGAAGATTTTTCTCACCGTAGTGCACCTTAGTTTTAAAGAAACAGCTATTTCGACCATAAAATTTGAATTTTGAGTGATTTCAGCCAGTCTACCGGAGTCTTCTAATAGGTGCATTTCGAAAATCCGAATAATTCGTTAATCCGGATGGTGTCCGGTCTCAATCAATCCGAATTATCTGCTGTATAAACGTTCTAATTTTATCACTCTTGCTATTATTAAATAATTAGAGACGAACAAACAATTTTGATTGACGAACAATTACGAACAGCCAACGTAGAACAAACGGTTACGAGCATAATCTGAGAATGAGGGAGGGATAACTTCACATAGGTCAGAAAATGAGCGTGGCGGTTGGTTTATCGCGACTTTAAGCCATTCACCCGTAGCATCTAATCAATGGTTGCGGTATTGGCTAATGTTGTACTGAATGTATTCTTGATAGAACGCCCCTGGTTCTCACATGTGTAACAATAATATCCGGGTTAACTTTGGTCAGAGTAGGTACCCCTGATAAATTGCTATTGTAATCCCATGTAGTTACACTAAACTACCTAGACCGGAGTATAAAAAAAGACACGCCCAATATTGTACTCGTCACTAGCTTTCATTTGGCATATGTTTCATTGCTGTTCATCAAATGACCGTTTTGATTATCCTGCTTTAGCTTCCTGTTTCTCCCGTGTAGCAAATCACATGGCCTCCTTTAAGCCAAAAGAACTAAATTGACTTATCGATTTAAAATGGGTAGACTAAATAAAAAAGGAATGTCAATGATTTGCAATAAAATACAGCAGTGCTCGCATCTAACTTGCTGGTCTGTCTGAGCTTTAAAGGAACTTACAAAATATCGACAATTTTAATGAATAATTTCGTCACTAATCAGAGCAGGATGAAGTTAATTTTTATTTTTACAAACTAACTACATACTATTAGATAAAATTACTTCACCGGAAAACCGGCACTTTCTATACGGTTTGAAACCGAACGGTCTAATTGTTTTTTGAATTCCCTAGTTTGTACATTCGTGACTCTGGCACAAAAACCCGACCAAAAATCTCTTCAGACTTCGTTCATTTGCACAAAATTTTCTTTAGAACAATGTAAAGTGGAACGAAATTTCATCAATGAATTTGCTCCAGAATATTTCAACAAAAACTAGTCAGTGTAAGAATTCAGTTTATTCAACACTATCACTCATTCCTGTAAAAACGCATTTTCTTTGTTAAGAAAAATCTGGTCACAGATTATTTCCCTATCCGAAAAGCTATCTACGGCACTGCATGTACGCGTCCATGTTCAACGACCTTGTTTTATTTGTGGTCCTAAGAAAGACCTTTTTTTGTTCATAGATTGCTGGTCCTAAGGGAGGCCGATTTCAGCCTTAGTTCGCATGTACGACATACAACGATGCTGTGAGTGTTAGCACGAATGCCACATGCTCCTCAGTATTTCAAAAAAAGCTCTTCTCGACTCGAGCATTTTCTCTACATCGATTTCGTGTTTCGGGCTGGAACCGCCAACTTAATGATTGTGATTATGCGTGCCAGCTGCCGGACGACGAGAGGAAGAAGTATCTGTCCGCGGCACACGACCTGTATCGATAACGTTAACATGTAGCCAAACACTGAAGTCCTTGCCATTCACGCACACGTCATTGTCTGACCGGTTTTCACTTAAATAACCACGTCTGGCATGCGAAAATGTAAATATTTATGAGTCACATGTGACTCATAGACAGTGAACGTGTTAAGAGAATTGTGAAAAGGGCAATCATTAAGTGGGCATTAATAGTTAGTGGGGGTTTTGAACAAAGTTGTATAAAAATGTATATAACGGTAAAGATTACTTGTTTATGATGATAAATCTATAGCCTGTAGAATTGTAAAGTAATTTGCCATTTTGTCACGTAAACGTGCACTCTAAGGGCGCTCGAGAGTTGAATTGTCAAAAGCCAGATTCCTTGGCATTTTCCTGACTATCATTATAACGGTAACGTAGGTGCTGAAAAGTCGTCTATGCTAAATTTGTAGCTTCTGCCGTTCCAAATATAGAACCAAAAGGCCACATTGATGCATGCCTTCGAAAGGGATCTATGAGGAGTCAAACGGTTTAATGGACTTCTTTTTAGAATATAAGTATATACAGGGTGTCCCGCATTGGGTGGTCAATACTGTAAGGGTTGATAGCGCAACTTGTTTCAGCAAGAAAATTAGCAATACAATCGGAATTTTTTTTACCGTTACCTTGTTATCGCTCTTTTTGTGAAAGTCATCGAAAATCGTGACTTGTCACGCAAAATCGTAATTTGCAGCACTCCTGATGACTTAATCCAAGATTTGATTTCAGTTTCAGAAACTACATAAAATTTCACAAAAACTGAAGTTTTTCCTGTTGCCAACATTATCGGCACTTTCAAGATACAGTTACTCAAACTTAACAGAAATTTTAAAATAGACTTTTCATCGAAAATTCAAACAGTAATTGCATAACGGTGCTTTATACGTACAACTCTGCAAAGTTGATAAAAGTTGCTTCAACATGTTGGCTTTCCAACGGTATATCACTTTTCTTATTTACATTGCAGAATTTTAGGTAAACACGCATTGAATGGTAAAAATCATGGCTTCAGTGGAATCGTTAACAATTTTCCCTTGACTCGAAAAAAGACATACAAAGGCAATTATAATTCGGGATAGAATCTCGCTACATTATTTTGACCAGAACTGTAAGATATTTGAAATTTGGTACATTGTTTGGCAAATACAACGGTACTTATAACAGTTATAATTTAATATTTGCTATTTATGGCAGATAGACGGTTGCCCGCTCATAATGCGAGACCTATCAAAGGATATTTTGAAAACGAATTTCCCGGAAAGTGGATTGGCAGTTTTGGGACTGTTGCGTGGCCTGCGAGAAGTCCCGACCTTACTCCCCCAGATTTTTATTTATGGGGTAACTTAAAAAGCAATGTCTATTCCGAGCCGATTACCTCCCGGGAACAGCTGCTGCAGCAAATTAATGATGCTTGTGACAACATTAAGAAAACCCCTCCTGAATTAATGATGCTTGTGACGGCATTAAGGAAACCCCTCCTGAAATCCTTCGGGACGTTTCTTCTATGGGCCGAAGGTGTCGAGTCTGCATACAAAATGGAGGAGGCCAATTCCAGCAGCATTATTCCAATTCATCATACAGACCCATTTAATCATTAGTTAATATTTTTAGGTTATCGGTTCTTTCTCATATTGAAAATATTATTTTAATTTTTATTTAACAAATTTTCAAAATTGCGATAGTAAAATATAAAAAATAAATGAAGAAAATTTCAGTTTAAATAATCCGATAAGAAAATAATTACCTTGTTTTTTTACATCCAATATGTGTAATTCTAAAATCCCGCAATGTAAATATGAAGTGATATACCGTTGGAAAGCCAACATGTTGAAGCAACTTTTATCAACTTTGCAGAGTTGTACGTATAAAGCACCGTTATGAAATGACTCTTTGAATTTTCGATGAAAAATCTCTTTTAAAATTTCTATTAAGTTTGAGTAACTGTATCTTGAAAGTGCCGATAATGTTGGCAACAGGAAAAACTCCAGTTGTTGTGAAATTTTATGTAGTTTCTGAAACTGAAATCAAATCTTGGATTAAGTCATCAAGAGTGCTGCAAATTACGATTTTGCTTGACAAGTCATGATTTTCGATGACTTTCACAAAAAGAGCGATAACAAGGTAACGGTAAAAAAAATTCCAATTGTATTGGTAATTTTCTTGCTGAAACAAGTTGCGCTATCAACCCTTACAGTATTGACCACCCAATGCGGGACACCCTGTATAATGGTAACGCTGTGGTGAAGTAACCTGTAACAAACTCGAAGCTTATATGACACCAACAAAATCTCAAAAGTCCCCGTCAATGCAATGATTTTTGCTTGATCAAATATGTAAGCAAATAAGTTTTTTTGGAATACGTCTATAACGGTACACTTAAGGTACTGAAAGTTCATCTATGATGAAATTAATTGGATTGGTTTCAGTGGCGTAAAATAAATTACCGAAAGTCCCTAGATCCCTCCAAGGGACTCGCTTTCAAACAATCATCTGAACTGGTTTTCTCAAAAGATTTTTTTTTTTTTTTTTTGTAAAACGGCAACATGCAAATGACAGACGAAAATAAGGACTTTATTAATAATTCTCGCTTAACAAAAAATTGTTAATCTGTATATTATTCACTTTTTAAAGCGCTATACTTCTACTGCATTCATTAGGGATATTATTTAAAATAAATAGGAAAATGCTTTTAAAAAAAGTTCCTCCAATCGCTACATATTCCTCTTACTTCCTAACAAGATTAAAAGTTTTTGCTACCTTAAAATGTGTACAGGAGGAACTAAAAGCCAAGCGCAAGAGTCTTTCTGCTGAATGCATAATTCAAACGATTCGCTAAGATAATCTCATTTTAAATAATTCACCATGAAAACAATAATTCAGTCTAGAACTTTGTCGTACCTTAGACTACCTTTAACCCTAGAAAGATAACCATATTGCGAGTAACGTAAAAGATAACCATACGTCTCCGAGGCGCATCCTCTTTATAACCGGTTTTCTCCATTCCTACTATATTTTACTTACATATATCAATAAATTTTGAAAGTTTGATGTGTTTTTAAGAAATTAAACACAATTGTAAGCTCATTTCGTTAATATTTGTGATTTATAAAAATAAAAGAAAAAATAACCTTTAAATACAGACAAAAACAAACATACTTCAGTTTTAAGGATTTTTTTCGTAAAAAAATTAACAAAAATTGATTTTTTTGTTATATACTATTCAAGTGTTGTATAGTGACTAGGAAAAAAATATTACTCATGAAAATACTACGATCTAGATACATTAGAAACCATCATCATTTTCGTGGTAGCAAAAAACAGTAAAACAATAATAAAAATTAATCAGTCTGCATATTTCACTTACTTTTTCAATTCAAACATAAGTTCAAAACTTCAATTTACATTAAATTATTGTTTAATATTGTTGTTGGTATTACTACTTACTACTACTACTTTTTTATAATAATAAAAACAGAATAAATGTGAAAATGTATATATTACATATATATATGTATATTCTCAACAAATTTCAACATTACTTTCTCCACAGACGGGGTTTTGGCACTTATTACATGTCAGACATTGTTTCTTAGTATTACGAGTATTACATCTTAGGCATTTTTTTATGCACAGAAGCTGCAATATTTCATTTTTGGTAACGGGCTGATCATCGCTATCAGCAGATTTTTTATCTTCATAAACCTCTTTGCTAGGCTTAGGAAGAATTTTCGGAATTTTATCCCAGATGTCTGTGGGTTGTTACCTCCAATCTCTGCCATATCCAATAAATTTATATAATAAGGGTTAACATATGCCATGTTCAGCCTAACGAGAATCATAGTCACAGACCATCTGTTGCTTTCGGAGAACATGACATAGACTAACATATTTTGTCAAAGGTATCAAACCCTCCTCTGGTCTGATTATAAAACATTATAATTCCAGGCTGACCATTTGATGGTTTTTCCGCACCTTCTTCGTCACAGAAGAAAATAGCATCGAATACAGTTATTTAATCTAAAAAAAAATAATTGTCCAACACTAAAAGTGACACAAAAGATAACCATACGTCTCTGGAGCGCATGACCCCTATATAACAGCGAAACTATGATACCTACCAACTTATCAAAGTTGCCAAGGTAAAGTATTATTTGACGTCAGAGTTGGCCGTGAAACACAACTTAATACAGTTGTCGGATGAGAAGTGACAACGATTTAAATTTTTCTTAGGCGCCTCTGAGACGTAGGTTATCTTTCTAGGGTTAAGAAACCATTTACTTACCTACATTCGGGTGTATTCCCGCCTGACTGCCAGGCTGTTTACGTCCCCGAATCGTGTCGACAGGAAAATGTCGAGAAGGATAGAAAGATAATTTTCATTTTTCCTGTGTGCTTTTTTGCCTATTACTCGTAATAAGATTTTCATATCAAAACCAAAATGCTCATTATGGGCGTTCAATTATTTCACCTAAAAACAATTTCGCCATGAATATTTATGGTCTTAATTAAAAAAGTTTTACTATGCGCTCGAATGTGTAGACGAGGAGGAAAAGACGAAGTATAGTTTGGTTGTAGTCGGATAACTCATCATCATACTCGGTGCAGCGAAGAAATAGTAATGAGAACGGTTAAAATGAAGGGAATGGCTTTTTCGATGAAATATCGTACAACGAGCTTTGGTAGGAGGCTATTCCAATAACTGAATAAACAACTTGTTCATACTATCCTGAACTTGAACCAAAAAAGAAAGGTTAGATATAGAGAAACTAGCATTGCTTTATCGTTATTAATTTTGGAGGCGTGCAATAAGTTCTTTACTATCCAGATGTGCTCTATACTCTCCCATTTCTCAAAATGAACACGTAACTAATTTTTCGCGAACTCTCCCAAATCGATCCAAGAATATCTTTCTTTTTACTCTACCCTTACCAAAACCATACTGAAATATTGCAATATTGCAATATTGTATAGGTATAGATTCAGTAAACATCATCCTCTCGTAACGATTTTTACCAAAACAAAACTTCCTGCAGTAATCCGTATAGTTGTCTGCGTATACTAAATGGTGAAACTGGCCGGATGAAGTCGAGTACCCATGTAAAAGTTTGAGCCTTAAATTCACTACCACAAATGGATATAAGCCGATTAGCAAGCCAACGTGCAATTTTGAAAATTTTACTAGTTATAGCCGGTCATTTAGTTTTCCTTTTAAATTTCTCTTGAGTTGACTCCAAATGAAAGCCAGATTGCTCGTAGAGCCACGAAATAAGCTTTATGAAAACCTAAATTGCTGTCGGATTTTATGTATATTGCAGCATAGAGCATAGTGTCATGATATAACTCTAACACGCATGTAGAATGTAAAATAATGTAAACATGAGGAAGGACCATCCATGAAGCATCCACATTTCACAATTCAACACATTCAGGAAATAATGTCTAAAATTTAATAAAGACCCACATCAATTTTAACAAACACAAACGATTTTCAAAACGAAAAGAAAAGAATTTATCATGTGTAAAAAAAACTTTAACGGCCACAATAGTAATGGAGTCATGTCAGACGTTAAGAAGAATCCTTTTCAAATTCCCTGCATTAATTTTACTCCTGGCCACTTTTCCAGATGTATCTCCTATTGGGAGTAGAACTCGTTCAGGTGGCTGGTTGTGGAATTTACACATATCCGCTAATCCGACAAAAGGAGGGGAAAGTGGACTGTTCTCTTAGTCAATTTTCCTTTAACTCTTATTGCTCATCGAAGGTGAAAGTGCTTCAGGTTGACGGACGGGAAGGAATTTACTGAAATTTACTAAGGCCGGGTTTCTGATAGCTTTTATTCAGCACCTGCCGGCTGGTTAGTCTTATCGCATAGAGAAGACACACACAATATTCAAAAGTTTTTGCATTCTATTGAATGACATTTTTGTTTATTTTGCATAGTTTTATGTTATCTTTTGCTTATTTATGCTGTTGTATGAATATGAAACCGCGCAATGATTTTTTCAATCTAAAGGCCTGAATATACCTCGGGCGGAATGAAAATGAAATTTTTGTCCGCTGCGATTTTTTCAATGAAAATGCATGCTTACTGTCGTGGAACATGTCGGTAATGATGGGGAATTCCATAAGCTACAATCCGAATATGGTTCCAACATTTTTCTCGGCCATTTTATGTATTATTTTTCGATTCCCCCGTCATTAGATATTTTCCACGGTGAAATGACCGGGGAATCGAAAAATAATACATAAAATGGCCGAGAAAAATTTTGGAACCATATTCGGATTGTAGCTTATGGAATTCCCCATCATTTCCGACATGTTCCACGACAGTAAGCTTGCATTTTCATTGAAAAAATCGCAGCGGACAAAAATTTCATTTTCATTCCGTCCGAGGTCTATACTGCGCTTTATTAGATGATGGCGTAACCAGGCAAAATATGGCAGAACTATGCAGAATAAACGAAAATTCCATTCAATACAATGGAAAAGCTTTCTGAATATTCTCTGTGTCTTCTCTATGCGATAAGACTAACCAGCCGATAAGATGTACGAAAAATTAGCCCTAAGTCCTTCAAAAAATATAGCCGAAAGCTTTGGAAAAAAGAACTGCTAATATTTCAAATTTTTCATGAGCTTTACGACGAAGGGTACTGAAGGGTGAAGTGGTGGAGTGAGATGGCGATAATGTAATTAAGTACGATAATTTGATCAACACATATACACATAAGATGGAGAAAATAAACTGCTTTCAAAATTGTTCTCCAGGCCAATTTTGCAGAGAATTCAATGCTTATTTTGCTTTTTAGCGTTTCATTTTTCAATAGTTATTCTGATGTTTTCAGGTAGAGTCCCATCCGTTAGGGCAAATTTACAAATTTATTCTTGGAGTAGAGTCGCATTTGGCGTAGCATTTTAACCAGAATCTGCTTATCCGTTCAGGAGATAAATGCGAAAGTGTGTAAAAAAGAACCGCCTCCATAATTTTGTTCATTGTGAATTTTGTGCTTGTTCTAATTCCGCTATTCGGGGTGAATTATATTTCTACATACACCTCTATCTTGGATCGTGTCATCACTGAGACCAAGGCGTTGTTGTTGCTTTCCCATTTGATACATCCAGATAGAATCCAATCTCAATCCAGGAGATATAGACAAAAGTATTTAAAAAAAAAGTGTTTTTATAATTTTGCTTATTGTGAATGTTTTGCATATTTCAATAGAGACATTCTGGTTGCAGACAAATCCGGTGGAATCAATTTACTGAAATAGTGCAATTCGTTCAAGAAATACAGAGCAAAACTATGTGAAAAAGGACAGTCTTCATAATTTTCCTTATTGTGAATTTTTCCCGAAGTTTTCAATACTTATTCTGCTATTCGGGAAAATCATCGAAAATCCACTAGCATGTTCAAGCAATTCAGACAGAAGTCTGTGGAAAAGAACGCAATATGAATTGCGACGCAGAGTTCAAACAAAATTCATAAAATTATTAACCCCTTAACGATCACGGTTCCTATAGTAGCATGACTTCGTTTTATTTTAAGAAATGAGAAAAATTAAAATACTTTGATCAACATGTTCTTCCCAATTTATCCGAACTTGCTATACTTCTAATCGTATTCGGTACAGGCTCAAATACGGTGCAGCAAGTTTACTAAAACCCTCTAATCCGTGCAAAGTTGCCAAGGAAAAGAGCTTTCTTCAACATTTTGCTCATCCGTCCGGTATATCCGACTTTGGAGATGTAGATAAAAGTATTTGAAAAGGAACTGTTTTTAATAATTATTCTTTGTAATTTTTCGCATATATACAACAGTTATTCTGGGTGTACACCAATCCGCTGGAATCTTTTGACTGAAATCGGGTAATTCTTTCAAGGAATACAGAAAGAAATCCACGGAAAAGAAAACTATATAATTTTGCTCATTGTGATTTTTTTTTGTTTCAATATTATTTTCATATTCAGGGAAAATCTGCTAAGAAGGTTAAGAAATATAAAAAAAATATGTGAAAAAACTCATTGTGAATTGTTGGTCGTTGTGAATTTTCTGTTTACTTCAATAGCAGTATAGCTATTCCGGTCGGAGCCTTCTGTAGACCCATAAGGTGGGGTCAACTTACTGAAATCATGTAATTCGTTCAAGAAAGACAGAAAGAAGTATGTGCCCCATTTTGAATTTTTCATATGCCTCGATGGTTGTCCTGTTACTTTGGGTAGAGACCAATCCTGTGGAAGAAATTTACTGAAATCCGCTCGTATGTTAAGGAAATACACGCAGAAATAGGTGGAAAGGAACCCATGGTGAATTTTAGCTCATTGTGAATTTTTTGCATATTTCAATAGTTATTATGCTTTTTTGGCTTTTCGGCTTTTTCTAGTCCAACATACCCAAAATCATAAAAATCTGTCCAGCCGTTCTCGAGTTATAAATGGTGTAACTAGCACGACTTTCTTTTATATACAGGGTGTCCGGAAACTGCAGCATAAACGCACCGGATTGTGATTCCTCATGTGATTTTCAGCAAAAAAATGTATAGATCATACCCCTTAGCTTAACCCTTTAGCTGCCACAGGCGTTTGAAGATTTTTGAAAAAATCAATTTCTTGTACGACTATAACTTCAATATCTCAAAAGCTAGGCTAGTTAGAATAGCAAAATAAGATGATTATTACAGCCAACAAATTTACCTTAAAAAAAATAAAACTAACCACACTAAAATCGGATAAGAGGTTTGGTTTTTACAGAACTTCAAAGTCAAATTTTTGTGATTTGACCCAAAAACAATATATTTTTCCATCTCAATTTTCACCAACTTGTAACAAGATGAGGTGCTTTTACGATTCTTTTAAAAATTGGCGCATAGTCTAACGATCATTTCTTTTTTACATAATTTTATTCTAGTTTCGTTATTTCTAACAGTTTTAATGCCTTAAGTGCAGAAAACTAGGGTTAATTTCAGCTAGATTTAAAAAAAAAAAATTATATCGAAGTCGATCCAAAATTAATTCTAGTTTTTTGCTCTTAACGCATTCAAACTGTTAGAAATAACGAAGCTAAAATAAAATGATGTAAGAAAGAAGTGATCGTTAGACTATGCGCCAATTTTTAAAAGAATCGGACAAGCAGCTTACCTGGGTAGAAGTTGGAGAAAATAGAGATGGAAAAATAGATTGTTGTAGATGACCTCAAAAGTTTTCCCGTATAATTATTGAAATTTAAAAAAAAAAAAAAAATGATAAGACTTGCAGAACATGTTACTCAAACAGGTAATTTTCGTTTCACTTGCTTATTGGTGGACTGGACTGTTCAATTCAAGTCAATGATACAAAAGTACGCATTCGATGCTGACGTGGATGGCGATTCGAGTCTTGCTCCTGAGTTCCAGTTGTGGATGCTTCGATGCCAAGACTAGAATGCTGCTGACTGGTTGACTGGCTCTGCTTTTATACTGTTCGTGCTTGCTGAGTGGGGTTGCCGCTTGCTGTTGCTCGTTGTTCTCGTGCTGTATGGTGCGTGCAGATAAAAATAAATGGTAAGACGGATCTTAGAAGTTATTCGTATTATCAACAATACTATGGAAAACAAAAGGAAGCAAATTACGCAGAGGAAACTTTGCTACTCGCGTTACTTCGCTTTTTACAATAAATAGCAGCTATTTTAAAATCTAAAATTTGAGGTGGGCATTTGTTTGAAATTAAATTAACTATTTGAAATTATATAAACGTTATTTTTTTGTCGAAGGAAAGGTTCGGAAGTAAATCAGACACCTTCGCCTCAGGAGGGAAGATACAGAAAATATAAAAGAATTTCGTGCGTTTTACATTACAGAAGAGTTTGCCATTTTAAAATCTACGGCCTAAAAAAACACGTTTCAAAGCGTATGCATTTAATACGTAAAATAGATGCCTCCTCAATTTAGCGGAAACATATAAATACCATAGAGTAATTTGTTCGAACATTTGTCTTTTCTACTATGTCCGAATGCCTTCCTGAATATCCATTTGTTCCATTCGATCATCCTATACACAAATTCAAACCGAACAAACCTATATACAACTTTACATCATTGCAAACCAATTTTCCTAGCTTGTGTACCTACATGCAAACTACAGACTCTAGGCAACGGGAAGGACATCATTGAGTGTGAGTGTATAAGCAAACTCGATAATACCTCAATGTAAAGGCAATTTTCAACCGAATTGCATCAATGCGTGTTCATGCCAACCTAAACTAAAGTCTAAAGCTAAAGCATGGACACTACAAGGACATCGACTCTGGATATGTTTTGCTTGCTAGATACGACAGGCGCAGGATATTGTATAGAAACAACAACAACGACAACAGCAGCAATAAAACCGATCATTGGCAGGACATCCTCTTGCAAGACTGACTTCATTCATGTACGATTTCCTCTACATTGGACTATTCAATTTACGCAGTCATATGTATTCTTCAATTGCCGCAGCCTTTCCGATCGTCTTATTCGAGCGGCAGCGGCTATGTGTGTATATACGATATACACTGAGAGAATTTTTTGTGGTTGAACTAACATAATCTTTCTGTTAAAAAAAATAACCGGGAAATCTGTCGTAGTAACAAAATATTTGTTAGTTCAACAGTCAAATTAGATTATTCAAGTGTAACTTAATCTTCCAATCAACAGAATTTCTGTTAATTGACGGGTGGAAATTTGATTAAACGTCTTCTTAAGAGTTTTAACGTAAATTCTGTTGCTTTAACATAAATTTCTATTAACATTGAAATTACCGTGAAAAATTATATTGTTCTGTTAGCCAAACAGAATCGTTTTGTATTTTCCAAATTTCTTTAACATACGATTCTGTTGAAATCACAGAACTAGGGCAGTATTAACAAATACTCTATTTGAGTAACACACTTATATAGTCTGGTTAGTCTAGTAGGCAGGGCGTTCTTCTACAAATCATAGGGCCACGGGATCGAATCCCGCTGTAGGCAGGTAATTTATTATGCATTTTAGAGCATTAAGAGGTAAATTAAATGTCGCCAACACCAATAGAAAGGTCAATGCTAGTTATACAAAACTCCATTTATGACTTAAATGTTCTTTCCCTATGAAAATTTGTTTTTTTTTTTTTTATTCAAATGGGAAATAATGTTGATATTCCAAAAATTAGGGAGTCACATTCTGTTAAGTAAACAAAGTGATATGTTAAAAATACAGACAATTCCGTTACAAATACAAATCACTTTTCTGTATTGGTAACATAATTGGTTTAGTTTAACTAACAGAATATTCTATAGGCTCGAAATCAAAAGAATAATCTGTTAAAAAAATTAGTGTTTTTTGTTACTGTAACAGAATAATTTTTTGAGTGTAGGCTGTGCGCCGAAGGACGATTAAACCGATGAACATGAATGCAATTAATTGAAGAGCAATAGCGCATCTATCATTTGGGTGTTGTTTGGGTACGTATATACCTATGTCCTCGATAGTCTGTATAAATTGCTTTTCAAGAGGATTATCACAGTGGGGGTAAGTTAAAATGACGTTGAACAGCATCAGGATATGTTTAGACTATAGTCAAAAATGCATAGGAAACAATTATGCACCAGATTATGACAATAGGATTCACTTTTTGTTTCATCAAAATTCAAAAACGCAACGAAACCTGAAACGAGAAATTTTAAATTCAACTTTAAACGGACTCCATCACATAATAAACTGTCATACGAGTCGCTGCTCTTGCACCTCGTTATGGCTTAACTTTCTCATTTTTCTGAACTTAAAATGATAATAACACCCATCCTCCCTAACATGCTGCAAGAGCATTTTTGCAGTTATCTTCTTCCATATCCACCCGACATAGTACATGTCCTTTCCTACATATGCATAATGTATACAACTTTTGCACTCAGAGTTAACTCTAAATTGCACTCCAAACAACTTCTCTGCTATACATATAGAATCCTTAAAGGATATAATGCTCGTTATAGGACGACAACAAGCGAATGTGTGTGAGAAAGCACCCAGCCAACAAGAACTCGCTCTCCAAATTGTCTGCTATAGTGTTGTATGTGTATGTATGGTGTCCTTTGCTCGTTTATTAAGCCATTTCGGGGATTAAAAAAAAGGAACTTTAATGAGGTTCTTGGTGTTTTTCTGAGTAGATAACATCCGTAATGAAATGAAAAAGATGTGTTGGCAAAATTCACACAGGGTCGTCCCTATTCTACATTATATGAATGTAATACGTTGTATGAATACTTGTTGTTGTGGTTGGTGGTAGTGCCGGCATTTTTAATGTGACAAGTTCAGGAGCTTGTTGAAGTGCACTCGGAGCGCCTTTAAACGGATGTGCTACGATACGAGTGTAGACAGGAAAGAAGCGACCACACCAATAATGGAAATATCGCCCTAAAAGATTGCGAATAATATGTCGAGTCGGTTTTAAAAGAGCATTAAATTGATTAGTTTTAGTGAATATTACACTTTCTTTTCACGACGAGTAAATATTAGGTCATATAGATTAAAACCTACCCAAGAAAGGTCGACTCTTTAAAATATGTATGTACCTAGATACTCTACGTATAACATATTTTCTAATTCTAATTCTAAATAACGAAAAATTCGAAAATCCTTCTTTAAATTAATCGGTTAACTTATTTTTTTTTGGTTGGTGTAGTGGTTAGTGCGCACACCTTCAGTGCACTGGGTCGTGGGTTCGAATCTCACCGTGAGCGAATTCAGTTTGTGGTGTTTTTAGTAGTCACAACCCATGTGGCGGCCTATGATATCACTCAGTTGTTAAACGGGGATAAACAGCACTGCTGAGCGTGATGTTGATCTCAACACCTCAACAAAAAAGCAGTTGAGATCTTGGCAATTGATGTTGGACTGTCGCGACTGTTATTTATTTATTTTTGGCAACTTAATGTTGTGGTATGATGTTATACTACTTTGTTTCCTTTTTATGACATCCCTTTAAAAAATATCATTCCGAAAAAATTGTTTGATGTAATCTGAAATTCAATACCTTAAAATCCCTTGAAACGAGGCCAATCAATTAGTGCTGAATATATCTTTGAAAGGCTTTCTCTTTCGTCAAATCTCTATATGAATATATCTGAAATTCTCTACGGCAACAAATCCAATTCAATCTCCTTGAAGTACCTACCTACGCTAAGTCCATAAACTGATTACTTCCACTCGTATAAATTTCAGATAATATCTTTTGTTTTATATATGGTACTCGTATATGTTGGTGTACGAGTATCTATATGTATTGACTCGGA
The DNA here is from genome assembly GCA_949715475.1 of Microchrysa polita. Lineage (NCBI taxonomy): Eukaryota > Metazoa > Arthropoda > Insecta > Diptera > Stratiomyidae > Microchrysa > Microchrysa polita. The sequence continues at coordinate 83,383,860 of OX454419.1, read as the reverse complement.
TACAGAAACGAATATTTTTATCCGTAGATACAATAAAGCGAGAGAAAAATAATACCGCCCAGAAGTCATGGGAACGCAAGTTTGTTCACAGTGTAGACATAAGGATACGCTATCTTCTACACGTAGCTCATCGCCATTTTATCATTGTGATGGAAAGACAATTTCCAATAATTTCGTGGGAGGGGTGGATTTTTTTGTTATCACAGGATCTGATAAAAGTGCCACGTCGATTATCCGGAGAGATACTTTTCAAGGATGAATGACAGAAACAAATCATGCAGGAGTATGTATTTGCGTTTGGTTTTTATCGCAGTTGTATCGTTTATGGGTAGGATCATGGAAAAAGTGAGCAAGAAATGTGCATGATATTGATGATGGTAGATTTTCGATATGGATTTAACATTGATCGAAAATAATAAAAGAAAGTCGTGATTAGTTACACCATTTATAACTCAAGAACGGCTGGACTATGATTGTAAGGTTTGTTGGATTCAGCTCTAGCTGGAATAGCAGAATAACTATTGCAACGTGCGAAAAATTTGCAATGATTAAATATTCACAATGGGTTAATTTTCGTCTATTTCTTGCTCCAGAACTTCTTGTGTGGGGTTGTACGGTTGAACATTGAGAAGCTCTTCAAAATGTGAGGACATAACAACCGATTTCAGTAAATTTGCTCCACAGGATTGGTCTCTATCCTAAATAACAGAAAAACTATTGCGATATATGAAAAATTCAAAATGGGGACAAATATAAAGACAATTTTTCATTTACTTCTTTAATCATTTCTTGAACGAGTTACCGGATTTCAGTAAGTTGACGCCACCAGGTTGGTCTACACAAGTCTCCGGCCGGAATAGCAGTATAACAGAAAATTCGCAATGAGCAACAATTCACAATGATTATTTTTTTTTACTATACTTTTGCCTATATTTTTTGAATGTCTAACGTATTATTAAAAGATTTTCGCGCGGAATTGGTCTACTCCAGTGTAACTATTGAAGTACGCAAACTAATTCACAATGAGCAAAACTTAAAGAACAGTTCCCTTTCACATATTTCTTTCTGTATGTCTTGAACGATTTGCCAGATTTCATCAAATTCCACCAAATTGGTCTACATCCAGAATAAATATTAAAACATGGGAAGAATTCACAATGATATGTAAACATTTCTTTTTCAAATACGTTTGTCTATATCTCCTTTACGCATTTGCGAATTTAAACAAATTTGCATCACCGGATTGGAATCTTCTCCGCATAATAAGTATCAAAACATGCAGAAAAACAAAACAAAACAATGATTCCACCGAATTGGTCTACATCCAAAATAAATATTAAAACATGCGAAGAATTCACAATGATATGTAAACATTTTTTTTTTCAAATACGTTTGTCTATATCTCCCTAACGCATTCGCAAATTCAAACAAATTTGCATCACCGGATTGGAATCTTCTCCGCATAATAAGTATCAAAACATGCAGAAAATTCACAATGAACAAAATTATGAAGACTGTTGTTTTTTTCACATATTTTACATTTACGACAAACAACATAATAATAAAATGTGCAATGGGAAAAATGTTCAAGGCAGCTGCTACCCTGATCCTTTGGCCAACATTTTTGGATTTCGGTAAATTTCCTTGAGCGGTTTGGTGTCTACACAGAATAGTTAAATAAAGTTGCAAAAAATTCAAAAAGAGCAAATTTTGAAGGCAGCTATTTTTCAAATACGTATGTACTTTTTTCTATATCTCCTTAGAATAAGCTGATTTCAGTATATTTGCCGAACCGGGTTAGTGTCCACGCAGGTTATATATATATGTGATTTGGGGATTACCCGAAGCAGACCACTACTATTTGGGTCCATTTTCGTCCCCTTACAGTCATCAGTGATTTCCAGAAGTCGACTGATAACTATCGACTTCTTCCTTCATCACTGAGTCCCGTGTGATGAGTAGCATATCTTTGAAGCTAAGTTCCCTCATGGATTCCACACCGATTGTGGATTTGCCTAGTATCCTTAGCCTCCTACTACCTAGTGCTGGGCATTCACATACAATGTGTGCTGCCGTCTCAGCCTCTTCCAGACATAGTCTGCATACATCATCTTCCACGATTTTCATCTTAGATAGATGAGCTTTAAAATTACCATGTCCTGTTACTAAGGCAGTTATCCAACTTAAGCTGCTCCGTGTGTAACTGAGTACTTGTTTGGCTTTCCTCCCTAGTGGACTGGTAATTGCGTTACGAGCCTGTCTACAAGTGGATAGGCTTCGCCATCGTAGCCGATGGATGGAATCAATCCAGCCATGTATCCTAGCTTCAATCATGCCGTTTCCCAAAGCAATTTTGGGTTCCGGTCCTTGGAACTTTTCTGCTGATCCCTCTTTTGCTAAGGTATCGGCAAGTTCATTCCCCAATGTACCTACGTGTCCTTTAACCCACATTAGCGTAACTTCGTTGATTGAAGCACACTTATTGAGCTTCTGGACACACTCCAGTACCAATTTCGAATTGAAGTTGGATTGCTGCATGCGCTTGATCACCGATTGGTTGTCGAGTGCTATCAGAATTTTCTTCCCTAGTATCCCGCCTTCCAGAATATGATCCAGCGCGTGCAGCAGTCCAAGCATCTCCGCCTGATATACCGATACATACTCTCCTAGGCGAAGTGAGCATGCAAGGTTTAGCTCCTCGGAGTATATTCCAGCCCCCGCTCTTCCGTCCATGAGAGACCCATCAGTAAAAATAGCAACATCACGTGTATACTCCTCGTGTATCCTACCATCCTCTATGATAGTGATGTGATGTCTTTCGACTACCCTACATCTTCTCATACCATCCAAAGGCATATGAGTCTCCCTGACATTATCACGAACAATATCAAGGATCCTCTTATGACCTCCGTTGCTACCAAAGTGATGCCAAGTGCCATCTCTTACCATTCTTATTGCTGTGAGCGCCGCACTTTGTTTTATAAACAGATCCAGTGGCGGTAATCCCAGTATAACCTCCATAGCATGTGTTGGCGTAGTTCTCATTGCACCACATATGCTTATACATGCTATGCGTTGAATCCCATCCAGCCGTTGCCTAGTAGTTTTCTGGCTACCCTTGGGCCACCAGACCACTGCTGCATAGGATAGAACGGGCCTAACCATCATTGTATAGATCCAATGTGCCGCTTTTGGTGATATACCCCACCTACGTGCACACACTCTCTTACACTGATGCAAAATCCTCGCTGCTTTTTGTGTCTTTTCGTTAACATGAGAGTTCCAAGTAAGTTTGGGATCTAAGGTTACCCCTAGGTACTTCACCTCCTTGGACTCTTTTATCTCCGAACCAAAAAGCAGCATGGGAGTGGTTTCTACATCTTTCCTTTTCAGAGTAAAGACTATAGTGCTTGACTTGCTTGCGGTTATAGTTAGCTCTTGTTCATTACACCATTCTTCAGTTGCTTTGAGAGCTTGTCTCATGCAACCTTGAATAGTGTCCATGAATTTGCCACTGACCATAATTGCTAAGTCATCAGCGTATCCTACTGTATGTACGCCCATCGAGTCCAGTTTCCAGAGAAGAGAGTCTACGGTGATGTTCCACAGTATAGGCGAAAGTACCCCTCCTTGTGGGCAGCCCCTGACTACCCTTCCTCTTATTTTGACACATCCATTACTGAGATTTACTGCCCTCCCACTAAGCATCGAATCGATCCATGTTATTATCAAGGACTCGATCTCCCGCTCAGCTAGGGCATTTCTTAGTTTGCTGTATGAGATCTTATCAAAAGCACCCTCTATATCCATAAATGTTGACATAGCGATACCGCTGTTGTTAATCTCTCTTTCTGCTACCCGCACTACTTCATGCAGAGCGGACTCAGTAGATCTACCTGCTCTGTAAGCATGTTGACATCTACTCAAAGGTCTATACATCAGCGAGGTATTCTCTAGATGGTCCACCAATACTCGCTCCATTGTCTTCAATAGAAAAGAGGTTAGGCTAACCGGCCTGAATGACTTCGCTTCCGTATAATCCTTTTTTCCCGGTTTTGGGAGAAAGACAACTTTGGTCTCTCTCCAAGACATTGGGATATATCCTGTCGATAAACAGGCAACGAATATGTTCCGGATCTTCTCCAGCAAAGCTGCTATGCCCCATTGTAGCAGTGCCGGAAATATTCCGTCCATTCCAGCCGTCTTATATGGCTCAAAAGTATTTATAGCACTCCTGACACCATTTGAAGTTATTATCCTCTCAGCTTCTTGTCGTCCGGTCGCCCCTACCAATTTAAAGGTTTGAGTCCACGGATTATTTGACTTGAAGCTTCCTGGAAAATGGACTTCCATAAGCGACTGCAATGTCTCCTCCATTGTTTCCGGCATAGTTCCATCCGCCTTTCGGATTAGGCCCATTTTGGAAACGCTGTCTTTCGAAATCATCTTCTGTAATCTGCATACATCGGATGTATTCCTCATATTCGAGCAAAATTCCCTCCACGAATTCCTTTTATGTGTACGTAGAGTCTTCTTCAGCTCTCTCTTTTTATCTTTATATAAATCCCAAGAGCGAGGGGTCCTCTCTCTCATGTACCTATTAAACGCTTTCCTTGTCTCTTTCTTCATAGATTCCAATTCAGTGCACCACCAGGGTGTTGGATCCTTTTCATCTATGATTGTAGCGGGACAAGCCAGTTTGAAAGAGTGAGTTATCGCAGAATTCATTTGTTCCACCGATCGCTCTATCTCAATCGTGTTATTAGGTATTTCCCCTGAAATTTCCTCGATTTGTTCCAATAAACACATTTCATACTTAGTACGGTCCGTATTCCTTGGCACTCTAATACGTTTGTTTTCGCTACTCGGTTTCGTGCCATACAGAATTCCAAACTGAATAGCCCTGTGATCAGACATGGTTAGTCTGTCCACCACTCTCCAGTTCTGAACTCTGTGCAGCATATTGACAGAGCTCAGGGTGATGTCTATCACCTCATCCCTTCGCGCATCAACGAAGGTGGGAGCCACCCCTGTATTAGCTATTAACAAGTTGTATCTTTCAACAAATTTCCACGCAGGTTAACGTGTATTGGGATTTTTCCCATTTTTTCTTCTCCCACAATAGTCGAAAAACTACTGAAACATGCAAAATCACCTGAACGGATGAAAAATGAAGATGGGAAGAAGATTTTGATAAAAGTCATTTTTTTCCTAATTCACATTTTTTACTAGATTAGATTGTAGAGGGGCGTGAACTCGAAGGGATTCGCAGCACGGAAGTCAGTGGGCCTGCCCTGCCTCGCAATTCACAATGAGTTTTTTTTCCATTTATGCTTCTGTCTACATTTCTTGAACGTGTAAGCGGAATTTCGAAGATTTTCCCTTCCGAATTGGTCTCCACCCCGAATAGCAGAATAAGGATTGAAAACTTCGGAAAATTCACAATCAACAAAATTATGCAGACAGTTGTTTTATTTTCTCAACATTTTTTTAAACGATTTACTGAGTTTCTGTATACTTAACCTACATCATTGGTTTCTAACCCAGTAGACGGTAGAATGCAACCCATACCTCCATTCATTGAACCATGCGAAAAATTACAATTAGCGAAATTGGTAAAACAGTTCTTCTTGACATAGTTTTGTCTTTATTTTCTGAACGAATAAGTGGATTTCAACGGATTGATCTCTAACTCGAACAAAAGAATAAATTGTTGGATCTTAGTGAATTCCATCTTTTGCCTGATTTATTTCAGCCCTCAGCAGCACAATACCTTTTGAAACATCTGTAACTTGAAATAGGAGTAAAACTGTAAAGGCACTTTATTTTCTTAATTTATGTACATATATCTTTTGATCGAATTAGCGTACTTCAGTAAATTATCTCCAACATCTGAGTGAGATCATAGTCCGTCACATGGGTGGTGACTTTGAAAAACCCCATAAACTGAATTCGTTTACGGTGAGTCTCGAACCCATGATACTGTGCACCTAAGGTGCGCGCACTAACCACTACACCAGCCAGACCACATAAGCGGAAATTTGCCCATCTAGATTGGTCTCTTCTCTGGCATAGCACCAGTGCAACTTCACTCGGGGCCCTCCCGCCAACTTCTTGAGTGGGGCCCCCTACACTGAAAAAAAAGGAGTGTGACAATCTGTCAATTGGTATGGGAAATGACTGTGACTGATGACTAAAAAGTGTGAATTAACTTTAAACCAACTTTTTTGAAACATGATTTTGACGTTTCAGTGTTTCTACTATAATTAAAAACGTCGTACTCAAAACAAATTTGCTAAGAGCTACTTGGAATCTTTGAATTCTTATATTTAGAATAGCGTTCTTGTTGTAACGTTTATTAAATTAATGTTTTAATGAATTACTTTTTTTAGCACAGCATTGACCTCTATAGGTATTGGTGATATTAAAGCATAGTAAATTACCGGCCCCTATAATGGGATTCGATCCCGCGAACCTATTATTTGAAGACGAGCGCCTTATCTACCCTAATGTCGCACACACACAAGGTATATGAATTTGCCAGAACGAAGAATCAAAAAAATGGATTTGGACGCTTCGAACGTGGGCGGCTTAAGTTTGTAACTTGCTAGACAATTGAAAAAAGCGACACGTTATTAATTTTACTCTATTCCTTGTTCCAGCTCTAAATTCAATTTTAAGATCTTTGTACTTAATATTAAATTCAATACAGCAATCTTAGCAAGATTCTTTTCAAACCAAATGTGACTTCTGCACCACTGTCCTAATGACCGTGTTTATACCGCACACTGAACGAAAAAGGTACGTAAATACAATGAAAAAGTTCATAGCATATATGAAAAATTCATATTTTTTCAGCCAATGATCACGTTTATTGTCACAATATATGGCCGTTCATAAAAACATTGACACGAAATTAACAAAGAAAAATTCATTGGGAGAATGAATATAGTTCGTATGAACAATGAATCCACTACATAGAATTAGTGAATATAGTTCATAAAATCGGTTAACGTAGTACATAAAATCAATGAACACATTTCATAACATTAATGATCACAGTACATAAAATCAATGAGCACATTTCATAAAATCTCTATATATTTTGCATTCTGACTATGTACTTTTTTATTGTGTGTATGAACTTCTTTCATATTTATTAATTATTACGTATGCCTTATGAAGGAATTCATAAAATATATGAAAGATTTTCAATTGTAATTGAGGAAAACTACAGGATTTACATAATAAATACAGTTTCATTTATTTAAACTTTAAATTTTACAGAAAATTTTTCGGGGAATATTCCTTTATTTTATGTGATATGATAAATATCAACTTAAATATGCATAAATTCTGAAAATATTAGATTTGACGTGAACGCAGACAAACTAACGTACAATCGTTTTATTTTACATAATTCACATTTAATTAAATGGACTCCTGCTTCTGTTTCAATTCATTGATCCATATATTTACTTGATCAATATATTTACTTTTCCATACATCTAAATACACTGTTTGTGGACAAATTATGGCCCCGATTTAAATGAATAATTAAAAGGTCCATTGAAGCAAAACTTTTTTTTACAAACAAAACATTCATGGTGGAATGGAAATCCTTATCTTTTAAACAGATATTATTTTAAACAAATTATTCTCACTTTCACTTTCACGATCGATCCAAATTCACTTCACTCACAAAACTCCTCGTATAAAAGGCAAAATCTAATTGAAGACAATTTCTAAATAGTACCGGTCTTGTCTCCTGAAAAAATCTAAAACCGTTAACATTCAAGTGATAATGTACATATTCGCTGCCGTTATGAACATGTTCATTGCTGCTATGAACATGTACATTGTTATTATGAACATGTACATTGTAGTTACTAATAACGTTATGTATGAATACGTATATTATTATTATGAACTAGTACATTATTATGATGAGCCTGTACATTGTAGCTATGAACATCTACATTATTTTTATGAAAACATCCATTGTTATTACGAACATGGTACGTTATTTTTATGAACTTGAAATCATTGCATATATGAACTGTTCATAAATTCATTGATTGACAATAATGAAAAATTCACTGTAACGATGAATTTATTCATACTCAGAATGAAAATAGCTATATGAACGTGGTTCATTGAATTTATGTACAATATTATTTTCAGTGCAAGCAAGACAAAATATCTTAGCCTTCAACGACATATACAGGCCGTACTAACTAGTTTGAACTAAGTTTAATACCACACTCAAACTATTTTATTCGTGTTTCACAGTTCATGACAAAGTGGATTGAAATTTATCCGAAAGTTTAGAAAAGGTACTGTCACCTAAAATGTTTTAAGACAGTTTATTTCCAGAGGGACCTAAAGAATCTTTTTGCCCCTTTTGGCAAGGAAAAAGGTGGGATGAAATCCAAGCCGCGGCTTCAGTTACAGCAAATAGCACAGACATGCCATTTGAGGATCCAGATTGTCTCATTCAAAGGTTTTAGGACAGTATTAAATTTGTTTGTATAAGGGACCTGGTGAGAGAAGAACAATAATGCATTTGTTTTAACTTCGAAAAGTGTATATCTCTTCTTGTCTACAAAAAAATATCTACGTCTTCCATGTGGCTGTTGGGCCCCTAAATCTCGTCCCCCCCCGCAACGCGGGCCCTTATGCGCCGCCCCTGCATAACACAACTATTGAAACATCATGAAAATTTACAAATTATCTCTTTTTCTAATCCTCCGGATACTTCTGAAAATTATTACCGGATTAACGAAGAGCAGAGGAAGCATACGGAAAATATATACAGTAAGCAAGATTTTGAAGGCAGTTGCCAGTTTTTGGTGACTTCTCTTGAACGGAAAAGCAGATTGTTAATAAATGTTTACCAGATAATTGGAATCTGCTATAAATAGCAAAATAAACGTTAAAAAAATCACAATGAGTGCAGTTTACTGAATTTTCCCAACCAGATTGTGCCTCTCATCACCTGAAGGATTTCAGTGAATTGGCTCGACCTTATTGCTCTCTACCCTAAATACCGGAATAAGTTGTATTGAAATACGCTGAAAATTCACAATAAGAGTATTTCGAAAAACTTCTCCATTTGGAAAATCGGACAAGAAAAAATCATCAAGGCATCTATTTTTTTTTCTCATGCTTTTGTCTATACCTCCTGAACAAATTTGCAGATTTAAGCAGTTTTACCCCATCCGCCATCGGTAATATCTACGAAGTTCGCCGAATCAGCTTGTTGCGTATAAAATAGATGTAAAAAAACATCCGATATGGAAAATTAAGATAAATGTCCACCTCCTCTTACTAAAGCAAAATCGAGCAGTTTTAATTTCTTTTTCGTCTGTAAATGTGCCTGTGGAAAGTTCGGGGATAAATGATAAATGTTAATTCGTATTTCAGTTAATATTCACTGCTGAAGCCAATTCTTCAATCGTAATGGCCTCTGAAATGATTTTTTTGACGCCATAAAAAATATAGTGATAAAATAATAAAAATTAGTTTAAAATTATAAAATTGTCTGAAATAATAAATAAAGAAAAATCTGTAAATTCACCACATCTAAAACATTACAAGAACATTTTGTTAGTCGATATTTCTTTTTGCTCATTTTTTTGCGAATCCTTAGCGATTGCCCCTTTCGCTCGCATGGACATGGTTAGCTGTGCCCGTGACTTATGGTCAGACACGAAAGGCAAAACTATGTTTTCATTTCATTACAAATACAGCAGCTACACAAATTCTCACCGCGTTGTTAAAGCTGATACATTTATAAATTACAATGCAATACTGCAATATTCAAGAAGTACCTACCTAATTTCACCAACATAAAAGCCTAATTCACTCTTTCCATTGCACAGAAAACCTATACCAAGTTTCATTACCCCAACCTTCAATGACAAACCTTTCGCCATATCCTTCCTATTTTGCGCTTCTCATTCAATTATTATATCTGTTTCTGATGGTCAAACGTTAAGCAGTTTAGTCCCGTGGTGAAAGCATAAAAACGCGCAGTAATGCTCCTAACTAAATTATGGATAATAATTCCGTTCTCCTTTTGTAATTACCCTTCACAAGACAATGACATTGTAATATCAACACAATGAAAAGGACTCGAGCTAAATTGAATTTCGTATTTTTCTTTACGCGCCATTTTTGTTTTGCCTCCTAGTTCTAGTCTGTTCCGACCGAACTGTTGCGGTGTAACCGTGGAGGTATAGTAGACGGAGTCGCTTCGTGTCTAGTCTTGTTGAAAGAGCAAGAACTGAATGGAAAATGGAATATTGGATGAAGATTTGCGTGGACTAATCGGTTTAAGGATAATTTGATTTGCAGAGTTGAAAAGATTTATTAGTTTCAGTTTTACCTTATTACCTTAGTGGTAAGGATAATACTTCGTCAGGATTAGATGATTTAGATGTACACATGTATGAATGCTTTATGCAATAGTTCAAATTTCAATTATCGGTGCTCTTGTTTTGTAAATAGGCCCTCTACATTTTCGTAGTTCAGTTGAAAAACTTTAACTGCAACATATTTCATCAGCTAGATCCAAATCAGAGACAAAACTTCATCAAAACTTATGTTTAAAGTACAAATGCGTATTCACAAAGTGTCAAACAGAATAGAGGGAAGGAACGTACATATATTTCACTCATCAACCCCGGAACGTTCATTATTTTGAACTTTCAATCCTTTAACGTTCGCTACACGACAGATAAGACAAGAAGACGTATCTATACGAGCACAATTCGCAATATGTGAAATGTTGCAAATTTGCAACAAAGACATACAATTTCGCCGAAACAAAACGACAGAAATTTCAACATTTGCCAACTTTTGCAAAAACTTTTCCAACTAAACTTCTAAAACGGATCTAATTGCGAGTATAAACAATTGTGGAAAAGTTTTGCAACATTTGAGAGTGAAAATTGCCCGTAGATTTATTTCCGCGAATTTTCATCTCGCGACGACGCGATGCTATGTGAAAGGACGAAAATTGAACAGCATGTATGTATTCTGGAGGTACGTAGTATACACGAATATAACATCCTAGTCTAGTATTAACTTGTAGTACCTACATTGGAGTACGAATACACTAACTGATGTAGCTCTAGGATATGTCGTCTGTGTCGTAGAAGTGCATTTGGTCTTGGGGCGAAATTCGTGGAGGATGTTGTCGTCTCCGAAACGTGTTTCAATTTGCTGAAGGAGTTTAACTGGATGCCGTTAGCAATCAAGACGGTAAATGCAAGTCTATAAGGGCGGTTTTCGCCAGAGTAGTGTTTAGTTCTACATATAGAAATGCACACATGTTGGTCTGATTAAGAACACAGGATGAAATTCAATTCCCGGAAACGAGTTTAATTTCCGCATACGACATTCACAATCATTAAATGGCAAATTAGGAGTGGCAGTACATGAATTTTATTCTGACTTGAAATGCAAATTTATCAGCAGATAGAGCAAGGCGAAAAAATCTAAAAAGATAATGAGAGAATATAAAAATAATTATTGAATCTCTCTCCAATATATTTAGATAAATAGTATGTTTGGCATTGTGGTATCCGATCTCAAAGTGAAATAACTTGACAATTAGTTGTCAGATATTAATTGACACCAATGAAGTGTACTGAAGTTAAGCAACTTCAAATCCACTTACCGAATTTGAATACACAGCAAAAAAAAAACTATTTATGTATAGACTGTCAACCAGAATCCTTAAATATAGCATTTCGGTTTTATTTTTTTTTTATTTTTCGAGTACAATATAACTAACATTGTCATTTCACGTGAAATCCATGCAATACTGTTGTGAAATCGAATTCGCTTGGTGCTACTCTCTTCACACGAAAGTCTCCCCACATATTTTTTGCATTTCGCTAGTGAATACAATGCAGTTGCAATCTATTTTACATAGAAAACATGTCATCGACAGTCAATCAAGCCACAAGTGCATTTTTATCTTCAATTTAGTGAATAAAAGGCAATTCTGCACGGCACATTTTTTACCGGAAAAAGTACGCTTAAGACTTGCCTAAATTTAAGATAAATGTGCACTCGCGGACTGATTGATTGCCGATGACACCTTTTCCCTGTGAAATAAAGTGCAACTGCATTGTTTTCGCTGGCGAGATGTCAAATACCGGTGTGAAGACTTTAATGTGAAGTGAATACCACCAAGCGAATTCGATTTCACGACCATCAAAATTTTGACAGTACTTGTATGAATTTCACGTGAAATGCCAATGTTAGTACCTACTCTTAAGGTATACTATGTTCACCGATCGAAAAACTTGCAACATATCTCCCGTGAAGAATTTGCTGTGGAGACCAGCCTTTTTTTTTTAACAAAATTTAAGATAAATACGAACTCGCGGACTGATAAATTGCCGATGACACTTTTCCCCTGTGAAATAAACTGTAACTGCATTGTTTTCGTCGGCGAAATGTCAACAACTGGTGTGGAGACTTTCGTGTGAAGTGAGTACCACCAAGGTAATTCAATTTCACGACCATCAAAATTTTGACAGTATTTGTATGGATTTCACGTGAAATGGCTATGGAACGCGAGTGAACATTTATCTTACATTGAGTGAATAAAAAGCAAGTCTCCACGGCACCGTTTTACGGGAGACTTATATGCACGTTTTTCGCTCAGTGAACTCAGTACATACCTTAAAAGTATGTACTGAGTTCACCTAGCGAAAAACTTGCATATATGTCGCCCGTGAAAATGGTTCCGTGGAGACTTGGTTTTTATTCACTCAATTTAAGATAAATGTTCACTCGCGTTCTAGTTGATTGTCGATGACATCTTTTCACTGTGAAATAAAGTGCAACTGCATATTTTCGCTGGCGAAATGTCAAAAACCGTGAAGTGAGTACCACCAAGCGAATTCGATTTCACTATCATCATAATTTTGACAGTATTTGCATGGATTTCACTTGAACTGACGATGTTAGTACCTACTTTTAGTTGTAAATTTTTTCACTCAATTTAACCCTTAGATGCCTATCGTACCATGTATGGCACGTTTCTAAATTTCTGTAAAAGTCTAGCGATTGTTGAGTAATTTCTTTAAACTTTATCCCAGGGAGGCTAAAAAACTTCACATAAATTAATTTTTGGCTTTCCAACGCTTTTTTTAGGGTTTTTTAGATTTTTCAAAAAACCCTTATGAAATCGATTTTGTCCGTCCGTCTGTCCGTCCGTCTGTTCACTAAATAACTCGCGAACGGCTTAACCGATCGTCATGAAATTTGGTAGGAATGTGTAGAATGGTAACAGTCTTTGGCACGAAATACTTAAAAGTTGGTAGGACAAAAATAACAGGGTGCCCCGGACATTTTAAAATTTGTTCACTAAATAACTCGCGAACGGCTTAACGGATCGTCATGAAATTTGGTAGGAATATGTAGAATGGTAACAGTCTTTGGCATGAAATACCTAAAAATTGCTATGGCAAAGATAACAGGGTGTCCCGGACATTTACAAATTTGTTCACTAAATACCTCGCGAACGGCTTAACCGATCGTCATGTATTTTAGTAAGAATGTGTAGAATAGTAACAGTCTTTGGCACGAAATACTTAGAAGTTAGTAGGGCAAAGATAACAGGGTGACGGGGAGATTTAAAAATTTGTTCACTAACTGATCGTTATGAAATTTGGTAGGAATGTGTAGAATTGTAACAGTCCTTAGCACGAAATACTTAGACGTTGGTAGAATAAAGCTAACAGGGTGTCTCGGAGATTTTAAAAAGCCGACTTTTTTAGTTTTTATCGGACATGGACGTATGGGTACTCACATCAAAGAACTCAATGGGTACATTTCATATCAGTCGCTTCTTTCCAGTTTGGAGTAATGGTAACGGAGTTACAGCTAATATATCCAGTTAATATGTGTAGCCATGATACATAGTAAATAAACGCGTCCCAGAACAGAACAGAACAGTTCTGTAACACTTTTTAATTAAACCAATCCAAAAATAGATTTACGAGAAGCATTTCATTAATATTGTGCATAATGCTTATTTATTACCTATAAAATATATGTGCAAAATTATTCACAATGTGTGTATCCAAAATCTAAAAAACCCTCGTATTGCGGGCGCAGCCCTCTGTACGCCGGTATTTTTTTTAATTATCTGTGCGTTGTTAAGGTATTCGTTTTTTGCTGAGTTTTAAGAACTGCTCTGTATAACGTGAAAATTGTCGAAATTTACAGTTATTTGACAAAAGAATAAAAAATATTTCGGGCAGTATATTGGAATATTTTCTTGACAGTTCTTTGATATTGTGTGCGAACAAAAATTAGTAAAGTATTGTTTGCGTCTATTTTGAAATGTATCATATTTGCAACACCATTGGGGCCAATTGAGAAATATCGATATATACATTATGATCGTTCTTAGTTGCTGCAAATTTCATCTTTAATTATGAGTTGGGTGCGATATGTTTCTTAGAAGCGCCACGGACCCTCCGATCGATCGGCCAGATTTTTTGATTGCGAGATAAATCGGAAGGTGTATGGGACCATCGTATTCAACTTTTTGTGCGGTTGTGGCGGTCAGTCTCCATCAACAGTAGCAATCGATTTCCATCTTCCATCGCCAAAAATCGTATAATTTTCGCTATTTTGTGTTGTGTCTTGTGGACCTTGAGACTGTCAATTTCAGATTGCCACATAAATTGCCTAGTGTGTGTGCTGTACGGGCGGCAGATCGATTGTGGCCAATCGATTGACCAATAAATCGCTAGGTATGTGGCAGCCTTTAGATGTAAATTATCAGCTTTTTTAGCATTCGTTAGACCTAAAAAAATATTATTGAAACTCGGCTTGGCATCGACATGTTAGTTTCATAATTGATCAAATTGTTCTGTATACAGATCAATTTTTATGTAGTAAATTTGTAAGGAAAGACTGGGGGACCAGGGGACGGAGCCAATGCTCATACAACGGTACAGGTTAGCCGGGTAGATAGGGCTATTGAGCAGCGGCATGCGCTTGCTTCAGGTCACTCTCGGGAGTCACGGGTGGGGTTAGTCTCACCCGTTGTCCTTTTACAACTGAAGGGGATTGGCATCCTAAGGTTCACAAATACAGACAAGGGGGTTAAAATTGGGAGAATAACGGTAAACGTAGCCACTGAGCTCACCGTGTTCAGTTCGTCCCACAGCTATTCTAGTGTCTAAACAGCCAAAAACCCTTAATCCCTCAAATGGGACTGTTTCGCATAGTGTTTAGAGTCCATTTAATCTAAAAAAGTATTCAGTTCGTCCTCTTTGAAGTGACGATACCGATCATTTTTTCTAGTGGCTAGTAGGTGAAAACCTCTTGTTTGTTTTGTCCCCGAAGATATGAAATCAGCCTTTGAATATGTTCGGTGTCCAAAATATTTAAACCATTTTTAACGTTTTTGTAAGAATTCCATTTTAGTTAATGACGAAATTTGAAAAGTACGCGAAAACTGCTAAATTTTAAATAGAATTTCCGCTTAAAGGTATGTACTATGTTCACCGAGCGAAAAACTTGCATTTATGTCTCCCGTGAAAATTTTGTTGTGGAGCCTTTTATTCATAAAATTTAAGATAAATTTGCACTGGCGCGGCGGACTGATAGATTGCCGATGACACTTTTTCCCTGTGTAATAAAGTGCAACTGCATTGTTTTCGCCGGCGAAATATCAAAAACCGGTGTGGAGACTTTCGTGTGAAGGTAGTACCAACAAGGGAATTTGAATTCACGACCATCAAAATTTTGACAGTATTTGTTTGGATCTCACGTGAAATAGCGATGTCAGTACCTACTCTTAGTGAGGAACAATAGCTTTAAAGCATTTATATTTACATTACCAATAGTTTTGAATGTCTATTCGGCCACGGCCCTTCAAAATCAAAAGGCGTTTTTCTTTCATTTTCTGAATGACGATTTTATTATTACGATTGAATTTCGATTCGATGGCTCTTATTGGTTCGTTACAGTGAAGCTTCGCAGTACTGACAAGTGTGACTACTCTCAGGTTTCATGACTTTTTCTAGTAATGATTACCTTCCCGTTAAAAAAAAACGTGTTCAATGTATCGAGTTTCCAATGTAATTACAATAAAAACTAAGAACATTTATTATTCTTTCATTTGTGCACAATTTCTAATAAAATAAGAATAAGATGCAGCTTAACTAAAATAGGAAACATATCTTTCACTTACAACATAAGAATTGGGTACCTTATGTGATCCACATTGCAAAATCTACTATTTTCGCTTTAAGGTAAGTTCTGTGTTCAGCGAGCGAAAAACTTGCATTTATGTCTCCCGTGGAAAATGTTCCACTGAGATTCAGTGGCGGCTCGTGGCGTACGGAACAGGGTGGGCCACCAACTTTGTATTAATCCCAGTTCGGTGCACAAATACCCATTTTGTACGATTCTGGATTATACGCATGAGTTATTGTTGTCTTAAATGAAATGAAAATTGTTGACTTTCATGGACTTACTTTTTTAATTTTACAGGAGGTCATTAGAACCTTGGATAATTCGAAGTCAATATTGCAAGTGTTCAAATCAAATCAAATCAAATCAAATCAAATCAAATCAAATCAAATCAAATCAAATCAAATCAAATCAAATCAAATCAAATCAAATCAAATCAAATCAAATCAAATCAAATCAAATCAAATCAAATCAAATCAAATCAAATCAAATCAAATCAAATCAAATCAAATCAAATCAAATCAAATCAAATCAAATCAAATCAAATCAAATCAAATCAAATCAAATCAAATCAAATCAAATCAAATCAAATCAAATCAAATCAAATCAAATCAAATCAAATCAATGATTATAGGACACGAAATACACCTGTCCTATATAAGAGGATCGTACATCTTTGCCTGATTGAGTCCGGTAATGCCTCTCCTGGTATTACATGACGCGCTGCATACGTAGAGGCATTGAGATTTGCCTCTTATTCACTAAAATTAAAAGAAAATTGCACTCGCAATTTATGTTTGACTATCGATGACAAATTTTCACTGTGAAATAAAGTGCAACTGCAATGTTTCCGCTGGCGAACCGGTGCGGTGTGGAGAATTTCATGTGATGTGAGTACCACCGAGTGAATTCGATTTCACGATCATCAAAATTATGACAGTATTTGCATGAATTTCACGTGAACTGACGATGTTAGTAGTATAGTGAAACGGGGTTTTTCACGTGAAAAAAATACTGTTCAGTCACAGGTTTTACATAATAGAAGGTCAGTTAGATTTCGTAATCTGTCCCGTAAGTTTGAACTTTAAAGACCTTCAAGTGTCAAGGGAAGCAATACCTTATCAGTCATCTCTCACCAGCAAATTTCATTTCCTTCGAATTTTTTAATTTCAGTTCAGTTCCAGTGGTTTCGCACATTTTCAGTTTGCCCTTTAAATTACCTTTTATGCATTCCTTCAATTTTTTAGGGGGAACTCATAGGTACATACAGGTAAATTTGTACAATGGCTAGCACTGTTTGTACAATTTAATTTCAGATAAGGTTTTAAGCTTGAATAGTAGAGACAGAAAATGTGATTGTTTCAGCATAGTGGATTTGTTGGATACCCGTCGTCATTATTATTACAAATCCCAATACATTTATTATTGCATGGTTTGATTTCGATTCATTGTCAAGGATGCATTGGTTCCACCATCTCCTTTTCAAGCTGAGCAGACAGTATTTTATGACATTGTACTCGTACTTGAAGTTGCTATTACACGCTGAGTATTCCCCGAATAATCATTTGAAATTTTTAATTTCGCTCATGTGCGAGGTTGTACTAGTGAAACAGTCTGCGTTAAAAATCAACGTAAATGTAAATTAAAAACGCTGAAGTGCAAGGCAAAGTTCATAACGGTCTTTTTGTTATTTAGAAATTTGGTTCTGTATCTGTATACATACACATTTGCAAAATGATAACCGATAACCCTTTAGTAAGTATTTTGGTAGGGCGTGGAAATCAGAATATAACAATTTATTATAAACTCCAAAAGTTCTCATAGCTTCTTCTTATTTTTGAAACTGAACTTTTCTATATACGCAAACTGTATCTGTATGCCACTAAGACTGAACAGTTTGTTGCCTTCCTTCGGTTTTGCCTTGATTAAAAAATAATATCTTTTGAATCCTTCATGGCTTTACATTATCACAGCGCGTCCTTCGGGGCGTCTTCTGGAGACAGTGTGAGCAACAAACGTGAATAATAATAATAAAAAAAGAAAAACAGGAATAAAACGAACAATTTTCATTGCAACAGCAAAGAAAGGCCTCCCGCATATACATGACAGCGATATTGTGCAACCGCATATTTTTACCATAAGAATACTGCGAGAGCGAACGAGAATGTCAACAGTAATTTCCATTTCATTGTCTGACGCTGACTTTGTATAGTCACCGAGTATATGGGAGGAATGGAATTGGTGCCTTTAGGCTTCTCGACATTTTCATAATATTTTTCATAGAGCAGCGGAATCCACTATGCTATGTGATGGCAATGACAGACTTTTTTGAATTTTAATAAATCATCGTTCGCGATCCTATAGATGAGGATGTGCAGCCGTACTGTGTTTTGTAACACCCGCCATTTATCCGGCAAAAAGACTTTCAAAGCATCATGTGAATTTATTACAAAGGATTCATATTTGTCCTTTATTCACACAATGTATTTCATGAAGGATAATGACCGCTAGTGTCAACTGTGCAGTTGTAATATGGGTGTGAAACAGAATTACTCCACGACGTTTGAGTATTTTAATCAAAACTACAGATGCATCCTTATGGCATCCTCATAAGTCAACTGATATTAGTCTCCTCGCTCAATTGAACGACTTTAAATATTACGATTACTCGTACGATAAAATTGATGACATTCTCGTGGTGAAGTTATGACATTTAATGGTTACCATTAAATGTGTAATAACACATGCAGTTACGTGTAATGACTATAATTCAAACCGAATTGGAAACCATAAGAGCTTCAACTCCGACATTAAGTCAAATGCTGGTCGTATACGGTGGAATGACGTTTCAACGAGACAACATTTATACGTTTACCACAAAGATGAGACCCATAAATGTTTAATGTCAAACTTATGGATTTGATTTCCGTCTGTATATACGACAGAGAAGTTAGATAAATTGGGGTGCATTCTGCAAGACAATTTGAGTTATTCATTTTGCCCTAGTTTACCTCACTCAATCTAATAAATTTATTGAAATAGTTGCAGAGGTTGTGTATCGTCCCCAATATACCAGACAGTGGCGTAGATAAAGGGGAGATCAAGGGGATTGACCCCCCCCCCTAGTCACATATTTTTTATAACAATACCAAAATGCCACCCACACGGGGATTTCGGAGTTAGCCCTTGTTACAGTGTTTTCAATTGCATAATTGTTGCTACCTTGGCTAAAATTTGGTCAATTTCAAGCAAATACTGCTCGTTCATGAGATTTGGCTTTCTTCAAGCGGTGTTTTTCAAATAGTGCGATTGCCCCAATAAGAGATCCCAGATTTTCCAGGAAAATTTTGCACTATAGCACAAATTAGTATTGTGGGATATTTAGCAGGGTTCTCACTTAAAAAATAAATAAAACCGAAGTAGATGGAAAGAAAAAATTGACTTTTTCTTCCAATTGGAATTTTAACTTAGTAGCTACAGTAGATATC
Source organism: Microchrysa polita (assembly GCA_949715475.1). NCBI lineage: Eukaryota > Metazoa > Arthropoda > Insecta > Diptera > Stratiomyidae > Microchrysa > Microchrysa polita. Next base: position 83,364,136 of record OX454419.1, on the reverse strand, counting down.
GTTTATAACGACATCTAAGGGACCGACTATTTTACGTCGTTATAGCCGATCGTCGTTATATCCGCTCATTTCGTTTATAACGACCACCGTCGCTATATACGATCATATTGTTTATAGCGTCCTGTCGTCGAAACAAGCGGTCATTGCAATATAAAGTCAAAACCCGTTTTAGACCACGAACTTGGTTCACTTTTTAAATGGTATACGACAAAGAGTAGTCCTTGTGTGACACACAAATGAATGGAATAGCTGCTTCTGAATTTTGTTTAAATTATTTTTCGAAAATAAGAAATAAAGGAGAACATTATAAATACCAATGAGGGCATAAATGGAGAAGTCAGCAAATTGCCAAATTGTGGTTTTGTAGTTTTTTTCCAACCCAATTACGAGAACTTTCTTAGACCCCCAGGGTTGCAGACGGGAACCAAACTTTTGTGAAAATTGAAGTTTCAGAATGTTTTTTTAAGCAAACCAAATAATTTGGCAGTTTTTCATCATTAAACTTTTGGAGTCATTTTCGGTAACTCCAGCCTACTTTTCACACCAGATAAACTTAAATTCTTCGGTTGACTCCTTATTTTTTTTTTTACATTTGTGGTTTCTTTTCATAAATTCTTGATTTCAAGGGCTTAAAAGAATAAAGCCAGAGCTGGTAAATCAGCGAACCAACTGGGACGTCGTCGAATCTTGTATCTCGATATGTCCCTGTCGCAAAGCAATTTGCAGAAAACCAATTTTGAGGCGCTAATAGTGTGGAGTAATGGCTGCATTCAGCGAACGTAAAATGTAGCAGAGAATTTTTACTCCAATTGGATTCTCATTTCTCATTTCCCATGAGGACTATATTAAGCAGAGAAAGGGTTTGGTGGCGGGTAATTCTTGTAGCATTTTCAGTCTTTTTCCAACGAATTTCGTTCGCTGAATGCGCTCAATAACTGCTCCCCTATCTTGAACGATTTTTGGTACCGAATTGGTGTGGATCCGCTACATAAAGTTTAGGGCAGATTCCGAAAACTATGTTTAGTGACGAAAACGGGCACGATTTTTGGCGTGCAATTTTTCACAAGAGAAGTTTATTGTTTTATTGCAAACAAAATTTCGTAACATGAATTTTAGATTTCTTACGTTTTAATAACTTCAGGTTGAGTATCGATTGCGATGTGATGTCGTGCCATTCTGGTCTTCCAAAAACATGAATTTTTGAACTTTTTTCACATATGAGCGAACTTCAGCACTGAATTTAATTTTCAATTCGAACTTGATCTTTGCATGCCGGAAAAACAATCATTTCACATACAAAAATGACGAGCGTTCGTCGTTATATCCGATAATTTCTCTCGAGCCAGAAAAATTCAGTCGTTATAACCGATCGGTCGTTATAGCGATGGTCGCTATATCCATCAAAAATTGTATCCCACGAGCCTCTTAGGTCTCGGGACCTGGATTTTTCGTCGTTATAGCCGATGCGTCGTTATAACCGATGTCGTTATAAACGATATCCACTGCACTTTTTTTTAGCGTCTCCGATGATACTCTTCCTCATTAATAGAACCGAGGATGAGGAGAATGAGCAAAGTGTGTGCTTCTTCGACCACTGATCGGAGTTTACACCCAAAATATCGGAAAATCGTATGAGAGGAACATTGCCAATGAGGACTTTAATTTTTGTTATTTGTTCGGTAGTCAACTGTAGTAATAGTAGTGTGGTTGAGGGAATCAAATTTACCGATATTGGACCGATCTTTTGCGTTGGGTTGAGCAAACTCCGCACAGTGTATCATACACGCAATAGGAAATTTGACACCTTCTTAGCCCTCTTTGACTGAGAAGTGTCATAGAATACCTGAACTGCGATTTATATTCTCGTTATTCAGTGTTTGTTTCGACTCTCCGTGGAGATGGGAACCCTTTAATATTTAAAATTTTGCACAAAATACAAATGAAACAAATTACATCTTTGTATGTGAGCAAAAATGATCGAAAACTTGCCTTTTACTGGCTGTTGCCAAACCGCAGTACATTCAAACAGAAATTCAGTGGTGCAATAGATGACAAAATTTCGTAAAAATCGATACTGCGATTGCGGTAAAGTGAGAACACTGATATTAGTGGTACAATAGGGTTCTAATTGAGCGGCATTAGCGCACATGCTGGACTAACTTGCATGAACAATACTGCATCATGCTACCCGGTATGCAGTTATCATCGAATAAAACCACAACCATTTCGTTGACTCATCCGCCTGATCATCTTTCGGTCTAAATTCACAGAGACGACATCAACGTATTTACGTCCATCCTCATCGCTCTTCAGAACATTATTGTATGCTGCAGACAAACCATTGAGGCCTAGTTTTACTGTATTCATCTCTATAGTGCAGACTCGATTCTTAAAATTTACGGTCGATAGTAAAGACGAATCTTAACAAAATCAAAGGTGGGCAACCGATGCCTGATGCTTTCAGGGAAAGTTTTCTTCTTCCTTTCTATGACCGCTTATATACCGCAGCAAAGATAAAAAGTTTTAGACAAATTTAAATTATTTTTGGACGGCATATACGGGCTGCACTAACTAATCGAAACTAAATTTAGTCTCGCTCGCAACATATGGCGAGGTGCTTGCCAATCCATAATGCCTAGACAAGCGACTGTCTCTGAAATTTATCCAGGAAGAGCGAAGTCGTCTTGTTACTGGAATGATATCGTTTTCGATTTTCGTTTCGCTACAAAGTTTATATGAAATTCCTGGAGAGAAAAAACGCGAGATTAACAAATTCCAATCATAATAATTGTCCAAATAATCGAAATGTCAGATAAACCATTTCTAAACATCTGCACATTCCGCAACCAATTCGAATAAAAAGAAGAAGAAGAAAGTTAATACGCGAACTAGACTAGGACGGTATATTCACCCTATGGAAAAGGTACTATCTCCAAAAATGTTTTATGATAGTTTAAATTAAGAGACGGTATATAAGCGCTCTATAAGAACAAGGGAGACTCACGCAAACTCAACAACTATAGGGCTATAAAGTTAACACCTCATACACTAAAGATCTACGAGCGAGTTGTCTGCAACCGATTGAGAAAGATTGTGCGGTTGAATGACAATCAATGCGGCTTTGTTGAAGGTCGATCTACAGTCGATGCGATTCAGTGCATTCGTATTGCGATGGAAAAGTATAGAGCAGCACGAAAGGACTTGTACTTTGTGTTCATCGATTTGGAGAAGGCATTCGATAGAGTACCTCGCGATCTGATATGGTTGGCCTTGAGAGCACTTAATGTCCCCGAGGCATACGTCAGGATGATACGAGACATGTATGATGGAGCTACGACTAAGGTTAGATGCACAGCCGGTGAATCAGAAGAATTTCCGGTGAATGTCGGAGTACACCAGGGCAGTGTATTGAGTCCGTTGCTCTTCAACTTCATCATGTGCTACTTATTAACACGTGTCTCCGACGGCCTAGAAATATCTCTTCTTTTTGCTGATGATATAGTCCTCAGTAGCCCAAACATCGTTGCCTTGCAAGCTGCGCTTACAAAATGGTGTGACATTCTGGAGGAGCATGGACTGAGGGTAAGTATAACAAAGATTGAGTTCTTATGCTGCCAATTCTCAGACCCAAATGCACCGATACCAGAAATGTACGTCAAAGGAGAGCAGCTTAAGTCTTGTAAGTTCAAGTACCTTGGCTCGATGGTGAACAGCGGAGCTACATGCGATGATGACATCAAACATCGCACAAAGGTTGGGTGGATGAGGTGGCGAGAAAACTCTGGAGTTTTCTGCGATAAGAAAATGCCACTGAAGCTAAAGGGCAAGTTGTACAAAACGGTTGTACGTCCCGCACTCATGTATGGATCAGAATGCTGGACCATGTATGAAGGTTACGCGAAAGAAATGACAGCGACTGAAATGAAAATGTTACGCATGTCAGTTGGTGTAACCAAAAGGGACCACATCAAGAGTAGCTACATCCGAGGTAGCTTGTCCATAGACCAACCAATCACCGAAAAGCTCGAAGACCGACGAATGGATTGGTATTGCCATGTTCAAAGGCGTCCGCCTGAGAACCCCGCAAAGAGAGCGATATCAATGGAAGTTCCATTTGATGGACCCAAAGCCAGAGGCAGACCGAAGAACACCTGGATGTGTCAAATGAAAAAGGAACAACAACGCATTGGTCTCGGCGATGACACGATCCAAGATAGAGCTGCCTGTAGAAATATGCTGAGAAATTATCGCCAAAACGGGCGATGTGCCTACACCGCAGGTCGAGCAACGCGGAACCATGGAGCGGTATAAAGAACGAGGCAAGGAAGAAGAAGAAAGACAAGTAAAGACGAATCTTAAAGTTTAACTTCACTCACCACACACCTTCCAGTATTGAACTTTTAAGATGTAGAGTATGTTCTATTATAATCTTTTATGATTCTATGAAATGATCAGTTCCTCCTAACATGGGTTGTCGCCTGACGAGATTATAAGTATCCCCGTATTATTCAGGCGTCTCTAGTCCAGCTTCGATCAAATAAGTATACGAACATTAAGGTGGGAATTATGAGAACTCTACATCTGATCTCTAGTGCCACGTTGTTCGACCAACAATATTTGCTTTGCGGTGTCAAACCTACTCCGCCGGAATCTCAGCTAAACAAGCAGAATTAAAACACTTTCAAAACCAGCCCATTATTTGATCTGACCAGCAGACCTCAAACAACTAAAGAACATTTGTATTCCGTAGAAAACCATAGAAATTCATTTTTCCTGTGCTGAAAAAAAAAATCCAGATCACAGATCCCCTCCCCCTCCGAAAAGCTATCTACGCCACCGATACCAGAACGCCAATAAACTATCGACATTTTTTTTTTGTTTAGGGCTAAATAACAAAAATTTGCCGATTGTCCGATTCTTGGATCATAATCTGTTTTTAGTTAACTTGCACAGAAGGACTTGGTCATCCGAAGATGCCCGACTATTACCTAAATCAGTGATTCCCAAACTGGAGGAGTTTTTATAAGTAATGAGCGAGTCGCTGTCGCTAGCGCCTCTGCTGTCGTGTCGAGGAAAATGTACCTTTAAGCAATTTTAATTTTGATTAAACATGAACTGCTACTTAAAAAAAGTAAATTAAAAACATTTCAGAAAACCAGACATTAAAAAGGCACTCAACAGGACGTTACGGTAAGGTACGGTAAAACGGGAAAAGACTGGTTAACAGTTCTGGTCGGAACAGGACCGAACGGAACAGAACATAACGAATGGAACGGATAGAGATGGGGGACGGAAGCACCGGTTTTCCGGTTAACCTGACTGGGTTTTTTGTAAAAAAGGTGCAGGTTGGGGTATATAAGCACAAAAAAAACGATTTGGGTTAAAAGCTGTTTATATCTATTGCACAAACCATTAACTTTGGAAAAGGCTGAAGTTTCAAAGTTGTGATAAATAAATAGCCACTAAATTAACATGTCTTACAAAAACAACAATGAACATTGCGGTCGGTTTATCGCAACACTCAACCTCCCACAGTAAACTTTAACCAATGGTTTTGGTATTAGCTCATGCTTTTTCGTGTTAGAGCGCCTCTGGTTGTCATATCTGTAACAATTCTTCCGGGTTAACTTTGGTCAGAGTACGTACCCCCGATACATTACTGGGTTTATCTGGGTTATGTTGTTATTGTAACCCCATGTAGTTACCCTAAACTAACCTACACCCGAGCACAATAAAACACGCCTATTGCTGTTTTTGTAAGATATGTTAATTTACTGGTTATTTCTTTATCACAACTTTGAAACTTCAGCCTTTTACAAAGCTCATGGATGGTGCAATAGATCTAAACAGCTTTTAACCCAAATCGTTTTTTTGTGCTTATATACCCCAACCTGTACCTTTTTTTTTACAAAAAAACACGCCAATTGATAAGAAAAAGTAACGATTGCGCGTTTGGACAACCAATGCCACTTGGTTGGTGCGTTCCGATTACGTTGCAACCAGTGTTGCCAACTGGAAATTTAGAAAACGGCTAAATTTAGCCGGAAAACCGGCTATATTTTTTTTCAAAAACGGCTAAAAATCCGGCTAAATCAATTTCAGTCAGAAAAACGGTAAAAAACCGGCTAAATCATACAAAACAAGCACATTGCGAGAAATATAGTGAAAAACTGATTTTAATAAATTTATTTCTTTTCTGGAGTACTACCCGTAAACTATGCTTTAGGCAGATTTTTCAGTTTTATTACATATATGCTCCAACCACTGTCATTAGAGTCAAAATTTACTTTGTTCGGGGTTAGATAGCTCAACTAATCAAAATTGTTGTATACAGGTACAATTTCTCGGCTAAGTTCATAACCACATTAGGTTCGAAATTGTGGAACATAAAATTCTTAAAAGGAACGTCCAATGCGTAACTATGGGCAAGGGCGTTGTTGATGATCCGCAATTACAAATTAGATGCTCCAAAGGCACGAAATTGATGTTCCAAAATTATGAGCTTGGGCGGGAAATGGTATAGATTTTAAATGCGTAGGTTCTATGAATCATCTGACGTTGTGCAAGTTCAGTCTTGACTCGATAATCCGGATCAATTATTGCAATGGGTAATCCGGACTATCGGAACATCCGGATTAGCGGATTTCCGAGGAAAAACGGTCCAAATAAATAAAAAAGAGGAGCAAAAGGCGATAAATGTATTAGGTGTGTTTTTTTGGTTATCCCGTGTAGGTTTGGGTAACTAAAATAAATAACAGGCGCGACAATCCAGCATTGGACTAAGGCCGCAGGATGTGTTAGTGACATCCTATTTCCAAGATTTTATCTGCTTTTTGTTGAGGTAATGAGATCAGCATCACGCTCAGCAGTGTTATTTATCCCCATAAATGGGTAGGTACTCGTTTAACATCTGAGTGAGATCATAGTCCGTCACAAGCTCGTGAGTTCGAAAAGCACCATGGAACACGGTGAGATTCGAACTCATGAGCCTGTGCACCGAAGGTGCGCGCACTAACCGCTAGACCAGCCAGACTACTAAACTCCATATAAAAAAAATGACAGCTGACGCACCTGTCATTTTTTTTTATATGAAGTTTCGTTACCCAAACCTGCACGGGATAACCAAAAAAACACACCTATTATTTCTTTGAAATTAGTCAGCATTGTGTCATTTGCCAAACCGTCCCGTAATAGGGTACGAGACCAAATCTACCATTTCACCCTGAAAATCTAAAATATCCGGATTACAGAGTCAGAATAGCTGCCGAAATCCGGACTGTAGTAAACTACAAAAAGTGTTTATATATTTCAGGGGTAACTTACCCCCTTCTTCTGCACTTAGCTTTTGTGCACGCTCCAAGACTTGCTCAGCAAAGAATTTTGTTTAAGAAAGTGTCTTCAATTTTGCAATTATTCAGCATATTGGTGGTTAGTAAATTACATGCTTAAGGTCTGGATAGACATCGGGCGGAATGAAAATGAAATTTTTGTCCGCTGCGATTTTCTCAATGAAAATGCATGCTTACTGTCGTGGAACATGTCGGAAATGATGGAGAATTCCATAAGCTATAATCCGAATATGGTTCCAACATTTTTCTCGGCCATTTTATGTATTATTTTTCGATTCCCCGGTAATTTCACCGGGGAAAATATCTAATGACTGGGGAATCGAAAAATAATACATAAAATGGCCGAGAAAAATGTTGGAGCCATATTCGGATTGTAGCTTATGGAATTTCCCATAATTTCCGACATGTTCCATGACAGTAAGCATGCATTTTCATTGAAAAAATCGCAGCAGACAAAAATTTCATTTTCATTCCGCCCGAGGTCTATTCAGGCCTTTAGACTAGGTACTAATCGTCAGTTTACGTGAAACCCATTATCCTAAATTTGTTGAAAAAAGGCAAGTCTCCACGGCACATTTTTCCCTGGAGACATAAATGCAAGTTTTCCCCTTGGTGGACATAGTAGGTACTTACCCTAATACACGACAATAAGTGTATAGAAATAATTTCACGGCGATTAATTTATTTTGGTTGTGAATATCGAAAAATTTATTCTAGTTTCAAAATAAAAAAAAACCAGACCGAAGCAAAGTTCTCTTAGACAACTTTATTGGGGGGCAGCGATGGACATGGTCCCTTAGTAAAATTCCACTTGTTTTTACATTTTTTCTTGTTTGGTGGTTTGGTTTGGTGAAATTAGTGTAGCAAAAAATGTTTCTTAGAAGAACCAACATGCGGGGAGGGTTTCTACGGCAGCCCCTTGATCCCATGGAACCTTTCCTTTAATATTTGCGTTTGTGTTCTCCCATCAATAGAAATAAATTTGTATGAAGTTTGGTTGAAATTGGTGAACAAATAAAAAAGTTTTTCTTTGAAGAACTTAATTGGGCGGGGGGGTTGGGTTTGTATGGCAGCCCCATGACCCCATCCTTCGATGTCATTAGTTTTTGCATTTGTTTTGTGACATCAATACAAATACATTTTCATGAGGTTTGGTGTAAATTGGTGTCCAAATAAAAAAAGTTTTTCTTAGAAAAACCAAATTTGAGGGTTTGGGTTTATATGTGAAATATGTTTTAATGAAATTATAAATCATCAACTTTAATTAAAGTTAGACTGTTGTTGTTTTCATGAAGTTTGGTTCACATCGGTGCCCAAAAAAAAAGTTTTTTTTTTAGAAGAACCTAATTTGGGGGGTTAGGTTTGTATGGCAGCCCCATAACCCCATCGTTTGTTTCCATCCATTTTCACATATTTTTTGTGATATTCATAGGGATCCTTTTATGCGAAGTTTCGTTAAGATTGGTTCATAAATAAAAAAGTTGTTCATATAAAATCATAAAATAATTTTAGCTGAAAAAACGGCCGAAGAAAATCAATTCCGGCTAAAAATCCGGCCGGCCGGAATTAGAAATTTCTTCCGGCTGAACAGCACGATTTCCGGCTAAATTTGGCCGGAAAACGGCTAAATTGGCAACACTGGTTGCAACTTACTGGTTAATCAAGTTATCGAGATGAGACGGAATCACCGGTTTTCCGGTTAACCGAGTCATTTTATCTATTAGTAGTTAAGACTGATCAAAATTGTTAAATTATAGTAAATTTGGTCTAAAAAGTAGCGAGAAATCGTACCACATCTCGAAGATCATCTGTATCGTAAAAATACATCGAACCCAGTGCACGCCTCCTTTTCTCGGATAAGGCCGGACATTCACAAAGAAAATGATGAACACTCTCTTCCTCCTCTTCATCATCACAACTTCTGCAGAAGTCGTTGTGAGAATTCGGAGTCTCCTAGCGTGCTCCCCAATAGGGCAGTTCCCCGTAATAACCCGCACTATGTTGCGTATATGGCGGAACGAGATATGTATGTCTAGTGTAGGCCAGATCATCCTCGTCGTAGCGCACAAGTATATCCGCAGGTCCATCTCGGGTTGGTCCTACGTTCAGAAACGGTTTCAATTATCTATGCACAGACGGCAATAGGTGTTTTGATTTTCCCGCGATCGCCTTCAACAATACTTGCAAACGCATTCCGGGCCAAATCGTCTGTGCAGCAATTTCCTGCAAAGCCATTGTGACCCGGTATCCAGCATAGTGTAATGCTGAAGAAATGACCCATTTTTCTCTGAGTGCATTGCCTCACCCTTCAGTAGTTCTGGATGTTGTAAATGCTAATTCAAGTGATCGAACTGCAGCTTGACTATCAGTGTATATAACTTGTGGGCCAATTATAAGTTCCTTCTTAAATCATAGGCTAGTTTGACACTGACAGCTGTTTTTCGCTCGAAATCTGGATCATACCTCCGAGGAACAAAATTAGTAGCTTTACGTGTGAACGACGTTGGGAAATATTGAAAACTTATTTTCAAAGTGAGTGCTGTCTAGCCCAGAGCCAGTTACAGAGCCATGTTATCCATGTTATTTTTACTGAAATTGAAGACATGTATTTGGACGACCTCTGGTCCATGCAGGATGACGCGCCATGCCACACAGCCCATGCCACAATCGATCTTTTACGCACCAAGTTCCCAAATCTTGTTATCAGCCGTCTTCGCGATGTCAATTGGCCGCCTCAGAGCTGCGATTTGACCCCTTTGGACTTTTTTTTGTGGGGAACCATGAAGGACCGATGTTATGCCAACAATCTAGAAACGATTCAAGCACTTAAGGCCAATATCATCCAAGCAATCCGTCAGCTACAGCCCGAAACTATCAACACGGACTTGGCAAATTGGTGTGACAGAATGCGCTACTGCGACGCCAGCCGGGGCAGCCACATGAATGAAGTTGTGATTCATCATTAATGGGAGCTTACTTACTTTCTAATAAAGCCATAAGACATTGAAAAAAAATTAATTTTGTTCAGTTTATTACATTTTTAAAAACGAACTTGTAATTGGCCCACCCATAGTAGTGATATCCTTACCAGTGACAACGTGCCTACCTAACCATAGAAGCGCTTCCGAAATTGCAGTGATTTCTTCTTGGAGGTCGCTACAAAAATTAGGGAGGCGAAAAGACAAACTGATATCCAGTTCCTCCGACTAAATACCAATGCCGACTCCTGCGTCCGTCTCAGAACCATAGTGGACCGGATGGCCTGGGTCGTTTCGTTGCTCCAGCTTGTCCTAGGCGTGATTAAGGTAGAATAGTTCGTACCAGAAAAGTATTTGGATACACTGTCAGTCGCCAGTGGCAGGCTGAAATTACGAAGTACCGTTGAGTGACCATAATCCAGTGCTCGTCACAGACCAGTTTCTCGAAGGCGCAGGGCCGTGTAGCTGCTGACCTTTGGCCGTATATGTCCAATGGCTGCAGTCCCAAAACCATATCTAGTCCGAATGGAGGTGTTGTACGAAAAGCTCCTGTAATCAGGCGAGAAGCCAGCCTTTGCACTTTAACATTCACATTCACTATCTGTCACAGTCAGTGACAGATAGTTAAATTAATAAAGTATTTATTACGGAGCGTATAATAGAAAAGAATAATATTTCTATCATACACTCCGTTATAAATACCTTATTAATTTATCTAACCTATGTCATCTATTATCCTTCATTATGGTAATTCCGTCATGATAACTTCGGCGTATCCATTACGACAAACGACTACCGTTTTCATTTTTATTAAGACTTCCATCAAGCTTAGTTGACGGCATAGCAAATCTGTATTTGTCTAAAGGAAACATACTAAATCCTTTACTCAACATATCACTTTATATGCAAATGGAACAATTCGACTGTCAAAGCCGTGTTAGGGGCATGAAATGAAAATAGAGAGTCTCAGCAAAACGAGAAACTACTGCATTTACTAAAATACATATTCCTTTCACACACATACCATTCTGAATAAAAAACGACATTTCTTCTGCTTTTTTGCATATTTGCTTATTTTTCCGGGAACTAACTTCCCAATAGAACGCACTAGAACGAACGACACCGCCGACGGACGCCAACGATTTCGAATGACAGAAAGACAAATGCTCTAGTGTCGTCCTGTTTCAGTGAGATTTTATGACCTCTATTTTACGTACGAGTACGACTACTATGTATGTGTATGCTTCCGACATTGAGATATATTTTATGCATATCTTCCGACCGAACTGATTTTGCCACAGCCTTTCGCACTTCCTTCCTTCATCCTGTGCAGACCGGATAAATTGCACGTACGTGACCCGTACAATAAGCAAGGATATAGTAGATCGCAGTATGACGATGACGACGAGAGAGAGTAAGCGTATGCAAAGCATGTTCAACAAAATCACCACTCACTTTTGCCAAAAGTTGTCCAACTTAAAAGTTGCTGACAACGAAAGATGACCGAAAAACTGCTTGGCACTCTTGCCTCTATATATGTGTGGAATGGAAGCGGCCGAGACGGCAACTTTGTTCCGTTTGGGATTTTGATTTAGAATCCAGGCGGCCGGCAGGCAGGCGTTCGTATGAAAAAGTGGCAAAATTGTTTAAATTGAGTTTTGCCGAACAAGTTAATGATAGCAATCGGTTGTACGGTTCTGGCTGTATAGCCTGTGGTGAATCCGGGTTTTTCAAGTGTGTATAGCTTAAAACTTTTCACACGAAGGATAACAATAAATTGTCATCGTAATTCAATTGAAGTTTTTGAGTTTGCGGCTTTTTTTTGTATTTGATTGTGGAAAGCAATAAAATCTATTTCAGCTATGAGGTCTGGCTGCGGAATTTAATAAAAAAAAATATTGACGCCACAGTCCAACATTGAAATCTCTATAAAAGAAAAATACGAGGGGGTCTGATAAGTACCTACCTTCTACCTAGCCTACGAAAGAAAAACAAAAATTTTGGAAAAGTTGCGAATTATTTTCGATACACTTGATCCAGCGATGCTAAAAAAATTTAATTTTAATTTAAATAAAATTTCTGCCTCTTTTCTGAGTGACTTTTTCAAGTTTGGAAGCAAAAAGAAGTCGCACGGGGCCAAATCTGGATGGGGCAGCAGTTCGTAGCCCAATTCGACAAGTTTGGCGTTGCCATTGGCGAGTGAAGGTGTGAGCCGGTGCGTTATCATGGTGGAAGACCATTTTTTTCTTTGCCAAGTGGGGCCGTCTTTTCTTCAATTCGGCGTCGAATCGGCCCAATAATTCGGCATAGTACAGCCCTGTGACCGTATTGCCCTTCTGCGGGCAGCCGATGTGGATCACACCTTGTAAATCCCAGAAAACGCTGGCCATCACCTTTCCTGCCGATTTGACAGTCTTCGCCTTCTTCGGAGCACTTTCGCCGGGTGAAGTCCACTGTTTCGACTGTTTCTTGGTCTCTGGTGTATCCAAGTTTCAGCGACTGTCACGAAACGACGCAAAAAATCTTTCGGATTGCGCTTAAACAGAGTCAAACACTGCTTTGAAGTGGTCTCACGGTTGCGCGGCACCCATCGCGCCGACAGCTTTCTCATGCCCAAAATTTCATGCAGGATATGACCCACGCGATCTTTTGAAATGCCTACTGTCTCTCGCACCTTCAATTGGCGGTCTGCCAATACGAGATCGTGGATTTTTGTCACGTTATCCTGCGTGCTAACCGTTTCGGGGCACCTGGACGTGGCTCATCAAAAACCGACGTTCGACCACGTTGAAATTCGTTAAACCGATTTTGACGGTCGCCATCGAAGGAGAAGAGTCACCGTACACAACATCCAAACGCTCTTTGATTTCGCTGCGCAATTTTCCTTCCAAAAACAAGAATCGAATCACCGACCGATATTGCTCTTTTTCCATTTTTCTAAAATCGGCTGACACTCCAGCTTTCACACGCGGCCAAAGCAAAACTACGAGTCTGATCCGGCTGAAATTTGGACACTTGCCGTCTAGAAGAATGTACTACACGATGGTAAATTGCTCTTGCGACACTGACACCATCAGGCGGGGAGGCTGGGTACTTATCAGACTACCCACGTAAATAAAAATAACTCAGCAGCAGTGGTGTAATTTGTATTGAAGTTTCGTCGACATGACTCAGAAATTCATCAATATGAAAGGCAAATTTGTCAAAATATTTTAAAAATTCGGAAATTTGTCAGTGGAAGTATGACAATATCTGGAAGATCGTCAGCGTGATTTTGAAATTGTGATATTTTGACATGGAAATCCGTCAATTTGCAATAGAAATTCGTCAACATGATTTTGAAAAATTCGTCGATATGTACTGGAAATTCGTCAACGAGATTTGTTTATTTGAAATCATCAACCTACGCTTGAACACGGGTCCAACTGCAATACAGCTGCAATATAGCGCAGAAAGGAATGCAATACTGTGTGCGAATGCAAGTATAGGTACGTTGTATATGTTTCCCGAAATTCGAAATTAAAAATATTGTCACCAAGTTTGAAGAAAATTACCGTTATCACTTTCCGACATACAGCCATTTTGCAAGTGGAGCTATCCTTTTGATTGGGAGTGTATCTCCCTTTACTAATGAAGTGAAGGGTATGAAAAGGATGAATTATAAATCACTAGGATATTTGCCTTCATTGTAGATTCAGCCTTTTTTTGCTCTCGAGTGTATTTCATAAAATTGAGCTCACCTCACTCAATTCGTTTTATAGATGAACCAAAAGTTTAAAAAATGTAAAAAATGCATTATGGGAAAAGTTTTCTACATACATTTACATATGTATGTAAATACATAGATGTCCGTTACTGTAGGGTACAGTGGCGTAGATAAGGGGGGGATCAAGGGGATCAATCCCCCCCCCCCCCTTCACACATTTTCTCTTATTACTTTAGATACGTAAAACAAAGCAAAAGTAAACTTTTAGCTGGAATTATTCAACGTGTGTAGTGTTCATAAAAAGATGAAACCATTTTCAGAACTGCAATAGAAAATTCAGCACTTACTCAAATTTCAATTGTTTCATTTGTGAAATTGAAGCGTATCGATAGAATAGAAACCCTACAGCACAGGGCTTTACGTTCATTTATTTTTTTTCACATTGGATCTGGGGTTTCGAGCAGGCAATCATTACTGAAGTAATCTACAAGTGCTGCTAAAAAAAATTATATGTAAGCACTGATTGAAAATTTGTTGCTGGAAAGTCTTAATGTTCTGTTCAAAATTTTGAAAATAATGTGGAACACGGAGTACTCTTCCATAGAAGCGCAATTTCCAATGGGGAAATATACAGTAGATAAGATTATAAAGATTTATTCAGGAGAATGGAAAGCTAATGCGAATGAAGAGAAAACGCTTCAAAACTACCTCCAGTTTTTGAGCATCATTTACTGTTTGAGTTTATCAATATTCTTTCTTCTTTTTTTAAGTTAAAATTTGACGAAAAGTTTTATCGTACATAGCAGGGCAAAGCAAGTCTAGACTTTCTCTAGTTGTTCGCAATTTTATTGAATTTAATATGAAGAACTCTCAAAGCTATAACCAGGTTTTTAGGTACAGTTTTATAATATTTTTTTTAGAAATTTCCAAAATTGAAGGAAATATAGTCTAATGCAGGCAGTAATTCCAATACAAATTAACAATCAAATGGAGTTCTGCGGAATCCAAAAGTTCCGTGAGGATATCTCAGGGGTTTCGCGAAGATATACAAGAATAGGAAAAATTTAGAAAGAGCTTTTGACAACAAATAGCAAACAATCCATACAAAAAATGTTTGTAAGTTTTAAAATTCCGAAGCTTAGTCTGCTACACTGCACCAGAAATTAACACTGTAAAATATTTGACCAGCATCAGAGACTCGACCGATTTTCTTCTACAAATTTCTACTTTATGGAATGGAAAAGGAAGTAGTACCAGAAGAAAAGTATGTCCGAGTGCTTTATTGAGGTTTTTAGGATTCAAATTAAGGCACAAATAAATTAGACGATTAAATTTGTGTTAATCGAAACTTTTGTACGATGTTTTTTAATCAATGTTTAACGGTCCAAATTTTAATTTCGATTTAAAAACACAGAAGCTATATTTTATCCACATATAGTGGGCATTCCCAACGAGCTATGCTCTTCAAAATTTTCCTTTTCTGAAGATTTAATTATATATAATTTATTTTAATACCTGTTTTGAGATGTCCCGTGACTCAAAAAAGTTTGAGAGCCACTGATCTATCCCAATATAAAGCTCTGATACAATCACAATAGCAAAAATTTGCACGAAAATTGAAATACTGTGGATTCACTTACCGTAGTAAAAAATCTAAATTAACGAAGCAGTGTCACAATTTTTGCGGAGAATTCAATATTTCAGGACGCTTTTTTATGCCAAAATTGCTCTCTATTTTGCAAATAAAAAAGTTTGCTGAAAGTCACTGCTAATTTGAAGTGTAATAAATGCAGACATTCTTATTCTAAAATTCAAAATTTGATATCCGTAAAAGTATAAACAATCTTGCCAAATGATCCCCTCCCTCTCAGAAAAGCTATCTACGCCACTGGTAGGGTACACCACATAGGAAGGAAAAACTTTGCTCATTAAAGTTTTTTTTTAACCTAAACTACTCGTCTATGCACATACTACTTTGATGCTACGTTTTCCCATGCAATATTGCTGTATTCTGCGGAATTATTAATTTTAGATTATGGATGATTGCATATCAATAGGAGCGTATTCGTATGCAAACAGGCTAGGCCTACTGAACAACTTTTAAAACTTTGATGGCTGCACACTTTCAGTTTCAGACTTTTCGATGGAGTTATCACAGAATTCCTGTTTAAATGAAACTTGATTTGAAAAAAAAGGTGACGACACAGTCTATACTATACCATTCCGACAACGTTTCTCGGTCGGTTCTTGTAACAAGGCGAAATGAAGAAGACAAAACTCCGCTCGAATAATGTCATTTAATGGTGAAGATTTGTAGAGTTAGCTTTGTTGATATAAATCTCGCTCCCGATGCTCTCAGAAAGACATAAGAAAAACCAAATCATATTTCAAGTCTGTAAGGCAATGTCCCTCATTTTATGCCTCTCTGAGAATAAACTGAAGCTAACTTCACTCCCATACCTGTCGCTGTAATTTTTCAATTCACTCCTGGTCAACTTTGAATAAGTTAAAAAAGAAAATTTTAACGGAAAAACAATTTTCAATACAAGAAAAAATCAGTTTTTTTTCACCACATAATATTCTTTTAATCCTTTTTCCTTTCATCACAAGTTAATCCATTACCAAAGAGATATGTTTATCAAAAGGCCAAAAATCACCTATGCAGTATACATAAAATGCACATCCTCTTCAGTTACTATACAGGGTTATTGGTAACTCGTTGCATTCTTTGAAAAACGTTATAGAGACATAACTAGCTGTAAGATATTGACGGACTAATGATTAGAAAAAATTAAACTTTTGTACAGCGGCAGCCGGGTATTACACTTCGTGGGATTCAGCAGAAGCTTGCGGGTCACAATTAGTCAAAGCTTCATTGGAGCTGGTTTGCGTAAGACAAAAATCACAAAAACAACTGTTTTGTTTAATAATTCGTTGAAAGAAATTAGCTTCCACCAAACCAACGTGGGGCTTCTACCAAGATGCGAGTGCTGCTGACGATTTTTTTTTTGGCGGAAACCTTTTACAACATACTTGTTTTTGTGAGATATAATATTTTTTTGCAGTTTTGAATGCGTTCATTTTGATGAAGTATATTCAGTGCCCTATTATCACGAATATGTTTTGAGAATAATAATAATGATAACCTCCTTGGTAACCTTTGCCTACTTGGTAGCCTTAGTAAGCTTGATCCCATTGGTAACCTCTGTTGTCTCAGTAACCTTGATTCCCTTGGTAACCTTAGTAACTAAAGTACACTTGATAACCATGGTGACCTTGGAAGCCCTCTGTAACCTTGATAACCTTGGTATCCCTGGTAACGGAAACCTTGGTATCTTTATACATCACATTAAACTTAATATTAACCTTAACTTAAGGTGACCAGATCTTTGAATGATCAATGCTGTACAGAACAAGGTACCCTTTTTTAAGCAAGGAGGGGAGATGATTATTCTTTTTTTTTTGCCTGTTGAATAGACTCATGCTCAATTTTATTTTTTACTACACCCGTGTAGTAGTAATTTTGTAATTTAAATTCTAGTTATAAAATTTAAATTACAAAATTACTACTACACATATGGATGAAAGGCGATCAAGTCGAGAAAGACGATTCAATTGTGTTTGATTTCAGAAAAACACTCACCGTTGTAAGTTGCTTTGTTTTGTTTGTGAGACATCAAATGGGTGTTACTATGGGTCGTCTCTCTGCAGGATTTCTAGAGACCCTGTTACATTTTTGGGAGTAATCTTTCTGTTCTGACCTTTGCAGCGTCTGCTTGTAGGACTCACATTTTTCGATTTTATGGGATAGTTCCTGTCATATTTCTTTCGATGCTCTTTGCTCTTGGTTTGCTCAATTGGGGGCCTACTCTCTTGCATATTTGGAGCGCCTCTCCAGTGTTATCTTATTTCGCATCTACTCTATTGGATGCGTTCTTCAGATTGTTTTCAAAATTCTGAGAGTTGTGTCTCCGATATTTTTACTTTCTATCCAGGGCCAATGCTTTCGTGGTGGCACTGAGCGAAACAAGCATTTGCCGTTCTAACCAATAGAAAACATAAACTGCAACATAAGAGTACACAATTTGTCAAAAAAAAAATAACACACCATTTTTAGATGTGTAGGGTGGAAATGACGTCTGTCATGCTGAAATTACCACTTTCAAAAATCAAAGTGGGACATATCCCATAATTATGTGCTAATTATGTGTTAATTTCGTCCAACTTAAAAAAAATTTTGTGCTCGTCCCCCTCCCTAGAATTAAGGTTTATAATTGGTTGTGCTAGCATCACGTGATGCTATAGCACAACCATTAAGTAAATATAACCCAATCGAAACGAAACCCATCGCATAATTATGTGCTAATTATGTGCTCTCCACTTTTCCAATAATAAAATTTTGTACTCATCCCCCTCCCCCAGAATCAAGGACACTCCTCTTTGGTTATGCTAACAACACACCATGGAAAGCCAAAATTTGAAAATTTCATCCGATCGGAATCAAACCAATTGCATAAATATGTGCTAATTATGTGCTCTCCACTTTTCCAATAAAAAAATGTTGTGCTCCTCCCCCTTCCCCAGAATCAAGGATATTCCATGGTTGTGCTAGCATCACACCATGGAAAAGCCAAACTTTGTAAATTTCACCCGATCGGAATAAAACTAATTGCATAATTATGTGCTCTCCACTTTTCCAATAAAAAAATTTAGTGCCCCTCCCCCTTCCCCAGAATCAAGGACATTCCTTGGTTGTGCTAGCATCACACCATGGAAAAGCTAAAATCTGTAAATTTCACCCGATCGGAAAGAACCCAATTGCATAATTATGTGCTAATTATGTGCTCTCCACTTTTCCAATAAAAAAATTTTGTGCTCCTCCCCCTTCCCCAGAATCAAGGACATTCCATGGTTGTGCTAGCATCACACCATGGGAAAGCTAAAATCTGTAAATTTCACCCGATCGGAAAGAACCCAATTGCATAATTATGTGCTAATTATGTGCTCTCCACTTTTTCAATAAAAAAATTTTGTGCTCCTCCCTTGCCCAGAATCAAGGACATTCCTTGGTTGTGCTAGCATCACACCATGGAAAAGCTAAAATCTGTAAATTTCACCCGATTGGAATGAAACAAATTGCATAATTATGTGCTAATTAGCGGCAATAAAAAAATTGTTGTGCTCTTCCCCCTTCCCCAGAATCAAGGACATTCCTTGGTTGTGCTAGCATCACACCATGGAAAAGCTAAAATCTGTAAATTTCACCCGATTGGAATGAAACAAATTGCATAATTATGTGCTATTTATGTGCTCTCCACTTTCCCAATAAAAAAATTTTGTGCTCCTCCCTCTTCCCCAGAATCAAGGACATTCCATGGTGTGATGCTATAGCACAACCATCGATCCTCCCCCTTACGACGATCGCATGCGCGGGAAATACAACAACCCAGTTAGAACAGAATCGACAATTCATCGATAAAGAATCGAAGATCGTCTACTAAGGAATCGATGACTTTATCGATCAAACTATTGAGACATTTTTATGGGCTTAGCCGTTTTTTTCAATTCCGAAAGTGAGAACTGGAATCGATCTTGCTCCGAAGACTATCGTTGATGTAGAATCGACCACTGCGACACTATGAAGAATTTATGAAAAACGATGACTGTGGTGAAAAATTACTTTTTCCTTTTTTCTATTTTATTTTTTATTTAAATATCAAGTGTAATAAAAAAAATAATTATGAAATTTTTAACCCAGCAAACAATTTTATCGTTTTTTTTCGAAATATCACAAAAGTGATATGAAAATGATATTATTCAAATGAAAAATTTATCGTAAACTTTCCTTTCCAACGAAACATTATTTTATCGTCATCAATATCTGACCAAAAACAACAAAGTTGTAAAAGTTATCCCGCCAAAGAAAAATTCATCTGCCGCAAAAAGAATACATATCACTCCAATCCGCTGCTCATATCTAATTTTATTTGCTGGATGTACTTTGTTTTAGGTGTAAATGCTGGAGAAGTTGAAATGTACAGGGCTACTTCTTAAAGTAATTTGGTGGGAGCTTTAACATTTTATTCAGTGCCACTTTGACGGCTCCCTCCAAATTACTTTAAGAAGTAGTCCTGTACATTTAAACTTCTCCAGCATTTACACCTAAAACAAAGTACATCCAGCAAACAAAATTAGATATGAGCAGCGGATTGGAGTGATATGTATTCTTTTTGCGGCAGATGAATTTTTCTTTGGCGGGGTAACTTTTACAACTTTGTTGTTTTTGGTCAGATATCATATATTTTTGCATACTTAAATAGCCAACTAATATTTTTGTTTTGGGAAAAGTTTCAATAGGTTTTTGTTCAGCATATTCCATAAATTTAATATCATAAGTTATATTCACAGGGTCTTCTTTAAAATAAATAGATACTGCAAACGCAATTGCAAATACGCCACAAATGGCCGTTGCTGAGCTTTTTTAAAAATAATTTTGGGATGAAATGGGTACAGTTTATTAATATGTATTTTGTGCAAAATAGATTTGTGTTATCTTTGTGTTATGGCTCTGCTAACATTCTGTTAGTAATCTGTTAATTTTTTGTTAACTCTGTTAATGCTCTATTAACGTTCTCTTAACACTCTATTATCTTTTCGTTAATGCTCTGTTAACGTTCTGTTAATGTTCTCTTAATTCTCTTTAATCATTCGGCTAACGCTCTGTAGACGGTCTATTACCTTTCTTTTATTACTCGATTTACGTTCTGTTAAGGCTCTGTTAATTTTCTGTTAACACTCTGTTAACGATCTGCTAACGCTCTGTTGTTGCCTTAACAACTCTTTGTTAACGTTCTGTTACTGATCTGTCTTAATGCCCCCCTGACCCAGTGTCCCAATGTCACATTGTCCCAATGTCACAGTGTCCCAATGTTCCAATGTCCTAATGCCCTAAGGTCCATTGGCACAGTGTCTTCATGTCCCAATGTTCTAATATCCCAGTGTCCCAATGTCCTAATATCCTAATGTGCCAATGTCCCAATATCCTGATGTCCCAATTTAGGTCCTATTGTCCCAATGTGCAAATATCACAGTGCCCCAATGGTTTAATGTCCGAATGTCCCACTAACCTAGTGTCCCAATGTCCCAGTATCGGAATATCCCAATGTCCCAGTCTCCCACCTAATGTCCTAATATCCCAATGTCTAACTGTCCTAATGTCCCAAGGTCCTAATGCCCCAAATTCCTAATATCCCAGTACCCCAATTTTTTTTTTTTTTATTTAATAAAGTTTTATTGCAGAATATAATATATATAATATGTTCATTTTGTGAAATTACTTTGCAGCCCTCCTCCAAAGTTACAACTTGTGTGGGGAGGGTGTTATGTTAATGTTATTCATAAATTGACAGTTATAATTTAATTACATAATAAAAAAAAAATTTAAATTGAAAAATAAAAGTAAAATTTGGAAAAACGTAATTCAGAATTGTGCTTAATTAATGTGAAGTAAAGTATATGTATGTTTCTAAAAGCAATCGAATATACAATAAAATTCATTTAGATTTAAATCTAGAAGCCAAAATTTCACTTTTCTTTTGAATAGTAAGAAGTTGTCACAGACCGATCTTATTTCCGCGGGTAATTTGTTAAAAGCATAGGGACCAATATAATTCAAATATCTTTGTGTTAAAGCTTTACGATATTGTGGAACGAGTACTCTTGTTTGATTATACCTAGTGTTAACATTGTGAAATATGAAATTTAGACGTTTATATTTAACAAAGTAAAGTGTTATTGATTTAATATAAAGACACCTTATTGGACAAAGTCGTGTTCTTGAAAACAATTCGCGAGTAGGGAATAATTGTGGTAGTGTAAAAGCGACTTTAATAATTGTTTTCTGTGTGGACTTTAAGTTTTTTATGTGGCTATCATATGCACCACCCCACACTGTAATGCCGTATAGAATTAATGATTGTACCAGTGCAAAATAAACTTGTTTTATTTGTTCTAAAGTTAGGTATTGTCTAATAGATTTGAATACATGTATCATTTGCCGGATTTTTTTATTTAGGTTTTCAATATGAGCATGCCACTTCAAAAATGAATCCATTGTTACTCCTAAGTATTTTACAGATTTACTACATTCAATGAGTGAACAATTACATTCAGTGAAAGGGTTTGTGTTGTGTTCACAATTCATTGCATGAATTTTGATATGCTCTATATCTGGCTGCCCTGTGCTGTTTGCTGAAAATGCTATGGCTTTGGTTTTTTTAACATTTAACTTCAGAGAGTTATTAGTTAGCCATTCACTTACATTTTTTAAAGCTTTTTCAGCGTATTTGAATGAATTTCCCCACTCATTAGAAGTAGTTAGAACAACAGTATCGTCAGCAAATGCAATGATTTTTCCATTTTCTATATTCATTTTACATAATTCATTCACGTAAATCAAATATAGTAGTGGGGATAGAACCGTACCTTGTGGTAGTCCATAAGGTTTGTTTTCAGTCCAATCACTATACTCGTTTCCTATTTTAACGCATTGGCTGCGGTTTCTGATGTAGCATTTTAGTAAGTTCAATGCTGAGCCGCATATACCTACTGCCTCTAGTTTCTTAATTAAAAATTCATGAGAAATCGTGTCAAAAGCCTTTGCCAAATCCATAAAAATTGCAAGTGGTTTCTTATCAACTTCAATTTCTGTGTGCAAAAAATTACATATATCGATTATTGCATTTTCAGTACTAATATTGCTTCTGAATCCGTATTGTTGTTGGGATAATATGTTATTTTCATTTAAGAATTTATTTAAACGTACTTTCAAACATTTTTCAAAAAGTTTGGAAAATAAAGGCAATAGTGAAATTGGTCTAAAATTTTGCGGATCTGATTTATCGCCACCCTTGAATATT
The DNA here is from genome assembly GCA_949715475.1 of Microchrysa polita. NCBI lineage: Eukaryota > Metazoa > Arthropoda > Insecta > Diptera > Stratiomyidae > Microchrysa > Microchrysa polita. The sequence continues at coordinate 83,341,185 of OX454419.1, read as the reverse complement.
GGGACTATGATAGCTCTTTTAAAACTGTTCGGATAGTATCCTTCTTTGATGCATTGGTTAAATATTTTTGATAGGGGAAATTTAAGCTGATCTTTGCATTTTTTCAATAAATCTGAATTAATATTATCATAGCCTGGAGCGGATTTCTTTAATTCGCAAATTGTTGATGTGATTTCGTCTTCAGTGATTTTGGTAATGTGAAAACAAGAGTTAATATTTACAATCTTTTCATTTTGTAAAATTGTTTGTTGGTGGCCCAAATTAATAGATTTTGCAACAATCTCTCCTACTTGTACGAAATGTTTATTTAATATATTTGCTGCTTTCTTATTAATCTGCTCTTTACTCAAGTTAGTTTTATTTTTGACTAAATGTCCCAAATGTCCCAGTATCCTAATGTGATAATATCCCAATGGCCCAATGTCCTAATGTACCAGTCGTCAGTGTCCCAATGTCGCAGTATACCAAGTGTCCCAAGGTCCCAATAGCCTAATGTCCTAATATCCCAGTGCCCCAATGTCCCTGTATCTCAGTGCCCTAATGTCCCAGTATCCCAATGTTCCAATATCCCAATGTGCCAATATCCCAATGTTACAATGTCCCAATGTTCTAATATCGCGATGTCCCAGTGCCCCAATGTTCCCACGTCCCAGTTCACCTAATGTCCCAATGTCCTAATGTGTTGATGTCCTAATATCCCAATGTCCTAATGACCCAAGACCCTAATGTTCACATGTTCTTATATCCCAGTGCCCCTATGTGCGAATATCCCGATGTCCCAATGTCACAACATTCCGATGTCTCAGTGGTCCAATGCCTCTATGTACCAGTGTCCCAATGTCCGATTGTCCCAAGGTCATAATGTCCCAATGTCCTAATATCCCAGTGTCCTAATGTCCCAGTCTCCCAGTGTCCTAATGTCCCAATATCCCAATGTCCCAATGTCCCATTGTCCCAATATCCTGATGTCCCAATGCCCCAATATCCCGATGTCCCAATTGCCCAATATACCGATGTCCCCACGTCCCTGTTTCCCCATTGTGCCTAATGCCCCAATGTCCTAATGTCCCAAGACCCTAATGTCCCAATTTCCTAATATCCCACTACCCCAAGATCCTAGTCTCCTAGTGTCCCGGTGTCCCAATATCCAAATGTCCCAATGCCGCAGTGTGTTTTAAAAAATGGTCAATGCGATGAGCCGATAGACGCAATTGTTGGAAATCTTTTGTTAACTTTACCTATTAATTTACCGTTATTCCATCCACTTATCTAAATGGAAGACATTGATTCTTTAGAAGGACCACCAGAGGATCATTCGTTCCAAATATCATAAAAATTACATCACGAAGAGAGACAGTAGAAGCAAGTCTTTCCGCAACTGTAGACTTCATTCTGAAATTGGGTTACTCGCTTAAGTCTGTGAGGGTGAAAATTTCACCGTTTATTGCATATATCTTACCCGTTATTGTGCCGATCGAAGATTTTATTTGGAAAGGCACTAGAACAGGATATGTGGAATATTTTGGTAAAAAAAAATTTTTGGGGACTGTTGCCTGGAAGGCTGTAGCCTGGTCAAACAAAAAAGCAAGTTGTCTCCGGTAATCATAGACTTGTTCGCTTTCGTTTTTCTTTTTCCTTTGGCGGGCGAGACGCTCTCGCGTCTCTTGATGTTAGGAATGTGACTCTTATTACCGAAATATCATCGTATTATTACAAGGATGATAATATAGTAATTCCATAGGTGCCAGGTTCGATTCCCAGTAGAAGCAAAGTGTAAAAAGGTAAAATTAAAATAAGGTAAATTAAAGTTAAGGATAAAATAAAAGAAAAAAAAAAATAATAACGGAAAAATAAGAAATACATTTTTTTTACTTTTTCTATGTATTAGTCTATTATCGCCAAATTTATCATCCTGGCTAATTAATATCGGTCACTATTCTTTCCCGAAGGGAGTGACGGCTTTAATCCGAATTCGATATGAAATTCCATAATAATAATATTTAATAATAATAGTAATATTTTTTTTAGTTTTTGAGCTTTTTTTTTTAGATATCAATATTTGCAGTTTTTTTTAAAGCGGACGAATTTCTAGTATCCCTGTATAAAGTTAAAGACACAAAATACGGATATATGTTTTTCAGCCATTTTCTACAGCATGTGTAGTTCAGTTATGGACTGAAATGATTACCCTTGTCCAGCTGGAAGTTTGTGCTTTTTCTATCGATTTACGAGACCATTTCAATCAGTCTGATGTATTTGGATATGCGGCAAAACCAATCCATTTTCGGAGAAACACACAAACTTTATTGCGGGTTTCTTGTTGACCATTTTATTTCGACTAGGTAGAGAGGACAGGAAAAGTTTAATCTATAAAATGAGCTGCTACTAAAATTTATATAACCATATAATTTCGCGATTAGAAGTCGTAAAAGTAAGCTCATACTTGCCGTATGTGCATAGGGTGTATTGATATGTTCGTTTCAGTTGGTATTTTGGAGCTAAGGTGGGTGGGAACTTTGAGAAATTAAAAAACATACAAACATTTTGCATTTTCACAAGGATGGCTTACGTGTCGGTTTACTTGAAGCTTCTTGTAGAGTAATGGAGACTGAAGGCTGTCAGCTACCCTATTGGAAATTACAAGAGGACAATCATTAGCAAAGAAAAGAAATTATTCCTTTGGCTTACGTGGACTTTCAATGTTGAAGAAATAGAAATACATATTCGAAATTGTGATAATCGTACAAAAGTTCAATAAAGAACTGGGTCACCTCGATATGTCATGGCTCTTCAGGCTGTCCACGTTCAATACCTTTGCTGAAACTTAAATTTTCGTTATATGAATTTTTAGGCTGTGTGAAGTTAGCCAGTCATTTTTTTGAAATTAGGTCCTTTTGCTCGGTGAACCGTTTGTTCTACAGCGGCTACGTTTGTTCTTGATTGTTCGCCAATTAATATCGTTTGTTCTTCTCTAATTATTTAATTATAACAACTTTAAAATTGTGAGTGTGAACTTAGCCAGTCATTTTTAAATATGGATCGGAAAGGTATAGGTTTGGTATCAATCGAAAGCCAGACGTTTGTTCATTTTGTAGGGCGTTTGTTCATCCTGGAAACGGAAGGATACAGGAATTATTAAGGAAAAAGAGATTAGTTGTGGCGTCATCTTCACTCAACTAACGCCATCTACTCAGCTCAGCTGTACGGGCAACCCGTGTCCCGCGAACAATTTATGCAAGATCCACACCATCATCGTACAGCTGAGCTGAGTAGATGGCGTTGGTTGAGTGAAGATGACGTCACAACTAATCTCTTTTTCCTTAATAATTCCTGTATCCTTCCGTTTCCAGGATGAACAAACGCCCTACAAAATGAACAAACGTCTGGCTTTCGATTGATACCAAACCTACACCTTTCCGACCCATATTTAAAAATGACTGGCTAAGTTCACACTCACAATTTTAAAGTTGTTATAATTAAATAATTAGAGAAGAACAAACGATATTAATTGGCGAACAATCAAGAACAAACGTAGCCGCAGTCGAACAAACGGTTCACCGAGCAAAAGGGCGTAATTAAAAAAAAATGACTGGCTAACTTCACACAGCCGAATTTTTAATGTAAAAATTACAAACGTTTTTTTGTCGCTTACAATATGAGCTTTTGCCCAACTTTACCTCAGGCGGCTGATATAAGCCTTCACTTCTTCATCAAATTTATCGTCTTTTTAACGATGTAAGTTATGCCAGGGCTCATCGCAGATACTTGCAAATGTATAGATATCATAACTGTCATGAATTACAAATTTGTATACTTGTTCAAGTGTGTACTCTAATAAGCAAAATAAGTATATGCACTTCAATAGTTGAAGTGCCCCTTAAGCTATCTATCAACCCTATACTATTCTACAACACTCGAAAAACTTCAGACACATACGAGGACGAGCGAAGCGCTTCCATTGAATGATATCACAAACATAAAAAATAAACTGATCCTGTTCCTGTTCTACCTCGACATTTCTTCTCTAGCAAAGTGAGTTGGCACTCTCATTCAAACGTATCACGTATTCATCGTTTGTTCTGTGAAAGAGAGCTCAAACTTTAAGAAAACATTCGTGCCGACTTGCACTCCCGGAAAAAGTAAATAACTTCCGTCAGAAGATAAATACGTAACACAGTCCCAGGATTTGGCCAGAAGTCATGGACTTGGAAAATTCGAATCCTTCGAAAACGTTTCGTCCGCTCCGCTATAGATATCTACAGTAGATATAGTCGTATTTTGTGCAAGCAGCAAGGTGTATGTCAGGTGGCAGACGGTCAGACAACACAAACTATGTATGTACTCCTGAAAAGTCCTTCGAGTTTTGGTATAGAGTTCAAAGCAGCAAAGCAGTTGGAGTTTATAAGAGCAAATGCCTCTCTGCTCTCGACCTATATGCATTCGGGTACTAAATTTCTTCTTCTTGGTCTCGTGCAAAAGATGAGATTTCAGTGCACACTTTTCATCATACGTGACTTTGTTACGTAATCAGATCATTTCTCTCATTGTTTATGCTTGTGCTTTGTCGACGGAAGTTTCTTACGGAAAAATGTATTTAGGTAGTTAGGAAAACGGCTATTGCTCACCTGAATTAAACTGTTTCGGCTCTAATATGTGCATAGTTGAGCAGAAAATGGAATTTATGCAATCTGCCACACGTTTTGTGGTTTATTTTGTAAATGTATATACATTTCTGATTAAATTTACACTACAGGAACTAATGAAATATGTGTTTTCAGTTTATGGCAAATTATAGGAACATAGCCATCGTATCACCTGATGGGAAAACTGGAGAGAAGAAAATCATCCCGTTAAAGCAACATTGGGTAAATCGATTGCTGATTTTTTCTGTACTCGATGACACTACATTGGCCATGCCTATTTTTGGTGATGCGCTTATTTATACCCTTCACATTATGTGTAAGTCGCTTTTTGTTGTACGCAGCATATATGTCGCAACGAGAGGAATCAGATCATCGGGCTGCCAAAGAAAGCCCACCTTGAAAAATAGTTCCATCTAAGATATTTTTCTTCCTTATGGACTAATCCTAACTAAGCTTCACTCAAGTGTGTTTCAAATAAAGCCTCAAAACATATCTAGAAATGGATGGAATCGGAATACAACGTCATAGGTCTGCCATATAAACCCAATCTCCAAAATTAGGTGTTTCTAACAAAGACTTTTTTTTTATCTTAACAAAACTTTAGCCAAGTGTGTTTTTATCTAAAATATATCCATAGGAACGAATGAAATCGGAACACGTCATAGGGCTGCGATGGAAATTATTCATCTAATGGAAACTTAATTTTCCTTCAAATGTGAAGGGTATTTTAATTTTTATTTCTGCTACGGCCGGTACTTCAGTGGGTATAGAGATGACACTCTATCTCTGAATTGTAGGTTCTAGTTCCACTGTAATCATGAATGTTTGTGTTGTCTTTAAGAAAATGCTTCTATACGGCAACTGGTTCTATGATGTTAATCGCCCGAATCTACAGGCTGTTACAACGGCTGATAGCTGCTAAACTGTCCTCTATTCAAAGGAACGAAATTTAGTGCATCGCTACTATAACAACCACAACATCACTTATCTCTGTGATGATGATGATCAGGAACACGACCACTGACGAACTACGCCATTGTATCTTTATCGAGAGAGACAGGATCGAACGAGTCGCAGTCTTACACGAACATTCGAGTCGGCAAGTCGCACACGAACACACGGGACAACTTGTCGTTGATAACTTGTATCCGACAATGATATTTTAATAAAATATTTCGTTAAAAGTCATTCGATAGTTTCTCATTTGGTTTAGACAATTCGCTATATCTCTAGCTCTATGCAAGTAAAGCGAAAATTGCAAAAAAAAACACGCATTCGGCCTTTTTTTCGAAATTACTTTCCCCAACCCCATGTGCACTCTGAATTTGGTAACAATTTCGTCGTTGTGTCTTCATGAAAATTACACAGAAAATATAGTGCATAATACAACATCAATGACTAGGAAGGATGTCGACAGAAAGAAACATCGATACGACACAAGACATAATGCAAAGTTCAAGACAAGAGAAAGCACACAAAAAAAAGTGGATTCTGTCGAGTTGGTGTTAAATACAGAGAAGACGAAAACTTTTACGACTTGTGAAACTTACTACGAAACAATATACTCATAGGAGTAGAAATATGGAAGTGAGGCAAGTTTGTCTTCTTTTGTCTCCTTTTTAGTAGATAGGTTAGGTACATACGAAGTTCTACGAACAAAGATCTTCACATTCGCAGTCATACACACCCCATACGAGAGCGCGAGAATGTGTATTGGGGACTAAAAGAGAGCGAATAAAGTTTTACAAACTCCACTTTGTTATAATTTACTCGAAATGGATAGTGTGATAACTTTGTTAAAGTTTTCTTGGTTTTATCTTGTAGCTAAGTGTATTTCGTATAAGGAGTGAATTGTTGGCATTATATATCGACTTGAACTTACAAGACAAGAACAAATAAATTTCGTGTAATATGTATTTCTATAAAGAAGACAGACTTTGATGTCATAACATACGATGTATAGGTATGTATACATGCTATCAAAGTTTTAGATGCAAGTGCTTCTGGAAGACATCAAGTCTAAGGGCTTTCTATGTACACGGTTTAGAGAAAAAGAATAAAGTTGTTTGTAGAGTAATATTTACAATCTCGACGATACCGAATAAATATTGGTGCGTGGTTCTTAATTCTGGAGGAATCCCGTACAATTGTGCCAACTCATATATGAGTGAATACTCAGATATGAGTGAGGATCTAGGCATCAGTCGTCTCCGCCTTTCAAATTCGCCACATTCCTTTAGTTAAGCTGCGATCTTCAAACACATTTGCATTTATTTTTTACGGTAATTGTACATTGATTTTCTTTTAAGCATTAAACTTTATGGTTTTTCAGACGACGTAAAGTCTGGTTACAATATTTTTAAATTTTTGGAAATAACTATGCTCAAGGTCGACATTTCTGTTCTGGAGAGGACGCTTGCCCAGAGCTTAATTTAAGACATGGTAAAGAGGACGTTGCAAGGTGCAAAATTGACAAAATACAACGATGACTTGTAAAGTATCTACAGAGTATCCGGAAATTTTCACCTAAAAGCATTGTCACGTAAATTCTCATGTAATTTTCAGCAAAAAAAAATCTTAACCCTTTAGCACCTGGCATCTTAAACTCGCAAACTTGGTCTAAGCTCAAACATTTCGAAAGAATTTATAGATTTATGTAAGATAAACCCAGTGCCAGCTCTAATGTTAGACAAGCCGGATGGTCGTGCGGTGCACCGGTTTTTCGCGGGCGAAGTAAAATGCCACAAGGCGGGAAATATTTTTTATACCCTTCGCTCATAGAGTGAAAGGGTATATTAACTTTGTCATGAAGTTTGTAACGCATCAAAGGAAGCATCTCCGACCATATAAAAAGTATTCATATATGATCAGCATGACTTGGGGAGTCGATTGGAGCATGTCCGTCTGTCTGTCTATCTGCTGCGACGCGTTTTACTCGGCGGGTATTGGCTAGCAAGCTGAATTTTTTTCACACGTGCTTCTTATTGTTGCAGGCTGTTTGTATGTTTGATCCACCCAAATTGGATCACTGGGTCATGGGGCTGCCATACAAACCTAGCTCCCCAATTTGAGTTCTTCTAAGAAAAACTTTTTTATTTGTGCACCAATTTCAACCAAATTTCACACAAATGTGTTTCTATAGATAACACAAAGCATACGTGAGAATGGATAAAATCGGACCTTAGGGTCATGGTGCTGCCATACAAATCCAACCCCCCAAATTAGGTTCTTCTGAGAAAAACTTTTTTATTTGTGCACTAATTTCAACCAAATTTCACACAAATGTATTTATATTGATGACACAAAACATATGTAAGATTGAATCAAGTCGGACCATGGGGTCATGGGGCTGCCATACAAACTAAACCCCCCATATTGGTTCTTCTACGAATCATTTTTTTTACACCAATTTCACAAAACCTTGAATTAATGTGTCTTTGTCAGAGCAACTAAAAAGTTCAAAACGAATGGAATCGTACTGTGGGGTCATGCTCCGGCAACCCCAATAAAATTTTGCGAGTAAATATTTTTATTTGCCCACTTATTTCAACCAAACCCAAAACTTTTGTCAAGACGGAAGAAAAAGAATGAGGGGGGGGATTAAATACAAGTCATAGGTACGCCCGAAAAAACTTTTAGCCCAAGCGAAGGGTATCCAAATTTCGGCCGCGCCCGAAATTAGCCTCGGCCCCGGGGGTTGGCGAGCGAAGCCTTCTAGTTTTTTTTTCAAAACGGTGGAATATGTAGTGTTTTTTATGCAAAAAATCACATCAATTACTTATTTAGAAAGCACGGCGCGATAAAAAATTTTGTTTGTGATTAGCTGCATGTCCTAAGCAATGTGGAACAATTCGCTGTGCTGTATGTGCGAATTAGGTTTTTCTTTAAAAATAGGAATTCATTACAGAATTGTTTAGTAATGCTATCCGGAAATTCGAAATTTATTTGCTCCTATTTTCACCAAAATTACGCAGTAGGAACCTATACACCCCTTCCAGAGTCAATATAGCAATAGCACGCCCACCACTGCCCCCTACACCGCCAAACAATATGATAATGAATGCCAGACCCAGTCTTACGCCTGGCCCTCCTCCTCCCGCAGTTTTCACTGCACTATCTATATTACAGTTTAACTGTAATGGCATTCACCGAAAAATCGCTGAGATCACACACTTCTTGAGTTCCAACAGAATTTTCATCGCCGCCATCCAAGAGACGTTGCTTCACGCAAACTCGTCTCTAAGCGTCCATAGCGAATATGTTATACTGCGGAAAGATCGACCGGCCGCCACGGATGATTCTCACCCTGGAGGTGGACTTGCCTTCCTAATACACAAGTCCGTACATTACTGTGTATTAGATGTAGTTGCTGACGGTATGGCGGAAATTCAAGCCATCTCAGTTCCATCAGGGAGTACTAATATCGAAATTTTTAATATATATATATACCACCTCCTTCAAGTTGCCCTTCAGGCTACCGTTTCAATATTGGTCCTCTCCTTTCCGGAGAGCACAGGGTCATCCTTGGCAACTTTAATGCGCACCATGAGCTCTGGCATTCGGACCTCAACAACAATGCCAGGGGTATAACTATCGCCGAATCACTTGACGCCTCAGAATTCTGTTCACTTAATGAAGACTCGCCGACTAGAGTCCTGGGCACTTGCAGTAGTTCTCCTGACATAACTATTGTCAGTGCCAGCCTAACTGCTGCTTCCCGATGGGAAGTACGTACCACAATTAGATCAGATCACCTCCCAATCATTATAAAAATTGACAAACCAGCGAACATGACTAAGTCTGAGAAGCGAACGTTTGTCAATCACAAGAAAGCCGATTGGGATGGTTTCAAAGCTTACTCGTCGGCAAAGTTCATCGAGCTACCATCACCTACCAACATCCATAAGGCCAAGAAAAATATTAGGAACGTCATTACCACAGCCGCGGTACGTTTTATTCCGGCAGGACGTATCCCGAAAGTTCGGCCTAACTTCCCCACTAGTGCCGCCAGATTAGCCGATGAACGTGATCAGATCAGAAGCGCTCACCCTGATGATCCCAGAATTCAGGAGCTTAACTCCGAAATTGACCGACAAGTTAAAGACTATAGGAAGGCGAAATGGAATCAGCACCTCGATGAATGTAACCTTAATGAAGGTGTCAGCAAATTATGGTCTACCGTCCGCGCCCTTTCCAATCCTCGGAAAGAAAAGGGCAACAACGCCATTGAATTTGGCAACACAAAAACCTGCGATCCTCTTCAGTGTGCTAGCCTATTCAATAAACAATTGATTGAACATCCCAAGTCTGACGGCCTCAAGCGCAAAATTAGAAGACGGATTCGCAGCCGGAATGTTGACACCATACCATCTTTTACCGCGGACCAGGTTAAAAAAGTCATCGAGAATGCTAAAAACTCCAAGGCCCTCGGACCAGATGGCATTTCGATGACCATGTTGAAACATCTCGACCTTCCAGCCATTGAGTATCTCACGGCCGCCTTTAACTTGTCGATGTCCACGCTTGCCATCCCTGAAATCTGGAAAACAAGTCGAATTGTTCCCTGTCTCAAGCCAGGGAAGAGCGCAAATCTCGGGGAATCCTACCGCCCAGATTACGATACTTTCTCCTGTCGCAAAGACGCTGGAGGCCCTTATTCACCCCACTCTTGTTGCACATGCGAAGCTAGAACCTCACCAGCATGGCTTCAGGAAGATGCATAGTACCACCACTGCCCTCGATGCGATCACTACACGCATTCGTGATGGGCTAAATCAACGCAGTCGTTGTCACAGAACTATTCTGGTGGCAATAGACCTATCAAGTGCATTCGATAAGGTCAAACATTCAATGCTCCTAGCAAACTTGTTGAATATGCATCTTCCTGCACAAGAGATCCGTTGGATTGCCAATTATCTAGCTGGTCGGCACTCCTTCACCGAGTTTCGAGGCAAACGTTCTAAGCTTAGGAAAATCCAATTAGGTGTTCCACAGGGAGGGGTACTCTCCCCCACTCTGTTCAACATCTACATGTCCGGCCTTCCCACACCACCTGAAGGAATCGAGGTGATTTCCTATGCTAACGATTGCACCGTACTCGCCACAAGGGAATGATAAGGATGAAATGGGCGTCCGAATTAATCGCTATCTAGGACGATTACAGGCAATTTTTCCAAAGCCGAAACCTCACCATCTCTGCGTTCAAATCCTCTGCGACTTTTCTAACCACTTGGTGGGAGGACATCAGATGGGAGATGGATATACGTATTGGCAACAATTCTGTTCCTACTGTTAAAAACCCCAAAATTCTCGGGCTTCACCTAGAGAACATGATGACGTCTGCGAATCATGCAGCTTCAGTCTGTGAAAAAATGCGCAGTAGGAACAACATCCTAAAAGCTCTAGCTGGTAGCACCTGGGGCAAAGATAAAGAAACCATGCTAGCTACGTATAAAGCGGTGGGTCGAGCGGCCGCTGATTATGCAGCCCCAGTTTGGACACATAGCTTTTGTGACACAAACTGGTCCAAAGTTCAGGTCTGCCAAAATGCCGCTCTACGCATCGCGACAGGTTGCCTTCTGATGTCTGCCCAGGATCACTTACATCAGGAGACAAAATTGATGCCAATACGTGACCACAATCTCCTACTCTCAAAACAGTATCTTGTTGGTTGCTACCGTGAGGATCATCCCAATAATCATCTCATGGACCGAATTCCTCCACCACGACATGTCAGGCGTGGTCTACGAGACCTTGAGAGAGAGGTTCAGGAATACAAACGGGACCCTTACAATGAAGTTACATACCGAGCCGCCATTGCAGCGATCCACACTGAAGAAGTGAATCGGTCTATCGCGAGTGTAGGTGCGAATAGAGTCCTCTCAGAGCGCCCACCACCAATTTCGCCTGAGCAGATTAGGCTCCCGAAAGCCACTAGAGTAACACTAGCTCAACTTCGGTCGGGCTTTTGTTCACGCCTTAATTCGTACCTTTCTCGCATAAACCCGGACATCCAAACCAAAACATCTGTCCAAACTGCAATGGTACTCCTCATGATGTGGGTCATTTGTTTCAATGCCCCGCTGCGCCCACTGATCTTACCCCTATATCGCTGTGGGAAAACCCTATCGCAGCAGCTATGTTTTTGTCCTAAGACCTCACGGACACAAACATTGACGACCCATAAATCGTACCCACATAGATGCACAGAGGTTTCACACCTTTCTGCACCGCTACAAGAAGAAGAAGAAGAACTCCCATCTGCTTTCAACCTCCAAGTTTCTATTAGAAAGTTAAGATTGAGCTGCGTGAAATTTGAGAATTGTCGTATCGGATTATGAGGGAACCACATCAAAAGCTTCGCGGACCACCTAGGGTCGCCTCAGGGACCACCAGTGGTCCGCGGACCACCGGTTAAGAACCGTTGTTCTAATTAATACAATCAATGCAAACTACGCGGATCCTACTTGTAATTACTAATAACCTGCTTTCGCAAATTTGGAAAGACTAAATTTTCACACCTTATTTAATCAACAGTTGCAGTTGACCACTGAGGTAAAATATCTGGGAGTCACCCTCAACAACAGACTCACGTAGAACAAGCAGCTGCAAACCACAATTACAAAAGATAAACATACTCTATATGCAATCAAAATAGCACGAATAATACACTAGGGGCGGAATTCATAGTCCCCACTTAAGTAATAAGCATTCCCTTAAGGAATAAGGGGTTTCTCTAAACAAGTGAGCCCTTAAGGGAGCTTCGTATTCATAGACATGACTTATTAGGGCGTTGCCTCATTAAATCAATGATTCATTTATTTGCCATATCTATTGAAAGTGACAAATAAAATATAAAAAAGTATCGAGTAGTTAAAAATTTAAAATTAAAAAAAAATCAAAGTGTTTAAATAAGGATATGTCAACAAATAAATGAATTCATATAAGGTTACTAGATATGAACCTTAACGAATAAGGGAACCCTTTAGGAAACCCTTAAGCGTTTGCTTATTGAATGACTATGAATAGCGTCAGTTCCTTAAGGGTTCCCCTTAAGCATAAGTGAGAACTGAATTCCGCCCTAGATTTACCATGCCGTATGGTCAAACCCCGTCTGACCTTTGGATCGATAGTCTGGTGGTTTAAAACCAAGCAAAAAACAGCTGCAGCGTAGTTGGCATCAGTACAAAGATTGGCCGCACCATCCGCGGTGGACCAACTTCAACTCTAGAGAAACTACTTGACCTGTCACCACTATAGACCTTACAATCACAGAAGGGGCAAAAATGGAAGCGTGCATCCAACATGTGGACACCACTAAATGTAGGGCACTGCCGGAATACATAAATCATTGCAAACCCTATCCTAGATATGGGCAGCGATTATACCCCAAGTACACCTTCGACTCCAACATCCAAACCTCTATAGTCAGGGAAGACTATGGAGTAAATGGAACGACAACCATCTAACAAAGCATATAGTGTAGTACGCAAATGGGTCGAAGACAGAAGAATGAACAGTGGCAGGAGTTTATACTGAATCCAACACCTGTAGTATCTTCCAACCCCTAGGTCATCACACAACTGTCTTCCAGGTAGAACTTATACCCATAAACATTGCAGTAGGAGAGAGTACTCGTAAGGGATATAGAAACAAGGCCATCGTTATTCTCTCCGAAAGTCATAAAAGGCCATGCAAGTCCCAAAACAACCTCTAAATTGGTTTGGGAATGTCAACAGAACCTTAAACCTATCTATCCGAAACAACGTAACCTTGAAATGAATAAGGGAAATAAGGGGTTCGACGGATACGAGAAAGCGAATGCCCTTGCAAGAGAGGGTTCCGAACTACCCTTCAGTAGTTCTGAAGAAAAATTCCAAAATCGATGTAGGCTTGCGACAGGACTCAGACAAAGTAAGCGTATGCTTGGAATAAACTGGCAAACTATCAGTGTCGAAGTCCTAAGCCTCAGGTCACTGCACCCTGCGAAAACACCTACATACAATCGGGATCCACACATAAGACCCACTAATAATCCACTTGTAACGAAGGCGAGGAATCAGCCTCGCACGTTATTTTTATTTTCGAGTGCCCTGCTCTTATGATCTGCAGACAAACCTTCGTTGGAGCTCAGACCATTAGAATGGGCGTACCCAAAGTAAACCTGGTTAACTTCTTCTAAGCCTTTTATGAAGGACAGAGCTGATAATCTGAAACTTGTTCACTCTAATGTTCCCATTAGATACAATAAGCCAATACAGGCTGCGGTAGTATGGGCGTAACCAGCCTAACCCATTTTAGTCGCTAATCCATCCACCCAATTGAAGTTTATCTGCTGCGCTGCATATATAGTACCGAAAACTACCCCAACGGATTAGTAATGAAAACGCGCCCATTCTTCGACACCAAATTGTCTAGATCTTGGTTTTCTATATTTAGTGTTTTAGTGGAAAAAATTGCATTCATTTTCGATTTCTTCCGTCGTCTTAAAAGCCGCCGTAGTATGCGCTTTTTTCCGACGGGGGTGAAAATTAGGTTGCTTGGGGAATTCAGTTCTAGGCTTCAATTTTGGAATTCAAACAAACTCTCTACAAAACCTTGCTGAATAGTGAATTGCGCTTAGGAGTCTCAATCATAGCGGAATAGGTAAACCATGCAGTTTCGTGCTCCCTTCATAAAAATGCACCTTTGGCAGCCGGTTTCAAGATGTAAATTGTTTTAAAGATACCCGCTGTTACAGCGACCAAAATCTTTTTTTTTTTCGTGCAATTCTCTAAATATTTAATGCTGACATGCGTATACACAATAATACATAATAAATAAATGATCTTACGGTATTCTGTTCAATAAAGTTTTCTTCTTGAATAACTGTTATGATTATGATGTTTCGAAAAAAAAACAGACAACCTCCCTTACGTTTATCCCTTGATACTCAGACTTTTGGGTAGAAGTGGTTGGTTGATATATAGATATAAAGAGCACGAACTCCCTAGTTACGTCTGCACAGGTTATTCGTTGCTCGCATTCTACGTATTATATCGTGACCAATATAACTCATCTTACTGCAAGGATATTAAATAGAAGATAGGTACATTATAGGATGTAACTACAAAGACAAAAGGGTTATTCCCAAATTGGTCGTTTAGATGTCACGCTAAAAGATAGTACACGACTCGTAAAGTAATAAAACCTTGAAACGATGTTCGTATAATGCTGGCAAGACTTTCCTGAAATGAACTTTAATTTTCCTTGACTATTATACAGACATTTGAATTGTGGAATTTTAATACTTTCAGCAACTGGAATTGGGATTTTATGACAATTTGTCGACTCTGAAGCTTTCCCCAAAACACGGGGATATTCTAGTCTTTGCGCCCAAGGATTCGATTCGACAAAACATTCATCTAGTCTGCGAAGGCGGCGATTTATGAATCCTCTCTCAGGTGGGGGTTTTAGGGAAAGAATGGATTAAACATTTATTAGGATACGCGATACACATAAAAAGCAAATATTTACGATTCCATATTCAGAAATAAACCCTGTCCCACTCTCATAGCTAACTTGCTGATTTATTAAAACTCTACGAGTTTTTAATTAACCTCAATTACAATTTATAAGACATTCGATAAAATTACAAGCAAATGTTCAACTTCATTTGCACGGCCCCGTTCATTTCCCTGTTCAATTTGAATCCTAACGACAGAATTGCATGTTCGTCCCTTTTGTTCGGTTGAAATAAATTGAAACAGATACTATCAATGCAACTGTAGGCATAATATTCTCCAGAATGACACACTGCCAATCATAATCGCTGAATTCATTTTGAACGATTGCAATCTCCGCTTTAAAATTAAAACTGGAAAAAAGTTCAAACACCATACGCTCTAATGAAATGTCTGACAATTTTCACATTAATGTCCGGTCACTTCTGGAAATTGTTTGACATCATTAGTGCGCTAACGTCTGTCAGACTTACCGTAGTTTGTTGTGTAGTTTAGTTGATAATAATCACCAACTCTGAAAATTGACTCGAAATTTAAAAAGTTTCGTGATGATGGTGTTTCGCTTTTACAAAAGTTTATGACAAGCAAACAATAATTTATATTATCTACGAAACACGCGATTATTGTCTTGATTATTATCCATCCATTGATATCTATAGAGAAAGGAACGCAGAAAAGAAAGTGCCAGTCGACATTCAGGAAATTCGTATCTACTTTTATCCTGAATGCAACCGTATCGTTAAATCGTGACTTGGCACTGTCCGTAGCAATAAAAGTTGCCAGACGTGAACGATAACCCCCACCCGGTTGGGGGAGCATGAGGTTAGATCCATAATTGCATTGGCCACCTTGCGCTCTTATAGTCCGGGTTTCAGGACTTTTATGACGAGCACAATAGTTTTCTGATAATTGGACGGAAAAAGTTATTAATTATGTTGTTGCGGCAGAAAACGAAGTTTTGCTATAAGCTTTGGCAATAAGCTGTGGGAAATGGCGGAGGGGATGGTGGGGTGGGTCTAATCGAGGGAATACTGGAACGGTGAAAGGTGTCTTAATTTAGGAAACGTATCATTTGCAGGTCCGTCGAAACTATACAGCCGAATATGTGTGTACGAGTATGTTCAAGTTCATATATAGTCCTTAGCAGACATGCAATCTGCTCATATAAGTATGCTCGTGTAGGGTAGGGATAATAAAAGTCTCGGGTCAGAATATACGTTCAGTTAACGACATAGAAAAAGGCGAACTTTATTATTCTGAGTTAATTGATTTTCTGGGATTTGTTGATAAATTTTTATACATGGTTACATATGTATCGGAATATGTATACACATGTATAGGGTGCCCCAAATTACACCTACCAATGTCAAACGCGAATAAAATCTTTATTATAATTGTTTTTTGGTGCTTATATGTATGTAATTGGATTCTTGTAAATTTAAAATGGATGTGTATGTGTACCACTAAATATCCGTACAAATTAACGCACCACCTATTTTACCCATATTGGGGCCGCTAACGTTGAAAATTAGTATCTTTTAAATTTCTGTTATACAGTGTACATCTACTTCTGCTATTTTGTCGGTATATGTATGGGTGCACCATAAAATTCCGTGCGAAATAAAAGGCAAGAAAACTTGTGAATAACTTATTGTGCTTTATTACTATTTATTGTGATTTTATTACTCTCCTCGTGCTACATTAAATTTTTAATTTTTAATGCAAAATTCTGACTTAAATTAGATAATATCAAACGGAACAGAGGGAAATCCGTTTCTGCCGGGCTATCGAAAAAAAGGAATCGTATTCGCGTCGTAGTAAAAAAAATAAAATGGTTGGAATATATTTGAAAAGGATTTTGGCTTAATAAAAACAGAAATTGCAGTCCGAAACCGAAAGCTGATGCCTGATGTTAAAACTGGTACTGATACAAGAGATAAAAATTAGTTTCGACAATAATCTACAAAAATCGACTGAGCAAATTTTTCTGTATCTCCACAGCGCTCAGTGAGCGAAATCAATCAACAAAAAATAAATAAATAAAGAAACATCCTAAAATAACTGACACCTTACGATCTTTATTCAGACTCTGAACCAACATTTTCGTAAGAATAAAATTTTTTCCCAAATTCAATGCTTCGAATTTTAGTCAAAAAGTAGGTATGGCACTTTCGAAACGAAACCTCGCTGAAGGGAGCTTAGTGCTTTTCCTCTCCATCGTCTCTGAAGGGAATTTTGCAAACTGTTTCCGAGAAATATCTTCCTGTTTTGGATTAGTCCTCTTCAAAGCCAGGGCGCATCCTTGTAAAATGCGCTTAAGGAATGTTATCGAGCAAGATATATGCTAAACGAAATTCATTTGCAACGCTTTCAAAACTTAAATTTTTGAAATTTATATTGAAAAATGCCACCAATTAGTCAAAGCGCATCTCTATTTCAACTGACATTTAATTCAGAACATCCAAGAAAGTATTTTTTTTTTATTTTTTTTATTTTCTTTTTGCGCACTTTCTGGCATGGGCGTAGCCAGGATTTCTGTCCCCCTGACAAGCCCGAAATTTTTTCAACATCAAGATTTTCTTAGGAGTTTAAATTGTTGGTCGCGAAAATATTGTTAGGCAAAATTTAGAGTAATCTGGCTGGTGTAATGGTTAGTGCGCGCACTTCGGTGCACAGGGTCATTGGTTCAAGACTTACCGTCAACGAATTCAGTTTATGGTGTTTTTCGAACTCACGCCCCTTGTGATGAGCTTTGATCTCACTCAGATCTTAAACGAGTACCCATTTATAGGGATACATAACATTGCTGAGCGTGCTGTTGATCTCAACACCTCAACTAAAAAGCAGTTAGGATCTTGGGAATTGGATGTCACTAACACATCTGCGGCCTTAGTCCAATGTTTAACTGTCGCGCCTGTTTTTTTTTTAATTTTAGAGCTAAATTTTACGAAAGGACAGTCGAAAATGATTTTCTACACCATTTAACGAAAAATGGCCCCTGAACGTGTTTAGACTTTAACTGGTGATTCTGATTACATTCAACTGGCCTCCGATTCTGCTTTTCAGACCGTAGCTTATCTATATTCAGTGCTATTTTTGGCTTTTGGACTTGCATATTCCACTTGCGAGATCAATGTCCGTTTTAAATTCTGGCTTTGCTTGGTTCTAGAGGTGCGCATCTCCTGCCGAAACACACCGAGAAGCCTCTTGTCTTACATCTACAGAATCCATAGAAAGAAACATTATCCGACAGTCGGCTGGAGAGATTTAGGGATACATACAAGCCCGAAATTTTTTCAACATCACGATTTTTTTAGGAGTTGAAATTGATAACAAATTTAATATTTTTGCAAAAAAACCTTTTTCTTCAATTTTACAACAGATAGCTCCTATAAGGAATTCGTGCTTATGATGGTAAATTTGTGTAAAAATGGCGCATTTCCGTCATTCGAAAATCAGTGTGTCATTCTGATTACATTCTGATTTTTTTTATAGAAATACGGTCGATTTTGATAAGATTTCCTCCGCATTTAACATTATTAACTGTGGCTAAATTTCATTGCTGGTATGATTCAGCTACAAAATGAATTTCTTTACAAGGTCCCTAACTAGGCAAAGCTGTTTACCATTTGTCAATAAAATCACTTTCAGATTGAATGAAGTTCAATTCCACTACTTTCCTGGAGAGACCTTTATGTGACAGTTAAAATTGTGTTCTGCAAATATGGGATTTTCGCAAAAGAAAAAAGAGTCTCCCTAAGGGAGGGATTCATTTCTGATCTAATTATTTTATCGATTCATGATGCTCACACGTAGGTATCCCAGTTCCGGATATCAAGGACCAGAAAAGTACAAGTATTTCAGTTTTCCAAACTACAGTCTCAGCAGCAGAAAATTTTGCGTAGTGCCTGGAATCAAACTCGCATTTTTACGCCTTCTAGCATTGTAAAGGGCAGCAGTTTTTTTTACTACATCGGTAAGATTTTTTTTACCATAATCATCGATCAGGGGGGCAAGCGCCCCTCCCTGCCCCCCTCTGGCTACGCCCATGCTTTCTGGGTAAAATCTATTAGAAAGAGGTTTTGGATATGGTGCGTCCATACGCATGTTCCCACTGATTCGGCAAAGAATCATCAATAATCATCATAATAAATTAATAAAATTATAAAATAATTTTTATACTTGAAGAACTCTTTATGAAAATAAAATTTGATCACAAAAAATATCATACAAGTTTCCATTCTGGTCCACTGTTTTGTAGAACCATGCTAGTTGGTTGTCAAATTGTGCTGGATATTACGCACTTAAGGCATGAAAATTCGATACGAATTGTCCAAACCAACATTGGGAGCCAAAACAATCCGGGTAAAAATTGTTATGCCTACGAAATTTCACATCCTCAAGATTTCGGCCTCGTGTTCAAATAAATCTGGAGCCACAATGATCTTGTCAACCCGAAACATGCCGACGCGAATTATAATGCAATCGTAGTAGTTAATTATAAGGTTATGCAAAGACAAAAACTTTTGAACCGAATTTCGGGACAAATCAGTTTCACGAAAGTGTCTAATATTTTCCTGCCCAAAAAAGGCCGTCTCCAGCAAATATACCTCAAATATTCGTCAGAAATTTGATGATAGATCATAGAGGAAGATTTAAAATACACAGTTTAAGCAGTTAAGTTAGGTTTCTGGGACTTGAGTTTAACACCTCACATATTTCACTTTTACACAGTTTCGCTGATACACATTTTGTTTCTCGACCTGACCGCGGGCCGCACTGAACTGCGAGATTAGCGGAATGCGGCCTGCGGACCGAGGGTTTGACATGGCTGACCTAGGATAATCTCAGGGCCCACTAGTGGTCCGGGGACCACCGGTTGAGAACCTTTGGTTAGGGGGGGGGGGGGCAAACGCGGTTTGAAATATTATATTGCAAGGCAGTCAAGCTACATTGACTTCAAGTGAGGCTGACTATAGAAAATTTCAAGGTCACCTTGAGTTTTTCCTTAAATCAAGGATGCATTGACTCGTGAATATAAATTATTTCTATGGAAAATGGCATTTAATTTATTGAATTTCGGCATCCTTGACTGAAGGTCTCATTGAGTTAAGGAATGTTCATAAATACGGGCTAAAGTAGAGTAGCAAGAAACTACATAATCTATAGCCGAGAATAATTGTGTTTTGAAAATCCAGTACATATCCATCGTCATGGAATTACTAATCATCAAAAACTGTCCAGTTGTTGCCTAATAAACATTTCCAATTTACATTTTCTAGTGAACTCATCAATCACTGTGCAAATAACTATACGTAATTATAATACAAATAAAGCACAAATCTACTTCATTATCAATTCCAATTTTCCAGTACATTATGCCAACATGATGAAATGAAGATGGCCAATAAACCTGAACTGGATGTTGACCGGAAAGGAAGTATACCTACGTCCCTCTCCTTAGCCCGTTCCGATCAGACCATATAGAGCACGTATATTAGATCCTCTAGTATGTGCATATCTATGTTTGTATTTATTTTATGTATGCAGGATACACATTGCATTGCAGGATACTAATGACTGGCGAAAATTAATTACTTCGAATTCGAAATGCATCCCAAGAGGAATAATGTATCATTCGGAATGAAGATTGCATCGCAATCGCAACGAGTCACGGAGCGAGCACAAGATGCCAAAATACTGCTGTACTGGAGCGCAGTGGTGTTGTAAATTGGAAATATGGAGTGGATTTAGGTCCTTTAGTGTCTACCGAGGAGATGTTTTCAGCAATTCGTAATACGGATGATAAATTGAAAATTGCAATTTTGGCAAAGTGCATACGAGTTGTGTGTCAGCAAGAAGATGCAGTATCAGAATGATATATGTGATTTTAATTAAGCCAGTCTGTATTTATTTGGCTCTGTGAGAGAACATGGAGAGGTTAAAATGGAACTCTTTTAAAGGTTAAATTATTTATAGAGCCGTTAACACTAGCTGCACGGATCATGAGGCTGCAATTTTTCTGCATCTAACCACGCGAACAGAGTCAATTGATTTAGTCAACGGTTCATAGGAGACAACTTATTTTTGAATTTTAGCAGTTTCCCAGAATTTTTATTACAACGAATAACATTACCACCTTTGGTAACAAACCAATTGCTTATTATACCTAGACACCAAAAGGCTTCGGTCAGTTCCCTTTGCAATGGAAGCCGAGCTTCGTTTTCCCTGTTTTCAAAGCAGGTTACCGTTAAAATTATATCTTGAGGTGGCATCCATTTCTTATAATTTAATTAAATTGATTTGGAAATTTATTTGTTTGTATTTGAACATTTAGTTTTCTGGTTTGGACATTTTTTATTTGAATTATATATTTATTTTTCTGATTTGGACATTTAATTTTATTTTTGATTTGATTTGATTTTTAACTTAATTTTTCTGTTTTGTTTTCTTCTTTTTTTCATTTAAAAGTTCATTTAATGGGTTCATAGTTTTTTTCAATTGATTCGGATAAATGTTTTATCGATTCGGAAAATTTATTTTTTATCCGGAAATTGATTTTGTTGATCCGAAAACGTATTTCTTTGATTCGGAAATTTATATATATGTACTGCTCAAAACAAAATAAGGGGTACTAATAATTTTCTGATTATTTTTCTGTGCAAGAAGGGAAAATTATAGTTTTATTGGTCTAATTTAATAAAACAATGTAGTCTGGCTGGTCTAGCGGTTAGTGCGCTTACCTTCGGTGCACAGGCTCATGAGTTCGAATCTCAGCGTGTTCCATGGTGTTTTTCGAACTCACGAGCTTGTGACAGACTATAATCTCACTCAGATGTTAAACGAGTACCCATTTATGGGGATAAATAACACTGCTGAGCGTGATGCTGATCTCATTACCTCATCAAAAAGCAGATAAGATCTTGGAAATAGGATGTCACTAACACATCCTGCGGCCTTAGTCCAATGTTGCATTGTCGCGCCTGTTATTTATTTTAATAAAACAATATGTTTTTCATTAAATATAATGAATTTTATTGAATTTTGACCTTACTTACTTTTTGTGGTCATGTAATCGTAACAATAACAATTAATTTGTGTGTCTAATCTGTAAAAAAAATGATTCTTTGTTTTATGTGTATGTCCTCTTCAGCTGGCCGCATTCGGAGTTTTAATTGATGTAAGTGGTCGTGCATTATCCTGCATGAGGATAAAACCATCCAATGCCTGTTGTGAAAAGAAAATTATATGTTGCCTAACGATCCTTTCAATATAACTTTCGGACGTAATTGACCCGTTATTTAGGATAACAAAGTCAGTTTTGCCTTGCAAGCTAATTCTGGCCCAGACCATTACACTGGAACCGCCTTGCCTTTGTATTTGGTTAATGCAAGGATCCAAAAATGCTTCTCCGGTTCTGCGGCAGACTCTTATGCATTGGTCGTCACTAAAAAATTTTACTTTGCACTCATCCGAGAAGAGCACCTTGCGCCATTGTTGCATGGTCCATTGGATATTTCGACGAGCAAATCTTAAACGATTCGTACGATGCGTCCTGGTCAGTTGTGTTCTGGGAACATCAACATCTCCTTGACCGTTGTTGGTCTTCGTGCAAACGATTTCTGATTGTTTGGGCGCTAACAATGGTCTCAGTCGTCCTTAATAGCCTACTTTGTAGTCCACGAGCACTAATGGTACGATCCCGTCGCGCACATATCACATATCGGTCTACTGCAGGGATGGTTATTCGAATTCGGCCTGAACCATGACGACGGGAGACACTTCCTGTCTCCTAGTAACGGTTCCAAAGATATTGAATGACTTTTTGCGAATACCCTAATTGCAGGGCCACAGAACGTTGCGAACGACCTTCCTCCAACATTTCTAATGCTATGGACGAAGGATTTAAATTTAAATGGCGCCGAATTGCTGGCATTTTGTATTTTTCAGATTCTCCTTATCTTTAAAAGTTCAACAACTAATGCTGCAGTTAAATAACTTGGCGAAAACTAATTCTAAATCAAAATGAGAAGTAAACAAAACATCCCAATGTATGTATTTGTTTCAGAGAGTAGTTTACTTGTCCTGAAAATGCTATATTCACCTTTTTCTCAACACAAATGAACTACACATCAAATAAAATATCGCAAATGAAATTAACACTTTAACAAGTCAGAAAAACGATTTCGCAAATGGAAATTAACGCTTTAACAAGACAAATTAACGATTTGACTATGACAAGTGATTTGCTATATGATTCGATATTTTAAGCGATATTTTAATTTGCGAAATCGTTATGTTGATTTCTTCTTCTTTATGGCACGATAGCCCGACGTCGGGCCTTGGCCGCCTGGATTGAAAACCTTCAATTATCGCGGTCACGCGACCTTGTCCTCCAGTTCCGAAAGCCTAGCATCTAGCATCACATACAGAATGCTCCCATCGGGCTCTCGGTCGTCCACGCAATCTAGCTCCGTCCACTCGTTGCGCGTTCATCACCTTTTTGGGCATACGATCGTTGTTGCAATTTTACGATTTTCGACATCTGTAGCTCATCATACAGCTGATACAACTCAACGGATGCACGATTCACCTCGTTCACGAACGACCCCGAAAATTCTTCGGAGAACCTTTCGCTCGAATGTGTCTAACAGGTGTTTAGAGTTTAGGGTTAGGGTCCATGCCTCGCAGCCATAGCGTAGCACAGGTCGAATTATGGTTTTATACACGTGGAGCTTCGTGGAGCTTTTCACAATGTATAGGAAAACACAACTCGTCACAAAAAGACGTGTGATCATTTTGGTGTCAATGGGTGAGGTTATAAAACACACCGTTCGCGCAACGTTCGCGCAACGTTACATTTAATTTCAAATTAACCGGCCGTTACGGATCAGAAACTTCTCCCTACAAACAGATCCCCTAAGCGCTCAGGGAATCTGTTTGTAGGGAGAAGTTTCTGATCCGTAACGGCCGGTTGATTTGAAATTAACCCTTCTGTCGGCACCTACTACATTATGCATATTCTATACCCAAAAGGTCTGGCTGGAACTACTGAGAAAATTTTTTTATTTTTCAGAAAAAGTGATTTTTTATTCGTAGAGTCATTCTGCCACTTCTAATCTAGCATATTTAAGCAATAAAAACATTATTATCGTTTTTGTAGATATACTGAAAACGTTTTTAAGTAGACATATTTTGGGGTGGTATTAATACAAACATGTTTTTCCCTTATTTTCTTCTTTTTTGCTTTTCTATTTTCATGGCGTATATCTAGTAGAAAGTTTGATCCCATTTTCCGATTTCAATATCTTTTGGGAAACATTTGGAGCTTTGTTGGTCAATTTTACCCCGTTATTATTCTGCAGATTTAGGGAAATAGGTGGAAAGAAATAGGGAATTTTCAAGCGCAAAAATCATTTCATTCTAAATTTTTCGTAAATTTCTTGGTAAAATGTATTTAGAAAGACGTTCGCAAGTCACTCATACTTAGTCCTTACTATTACAAAGAAAATAAAATTGGTTTTAATTTTCTAGAATCAAATCTCAGTTGATTAGGTGATGTTATAAAATTAGGCATACCCATTTTCCGAACTTCACGGCTTCTTCAAGAAAAATCTCAGAATTTTTTATTGTGTATAGTACAAACTAAATTTTAATGATATTATTAGATTGTTAATTAAATAATTTTAAGAGAATTTGATATTTTCACTTTTTACCTGCAGAGCAAATTGGGGTGAAAATCTATAGGTCTGGCCAGACCTATTGGGTAGCAGAAAGCACTATAAATTAAATTTCGTCAAAAACATGCTCAAAACTTCAAACGATTTTTTTTTTATTTTTGCGAAATGCTTCTAAACATATTATTTTAGGATATCATGAAGTATGAAAGCGCTGCGATTTCATCTTCTATACTTTTTTGGCCAAAATATAGTGCCAAAGGTCTGGCTAGACCTTTGTGCCGACAGAAGGGTTAAAGGTAACGTTGCGCGAACGTTGTGTTTTATAACCTCACCCAATGTGGCCTAACTCTTCATGTGTAAATTTCACCTTTGGTTTTGAGTTTGGATGTAGGCGAATCTATTCAGTCTGTAGCTCACTAGTTCTATTAAAGTTAATCCGAATTGTGTGGCTGTGTAAGATAAAGCCAAACGAACAGGTGCCAGCTGGTATGTGTTCCTTCTAAATCATGAGTCGCTTGAAAAGAATCATGAGTAGTTCAATACACCAGGCAAACGTCATGTTCACAGTGCGTCTTATTTTCACCTGAACGATAACCTTTTTTTTAACCTTTTTCGCTCTGATAAGGAGATGGGGTCTCAGCTACAATCAGGGTTTAGAATCTGCCACGTGTGCATTTCGAAAATCTTTTGTCCTTCTTGAGGCAAATGTGACTCATAGACAGTGAACGTGTTAGAAAAAATATATTCTCCACTTCGTTTTCGATGATTATAGGTTTCTGGATGAGCTGGTTGATTGAAACCAAAATGATTCGCACAGACCATAATCTCACGGTAGCCGACCAATGAACGGAGGAATTTATAAAGCATACATAAAATAAATAACAGGCGCGACAATCCAGCATTGGATTAAGGCCGCAGGATGTGTTAGTGACATCCTATTTCCAAGATCTTATCTGCTTTTGTTGAGGTAATGAGATCAGCATCACGCTCAGCAGTGTTATTTATCCCCATAAATGGGTACTCGTTTAACATCTGAGTGAGATCATAGTCCGTCACAAGCTCGTGAGTTCGAAAAACACCAGGGAACATGGTGAGATTCGAACTCATGACCCTGTGCACCGAAGGTGCGCGCACTAACCGCTACACCAGCCAGACTACATATCAGCATACATAGCATAGTATAAATTCCTTGAATGTAAACTTAAGCAGGAAAATAAAATGTCTAATAAAAACTGTCAAATCGAAGATTTATGGAATTTGAACTTTGAGGGGTAGAAAATAGCAACAAAAAAAAAAAACGATAGACTGTTCAAAAAGGACTTGACCATCTCTAAAATAGTCTGTTTTAAAAAATAGCAAACAAAAATTCCGAATTTCAGTATAATCCCCGTAAGAGATAAGAATGAATAGAAAATCTTAATTGGGTCTCCTCTTTTTGTTGAATCGGTGTTTGTTTGGGCTCTTGAATCCCGACTGCGCCAAAAAGGGGATGAGTTCAAATTAAATTCAAATTCAAATTCATATAAGTACTACTATTTTTTTCTAATTCTAATGAACGTTGCGGCAACCAACAACAATTAAATAGGTACATACATACATAGTTTCATTTTATAGTTACTCGACTATCAAGCTAACATCCGTTCAAGCAAAAATACATCTAACTTCATTTTCGAAATGATTTTACCAAAATGGAATATTTAATTTGCCATACCATAACATTCCAAAATATTTGCCAACATTACCGTGGCCCTTCCACGCCCATACGACGAGACTTAAAAACATACACCCGCTAAATGATATGTAAATATTCTAAGTAGGTAAATAACAACCCGTTTTTTTGTAGAATCATGGTTTGCCCTATCCTTATCAGGATGTCCGTGAACAAACATGGACGCTCGCTAATGAGTCGTCAGCCTACAGCAAGGATTAAACGTGGTCACATATTGTGCCCATAAATTCTAACGAGAAATAAACAATTTTGCGAAAAGGACTAATTAGCAAACATGGCACGGTATGGAAGGGAATTGTATACGAATGAATGTGAAATGAATTGGTATGAAAATGAGACGTTTTTCCGGTATGGAGAATTCATGCAGTAGATATATATTTAAATTAAAATTACACAGTGAAGAACCACTGAAAAAATACAAAACTAACGTAACAAATTTCACAACTTCAATTGTTAAAAAATTGGGGAAATATATTTTCCAACCCGACTCACTATTTATAGATGGTGCTTTTAGGTTCTGATGAATTCGGTACTAATTCCATTATACCATTCTAATGGAACAGATATTTCCTTTAGATTTTAAAAATTACCCATATTTACTAGCGAACCTGAAATCCCAATGTTTAAATAATTATATAATTTCGTTATGATTGGTTCACAAAGAACTTGATATTACAATTTACACGAATTAACCTATATTTCTATTTACATTATCCCAACATTAAGAATAGGTAAACTTAAAGTTGCTATTAAGAGACTTAAGTCGTTTATTCATAGAAACTTCATTCGACTTTATTCACTTTATTCAACATGCTTAATTGTATTCGCTTTAAATGAGTTTCACTTCTATTTAGAGTTTAGACCTTATTGTCTTTATATTCCGATTTATCAAGTTAATAGAAGGGAAACTAAATCTTCGCTAATTCATTACATTCTACCGAATCTCCACGAGAAAATCCTTTCAATCTCAACTTAAAGCAAACGAATGTCTACGAGAGTATACCTAATCGTTAGTCACTCATCCCTTTTTTTTTTCCTAAACACCCTATTCATCCTATTTCGTCTAGCAAACTTTCCTATGAATATATTACCGCAGATTCGCACCCTACTCACTTTCCGGAAACGGTAAACTATGTATATTCACCAAAACTGGTTAGCAAAGCACTAGTCCTAAAAGCATATAAATTCGAAAGACAATAGCAAAATCTTGACAATAAATTCCAAGCTATTAAACTAAAGCAAAATGTCGGAGAAACGACGAAAAGCCGAATAAAGCCTGAAGGAAAACATTTGCAATTATACCTCCCTCTTCTATTCACCGGGACGAATCGATTATTATCATCCGGACTAAAAGATTTTCGTGTCTATTATCCGAAAAACCTGAAAACGGAGTCCTTGCCGGTATCTATGTTGTATGGCAGCAATACAGCCACAGCCATGCTGGAACAACAAACTAATCACGTATCCGGACTATATCGACGAATACATACTTTTACTTTGTCTGTATATTCACTTTGGAGTTTGTACGGTAGCCGGATAATGCGCTAGGACAACGGAAATAAACCCTCATTAAATTCAAAATATACACCAAATTTCTCTCAAATTCGTATTATCTTAAGTATCGATTTGGGAGCAATTTTATTCATTGTTTGGAGTTTTGCTTATCCAACTCTGCGTCTGGATTGTACACTTATTTCAAGAATACCTTTGCCATTTCCATTATCACTGGCGGTTTTGTGTGTCCAGAGTCCGGTGTGTTGTGCGAATCAACTGTATGTATTGCAAAAATGTCGAAAATTTAAATAGAAAAGACCATGGCACAGAGAAAGGATTTCGAAGCAATTTAGATAAGGTTAATGTAATTAATTTTGTTTCTTGATTAGACGCTTTGTTATAAAATTAGAGAGTTTTACACTAACGTAATAACCACCGTATACGTAAAACAAAATTTACATGCAAAAACACCCGCGCGAATAACACGTAAAACTTATACGATATTTTTTAACTAATGTTATGACAGCTAAAAATCGCGACCCGACAATTTCGACTGTTTAGAGAACATCAACTATACGGAAATATACCCATGCCTACTTGGGACATGCAAAATTATGATATACTGTTACGTATACGGTACGCAAGCGAATTTTTATATGGAATGTCAAATTATGTCGTATTATTTCGAACGACAAGCTAAAACTCTCTATTGTTTGGGAAAGGACGGCATACTTCAATGTAATGAGGCAAAAGATAGTTTTCGAGATGATTTGAATACAAATTTATGCCAGACAGTTTCGAAAATTTTGTTTTTCTCTGAAAAAAAGATCAATTCAAACCAAATGTGAGGATCTTTCTTATGTTGGTTTCAGATTTTTGATGAAATCTATCAAATTAAAAAAAATAAACTGTCAGGAGTCAGCTGTTTGAGCGAGCAGCTGGTCTCAACCAGGAATTTAAGGGTATAAGAGCCCAGTGGCGGAACAACTTCACTCGGGGCCCCCCCCCGCCAACTTCTTGAGTGGGCCCCCTACACTGAAAAAAAAGCAGATTGAAATCAATCGAAAAGCAGATTGAAATCTATCGAAATTTACTCTTAAAGGTCGATCCACATTTTCCACCGACTGATGACTAAAAAGTGTGAATCCACCTGAAACCAACTCTTTCGAAACATGATTTTGACGTTTCAGTGTTTCTACTAAAATTAAGAACGTCGTAATTAAAATAATTTTGCTAAGAGCTACTTTGACTCATTGCATTCGTAGGAATATTACGCTATCAGCTCTGGAAAGAAAAATTTCTTGTTTTTATCGATACTAGCGACACTTACCTTAATATAGCGGACATGCAGCGGAAAATATAGGAAACATAAAATTTCTCTTTATGAGAATACCAGAGGATAGCACAAGGCTTTTAACTCATTGCCGGACACAACGCCAAAATTTGACATGATTTGTATGTCAAATGCTCAAAATTGGACGTCTATAGACATTCTGTCCGGGAAAGGGTTAAAATAAAACCGCTCATGCAGCGAAGCATTGACCTCTATAGGTGTTCGTGATTATTAAGCATAGTACGTTAAATTAACTGCGCCTACAATGAGATTCGATCCCGCAAACCTATTATTTGAAGATGGGCCGCCCTATCTATCCTAATGCCGCAGACACACGGCCAATACTTTTTTTTTTTATTTTTGATCTGTCAAAATCTAAGAAAATGTATGAGTTTTACAGAACGAAGAATCCAAAAAATGGATTCGGACGCTTCGTGTGTGGGCGGCCTAAGTTTGTAACTTGCTAGACAATCGAAAAAATCGACATGTTATTAATTCAACTCTATTCCTTGCTTCAACTTTAAATTTAAGTGGGCTCTAATTTAAATCCTTTAATTTTATGAAATTCAATACTCCTTTCAAACCAAATGTGGCCTCTGCACCACAGACCTAATGACCATGTATACAACGCAAGCAAGATAAAATATTTTAGTCTTCAACGACATATACATAGTACTAACTAGTTTGACCTAAGTTTAGTACCACTCTCAAACTATTTTGTTCGTGTTTGACAGTTCATGACAAAGTGGATTAGAATTTAGTTCGGAAGTTTAGAAAAGGTACTATCACCAAAAATCTTTTAAGATTGTAGTTATAATTGCAGAGGGACCTAAAGAATTTTTTTGTTCGTATGGCACTTGGCCAGGAAAAGAGATTAAAAACCGCGGCTACAGTTACAGCAAATAGCGCAGCCATGCAGAGCAAATTTTTTTTTTTGTGAAAATTTGAGGGTCCGGATTATCTCATGAACTTTCAAAGATTTTAGGAAAATATTAAATATTTTTAGAATGAATTTGGGTAACCATTAGCATAGTACTCGTACTACTCTATTTACGAATTAGTCCCCTTTAAAATTATCACCATTTAAGGCTGTAATCCGGGTTTCGACACGCAATGGACCTACTCATCAGGAACTACCATAGTCCATTATGGGGGAGGTAGCCCGACCCTTTTGCCTGGTGATAGTGATGGTACTATGCCAATGGTTCCCCAAATTCATTCTAAAAAGATAAACAGAGCATTTTTTCTTTTGGAAAAAAATGTGAGTTGCGCTCACTCGTGAATAATAGTAAATTTAATATTAAATTTGTTTATCTAAGGGACCTGGTGAAAGAGGAACAATACATTTAGCATTTTTGTTTTGACTTCGAAAAGTGTCTATCTCTTCTTGTCTACAAAAAATATCAACGTCGGAGTGTTATTGTTCGCAGTCGTGCAGTTTTCATGGCTCGAGAAATAGTTTATGCGGCTTTTGGGCCCTTAAATCTCGAGGGCTACCGCCTCGTAGAGAGCATCCCGGGATTTTCTCTCTTTTCTAACTGAGTTGCTTTGGTGGAAATTTAAATATGGCGCTGGGGAACCAAACCGGTTTTGACTAAACTAACGGTGTATTCTGTTGTGTTCAAACCAGAGATACATTATTAAGGTATTTGGAAAATCACTTTGCAAGAAATTCTGATGAGTTTATTTTAAAAATTCGACATAGGTTTATTCTTGTTGTAAGTACCACACAGTTTGCTACTGCTCTTGTAGTGGGTCGAGGAAAAAGAATACTCTTAGTTTTAAAGTGACTGAAACAGAGACTGATCCTGACAGCTATGGCTACCTCTGATTCCTGGTCATGAAACCATTTCAACATTGTGAATGCAATACTTGGTAAAGTCGTTTGGTTAGGACTCGTCAGGTTTTCGGGACCTTTGATAAAGGAGAAAAGGATTTTTGACAGGTATAAGTCTCAATCTTAGTGAGAGACAAAGGTTTCATACTACAACTTTAGTTTTATTTTCCTTCCATATACGTATTTCGGGGTGACTTGCTCCCTTCTTCAGTGGAATTTGTTCTGTATATGAATCATATTCAGCAACGAAACTTAACGACAGTGAAGCTCAAGAAGCCAAAGGTTGTAACGGGTGGTTCAACTGGAATGCACGATTTTAATTGAGTGTCACACCTTAACGGTAAGTTTCTCGCCCAACTTTATTAGAGATTTCTTTACTTCAGTGTTTGGCAAATTCAACCTTTTACGAAAATGGACGTTCAAATCACAATGCTTTTCGTGCACTTCGAGATTTTTTTGGTCAAATAACGGACTTCTTGTGACCAGAAATCGAGGATATGGACCTGGACGATATGTGATTCCAACAGGATGGGGCCACTTGCCACACAGCCAACGAAACAATTACTCTTTTGCACGAGAAATTCAATGGCCGTGTTATCTCTCGTCTTGGCGATGTTAATTGGCCGCCATGATCATGAGATTTGACACCGTTGGACTTCTTTCTCTGGGGATATTTAAAAGAAAAAGTGATCGTCAATAAGCCAAAAACAATTCAAGAGCTAAAGGATGAGATAATTCAGCACATTAACGATATTCAACCTCAATTATGTCTCAGAGTCATTGAAAATATGGACCATCGGAGCAAGGCCGTTATTTTGTTTCACACATAATTGCCATAGATCCTTCTATCATAATAAAAAGAATTTAGACAATTTTCTAAAAACTTTTTGTTTAACAATTAACTTCGTGCATTCACGTTGGACCACCTTTTAGACATGGGTATTTTAAAAGGGAGAACCTGAATGTAGGGACAGTCTTGGGTCCGCAAGGGGAATCGTGTCTTAACCGTTTTGTGTTGACTTAGACCCAATTTGGAACTTAGCAAATATGAATGTAATTGAAATCACATATTCAGTACACAGTAGTCTGGCTGGTCTCGTGGTTAGTGCGCGCACCTTCGGTGCACAGGGTCATGAGTTCGAATCTCACCGTGATCCATGGTGTTTTTCGAACTCACGAGCTTGTGACGGACTATGATCTCACTCAGATGTTAAACGAGTACCCATTTATGGGGATAAATAACACTGCTGAGCGTGATGCTGATCTCATTACCTCAACAAAAAAGCAGATAAGATCTTGGAAATAGGATGTCACTAACACATCCTGCGGCCTTAGTCCAATGTTGGATTGTTGCGCCTGTTATTTATTTTTTTTATTCAGTACACAGTGAGGCTTAATGATAACATACAAAATTTAGATTAAGATTAGGGGGAATGATAGGGTATGGGGTAGATATGGAGTAAAAGTTTAGGGTTTATTTATGGCTAAGGTTAAAGTCAAAATATATTTTAGGGCAATGGATAGGGTTAAAGTTACTGTTAGGTAGCAGTTATAATTAGGGTTAAATTTAAGGATAGTGTTTGCGTTGAGGTTTAGGCCAAAGGTTATATCACATTAACATTTAGTTTAATGTGATATATGAAGATACCAAGGTTTTCAAGGTTACCAGCACTACCAAGGCTTTCAAGTTTACTAAGGGCTTCCAAGGTCATCAAGCTTTTCAAGTGTACAATGGCTACTTAGGTTACCAAGGGAACCCAGGTTACTGAGGGTACGGAGGATACAGAGGTTACCAAGGGGGCCAAGGTTAATAAGGCTACCAAGGAGACAAAGGTTATTAATATTATTATTATTCTCCAACAAATTCGTGATAATGGAGCAGTGAATATCGTCTTTACTTCATGAAAATGAACGCATTTAATATTATTTATTGATATGTTAAAGCGATTTTGTAAATTGAAAACTGCAAAAAAATGATATCTCACAAAAACAACTGTGTAACAGGTTTCCGCCAAAGAAAAAGTCGCCAGTCGCCACAAAACGGATTGATTCAAATCCAATGTCGGCAAAATACTTGCATCTTGTCTCAAGGATATGTATATATTTAAAAGTGATTGAATTAGATTCCACCAAATCAGCGTGGTACGATAGCGGTACGCGTCAGAATGCATGAAATAATTTTCGCCGCGGTAGACCACGCTGAATTTGCCAATTCGTGTGGTGTGTGTATGTTGTGTATACCGCGTGGTGCTCTTGCGCTGGTTTGGTGAAATCTTATTTATTTCGCTATTTTCGCGGGGAGCTGAATAAGGTTAATAACAGAATAAAAACAATCTTATAAAAATTACGAAAGAATTGTATAAAAGAAGAAAAAGTTCTCTATACGAAGGAAAGTAAAATAAGTTTCTAAAACGCATTTTTTTTAACAAGGCTGGAAGATTGAATGAAATCTGATCAAGAAAAGATCATAGCAGCAAATAGCACCTTCGTCAGGCTCCCCGCTAATATGCGTTGAAATAAATTAGCTTCCACCAAACCAGTGCGGGAGCGCCACGCGGTGCACTGTAAACATAACACACATACACCGCAAGAATCGGCAAATTCAGCGTGGTCTACAGCGGCGAAAATTATTTCATGGATCCTGAAGCGTAGCGCTATCGCACCGCGCTGATTTGATACTAATTCCAAATAAAGTAATTCCAAGTAATTTACGCTGTGTCATTGACACAGCTTTTAGTAACGATGGCCCCGATTGAGGCAGGATTCGGTTAAATTATACGAATTGTAGTGTTCAGCTGATGTCGCGTGTACCTTAACTTATAACTTCCACTTCCTTCGCCCGTTAATATATCTTAGGGTAGCATCAACTTCTTATCATTTAATTAAATTTTTCTTATTGAGAGAATATTATTATCTTGATTTGGAAACTTATTTATTTGATTTGGAAATTTATTTATTTGATTTGCAAGAGACAAAGTGGCGAAATACCCATATCGACAGAGCCCGGTTTCTTACGAATTCCATGAAGTACAAATTGTACTACTATGGAATTACAAACCAAAGAAACGGAGTTGGCATTATTCTGGCGTCGTCTTTACTTGGCAGTATAATAAGTGTCGCGAAGAGAAGTGACCGCTTGATCAGCATCAAATTGGTTATCTGCGGAAGGGTGTGGAACGTAATAAGTGCCTACGCTCCCCAAGTGGGATTGCCACCAGAAGAAAAAGAGGCATTTTGGAACGACGTTGACACCCTAATTCAGACCATTCCAGATACCGAATTGGTGTTCTTGGGAGGAGATTTAAATGGCCATGTGGGTGAATCAAATTATGATTACGAGGATTGCCATGGTGGAAAGGGTAGCCCTTTAACGGTCAGAAATGACGAAGGTGAAGCTATTCTGACCATGTGCAGATCGCATGGTTTGGTCATCCTAAATACATGGTTTGTGAAAAACGAGAGACACATAATCACCTACAGTAGTGGACACGGAGATAGGAAACACGAAACGCAGATCGATTACCACCTCTGTTTCGATTTTATGAGAAGGTGGGTAAGAGACTGCAAGGTGATCTTGGGTGAATCTGTCGTCAGCCAACATCGTTTGCTCCTGTCAGAATTTATTTTGAAAGCAGGAGGAGCAAGAAATAGAAGAACTCCCAAGCCTGTCGAAAAAATCAAGTGGCACAATCTCACAAACGACAACTTTGAACCTGTAGTAACTCCATTCATTGATAAAATGACGGAGTGGTTTCAAAACAACATAAACTGCACCGAGCACAGTCCAACACAAATGCGGAATAGTTTCGCTGAAATGTCAGTAGGTGAGGCGGAAAAGGCACTTGGAGTTTCGAAAGGTCCACTCCACACGAAGAAAGAAACATGGTGGTGGAACACCGAAACTAAGGAAGCAGTGCAAGCCAAATCGAACGCATTTAAGGCATGGACGAAATGTGAGTCAAGCAGTGAAGCCGAACGGGTTCAACTTCGCGAAAATTATATGCAATGCCGGAAGAAAGTAAAGCGCTTGGTAGCTCAAGCAAAGGCGAAGGCAGCTGAGAAATTCTACCAAGAATTAGAAACTCAGACTGCAACCGAAGGACCGTCTTTGCGCGAGAGACCTAAGCACGACGCCAGGATATTTAGGGTCGCAGCCCAAAGGAGAAGGAGAAGGAGAAGGAACGCTCGGGAAATACAGGCGCCAAAGTACGTGGAGGACTCGCAAGGAATGTTGCTGATTGACGATACGGCAATTTGTAGCAGGATGCGAGAGTATTTTGACGAACTTCTAAATGAAGAATTTCCTCGGGCAGCTTTTCAAGATGTTGAGCCAAATACCACAAATATTGAAGATATCTCAGAGGAAGAGGTGATGGAGGCAATGCATCAGATGAAACGCGGAAAGGCAGTCGGCCCGGACAAAATCCCCGCGGAATTTTGGTTGAAAATGGAAAATGTCGGGCTTAGTTGGCTCACAGTTCTCTTCAACAAAATCAAATGTGGGCAACCGATGCCTGATGCTTTCAGGGAAAGTTTTCTTCTTCCTTTCTATAAGAACAAGGGAGACTCACGCAAACTCAACAACTATAGGGCTATAAAGTTAACACCTCATACACTGAAGATCTACGAGCGAGTTGTCTGCAACCGATTGAGAAAGATTGTGCGGTTGAATGACAATCAATGCGGCTTTGTTGAAGGTCGATCTACAGTCGATGCGATTCAGTGCATTCGTATTGCGATGGAAAAGTATAGAGCAGCACGAAAGGACTTGTATTTTGTGTTCATCGATTTGGAGAAGGCATTCGATAGAGTACCTCGTGATCTGATATGGTTGGCCTTGAGAGCACTTAATGTCCCCGAGGCATACGTCAGGATGATACGAGACATGTATGATGGAGCTACGACTAAGGTTAGATGCACAGCCGGTGAATCAGAAGAATTTCCGGTGAATGTCGGAGTACACCAGGGCAGTGTATTGAGTCCGTTGCTCTTCAACATCATCATGTGCTACTTATTAACACGTGTCTCCGACGGCCTAGAAATATCTCTTCTTTTTGCTGATGATATAGTCCTCAGTAGCCCAAACATCGTTGCCTTGCAAGCTGCGCTTACAAAATGGTGTGACATTCTGGAGGAGCATGGACTGAGGGTAAGTATAACAAAGACTGAGTTCTTATGCTGCCAATTCTCAGACCCAGATGCACCGATACCAGAAATGTACGTCAAAGGAGAGCAGCTTAAGTCTTGTACCAAGTTCAAGTACCTTGGCTCGATGGTGAACAGCGGAGCTACATGCGATGATGACATCAAACATCGCACAAAGGTTGGGTGGATGAGGTGGCGAGAAAACTCTGGAGTTTTCTGCGATAAGAAAATGCCACTGAAGCTAAAGGGCAAGTTGTACAAAACGGTTGTACGTCCCGCAATCATATATGGATCAGAATGCTGGACCATGTATGAAGGTTACGCGAAAGAGATGACAGCGACTGAAATGAAAATGTTACGCATGTCAGTTGGTGTAACCAAAAGGGACCACATCAAGAGTAGCTACATCCGAGGCAGCTTGTCCATAGACCAACCAATCACCGAAAAGCTCGAAGACCGACGAATGGATTGGTATTGCCATGTTCAAAGGCGTCCGCCTGAGAACCCCGCAAAGAGAGCGATATCAATGGAAGTTCCACTTGATGGACCCAAGGCCAGAGGCAGACCAAAGAACACCTGGATGTGTCAAATGAAAAAGCAACAACAACGCATTGGTCTCGGCGATGACACGATCCAAGATAGAGCTGCCCAGCGTTGCCACTCGTGTTACAATTGTAACATTTTGTTACAATTTCCAATTTCTTGTTACAATGTTACACCCCGACCAATTTTGTTACAATCGGGCAAGAGTGGAGACCTCAATTATATTTTAATATTTTTCTACTATAATTAGTGACATGAAGAAGTATTTTGAAAAACAAATTTTCTATTTTTGTGATTTGTGCATCATCACCCATCAATTCAGTCAGGCATGTCAAACTTATGGCCCGCGGGTCACATGTGGCCCACATCGCAGTTTTATGAGGCCCGCGGCCAGATCGGATAAAATAAAAAATGTAAATGTTTCTACAAAATTAAAATTTTGAGTTGTTGAACTAAAATCTAGGAATAATCAAAACTCGTGAAGAATTCGATAGCTTATGCAAACTTAAATTATGTATTTAAGAATCCTACCCTCTCTTCTAGGAAGCTAGCGGTTGTTCGAAGTACTTTTGTGCAGAAAAAAATAAAAGCCCATAGTGAAATCGCTTTCCCCCGAGATTTATTTAAGAAGCAGTATTCGGCTTTGCCACAGTTTCAGTATACCTCGTGTTCACATTTTTTAGGTACTCAACCTTTTTGTTCGAGCTTAATTATTGTCCGCCGAATAATTTTGGCTCCCAAGGTTATTTCTGGCTGTCTGGTTCTGATTCGGAAATAGTGGTTATTGATCGACCCACCAAATTTCGCCCATTTGGCCTAGGTCTGGTTTTGATTTTTATACTTGTGGATTAAGTACCCGTTTTAGCTGGTCCTTCATTGATTCAGTGTTCTTCATTCAATTGTACCAGCTAAATTGCGTCAGGCCTTCGAGTCAGTTCTATAAAAGAATTGAATTCTACCTTGACGCATATTCAAACGAAACATTTACATAATTTGGAATGCAAGCTTCATGCAGGCACCAAGTTTCATTTTAAATCAAAAAAACATTTGAGAGAGAATGGGATAGATAGGATTCAAATTGATTTGCGAGTGGTTTGATAGTATTTTGATGGACAGGAAAGAGCAGATGAGCAAACTTTTCAGACAACGTTCGACATCTTTACTTACGGGTCCTGAGCTTTTTTTCGCACTCACTTTGAAAGCTTAAGCATTATCTGAGGTACTAGAGGGAGCATCTCATTTTGCGACAACATAAAGAACTGGGATGCTCCTTCAATCATTCGGATACTAAGCTTCTGGGCAAAGCAGTGTCAATATTAATTTCGAGATTTCTAAACAATTGCTTTTGTATTAAATCTGTTCTTAAAGCGTGTATTAAACAAATTGTGGAAATTTGACATATCGGCGTTGCATTATTTCAGGGTACCTGTCGTAATATGATTTCCAAGATTAATTGCGAGATTCCTATTTCCTTATTTAAAGTTGTATTGTGCCCTGAAATGCTGAAATAATATTTTTATAATAAATACTGGGTCCAACTATCACGTGAATTTTTCGTTAAATCCATGGATTCGCCATAATATACGGAATTTATGGAACAGAATGGGTAACATTTTCGGAAAAAGTCAGACAAATCCACTATTTGTACGAGTAATATGTTCATTAACACCAATATCTTAAAATTTGTTACACTCAACCTCAAAATGTTACAAATTTATAAAATAAATGTTACACTTAGAAATCTGAAAACGGCAACCCTGGCAGCTGCCTGTAGAAATATGCTGAGAAATTATCGCCAAAACGGGCGATGTGCCTACACCGCAGGTCGAGCAACGCGGAACCATGGAGCGGTATAAAGATCGAGGCAAGGAAGAAGAAAGATTTGGAAGTATATTCATTTGATTTACTGGTTTGGCATGTTAATATAGCATTTTCAGGTCAAGTAAATAACTATCCGAGTCAAATAGATAAATGTCCGAAACAAATAGGTAAATTTCCGAATCAACAAAACACGTTTGCAGATCAAATAGATAAATGTCCGAAACAAAACAATGAATTCCTAAATGAAAAAAATTAATAAACAAATCATAAAAATAAATCTACAATTCAAAAAAAAATAAATGTCCAAATCAGGAAAATAAATGTACAATTCAAATAAAACATTGTCCAAAACAGAAAAATAAATTCACAAATCAAAAAAATGATTTTTTCCATCAAAAAACATGTTTCACAAATCAAATAAACAATTTAAAAAGATAGTACTTTAATATAGTAAATAATGTGCTTTTATATGAATTTTGTTGAGCATTGAAAAAAATAATTAATTAATTACTTCAATCTGAATGAGATTTTGTTTATTCAAAATTACGTATATAATTGCCAATTGTACTACACACGCTTGGAATAGGACGATATAAATTGTTTTCTTAGACGTTATTTACCATCTCTAAACTAACATAACTTCCTCAAAACTCAAGTCACACCAGCTGAGCTTTCTAAAATTTTTATTTTACATTAGAATCGAAGATAGAGGTGACCTCAGAATGATGGAGGTTCGGGAACATAACGGAATCTATACATTGACAGTGTCTTCGAGTCTGTAAGACCCAGTGTCGGTACTTAAAAGTTAAAATTATTAGGTCTCGATTGAATTTGAACAAAAGCTCCAAATTAGAAGTGTTTTCATTATTTTTTTACAAGAGAACGTTTAGCTTTTTTTGTCATGATCGATTAGATTCCGTTTCTTAAAAAATATTTCTATCGCAATAGGTGAAGAATACCAAGAAGAAGGGAGGGTGGTATTCCAAGGGAATAAACCCAAGCAAATAATCAGGGGAAAATGCGGGAGAGTCTGCACCTTAAGCAGACATATTTTTATACACAGCTTTTAGTAACGGTGATTCGATTCAGACAGGATTCTGTTGAATTATACGAATTGTAGTGTTCAGCTGATGTCGTGTACTTTTACTAATACTCGTAGAGAGTTTTAGCATGTCGTACTATCGTACACATTTCAACTTTAATCGACCGTCTCCGCTGTTTAACGTACGACAAAAAAAAACTTACGCCTACTTGGGACAAGCAAAATTGTGATATACTGTTTTTTTGCGCGCTACACAAGCGAATTTTTCCTTTAAAATCTCATAGACTTCCACTTCCAACCGTTAATATATATCTTAGGGTGTCATACATTTAATATAATTTAATTTTTCTTTGTTAGAGGAATATTATATTAACATTTGAAAATTTATTTATTTGATTTGGAAATGTATTTATTTGATTTACTTTTTTGGCATGTAAATATATTTATTCGATTTGGAAATTTATTTATTTAATTTGTAAATATATTTTCCTGATTTGGACATTTATTTTTTTGATTTGGAAATTTATTTTTTTGTTTTGGTTATTATTTTTTTCATTTAGAAGTTCATTTATTTCGTCCGGAAATTTATTTATTTGATCCGGAATAGTGTTTTGTTGATTCGGAAATTTATATATTTGATCCGGAAATGTATTTTGTTGCTTCGGAAATTTATCTATTTGTCTGTTTTGGATATTTATTTTTTGATTTGGAAATTATTTTTTCTGTTTTGTTTTTATTTTTCATGTTTTTTCATTTAGAAGTTGTATTATTTGGTTCGCAGATTTATTTATTTGATCAGGAAACGTGTTTTGTTGATTCGGAAGTTTATCTATTTGTTCGGAGAGTTATTTACTTGACCTGGAAATGCCATATATCAATCCTTTTTGTGACTGACGACTTATTCTTTGGCGGAAACCTGTAACAACACAGTTGTTTTTGTGGAATTACATTTTTCTAGAATTGGAAATTTATTTTTTTGAAATGGATTTTTTTGTTGATTTGGAAATTTTTTTATCCGAAATCGTATTTTTTTGTCCCGGAAATTTTTTTTATCCGGAAACGTATTTTTTAGATTCGGAAATTTATCTACATTTGTTCCGGACATTTATCAAATTGACTCTGAAAGTTATTTTCTTGTCCTGAATATTTAGTATACAGGGTGTCCCGTTCATGGTGGAGAATCTTTTAATGGTAGATAGTGTGGCTCATTTGGGGAAAATTAATGTTCTACGAGACACCTCTATTTTGAACCGTTACGATGTAAAAGCACTTTTTGTAAATTGTGTCAAAATACCTGACTTGCCGAACTAAATCAAAATTTGCCAAACCACCAAACATGTCATCCGAGATATGACTTCACTTTCAGAAATTACATAAAATTTCCTATAAAACGACACCTCGTCCGTTACTAAGTTGCTCGTATCTTCCGAGATACACCAGTTAAAACTTTGAAGAAATTTTAAATTTTATGTAGTTTCGGAAAGTGAAGTCATATCTCGGAGGACATGTTTGGTGGAGAGGTGTCTCGTAGAACATTAATTTTCCCCAAATGAGCCACACTATCTACCATTAAAAGATTCTCCACCATGAACGGGACACCCTGTATAGCGTACACTAAAAAGAAACTTGTGTACAAAATTTCAGACCGATAGCTTCAAAATTAAGGGACTAGTTTGAATAGAAGCAGACGGAAAGACAGACGGACATTGGTCAATCGATTTCTTTCATCACACTATCAATAATATTATATTTACTTTTCATATTCGGAGGTGCTTCCTTCTGTCCGTTACCAACTTCAAACTTGACAAAGTCAGTATCCCCTTTCACATAGTGACGGATATAAAAATGAACCAATTAGGCCTAGAAAAAGTCAATGCAAGTTATCCACTGAAATAGCAATTATTTACGAGTATCTTTTAAACCATATCTACTAGACCTGAAACATTCTGTAATGCGAAATTAATTTCAAGGATAATTTCCAAGTTTTTCCTTTTTCATGCACCAGACCTCAAATTTCAAGTGTTTTTCTCTATTCATGACGCTCTACCATATCCATTCCGTGTATAGCCCTATTAGGACCTATTCCGAAGATTTCTCGTCTCGTCGTTCTTGCAATTTTCATCAAAGAAATTCCTACTATAAATCCACTTACGCTGGTGACATTTACTGGTGTGGATATGATGCATATTTAAAGAAGGTTAAAAGGACATCATTTTTCTTGCTTTGAGCTTTCACAAAAAAGAAAAGTGACAACATGACGACGACGACGACACCATAGTGTATGTACTATGCCAGGCACGAGATTTGTGCCTTATATAGCTACTCGGATTCGTAGATATACTACAAGGTGGCCCAGGAATGCCTGCACAACTGAGTTCGGGCGCAATATGGTGATGGCTGACGGTATTCTCTCTATACACTACACGTAGATAAGGAGAATATCGTCGTAGAATATGCATGATTCATATGTATGTGGAACAATAGCAATGAAGCCAATTTTCCACGCGGGGGGAATATCTTGCATAAAAGTCAGAATACAAATGAACTATGGCATGAGCCCAAAAGGCCAGGAACCTTTCGAGATGTACATTTGCACGTACATTGCTTTTCAGCACGAGACCTTTCATATGACACGAGCTCTCGGAGCGGAGCATCATCACATGCTGCCCTTTTTGGTTTCTGGGTCGCATATGAATAATTGACTGCAGGTATGATTAGAGAGGAGTGAAAGGTCTTCCGGATGGATGAATATTGTAAATCAGGTCGAGTTGTCGTTGCTATAGGGATGCCTCTGTATAATGAACGATATGGAAGTAATGGGGCACAGGTGCACAGTCATAAGTGCGATTTGTCCAGTTGCCCTATTGAAGTGACGCTTCTTTGAAAGGCACAACGAAGTGAGCTTTGACGTTTGCTGAGAGTATAGGATAATTTGAACGATTTAGGATACACTTTCGCCAAGGATAAAACTTTGCTTTTTTTTTAAATAAATGTCTGTCTAACCGTCTGAATTCTACTAAGGCAGCGACTGTACTACGATTATTCGCCCCTTCTTATGCTTTCTATTTAAATCAGCAACACTATGCAACTTTATGAAACGACAAAGTAAATTCTCTGCAAAGATATGATTTTCCTAGTGCCATGGTTTCAACAATAACATAAAATATGCATGTGACATTATAATATATCAAAGCAAGGTGTTCGCTCCCTTGACTTAGTGTACCATATCATTGCATTCAACGA
Source organism: Microchrysa polita (assembly GCA_949715475.1). Classification (NCBI taxonomy): domain Eukaryota; kingdom Metazoa; phylum Arthropoda; class Insecta; order Diptera; family Stratiomyidae; genus Microchrysa; species Microchrysa polita. The sequence goes on along the minus strand of OX454419.1, from coordinate 83,298,173 downwards.
GGCTACACGACATATCCTTCCTGTCCCCGTTTCCGAATTTAAATCTGCGTTGCAACAAGAATGAATCTATTGTGAAATGGGGTCTTTGCTATTCATGAAATTCCAAAAGGATGTTATTTCATTTAGTGCATTATGCTTTGATTTGGATTTCTTGCTCTAGGACTATAGTTGGTGAATTTCGGTTTTGCAAATTTTTCTCTCTGGTATTCAAAATGGCAAAAGAGTAGATTCGTATGGACGATGCTGACGTTTAACTGATAATTTTCCGTATGTAACTTTTTGTGTCAAGAATAGGTGTATATAGCGAAGGAATTTCATATTTCACTCGGAATGGTATATATACAGTGCTGGAAGAAAAAAGTTGCTCAAGCTTTTTAATGGCAATTTTTCCTAATATTCTTAAAAGTTATTGGAATTACAACTTACAGTGAGGCAGATAAAAACAAAGGACATATAAACGGTCTATTAATAGTTTGAATTTTATGAATGATGTTGATTCACTTGGTGAAATTAGGGGGTTTTCACAAAGAGGCTGAATTTAATGGAAAAATGAGACACGTTAATGTAGAACTATAGAGTAATATTTTGGTTTTGGCGAAAGAAAATCTAATCACTCGTTAAATAGGTCAAAGGATGGATATTCCTCAATGCATTGTGGCATGGCATTTTAAAAAATTGGGGGGAGGGGGCACCTCTAAACCGAAAAAGTCTCCGGACGACCTAAGAAAACTGCGCCTTTGGAAAATCGCTTCATAATCTTACTAAGCTGTCGAAATCGATTTAAGACATCGACGGACATTAGGAATAATCTAGTTTGAGCAACTACGAGTCGAATTTCGGCGAGGCTGGTAAGTAATAGGCTCGTAAAAGCTACATTACTTGCGCTTCAACCTTTGCATAAACCAGAATTTCAATTGAAAGTCAAGCGAAAACGTTTACGGTGGGCTGACAAGCACATTCAATGGACTCAGGAGATATGGGATGGAGCCGTTTTTTTCGGACGAGTCCAAATTTAAGCTTTATTTAGACGACGGGAGAATTCTAGTTCAGCGGGATCCTCGGGAAAGGCTTAGTGATGAATACATGGAGGCACTAACTGTTAAGTTAGAAGGAGTTATAATGTGGGGCTGTTTTTCGGGAGACAAGAGGGACCGAATATGCTTTATTTATTCAAAATTAACAGCTTCGGTGTACCTAAACGTCCTATAAGGCGAGCTGGAGCCTTGCGTGTAAAAGCTATTTGGTGATACCGGAAAATTTGTGTTCCAGCAGGATAATGCGCCATGTCACACTGATAAAGAAGTAAGTATTAAATACAAAAAAGTCAAAACTTTAATAACCATATCATAAAATATTACAAATTTTTTTTTTATTTTTTTTTTATATTTTAATGTTAAGAGGTACTTTGAAGAAAGGAATGCTGACGTTTTAGATTGGCCCCCGTGAAGCCCCGACTTGAATCTCATTGAAAATACGGGTCCAGCATAAGACTTGAAGTGGCCAAGAAGCGCCCGGACTCCATTCAGACCTTAAAAAGGTTAATAATAGTCACTTGGCAAGCGATTATCAGAAAAAAACCTGGAAAAACTTATTGGAGTCGATGAATCGGAGGTGGGGGGCAGCTTTCGACGCCAGAAGTGGTCCAACAAAATATTAATGTTAAACTATTATGTCTTAAGAATCAATAAAAATATAAAAACACACCAAACAAAATTTACTTTATGCTTACGAAACAATCTTTTTATAGGTAAAAAAAAATTCCTATTTACACTTAATCTAATTTCTCTCTCGGAATCACAAATATAATTATTTTTTTAGCAAAAATTTGTCTTAATATTGTTTCAACTGACACAATATATCAAATGACAAAAAATGCCTACCTACTTTTATCATTAACTGTCTTTTATGGCTAAAAAAGGGCTTGAGCAACTTTTTTTTTCCAGAACTGTATATGTGATTTGGGGATTTATCGAAGCAGCCCATTACTTTTTGGGTCCATTTTCGTCCCCTTTACAGTCCTCAGTGATATTTAGAAGTCGACTGTTAATTATTTACTTTTTCCATCATCATCCCGTGTGATGTGTATCATGTCTTTGAAGCTAAGTTCACCCATGGGTTCCACACTTATTGTGGATTTGCCTAGGATCCGCAGCCTCCTACTACCTAGTGCTGGGCACTCACACACAATGTGTGGTGTCGTCTCAGCCTTTCCAGACATATTCTGCATACATCATAATCCACGATTTTCATCCTCGATAGATGCGCTTTAAAGTATCATGCCCTGTCACTAAAGTTTTCCAACTTAGGCTACTCCGTGTATAACTGAGTACCTGTTTGGCTTTCCTCCTTAGTCGGCTGGTAATTGCGTTTCGAGTCTGCCTACAAGTGGATAGCCTTCGCCATCTTTGCCGATGTATGGAGTCAATCCAGCTGTGTATCCTGGCCCCAATCATACCGTTTTCCAAAGCAATTTTGGGGTCCGGTCCTCGAAACTTTTCTGCTGATCCCTCATTTGAAATGGTATCGGCCATTTCGTTCGCCAATGTACCTAAGTGTCCTTTAACCCACATTAGCGGAACTTCGTTTAGCTTCTGGACACATTCAAGTAGCAATTTTGAATTGATGTTGATAGATTGCTGCATGCGCTTGATCACCGATTGGGTGTCGAGTGCTATCAGAATTTTCTTCCCCAGTACCCGGCCTTCCAGAAGATGACTCAGAAAGTGCAGCAATCCAATCTACTCCGCCTGATATACTGTTATCTGTTTTAAAAATGATTCAAAATTGTTTCACAAAAATGTTATTTTTCATTTAAGTGTGTAAGATTAGCAAGATTTTTTTTAATTTAATTAGTAAAACCGAATAAATATAGAAGGTGTTAACATAAATTTGGCGTTCGCTACATTAGTATTTTTATTATGGGCCTTTTTTAGCTTGATGTTTGGTTGTAACCTTTTATGAACCTGAGTAACCCTAAAAAGGGACAATTCAATCGGAAGCTATTTTAATAGGCAACACTTTTCAAATGAAATATTTTCCCATATTTTATAACTTTTCGGAAAATGTCGAATTTCTAAATTTTCAGATGTCGTCCAAAAAGGGACTTCTAAAATAAATTCTTATCTTTCGAATAAATAAAATTTGTCTACAAAAATGTACGGTTTTTCTAATTAAAAGTAAAAAAAAAACTTGGCAAACATACACAAGTCAATGAAAAATATTTTTGTGAAACAATTTTGAATCATTTTCAATACAGATAATTTTGCCTTTATTTTTCATAATGCTATGAGAGGTACGCCACTGTGCATAAGTGATATAATTGTTATTTCCATATTCTATTGATATGTGCAAATTTATTGCCCATAAAAATCAGCAGTAATCTCATACTCAATCTTTTGATTTTTGTCCCGCCAGAATGTGAATCTGAACCACTATGCGTCCTATATCTGTCTCAGTGCGACTTGGCAGTAATACCGATCGATTGGCGTTCCTAACACATTGTCATTAAAGGTACGGATATTTAGATTTTACGAAATAATGCGAATCTTGACGTAAATTTGTCACTTTTGCGAAGAAGAATCCCATTAATGAGAATAAATCTGTAAATTGTAAATGCAGAGTGCAGAGAGTTCACAGAATCGCGAGCACAATGTCTTACCAAACACCGTACCACTAAATATCATAATAGCAATTCTTTTATTGCATATTCGACGTGTATTGCATGGCTGTAATGCTGATATTTGCTAGCTGTTAGCCGCTTTCCTAAACCCCTTGAGAAATGAATAATAAAACCAAAATATTAATTTTAGAATCACTTTATTAGTTTGGTTAATCGAAGTTCCAGAAGTTCCCCGCTTAATATTTGCCACGAGCCCCGCGCTTGCTTAATCGAGCACTGCTACGCACTACTCATTTAATAAATCGACGAGTACTGTAGAACAACGTTGGTCGGGTCACTTTAGTTTCGCCGCGGCCGAAATTTGAATACCAGTAACATTTGAATGAAACTTAAGCTTTTTTTGGGCTAGTAATTTCTACCGAAGCCCTATGACGTAGTGTTCCGAATTCATCTATTCCTGGATAATGAAATGTTTCACAAGTCAAAATAATCATAAATAAATAAATATGTGAACTTATTTATTTTATTTCAAAGGTGTTCGAGCCAAGGACGATGACCCAGGAGCTGCAGAACAGGAAGAATTGAGAACGCTCAATGTACAACAAATTGACGACACTCACCTTCCGCTTGACAGCTCATCGCTAGCATCCGATTCACGATCATCTGTACACCCACATCTAGCGCACTTCATTTTGCCCACTGAAATCCTCGAAATATCCTGAAATGAAACTCAATATGGATAAATAAATAAATCTATGCAGATGAAATCTTCGATTGCACCACTCAGATTGTAAACAAACACGAAACAACACAACACAGATGACAGCACGACCAGCTGATTGCAATTCGGAATATATGCAAAACAACACGCAACATGTTGCTCTGCATTATGCGCCTGGATGCATTGTTGCAATGCAAATACTAATACATAAGGGGCATACAGTTTAACCTTGATCTTGAATACTCTTGTACATAGATGTAATATTAATCCCAAGTTCTCTTGACATGCGAAAATAACGTCACTTCGATTCGAGAAGCCGTTGCGCGCAGACACCTTGGTACTTGGATTTGCCAATTTGATGATTATTATAGTTTTAAGATTCGAATTTCCATTTCAAATCTTTGGGATAAAGTCGAGTTTTAAATAATATCGCCATAGTATATTAAGGCTCGACCTGAGCTCACTTTATTCGATAAATGAACTTAATGAACTAAATTCTTACAAACTAAAAACTTATATTTATACCATAATTTCACTTGACATCTTTTCTAATTACATACATATTTGCCCAAGCAGCACAAAATAACCTTGGTTAGATATACAACCCGATTTTTGGTTATATTCTAGTTAAATAATCAATAATATGGGTTATAGTTACAAAAGTGAGCATTTTGTTGGAGTCTGAACTTAAAAATTTGCTGCAAAATTAACTAGATGGTTTCATTTGGGACAATTTGTTCTCCTGATAACCTTAATATTGTCTTCGTAACATTATTGTTTAAAATTTGACTCAATTGTTGTTCTTTGGACAATTTTGTTATAAAATAACGTAATTGTTACAAATACAACATGGTTTAATATATAACACAATTGTTAGAATTTGAACCGAAAGTATATTTTTGATATTTGCAATTATATTGGGTACAAAGCTTCCCAGCGCTAAACGGAAACAAATATCATAAAGGGATTATTTTAATAGAATTTTTGGCATATGGAAAAAGAGAAATAAAACATAGCATGATCGAGAATCAATCTTGCGACCACCATGCATTGCGCATGAAGTACTTCAGATTTAGAGAACGTGAGAAGTATTTCCCTTCTGGCGCAATGGCAATGGTGACAGACTAGCACGCAAGAGGACCAGGTTCGATTCCAGCTTGAGGCAAATGGATAAAAAGGTAATTTTCTTGGATAAAAAGGTATAAAAAAATATTATAATATGTCTGAGATAAAAAGTGTCTAAGATAAATTATTGTCAATTCTGAAAAAAAAAAATGAAATTTTAAAGTTTTTAGCATACGAAATTGAAGTTATATTCACAACGATTTTACAACAATAAAGTCTGAAGGACAACGACATTACAACAATAATGTCACGTTTAAAGCCAGGCAAAAATCTCTTTTTTACGGTTTAGTAAACGTTTTTAAAACGTTTTTACAACGATTTTCCTAACAATATTGTCATATAACCATGGTTGTATTTCGGTTATATAACCGTTTTTCAACTCGTTTGTGCTACTTGGGTGTTATTCATTTTATCTTCTTTTTATTGATTCTTATTTTATAATCTTATTTCTTATTGTTAAATCATTAAAGGATAATTAGTAGACATTTTATATCTTCTTATCTTAATGAAATGGGTAACTCATATACACAACATGTCCCTTCAATGATTTCCATATTTCAACTAAAGATAGAAACACTAATTATGTTTGTTTACACATATGTATGACCAGCATTAATGAGGTTTCATGATATGAGTCACAGGCCAGAGATGGTGATATAACTTTATTATTGACCAGACCCTTGGCATGTACTCCTATATTAATTAGATTCTGACTTATTAATATATACTTTTTGTATTTTGAATATTGTACATTGTGTTTTAGTGCCATTAAATATAGATTTACATTTACGCAGATTGAGTATGATTGAAAATATCGTGAGCTCAGCCTAAAATTGTCCGCTATTAATTCTGCAAAATTATTTAGTAATTTAAATAGTTAAGTTGAAAATGTTAAGGCACGGAGCCTTCATTACACGTATCCGCGACAAGAAAAATTTTAGGCTCAGCTGGCGATTTTTTCAACTACACACAATCTGTCTACATTCACCTTCATTTTGAAAGTCCAACTGAGTAAAACGTGCGTTTGGGAAAATCAATTCTCCTGTACCAAGGAGTGCGTCGAGTGACAAGACCACACGAATTGCGCCCCACAATAGGTTTTTATTAATCCGTTTTCAAGAGTATTATTCACACTGAAATAGTCTGGACTCCATGAGACCCCGAATAAAATTAATTTCACACCGGCTTTTCTGGATCACAACAACAGATTCAGACACTGTTAAAACTGTTTTAATTTTCGCTTACAGCCGTTCCAAGATGCGATCCAAGGAGAATAAAATTGCAAAGGGGGCGCAAGCGGGGTAGATTAGAGCAAAAAAAAAATACATAGAAGTCGATTGGTGGCGTTCATTGAGCTTAAAAATTCAGAGTCCTAGCTATCAGCGTTAAAAAATGCGACCCAAGGACAAAAACAAAATCGCAAAAGGGAGACCCAACTCAATCCTGGCCAATTTTTGGGTTGGCTACGATATCCCGCCCATCATACTCCCGTTTTTCAAAATTCCAACATTGATTATTCCGCCAGTTAAGAATTACGCTCAATTGATCGCTAATCAAAATTCCGCCAACTTAATATCCCGCCATTTTCATAACCCGCTAATTCAAAATTATGGGTAGAGGAAGGTTGATATAGAGCATATTATGACGCACATTTCGTTGTGATTTCAGAGTACTATCTATGTCTGCGTTCAAGAGCTATAGCCATTCAAAGATGCCAAAAGTGAAAATATTGGAAAAGGAGTGACCAGGGCACCCTTAGCTTTTACGATGCCCTGAGCGTCAGATTTTTAAGAGACCTTTGACTTTTTTCAGACGTTTTTTGATTGAGGAGCAACCCTCAAAGGAACGGTTTCATGAGTTTATTTCATGGAATTGAGGTCGGATTTTTATATGAATTTACGCAGATTGAGTATGATTGAAAATATCGTGAGCTCAGCCTAAAATTGTCCGCTATTAATTCTGCAAAATTATTTAGTAATTTAAATAGTTAAGTTGAAAATGCTAAGGCACGGAGCAGTGGCGTAACGTTTCTAAAATATTTTGTGTTCGAGATCGAAATGGGGGCCCCTCACACTGTAATAATTTATAATTAATTCAAAAAATCGAAACCACTTCTATAGGTATTATGCCCTATTTGGAAAAAAATTGAAATTGCAGGGCTATGTTTATAGGGAATTCAACAAGCATATGACGTAATTAAAAGGAACAACAAAACAATGCAAACTTAGTAGGCGATTTTTCTACATTGCGGCCTTAATATACAGACGGCGGTGCTATCAGGTTTTTGTAAAACGCGATTGACAACGAAATTTAGGTTTAATTTAAAACTCGGATCCTGTTAACACTATCGTCCTATTTTATTACACAAATTTTACACGATGTGACTTATGTCGCACACATACGGAGAATCCGAATACATTTTTTTGGATTTTCGCTCAATCATAATCCAAGAAAATGTATGATTTTGGCAGAACGAATATAAAAAAATGGATTCGGATTGACCGTGTGTGTGTGTGGCATTTGAAAATCTACGTCAATAATTTGTGTTTGTGTGAGAAATTCAGACTTCAGGTTGATAACGAGCTACTGTAAAAGTGACATTTATTTGCATAGATGTGTGTTGCATACACTCAGCGAAATTCACTACATTTTACCACGATTTCGTATGAAATCGCGCTATGAACCGCGTGGATTTTTTTCTGTTTATTGGAATTTGCTTTTAGTACCACAGCTGTTAATGGGAGAAGTACTTTCTTTTGTTAATATGGATGAATCCTATTTTTATTGCAGCGATTTAAAGGCTTTCAGCGAAAATTCAGCTAATAAATATCGTACTTTTGAAAAAGACAGAGAGTGAAAATTAAAAATTTAAAAATTAACAGAAGAAAAAACTGCAATAATTGCTTTACATTTTCCTGAAATGAATAACGCTCGTATGTTTATTTTTTTCGGAAAAGGCAGGGCAAATGCTGCAAATTTCATCGTTCGCTATTGAAAAATCAGGACGAGAAAAAAGAAAACCAGAAATACAAATAGCGCAGATATTTGCGGGATTTTTTTTGCATACAATAACAAAAAAAAACATTGTACAGTGTGATCAGAGAACAATTTTATTTTCTGACCTCCCTCCTTGGCATGCGTTTTGTAATTCCCACTATCTATTGTGATGCATTACTAGCTTCGACACGATCTGTAATAATTAATCGAAGCTTATACGTTTTTTATGACTTTAAGTGAGTCAGCTGTCTGACATTTGGTGAAATGCCTACTTCACGTCCAAAAACAGGACAAATCAGAATAAAAACAAAATATTCTGGATAATTGCAGTACGACAGGTTAACAGGTGACAGGTCCTTTCAAAAACAGGATGGATGCGAGCATTAGGAATGGGCCTCACAAAAGCTAAGGCCATCCCTGGTAACGGGAATTCAGCGCAACAATAAAATGTTCCTTGAAATTTTCGCTTCAAACCACTTCGAAACAAAGAAAAACGTTTCGCTCAAGAGCACTTCTTACTTGTTCATCCGCTTCATCAATGTTGCAATGTCCCAGAAGTCTAAAAAAATATTTTTTTTAATCACGGTTCAAAATTTCCAACTCCTCCTCACTACGTTAGGGGGCCCCTAATGGTCGGGGGCCCGTGTGCGACCGAACACATGGAACACCGTACGTTACGCCACTGGCACGGAGCCTTCATTACACGTATCCGCGACAAGAAAAATTTTAGGCTCAGCTGGCGATTTTTTCAACTACACACAATCTGTCTACATTCACCTTCATTTTGAAAGTCCAACTGAGAATATGGAAGCTGAGTAGTCGATTGGACGCCCTACCTTCAGTCTGTAACGTATACAATCCAAGTCAATATCAAGCTTAGTGATTAAAGAAACATAAACAGAAAAAACAACCATCATTTCCGCTTTTCATCTAAAATCCAATTAACTGTGAACAAAATGATTTCCACATATTATGTAAATAATCCTCTTTTCCAGACATGTATCCTGGCGGCAAAAGAGGCAACGACGAAGAGTCCTGTTAGGGGGAAGCTCGTTATCTTAACTTGAAAAACCGACAGCAACTTATCAAGTTGCCACATGAAAAAGGCACAAAATGAGAAATAAACGCATATACCGCTCATCATGTGCGGAGGGGGTGGTACAGGCAATCTGCAACATCACCTCTCATGAAAGTCTACGAATATCAACACAAACCAAAACCATACAACGGAACGTATGAGTACAGATGGATGGCACAAGAGTTTGTTCTACATACATGCCAAAGGATATATAGTCATCTGGGATCTGGCAACTTTATGTGCAGGCACTTTTTTCCTTTTACCCTTCCATATATGGGAGTAAACCGTAATCTATTCCTTCGCCTAATTAACATGTTGTACTATGCAAATTGCTTACTTTGATTCAAGCGGAAAAGTTTTTAAGCAAACAGCTCTGCGGAAAGGATGCAAACGTGGCGTATATTCATGAGAGAGAGGATAGATACATATGTATGAATCCTTTGGTAGAGAACCATCTCTCCAAAGTCCATATTCATTACCACGGGGTATATACTTAGGATTTCATATGCGAGAACCATTTGCCCGAGTGAAAGATATTAGCTTGTATCTTGCGGAAAACTTTCTCTGTTCCGCTAAAATGTATATGAATAGGTGGTCTAAATGCAAAAAGATATTTCATTCATTCGAGAACATACGTGGGAATAAACGGATGAACGACGGATATTGTATGGTTTTTAGTGGTTCCGGATGATTTATGGAAAATTGTGCCCGTCAGGCATGATACGTTGTTTGGACTTTGAATATTTAAGGAAAAGGGGTGAATGATTTGATACGACGAGAATAAATGCTAGAAAATATAAAATAAGTAGCGCGAAATTGTGACTTGTCATGAAATATCCTAATTAGCGAGTTTTCTAATATTTTGATCCAAGATTTAATTTCTGTTTCGAAAACTGCGTTAGATTTATCAAAAACTGACTTTTGCAGTTTTCTGAAATAACCATCGTTTTCAAGATTATAGCTGCTCAAACCGTATAGAGAAAAATCTAAATAGATTTTTTCATCGAAAATTCAAACTACATATAATTTCATAACGGTATTTAAAATCCTGCAAAATCGACGTGAGGAGCTTTTTATGGCTTTCAAACCGGATATCCTTTTCTACATTTACATCGCATCGTTTCGAACTCGATAACAATCAAATCGATTCCCGATTTCGGCTATGCATTTTCAAGCATTACCCGCAAATAGTAACGCGAAAGAACAGTGTCGGGTCCATTTTGTGCACCTGAATTACCAACATAGTCCTTCCGTTCTATTAGGTCGTTCCACCAATATGCGATGCCCAATAATCCACCTTGAAAAAACTAACGAAATCATTTAAATGCAAAAGTACACTCCGGTGTCTAGGAATTCGTTTTGTAGCGAAGCCGAATTGAAACTTTGTGTACATTCAGACAATCCCAGCTAGCTCGGTTAGTTTTCATATCCATAGTGCAGGTTTTATACAATTCACCTTCTAATCGAGTGCAAGTGCTCCTTGGAATTAACAATTACCTGACGCCAGACGATTGCATCGCAGATATGAATAAAATGTCGACAACGGGAAGAGGACAAGAAAAGTTAAACTGGACATTAATGCCCGATAGCCACCGTGGGCGAAATGCAAATTCGTAATGGCGTCTGATGATTATTATTTGCCAGTGGCTACCGTAACAGGTACAGAATGGAAGATATTGTCTGCCGGCATTCCGACCGACAATAGACACATCTGACTCCTGTATGGACATTGCAAATACATGTCCAATTTGAGGTGGGTGCGATAGAAAAAACGGACATCGTTAATGTCATATGGGAGCTTAATTTAATTTTATATATTCATGCGGTAGAAAAGGTAGACTTTGTATTTTTTAGGGAACTACTAAAAGATAATTGGACATAATTAGTTTGTATTTGTTTTTTTTTGCAACCAAACACAAACAACATACTGAAATTGTGAATGTTATTTTATGGTGTTTTCTGTTAGTGTATTTTGAAACAGTTGAAATGAAAATATTGACTAGGCTTTTTGAAAACCAAAACCGTTTAAAGAGCATATTTCATTAAAGAATTTAATTCCATACTTTTCTTCCTGATAGCATCCTTAATTGGGGTCTCATACGGCGTCGGTTAACCATTTCACCATGACTGCACCTGCTGAAAGCATCCGGGCGTTAATAAAGCGGAGACAGCATCAATAACGAGATAGATACGAAAAGGTGACGTCGTTAAATTATTCTTTTTCACTGACTCATTTTGCAAAGTGCACGCTGCATGACTATATGATGGTTACCTCGCGAATGTCATTTCGGCAAATTTCAACTGTTGGTGAGTGTTCACTTTTGCTACAATTGAGCCCATAACAACACGGTGAGAAGAAGCTGAAATGGTGGTGATGCTTCCACGATGAAACACCCCCATTTTTGCATATGGCGTTGGATACAGTATCGTCAGCATGTGTGTCTCTTTTGGAACCTTGATCTAAAGGGGTTCTCAAGTTCGCACTATGGCAGTGACTAATAGGGAGCAATCTGTTTTTTTTTTTCGTAGAGGATGAGGTTTTAAAAACATATTCATTTATAGTTGAAAGCAGGATCAAAAGAAGCTTCCAAATTAATAATGTGCAAAATTAATAGCCCCTTTGAGGCGAAAAGCATGGCAATGCAACGGAAAAATTCGTTTAAGCAGTTGAATTAAATACGATTAGTTCGGCGTTTTCAGAAGAAATCAGCTCTGTATTACTTGAGGATCCAGGGCTGTCCCTAGGGGTGGGCGTGTAGAGTGGTTGTTGCGGAAAAACTTATTCGAAATTTATTTAATTATTCTTTTTCAATTTTCGAAGGGTACTTAAATTTCCCATACGTCGTTTGCCGCGGAAAATACCATTCTGAACATTATCCTATAAGGATTGAAAATACCTCTATACAGGGTGTCCCGCAACTGGTTAGCCATAGACAAATGATAGACTCTACAGGATGTTTTAGGAAAAATGTCGCCAAAATTATTTCTCTAGCTTTTACCGTTAAGGAGTAATTGCCGTTTTTGTGATTCTTGTCAAAAAGCACGACTTTTTTGTAAAAACTCCTATTTTCTAGCTTCCACTTTAGCCAAATCAATATTTTTTATATTCTTCTGAAAGTACACAAAATTTCCAATAAAAAGACATATCGAACGTTTCGAACGGTTTCGTATCTTTCGAGATACGACGTTTTAAATTTTGCAAAAATGTCAATTTCAACTTTTAATGTCAAAATTAAACCCGAATTTCGTAACGATGCATTGAAGTGGCAAATCTGCAAAGTTCACAAAAGTTGGCCCAAATCCTAAGCTTTCGAACGGCATATAAGAATAAAGCACAGAATCATCCAGTTTGTGAATAATATGTGTAAAAGGGAAAAAACATAGTTCGTAATAGGAAGAAATCTTGCTTTTACGTGGAAATAGTTCAGTCATATAAGCATTTCCAATAGAAAAAAAATACAGTAAGGCTATTTTTTTCTTGGTCTTGAATCAGTGGGGTCCCAGGAGTCTTAAACACATTTTGCTAAAATAAATTTGATCGGAAAGCTCCCAAAAAGAACAAGAAAGGACACTATTTAATCCTTGACTGGAGGTCGGCATTCGGGATATCATATCAAAGGGGACGCCGAGTACATTACATATCCGGTGTTTGATTCCTATTTCAAGGACCCTCAACGGAATAAATCGCGTTTGAATGGAAAATTTTCGTGTTTCCCGTAACTTTCTCATCTGTATCCAAAGCCCATAACTACGCGAATAATTCAAGTTTCCACTTCCTTTTTAATTTTTGCTAAAGAAAAATTGGATCGGAAAACTCTCAAAAAGAACATAAAAGGACACTAATTAATACCTGACAAATTAAAATGTTTATCCTTTAGACCAGTACTTCCCAACCGGTGGGGCGCGCCCCCCTAGTGGAGCGTGACGGTTGGCAAAGGGGGGCGTGGGCTCAAGTCGAGTGTTTATGTGATGTGATTATATTACAACGGCCATGAGCTGGTAAAATTCTTCAAATCATGAACAAAATTTCGAAATCGCTGCAACCACAATATATTAGTGGGAAACCTCTGACCAAAGTCTGTTTGATGATCGCTGAAATTGTTTTAAGAATAAAGACCGAGGGAAAACCCTGGAGTGCCATACCTGTTAAACCTGAATGAAATTGAAATGATGCTTCATAAAATACATGTAGTCACTCATTGATTTCAATTTTGCTTGTTGACGCACCGCTGAGGCAAAAAAAAAATGGACCTCGCCATGAAAAATGAGTTTTTGGTCCAAAACCGGATCTTCAGACAACATTTTCAGCGCGCAATAATCGTCTTATCAATTCTTGACCCAATGTAGGGCTAAATCTAGCTTTCCGGCAATATCCAATTCAGCTGTGGCCGCTACGGTTGCTACGTTTTCTCCACTTCGTATCAGTAAAACTCAAACGTTGCCATGGTGTGACAAATCGCCCGCTTGATCGTCTTGATATATATAACCATTTTCAGGACAAAAACACCATTTTCTCAACACACAACACAAATTAACTATATGTACATACATCAAATAAAATTTACGATTTCGCAAATGAAATTAACGCTTTTACAAGTCAAATTCATCATTCAGCAAATCACTTGTCATTATCAAATCGTTAATTTGTCTTGTTAAAGCGTGAATTTCATTTGAGAGATCGTTAATTTGACTTGTTAAAGCGTTAATTTAATTTGTGAATCGGTAATTTCATTTTATGTATAGTTAATTTGTTTTGAGAAAATGGTGAATTTGTCATGAAAATGGTATAGTTTAATTGTGGAATCAATTCAATATTCAAATGAGCTAAATGTAAGCTTTGGAACTGCTAATAAATTTAAATTGCGAAAATAGTATCGAAGCTGATCTGGTTAGTCCAAAGTCTGTATGAGATTTTTCCAATGATACAAATGTCTCTTATTATTTGTCAACGTGGCGAATTCTTAACAAAAGAAATATAATGAGCTGGAAATGCCTTCTTCCGTTTTTGAGCGAAATTTTCGTTGGGGGCGCCAGATTCTGCTAACCTTGCAAGGGGGGCATGTACTGAAAAAGGTTGGGAACCCCTGCTTTAGACGATGAAAATGAAAAATACTCTCACAATATTAATATGTACACACTACACAGCGAACCTTCGTACAAATAATTCAACACCTAAAACAATTTTTTTTTTACTTACCGTTATAATTAGTAAAGCAGCATTTTCAACAGTAGCGAAAAGTATTTTTCCATAATGCAACAACCAAGTCTATGCTTGATGTAAAAATGATAATTCCTTTTCAAGATTGAAGTCGGTTTGGTACATTTGCAGACTATGTTTTTTTTTATATTTATACGTATTATTCAGAAACTGGATGACTCTGTGCTTTATTCTTATATGCCGTTCGAAAACTAAAATACTACGCCAACTTTTGTCAACTTTGCAGATTTGCCACTACAATGTACCGTTATGAAATTCGGGTTTAATTTTGACATTAAAAATTGAAATTGACATTTTTGCTAAATTTAAAACGTCCTATCTCGGAAGATACGAAACCGTGCGAAACGTTCGATATGTCCTTTTATTGGAAATTTTGTGTACTTTCAGAAGAATATGAAGAATATTGATTTGGCTAAAGTGGAAGCTAGAAAATAGGAGTTTTTACAAAAAAGTCGTGCTTTTTGACAAGAATCACAAAAGAGGCAATTACTCCTTAACGGTAAAAGCTAGAGAAATAATTTTGGCGACATTTTTCCTAAAACATCCTGTAGAGTCTACCATTGGTCTATGGCTAACCAGTTGCGGGACACCCTGTATAGTCTAGTACAGATAGCTCAAAACCCAAACATAAAAAAAAATATTTTCGATGCCAAATTATTGAATACACTGCTTAATATACGCAGTAAAAAGTTACACTAATTTGCGCCATTGGTTAAGGGGGGAGGGGGTGGCAAAGGGGTGAAAACCTTGTTTTTTGCAAATATCTAGAAAACTATGAGTCTGACCTTGAAATATCCTGAGGACGAAACCAACTACATAAAATTACCTTTGTAATGATATGTAACACTCTGGAAATTTTTGCAGAAAATTATACTTTAGACCCAAATATATTATAGTGAATATACATTTTTTGAGTTTTACATTTCGCACTGTAACTCTTGATAGAATAGATCTACCGTCCTAAGATCTCGTCCATATATTGATAACGAAATTCATTTGATTTGTACTAAAAATTGGAGTTCTCCGACCATTGACGCCCCCCTCACTCCTCCTAACATTTTTCAAAAAGGCATGCCTGTAGCTTCTTTTTAAATTAAGCCAGGCAGATGAAATTTGGTGGGATGCCTAGTCTAAGCCCCATTATGCTCCTTACCAAAAATTATAACCGTCCGATCAAAACTAAGGGTACCCTTCATACAAAGTGAAACAAAATTCTATAACAAATTTCACATTTTTTAACTTCTAAATTCTATCTAAAATTGAAAAATAAAATTTTTCTCTTAGAACGTCATTATAACAGTTAATTGTAGTCTTCTGAAAGTATGTGCAAAAGTTTGCACCAAAGCGTACGCTACAAGTATCAACAAATTGGGTTTGAAGGTCATTGGTACGAGTTCTAAGGCTATTTCCGAATATATCGAGTAACCTGTACTAGCAACCTTCAAACCCGATTTTTCGTACTTGTAGGGGACGCTCTGGTACAAACTTTTGACTATACATTCAGAAGACTACAAATAAATGTTATAATGACGTTCTAAGAGATACATTTTATTTGTCCATTTTAGATTGAATTTAGAAGGAAAAAATGTGAAATTTGTTTGAATTTTGGTTCACTTTGTATGGGGGGTATCCTTGGTTTTGATCGGATGGTAATAATTTTTGGTAAGGAGCATAATGGGGCTTAGACTAGGCACCCCACCAAATTTTATCTGCCTGCATCAATTTAAAAAGAAGCTACAGGCATGCGTTTTTGAAAAATGTTAGGAGGAGTGAAGGGGGCATCAATGAAGGGGTCACTTTAATTTTTGGTAAAAATCAAACTAATTTTGTTGGTAATATAATGAACAAGATCCTGTGACCCTAGGTCTATTTTATCAAAAGTTACAGTACGAAATGTAAAACTCAAAAACTGGAAATTCGCTATAATACTTTTAGGTCTAGGGTATAATTTTTTTTGAGAAAATGTCTAGAGTGTTACATATCATTACAAAGGTAACTTTATGTAGTTTGTTTTGTCCTCAGCACATTTTAAGGTCAGATTCATAGTTTTCCAGATATTTGCAAGAAACTGAATTTTCACCCCTTTGCCACCCCCTCCCCCATTAACCCAGGGCGCAAATTAGTGTAACTTTTTACTGCGTATATTAGGCAGTGTATTTAACAATTCGGCATCAAAAATTTCTTTTTTTTTATGTTTAGGTTTGGGGCTACTTTGAACCAATTGTACTGGACTATAATTCTCGTAGCTACTGTTTTCCGATATAAGTATGCTCGTGTATGACCTGCATGTATTCTTTCGGGAACAAAATATAAATTTAGTCTTGACTATAATATGCGACAGGGCACTTCTATTTTACTATAGCCATAAGTGAACTACTACCCTGAATATCCGAAAAAAGTTATCCACAGGAAGACTCGGACGAAGCAATGAGAAATGGAACAGTGAACGAAATTATGCCATCCTACATCATTTCGTTCACTGTTCTAAATTGAATGGCGGTCTCAGATAGTATCATAGGATCATGCGTACCGAATTTCAAAATAATCTCAAGACCTGGAGAGGCAGTTCTACTGTGTTTCGACGACTCTAGGCTGAATTCTAAAATTGGCTTACCCTTTAATGGGCAAAATTGAAATATGCTGGTATTCGATTGAAAAATTTTGGTTTTGAAAATTTTGAAAAAGTCAGTGGCGTAATGACTCAAAAAAATCTTGTGCTCGAAAACGAAATGGGGGCCCACAATATAATCCACTATTAGCCAATATTTTTGCACTCCCGCGTTTACGAAAAAGCCACGAAAAGAATACTTTTAACCTGTTAAATCTTAATTTTGAGAAATAAAATTTATAGACAACCTCTAAGGCTGAAGTTATCAAATCAGCCAGTGGCGATGCTACGCAGGTGTTTTGGGGGCTCGAGCTCCCTCCGAAATTTCCTGATGATGTCTAGATGAGAAATTGAGTTAGGTAATATAAAACACACACCGCAGTTTTTAACAGACGAAAACCTAGGTTATTTTGAACCCGGCATTCAAGGACTCTGAAGTAATCGAACTGACAGTAAGGATGAGCAAGGGGGGGGTATTATTATTGCTTTCTACTACGCCAAAGCTTCTTCTTCTTCTTTCACAAGATATTATTTGGTAATCAAGCTGAGCATTTTATTATGACCTAGGTCTGATCACTGGAGAAAGATTCGTTGCTCAGAAGTAGGATAACTGAAACTACTCCCTGGCGACTGACTTTGAATTAATTTTGGATTAAGTCTTTCGGTAATTTCATATAATTGGTGGAGGGATTAGTACTTAGTACAAAGTACATACTTTGGAAAAAAAGTAATAATGGTAATAATGGTTAGTAATCGAAAGTTAGGAGGTGTTCGGTTTTCTCCTCACTGGTTTGCATCCGTTTTTTCGCCATCGTCTCGACACCATTGCCCTCGTTATTGGAACCAAATCGTTATCGTCCGCCAATGAACATTGTTGTCCTCGCCATATCGTTCCGATACAAGGTTTCAAGGAAAGTCATATTAGAAATAGCGTTCACTTGAATTGTTGACCCCATCCGGAAATATACTTTTGATTCGTTTTTGACTTACATACATTTTCGAGTCTGTGCGGGAATTTTACTTCTTTTGATCTGAACTTTTGAAATTTGAAACACTTTGTAAAGAATTTTTGTACTCCCTTTTTGTAATAGACAATTTTATTAACTTCTATTTCGCGAGTTTAATTATTGAACATTTATGGTCCGTCGAGTATTCGCCCCTTTGATGTTATCCCAAACAGGAGGTTTTCACACTTAGGGCCAGATTATGTAATCTGTGCAAATAACTTAATCTTAACGAATTCCATACATTTTTAAACTCACCATACTGCAGATTACGTAATCTGGCCAGATTAAGTACAAGTATGAAAACCGCCTTACAGAAAAGTTCACTAATAAAAATTAAATTTAAAGGATAATAGGATAATTTCACTGTGTTGTTTAGTGTAAACTCAGTAATTTGTATGCACTGGGCCGTTCTGAAATATAAGCACCGTCAACCTCATTCCAATAACCCCTCCCGCAATATTTTTCTCCGTACTCCCTTGAAATCAGCCATTATTTTTCCTGTAGTGATTCCTATCCTCTTCTTTGATAGGAGCAGTGGCGTAGACAGCTTTTCGTAGAGGTAGGAGATCTGTGGCCAGATTTTTTTCTTGCAAGGCAAATTCAATTTAAAGGACAGGGAGATCGTGAACGAAAATTTTTTACAAAAATACAGAGAGAGGGACATTTTTTTTTGTGCGGCCTGAGTCTACGTAGTTGAATTTATCGGTGGTACTGAATTTGCGTCCAAAAATGTGAAGCTGAATTTTTTGTTCAAAATGCATTCAAATTTGTGTGGGGTTTCTGACTCCATATTTTATTAATGCTGCTAAATTTTCATCATCATGCGAATTACCCAGTACCAGTTTTGCTACTCGCATTGCTTTCGCCTCTTACAAAAGTTACAAACCATTTTACCATCTAAAATTTGAGGAATCGTTTTTTTTTTGTTCTTAATACAGTGCTGAAATTAAATGAATACCCTTTTTTCTCAAACAGGTAAACTATCTCACGTATGTTACGCCACTGACTAAATCACAAACAAGTTTATTTAAAATTTCCTACTAGAGTATAATATTGGGAGACGACACAGGGAAAAAAAAAATCAATACACCTTCACCTTCAGACGAATTCCCGCTACAACAGCCCTCTTCCTATATCGAATATACGCGTCTATTAAATTGCCTGAATGAAGAGAATATTGTTGGGGTTGATAGCACCGGTGGGGTTGCATATAGCGCGACAAGAGTATTTCCAAGAAACAGTAAAATGGGATTCTGGCATATCAACTATTCAATGGATATTACTAGACGTGAATGCAGCTATGGTGTGTGTCTTTAGCCCGAAGTTGTGTGTAGTTGTCCGCAACGACTTCCAGGCCTATTACACTCCTGAAATATAACGACAATACTCAGACCAGACCGTTGTGATAGGCGTTAGCGTATTCAAAAGGGGGGTGAAAACTCACATCCGCATTTTATGTCTCAGGTATCAGGAAGAAAGAAGGGTGGTCGATATAGATGCACGTTCTCTGTCAGTATAAACGAAAGTTTGGAGGAAGTGTGGTGCAAAATAGACAGTGGTTGTCCAACTTTTTTTTTGTTGGACTATATTCGCTTTCAGCGAACAATACTCATGAATTGAACAAAAAAGGGAAAATTGAGTGTAAACCACAATAATAATTTTTTCGAATTGCAAGTTATTTTTAATGGGCTTCCGAAACTGGAGGACGAGGTCACGTAACCGTGACAATTGGAGGTCAACGATTCAGGCGGCCAAGGCCCGACGTCGGGCTATCGTGCCACATTGATGATGATGAAGTTATTTTTAATTAAACACGAATTTTTCTTATGCCTTTGGAATTTTCAGTGACTTTGGGGACATATCTATCCGCCTTGATATAATGAACTCAGATATAGCAACGCAAGCAAAATTGTATATACTTGTAGCATTCAAAAAAGTCTAAACGATTATTACGCTATAATATTCATGAAATCAAAAAAACTAAACAAACTTCCGTTTCAGTAGCTTGAAAGTATGTACATGAGCATTATATTTGAATATTACCCATCCGGCCATTTGCCAATAAAGATCCTTCCTGAAAATACCCAATATCCCGAAAGACAGCTTTATCATCTAATAAATAGAAACATCTCAATAAGGTTTGTTAGTCAATTCCCCTCTGGCTCTGAATTCAATGGAAATGTGAACTTTATTCAACCTCACACAATAATTTTAAGGTTCGCCATTCCATGCTTTTCATCCACTGATTCGCTAAGTTGTAGACCCTTTTTGCCATTTTTTTCCTCTTTTTTTTTTCTTCTTTATTGTAGGACATAGGGCCATGGGATTTCCCCAAATAGGCCTTTGGAGCTCGAGAAAATGGTCAGACAGTGAATACGACTTGACTTTTCCAATTTTCCAATATCCTCCGGGCGAAAATAACAATAAATGGATTTGATGGGTTTGTTACACACACTCGTATTTTCCGGAAAGGGTGTGCGATGGTTTTCGGTAGAAAGTAAGAAAAGGTCGATTGCCCGGATATTTATGGTACCTAAAAATGAGGGAAGGTCGAGTCCTCTAGACGAGGGAAACATAGTATATATAGAATTCGACACTGATATTAAGAGAACGGCAAGCAATATGGAGTAATTATGAAAATTGCAAAAAGTTGTTGTGAAAGAATTTAATTTTATGAAATGCAAGTTTTACCTACTCAATAAAGGCTTTGAGAACTATGCCTTGCAAACTTTTGATATTTGGAAAACGAATTGGTAGCGGCTGTACCGCGTAGCCAGCCATTGCCAATCCAATAGCAGGTTATACCTACCCTACAATTGGACAAATCGTGAAGGAAAATAAGCTAAATTTAAAAATATTAAAAAATACCGGCGTACAGAGGGCAGCGCCCCCAATACGAGGGTTTTTTAGAATTTTAATGCATAGTGAATATTTTTTGTATACATATATTTTATAAGCAATAAATAAGAATTGTGCACAACATTGATGAAATGCTTCCTGTAAATCTACATATTTTTGGATTCGTCTAAATAAACGCGTTCCACCTTTAATTAGACCAATCCAAAAATAGATTTACTATTTACCCAGTTTGTATAAAAGTACTCCAAGGCAAATCTACAGGCATTTTTCCATTTAAGATTTCTGATGGCCTTTGACCAAAAAGTAACTCAGGCAAACGTAAGGATGGCTTGGCTTTATATATGAACTGAATTATTAGCTGTAAATCTACCGTTACTGTTTTTTTAATCAAGGAAAAGCAACTTATATGAAATGATTCCATTACTAAATACTTACTTGGCTATATTTCCGGTTTGGATACAGTTATTCTATATTCTATATTTTCTATGTAATTTTCTAAAAACCCTTAGCAGAGTTTTCATATTAGGAAACTTAAGAGGGGCTACACATGAACAAATTGAAATTTTACAAATTTACTGTTAAGTAAATCTTTTCCTTAGCAAAAGTCAACAGTCTTAATATTTAACGTATAAAGAGCCATACTGATCAATCTTTGTGCAAAGTTTCATATCGATCGCAATAACGGTTTAGAAAAATGGAGCTCGAAAAGGAAGTTTAACTTTAAACGCCAATAACTTTATTATCGTTACTCAAAACTGGAAAATTTTAACTGATATGAAATGATCTCGTTTAGATCTTTGATTTAAATACCCATACGTCAATCTCCGATAAAAACTATGTATAATATTGTATAGGTAATAAGGTTATAAGGTAGATTGATGACACAAGCAATATGTGTTACGACCTACATTACCTGTTTGTTACTTGTGTCATCAATCTATCAAGAGACGCGAGAGCGTCTCGCCCGCCAAAGGAAAAAGAAAAACGAAAGCGAACAAGTCTATGATTACCGGAGACAACTTGCTTTTTTGTTTGATCAGGCTACAGCCTTCCAGGCAACAGCCCCCAAAAAATTTTTTTTACTAAAAGATTCCACATATCCTGTTCTGGTGCCTTTCCAAATAAAATCTTCGATCGGCACAATAACGGGTAAGATATATGCAATAAACGGTGAAATTTTCACCCTCACAGACTTAAGCGAGTAACCCAATTTCAGAATTAAGTCTACAGTTGCAGAAAGACTTGCTTCTACTGTCTTTCTTCGTGATGGAATTTTTATGAAATTTGGAACGAATGATCCTCTGGTGGTCCTTCTGAAGAATCAATGTCTTCCATTTAGATAAGTGGATGGAATAACGGTAAATTAATAGGTAAAGTTAACAAAAGATTTCCAACAATTGCGTCTATCGGCTCATCGCATTGACCATTTTTTTAAACACACTGCGGCATTGGGACATTTGGATATTGGGACACCGGGAGACTGGGAGACTAGGATCTTGGGGTAGTGGGATATTAGGAAATTGGGACATTAGGGTCTTGGGACATTAGGACATTGGAGCATTAGGCACAATGGGGAAACAGGGACGTGGGGACATCGGCATATTGGGGCATTGGGACATCGGGATATTGGGGCATTGGGACATCAGGATATTGGGACAATGGGACATTGGGACATTGGGATATTGGGGTATTGGGACATTAGAACACTGGGAGACTGGGACATGGGGGCACTGGGATATTAGGACATTGGGACATTATGACCTTGGGACAATCGGACATTGGGAAATTGGGACACTGGTACATAGGGGCATTGGACCACTGAGACATCGGAATGTTGTGACATTGGGGCATCGGGATATTCGCACATAGGGGCACTGGGATATAAGAACATGTGGACATGAGGGTCTTGGGTCATTAGGACATTGGGATATTAGGACATTAACACAGTAGGACATTGGGGCATTAGGTACACTGGGGAAACTGGGACGTGGGAACATTGGGCCACTGGGACATCGGGATATTGGGACATCGGGATATTAGAACATTGGGACATTGTAACATTGGGATATTGGAAGATTGGGATACTGGAACATTAGGGCACTGAGATACAGGGACATGGGGGCACTGGGATATTAGGACATTAGGAAATTATGACCTTGGCATAATAGGACAATCGGACATTGTGACACTGGCGCAGAGGGCCATTGGGCCACTGAGACATCGGGATATTGGGACATTGGGACATTGGGACATGGGGACATCGGGATATTGAGACATTGGGGCACTGAATATTAGGACATTGGATCATTGGGATATTGGGACATTAGGACATTAGAACACAGGATATTGGGACATTGGCATATTAGGATATTAGGATATTAGGACATAAGGACACTGGGTTATTAAAATATAGGGGCATTAGGACACTGCGAAAATGGACCTTAGGGCATTAGGACATTGGGACACTGGAACATTGGGACAATTGTACATTAAGACCCTGGGACATTGGGACAATGTGACATTGGGACACTGGGTCAGTGGGCGTTAAGACAGATCAGTAACAGAACGTTAACAAAGCGTTAATAAAGCAACAACAGAGATTAGAACATTGGGACATTGGGATATTGGCACATTGGGATATTGGAACATTGGGATACTGTGCCATTAGGGTACTGAGATACAGGGACATGGGGGCACTGGGATATTAGGACATTGGGACATTATCACCTTGGGATAATAGGACAATCGGACATTGGGACACAGGCACATAGGGACATTGGGCTACAAGGACATCGGGATATTGGGACATTGGGATATCAGGATATTAGGACATTGGAACATTGGGATATTGGGACATGGGAACATTTGGATATTGGGACATTAGGACACTGGGAGACTGTGACGTTGGGGCATTGGGATACTAGGACATTGGACCTTGGGACAATAGGACAATAGGATAATCGGACATTGGGACACTGGTACATAGGGACATTGGGCCACTGAGATATCGGGCTATTGGGACATCGGGATATTGGGTCATTTTGACATTGGGGCACTGCGATATTAGGACATTGGAACATTGGAATATTGGGACATAGGGACATTGGGAAATTGATACATTAGGATATTGAGACATTGGGACATTAGGACATTGTGACGCTTGGACATTTGGATACTGGGACATTAGGTTACATGGGGAAATTGGGACATGGGGACATTGGGACAGTGGTACATTCGGATACTTGGCTATTGGGATATTATCACATTAGGATCCTGGGACATTGGGATATTAGGTAATTGGGACATTAGGGCCTTGGGACAGTAGGACAATTGGACATTGGGATATTAGGACATTAGGTGGGAGACTGGGACACTTCCACACAGGGAGACTGGGACATTGGGATATGGCGATACTGGGACATTGGGACACTAGGGTAGTGGGACATTCGGACATTAGGCCATTGGGACACTGTGATATTTGCACATTTGGACATTGGCACATAAGGACAGTAGGAAATTGGAACACTGGGACATCAGGACCCCAAAACAAAAATATTAGGTGGCTATTTAAGTATGCAAAAATATATGATATCTGACCAAAAACAACAAAGTTGTAAAAGTTACCCCGCCAAAGAAAAATTCATCTGCCGCAAAAAGAATACATATCACTCCAATCCGCCGCTCATATGTAATTTTGATTTAGGTGTAAATGCTGGAGAAGTTTAAATGTACAGGACTACTTCTTAAAGTAATTTGGTGGGAGCATTAACATTTTACTCAGTGCCACTTTGACGGCTCCCACAAAATTACTTTAGGAAGTAGTCCTGTACATTTAAACTTCTCCAGCATTTACACCTAAAACAAAATTACATATGAGCGGCGGATTGGAGTGATATGTATTCTTTTTGCGGCAGATGAATTTTTCTTTGGCGGGGTAACTTTTACAACTTTGTTGTTTTTGGTCAGATATTATATACGAATATGTAGAAATTAAGTAGAACATAAGTCTTTAGCGTAAGCATAATTGTATCTATAAACACAATGGAAATAAATGGTTTAATTTGTAGTCACAAAAAAATATCTTTGATTACCAGTTGTCTAGGTGCAAGTGCCTAGGTAAGCAAACGTAAAATACTGTAATTTGGTCTGGGTTCATGTGCTCAGATCAGCACCAAACACAGTAACAAACATTTGGTGACCCCGACTATCACGATATCCTGTTGAAATCTCGAGTAGTCAGTTCAATCAGGGAACTGTCTGAATATCCGTATCACGAGGTGTATAGCTAGGAGAGCTGCACAGCCTAGTCTCTGTTCTATAAGACAAACTTCGCAAATTCTCTGTGGACACTTCAATCAGGAAGGTGTCTAGCAAGGACAATAGCACAGGCTAGGTCCTCTTTCGTCGGTGGTAGTTCTATAAGAGGAACTCCACAAATTCTTGCGAACCCCACCAACGGGGGAAGCTCACCTAAATCGACAATTACGTTCTACTGGATAGGTCAACGAGGCGACCTATACGAATATTAGCAAGCCAGAGACACCTCTGACAAACGAAAAATGGAGACGTTTGAGATATTAGTCGCGCGGCAACAAGTTACCGGCGATTTCATCCAAAAACTGATTAAAGATGTTAACAGGGATTCTGCAGTTCAGAAGACGAAGCTTCAACGATCTTCAAAAAGACGAATGAAAAAATCCTAAAATTGTCCGATATCCAAAGGACACATGAGTACTTTGTGAACGACAATATGTCGAAATAGCGAGCAGGGTAACTCACTACCGAAAAATTTTCCTGGAAGGTCTTGAAACCCAAATGGGAGGACCACCAGAGCCAGCGATTCTCTCAAACAAAGTTCTAAAGACCACGACCTCGGTTGATATCGAGGAGGCAAATGCAATAGCAACCGAAGCGCCCACGCCCCCTAAGAGACTGGAGCGGAGCCTACGGCTTGTGTCACCAGGGAGCGAAGCACCCAAAGAAACCTCTGAAATATACACTATTCCGTCGGGAATAGTTCGCAAGCAAATGATGCAGATTGCTTCCATGGAAAGATTAATTTCGGGAACAATCGACGTGAATCAATCGAATGATCAACTCTGGCGGCAAATTGAAGAAGCCAATTATGCAATATGGGAGAGTACCCAGAATCCAGAAAACATGGGATATAATATCCAAAATTATATCGATATTGAAGAAATAGTTCAACAAATTTCAATGAACCTTACACTAAAACTAGAAAAACCAGCTATTGAGAGAAAAGATCATTTGGGCATCTCGCTTCCAAAGATAACTATTCCGAAATTTGACGGAGTTCTACGACCTGTTCTCCGAAATAGTACACAAAAAGGGCATCGAAACAGTCAAAAAAATGTGGTACTTAAAAACCAATTTAATAGGCGAGGCAGAAAGACTGATTCGGCACTTATCCCTGACCCGTGAAAATTATGACACGGCATGGGAAACACTAAAAAATCGATACCACAACAAATAGGTATTGGTGTCAGCCATTGTGCAGCGACTGGTAGAGCAACCAGTGCATAATGACGATTCAACATCCGCGAGTAATATAAAAGCGCTACACGATACCACAAGGGAGAGTTTACTCGCATTGCAAGCGTTAAAAGTATCGACAACTAGTTGGTGTCCATTACTATTGCATTTGCTAATTAAAAAACTTGACAAATCAACAAGAATGTTGTTTGAGCAATCATTGGCGGATCCACGCGAAATCCCTTCTGTGGAAGAGTTCCTGAAATTCTTGGAGAATAGATTTCAGTCGTTGGAAGCTTTATCGACGAAGGGCAAACCCTTAAGCCCAAAAATTTGTTCAACTGTGGCGGAAAAGAAGACTGTGAAATCTAGCGGAGCCTGCGGTTTCTGTCATCAGGGAGCCCACGCTAAGTAGGACTTTTTTCAAACGTTTCACCCTGTTATCTTCTTCCTACCAACTTCTAAGGTATTTGTGCCAAAGACTGTAACCATTCTACACATTCCTACCAAATTTCATGACAATCGGCTGAGCCGTTCACGAGTTATTTAGTAAATAGACGGACAGACGGACAGACGGACACACGGACGGACGGACGGGCGATTTCATAAGGGTTTTTTGAAAAAAAAATTCGAAAAAAACCTAAAAACCACAAATAAATATTTTTGCAGGAACTACAAGTCCCCATATCCCAAATGATCACATTGGTCTATTCGATTGCTATACGTACGTATTATATACAACAACATAAAAATAACGGATTGCCTACCTAATCAAATGTCAATTCCATCCCATTGAAATTGAAATCTTGAAAGAAGCATTTGTATGAATTTCAAATTTGATTTCTTCGTACTCTTCTGTCCATTGGATTCGCTGAAATGACTTCATTTGGAAGTAAGTTGAAAACTGGAATCGGCTGCATGTCATTTATCTTCGATATATCTTTAGAATTCCCTGAATACGAAATGTGCATACTGAATTGATATGTGACTTTAACCCACTTGAGGGTCTTGCGCACATTTTAAAGAATAAAGCACTGCTACAATTTTCTAGTTAAATTCAATAGTATTCCTTTTAGCTCTTTGAAAATTCCAGTTTTCAAAAAGGCTGCAATTTAAAATAATTTTCCTGCTTATATTGCCTATCCAATTTGCCGTCCATCAAAGCGTTAATCCACTTTTACCGATTATACTCCTCCTCCACTATGGGCATTATTCCATTTTTCGAATGTATTCGCAAGACTCGGCTGCTTTTAGCCTTTTAAGGAGGACATTTATTGTAAAAGCGAACATAATGGGCTTGTTACCGAACGAACCAGTAACAAACGACCGCATCAGCAACTATGGTCCGTTTTGAGGCAGCAGCGCAAGACGACCACGACGTACGATGGCAATGATAATGATGATGGTCATGATGATGATGATGGTACTTGACTGTCGACCGACCGTCTTCTGTATGTATTCTGCATTTTTATACCCTTCACTCGTAGAGTAAAGGGTATATTAACTTTGTCATGAAGTTTGTAACGCATTGAAGGAAGCATCTCCGACCATATAAAATATGTATATATATGATCAGCATGACGAGCTGAGTCGATTGGGCGATGTCCGTCTGTCTGTCTGTCCGTCTGTCCGTCTGTCCGTCTGTTGCTACGCGTTTTACTCGGCCAGTTTAAAAGCTATCGAGCTGAAATTTTGCACACATGTTTCTTTTTATTGCAGGCAGTTTGTATGTTTGAATCGCTAAAATCGGACCGTGGGGTCATGGGGCTGCCATACAAGCCTACCCCCCCCCCCCAATTTGGTTTTTCTAAGAAAAACTTTTTCATGTGTTTACTAGTTTCAACGAAATTTCACACAAATGTGTTTCTATTGATAACACAAAACATATGTAAGAATGGATCAAATCGAACCATGGGGTCATGGGGCTGCCATACAAACCTAACCCCCCAAATTAGGTTCTTCTAAGAAAAACTTTTTCATTTGTGCACCAATTTGAACCAAATTTCACACAAATGTGTTTCTATTGATGCCAGAAAATATATGTAAGAGTAAATGGAATCAGACTGTGGGGTCATGGGGCTGTCATACAAACCCAGCCCCCAAATTGAGTTTTTCTAAGAAAAACTTTTTTATTTGTCCACCAATTTCAATCAAACCTCATAAAAGTGCATTTCATTTGATGCCCCAAAACATGTGCAAAAATGAATGGAATCGGACGATGGGGTCATGGGGCTATCATACAAAGCCAACCCCCTAAATTGAGTTCTTCTACGAACAACTTTTTTATTTGTGCACCACTTTCAACCAAAACTCGTAAAAGTGCACTTCAATTGATGCCATAAATAATCGGACTTTGGAGTCATGGGGCTACCATACAAGCCCAACCTTCCCCTTTTTGGATCTTCTAAGAAACATTTTTTCTACACCAATTTAAAAAAAAACCTCAATGCGTCTTTATCAAAACAAAAAAAAAAGTAAAACAAATGGAATCGTACAATAAAGTTTTTTGAGTAATTTTTTTTTTATTTTACCACTTATTCCAACCAAATCTCACACAAATATTGTTTTATCGACGCCACAGAATTTGTCAATATCAAATATTATGCGAAAACAGAAGGAAAAGAATGGGGAAGGATTAAATACAAGTCATAGGTTTGCTCCAAAAAACTTTTAGCCCGAGGAGAGTGAAGGGTATTCAAATTTCGGCCGCGCCCGAAATTAGCCTCGGTCTCGTTTATTTTTCGTTTTAGTTAAATGTTGTCAAATGTCAACCGAAAAGTTGACAAAGACAAAATTGACGTTTTTCATGGATACGAGATTCACGAGACAATGTAAAGAAGACAGTCGAGAGTAGACAATGAAAATGGAATAAGCTGTTTTTGGTCTGTAGCGCTTGAATAGATGAATAGGAAATTTGTTTTATGGATGAATTACTGACAATATGGGTTAACCAGATATTGTTAGCTATCTACTAATTAGAGAAGTGCGTATTCTATGTTTTTTGATCAAATCTCCTTGTCGCTTTATCATCTCTAAGCCTGAACATTAAATTTATAAAGTTTTTGTGGACTTCAATTTAAAGCGTAAAAAAGGATATACCAGCTAAGGGTACCACTGTATATTGGTCGAACTATGATCTCGGTTCCGATTTATGAAAAGAAATTTGTCGTTAAATAATAAGTCTTACGCAATACATTAGGAAGAATATCTTTAAAAGCCTGGGTACTCTGAGTGCCCCTAATTCAAGAAAGCTCAGTAGTTCCATACCAAGATATTCAACCCCAATGGAGAAACTGTATGGATTGGACAAACGCGTTATTTTTACTGATGGAAAAGATGAAATCTCGTCGGTTCAGATGGATTTAGGTATTATTTCCACGATTTGAGCAAGAAGGAATTAATTTTGTAGACGCATTACTCAGAGTAAGAAATGTCGAAGTATGGGGTAGAATGTCTCTGTGTGGAATTATTCAGATTGTGGAAATTAGCGGTATTCACAACGTCCAGGCCTACAAAAAAAATCTGGGCAATATAGTTCTTAAAATTACCGACATTTTCCATTCAACTTCTTTGAGATTTTAACAAGATAATGGCGTCAGTCAAGGAGCAAGACTGATAAAAGACAACTAATCAAGGTTTGGGAAAGACCTCCATACTTCCTAGATCTAAATACCATCAAAAATGTGTGGGGATGAATGACAACGAAGATCTATACCGTTAGACAATAGTTTAAGAACACTGAAGCTCTTCTGCGAACGTTTAGAAGCGTTTTGGGCGAAATTAATTTAATTTACCGTTAAAACATATACAATTCTATCCCAGATTAATTTTTTCAGCTCTAATTACTTAACCCTTGTGTTGCCACCCAAAAAAACTTACAGTATCTGCCACCCGGGTACCTGGGTACCCCCCTATGAAAATCTTATTAAAACTACATTGTAGCTGAAAATAATTGTTTGTATTTTTACCAGGAAAGTTAAGAATAGACTGTAGTTTTGTTTAGAGAACTTAGCGTGTCCTAAACATGCACTGAATTATTACCGTTGGCGTGAAGAAGCCAGGCATGCAATCACTGCTGAAAGAGTTTCGATGGACGAATAAAAGAAAACGATCACGACAAAAGAAACGCTGGGGGGAATGGCAATGGAAATTTTTGTCATGGAATCTCACTATCGTCGGTACTTTGGAAAAAAATGCATTCCTCAAGAAATGAAAGTGTCGAACTGTTGACCGTTATTGACAACGCTTTTTGGATTTAACGAGGAGGTACCATCTGTTCGTATGTTCCGAAGAAGAAAAAAGCGGTGTTTCTTATCAGTACAATATTGCCGGTAATACGTACGCTACTTACTATGAAAATAATGATTATGCTTGTAAAAAAAATTAACGGGCGCACAATTTTTCTACGCCAGCTCTCGCAAGAATTAGCTATGCTTATTATATTAGCGCGAATTTTCTAGTCAGCAAGTCATGCGAATTCATGGAACGAAAATCACAATCGAAATATACTAAGGAAGACCAATAATAGACGTGGTAACTAACACCAACGATCAAAGAAACGCTAGAGGTAGAAAAGTTTACACTTTTTTATGATATACTCGAAATATGTTTACAATATTCTATACGAAAATGATTCTTTTTGTATCGGGGTACCCGGGTACCCGGGTGGCTCATACGTGTTTTTTTTCCAAATGCAAAATTTTTTCAGCTAAAATGTTTTTATAAATACGTAGAATGCAAATTTCGACACAAATTCGATCAAATCATGGAGATTCGGGAAGGTTTTGGACAAAAAACTTATTTAGCAAAATGTATGAAGATGGGTACCCGGGTAGCCGGGTGGCAACACAAGCGTTAAACAAAGTTCTTCTTATTACCAGCTTCATTTTCCAAAGTAAAATTATTCTTTCTTACTGTTATTTGATGTTTTATTTCCATTGGAACTATCCTATTGACTTCACCATTAGTACTGTTTTTAAGAATTCTCGTAAGAAAATCCTAACGGGACTCCGGATTTGAGACATCCTGTTATTCAAAAAACAGGCACTGTAACATACTGTAAATATTGTCACCAAGTTTGAAGAAAATACCGTTATCACTTACCGAAATACAGCCATTTTACAAGTGGAACTATCCTATTGAGTGGGAGTGTATAATTCAATTGTTTCTGAGCCACCTCAACTGGTGATTTAATTTTGTAGTCTTCTTCTTAAATATCTCTCATTGCATTACAGGTAATTTTGTAACTTCCATTATAAGCACTCAATACAGAAACTTTAACAAACAGAAAGCTTCGTATTTAATCGTATAACATGTTTGGAATAGTATCGTTTAATTATGGGACTGGAAAATACTAAGGTTTAAAATTGCCTTTCAAGCAGGGTGCTAAATATATAGCTCGTAATATTCTTGATGTCCCTGCAGGTATTTTCAATAAAAGTATATTTTTTCAGGTTTTTTTTCTACCTAATTAAAAAAACGGAAATTATGCCTTTATTCAAAAAAAGGTGATGCGTCGTTCCTCAATAATCATAGTCCCATTTAGAAATTATCTCCTCTCATAAAAGTTTTTGAGAGGGCTATAAAGCTCGCATTTAATAATTTTTAAATAAAACTATTTTTTTAAGGACTTGTCAGTTTGGTTTTTTTAAAAAGATAAATCAACTGAGATGCATTGCTATCTTTTTCCAGTTATTTTTCTTTTGACATAAATAAAGGCAGTTATGCTGGAGCTCGGTTCGTCGATATTAAAAAAGACGTTGACTCGGTTGTCCATTAGTTAATGCTAAATAAGCTCTATAAAGTCATCTTTTTAGAAGGTTTATATTGGGCTGGTTTCCCTATTTTCTGTCGGATAAAAAACAAAGAGTGAAAATTGAAACAGTTGAAAGAATTCTCCACACTTTTATTTATTTGAATTCGTCATTCACTTGGGATTGCTAAATCATGCACATCATGGAAGTGTATTACAGTAAATTTCACCGATATTTTCTGTATATTTTGTTTTACCTGCGCCACTGTATCAAGTATATTATCATTCCAATTATTAAAACATAAGCCTACACTAATCTAATTTAATACACGACTGGCATTGTCAAAACCACTGTATCTAATTCAATGTTTTTCTTTTTTTTTTCTTCTTTGTAATACGACCTTTGATATCCTTCGCACATTGCACGGGATCATTTCTATAGAAACAGCTTTTCAATTTCCTGCTGTTACGATGATCTCACTTACTACTTCAATCAATTCCAAGGATATGTCCACCTGACCATAAAATTCCTCTTTTATTCGAATATTTTCGCAATTTTTATCTCTTTCTTAAGTCATTATCCTTATATGCCAAGGGCGTACCAGTGTCGTATAAAGGACATGTTCGTATTTTCTACACCTTTAATATATAGAAAATGAGAGTTGAGCGTGTTATAGAATGTATAACATTATGCGTTGACTACTGCTCAAACTATAACAATGACCGAGCCTATTTGTGCGCAAGCAAGCCGCCCTTTCGCCCATTAAGAATGTAGCGAAATAATGTTGGCCATTATTCCTGGACTATACGACTCTTGTGTGTAAGTACAAAGACCTACCCGAATTAGATTGAAGACGCAGTCTTTTGAGTTTGCTCTCAGTGCGAGCATAGAGTTGGAGTGACGAGGGACCAACTCGTTTCGTATGTCATTAAAAAAGGATCTAAGGGTTGACAAGTGAGTTGCTTGTATACTTTGGTCGCGGAACAATATGGTCAGGTATAGGAGTTCTGAAAAACAAGCCAGGAAATTTAACAAAAGAACAAGTACCAAGGGATCTCTATTTAGGTAAAAGTTTAACAATTGAAAAGTTCGTAAATGGGATTAGGATGTTGTAAGCTTTTCATTAGTCAGAAGATGCAGAAAAAAAAATTGAAACAGTCACTCAAGAGGATTAGAAAGTTTTCCTTAAAAATTCAGACCCATTTCACTTTCACTTTTCTAAGGTTTGTAACACTATACTTTGCCTTTCTATACAAACCAAACTTATGAATCAAAGGTACGAATTTAATGTGTTACTTTATGAGAATCCCTTTGCCGTACATGATGATGATAAGCAAACACATAACTAATGGGAAAATGTTTAGTATGCCGGCACAGTATGTACATAATGTACTATTGCTCCAACACCCTTCGGAATACTAGATGGAGCGACCGTTCGTGGAGCGAAAAAGAATGTATGGGCGTTGCAGTCTATTACGAACCGGACCGCCTCAAAGACGAAACTACCCTAACGCAGGAATCTGCTTTAATACATATGAAAGATGAAGACGATACCAGTTTGGATAACCCCATATGATTACTCTGAGCTTTTCCTACCCATAATAATTGCACGACAACCCTAACTCATACAAGTCGAATGGCAAAGGGAGACGATGTTTTGGGAGATGACTCCTTAGTAGACGAAAAGATTGAGTGCGGTTCCGGAAAAATGTGAGAAAACATTAGTCGATGTGGTTTTCTATTATTATTATGTGTTTTTTTGATTGCATGTATTTCAAGAATATTTAATAAATGAAGATATCCAAAAACTTCAATGTTGGTCGATGATATCCAATTTTCAATTCAGTGAAGTATCTCCGAGAATTTTGCAACAATATCACAAATCTATTGGACTGACTGTTTTAATATAATTCTTGTCAATCTGCCAACCCTTCGTGTCTACCCTAGAATCACCCTTTTCCATAATTCTGATTTCTGCTACACCTACCGAAGACAAATTTATTATTATTAAAGCCGTCATGGTTCGGGGGGAAAATGTGATGTGAAACCGATGGTGATGACATGATGAAAAGTTTGCGTGTGATTGCAAGATGAAAATTATTATCAATTGGTCTATGGTCGGGTAGTTTTGTTGCCGGGAGAATGGAGTCATCTGCTCTGTTTGCTGCTTCAGCTGTTTCTGCCACTTGTGTTGCTGATTATTTCATCTTCTCTGCGCTTTATTACTTTTCATCGGACACGGGATTTGTAGTCGTTTATGGCAAGGATGCGATATGCATATAGCAGCAGTTGCTGTATCATAGAGCGCGACAAAGCAGGGATTTATTCACAAAGTTGAAAGTCACAACAAGGGAATGAACGGGAAATTCAATTAAATCTGTCTGCAATTTTTCCGGAGGAAAACAACGTAACAGAATTTTTTAATTTGAAGTCACTCCTCTCGATGGATGATTGTGGGTTTGCATAAGCAATGGGAAACTTTATATGGTTCAAGAATGACGTAATATACTTATAATGGAAGTGATGTAATGGATTACAGCTTAATCAGATTTAATGCAAATTATCGAAAAAAAGTATTGTTGGCACAGATTGATTGGCGTATTCCGGCGAGTCTTACCTATAACAAGATTGATTCAGAGATTCTTACTTTTTTAGTTTTTTCTTTTTTTTCGTTTTTTAGTTTTTTCGTTTTTCAGATTTTCAGCTTATCAGATTTTCAGTTTTTCAGATTTTCAGTTTTTCAGTTTTTCAGTTTTTTAGTTTCAGTTTTTCAGATTTTCAGTTTTTCAGTTTGCCAGTTTTTCCGATTTTCCGATTTTCAGTTTTCCAGTTTTTCAATGTTTCAATTTTTCAGTTTACCATTTTTTCAGTTTTTCCGTTTTTTCAGTTTTGTTTCCGTTTTTCAGTTTTTTCAGTTTTTTTCATTTTTTCCAGTTTTTCCGTTTATTAGTTTTTTCAGTTTTTTTTTTCCGTTTTTCAGTTTTTTCAGTTTTTTTTTCAGTTTTTTTCAGTTTTTCCGTTTCTTAGTTTTTTCAGTTTTTCAGTTTTTAAGCTTTTTTTTTCAGTTTTTGAGTTTTTTTTTAGTTTTTCAGTTTTTTTCAATTTTTTAGTCCTACAGTTTTTCAGTTTTTAATTTTTCTTTCAGATCTTCAGTTTTTCGTTTTTTTCAGTGTTTCAGTTTTTCAGTTTTTCATTTTCCATTTTTTCAGTGTTTCAGTTTTTCCGTGTTTCAGTTTTTCAGTGTTTCAGTTTTTCAGTTTTTCATTTTCCATTTTTTCAGTTTTTTACTTTTTCAGATTTTCAGATTTTCAGTTTTTCAGATTTTCAGTTTTTCAGATTTTCAGTGTTTCAGGTTTTCAGTGTTTCAATTTTTCAGTTTTTCAGATTAGCAGTTTTTCAGTTTTTCATTTTTTCAGTTTTTCAGTGTTTCAATTTTTCAGTTTTTCAGTTTTTTAGTTTTTCAGTGTTTCAATTTTTCTGTGTTTCAGTTTTTTAGTTTTTCAGTCATTCAGTTTTTAGTTTTTCAGGTTTTCAGTGTTTCAGTGTTTCAGGTTTTCAGTTTTTCAGTTTTTCGGTTTTTTGGTTTTTCAGCGTTTCAATTTTTCAGTGTTTCAGTTTTTCAGTGTTTCAATTTTTCAGTGTTTCAGTTTTTCAGATTTTCAGTTTTTTAGTTTTTTAGTTTTTCAGTTTTTCAGATTTTCAGTTTTTCAGGTTTTCAGTGTTTCAGTTAGTTTTCCAGTGTTTCAATTTTTCAGTGTTTCAGTTTTTCAGTATTCCAGTTTTTCAATTTTTTCAGTTTCAGTTTTTGAGTTTTTTTTCAGTTTTTCAGTTTTTTTTTCAATTTTTCAGTTTTTTTTCAGTTTTTCAATTTTTCAGGTTTTTAGTTTTTAATTTTTTTTCAGTTTTTCGGTTTTTTGGTTTTTCAGCGTTTAAATTTTTCAGTGTTTCAATTTTTCAGTGTTTCAGTTTTTAATTTTTTCATTTTTTCAGTTTTTCATTTTTTCAGTTTTTCAGTTTTTCAGATTTTCAGTTTTTCAGATTTTCAGTTTTTTAGGTTTTTAGTTTTTCAGTTTTTCAGTGTTTCAGTTTTTGAGCTTTTCAGTTTTTCAGTTTTCCAGATTTTCAGTGTTTCAGGTTTTCAGTGTTTTAGTTTTTCAGATTAGCAGTTTTTCATTTTTTCAGTTTTTCAGATTTTCAGTTTTTCAGGGTTTCAATTTTTCAGTATTTACGTTTTTTAGTTTTTCAGTGTTTCAATTTTTCCGTGTTTCAGTTTTTCAGTCATTCAGTTTTTTAGTTTTTCAGGTTTTCAGTGTTTTAGTTCTTCAGTTTTTCAGTTTTTCATCGTTTCAGTTTTTCAGTGTTTCAGTTTTTCAGTGTTTCAGATTTTTCCAGTTTTTCAGTTGTTTTCAATTTTTAATTTTTTTTTTAGTTTTTCAGTTTTTTTCCAATTTTTAGTTTTTCAGGTTTTTGTCAGTTTTTCAGTTTTTTTTTCTGTTTTTCCGTTTTTGAGTTTTGAGTTTTTCAGTTTTTCAGATTTACTGTTTTTCAGTTTTTCAGATTTTTTCAGTTTTTCAGTTGTTTTCAGTTTTTCAATTTTTCAGCTGTTAATTTTTTTCAGTTTTTCAGTTTTTGAGCTTTTTTCGAATTTTCAGTTTTTTCAATTTTTTCAATTTTTAAGTTTTTCAGTTTTTCAGTTTTTCAGTTTTTTCAGTTTTTTCAGTTTTTAAGTTTTTCAGTTTTTCAGTTCTTTATTTTTTCAGTTTTTAGTTTTAGTTTAATTTATATATGGCACTTATAACATTTTGGTTTGGCTTGTTGTTCCTTACCTCGTTCTTTATACCGCTCCTTGGGTTCGCGTTGCTCGACCTGCGGTGTAGGCGCATCGCAAGTTTTGGCGGTTATATCTCACCATATTTCTACAGGCAGCTCTATCTTGGATCGTGTCATCATTTGACACATCCAGGCAGGCGCGCACAGAGGATTTACGGGGCCCGGGGCATATAAATAAAAGTGGCCCCTTTGAGAAAAAGAACATTTGTCCTTGGAAACTCTATAAATGTTGTTCCTACTACAGGATGCCAGGAAGCTGGTACCTGAGAGAGCGGCATTAGGGTAGATAGATAGGGCGCTCGTCTTCGAATCATATGTTCGCGGGATCGAATCTCATTGTAGGCGCAGGTAATTTTCTATGCGTTAACATCACTAACACCTATGCTGCGCTGCGTGAGCATTATTATAAAAAAAAACAATTGATGAAATCATTAATTTAATAAACGTTACAACAAGAACGCTATTCTCAATGTAAGAATGCAAAGAGTCAAAGTAGCTCTTAGCAAAGTTATTTTAAGTACGAGGTTCTTAATTTTAGTAGAAAAACTGTAACGTCAAAATCATGTTTCAAAATATGTACTTGGTTTAAGATCGATCCACACTTTTTAGTCACAGTAATTTCTCATTCAAATTGACAGATTGTCAGTCAATCAATTAACTTGATGTGACTGTGATTGATGACTGAATAGTGTGGATCAAGAGTGTTTTCGATTTATTTCACTCTACTTTTTTTCTCAGTGTAGGGGGCCCACTCAAGAAGTTGGCGGCAGGGCCCAGAGTGAAGTTGTTCCGTCACTGCTGATGGCATTGCAAAAATCGAAATTCTTGTCTCTTCAGAAACGTTACTAACCTTCCATTAGACGCAATGCATCTGACAGATGCCTCGCATTGTTTTTTAACCATAACTTCATTCTATTGCGAATTTCACTTTCTAACTCAGAGTAGCTTCGTATACCGAGTACGGAAGCATTTTAGTCTGATAGTGAAAAATGTGGGGTCCTTTGGCTTTACGTAGGAGGCTCGGGTATTTATTAGATGCATTGCGAGCACTCGCGTAAGTGATTTGAACATGTAATTGACATAGGCACAGCAGTATACGAAAAAAATATTAACTACAAGTGCAATACTTTTAGAGTTACATTATTACACCTTTATTTTACCATTGAAGACTATTTTAAAATTTAGTTATTCTCAGAAAGCTGTAAAACTGCAATTATGTAAGACAATTCCAAAAAAATCTTATTTTCTTAAGACTTTTTCTTAACAAAAAAAATATTATTAACAGACCACATTTTCTTCTTTTGATATTGACTATCGGTATGACAAGGCTTCAAATATTCAGATAATGAAGAAAAAAACCTTATGAAGATATTCATTACCTTACGACAGGATGACAAAGTTGGCATCTAATAGATGCATTGCGTCTAATCGTGTTACATTTTTTATTGCGACTAACGGAAGTCTAAGACCGAGTGTGCACTGATCCATAGGAGAACAGAAGTCTAAAACCAAACCAGTAGAAAACGTTGAGAAATTTTGTTAGTTCGAGAGTGTTTGAAATTAATCAACACTTTTAATATTTTACAAATAACGATGTTTATTCAACACTTTAGACGAATACAATATCTCACAAAAAGTTCAAATCAATAATCAAATCTTTATCAAAGGAATCGCGGTCTTTATAATCAAAATGCAAGTTCAAATTATCAATCAAAATCGTTAGCCAGGGGAAAATCGCGGTCTTTATAAAATCCAAATCGTATCGTATTCAAAATCTAAATTGTTCAAACGGCTTTCAAAATCGAAGTGTCCGTTCGTTCTACTTCACTTTCCTTGTGAACTACGGGTGGGTGAACTACCCAAAACGTTACCCGTAGTTCAAGGCCAATTTCACCTGTAGTTATGTACATTTGTGTGTAACATACTGAATACATACTGATTACATACTAACAAATTTCAAATGTTTCAAATGGTTCGAGTATTTGATAATTCTATGTATTCAAAATTGTGCTAGCTGATGAATTCTATGTTTTCTTTCAAATGTAGGTCAATGCAAAGAACAGCTGATCGTGCTGTCATCGTGTTGTGTCGTTCCGTGATTGTTGATATTCGGTGATGGTAGGTATTTCTTAGATATTCCAAAATATAAGTTCATTGACGGTCTTCATTCTCATTGCAGATAATAATGGATGGCAGGACGGCGCGATGACTCCCGATTGACGACAGGATGGCGACGCAACGTTTGAACCCAGTGGGACGCTGGAGTTATTAGATAAGTATACGTGGATGATCGATTGGTGGATACTTTGTGTTTTATTTTTTCTCCTTTTAGGTCTGAACAGAGAGCATAGTTACAGATAAGACTACAATGAGTTAACAACAATCAGAGAGAGACTTGAATAAATATAAGTTTATGGAAACTAAATAAGAAATAGTCATTTGAAGGGGATCCATCGTTTTCAGTTTCTTGGTTAGCACTTTCTCTATAAAACACACATAATTCGAAGACACTCGGATTTTAAGAGCATACAGATTAATTAGATAAATTGCGGCAGAGTGTGCTGTTGATTTCAACACCTAAAATATATCAAGATCAGTGGCAATTTTAGATTTAGCAATTTTAATTGAAAAAAGTAGGTGAAGGGAAATCCTATAAGGTCCTAGAAATGCTTTGAATAACGCAAAACAAGATAAATAGAGATTTAAAGAAAATTTATCTGACATCAATTCGTGTAATAATTTTGCAGACGTATGCGCACTACGAGACCACTGTCCCTGTGGTGCCCTCTTCAAAGCGGGGCCCGGGGCAAATTGCCCCTTTTGCCCCACCCTCTGTGCGCGCCTGCATCCAGGAGTTCTTCGGTCTGCTTCTGGCCTTGGGTCGATCGAATGAAACTTCCATTGATATTGCTTGGTTTTAGTTTGAAACTAACATTTGGGTTTGGCACTTCTCAATTATTAGTTTCTGCGCCACATCACCGTTAGGTGGTATATAACCATACCAAAAAGCAACAACAACTAAAATCAGGATCAGGATGCTTTTGTCTTGTATTGATGCAGGTACTGAGAAAAAATCCTTTAAAAAGCTATCTTCGCCAATAAACCTGAACAATATATTCATGACCACAAAACTCATATATGTAGGTCAATAATTTTCTGAATATGTTTTCGTTATTCTATTTGATTTCACGTCGGCATAATCGAACAAATGTTGTACCTATTTCATGTACACGTACATAATGTACAAAATCTCCCTAGTTCTTTTTTTGGAAAATAAAAATATTGTTAGAAGTATCTCAATGTTGTGCAGTTATTATCAATTGCACGGAAGCGTGTTCTCTTCAAATATTATAGATACCCAGTAGTATACTCAAATTGGGGGTGCTTATTCGTTACGAGATTTTGGCACGCGATCTATACTCGTAC
Source organism: Microchrysa polita (assembly GCA_949715475.1). Lineage (NCBI taxonomy): Eukaryota > Metazoa > Arthropoda > Insecta > Diptera > Stratiomyidae > Microchrysa > Microchrysa polita. The sequence goes on along the minus strand of OX454419.1, from coordinate 83,257,439 downwards.
AACAAAAGCAGGGTGCCAAGTCGTTCATATATCATTTACAAATGACACGATTGCATACGTGCCAGTTTTCGGCGCTTCCTTCCCATCATTCTCCTTATGGTTGACTGTAATAAAAAGGACACACAAGCAACACTTATGAAAAACTGACGTGGAAAATGATGCCCAATAAATTTCACCCTCCACCAAATGAGATATAATGAAGTTTTCGCTACACTTCATTTATGAAATTTGCGTTTTGCATGAAAAGTTTATCTACCAAGCAGGACCTGGAAAGGGAGAATTGAACAGCGAACCAATTTCAGTATGTTTTGCAGGACTCGTGTATAGAATTGATGAATATGGGAAAGCAACACGAGTGACACATTTATTTTGTCTGAATTTAATGATCATGGTAATGGGATATGGGGATTGCATGTTAAGGATAATTATTTTGTTATTTATGGTAAACAGAATTTTTTTTCGTCGAAAACTATGGGATGTTTAATATTCCGGTGAGACTCCATAATTATTATCTTAAACTACCAAAACCATTTCCACTATGTATATCATTAAACCATATAGGATGAAAGTTTAACGATTGAAAACAATCGACCAGTTTCCAACCGATTTATCTATTTCAGTCATTTTTCACCAATTCAACGAGAATCTAATAGCCATTCAAGCTGGCCAAAACAACGCAATCAATAGCAATTCAACGAGCGAGCAATCCGTTACAATATCTGCGCGAATATCACATACATAGTTGCTTTTAAAATATACAATCGGCCACTTAATTTGAAAATGTCCTATCGTACGTTGAAAATCAATAGTTTCGATGCGCATAAATTTCTAAAAACGAATACTGCATGACAATAATGGCTACTCTATGGCTTACAGAAATGCCTAGACAAAAGATCGATTGTAGATACGCTCGTACAGAGCGCTTATCGTCATTTCACGGTTGGCTCTCGAATGGGGGCAAAAAATAGAAGAAGATACCTATACTCGTACTATATGTAGAGAAAATCTAAATAACAGCTCTGGAAGTAGTAATGCTACTAAAACTACCTAAATGAAAGGTTTTGACTCAATACAAACAGAGGATTCATGTCTTCAGGACATTGTATAACATTATACATTTGTATAACAATCGTACATTGAAAAGCGAGTATTATGATCAAGGATGCTGTCCGTTGGCCTAAATATCGGCCAAATGAGATAAATACATTTTGGCCGGAAGACAAATATTAACGACTTCTGCGTAAACTTTTTATTCTTGATTTGAATGTTAGCCGGCGATTTAGATAAATTGTTTCGGATAATTATCCCGGAAGACACAAACATTTTCCTGAACACTATTCCGTTCAACGAAACGATTTCATCGAATCTTCGATATGTTTTGCAATTCAATTGTGTATTCTCAAGTATAATATTTGCTTGGAAGTGCACCTTAAATGGTCCATTCGCATTTTAATAAGTTATTGTTCCGCGCTCCTTTATGGATATCGAATCAAGTTTTTTGTATAAATCCTAAGCTAAGCTCACTATATGCCAGGTATTGTCTGAATTCAATGGCGAGACATTTGTTGCGGCTTTCAACGCGCGTTTTGTATTGAAAGAACAAGAAAACGGAAGGCACGAGCTTCAGAGCTCCAGTTGCATCTTTAGGCGATTTACGAATGGCGTATGACTATCTTATTCTTTGGCCGATTTATGTGTAGCGTGTCGAATGTGTGCATATAATCAGAGGCTGAACAAAAGTCGACATGCCCGTAGCAAAATTTTGTGTTAAAAGAAATTTTTGTGTACGGATATGGTTGCGAGTGGAGCGAGCTATCAGTAAAGAAAGAAATGGTAAAAAGTCTTAATTCATACACTATTGTTCGGTTCAAAAGGATGGCAGCTTCAACATGTTTCGATAAGAAGCTACTGCTTAAAATTACGCCTACTGAGTTTAACCATTACCATTAAGATTTGTTAAGTCTTATTTTTGAAAACACGTGTATGTAAACAACATTCAGAAAAAAAAAGTCTTTTCTTTACATTAAATTTCCAGCAAGATGCCGGGCATATAAGGGTTGTTTCTATCGATTGATTCTATAGTGTTACTATAAATTAGGCCTAAGCACGCGCCTGTATTTAAGTATAAGCCGAACTATGTCAATCATTTAAGTTTTGCAATCATAATTTTAGAAGATGCACAATGTGAACGGGCCTTCAGTAAATATGTACATACATATTATGTTTTAGGTATATGTGCTAAGGTGCTCATTTCTTACTAGCTTTCTTAACACTAAACGTAGTCAATGCTACCTGAAGCATTCTCCTTATTTTTTCATCTCTTAAATTTTATTCAAATAATTAAAGTCATGCTGAACTGAAATCCTTAAATTGCACAACGTTACGCCAAAAGCTATTTTCATGTATTTTTTTTCCGCTAGCGACACTTGCATAGATACAATAATATCCGCAAGCTGTTTTCTCTTTTGCTTTAATTCCGGAGGGCAACTCTTGTACATAAATATATTCCGAAGGACGCGCGCACCGTTGTATTTTCTCATATAAACTGACATAACTGCCTCTCAAGAAAGGCAAAATCAAGTGTACTTCGGAGATGAAACTTAAAAGGTACAAAAAAAAAGTGCTTAAGCTTAGGGTCGTAATTAATAGCTCGTAAAAGCCATTAATGGTAGCAGCTATGGCGGAATATTTAAGCTTCTTCAATTTATGTATTGTAGTTGGTGTATGTTTGGGCTACCCAAGTAACAATTTCATTTCTATAATACTTCGTAAAATATTCTCTTCTAGCATTAATAGGGGCACTTTACAGGGTATAACCACTGAATAACAGTCCAATAATGGCATTTGGCGCCGTTTTTTAATCCAATAGAACCTCATTGTAGCACTAAATTATGCTTTAAAAAGGCGTACGTCATTTGCTTTATATCATCATTTTCTGTCATTGAACGAATTTGAAAAAACAAAAAAAAAATAGAAAAACAAAATTTCCGCAGCTGGCATCGAACCAATGTCTGCTGATTGCCCGTCCTACACGCTACCCACTCAGCTAACCTTACATATGGTCGGCATTGCTCGGAAACACTACATGGTTGTTGCTACCATAGAAATGCTTGACAATTCTTTATCGACTCTTTTGCACTGCACCCTATCATACATTTATCAATAAAATAAAGTGAATTTCTGCGTAGAGATCACCCTAATTAATTTCGCAGATAACAATGGGTGCATACGTGTGGATTTCATGCAAGATTTTAAGGATTTCTAATGCAGAAATTGTGTATTTCAGAAAACTGTGTCAAGTGTCAATTCATTAAAAAATCACAAAGTCGATCCTTGTATAAAACTACGGTGAACAATTTATTGGATGGCCATACGAATGTCACACTATAAAAATGACACCGACTGTGCTATAGAACAATATTATGCATGTGTGTGAGTTAACTTAGAGAGACTATTGCATGTGTGTGGTGTATCATCCAATAAACACAAGAGTGGAGTACATATTTAAAGGAGTGTCTTTTTAGGTTAACGTTTAGAGACAGTTTTATTGAAGTTTTATACCACCATCTTTAAATTTATTCTATAATGATGACAAAAGCTTTCCGGGAAATACTTTAAGGATGTTTTATCGGATCAAAACATTACTTTAAGCGCTGTCACACGATAAATGAATTTCGTGGTACTATATGATTGCTACAGTGTGAAGTGCTTCTTTAAAGCAAACGAATTGTTACTTGGGTAGGATGACGATTTTATGTATGTGTTTGGAGAAATACAATAAGGGCCGGCCTTAGCATTCCGGTGGCCCTGGGTCAAATCGATGAGGGTGGCCCCTACCAACACCGAGACAAAAATTTGTTATAGAGACAACATTGTTTAAATTGTTTATTTTCAGTCACCATTTTCTCGTTTATCCATATGATGAATCATGTTAATGTGATCTATCCTTTATTTTAAAGAAATCAATGGACATCGCTTCTTGCTAGGGAGGTGTTTTGTTAAATCGTCATTCATACTGATCCATTTGTGAGCTGTTTAGTCGGGATAATTTTTCTCCGGGAGTCCTCTTTTTTTAACTGATATTTTTTTTTATCTCCCATGGCATCTGCCAATTTCACCTGGTTGAGAGTGCTTTTGATGCTTTTAGCTCAGCTATTTTTTCACAGTCAATTCCAAAATTCCAGGTTCAACAATTTATAAAAAGGGATATTCCGTTTTAGGTCTTCTTCAAGTTTCTTCAGGTTCTGAACGGCTCACACTCCATGTCATCTCCGTCGAGTTGTTTTGGAGTTATACGGTCGAGAATAATTTTAAAAAGACAATACTCTCGTCAACATTTCGTCTTCTCTATTTAACTCATTGGTATTACTGACTTCCGATATATATGTACTTTAAGCGTAAGTTGAATGATAAAATTACCAATTTAGGGATTTATTGCATAAATTTTCCTTTCCTTGTATGTCTTTTGGAATGGAATTCTATTTAGTTAGGTTGTATAGAAAATCAGAATTTTTTGCTGCTTTTTCGCTTCGCTTTGTTTTAATGAACGTGCTCTATTTTAATTTTTTCCCCACATCTGCATAATGTCATTTCAAGCACTACAGATCAATAGACCTTAGGATCTATTGAGCGACCTTTACCAAATTCATTAGGGCAAAACCAAACCAACCACCGTACTGTGTGGTCGTGATCGTTTGGGCGCCACTCTGTGAAATAAAGTTTTCTATACCGCACTATGCTCCGCAGGAGTTAGAGCCAAACATGAAATTGCTTGGTGGTGGCCCCGAAGAGTAAACGTTCCTGGAGAATGGTGGCCCCTTCAAAGTGGTGGCCCTAGGCGACCGCCCAGTTCACCGCCCCCCCCCCCATGGCCGGCCCTGAATTCAATTTTGGCATTGTGCTTGCTAGGAGACCTTGGAACGCAGATTTTTACTGTACGAAATACTTATCGTTGGCACCTACTTATCTTTTAGCTTGTTTGGTGCTTTAACATTTTTGTAGTAACTAATTTAGCAAAATGTTCTTTGTGTTTTATTTTTATGAAATTGAAGGAAGTATAGAAGTGGGAATGAATAAGTTCTTCGCTTGCACAAGTCGACATTTGGCAGCCACGTACATGTCAGCCCTAGTTCTGTAGTATCCTTTTGCAGGCTCATTTCTAATATCTATTCGGAGGAAAGGTAAGTGGAGATGTACAATATTTCATATGCTCCGGTTTTCAACAGACATAATCGCCATAACCCCCCGTTCATCTGCTTTATGATAGATATTATTAGGTTGCATATTGAAGACCGAAGCATTCTTCTTCTTCTTTATGACACGATAGCCCGACGTTTGGCCTTGGCCTCCTGGATTGAAGACCGGAGCATTGATATTGATAAATTGTTCATAACAATTATGAATATATCCTTTAGCTCGACAAATACTTAAGTGATCTTAGAAACCTTCATCACATGTAGTCTGCTTGGCGTAGTAGGTAGGGCACTCGTCTTCAAATCATAGGGTCCCGGGAACGAATCTGAACTCTACTGTAGGTAGTGGGGTAAACTAAATTGTCGTCAACACTTATAGACGTAATGCTGGACTGCGTCAGTCTTTTTAATTTTAAAATAAAAAAAAAACACATGAACTCAATCATTTCATCAAAGCATCACAAATTGATTAGCTCATGAAATTAACCCGACCCAGCGTTGTGAAATGCAATGTGTTACCTATACTTTTCATCCCAAAACTCATAATGGTTGCATTCAGTGAACGAAATTCACTGGAAAAATACTGGATATGCTGCAAGAATTTACCCGCCACCGAACCCTTTTTCTGCTGAATAATCTACACAGGGTTTCCGAAAACTATTGCATAAACGCACCAAAAAATTATTCATCATGTGATTTCGAATTCTTAACCTTTTAGCTCCAAAAACGATTGAAGATTTTGAATAATAAATTCTTGCACGACTGCCCATATCTCCGTAAATAATGACCCTAGAGCAGTCAAATTTGGCCTGAAATGTTGGTCACCTTTAGGCGGCTGTATCACGGAAACAATGATAACTAGGACCCTGGTTATTTCACCAAAATGTAGCTCTAAATACGCTCTACATAGACTTTTTCAAAACCCACTTTCGAAAATTTTCACTATAAAACACAAAATTGACGCTAGATCAGTCAAATTTGGCCTCAAATGTTTGTCACCTTTAGGCGGCTGTAACTCGGAAACGGTGATAGCTAGGACCCTGGTTGTTTCACCAAAATGTAGCTCTAAATACGCTCTACATCGACTTTTTCAAAACCCCCCTTTCGAAAATTTTCACTATGAAACACAAAATTGCCCATATCTCCGTAAATAATGACCCTAATAGAGTGAAATTTTGGCCTGAAATGTTGGTGACCCTTAGGCGGCTGTATCTCGGAAACGGCGATAGCTAGGACCATGGTTGTTTCACCAAAATGTAGCTCTAAATACGCTCTACATCGACTTTTTCAAAACCCACTTTCGAAAATGTTCACTATAAAACACAAAATTACCCATATCTCCGTAAATAATGACCCTAGAGGAGTGAAATTTGGCCTGAAATGTTGGTGACCTTTAGGCGGCTGTATGTCGGAAACGGTGATAGCTACGACCCTGGTTGTTTCACGAAAATGTAGCTCTAAATACGCTCTACATCGACTTTTTCAAAACCCACTTTCGAAAATTTTCACTATAAAACACAAAATTGCCCATATCTCCGTAAATAATGACCCTAGATCAGTCAAATTTGGCCTGAAATGTTGGTCACCCTTAGGCGGCTGTATCTCGGAAACGGTGATAGCTAGGACCCTGGTTGTTTCACCAAAATGTCGACTTTTTCAAAACCCACTTTCGAAAATTTTCACTATACAACACAAAATTGCCCATATCTCCGTAAATAATGACCCTAGATCAGTCAAATTTGGCCTGAAATGTTGGTCACCCTTAGGTGGCTGTATCTCGGAAACGGTGATAGCTAGGACCCTGGTTGTTTCACCAAAATGTCGACTTTTTCAAAACCCACTTTCGAAAATTTTCACTATACAACACAAAATTGCCCATATCTCCGTAAATAATGACCCTAGATCAGTCAAATTTGGCCTGAAATGTTTGTCACCTTTAGGCGGCTGTATCTCGGAAACGGTGATAGCTAGGACCCTGGTGTTTTCACCAAAACGTAGCTCTAAATACGCTCTACATCGAAAAAAACCAACTTTCGAAAATTTTCACTATAAAACACAAAATTTCCCATATCTCCGTAAATAATGACAGAGGATTCAAATTTGGCCTGAAATGTTGGTGAACTTTAGGCGGCTGTATCTCGGAAACGGTGATAGCTATTACCCTGGTGTTTTCACCAAAACGTAGCTCTAAATACGCTCTACATCGACTTTTTTTAAACCACCCAAAATTTTCACTATAAAACACAAAATTACCCATATCTCCGTAAATAATGACAGAGGAGTCAAATTTGGCCTGAAATGTTGGTCACCTAGAAGCTGTCGTAAAACCTAAATCCACGGAAATAGAAGAAATTTAATTTCCACTTCACAGTCAGATCAGACACTTTTCCTTAAAAGTAACTTAAATTAATGAGAAAGCTAGAGAATGGCGAAGAAATCAAAAGGATGTGGCTAGTTGACTCAAAAAGCACAAATAAGGCGTTTTATTTATGTCGCAGGCTATTTTCGGGGGAAGCGAAGGCTAAAAGAACTGGAAGTATATAAATTATATAATTACTTACATATGTCAATAAATTATGATTTTTCTTTTCGTTTTAATTTTCGTTACTTCCATTCTTTTACAATTCGCGCCCGGAACGAACTTGGAGGAAGCACCCCCTTACGGTGGTGCTACCTCCCCTTACGGTGGTGCTACCTCCAAGTTCGTTCCGGGCGCGAATTGGGGCGAAAATATCATGGTCTATAGATTTTTTTTTGTCATAGGTTTTTGTCATTCAAATACATCTAATAACCGTTATTTTGTGAGAATTCCATTAGGTATAAACAGAAGAGAAAAAAAAAACATATTGCAAATCGCATCATGCTAAGAAGCCACTATACACATTGGGTCAGCACCTTAGCAGGATAATAATGAGACAACACCTCATAAGCTCGGGGAGAATTAAATCAAAGAATTGGAAAATGGCATCCCATAATAAGGACACAATCGTAAGAGTCTTCTGAAGAAATGGGCATGCGGTGACATTTGGACTATGCCGTCAAATTATCTGCAGCAAGTCAACAAAAACCGATTTTTGCTGGGGATTATTGAAAAATATGATGCCAAATAATACATCAAATGCTCTTTGAGTTCGAGCATGAATTTTGAATTAAATTAGCTGAGATGTACTTATTAGTTTGTCTATCCTTTTTTGGTCGTCTCATACTTTTTCAAGGAAAATAAAAGCTGTTATTTTTTTTTATGTAAAGGGTTTTCCAATAGGGACGCTTGATCTTTGAAATGAAAAAAAAAATACATGTAGGAGAGATATTTGCGAATTTTTTTTTTTATTTGAAAGGTCCATCGACCCCATTACATATGGAATATGACATCATTCAAATGACCGCCACGGCTTCGGTTGGTGGCGCGCACACGAAAGGTCCAATTTTCGATGACTCTGGCGCACAAATCGGGCTGTATTTGATCGATGGCGTGGCGTATGTTAACTTTGAGGGCATCGGTGGTTTGCGGTTTGTTGGCATAGACCTGCGACTTAAGAAAACCCCACAAGAAAAAGTCCAGCGGGGTCAAATCGCACGATCTCGGTGGCCAGTTCACGTCGCCTCCGCGCGAGATGACCATGCCCGTAAATTGCTCGTGCAGAACATCCATCGTAGCGTGTGCTGTGTGGCACGTAGCGCCGTCCTGTTGAAACCACATGTTGTGCAGATCCATATTCTCGATTTCAGGCCAAAAGAAGTTGGTTATCATCGACCGGTATCGCTCACCATTGACGGTGACGGCCACACCATTATCGTCTTCGAAAAAATACGGACCAATCACGCCTCCGGCCCAAAATCCGCACCAAACATGGGGTGGGGTTTTCTTAAGTCGCAGGTCTATGCCAACAAACCGCAAACCACCGATGCCCTCAAAGTTAACATACGCCACGCCATCGATCAAATACAGCCCGATTTGTGCGCCAGAGTCATCGAAAATTGGACCTTTCGTGTGCGCGCCACCAACCGAAGCCGTGGCGGTCATTTGAATGATGTCATATTCCATATGTAATGGGGTCGATGGACCTTTCAAATAAAAAAAAAATTCGCAAATATCTCTCCTACATGTATTTTTTTTTTCATTTCAAAGATCAAGCGTTCCTATTGGAAAACCCTTTACATATTATTAGAGGTACGGAAATAAAAAATAGGAATTTCGCATAAACTAATTTTGAAAATTAGAAATTTCGCTGAAATTCGTATAAAAACATAATTTTGTACATTTTGTCGCTGTTAAAATTTATTAAACTAGAAATTCTAGAGAATCACAATGAAACGCATATTCAAAAATCACGATCACATTTCATTAAAAAATCGACTAGGAAGTAGAGTGGCTGACGACTGAATCATACTATGAGTTCAGTCGTCGAGAAATATTTTTGCGACAATACATACGACAAAGTCGACAACGCCCTTCAAGAAGTTACGGTTACTGAAGCAGAACTCGCTAGTTATTTAGCTTTTTTATGTACAGTTCATTTAATTTTGGGGCTCGTCGAACGACGAGAAAAACTGTACCTTCAAAAATCTCGATGCAGAAAATAAAGTTCATTCATCCAACCTCCGACTAAACACCTTGCTCGGTGTTCGGCAAACCATCGTGCTCGTCTACGGACTGTATTTCTGGAAATTTCTCTATTCTTATTAATGGGACAAAAAATCAATCTGAGATCAAAAACTATCCTTCATAATTAAATTTTTTAAGAAAAATTTAATTCTCGTGGAAAAAGTACAAATTCGAACATTTTGCATCAATTTGCAAAAATGAGCTAATGAGTGCATTCAGCGAGCACATATTGTGATGTGCAACATATCCCCACCACAAGAAATTGGAAAACTGCTAAGTTTGTGTTCGCTGAATGGACTTGCTACATGAAACGTCAGTTCTCTCTAACCAGCTGATACATCCGCAGACATCGCGGCAATCAAAAATTCAAAAAACCTAAAACTGCAACTTTCCTTTCAAAATACGTACTCTCATCGCACAATATTATAACGTTCACTAAAACCTGGCTCAGAAATAGGGTTGCCAACCCTCCGGTTTTCACCCGGAGACTCCGGGTTTCGAAGGGTGTCTCCGGGTCTCCGGGTCAAAAATAAAATCTCCGGGTTTGGCGTATAAACCTTTCATTTGTACCTACAAATTATTAAAAATAAAAAAAAATTGAAAATTAAAAAGAACGATCACAAGTTGAAGTTCGAATATGAACTGTACCACTGCACCATAATGCCTATATTCTAAGATGCATTATAGCTTCGCATATAGCACTCACTTTCCATGCATCATAGTTGCTACAACTTTCCATGCATCATTGCTGCTACAACTTTCCATGCATCATTGTTGCTACTCGCAACATCCATTCCAACTTTCCATGTTATCTTCTCTGGGATTGTTTCCGACGCTTGAGCTTGGAAATCATTCAGAGAACATATAGAGAAGGAAATGAAACGTGCGAAATTTTTGACTAGATTTTTAACAGATACTGTCAACTCACACCATCGACATAAAGGTAACGAGAGAGACATACAAAGAGGCAATGTAATGGAAGCCCTCTCATATTCTAGTTACACAGGTACGCTCTTGTGCTTTGATGTTTCAGCTCCTTTCTCCTTGTCTATATATTCCTAGGCCCGAATATTGGAATGTTTCAGCTGAACCGTTAATTTTCTTTCCAAGAAGTTTTTCTGTTAAGGAAATACGTCTGTCGATATACGTTTTGATTGTGAGCAACTAAACTATTGACTATTAAATATGTACGTGCTAATATAATCTTCCAAATTTAAAAGCAAATCTGTAAGTAAGCTTCACTCTGATATATTTTTATATTGCGTTTATCTACACAAATTTATACGATTTTAGATTCGCGTTAGTGAGTGTATAAAAGTGATTTTGAGTTTTGAGATGTCTGACTCCGAAAATTTGAACTCATCGCAAAAAGAACCGCCAAAGAGAAAAAAATATTATTCGAAATTCGTCGACGACTGGCTGAACGCTAAAGAATACAAGGACTGGTTAAAGAAAAAAGACAATCAGACTGCCGAGTGCAAAGTTTGCAGTGAAACACGATGGAAAAAAGGCCCTCAAAACTCACTTGAAAAGTGCCACACATACTAAATATTCGAAAGCCATTGTGTCGAATCAACTCGTTACTGCTTTTATGCCCAAAAGAAGTATGTCATTCTTCTATTTTTAACTGTATGTAAAACATAAAATACTGAAAAATTATGATACAGTAGACGCTCACAAATTAGAACCACTTGGTAAATCAGGTGGTTCTAATTTCTGAAATGTTCTAATTTCTGGACGTCTTTTTTCTTCCTTATTTTATTGCGAATAGCACAACTATAATTCTAAATTCAATTATCGTTATAGTGGAACTAAAATCAAATTGTCTTCCCGTAATTTATAGTATTTTAGGATGATTTATTACAACAGTCGTGCTCTGTGGCCGTGATCGTTCGGTCGCCACTCTGTGAAATAGACACTCATAGAGAAACGAGTTTCCAAACTCGGCCCAACTCGTCGCAAGTTTATTATTCAGTAGAAGATGATAAGAAATACTAGTTAATTAATAAGCTATCCATGTTAAATTTATTGATAGAACTAAAAACTCTAAATTTTACCTCCACAGTATTTTCAAAATAAGAACAAGTATTTGAATGTCTTTACATAGTGAAGTTAAAATGCAAACTTTATAGGAAATTTAGGATTTTCAATTTTTTCAAATAATGTAACTAAAAAAACAATATTCATTCATTACTCGCTCAGAAATTAGAACTTGAGTTCTAATTTTAGAGCCTACAATTTTAACAACGCAACTACACACTCTAAAATTAGAAATTTCAGAGTTTGTAGCTCCAAATTTTGATGGCGCGGCATTTCACTAATGTTGGTCTGAAATGGACGAATCTGTTATTATTTTGTGCGAAATCTTAACGGTTCTCTAGTTATTAACCGTTGAAGTTTAACTTTTCTATATGTGAGAGTTCAGTATTGGAAATGAAAAATAAAGAGTGTTTCCGGGTCAGATCTATTTTGAAAAACTTTCATTCCAATAAACAATAAGCTTTGATTTTAATTGGCTTTAAAAATATTAAACTCAACAATTTTAACGCATTTATAAATTTTCACACTTTTTTTTTTAAAGATAACTTTGTGAACTAACTTTATTTATGTATATCTTAAATAAGTGTAAGTAAACATGTAAACAGGATATATGTAAACATGTAAATAGGTAAATATGTAAATATATAAATATGTAAATATGAAACAAAAATATAAAAATGTAAATATGTAAATACATAAATAAGTATGCAAACTGAAACTTTTCTGTTATGTAAATACGAGTATGTAATTGCAATAGCAACCAATATAGGCAAAAACCAAAATATGCAAAAACTACTATACAAACACCCCCCCCCCCCGCTATCCTTTCACTAAATCTCCGGGTTTGGGTTGACTGGGAGTTGGCATCCCTACTCAGAAATGACCTTTTTCTGCTGAACTGTGAATAAACAATTTCCAGTATTGATGGTCGAGCAGCTGTGCGTGACAGTTGATCGAGCTGTCCAAGTAGCAGCTACACATCTAAATGTAGCATTCCAATTCAACGCTAAATAGGGGAAATTTTCGATACATCGCATGTGGACCGATTAGCGGGTGAGTGGGACGCGGGAGAGAACACTTTCCAGTAGCTCTTTCCAAAATGTGCTCGCTGAATGCACTCAATGTCGCTGAAATCATCTATTTCGTAAAATCGAAATTTCCCCAAAACATGTGTAAAAAATACCGGCGTACAGAGGGCTGCGCCCGCAATACGAGGGTTTTTTAGAATTTTAATGCATAGTGAATATTTTTTGTACATATATTTTATAAGCAATAAATAAGTATTGTGCACAACATTAATGAAATGCTTCCTACTATTTACCCAGCTTGTATAAAAGTACTCCAAGGCGAATCTAAAGGCATTTTTTGATTTAAGATTTCTGATGGCCTTTGACCAAAAAGAAACTCAGGCAAACGTAAGGATGGCTTGGCTTTATATATGAACTGAATTATTAGCTGTAAATCTACTGTTACTGTTTTTTAATCAAGGAAAAGCAACCTTATATAAAATGATTCCATTGTGTTCCCTGTCATAAGAGCCAACGCAAGCTTTCCTATGAGTATGGAACAAGTATACTTTTGCAGCTATTCAGGGACACCCTGTTAACTTGGTCCTACAAACTTCAAAATTTTTTGTGGCAAACACTATTACCATTCTATGCATTTCCACCAAATTTCATGCCCATTGTTTCATCAGTTAAAAGATATAACATTGAAGAAATGCTTAAGAGGCTTGCATTGTGAAAGGCCCTTACTAAATACTTATTTGGCTATATTTCCGGTTTGGATACAGTTATTCCAATGAAAATTCGTAGACATATTCTATATGTCATTTTCTAAAAACGTTAGCAGAATTTTCATATTTGGAAACCTAAGAGGGGCTACACACGAACAAATTGAAATTTTACAAATTTACTGTTATTTACTTTTCCTTTGCAAAAGTCAACAGTCTTAATATTTAACGTATATAAGGCCCTACCGACCAATCTTTGTGCAAAGTTTCATATCGATCCCTATAACGGTTTAGTAAAACGGAGCTCGAAAAGGAAGTTTAACTTTAAACGCCAATAACTTTTTTACCGTTACTCGAAACTGGAAAATTTTAACTGATATGAGGTGTACTCGTTTAGATCTTTGATTTAAATACCCATACGTCAATCTGCGATAAAAACTAAAAAAGTCGACTATTTTCAAACGTTCGGGACACCCTGTCTTCTTCCTACCAACTTCTAAAATATATGTGCCAAAGACTGTAACCATTCTACACATGCCTATCAAATTTCATGACAATCGGTTGAGCCGTTCGCGAGTTATTTAGTGAACAGACGGACAGACGGACAGACGGACAGACGGACGGACGGACAAAATCGATTTCATAAGGGTTTTTTGAAAAAAATTTTCTAAAAAACCCTAAAAAAACAAACAAAGCCAAAGAAAAACAACGAGGCGCGAACAAGTAAGATTATCGGACGATGGTTAACCGACTGATAGGATTATAGCCTTTCAGGCAACTTTCCGAAGAATGTTTATAGCTAATCCAAATTTAGTGCACAGATTTCTAACTCTTCGATCGATGCCGACTAAAAAGGACGCAAATTCTTGAGATTGTCCTGTGTATACATAAATGCATTTTCGTATTTCTCATTAAATTCAATACAGTCGCCTCTCGTTAATTCGGACCTCGGTAATACTAATTTTTCGATAATCCGAACTAGTTAACCTATCCCTTCCATAAATCGAAAAAAAGAGCCAAGTTTGTATGGAGTTGTATACACTCGATAAAGCAAAATGATTTCGTTCAACTGAGTGATCGCTAGCATTTTATAATTCGAAATTTACATTTAGAAACTCTTTATAATTCGGATTTTTCCTGAAATGTTTCTGTTGCTGTCTTTTTGCGGCTAATTGGCAAAAGATTACATATTTTCTCCAGTTTATTGTTAACTTTCAAGTGAAAATAGGTTCGAAAAAGTACACGAGCATATCCTTAGATGTGAAAAGACAAATTATCGCGGCAGTGGAAAATGGTGATAAAAAAAAGATACTTTTTTAAAACAAATAATAAAAAAAATTGGAAACCATTACATTAAAAGAATGCGATAAGGTATGCTATTTTCTCATTAAATTAAGTGTATCTCCAGTCGATCACAAAAGAAGGACAAAAATTGTTTCGATATTTTTTTTTTTATAAATTAACATTAGTTTGACTATTTAATCCCATGATACGTTTAGGATCTACCCAGTGCTGAAAAATAGTTTTCGCTTTATGTTGGAACAAAATTTAATTACAGGTAAAGTCCCACTATTGAAGGAAATCCTTTTAAAATGGTTGAGGTAGTGCCGCGAAAAAAAAATTCCGGTTGGAGGAGCTTTGCTGAATTGTAAAATAAATTATTTCATTTACATAGTCCATTTTTTCGATAATTCGAACACTCAATAATTCGAAATTTTTTCGTTGTCCCTTGGGCTTCGAATTATCAAGAGTCGACTGTATATTTAAGTTGAAAATTAATTTGAACAACTCACCTCTAAACCAAATTTTCTCAACGCATAAAACAAATGACAACACAAGATTTTATTTAAAAACTTTCATTTTATTTAGTCGTTTTTGTGTGTTTTTTTTTTCTTTTTCATAATATACTTTTCCGCATCATCAGAACAAACAAAAACAATTGTTTTGTATTCCTTTCCAAAACAAATATGTCTACAATGGCATGCATTTACGCATTTTATTTTCGATCCTAACATAATTTTGCTCTTTAATATTACTTTAATTTTATATTTTATTGTATGTAATGTTTAAACTAATTTTATATATTATTTATGTTAATTGTCGTTTATTTTTTTTTATTTTTCCAATATTTTAGGATAGATTTTTTCTTTTTCGTCTAAAAATTAAATATACATAGTAAGATCGTATTGTTTTTTTAGTTACATTTTATATAATTTATTATTTTTGTCTTACAGTGATAGCCCTTATGTTGATTTCGATTGTTTTTGTTTTGTTTTTCTCAAGATTTGAAAGTCAAGTAGTTTTTTTTTTGTTGCTGTGCTATTTATGACTGCAATCTACAAATGGTTTTAGTTTAGTTTTAGTTTACTTTCGTAATAGATTAATTATTACACAACCAAAAATATATTATACAGTATATTTAGTGAAAATTTTGTACGACTATGAGTAAAATACATTTTGCATTTCTGGGTATAAAAATGGTAAGTTTATGACACCTGTAGTGCTCATATCCAAATATATAGGTATGTAGTATGTTTTGAGTTTTTTCCTATGCAGTTGAATTGTAAAAAGTTTATTTACAAAAGTTTCATTGTTATTATTGTATACATGTTTATTTTTATTTTATGCGAATTTTTTGTGTTAAAGGATTCGTGTTTGTGTGCTGTTTACATATAGTATTTATGTATCTGTCAAAATGACGCGACTATCCTGGTACATTATTATTTGAATATTCATGAGATAGTTATTTGCGAAATTAATATATCATTATTCTGATGAATTCTAGGCTTTCTGATATTACGTTTTATATTTTGTCTGTATGTAAAATAAATTTGTTTAGCACAAGCATACATAAAGTATGAATTTAACGTAGGCTTTCAATATTTATCTGATATCGTTGACAATTAGTTACATATTGAACTTGAATAGTGTTTTATTTAATCAGTATAGTTTCATAATAATGTACATTTATAAATATATAATTAAAACATCAATGACAACCGATTTGAATATAATGTATACATATATATGACTAAGAAAACGCAAATGGATTTTTGCATTAAATTTTCGTGTATCTGATGTAATGTTGTGTAGTACAACAGAAATTACATATATGGAGAAAATTGAATTAATCGAAAACAAATGGCGCCTATCACATTAAAACGTATCACAGGTACAAAGTGTTCGTGTTATGGCATCATAATTTGCTGTTATTTCGTGGGAAATATTAAAATATTTTTTATATCTGAATTTTCACTTTTTTTGGTTGATATTAAAATAAACAGTTCTTCACAAGTTTTAGTAATCAAAATTTCACTGGTAACAAATATGGCTACGGTGTCAAATACACCTTCTTGTTTGGATACCTAACCACGAAAAAAAAATCTGTTTTAACGATTCGATGCCATCACATTACACTCTTGAATAATTTCTATCTTAAAACTAAATTTCTTAAGAGTACATTTTTTACATGATATTTTGTTTTTAAATAATTTTCAAATACATTAAGTATGCCGTTTTGCATGCATGTGATCTAGTAGATTATTTCATATTTATTTTTCGTTTATCGCATTTTTTCTAATTTCTACCATTTTGTTTAGTTTATTCGTTTGTCTAGGACAGTTTATGAGAAAAAAATGTTCATTAGTGATAATATTATTTCTATTATTATTTTTTACATCAATATAAACCACTATTCTAATTTCCTGTCTGTTTCTATATATACACACACCTACGATTTATTACAAAATATTTTTACACGGGGAAGTATGTACGGTACGTTTTAATTTTATTTTTTCTTGTTGATAATAAATATTCCTAGACATAATAATATTATAATAATTTTCCTGTTTTAGATTGCTTGGGTTTTAATTTTATAATATGTAATATATTTTTCTTAGCAAATGATTTACGTACAGATTTCGTTCTGAAAAGTTTGGGCTTGTACACTTTCATACAAAAAATTAATTCTGTTTTGGTTCTCAGTATTATAAAATTGTCGGCAGTGGGCCCATTGTATAATTCGAAAAACATACAAAATACACGAGTTTAAGTTTCTGTATACAAACGTCTAAAGTTGTCGATTTGCTGCTAGTTTTTGGGTTGCGATTGAGATTGAAGTCTTAATTTTTAGAGATATAAATATTTTCGTGTCACGATTCAGTTTTGTTTTCTCATAATCAAAAAATAAGCTTTCGGTTCGAGACTATTCAGTATGTTACTCGTATGTACCACTAAACATTTCAAAAGTATTATCTTAATCGTTACTTTTATTTCATCTAAAATTTGTCATCCACAAAAACAGAAGCTATACCGAAAAAATAGATGCTTTTATGTCCAGTTTATCTTTTTTTTTTACGAAAATAGAGTCGGAAGTTTGTACAAAAATTATGAGTATGTAGTGTAGAAAATTAAATGATTTCGAGTTCTGTCTTTTAAATGATTGCTATATTTGTGCGTATGTCACGAAAGTTTACCGCGTGCCGTGCAAACTACTTTCATTATAATGGATAGTCAAGAATTTGTAGTAACACATCACAATATGAAATCTGCTCTTACGCAGCTAAGGCTGAACCTGAATTATTGGCGGAACAATGGGATTGGAAATTTCTGGTCAAATTATTGCTAAAGCTCTCTACAGACCTTGCAAAATCTTAAGATTTTACAAAATCTAGGCTAAAATCTTCAAGATTTTCCAAACATTTTCATAGATTTTGTACCGAGATTATAACCAAATCTCGAGCAAAATCTCTACAAAATCGTGGTGAGCTCCGCCTTTGACAAATAATTTCAATACTAGAGTAGAGGCCGTCTAACCCATTTTTCGCTTTGTGCACGGTTTTGGACACATAACTGTGATTTTTTCACATAACTGTGTTTTTCTCACCTTTTGACGAACATAAATCATTGACATAGGTTTCTATAAAATAGATTCTACTTCTTGTTGTAACTTGTAACAAATTAATTTAATTTGCAGTGTTAGTCATGTATGAAATTGACGGAGTTAGAATTTAGATGGAATCTACTGTATTGTCAAGTTGTGGAGCAAGAATGCGACCATAGTGTGAACAGCATGCGAGGTTTCATAATCTACCTAGATTTTGCGGCCAAGTGTGAATTGCCTTTAAGATTGATCTATTGATATCGCAAACCGCTTATCAAACCGCTAAGATTGTTTCAGATAGTAGTAGGTATGAGGACATAGTTATCGCGGGTTTTGGGGTGCACAGTGATTAAAATAAAAATTGGTTCGCCACCGCTTCCTGAAGTTTCAACTGAATCCTTAATCCGTGCATGAAGTTAGAAAATAGTAACTATACTGAAAGAGAAGCATAGTAATACACTAAATATAAAGATAAAGAGCTCAATATAGTGGCTTCTCGGCCAAGTTCACATTGCAGTTTCACTAGCGCAATCATTACAGGGCCTAATGAGCCAATGAACAATAACCTGCGCCAGCTCTATTTGGGAGCAAGCCGGGAAGTCGCCCAGCAGGCCAAATTTTAGTGGTGGCATACTGCTAGTACGTACTTCATAGAAACAAAATTACAAGAAACATCAGCAAATTGTGATAGCAAATTAGCCGATGTTTTACGCATTTATTAAAGTAACTAGGCACCCAAAGAAAGCCACTGTGTTCAGTATAATTGTGTTAATACTATGACAAATTCCAAAAAAACCCTCAGCAAACCAGTTGAATTTTTAACAAACCGGAGCCTGAACTGAGCAATCGCAATCATCTAACATTCACCAATCAGTTTGGGTACTTTATTTTGCTATTGAAATACTCTCAATTATGTCACTCAGTCAGTAGGTACTATGAGGTACTTATGCCTAGGTACTATGAGGTGTGTCCTGCTCAGTCTGACATCTCCTAGACCCTAAGGACGTATTCCTAATGCGGTATTGCATCGGCAGGCCGGAGTTACAGTCAAATTTCATTAATGAGTTATACAGTAAAATTTATTGTCAAAAGTAATTTAAACGAGACCGAGTTCTAATCGTGCGAATAGCACGTATACCCTATACCCATGTACAGACCTAGAAGGCACGCAAAACCCAAAATATTCAATTTCATATTTTTTGTAGGGGAGGGAGGGGTAGATGGGTCGGACCTGGCACATCTTTATTATCTTATCAAGGCATCCAACGGCTACCATTTGATACTAATTTGAAGTTTTTCGCGACATTCTATCAAAAGATATGGCTGAATATAACTTTGTAGGGGAAATAGGGGTAGGGGTAGTCAGACCTACTCCACTTTCCATCAACTGAAAGCATATGTCAGAATGAGACATTGATCAATATTTCAAGTCGATAGCGATATTCTACCGAAAGTTATGGCCGAATTAAAATATCAAGGAGGGGTAGTTTGTATGGGAGGTAGGGGAACCCGTGGTCCGATTTGGCCCATTTTCAATACCGTCCAAGATTTTAGCAAAACAAACATTTGACCAAAATTTTAAACTGTTAGCTTCATTATTTCGGGAGTTATCGTGCTAACAGACAGACACACGGACAGACAGACAGGGGGGGGGGGGAATGAATGACAGATTTAAATTTTTTGGCCTTTAAAAGATTCCCTTGATAAAAACGCTACATTGGTAACCAGTAATTTTTTTTTACCAATCACCATACGATTTGTATTTAATGAAGATCCCTGACCTCTGCATTTCCGTCGACTGGAAAAACCCCGGCCTAATTTTTGGACCCTATCCTGATTTCGTATCCAATCAGGTTAAGGAAACCTCATGCCCGATGAAAAGAAGTAGAGGTATCACATAAACTTTTTTAAATAAGAAAAAATCATAGGGCGGAAATTTGTCATCTTACCCGGGGCGATAAGAAGTAGAGCGGGCGCTGTTTAGAATTTTCCGAATGTCATTTCTATATGTAGTGGGCGATTTGTGATTGACAAAAATAATGTCTTCTTACAACAAATTTCGTTTCGTATGCTAGGAATCTGTTGCTAAAAACTCCGAAAATTTTCGCGAAATTCTTCCGTATGATGGACGATGGATACGATTTATCAATGCAAGCTACGAAATTTTGTTATGTTTGGTGATGCCCCCCGTATTACCTAGGGCCGGATTCGCCAACAAGTGGACAAATGCCCGGGGCAGCAAATTTTGGAAACTTTCCATTTGTTTTTGATTAGGAAAAAAAAACATTTTGAAAACTCCAAGAGTAGCTGACATAATTAGAAACAATTTTAAATTCCTCGTAATAATCATTATTTAGATAAGTGTATTCGCATCGATCCAAAGCGTTCAATCGTATCCTCATCTGGTTTCAAGGTGACTTTATTAAAATAGTTAAAATCAGCCAAACCAAAAGCGTTAGTGATTGCATTTTAAAAAAAAATTCTGGGTATCGGGTCCGCGAATAATTAATTAAATCCGCCGTAATCCTTCGTAAAAATTTGGGATTTTGATTAAAAACATGACAACAAACATTAAATATCTTTCGCCATGACGTTTTTACGTTAAATATGACGCCAATTGCAAATTTTATTTGTTAGAGTTATTCATGAATGATTTCCAAGAAAACCGATAGTAAAAAAACAACCTTAGAAATTGAAAAGGTATTTAGAGAATATTCTGAGCGCATTCTAAGGAAAATGTATAGCCGAATGAAATAAGTCTGCATCGTTTTCATTTTCATTGAAATTTAAAATCTTAGAACAATTTCCTGACCTCCTACATCAGTGATTCCCAAACTGTGGGCCCCCCTGGGGAGGCGTGACGGCTTGGGAAGGGGGGCGTGAGTACATCTTATATATAGCTGTAGCAATAAATATATTTTAATACTCTGACCAAACGACCGCTGAAAACAATTAAGGCCGAAAACACTTGAAATTGACGTCTAGGCTCGTGCTAAAATAATTTTCTCTTTATTTTTCAGAACACCTTCAGATTGTGGTAGCTCCTGTAATAGTGCTTCTTTACTTATCGACGAATCGTTGAGCCAACAAAATCCAATCAAAAAATAAGTCTGGTCACTATTTTAACGAGAGTCGAGCTTCCGACGGAAATCATGTTGCATACTTTTCAAAATTGTCCAAAAGTTCCAAAACTTGGGATTCACTAACCATTGTGGTTTTCCATGCATGATTGAGATATTATTGAACAATTTTGTGGGATTTGATAATAATTTATATTACAAAAAAAAAATAGTCCGGACTTCTGCCCAAGATCAGTGTGTAATTGCTCAAATTTATGACGAATCATGTGTTTGTATTTTGACAGCTTTCAGAAGTTAACATTAACAGCAATTAACCGCAGAAAGCAAATATTAAAGTCCACAACCTGGCACGTAGTGAACTATATTCTAATGGCGGAAATGCAAAAATGTCCCCACTCATTTCCGGTTTTTGGCCAAAATTTTCACGGGTGGCGCCAGTCTCAACAAACTTTGCAAAGGGGGGCGCGGACTGAAAAAGATTGGGAACCACTGTCCTACATCATCTTCTGGCAGCATCCCAGGGATGCAACAATTTTCAAGTGACGAAGGGCGGCAATTTGACTACTGTCCAGGGGCGATTTTATGCTGAACTCGGACACAATATAGCTTCATTCGATCATTTCTAGCTTAAGCTCCAAGCCAGGATATTCGGTGGTCTTGCGAAAGCATTATTCTATGATTTAGTTAAATTACCGATGATGCAACATTACTCCGAAACTGCCGAAAATTACATATCGACTTTCCTGTTTTGAAAAAAAAAAGTTAAATAGAGTAGCATGCGCTCATGGACTATTTTAATAAATGCAATAAGGCAGTGGTCGGCTAAGTGCAGCTCGCGAGCACTTTGACTTAATTTAGTGCGGCTATATATTTACCATTACCTGCTTAAAATCTATACCCCTCAAATACCATTCTGGTGTAAAAATCACAGCCTATGTTCCACGACTTGTTTTATATATTTGGGAAATTCGCAGAATAAAGGAACTCGCGAAGTCGTAGCTCATGGTCGCTGTAAAAGCGGGTTTGATCCCAAACGATTTACATCGGTACAACTGGCTGTCGTAGAAGCGATTTTTTTAAAGACAACACAAGTACCTATGAATGATCATAGTGAGATTTGAACCCACACTCCAGTTAAGTGGAGGTGAACGATTTTCTTGCGGCTGCCAGGATGACGTCAACCACCGTCTTCGATAACTAAACTCGGATCATGATGCAGTTGTCATTTATAACCTGGCGCAAACCAGGAAGTTTCAGCATTGTAGTACCATGATTGTCACCTATTCTCCTATTAGGCTTTTGCTGAGGCTAAACTTCGACCAGAAAACGGTTCCTCTGTTTCCCTAGCCACGACACTTTGTTGGCCGTAATATTGAGAAAGCTTTATTACCCGTGGCGAGGAGGTGTAAGAAGTCATTGCATTTTTAAATAAATTTTGACAATGAGGAAAAAACACTTTAACTGCTGTATCCATACAAATAACAATATACAGGACAATGGAAGTGCTTCGGAATTTATTGAATGAAATGTGCTCACGCGATAGCTCCGGCTTGTAAACCGGTGGGTTGGCGATCAATTAGGTTTTGAATCCTCAGCTCTCAGAACATGAAGTGCTGTTTCAAATCCGTTGCCAATCTTCCACGCAATACTTCCAAGTTCCGGGCATTGGTAGGTTGCGATTTGATGAAAAACAGCACAATTTCGGCTGAAGCGAAGTCCCGTTATCATGTAATTTTGCAGATATATTTGCAACGGCATATTTATCATTTGATTATCGTCTTGCTTATTTAACGTATTATTGTGAGAGATTCGCATAATTGTTGGCTTTTGATCCCCAGGAAACGACGATTCAAAATTACTTGAAAGTGAATGCTGATCGATGGTGCTTTGAAATCTTCGCATTTGAATTTATCATACTAATATTTACCGTTAGCTTATATTGAGGTATATCCCTTTTATAAGAAATGTTTGTGGCCTATGCAATGTTCAACTTTCCAAATGCTATCTTGAATATCTCCAAACTACGACTTCCAGTTTTTCTCAGAAAATTCGTACCGTTATGAAAAAAATAAATTGGGCTATTTCAATAATAGGTGAATTTGTAAGAAAAATTGTAACGAAGAATCTGTTTCAACGCATCGGGATGTGGGACGCGTAAATCTCTAGTTTCTAAAATCGTTCGCACGATTTATGAAATAATGCTTACTATCTATGACGGAATAGTAGCGCCATCATATTTACCGTTAAAATAAAAATGGATCTCCTCACATGGGAATACCTTTTTTCGCAGACCCAAGGGACAGCTGATTTAATTTGAAAAATTGGTGGTCTGGTCTTTTGGTAGTCGAAGACTTAAGTATTCCCTGTGTGACAGTCTTGTTCTGTATGGGCTCAATTATTATCTTGATCGAAGGAATTAGAGATTTATTAATGTCGGGATATGTTAAGCGAGATTTCTTGTAAAAAGCGGAGTTATTAACGAGCGAGATTTTTTTTCGGGATTATGTAGGTATACCATACAAAATTATGGAAATTAGGGCTCCGTACACGCAAATTTACATACGTTGACCATACCTGAAATACCATTACCGTCTATTGAAGAAAATAATTATTTTACATGACTTTAAGTATGAACCCAATGTCGCCAGAAATATTTTCAATAGCATCCACACTCAATATGAATAAATATAATGTAATTCGAAAAAAAAATCTAATAAAAACACTCCAACATATGGCACGTGATACTTATTATTAGACTCCCAAATATTGCCGACCTTCAAGGCAGTATGCCTACACACCCACCACTAAGTCTGAGTGCTCCTTAAGAACATCTGTTGTCATCGCCGCTTTCAACGCCTATCCTTCGCCTATGTAACATATCAGCAAATTGTCAATTTCATTTTTGTCGATTCGCCCGAAAAATGCGTAACAAAAACGCTTGTCACCTATAGTGCGGCGGCCATTACGGATATCCGTATCCGTTCTTTGGTTTTCCGCCGCTCTTTGTCGCCTGGCAGCAACATCGTCAAAAATCTTTAATACAATATTCTCTGTTCTCCCCCGATTTGTTGTCAGGGGCAACATTGTTAATCTTCTTTTCGAAGAGTTCTGACTTTTTTTCGGTTGGCCTAGCTTGTCCTGGGTGTACTCGAATAAAAGGGGATGAGGGAAAACATTAAATTTACCATTGTCGCGTGATTATCATCAGACGCGTGAAATGAGATTTGTCAGGGGGGCGGTCTTATCGCATTTAAGGATAATCTTACACATGAAAGAACACTTTTAATGCAAGAGTGTTATGTATGAAAGTATGAGACTATTTTTCGATGCGTTTTGTATAGGGAGGAGTTGTATGAAAGTATTTGAGCCGGATTTTTGTAGAACACACGTGATAGAATTTAATTTGCAAAAGTATTTTATCGAATAACTACTCATGAAATTAATCGGATACTTTGATATCCGTGTGTCAATTAAACTGTGGGATCCACACTGAGATTAGACAGCTGGGTGAAATAAACGATGAAACCCCCTTAAAAGATAACTTTCTGTTATTTTTTCGGGAAATTTTAAATTTTCTTGTATTTGTCAAAACAGAGATAGTCTTATTGGATTATTATTTTCAATTTTTATCTAAAAAGATTTTGTAGGACAGTGAGTCTCTGAAGACTTTTAGGATTGGAACCCGAAGTGAACGATCACGTCTAAGGCATAATCTTAAACAACCTGATACGGACTGCTTTCTAACTTTCCATCAAACTGGAATAAGCTGTCCATTTTATGTCTAGAGACGGAACCACAAGTTTTCCGACTAGTTGGACTGTGGAGAAGTTGGCAAATTTTTGTTTAGTGTAAGTAGTCGTCCAACATGTATATGTTGGAAAGAAAAAGGCGGACGGCTAAGATCGGCCAATTTGTAAGTTAATGTAAGCGCACCTTAAGACCAAAAATGTCCTAAAAAAAACAATATTATAAAAAATAGGTGAACTACGGAAAATTTTGTTCTACACATGTCCTCATCTATTGTCCTCGAATAATAGGTTACTGCACTAAATAGGTTCTCCTGTAAATGGGCACAGATGAAGACCATCATAATCATTATTACATCGGTCTCTGCAACCAATATTACAAGTACAAAAGTACACATAGTCAATTCAAGATAAATCCCTACTATTCTACATGCATGAATCTTTGCATTCTGTAAATCATCTACCGACTTACTTATCAAAAAGGATACACCATCACCCACTGTAACTGGAATTGAAAAAAAAATCAGAGACCCTATACAAGACAAACGCAGAGACGATCCGATTGAAAATTTATGAACGAAACCTATCGCAAGGGGCGAATGCAATTCCGAGGGCAAGCAAAGGGTAAGCTCGCTGCATGTCGAAACAATTGTGTATTGTGTGTGCACTCTCTAATACTCGTATATGAACACACATATTTGAAAAGAAACTCCAAAAGGATAATCACCCTCATACACCGTCGCCCATCATTACTTTTAACTGCGGACTATATCGAACGAGGAAATGCATCCAAATAGGAACCGTTCCCGTGTATTACTTTTACGCTCTAATAAGAGGTCTTCAAACCTATAGAGCAAGTTATGATTATATACCGAACGGGACGCGAGGACAACGCAACGATGTTCCGATGAAAGGACGTTAAACTGAACAACAATGCACATGAGGCGAAAAAAATCGATAGTCAAGCTCATGTGTATAATACGGGAGTGAAATGAGAGTGCGTCCTGAAATCCTTTTTTTTTACTATTCTTCGCGTTTTCAATACTATACATGGACCGGATCCGTTTGTTTGGCACAATTCCGAAAGGGATTTACGCACATATGTGCTCCGTTCGGTATTTAGAACTTTTTTTGTTCAGCCGTGTTGTTGATTGCACGATATTATGAGTATGGCGAAAGGATATCCGGCATAGTCGATGATGATGAGGGTAGGTATACGCATTAGGACACGACCGACTTACAATATGGATTTCGATATATCCGCAAGGACCATAGGACAAATTTACGCCGACTGCGTAATTGCAGATTATGTGGAAATTGATGTGTAATTATTGGAATCCCGTCGAGATCGTACAATTTGGGCTTAGGCCAGGTTTAGGCTTACAATCGATGTTTTGATTCTGAAATGGCAGTTTCGTTTATTTAATTAACTCGGTTGAATTACGTCGACTACAACTGGCAGTATGGTTTAGGATCTATAATAATTGTGTGCGTATTTTAGCAGGATGCCTGTAATTTGTGTGCCCGTACTACGTCTCGGGGGAGTCATCAATTTGAATTATGCAGATGTTTGCAACGGCAATATTGTAAGCTAATGTATGTATGATGTCAAAATAAAGGAACCAATTTGTGCAGCCACAATTTGTAACCGTTCGTACGTATTTTAGTGAGTTTAACTAGTGTCTTATACCGTCATAAATATTATGTTCGTTTATAAGAAGTTCAATATCTACTTACTTACATTACGCAGTTCCATCCTATAATAAGATATAGTTTTAGTCAGTTAAATAAATGCCTACATTCTACATATAATAAATTCCAACGGTGATTTCTAATTCGGCGATGATTTGGCCATGACACTATTATTCACGGGTACACTGGGTCCTGACGGTTCACCAGCCTCAGCATACAGACAAGAACTTTCACTACACGAACAGGTGTCACCGTCTCGCGAACTACAACATTCGCTGCAGTTTCTTTGATCCGTATCACCGCTAATGTCACACGAACACGATGACTTGAGCATATGTTCGCGTTCAGTCTCATCGGATTCGTGGAAGCCGCCAGTGTTGCCATTGTGACAACGATTCAACATATAGCTAGCGGCCGACTTAAGATTATCATGACTATTATCGGCGGAATGTAGTAAGCTACTATGTCCAACACCGGCCGACGACGAATGGTGGGGATGCGATTGATGATGATGATGTTGTGGCGGCAGTGGTTGCGGCTGTTGATGGTGGGGATGAAGCGAATGATGATTGTGATAGCTATTGTGCGCACTATGATGATGTCCTTGATGACCGTTACGTAACGAACTATCCGAACAATCCGAGGAACATGTATAGATTTGATTTTGATTCGAACTATTCGGCAACGGTTGATACCATTCGGGGTTGGGAAGTTGCGGTGATGTGAGGGCGTCGCAACTGTTGCAACTTCTGTAAAAGAAGAAAAGGATAAAGTTCTATGTTAGTGTGGACTGCTATAGTAAGCAACGCAAAAGGTTTTAGCATTTCACATAAGTCGAGCGATAGCCCAGGCGACAAATTTTGGGGGCGGTTTTTTCTTTGGCTAGCACAAAAAAAAAATGATGTAAAACCCGAAAGGAAAAATTCAATAGGCAGTTTTAGCAAGTCGCACAAAATAGCCTACGTCTTTGAAATTCTAAAGGGAAAATTGCAGTTGTGCACATCTTTCTTTGTAAATTTCGATTTGGAAGAAAGTAAACTATACAAACTCAAATAAAAAGAGGCGAAATAATAAGCCGCATACCAGGGGACAAACATACAACAAGTAAAACCATTTTACAACCGTTATGGAATATTTTTTCGGAAACTGTCATTAGTTTCTCCCTTGAAAATTACGCTTTAGAGATGTAAAGTCCTTGCGAGGCTTCAAAGAACCGACAATTGACACTATGTACTGCATTTGGGATCCGAAAATGCTTAGTAAAAGTGGCTCTTAAATTATGTGATGTCGCAAAGTACCTATGGCGATTCGCTCACTTATGTGCCAATTAAGTTTTGCTTCAAAAAAAAAAAAAAATAAAAATTGATGTCGTCTTTTTTTCACCAGAATTAAGGATTTGTATTGGTCCTGTGCATGAATAGTCCCCAATTCTTGCTAAAGGAAAGGTTCATCCAATTTTCAAAAATAAGACGAAATTACGGCACGTAATCAATGAAGATTGAGCTTACTGCCAGGGTTGCGTCCTTTTCGCACAGAAGCCTGTTAGAAAAGGGCAAAATCAAAACACAAACCAGTTAGTCGTAACCCAATTCACAAATTGGAAATAATCATTGGACACTTTCCGAAACAATCAGGAAGCAATTTACCATAAAGATGCTTGAATTGATGCTCATGATTTACAATTGGTTTTGAAAGACCCAAGATATTGTAGGAGAACTTGACAAAAAAAAAGATCCAACTTGATAATCGGCAAAAATTGAGTCTAATCATTCGTGCCGGCAAGGACTAGCTTTGAGGGGTCATCAAGATAATGGCCCACCTAAATAGCCGAAAGAGAATGACGCTAATTTTAGAGCTCTGCGATTCGCTTATGAGAGCGGTGATACTGATTTGAAATATCATTTGAAGACTGCTGGTCGGAGCGCAACATACTTGAGTCCGCAAATCCACAATGAAATAATTGAAACAGCATGGAAAATAATAACATCTAAATTAGGGAAAGTTAATACTCGATTCAAGAAGATTTTTAAAAATTTATTCCTGATGATGATATGATTAGAAAGGCATTGCAAATCATACTTAGGGCCTTGTCAGATCTTGGGATTGATGTTTTGCACTTAAGTGGTCAGGGTTAGGCCTGTTCGATTAATCGATTAATCGTACTGTAATCGATTATTTTCAATAATTATAATTTTCAATAATCGATTAATCGATTATTTTCGTTTTGATTATACAATTAATTGATTATTAAAATAATCGAAAATAGGATAATCGAAAATACGAATAATCGAAAATACAATTATTAGAAAAACACGATTTTCGCTGCTTGGCGGAAGATATCTATCTGGCAGCAGACCGAAATGAAAACTTACGTCTTGCCAAACGAAATTAAAAGGC
The DNA here is from genome assembly GCA_949715475.1 of Microchrysa polita. Classification (NCBI taxonomy): domain Eukaryota; kingdom Metazoa; phylum Arthropoda; class Insecta; order Diptera; family Stratiomyidae; genus Microchrysa; species Microchrysa polita. Next base: position 83,228,072 of record OX454419.1, on the reverse strand, counting down.
AATCGAAAGTGGTTGTGAGAACGTCAATAGGGAGTCGAGACCATTCGATTGCCACCAAATTCGTTCGGCGACACGAAAATTGTCATTTTCGTCAAGTGCCAGACGTCTCCCGCCATGCAGCGGAGCACCATCACTTTGTGGAGTTACAGCGGGAAAACCGATGCGACTAGGGCGGAAAGTGACGGAATCGTTAGTTGGAAGTTGACATTTTTCGATTGCCTTTTAATTTCGTTTGGCAAGACGTATGTTTTAATTTCGGTCTGCTGCCAGACAGAGATCTTCCGCCAAGCAGCGAAAATCGTGTTTTTCTAATAATTGTATTTTCGATAATTCGTATTTTCGATTAATCGTATTTTCGATTAATCGCATTTTCGATTAATCGTATTTTCGATTATTTGAAGTTTCGATTAATCGTATAATCAATTATTTTCAATAGTCGATTATAATCGATTATTTTCAGTAATCGAACAGGCCTAGTCATACATACATACCTACACAAATTTTAAACTAAAAAGGTTAGTCAATTTTTGTCACGTTTTTCCAAATTAACTTTCCATTGTGTTGTATGTTTATTAGGATACAGCAGAGCAAGTTCCATGAGTGGGAAATTAAAAGGATGTGCAGCTGAAGTTAGGAAGGTATCTTCCCCAAGCCATTTACGTCCATTGCGCAAACCACAGCCTAAATTTGGCCATCACGCATGCTTGCGACATCGCTCCTATTAGAAATTGTATTGAAACAATTAAGTCCGTCGTTAATTTTTTTCTCCGATCTACGAAAGCTGGTGGTATTTTGAAAACGAAAATTAAAGAAGTTCGGCCAAATAAAAATCAAACTCGCATACTGAAGTTTTGCGAAACTCGTTGGGTAGAACATCTCGACTTATTGCAACTCTTTTCGGACGTATATGGAAGTATTTTTTGTTTAGCACTGGAGGTCGAAGGAGTTCAACCGCATGCGTTACTGGCAGCAATTACAACACCTGAATTTGTAATTGCGTTAGCAGTTTTGACCAAGCCACTTAGCCAGCAATTGCAGAGAGAAGACTGCGATTTAATCCTTTGCGTTAAATACGCAAATGACTTGCAAGAGGAAATATGTAAACCAAATACGAAGAAATTCGGACGCATTATTTCACAGTATTTTCAAGGCCGAGTTTTTAAAATACAAATATATCGAGGAAATTCTGAAAGTTGTCCAGAAAAATATTATATCGGCAATTCGTGTTGATTCCTTGAATTGAACTCTAAACTTCTGAGGCATCGCGATATTTTATTAAAAATTCAACACCTTCTACCAATAAATTCGGCGAAGTTGACATCAGAAGGAATAAAAGCGACTGTAAGAAATTTCGAGAATCAGTGGCCAGACATTATCAGTTTGGCTCGATTGAATGTTCATAGAGATGTAGAGGTAACCAGTGATCCAATTTTTGACCTTATGGCAAGCGTGCCGAGGACAATGAATATTGTTCTCTAAATAGATACAATAAATCAAAATTTGTATGTAAGTTTTCGTATTTTTAAAAATAATTTTTGTGTGAACAACACGAAAAAAAAGTTGGATAAATATTCCCTTCTCCCTCCCCCGAAATTTTTTCGGTCGTACGCGCCTGTTCGCAGTAATTCATGGATTCTTCTAGCCAGTGGCGGATTTAATAGCAGCTTAATGTGCGTACTTTTATCTTCAAACCCAAACTTGCTTACTTCAACCTTTGACTTCAGGAAAAATCAACGATTAAGAATTTTCAAAAATTTATGTAAACACAATTGACTAAAAGGGCAACACTTCAGCTGGATATGCTAGGGATGGAAAATCATTTTTTTAGGAAGAGCGTATCATTTGTGTGTTGTCTTTAGAAAGGGTTTTATATAGAGCTATCTATATTTATAAAAGAAAGTCGTGTTAGTTACACCATTTATAACTCGAGAACGGCTGGACAGATTTTCACGATTTTGGATTTGTTGGATTAGGCTCTGGCCAGAATAGCATAATAACTATTGAAACATGCAAAAAATTCACAATGAGCTAAAATTCCCAATGGGTTCTGTTTCACCTATTTCTGCGTGTATTTACTTAACATAATGAGCGGATTTCCGTCAATTTCTTGGTCTCTACCCAAAGTAACAGGACAACTATCGAGACATGTGAGACAAATTCACAATGGGGCACAATCATGAAGACAATTCCTTTTTATACTTCTTTCTGTATTTCTTGAATTACAGGATTTCAGTAAGTTGACCCCACCTTATGGGTTTATACAAGGCAGGCTCCATCCGGAATGGCAGTATATCATTGAAATAGGCAGAAAATTCACAATGAGCAACAATTTACAATGAGTTCTTTTTTCGTATATTTTTGTTTCTATTTCTTGAACGTCTTTGCGGATTTTCGGAAAATTTTCCTGCCGAATTGGTCCTCTCCCTGAATATCAGAGAATCATTGCAAAACGCGAAGAAAATTATAATGAGCAAAATTATAAAGATTTGTTTTTCGCATATTTCTTTCTGTATTCCTTGAACGAATTGCGAGATTTCAGTCAATTGATTCCAGCGGATTGGTCTACACCTCCATCCTCTTTGAATATTGAATTTAGTATCTTTCAAATTTACAATTCGTTTTGTAAATTAGCGAGCGGAGCGAGCTCTCACAGCTTGTTACATATAAAAAAAACAATACATACCGTTTGTAAGCCGATACACTCAATCAGCTTTCGTCAACTGTGCAGATTTATTATTTAAGACGGCAATAAAAAATTGTTTGAAATCGATTTGAACGAAAAATCAATTTTCGGAATTTCCCCGAAGTCGTCTTTTTGTGCAATATTAACATTTGAAAAAATAAGAAAATAATGGTTTATGTAAAATTTCTTAAACGGTGAAAGCTCTACCAATTCTATTTATGGGGTTAAGTAAAACCCCATTTCATATCCCATTTCGGTCTGTGATAAAGAAATAAGAAGCTACAAAAAGCTAAACACCTAGGCTTAGGTTTTGTATATACGTCCATTCAACAACTGTAGAAGACGGCAAGTTCGGCAAAATTAGAAGAACTATTGGCGGCAAATGTGTATACCTAAATACATTGCTTCTAGCACTGAGAGGATAAATCTCGACAAGATGGAGCCAAAGTACCTACGTACTGCCAGAGCCGCAAAGCAGGCCCACCTAATTTATTTTCGAAACATGCTAATATCGGGATCTGGTTTAGCTTCCACGATTTAACTAAGCAGGTTTTTAGTGTTATAAAATTTCTCGAGATGACGAATTCATTAAAATAGAAAAGGTAAGAAATATTTTTCTCAGGATATTGAATACTTTAATTTTGAAATTCCGCACAAACTCTCTTAGTGTAGTCATTACGTGATTTCAGATTGCAACATGCGGTGAAGAATTTTTTTTCTTATGTTTTTTGGGGTGCTGAGCTCTATCGCTACAATTGATAGACAGTTTTTTTTCGATTTTGACCCTGTTTCGCAACGAAATTTTGGTGGGAAGCAACGAATTTATTTCCTAATATGGAAGTATGTTAAAAATGGCAAATTAATTATTAATTGTAGTAATACCGCTTAACGGATTTTAAATATTTATGTCTCTTTGGACGCACAATCATGTGCTCGCTAACAAATTTCTGGAAAGTTTTTCGCAGAAATGAATAGTTTCAGAGTTAGAAGACAGAAAACGGAAAAACAGCGAAAATTTGATGGGCTTTTTTTCACGATTTTGACCCTGTTTCGCAACGAAATTTTGGTGGGAAACTCCGAATTCGTACTCAGCACCCCAAAAAACATAACAAAACAAATCAATTTCTCCACCACATGTGGGCTACTGAAGGCCCAGATTCGATTCTCTGAATTACTGAAGCGACGTGGGTTCAAGTCACACTGGGACTATGACTCTTCGAAGGTGAAGACGCTAAATATTATATGTAGACCAATCAGACTGTATTTAAAATTTAGCATTCACTCAAATCGTGGATTATCATGATTTTCGCGAATTTAGATACCCTAAGTCGTGATGGTCATTGAAGAAAGATGCTAGAATGGCGAATGTGCGCATTTCTTAAATTTTGATAAGAACAATCTACAATTTTTATTCAGAGTGAAAATTTGAGCAACCCAGAGACGATAAATTTATAAGGTCGGCGGCGTATTTCTGAAATTGAATCCTCTCTATTAATTTAAAAGTCTCGAAAAAGACATTTCGAGATGTCAACAGGCAGTTTACATTACTAGATAAAAATATATAAACTCACCGAAAATTTTACTTAAAAACAGCACAATTATTTTGCAAAATAACGGTAATTCACGATCACTTTAATTTGAAGAAAAGTGCTTTGCAAAATAATGGTGCGTTTTTGGGGATAATTTCCTAAGCCATCTTGTTCGACGCTTTAGTAGGTAACGGTACTTTTTAAATTTCTGATTATATTTCCTATTTTGTAGGAATAATATTAGAATGAGCATCAGACGATGGTTTTTTTGCAAACGCGTGAAAATTGTTCAACGCCTAAAATCTTATATGAACACAGTGTCGCCACTATATAACGGTACTTTTCAAGAATAACTAGCATCACACCATTTATCAAACAAAAGTCGGAACAATGTTTTCAAAAATAACTATTCGTTATTTTCTGCGCTCATTTCAAAGGGTTCAGATTTCTTTCAATGTAACAGTACACTTTACGAATAATTTTCTAGGCAATCAAAGATCAAGGGCATGCATACGGTACTATATGTACATATACATATTTGGTCCAATCAGCCAGTTCACTAGATCGAATAGACTCAGCGAACAGGGCTACTTTGGTCAACGGCATATTTACCTTGGATGCGAACCGCACAAAGTCCCGGATCTGGGAGCGGTATTTTTTTCTGGAAATTGCTCCGCTCCAATATTTTACATAAAAATTCTTGAACGTAGATCAATGGAATTTTGTACAATTCTCAGTTTTTAAGAAGCAGTAATATTATAAGTGGCGCAACTAAGTTCTCGTCCTGGAGGGGCTGAGGACATCCTTATCCGTTATTAGAGGAACCAAATGATTTCTTATGTGAATTTGTGAATTGCTGCGATAGCCATCAGAAGAAAAATTTTAATTTTTTCTTTTACGAGAAAATATTTGTACAACCATTTTGCTTAAAAGATTTCGACAAAATATCGTACAGGGCAAACTAATTACAAGTAAAAATTAGTTAAGGCAAAAACTTTCCGAATATGAGGGTTCCTTAATTTAACCTTAACAAAATGTTTACCTTTAAACTTTTGTGAAGAAGGACGTTTTGTATGAACATTTGCGATTTGGTGGGTTTTTGTTCAAAAGAAGCATACAAATTTTAGCGGGAATTCGGCAAAAATTTTTAGGCTTACACATTAGCAAATTTTGTTCACATTTTTCCGCTAAAAGACATTTCCTCACGATTTTTCGAATATGAAGCTTGGCTTTTTTTTTCTTATTATTATTTTGCATTTTTTTCTTACCCAATTTCTGGCGCTGGGAAGGGCTTTAGTGTTAGTCCCCTTCCGCGGTTAAATATGATAACTGACAAAGGAAGGTTATGGACAATGCATATTAAACTGCGTTATAAATCAAAAAGTTCCGCTTAGTGGTTAGGCAATTTGAACGACAATGTGTTCCGGAAACCGAGGGAGTTGTTTGCTGACAGAACCCCACCTATTGCAATAGCATAGCCCTTACTCGTACTTCCACAGACATCTTGATTGTGGTTCATATTTTTGGGTTTAGAGCTGGACCGGAGCGAAAATATTTTAGTTTGAAAAAGAAATTGGGTTGCTCCAAATTCATGGTTTCAGGTTCCTTCTTCTGATTACTCACCGACTCAATAAACTTGTTGCAAACAGTTTATGATTAATTTGATACTTCATGAATCTTGATACCCAAATTGATCAATTTCAAATTACGCTTCAGAGTATTCAGTCTGCTGGTAAATCCGCCACTGACTTAATTTTAGGCAGTTGTGGCAAAAACGTATATTAGGAAAAATCGTTATCAGGAGAGCTAGAATAGCCAAAGTTGACCAGATTGGGGGGGGGGAGGCGGCAATTGAACCATTGCCCAGGGACACTATAGAGCGTGAATCCGGCCCTTAACACTTTTTTGGTAATTTTTATAATACATATTTATGATTTGATTATTAGACTCTAACATACAAGAAGCCCTTTTAGGCGTTTTTTCCCGTCCTGTGTACTTCATGCAAAGGAGAAATACAGGAAATGGAATACGACTGGAACGGCCTTTGATATTACAACCCATTTGCTTATCTACGATTAAGGATAGGCATTGGCCTTGTTTTTTTTTTGCAAATAACCGACATGGGATATTATAAATTGTAACCCCAAGCCGGATCCAGGTTAGCTAATTCAACCCGAATAGCATTCCATCCATTTTGAATGAGTTTTCTGAAATTCGCCTAAATGTATGCAAACTAAACCGCGTCCAACTCTTTTTCAACGACTCGAGCTTCATTAATTATACCCTTCGCTCATAGAGTGAAAGGGTATATTAACTTTGTCATGAAGTTTGTAACGCATTGAAGGAAGCATCTCCGACCATATAAAATATGTATATATATGATAGCGTGACGAGCTGAGTCGATTGGACGATGTCCGTCTGTCCGTCTGTCCGTCTGTCTGTCTGTTGCGACGCGTTTTGCTCGGCCAGTTTAAAAGCTATGGAGCTGAAACTTTGCACACATGCTTCTTTTTGTTGCAGGCAGTTTGCATGTTTGAATCGCTGAAATCCGGCAAGGGGGTCGTGGGGCTGCCATACAAACCTACCCCCCAAAATTAGGTTCTTCTTAGAAAAACTCTTTTATTTATGCATCAATTTCAATAAAATTTCACACAAATGTGTTTTCATTGCTGACACACAATATATGTAAAAATCGACCAAATCGGACAATGGGGTCGTGGGGCTGCCATACAAACCTAGACCCCCAAATTAGGTTCTTCTAAGGAAAACTTTTTTATTTTCTCATCGATTCCAATCAAATTTCGCACAAATGTGTTTCAAGTTATATCACAAAACATATATAAAAATTGAACAAATCAGACCATGGGGTCATGGGGCTGTCATACAAACCTAGCTCCCCAAATTAAATTCTTCTAAGAAATTTTTTGTTATTTATACACCAATTTCAACAAAACTTCACACAAATGTGTTTCTATTGATGACACAAAACATATGTACTATGAATAGATGGAGTCGGACCATGTGGTCATGGGGCTACCATACAAATTTTTCAAAGCAAAAACGTTTTTATTTGCACACCAATTTCAATCAAACCTCAGAAAATTATATTTCTATTTATGCCACATAACAAACGTGGAAATAAATGAAATCGGACTATGGGGTCGTGGGGCTGGCATATACACCCAACCCCAAAGTTAGGTTCTTCGAAGAAAAACTTTTTTAACCAAAACCAAATCTCATAGAAATGTGTTTTAATTGATGCCACAAACATACGTAACAATTTATGGAAAGGCCATGCGTTCGTAGGGCTGCCGTACACCCCCCCTCCCCCCTTTGGTTCTTCTAAGAAACCTACATCCCCCGCTTCTCCCATTAAATCTTCGCCACGGCACTTATGTAAAAATTCAAGGAAAAGCATGGAAGCGGGGAGGACTAAACACAAGTCAAAGTCATAGATACGCCCCAAAAAACTTTTAGCCCGAGGGGAGCGAAGGGTATCCAAGTTTCGGCCGCGCCCGAAATTAGCCTCGTTTTATTTTAAAACGAAAAATCAGTAAAGATTAAAACAATCTGAACACTTACACTTACCTTCCATTGTTACACCGCTGCGCCGGTTGTCCGACAGGTTGATAATCTGATTGGGCGTGTCGCGGTGCCGGATAGTGTAAATGTAGACTACGTGGCGGGTTAGGATTGGTCGATGGTTGCGCTTGTGGATAGTATGGCACGGGTGGCGGCATTTGACTTGTTGGCGTTATTTGATAGCGACCACTTTGACCGCTCGAATGTGTTGAATTTGGCGGAAACGGAAGCGGATTATTATAGTAACCTTCTTGCCTATTGTTACAGTATTGTCCAGGCGGTGCACCGCCCCATGACGAAAAACCACCAGATGATCCACTATGCTGCGATGAATTCATAGTACTGGCAAGGGGGAGATAAACGAATTGAAAATAAAATAGTAAGTAAAAATAGTAAAATCATATAGACACGAAAATCAGAGGGTGCATTGTTTCTATCCAAGCGTGTGTGCACTAATATCTAAAAAGCGAAGTTTGAAACATTTCAAGAGTCCTCAAGTATTTAATTAAAATAAATGTGATGCTATCTTTGAAATTACACAAAATGTCCTCGAATATTACTTTTCACTTGACATTGTTTTTTTTAAGATTAAAATTAGTGCACGGAATTTTCTATATTTATTCTGAAACGTTTTTTCGTCCTTTTATGGAAAATGATGAAAAATTCTTTGAACGGACCCTTGAAAAGGATGTGTATAGTTAATTACAAACTCTATTATACTTCAAAAGTCCTTCATGAGTTTCAGGTATCTCGAGTTGAAGTATCTCCAATATATTATCAGGAAAAGTGAAACCAGTTTGAAAGTATCAAATTAACGTTGAAAAAGTTTTCGATATTAAGTTTTGCCAGGACAGTTCAGAGGATATTAGAGAGTTTTAGCATGTCGTATAATAGAGTGCGATATAGTAGACATCCTAAAGGAAAAATTTAAAAAGAATACCACAGTTTTGCATGTCCCAAGTAGGCATGGGCGTATTTCCGTATATGTCTTTGGCGTTCTTTAAACAGTCGATATTATGCTTACTAGGGACATGCAAAATGTTTTGTAATTTGCATGCTAAAACTCTCTATTGAATCAAGGCTCTACTTATAATTTTTTAATTGGACACTGCATACGATACATTAAAGAGAACTGTATAATATGTAGGACTATACTTACTTCTGATGCATCGACATTCCCGATCCTGATTTCGAACTCTTTCTACTCGATTGCGGGCTGCCCGGTGCATAGCATCCGGCGTCGCCACCGCTCGAACTGCCCGTGCCATCATTACGACCGCTTCGTCCGCCACATCCCATTGCTGTGGTCTGTCCTTGTGGCGCTGGCGGTGGATGTTCCGGTGGTGGTGGCAGAAATTCTGACCAATTCATTGGAACTTTTGTAAGTTTGTGTAAGTACAGAATAATATTTCACAGGTACACAGAGAAGCATAACCAAAACCATAAAATTAAATAAAAAGAAAAAAACAATTTTCCGAAAATAATAATATATTACATAGCAAGGGAAAAATATATCGATAGAGTGGGGCAATTATGGGCATGCAATACCTACCGGGCGGATATTGATGATAGTTATGTCCTTGCATATGTTTGCCACCGCTAGTCGGCAATCCACCGTATCCTTGTGATGGGTCGGAGTGTGGTGAGTGGGTGCCCGATGAACTTTGTTCGTTACTCGACGATGAGTTCTTCATACAACTATCCGTTGACGAGGTTCCAATTATCATGGTCGTTGCATAGGGCGTTGGATTGTCGGGTGACTGCATTGGAATAAAACGATTAGACAAGACAGTCAATTGGCGGGGAGATAATCAAAGTCAATTGCTATTATATACGCTACTAGACACGACTTCTCAATATTATTAAAGTTCAGTGTACTTTCCCGCTAGCGAAATTTTGTGCAATACTTAAACGTTGCAAGTTGAATTGCCCCGACTTTGATACAGAAGAGTTCGTGATGATGACGATGAAAATCGGATGCGTGATTAAAAGGTCTCTTAAACAATTCTGATCTAGTACCATCAAACCTCTCAATTTGCATCTGTTCTGTTCGTTCGGCTCTAAGGAAATGACAGCAGCCCATTTCTGCAGGGCCGATACAGATATAAAGAAAAAGGAGTTAATAATACTTGCCTTTCGACAATTGTAGAACGTGCTCAAATTTCGAGTGTCCACTTCAGCATAGTCCGTTCCGGCATCTGTATAAGTTGATTGCTGACTATTAGGGTTCGACAACAATTTCGTTTCGCTCAAGCCTGAGTCCTTGTCCGTGTCGGCTGTACGCCAGCCCCTATCTATCCATAGACTTTCCTTGCCGTTTATATTGAGTGCTGTTATCTCGCTGGCATTAACAACTGGAAGAGCTGGAAACAATTAGGATAAGACCATAAAGACAACACACTCTTGCCATAAAATGATAAGACACCATCTTAATATTCTTATCTCGGGGTATACATAATTAGATACACGGAATAGTGGGATGGTAGTAAAAGTTAAAAGGGGTAAGTTTTGATAGTGGTTAGGGCATGATAAAGCTACGATTATGTTATTCTTGAATTAATGGGATTTAAGTTGAAGACTCTCTTATGTTTAAGAATTTAGAAAGGGGTTTTTAACGCAGTAGACTTTTAGTAGTGTATTATATCATTATCAGGCAGCGAGTGTTATACCAAAGCATAAATAAGGACCATAGCATTTAAATAACGTACCGCTTAAATGTCCCAGCTCCTTGGTAAGTTGATGACGTCGTTTGAAAAACAGCATAGCCGCGGCGGCGGAAATCAAAATTGCCAAAAGCATTGTTATGACGAGTGCCATGAACCATGTTTCATGTACAACGTTCGATTTACGATGAGTGGTCGACGAGGCATCATCAATTCCGCTCAACGATCCGCTCGGATGAGCACGGGGTGGTGAAATCAAGTGAGCCGGGTCCATAACAAGGGCTTTCTGAAAAATTTGAAAAACACAAAAAAAAAAAAAACGAAACATACGCATACACGAACAAAGTCCGCGTACGAGTACACAAAAATGTCGGATTAGTGATAATGGAATAGAACGAATTTCAACCCTCGGCCGAATATTGGCATAGACAGGGTTGATGGGGGTGAATATTTCTCTCTCTGTCGAATAAATCACTTACAGGCTGTGAATATGGTCCGGCTCCGACGCGAGTGTATGCAACCACTCGGACATTGTAAGTGGCACCCGTTGTGAGATTGTTTAGCATAACGGACATGGTGGTGGCATTTAGGGTCATTTGGGCGAGAACTTTTGAAGAATTTCCGGCTTTTACCTAAATGAAGGCAATAAAATAAAAAAATAAAAAATGAGGTTGAAAAATTATGAATTTTCAGTAAAAGCTAATTGTTTGAAAAACACCATTAAAAATGGTAGATACGTCAGAAAGGTCAAACAAAAAATAAACCAATGAGCATAGATTTGGAAAATATTAACCCCGCAGCGTTCTTTTTTTAAGACTAAACCTTCAAGTCACGGCGACTGAAAGAAGATGAAGAAAGAAGAAACGGCTTCTTATATTTCGGACTATAATCCGTTCGGCAGGGCATTTTACGTCTGGAAACTTAAGCATAAATTTGGTCAAACTCCGGAAAAATTAAAAGAAACCTGCATTTTTGCATGAGCCTTCCCTGCGAGGTTTTAAAAAAGGCCCCAAAAGTACTCATCCTTACAGGCTCTCCTAACGGTGCTACATCCCGATAACCGTAATGTGTGATGTAAAACTGCAGTAGCGCATGATATTTCACCTGCTTGTCACGCTTTTGTATTTTTTCGCGAAGAGCACAGCTTTTCTGAGGACGGAGCCGAACACCATAAGTCCCAGCCGGGCTACTGAGTGTCCGAACATCTCGAGTCGTGACCCGCGGTGAGCACTAACTCAGCTTGTAATATAGTAAGGTCGGTGTGTGGATACGAACACGATGCTTTTTAGACGCCACATAAATTTTTGAAACGCGTGTCTACCTGGCGGAGTATTAGTTAAAGTTTTCAACTATATAATAAAATTGCACCTCGGTTGAACCTCATTGGTTACGATATCGCCTCTTGAAATTTTAAGTACAATGTAAAAAGGTCACCAATCGCCAATCGGACTCTCCCAATGTTTTATGAAAATCTCTATAACGGCACAATCCACTAAAAAATCATTTTTGGGAAATTTGAAGTCGGTATAGTAAAACAAAAAAAAAAATGCGGCAGAATTTCTCTCAAATTTCAAAACGAAGAAAAATGCAATTTCTTTTACGAGAATATTGTTATAACGGTTGAGTATACTGAAAAGTTGTCTATGACAAATTTGTAGCTACTGCGGTTGTGCAAATATGAAGCACAAAGTCGCTATTAGAGCTATTCGGAATCAAACGGTTGAACGCGGATTGTTAAGGTAATTATATATAACGGTTACTTTCAATAAAAATTAGTGTACGACGAATTTGTAACTCGTAAAGACTTTACGAGCTAAAAATTCGTCATAAACTAATTTTTATTGAGATTTACTGTTATATTCCTTACAAAAATGTTCATTCAACTTTATGATATTATATACAGTATTTTTACCGTTATAAAATATTCTACATACTGCGTTTTTTGTCATTCGTTTTTTGAAATTCGTCAGAAGTTTGGTCACTTTCTTTAAACATTTACGGACTACAAGTCAAAATTCTAAAATTTCTCAGGAAGCAACAAGGGTTTCGAACGTTTAAGCATGTTTGGTAAAGTAACTTTAAAGGTAGTCTATATAGCAAAGTTGAATGTTAGAGCCCTTATAGGTCCTCTTAGGACGGCATCCATCTGTGGGGACTTTTAGCATATTTCTGCAGTCAAAGTAGCTGCAAATTTCTTGGAGAGTATTTCACTGTTAAGTTGGCCGTTATATAGGTATTTCGGAAAACCTATTTATTCATATGTACGTAGCGAAGGTCACTTTGGGAAGATCGCATCCACGGGGACTTTTTGGCATTTTCTTGGCGGGAAAATAGTTGCAGGTCACTAAATGCGCCGTTATAAACCTATTGCTAAAAATCTAAGTGCCGGCATATATTATCCAATCGATTGTACAATCAAAGCTAATTTCTGTGCAGAAAGCTCCTTTTCTGTGAAGAAAGCTCATTTTCTCTAGTGAATTCGGTAGTGGAACCTAAAAAATTAGCTTTCTCTACAGAAATGAGCTTTGATTGTACAATCGATTGGATTGAATGCCAACTCTAAAGACCTGATGATTTAATGATCGACCGAAGTTCCTCTTTGGGGACGCACCGGAAGGGATGTTCAAAATCAGTACTTTTGAATAACAGATCCAACAGTTCTTGCTACTGTTAAGTAACAGTTCCTCCGTATCGGTACAATTCCTGCGAAAACTTATATCCCATACTTACACTAGTAAAACAATTAGGCAAACAAAATTAGAGCTGCCCACCTCAGATCAGAATGGTACCTCTGTTTCGTCGGGGAAATACGGTAAGGTAAAAACGAGAAAGAAATAGAATTGCCTGTCACAGAATTATATTTCTGTTTTTTTTTTTTCAGAAAAATACTCGCCCAAGGTCGGTTATTCCACATTTGAGGCTAAAAACAAGAAAAACAATTCAAGGGTTGCAAGCCCCAGAATTGATCCTCTGTTTCCTCGGGAAATACTCGTAAATTTTAGGGCGTTGATTTGAAATCAACAAAAAAAAACATATTTGGGGTTGACCACCTGTTTTCCTGGGTAAATACTCGTATTCACCCAATCGACACGGCGGCTTGGCAGAAACACTTATTAGGAAAATTGGGCAATGCACTAATCATTTTGAACAACTCAGTAACAAGATTCAAAGCATTATGCGATGCAACTTGGTGAAAAGAGTCAAATTTCACTTCACTTGGAATAGATTTTGGTGCTGTTACAGAAAACTCTTACGAATCATTGGCGGTGGCTTGCAGCAATTCCTAGTTATATTACAGGAATATCGGCCAATCCGTACATGGGGAAACTTGGTCCTTACATCCCCTTTTTGTGATTTTGTAGGTCTCCTTGGGTTCTTAGGCATTTTTCGGTGCTTGTATAGCTTTTTGAATGGCTGTAACGTTTGAACGCAGCCAGCTAGGACTCTGCAATTTTCAGAAAAATTACCGCCACAATGAACCCGGCACTCTGAACTCTCTCTATTCTAGTTTTTTTTTTTCAAAATATAGCCCGTTACCGATTTTTTTTTCCTTGAGTCCTTAGCAGTTTTTTTTTTGTTTTTGGGCCGCATCTTTAAGCGATTTTCTGACCTACTTAGCCTCAGTCAAGACCATTTTGAGTTTCTGAACAACGACGACTCCGCTGATATGCATCGATGAAAATGCAACTGAGGGACACTGGACGTGACAAATGAATGTAACGTTTTTTTTTTTTTTGGTTTTAGCTGTATACCCAGTGAAGGGCATTTACTCCATTCGTTTCTACTCCTTTTTTTTTACAAAATCCAAGCAATTCATTCCAATCCATTTCATCTTTGTCCATTTCTTTTCTTTCACAACCTGTTTTGTCTTTTAGTTTAATTTTTTCTTTATCTTGGAACAACAGAAATTGAATAAGAGAACATTGCTGGTATACTTTCTCTTTTCCAACAGTATGAATTGTAGTGTATAGACTCTAAACTAGCAAATTGCAATTGCTAAACAATTAAGATATAGAGACAAACAGATTAAGACTTCTTCTTCCTTGCCTCGTTCTTTATACCGCTCCATGGTTCCGCGTTGCTCGACCTGCGGTGTAGGCACATCGCCCGTTTTGGCGATAATTTCTCAGCATATTTCTACAGGCAGCTCTATCTTGGATCGTGTCATCGCCGAGACGAATGCGTTGTTGTTGCTTTTTCATTTGACACATCCAGGTGTTCTTTGGTCTGCCTCTGGCCTTGGGTCCATCAAGTGGAACTTCCATTGATATCGCTCTCTTTGCGGGGTTCTCAGGCGGACGCCGTTGAACATGGCAATACCAATCCATTCGTCGGTCTTCGAGCTTTTCGGTGATTGGTTGGTCTATGGACAAGCTGCCTCGGATGTAGCTACTCTTGATGTGGTCCCTTTTGGTTACACCAACTGACATGCGTAACATTTTCATTTCAGTCGCTGTCATTTCTTTCGCGTAACCTTCATACATGGTCCAGCATTCTGATCCATACATGAGTGCGGGACGTACAACCGTTTTGTACAACTTGCCCTTTAGCTTCAGTGGCATTTTCTTATCGCAGAAAACTCCTGAGTTTTCTCGCCACCTCATCCACCCAACCTTTGTGCGATGTTTGATGTCATCATCGCATGTAGCTCCGCTGTTCACCATCGAGCCAAGGTACTTGAACTTGGTACAAGACTTAAGCTGCTCTCCTTTGACGTACATTTCTGGTATCGGTGCATTTGGGTCTGAGAATTGGCAGCATAAGAACTCAGTCTTTGTTATACTTACCCTCAGTCCATGCTCCTCCAGAATGTCACACCATTTTGTAAGCGCAGCTTGCAAGGCAACGATGTTTGGGCTACTGAGGACTATATCATCAGCAAAAAGAAGAGATATTTCTAGGCCGTCGGAGACACGTGTTAATAAGTAGCACATGATGATGTTGAAGAGCAACGGACTCAATACACTGCCCTGGTGTACTCCGACATTCACCGGAAATTCTTCTGATTCACCGGCTGTGCATCTAACCTTAGTCGTAGCTCCATCATACATGTCTCGTATCATCCTGACGTATGCCTCGGGGACATTAAGTGCTCTCAAGGCCAACCATATCAGATCACGAGGTACTCTATCGAATGCCTTCTCCAAATCGATGAACACAAAATACAAGTCCTTTCGTGCTGCTCTATACTTTTCCATCGCAACACGAATGCACTGAATCGCATCGACTGTAGATCGACCTTCAACAAAGCCGCATTGATTGTCATTCAACCGCACAATCTTTCTCAATCGGTTGCAGACAACTCGCTCGTAGATCTTCAGTGTATGAGGTGTTAACTTTATAGCCCTATAGTTGTTGAGTTTGCGTGAGTCTCCCTTGTTCTTATAGAAAGGAAGAAGAAAACTTTCCCTGAAAGCATCAGGCATCGGTTGCCCACCTTTGATTTTGTTGAAGAGAACTGTGAGCCAATTAAGCCCGACATTTTCCATTTTCAACCAAAATTCCGCGGGGATTTTGTCCGGGCCGACTGCCTTTCCGCGTTTCATCTGATGCATTGCCTCCATCACCTCTTCCTCTGAGATATCTTCAATATTTGTGGTATTTGGCTCAACATCTTGAAAAGTTGCCATTTGTTTATAAAAGAAATGTGAGTCTTGTCTTTACTTGGTATTACGAATCACCTTTAATCCGGATATCATTATAATCCGGACCACTAAATATCCACTATGTATCCTAGTCCGGATTTTATCAGGAATTTTAATTTTAAAATCCGAATTTTCCGGTTTTCAGTTTGTAATGACAGTTTTAGTAATATACTTCATGCAGCGCGTCGTGTCCTATATAAGAGGATCGTACACCTTTGGGGGTTTTCACACTTGTACTTAATCTAGCCAGATTACGTAATCTGGGGTGTGGTGGTGTGGCTGCATACGTAGAGGCATCTGAAGAGAATTGCAGCGCGCCATGTAATACTAGTTCGAAACCGGCTCGAAATGCACTCTGTGTGCCGCAACTCGCTGGAGTATGCATGCTAAATAATTTCAAGAGAAAAGTGCATTTATGTACTTTTGTGCATTTATTTATTTGAACTGGCTTTCCTTAAATAAAAATGGTTTCGCTAATCTTGTTGTTTTGTTAGTCCGGACTACCCCTTGCAATAATTGATCCGGATTATCAAGTCAAGACTGTATATGCAAAAATTAAAATTTTTACTAATTTTTCACTGTATCTGCTCCCTTAAAATCTACTACCTATTTTTTTTTCTCAATGTCCAGCTCTGTGTACACCCCGCATTGGCTACTTAAAAATTTAGTCGCCTTTTTTATGAAGATATTCATGAAAATTCAAAAAAAGAGCGTACGGTGTTTATGGTTTTCTATTAGACGCATTGCTAATTATGGAGCTTTCATAAGAGTTTTACGCGCAACAAATTCCTTAAACACTAGATTTTAATTAGCGTTTCTGTTATAGATATATTCGCATAAAAAAAACCGCCCATCTTTCCAACCTCACTGTCAACAAATTAACCGATTGACAAATTGCGGTAATTGGGCATTTTCACAATACAAAAGTTGCAAAAGAAGAAACGTATCATCGATTTTTCGCCTAGGAAAATTAAGGACAATACATTACACACACGTATCCAATATCCTCATCGAAAGGATTCTTCTAGTAAACAGCAGATATCCAGCTACATACGTTCAGCACCACTAAATCTTCCAAATTTAATTTAATACGGATACGAAATCCGATACATTGCAACACTTCAGCAGCTTTATTTATACGTATCCTGCGAATGCAGTAAAACAGTTAAAATAATATGCTGTTGCTCCACATAAAATATTGAACGAACATTCTACTACGTCCATTTCGCTTGAATGGCTATATCTATTGAATCAGGCGCATTCTGCCCCACTACTAGCTATACACAATTTGTTCGGGCTTCTTCATGTCCTTACGCTTTGCGAGGAATACTCGCGTTGACTGTCCTTACACATAAAATAAAATTGTATCTCTCTGTCTCTCGGTTCAATTTACCTGAATTTTATAGCCCAGAAGAATTCCATTATGATGTTGCGGCGGTGGGGGTTGCCATTTCACCCAACCAGCTGTTAAATTCAACATTCCCGTTTGAACATTGTCTGGCGGAGCGGATGGAACTGCAACGACCATAATGCACGATGAACAACAGCAGCGGCAGCAGTAGCAGCAAATGGCGAAAACGATGACGATGATGATGCCAATAGCAATGTCGATGGCAAGGACCGCATCCATACACGATGACAACGACGACAATGATGATATTGTCATGGAAAAAATTGGTAAAAAATGGAAAAAAAGAGAGACAAAAAATGAAAATGGAGAAATTTCAATTTATTTTATGTAATTTTATTTTTAAAATACAAATGGAACTATGCTATTTTATTATACAGGGTGTCCTACAGTGGATATTGGTACGGGCGATACGACAATTAATTTGGGTAGAAACGCCATCAATAGATTTGGCACAATTTTTACCGATTGCTATTGTGTTTTTTTCTGAAAGTTAATGACTTTTCCCGATTACTTAAAACTAATCACACCCTTATTCAAGAATTGAAAAACTATACTTAATTTTTGAGACTACAACTTACAATGTCGCTTGAATTGACTTTTGACCGATTTCTAATTTTAGTATTGCTGCCAAATTGCAAATATCCCAGCTTCAGATAAATTCCCAAAATTTATTTCCATTTAAATTTAATAACTTCATAACGGTAGCTTGAACTGTCAAACTTCAAAAGTTGACCAAAGTTGCCAACGGTGTATTCTATTCGTTTAAACATTGAAATTTCTTTATCTGCTTAGAAAATGGGTTTTAACATTTTTGACATATAGACGTCACAAAACTAATATATCGTTAGAATGACAACCATGACGAATCAATTTTTTGAAGATTTAAGAAAAATGTTGCTGGTAATGAAAAATCAATTTTAAAATCTCTCTTTGAATAGTTTCGATATCAGTATCTTGACAGCAAAGTAAGCATTTAAAATTGCAAAAACACAGTTTATGTGGAACTTTATATAATTTTAGAAACTCAAGTCATGCCTAGTGCCTTTAGACTTGAAGAGTGTGATAATTTAGTCGAACAGGACAAGTCATGATTTTCGTTGACTTCCACAGACAACAGCACGATAAGGGTTACTAATTCTATTGATGGCGTTGTTGCTCAAACAAATTGTGAGTAATTCGTATTGCAAATACAATACGGAACACCCTGTATATACATACGTATGAACTAAGTAAACCTAAAGAAAAATGCTACCACTCAATGTTTGCTTTCGAAGGAGAACAAAAAGCTTTAATAAAATGCACACATTTAAATGCATTGGTCTGCTTAAAGTTGGGTTAAAGTTCATAAATTCATTAAAAATGGTTCTTAGTTCCCAAACACACAGATCGGGGTTCGCCGAAATGCGCACTGCAAAAGATAAAAGTTGTGGACAACACACGCCTGGGAGCAACAGACGCGACGAGGGAATTCAACGAAACAATAGCTTTCGATGCAATCCCCCTCCGCCTTTGTAACTAGATGTGTGTTGTCTACTACTTTGATATTTGAACCAAGCGGTTTGGCGAACCCTGATCAGTGTGGTTACGGCCTTCAATTTTTTTTTTAATGCTCCACAAATACAAATTTATACATAATTTATTTTCACCAAATTTGCAAATGAATTTCGCTAACCTAATTTTTTCGTAAAATCTAAAATGCATATTCTCCAAAATAACTTCTGATCGTCATCTTTACTTTAAGAAGGTGACATAAGCACACAAGAGGTTCACTTTAAAAATAACCTCTCTAAAAAATCAGGCACTTTCCCTACATTTGCATTATACATACAGCATACTCCCTTTCGCATCATCTACACTAGATAGTCAAATAAGGACATTTATCTACTATACTTACCATCTTCCAGCGTTTGTGCCAACTTTGAATTGCTCGGTTGTCCTTCGAGCGTACGATAGAAGGGAGCAATGAAAAATTCATATTTCGTGAACTTTTTCAGATTCGCTACGACCTGACTTTCCAACGATTGATGCATCACGGTCATAATATTGTATTTTTGTGAGCCACCACTTACATCTCGAAAACGTATGTATAAACCCTATAGGTGTGACGATAAAAAACGGAAAATATGTGGATGAGAAATGACTCGGATATGGTATATGGTGGAATCATATAGGTAAGGACAAAATAAATAGACACCCCCCACACGAAAGCGAGCGGGGTCGCAGTCGTGTCATGAAAATCAACTGATTATATGATGGCAAATGTGCATAGTATGTTACATGATGGTAATATAGAAGAAATTCAGCATATGTTTGCACACAAGAAAGATGCAATATTACATACAGTTTGGTCGCAGGATTGGATTGTCAATGTCCTCATACATGGTTTGTATAAGAAGGGAACTTACCTCAACATATTCCTCGGTCATGCTAACATACATTTGCCAGTCTAGACGTACTGACGTTGAGTTTATCGGCTGTGCATCGATAAGTTCGACAACCTGGAAAATTGGATAGTTTTTTTTTTTATTATTATTATTAGTTTTATTGGTCATGTTCAATAGTTGATAGTAGAAGAAAATTGGATTTGATAGTGAAATGGTATTTTTTTGAAAGACGACAGTTCTGGAATATGAATTTACTTTTTACTCGGAAAGGTACAAGGAGTTGGCAAGTATACTATCTTGCATGAATAATATTGCACTTGGAATTGAGAATAGTGAATTCAATAAATTGAGATCAATACCGAAATGTGTACCTTAGGTATGGAAGTGACTCTTGAAGTTCCCCTATGCCTGAAATCCATTCTACAGGATGTTTTATCCTAGGCATCCCTTGTAAAATAATCATAAAACATGAAGCAGCAGCTCTAATCCTTTTACTTAAGATGTTTCAAAAGACACCCATTTAATTGCCATACTATTAATATAAACCAAAAATTGAAAAAAATAAAAAGCACATCTCTTTTTTAAATAGTTTTTAATTTTTTTTCATGAAACGATCGAAAGTTATTCTGCGATTTCCGAAAAACGAAATTTCTTCAATTGACTTATCCGAGGACCAGACTTTATTCTTATTTTAACCTTCAAGCGGGCGCGCGGGCGGTAATTTACCGCCCTGATCATATAAACACGCATAGCTTTTCCCCCGTTGGCCGGATCGAGGTGAGAGAAGTATGTATTCTTAAGTCATACTGTTATAGATACGATACAATAAAAATTTTGGGTAAATTTTAACTTCCATACCTTTCCAGCGGCCATCAAACGTTCGGGGATTGTATATTTTGGTATATAGTTGTACTCAAAATGTGCGTGCTCTGTGTAATATCACTGAAGTGACATGCTTCGCTAAAACTGCTGAACTTGTTTTATTGTTCACCAGATAAAACTTTTTATGATGATTATTTGGGCCATGCTCTTCTTTCAATTTACCATAATTATGAGAATATAAGTTGTATGGTTGAGCGCAAATGGAGGGGAAAAGACGAGGGCGGTAAATTACCGCCGCGCGCCCGGTAATGTCACAAAAAATGCGCGCCCGCTTGAAGGTTAAGTATACTTCAGGTTATTCTTCCAATAGAAGAAGAGGGTTTAAATGGATGGGTGTCGACATCTATTAAAATCCTCTCCTGGAAATATGTCATTTTTGCATGTAAGTAATCCTGGGGATGGACTCAAATTTCTTCCACCATAGCATTGTCAGGAACTTCTTTCAGAAAATCAAGTAATTTGATACTCATATTGTATTCGGATGCAAACTACTATATTTTTTACGAGTATAAAATACCTCTCTGACTTCTATAAATTAGATATATGTATGTATCATATAAAGGCTGCAGCTAAAGTTAAATTTTGACATTTGATACCTAAATACTTTTTTACTAGGTCTGTGATTACGTGAACACAATAGGTGCCGACAAACTTTTAATTGCGTTTAAAAAGCTCTATTTCAATTTCAATTGCTTCAACATATTATCAATATTTGAGCTCGAATGCCGCTACTCAAAGAGTTTTCCGCGATAACCATTATCGCCAAACGTGCCTACTGAGAGTTACGCCGTTTACTTTTTTTTAAGTTGAGAGAGTTGTGAGGGAAGCTTGGCATAGATACTCTATCCCTGTAGTACTGGCAAACCCCAAAAAACCTCCTCCATGCCGTGGGTTTCAGAGAAACCTTTCGGTATTACTTCGGAGGGACGGTGGATGCGCCTGCGGATTTCTCCTTACGCAGTTCCGTGTCCATGCTACAGACCGCTCTAATGATTGCCTCCCAATTCTCCTTGCATTGCAATATAAAAACTATCAAATTGGCGGGAAAACTACGTGCCTCGCACCCTTTGTACCTGGGGCACTCTCGCGAATCGTCTAGTTTCAAATGATGCAAAAACTGCCGTTATCCTTTGTGACACGTACGAAATTGGGTAAGGTAGTGATTTACCTCGCCATGTTTTCTGTTTACCCCTTTCGCTATTTCGGGTATTATAATGTGTGCCCATCGACCAGTCGAAGCGTCATTTCACCTTTACGTCATCTATTGGATAAGTTCCAATTGAAATTAACTCTTCACCACAGGATGGCACCGACCCGACAAAAACGAACAAAAAATTCAAAATCAGGATTTCTCTGTTCGAGCGAAGAAACAGCTCTCCATGAAAAATAAACGATCACAGACTTCCAATAATTCATAGCCCATCAAACGGTTAGGTTTCTGCAAGGCCCAAACCAATGAACACATTGTATAGAGAATATCGGAAGGGGTGGCGATTTTTTACTTCAGGGTTTTGTAAGCAGTAGTTAGGAGGTAGACACAAAGTAACCGGACGCGAGAGGTGAGATAATAATAAGGTGAGAAAAAAATTGAAAGCAAGAATTACAGTTCACTGAATTTCCTCTAAATTTGATCTGATATACATACACTGCGCGATGTTTAATGTAATTTCGCCTCTTAAATGCAGTGGCGTAAGGCACGGTGTTCCATGTTTTCAGTGGAACATGGGCTCCCAACATGACGAACAAAAGCGCTGTAGAGTTTTTTTGTTACTTCTTTTCAGATGACAGATTGTAAGATGAAGACGCAATATTCCAAAAATACCAATTTAGGGAACGAAAAGAAGCTTGAACTTTTGAGTATTGAACAGCATATCGGCTAGCCACAACTTTTCAGTTGGCTTTAAATGCAATACAATCAATAGATTACAAGGATAATGTCTTCAAATCTAGTTGAGTGGGGATATGGTTTTCCTGTAAAAAAGGCATAAGAGATATACTCCGGATGAATTCGAAAAGGAATTTCCAAAAAAAAATTTGTTTTCTTAATTATTTGAATCGAAATTTTCCAAAAATTTCACATTTTACCTAATATTTTAAGATCAAAATTTTCAAAATATGTGACCGGGAAAGTTAAAAAGGGGCTATCGCGTAAAAATTTCGATTTTCACTTTTTTAGTGATTTCCACAGAAAACAATGTGCTCTTTCCGATGGTGAAAACCGCAGTTGCCAAAACTTCAAAAATGAGTCTGAAAATCAATCTTGAAGTTCGTCATCAAATCAGCAAAATCCATTGTGAGATTGAAATTTTGTGTATCTATATCTTTCAACCGCTAAAGCAAATTTACCTAAATTTTCAAAACATCTCACTCACTAAGTCTGCATGAGTTGAGGTAGGGAGCGGTATGAAAACAAAAAATATATAGTACATACAATACAAAGTTTTTAGTGAATTTAAGATTTTTAAGTTATATATATAATATACATACAAACGAACATACAAACTTGTGGTATACTGTTTTGCGTAACGACAAAGCCTATTCGTCCTATCGTAATATTTTGAACGATATGCTGAAACTCTCTAATGAATATCAAAAACCACGTCTAATTTATTTCATTCTCGATATTTGATCCTATCTCAGTGATAGAAACCGGCTTAATTGGCATTTGAAGTATACAAAGCAGTAACTTTTTTATGCACGATATACGCCACCCAGGGTGTCTCAAAGTGCCTCTCCTTCACTGTCTATGACTCACATGTGCCCACAACGTTCCCCACCTGATTTTCGAATGCCAGTCATGGTGGCAATGTCGGTCAAAAACGGTCACACAATGTTAAAGCCGTCACAGAAAGGGTGTCGCCTTTGGCTTGTATAATTGGACAGTACACATAACATAATGCAAAAAAAATTCGAATTGTACAATTATTTATTTTAATAGAAATATTCGCGCAATTCTAAAAATACCTTTTTTTATACAATGCAGATTTTTATACAGATTTATCTGTCTAAGAAAATTGAGCCAAAATATGGCCATGGAACCTTAAAAATTCTACATGGCTCATTTTTTTTGCAAAATGGTTGGTGACGGCCTCCAGATTATGGGAAAAAAAGTTTGAACCGGCATTTCCACAACTCCCCCAAAAATTGGAGCAGAGTGCTAAATTTTGGTTTTGGATTAGAAGTCCTAGTCACCCCACCCACCAATGTTTCATTTTTTTTACTAAAAACATTCAATGTTGGTTCGTTGAAAAATACCATCAGTTGAGTCTTTAATTTTAAAATGGTGCTCCGTTAAGACCCACTTTCAGGCTAAGTGCCCCTAGAAATTTTTAAATTGGGAACCACTGCGCTAGACTAAAGGATCTACCGCTATTCTGTTCATCCTGAAGGACTTAATTGTCACGGACCATCAAATAGAAAATGAAAATTGTGTTTAGCTTTTCTTTAGACTTCTTTAAATAACCGAACAAATTTTAGCATAAAATCAGTTTTAAAATAAGGTTATGCTAAATACTTTTTTAACTTTGTTTTATTTTAAAATTTCAAAGCTCTCAAAAAACGGTATGACACTGGTGGATCGGGCCTGCCTGACAAAGATCCTAATCATAAAATTCTGACTGCAATAACAGGAAATTGTAAAGGATGAAACGGAAGTTTTGATAGTTATTTTAATGACAACTGTGGATGTACACGGGGATGGACTATCCGGTTGAACTGACCTGTTCCCTGACAGGATAATGGACTGACTATTTATAGCGCATGCTATACGTATTACGTATTGTGAAGAAACAAACAACAACAACAAGCAACAAATTTGATCAAAGGATGTGCTTAGATCTTTGTATGGTATCAACCTCAAAATGAAGCTGCAAAAAAACTGACTTTCTAGGTATAAATTCGTAAAAAAAAAACTATTTTTTTAGATGTGCTCTAATTACGAAGAACCCAGCTTACGATTTTTTGAGACTTTACTACTAATAAGGGAGAGGAACAATAGGTTGGTTGGTGGAAATATAATAAATTAGTTTTGAAATTTTTCTACTTTGGGAGTTGAAGGATAACGGCATAATCTATTGTGAATGAAGAAATATGTCAAAAGTTATCGTATGCGACCGTCTTCTACTTGGAAGTTTTTGTATAGTCGTGTGCTTGCCGCACACACAGTTTTATGTAATAGTTAGTGATTCAGTAATTTTAATGATTCTCTACGATTACTAGAAATGACAAACCATTAAAAAGGTGTTT
Organism: Microchrysa polita; assembly: GCA_949715475.1. Lineage (NCBI taxonomy): Eukaryota > Metazoa > Arthropoda > Insecta > Diptera > Stratiomyidae > Microchrysa > Microchrysa polita. Next base: position 83,203,048 of record OX454419.1, on the reverse strand, counting down.
AATTATTTTCGCTGAGGATTTGATCCATTAGTTCCTGAAAAATACACAAGGCTCTCGCTAAACTGACGAAAGTGATGGAATTCATGGGGCGAGAAAAATAGCTGGTCATAGGTGATTTTTAAGAGCTCAGTCTCATTTGATAATTATTCTTCACTGAATTCAATTGTGAAAATTCAAAGAAAGCTTTAGGGACCGCTAGTGGTGCCGCGGACAACCGGTTAAGAATCAATGCTTTAGTTAGACAAATTCCCTTCTTGATCGTAAATTATATCTTTTTTCGGATAATCAAAAACACTTCATAAGCCTTCTTCACTTCACAAGTGGACATAACTCTATTCTAGTCACAGATCAAAGTTTCGGTCTACGATTCATCAAAGGATCATGTATGTCAAGTTTGATGAAGATCGTACTGCAGGAAAATTTAAGACAAAGCGCGCGACTAAACATATTCGCCTGTTCAATATCTCATGTAAATTTATAAATGGAACGGCCGAAAAAAAAGGAAATTGGGTGCTAAAATGCTCCAAAAACCTGGATTTGAAAAAAAAAATGTTTCAGCCAAAAACCTCATAATAGCTGATACAGGCTTCCAACAAATCCTGGTGTAGATTAAAAATAATTAATTAATAGTCCATTATCTCAATCCCATATAGTAAAGGAAAAAAGGAAATCCTCGACCGAATTTTTAAGACTACTGCATTTTGTCAAAAAATACCTACTGAATGAAAAATATTTAAATCAAATAACGAAAAAATGTAGAGCCGTATTTCATATGGTAATCCTTTTCTAGGTCATCTCCATAGCTAGTCCGGTATCTTCCTTTCCACTTAAACTGGATTCAGTTTCCAGTCTACTATCTCGATGAACTACAAAACTTCTGAGCATTGTCATGTATCTTCCGCTTTTCAGCAATACATCTGCATATTGCCATCTTCAGCCCAGCATATACCCATCATCGTATGAATAAATAAGTTCACAATAAAACGCCACAACACAATAGATTATTTGTCACGAGACATGAAAACCATGTCAACTTTCCTGAACCATATTGTACTATAGACTCGTACTACACACATCATCAATATCAAGATCCAAACTCTAAAATGCCATAGATCCCCCCGAAACCATTTATACTAGAATATGGATGAGGACATTACGAGAGCCACTTCACACATATCCTACTCGTATATCCATCGTATAGCGCCTGGCCAGACGATGCTGGCTGCTATCAGAACATGTTGAGAAATCGGCAGCAACAGCCCAGCAGCAGCTGCTGCTAAACAGTGTGTCACGGTGGTGTCGAGAAGTGAACGAAATAAATATTATATGGATATGGATAGATTGTCTTAAGATACTACTATCGAAATCTCCTTCTCTTGTTCTTCTTAACACTTACCTTCCCACTCAAAACGGATCGGGCGGCTGCCAATTCAGCTTGTGGTACAACACCTATTTCATTGCCGAGCGTTCGGGCGACATTCGATAGGCCCGATGGTACGGACAGACCGTGCGAATTTTCTGCACGAATAAGAAAGACATAGGACGTGCCTGGCTTAAGTTCAGAAATCTGGAATGAAAGGAAGAAAGAAAAAAAAATGTTAAAAATACGAGATGGAAAGAATTCAACGTTGGGAGATAGAGAGAGATATATAGAGATTTTGTCAGAATTTTTTTTATATTATAATTCTGGCTTACTGAAACTAGCTTTATACAAATCATCAAAACACCACCATTGCACGAGTACTTTCTTTAATCAATGGACTTTTACTTTACTCTATACAGAAAAGTTTGGTTATGATTCCATTTAAATTGAAGTTGATAATGCTTGCAGTTGCGGACATACTGTACTCTTGTATATCGTCAAAGTTCTTTCAATTTACATGCAAGAATCTCATAACACAGCTACGATATGCAAAATAGTCAGTTTTTCGTGCACAAATCTCCTGCAAGCGCTATACTAGAAACTTTTCCTCATCTTTCACCGCCTCATATCTGAATCGGTTTTCAATGGAATATGTATGCTTTGGAAAATCTGAATTGCCACTATATGCATAGTAGTAGAGTACATCCAAAGGCAAAAAGTGTATGGATGAATATGAATCCATGAATAGGTACTATAAGCATAAGGAAGAGTTGTCTTTAGTTTCAACTTACCGTTATTATTTGATCAGGAACACGATGAGCTGCTACAACCCATCCAGTTTGTAGATCCGAACTAAAATATTCAACCGTATAGCTGTTGGGGAAGAAAAATGAAAAGAGAAAAAGATGAAAATATATTAGTGGTCAAATTTTGAAAGGGTTCATTTTATTCATATTTGAAGTCACTGCTTGTTCACAGAAAATATTGATGAGTTGGATAATAAGGACAGACGTTATTAAACAAACAAAGTCAATTAAATAAATTTGGAAACTGTCATTTTTGTGACAAAATTTATCTTCAGTTCTGTTTCGACATTTGGCAAATTTTTCTTTTGAGCTAGTAGAGCTTCTAGTTACGGGCCTACAGTAATCCAAAAATCACGGTGAAATAAATTCGAATATGAAAAACTTCTAGTCAATCGATTTGGCAAAAAAAGTTACGGATAAATTCAAAACTCAAAAAATACAGGTAAAGTTTAATTATTTGTCAAAAATTTGGATTAATGTTCACAACTAATGAAATCTGGAGAGAAATAAAAAAATTGTAAAGGTCAGTTTTGTTTTTCCATTCAAATCTCCAGACAATGATCATCTCATCGTTAAATTCTTCCTTAATTTTTTTTTATCTAACTGACCTCGAAAATTGCCCGAATCATCTGCCAACATCCAAAACATCTTACAACATTCTCACATGAATGCAGACATAGCATCGCTCGGCTCCAGTTAAGTGAAAATCGCGATAAGAATGGGCGTTTCAACTATCTCAACCTATACTTACCGTACATCTCTACTCGAAACCTTACAGTCTATTTATTTCGTATCTAAAATCTTCTTTTCGTATACTACGTCTAAACTTACCCGATCAATGGACTTGCTCCTGGCTTTTCTGGTGATTTCGTCCAGCGTAACGTAATTGTACTTCGCGTGACGTTGACCACTTTTGGTGTGCCCGGTGGCGATGGGAATGTACTTGGATCCGGTGAACGATGCAAAATCGATGAGCTGCTCTTCTCGACCTAGCAAACACATTTTGCACAGAAAATTGTTTTCCCGTCGACGAATAGATGCCGCGGCCGACACAAGATGACATCGAAGTGTAGTGCAATTGCAAGGAAAGAAAAAACGGAAACGAGAAAATACGATGAAAATTACAAATGAGTTCAACAGAGAGTGCTCCGACAACGATGTCGGGATTTGAAAATCTATGTACTATGGTAATGGATTATCTGAAGAAATAATAATTTGTTTGGAGGTCAAGAAATGTAGGTGCATCAAGATAAGGATAGAGTTGTTGGAGATCTTTTGATGCAAACGATAGGCGATGCGACGTGCGCATATCTATGTATATCGTTGCATGTTGAAGATTCATGTACATACATATATCATCAGGACAGCCAGAGAGCTGTGTGAACGGTTTAAATCAATTAGGCATTCGGTGAAATTGTTTTGCACAGAATTCATGCATATCTACATTTGTTTTTTATTTGAATGGAAAACGTGGTAAATTGGTAATTTGTTTCGTGAAGAGCTTTAATGAAATTCTCACGGAAATGCAAATGTCGGAATTACCATATTAATTCATGAAATTCCAGGGCAACGGAAATAATTTAAAGATTTTTATTTCACGATAAATGGAAAACTGGTGATTGATAAATAGATAAAGCTATCCAAAATTCAGATTAAAATTGCTTCCAAAATGTTTATCAGAAAGCGGAAAATCAAAAGACTGCAGTGAATAACCCGAGTTACTCGCTCAAGTCTTTCGTTTTCGTTGTGACAATCTGTGCATAATTCTTCAATTATTAATTAAATTGTTAAATTTCGTAGTTAAAAATATAATAAATGCCAAATTAATAATTATTTTAATTAAAATAGTCTATTTCATGAAATTACTTTCATTTTGTGCAATCTCTGATTTATGATAAATTATGCCACCGGAAATGATTTGGCAGCATTTTTTTTCTCGCAAAATAATTTTTTTATAAGCTTGTTGGAATTGCGACCGAAAAATATAATAACCTCATGCGTCAGGAGACGAAGGTCCTGGATCCCGGTGAAATTGCAACGAATGTTTGTGGGGAGTTCCCGAAACAATTGGTGGTAAATTTGTTCGAATATCTTCCCTATGCACAACTACTGTGTGAATTTTTTCAATTCTAGTATAACTCATTCTTACTCCTGGGCAATGTGTTATTCCGACGCCGCGCCGCCCGCCGGCCGGAAAGTCGCTGAGGAGGGGATATGGTGATACTCACATTGCAGCCATAGACGAGACGTTTAAACTTGCCAGCATCCAGCCATTTTGGGAGGGACTGCCGTAGCCAGTAGGAAGTTTGAAGAGATTGGTCACAGAGGGGCATCATGGGAGGGTAAAACGGAGTTGATACAGATAAATCAACGACCGACACATATATAGCCGCTACAATCCGTCACAGTGGAATGCCACCGAGTTCGAGGGTTTACTTGACGCTTCAACCCACGGGCTGGGGAATGACTCTCGGCTGGGTAGCGCCCTAATGAGCTCAGAGGACGTTAGAAGAGAAAATATGTGTTCCGTCAATGACCTAACATTTACAAGTTGAGCATTTGGAATAAAGTATATTAGCAGAATGGCATTGGTATTGCTCATAAAAAGCAATCGGCGAACTGATAAGCGGACCAAAAAGGCTTAGGCAAGGCACGGTGTATAGGGTGGTCATGAAAGTCTCAAATGTCTGGCGCTGCTCACAAATATTGTCCCAACCATTTTTTCATCAACACGAATGTAATCCTCCGGTACATTCCAGCCGATTAAAAATAATACACCCGCGATTACACACAGAGCAAACTTTCAATGGCAGCATTTAGGCTTGAGAACTGCAAAGCGCCTAGCTTGGATGGCGATTCGTATAGGGCGTTAAAAGAACCAGTATCGACGATGATCGGAAAGCTCATTGACGCCTTTGGAAATTGCCTAGACGAACGGACTTTACCGAAATCATTGAAAAGGCAAAAATCGGTGCCAATTACAAAACCAAATAAACTCCTAACGCCCTATCTGTCTACTAGACATAACGGGCAAAATGGTCGAACGAAACTGGTTATCAGAAGTAGTGGAAGAACAAGGATGTTTACCAGACCAAGTTTAGACGAACATGGTCTTCAATTGCAATCACCAAGATAGCATAGTTAGCGACGGAGTAAGATTAGTTGTTGTGATGTTGTGACGCCAGACTTAATTCACACCGCCAAATGGGGATGCATTCATGTTACTCTTCAAAAGATGACCCGACTATACCTTGCCGCGAAAATTAAGCTACTTCTCACGCCATATATTAAATTACGACACAAGGAACACATGGCAACTGCAGGAGTGCTGCAGGGATCTGTTCTTGGTCCACTTCTGTGGAACACCAGATTCCATGTTATTGTGGACGACCTAGTAGGTAGTCGTAATTGTCCAAGGAAGCTGGTAAATTAAGCTGTGACTACAAGCCGATAGATTAGAGCTCGCCAGAAAACTGAAGCAGTCCTAATTACCAGGCGCGGATAAATGTGTTCTCTCAAAATCAGAGTCGGAGCTTGTGTTAACTCTTAGGTACTTGGGGGTTTAGTTTCGATCGACATGAGAGTAAGCTTAAAAAGCACAATTCGGCTGTAAGGCAAATCCCTTAAACGCAGTTGGACTGTGTATACACACATCACATGAAGCCGCCTATGTGGTAGCTGGAATGATACCATCGTAGATCCGATGGTGGATATGGGATTAGAGCGAAGAAACATAAAAAGGTGTTAGGTTTAGAGAAGATTGCAGGTCCGATGGGATGAAGACGAACCCATAGACACATACCCACGTTCCGCACATAACTATGTGGGTAGGCCAAAATATGAGAATCTGAATTTCAATGTGACTCAGTTCTTAATGGGTTAAAGAGAATACCGAAAATATTTGCATCGGCTTAAGCTGGACTACTCGCCAGAATGCTCATGTGATTGAACGTCCCAGATTTGAACATATCAGCAGTCAGTTGAAGGCGGAACTCGGATACAGTTGGCGGCTAGCAGTATATACTACACTGGAATGGTATTTGTTAAGCCCCGATAATCCGGATAAAATGGGACCAGACCCCATCCGGATTATCGAAAAGTTCGGATTTTCGAAATTACCGCTTTGAAAAACGGTAATTTTGCTAAAATTTAAAAAAAAACGTTGATTGTTAACGAATATTCATAATTTTGCTATGAAATTAAATTTTAGAACGCGTAACATAAAAAAAAACCCTTTTTTAAAAATTTGAAATTTAAATTTCAAAATTTAAGAAAAATTACGCCTAAATAGGAATCATAAATTTTTTAGATTTTCGGGGTCCGAATTATCGAAGTCTTACTTTAGTATGAATCACTATCAATTTGTTTGAAAAGACCGAGAGCAATATGGTAACAGTTTATGTGTCTAGTGGTTCAAAATCAAAATCCATTCAAAACTATACTGCTCATGGGTGGGTGTCGCAAAACCGTAATCCGTTAAATAACCACTATAACTGATAGGTCAAAATCGGTCCGCTTTAGGACCAACAGTTTAAACAGTATAAACAAAAGGTTTTTCAGGAACACACGCAAAATTCGACCCATCATGGATACGATCGAATACAGTATATTACAACGTAAATTATTAAAACAAGCTTAATTAGATTTGCAGCTGAACAGAAAAATCGTCCGGAAAGAAGGACTACGGCCCGGAATCTGGAAGTACGTTTGTACATAGAGGCTAAATAATTGAGAACTCCTGGGCTAAAGACCCATGACTCTACGCAATTTTTTTTTTTTTTAGTTGCTAACAATTAACAATGACCGCCTAAAGGTAGGCAACAACTAAATTGATGCGTGGCTTTCAGGCGCCAACTAAATTATTCCCAATCAGACAGGTTGTGCTGACATAAATCTGCATCCCAAAAAAAGGATTAGTGAACTTTTTTACCAGATCAAGACCATTGGCTGAACACGAGACGCCCGCTAGCTCAAATTTACACCAAAGAATTTCTTTGTACTGCATTAGCTTCCAATAAAAAGGCTCAAAACAATTTTTTTGGCTTTGAATTTAATTTCAATAAATACCGTCAAGTTACTCTCTTAAGTCTTTCGTTTTTGTATAATACGTTGCAAATGAAATTTTGTAAATATGATGACGAAACTGGCTTGTTTATCGGATGTTTTTTTTATTTTTCCGATGATTTTTTTTGCCATCAGTAAAATCTGCTATCACCCTGTAGCAAATTTCGTGAAAACAACTCATTTAATAGGTTATAGAATCCTCCAATTGTGCTACTCTAATTTGCATAAATTAACGTAGCTCTGACAACTCTGTGCTTAAAATTGCAATAACAAGTTTTTACCAATCACTTAACTGCTATTTACCCTAAACAAATTAAACCAAATGCAAAACAAATTATGCTGATAACTCTATTCTCGAGAAGCAACACATGCACAGTTATATTCCCAACGACATTGCTTCAAGCCTTTCAGTCTTCATTAATCTAATTATTCCACTATAAATGCAAATAACAATCATGCGAGTATTCGGCTTCCATCTCGTTCTAGATCATCTGTAATACTCGTGACAATAAATTCACAGCTACCGCACACCTTAACGCTTTCATTAAACTGACATTCCAATGCATATTTCATCGATTTCATTCAATAATTGCGCATAAAAAAGAACTGTCCCCGTCATTAGATAGAAACGTTACGATAGTGATATGAAACGAGAAATAAATTAGTGCACATAGAGACTGTGGACTGTGAAGTGTTTTAAAATTCCTCAATAAAAATTCAAAATGACACCTTCATCCGTGCGAGAACAAGAGCAAAGCAACCAATGGTGCTTTAATTTGAACAAATTACGAGCGCCTGGCCATATAGTTAAGTTGTCACTGTCAGCGAATACTCGGGCAAAGAAACCAGATCAATTTCCGAATAATATCAAGGTGAAGAAAAGATGTCATCCGGAACGCTGTACTTGTATGAATAGGGAACCGACACTCTTATACGAGTGATAGTAACTTTTCTTTAAATTTTCCAAATGATGCCATCAAATTTGCATTTTCCTGCACGGTTTACCCGTGTTTGAGGAGGAGATGACACACCGTGGCGACACTTGGGATTGGTTACAATCCAAAACGATCTGGACGCATTAATACACCTATATGACCGTGACAAGTACGACGCCTTTTATGTTAAATTATGATGTGACTCTAAATGGATTTGACGCATTCAGACGTAAGATTATAGGAGCCTTTCACCATCATATAGGCAATAGAGTTGTTTTTACTTAACATCTGTTCAACGAAATAGGATTAGCTTTTGATTTATGACTGTAACAGATGCTGCTTCAATCATTTTGTTAGAAAACTTAATGCAAATATGTATTTGATGATGTGGTCTACAGGTGAAAAATTTGATGAAATAATAAAAACCACAAAATTTGCATCAGTATCCAAATCCATATGTGCAACTACGTTCCGCACCTTGTACTTAAATCTTCGCAACCGCGCACAAAAAATGTGTCACCATCAAATAAAATGAAACCTCACTTAAATCCTACTTTATGGCCAATTTCGTTATGGGAATTATGAAAATTTCCCGTGAACTCGACATTAAACACATGATCAATAGTACATTTTATGTGGCCCTGCGCACTATAGCATGAGTCTGGTTTTTCCTTCTTCACGGTTCACAGTGTCGATTCTTTTATTACCATCACATAAATAAAACCGCACCGCATATAATCGATGTTGTTTGAATCTGAATACGATTTTGTTGCTCAAATAGACAGACAAAGATTAAAGTTTAGTCGTGTATCCCCAGGAATGAGCTTGACCAGAAACACGCATGCACTGTGTCACATCGCTTTCAGACGTGTGAACAACAATTACATTATACTACCCAAAGTGAAATTAAGGTGTCGTAGGGTTTATCGTTATCCCACTTAAAAACTCGATTTAAAAGCCGTAAAATGTCGCCATATCAAAGAGAGTGGCTTACGAAGATATATGTAGAAAAGGCTGTTAAAATACCAATGTTGTTTGAAAAGGAAATAAAACAAAAATCTTTTAAGAAATTGTACATAAAGGTTTGCACTTACAGTTAAGGTGGCTGACCATGATGTTTCGCCGCTTTCCGATGATGCCGTGCATGTGTAAAGGCCGGTGTCGATGAGTTGAAGGTCTGTGGAAGGTATAAGAAAGAAAAATCAGGCAAGGTATGGTAAGAAAATTCGGTGCAGATCTAGTAAACAAATGTCATGTGATTGTCTCCAAGGATATAGTTTCAGTATAGAAGGTTACAGTTAAAATGCTAAGTATTCTTTGCAGCACATGAAAATAGGTCCAAAATCCAAGCAAATAAAGGTTCCGCAGATTTACATTGGTTGCTGGTATAATTAGATTCCTGTGATTTTTGAAAAAAATGCGTGAATTTTTATATTGATCCCTTAAGTCTATGGGGTATAAACTCAATATCATAACCAGTACATATTTCACAACTTTTGTGATAGGTGCGCCTTTTCCGTTAAATTTTGCGAACATTTGTGGTGTAGTTTTATTTTATTTTTAGTAAACATTTTTCACAGGATTCTCGGCCAAAGAAGCCAAGCTTACAGCAAAGATTTTCGTCACCGAATAGACTGCATCCAGGTAATCAGTACTTGACACCTACTGACGAATTTTTCAGAGGTTGAGGCGTAACAGAAGAATGTGATTAGCGCCTGACTTTGGATTTTACACTTTTTCTTCTTTTGTGTTCCAAGTGTTCAGTGCTTTCATCAATTCACTCTTGACAATAAAAGACAAGCACCAGATCTGCAGTAAGTTTATGACTCATTTTAAAGCAACCACTGAAATACAATGTTCCATCATTAAAAGCTTATGAACTAAAATGTTTAATGCTTAATGTTAAGTTTTAACTCCTCATAAAAATGAGAAATTCAAATAAACTTAGGGCCGGATTTACCCTCTATAGCGCCGCTGGGTAGTAGTCGAGTTGCCGCCCTTCGTCACTAGTTTATTCTAAATTTAGATCAGTTGCATTCATGTGAGGTGTACAATTTTTTTTTAACATACGTTGGTTTCCGGCGTTTTCGGAAGTAGCAGAAAATCAGTGAAAATTGCAGTTAATTTACTTTTTAGAAAGGTGTTTGCACTGAACTTCTAATTAAAGTTAATGTTCACAAGTATAGGTATAGGTACTTTATTGAAGGTGAAATGAGATGCTCATCAAGGAGCGGATACTCCTAAGAACTCAAAAGAATATTTGAAAAAAATATATTATGATCAATTTACGCATTGGATGCATAAGCAACTCCTAAGACTCTCATATGATGGGAACTAATTCGATTCCTTAGAGCTGGCAATATCAAACTAAATACCTACACTCAGTGCCAAAAAGGGACACTATTATCGCGAAAGGTCTTGACGCCCTGGGAGCGGATCTGAACTTTTTCCCCGAAGTGACCCCCGTTCTCCAGCTACAGCCCACTAAATTTATTGTTTTCAGTACGGGATGAGTTTCCGTAACTTTTAGTGAAATTGAAGTCAGTCGAAAGGTCTCGACTCCGAAACAATGGATATTTTTTCTCTTAGACATAACCGTTTTTCAGCTGCAGCCCCACGAAATGGTCGGTTTCAATGCTTACTGAAATCAGCCTGAATCAGTTTCCGGGAAGAGGGTTATGCTATACCAGGAGAAAGAAAATGGATCCAGGAAACAGATCTGTTCATTGGTTGTCAAGACCTTTCGTTATAATAGGGTAGAATTGTCAGGTTTTCTTGGTTCCGAGTGTATGTTACTTCTCTCAAGCCCGATTCCCAAAGCTATAGTGGTGAACTAGCAAGCTGAAGCCTACGGCGGCATTTTCTACGCCCTGTGCATAGGTAATAAAAAGAATAGTTCAGTTAGCACACTTTACTCTGATTTTAGAAGCTTTCGCTTAATTCGCTAGCCAGCCATATTGAAACAATTTGGCAGTCAAGGATCAATCAATCAGTCAATCAATCGATTGGATTGTAAAAATAAGGGGCAAGGTCGGTAGGGCAGCAAAAGTCATTCAACTCTTACAGCCCTAAAAAAATAATGAACACGTCTTGGTTAGCGGCTGGCGTCGGTGCGCTAGTGTGGCTCGGCGTATAGCCATGGCCGATGATCACGGTACACTATTTCTTACTGCTACATATACTCTTTTAAAAAAAATCGCTGCACTGCCAGGAAGAGCATAAAAATGCGGATTTGGCACCTAGGATGTGACCAACATTTCCGGACTATACATAAAGAACTGCGTGTTACAAATGATCACTATAGTCACCTGGTCGCAATCCGCAATTTTAGAAAGATTTCATCTCGAAGTCTCAGTTATTTTGTGGCAGGAAAAATTAGATACTGCCATTCGCACAATGATGATGAGACGGCAGTTTCAGGGAATGGTATCGGAAACTGGGATACCCACGTATGAGTGTCATTCATTGATAACATCAGCGAACACTGGAATTTCGCGTTTCGCCTAGTCTAGCAGAAGCTTTCCTTTAGTGTGATTGTCTTTTCGTGAGTATTCCGACCATCTTTGTTTGTGATCATGCTGTCCAATCAACCTCTATTGATAACCACAAGCAAGTATTTTGTTGTCAAGAAGTTCTCAAACCCATATTTTCAGTGTTTCAAGGCTTCTGGGCTTAAATGTACCATTTATAACTCTTTGGTTGTCCCAAATGTTAAATTCTCTCTGAAAAAATAACGGAATGTAACACAATTCCATCCGAACGGAATAAATTTGGTGACAAAGGATACGATGTAATCAGGAGTAAAAAGCTGAATAGATGTAGATGTTATTCATCGCTAAACGGTGAAAAAGACGTTCTGGATTGCCATTTATAAAAATTTTAACATTTAACATTTCTGTCAATATTTTTAGGAATAGTAACTTAAACTGACAAAATTTGTATGAAAAGTAATGCTATTTTGTCTTGTGCTGAACCCAACGCAAAGAAGGTACCAGCGGAGCTGATTTATTTATTTATTAATATAACATATACACAGAAAATTCCAATACATATTTGTATAATGTAAGTGTAAAAAGTTAATTCAAGAGAAAAGTAAAAATGTAAAATTTGGTAAATTATTTCAAACGAAGGTAAAATTAGGAAAAATATACATTATCGTAAGATACAAGTCGTTGGAGTACGATTCTACGAAAGGAATTAAAATTAAGTGTAAAAGGACCAAGTTCATGAAGAGTTCATCATATACCCTCATCAAACTTAGTAAAGGCGATTTAAAGTAGATTTCAAACCTAACAAATCAATGTGGATCAATGATGGTTAGATTACGCGAAGGGCGATTCCTATAGTTCTAAATCGAATACCTTCTGCTAAGTTGGTGTCAATAGGTCCATAGCAAAGTGTAAAAAGAAAGCATTCATCCAAAAGTATTCTTCGCGCTTTCAATAAACGCAAATTGAGGAAAAGCAGACGATCGGGGTAATGAGCATTAGGTATGGCAAATTTACAAAAAAAAAGTGTACGGGTAAAACTTCTTTGTACAGCCTCAATGTCGGTTGTGTGTGTTATTTGACTGTAGGGAGAGCAGACTAAACTTGCGTAGGTAATCAAGAATGTTACAAACCACAGAGCAAAAGAGAAGGGTAGCTGATTGAATGCAATGGAATTGGGAAGAACTGCGTAGCACAAAACCGGCAAGTTTGGATGCCCGATTCACGATGTTCTCGTAGTAACCACTAAAATTGCTGTCGAATTTTACCCCTAATCAAATGCATCCACCCTTTTAGTAGGCACAATATTAGTAGTGCAGGGGAACGCAAAGGAGAAGACTTAAGAGAAAATACATATCATATAAAAGCATTTAGACAAATTAAGTCGGAGGCCGTTTTGGTGGCACCAGGACGAAAGTGAATTAAATGCAGATTGTAGCTGTAGACAGTCAGTAATAGAAGACACCGGTAGGTAACACTTAAGGTCATCAGCAAAAAGCAGGCTACGCCAATCTAGGATTCGAGTAAGATCATTTACAAAAAAAAAAGAGCAGAGGACCTAAAATGGATCCTTGAGGGATACCGGATGTTAGAATGAAGGGAGCCGATACGCTACTACGAAAACTAAATTGTCCGGTGCGGCCTGTAAGGTAAGAATCAATCCATTTAACCAGTGCAATATGAATGTCTAAAGATATGAGTGTAGACAGAAGTCTGTGAAAACATATGGTGTCAAATGCCTTCGAGAAATCTGTGTAAATTACGTTAACATTTTGGTGGCGATTAAACGTTTTGGTAACAAATTGTGTGATCTTGAGTAAGTTCGTCGTGGTCGAGCGGAGTTTTTGAAAACCTTGTTGACAGGCGGAAATAAAATGCCCAAAATTTATTATCCAAAAGTCATTGACGATTTTTTCAAAGACTTTAGCACAAGACGGAAGTAATGAAAGAAAAAGATATATAATTTTCCCCAGAAGAAAGATAGTCGGTGCCTTTAGGGATAGGTAGAATTAAATAATTTTTCCAGACAGATGGAAAGATTTGCGCCTGCAATAAAATTGAGAGCGGTAATGATAAGGCTTGGCAGGTCTATTTCAGAAAAATATTTGGTAGCCCGTCCGTCGTCTCCCGCTCCGCCTTGGGGTTTTAGTTTACTGAGGAGTATGTTTAACCGGTTAGGGGAAGAGGAGGAAATGAAAAATGTGAAGGATCATTGGAAAATAAGAAGAGTTCGGAAGAGGAAGACGAGTATTCGGAGGAAAAGTAAGTAGCAAACAGCTCGCTGATCAGTTGAGGGTCTGTGTCAGTTGTGTTAACGTAGAAAATCTTGGAGGGCTTAAACACGGATGAGCAAAGATTCCGCACATTTGACCAAAACCGCTTACTTTCGTTGCGTTGGATGAACTCTTCAGTACTGAAAAAGTAAGCAGCCCTAGCTTCTGTGATAAGCCTTATGGCGTCCGTAAGGAATTTTCAAAACAGAATAATATCACAGTTGAGTTACAATCGAGATGCTCCGTAAAATATGACTAGTTAATTGCAGATAGCAATTCAATGGTAAAAATCCTACATCGCTGGATTTTTGCATGGTGGTTCAGGATGGCCCCCAGATTAAGGGAAAAAAAGTCCTCGTCGATGGTGGGTCCGCAACTTTAAAAAGGAGAAAGGGGGAGGGGTTTTTTTCAGTTTCTTGCGATTATCTAAAAAAGGTAAAATTTAGATCAAAATGGTCTAAGAATGAAATAAACTAAATAAAATTACCTTTGCAATATATCACCCTCCAACAATCAGCTCAATCGGATACAAACTAAGGGCACACCCTATACAAATTGACCCAATACAATTTTGTTCTACAGTACTCATAGATTTATAAAATGGGTAGTGCGTAGAACAAACTCCTGGTGGGTCACTTTGTATGGGAATTACCCTTAGCTTTTATCCGGTTAAGCTGATTTTTGGGGGGTTGTATATTGGTGGCCCCGATTAGCAATAAACCAAAATTTAGCTTTCTGCTCCAATTTTGGAGAAAGTTATGGACATGCCATTTTGACAAATTCAAATGGGGGGATAATGGGGGTCCTTAACGGAGCGACTTAGTTTTCAGTAAAAATCATCTTCAACTTAATAATAAGCATTTCATGGCTGAGCTTGCATTTTTTCAAGAGTTATTGAGCTTTTTGAAAAGGCATAAAATGAAAATATTTTAATTTATTGTTTTAACTAGCGCCGAATTTTCTTCTTTAACTATAACGTATTATATATCATTGCAAAATTTTATGTAGCTTATTTCCTTCCTAGAAAATTTTGATGTAACTCGTACAGTTAATCGCAGAAAAAAATAACAGAAAAAATACCCCTCCCCCTTTTTTCTAAGGGATGCGGACCCCCAATAGGTTAGGACTTTTTTCCCCATAATCTGGGGGCCATCCCCAACCATCCTGCCAAAATCCGGCGATGTAGGATTTTTGCCGACCAAATAACCTGATGCCCTTTTCTTAGACTATTAAGCATTAAGCAGAATTGATGCTGATGCCCTTTTCATGCTTAAAACTGCTCTGAAACATGATCGTTTTAATTACAAGATAAGTTTGGATGACAGCTTATCAGATTAACTTTTTTAGTGTTTTCCATTTGTAGATTTGTAACATCAATTATTTATAGCACAGTGCTGCGATTCCCTTCACGCCCCTCTACTATCAACAAACGTCAATTATTGCAATTTCTGATATGTCGAACTGACAAAAAGCCCAAGCGGAAAATGTTGTTTAAATGTTGGACATAGCAAGGCATGAAAAAAAAAACAGTTAGCAACTTGATTTCGAATTTAAGCTTGAATGTCTCTCAATATTTACAAATGCGACAAAATACCATTTCATCTTTATATTTCACTGAGGGTGCAAAAATACGCTTTACCTGCTCCCAGACCGTATAATGATGATAAGTGCTACATCCTCCAGCCTTCCGCGTGAGTGTGAAAAACTTAAAAAATAAATATGTTCCCCAAGAATTTGCCAATTCCTGAAATTTGCCGCAATAGGTCCAAGCCTACTGGTAAATCCACCACTGCAACGTTGGATTTTTCTGGATGCCCTGTGCGACAATGTTCAACATTTGGCGGAAATTATACACAAATAGTAGTTATTGATCCATAAGCCAAAATTTTGGCATTTAACCTTCATGTCAAAATTTTTTTGAAGTTAATTTTCAAAAGATGGATATTCATATAATGTTGAGTAAATTAGTGTATGTTTCAAAAGTAAAGTTTTCTGATCAGATTTAAGGTTAGCAGTTACAGCGCGTGATTAATTTCAATAAGGCGTGCATTTTACACCACAATGATTTTACAACTTGCTAAAACTCTGTGTTAAGTAGTGTTTATACACCTCACTCACTATAAGAATTTTGTCAATTTTGCTTTATAGCGCACTTACCATGTTCTGAAAATGACATAACAAAGGGGGCGACGAGTACAAAAATTAGCCTTGGTACGAAATCTACCTATCCAAAATCTGCCAAATTTGTGAAAGGGTAGGTTTTGTAGCCGGTCCAAAAAAGTCTATATGTACATACTTTGAATTTATATTCAGGCGAATACACATAATAACCTGATAGATGTTGGTCATGTAGTTTCTTAAGGGATGAATTTTCCTTGTTGGTTTTCTCTGGATTTTTATGTGTTGATCTAAACAGTATACATATCTCCGTTGCCAAAAATTCACTCGATATAATCTATTCCAAATTAAGACTTTAAAAAGACTCTCGAACAGCAGAATTCCAATATTTTTGAAGATACCCTGGCTGTATGGAAAGTTTTCTCCTGATGCGGGGGTACTCCACGCCCGGTGCTATCACTGTAATATATTTTTCAAATCCTTGCTCAAACGCCTATCCTGAATACACTTGAGACATTCTTAGACATTCCAAATGCACGTAACTGACCATACAAGGTATTCCCCAGTTGACTCAAATGAAACGTTAAATTAGACCATCACTCTCCCAATTATGTACCCCCCGAATCAATCCCAGGAGTAATGACTTCGGCAAAAGAACATTTTCCTGATTAATTGACAATTTAACATGACTTCATTAGACCTGCACCGCACATATATAAATTTCACTCAAATTTAGTAGGTACCTAGACAAAGGCTGCAAAATTGACTATATGGACTTACCATCGATTTTCAATGAACCGCCCTGGACAATCATGAAACGATGTCCGTTCGTAAGTGGTATACCGTCCTTGTACCATTTGACACGCGGCACGGGATTTCCAGTGGCACGACATGGCAATGTGGCCACACTGCCCTTTGGCAATGTCTGATTCGCTGGACCAATTTGAATAATGGGCGGTGGTGTATCATCGACGGACGTTACCTAATAAATTATTCATATTCCGGTCAGAAAACATAGAACGTATAATGTACGAAAGGAGCTTATATGCCCAGACACAAATACACAGTCACATATCCTGACGCAAGGATACACGTTTTGATGTATCATTCGCTCAACCGAAAATATTGCTATTACGATTTTGACATTCTATATATGCAGACTGTGTACATTGGTCTATATCCATATATAGTCCTTGATTCAATTACCTGCAGAAATGTTCGAATTGTTGATGAGCCGGCTACGCTTAGAGCGGAACAGACATAATAGCCAGCGTCGTCCTTTTGTACGCCACGAATTTGTAGAGTTCCTTTGCTTGTAACGTGCAAATGTCCATAGGAATTATCCGGAAACATGAGCATTTGTGAGCCTTCCTTTGTCCAGAAGACAGACGGTGGTGGATTACCGTTGGCTACACAATCAAAAGTCGCTATACCGTTGAGACCGACCTTTTTATCTTGCGGTTTTACCGAGAACGTTGGCGATGCTGTGATGAAGTTGTGTCGTTCATTGTTTAGATGCGGAGGAATGGTCAAAGCGTATATGGTCGAAACAAAAACACCGAAAGTCGTCGTAAAGGAAAAACACCGAAAACAAGACAAGAGAGAGAAAAAAAAGAACAGTTTCGGGTTAATTTCATGGTCAGAACGAACAACATGAGTCAATTAGTTGGGTTGATGAAAGAAGAGAGCGGACGGTGAAGGTTGGTTAAACTTGATATCAACAAAAAAGGATTAAATTGTGGCTCAAGGGAAAGTTGATTGGAGGATTTCAAGATAGTTTTTAAGAAGGATAACATTTTGGGTATGAAAACGAAAATAGTAATGGAGGCACCATTCTTTTTGAATTAGGACAATTTCAACCTATTTCCACACTAGCCATATACTTACAATGAACATAAAGATGCGCTCGTGCACTTATCTGACCCACTGCATTATGCGCTTCACAAATATACGTTCCTTCATCGGCCGCCTGAATGTTCTTGATAATAAGACTGCGATCCTCTTCCTGTATGTCAGCTCTGTTTTGTTTTTTCGTAGAATAAAAAATACAAACGGAAAGAAACATTTACATTGTTCACGTTGTTTTCAATTTGCATAGTAGTGCGCGCCTGGAGAGTTTCACAACCAACCGCAGATGCACTTGGGTAGCTGATACAGAGAAAAACTTTTCTCCGTACAGTTCGTATATCAGGAAAACTTACCTGCCAACTGGCATATTTCCGTCATCCTTTCGCCACAGGATCTGTGGCTGTGGGTCGCCACTAACGGAACAATCAAATTGCACTGTTTGTCCAGCAACCATAGTCTTGTCGGTGGGCTCCTTGTTGAATGTGGGTTTCACTGAAACGACGAGATGGAGAAAAAGATATTAAATCAATATTTTCCTTTCTTGTTTTTGGTAGATGAAATAATAATTGTGGTTTTTCATTTCTGTAGAGCGGTCGTCGTCGTATACGATTATTTTGTTTCGAGAGTGCATAAAGTGGAAATTTCCTGTGTTTATTTTAAGAGTGCAGAGCAGATATTTCAATATAAGTGTGGTTTGCAATTTTTTCAAGAAAAAATTGTAAAGGATAGGTTGAAGTTGGTCAAAGCAAAAGTTAAGTTTTCTTTTTCCATAAATTTCAAATTAATGAAAACCACAATTCCATTTCCAATGGAAGAAAAGTTCAAACGTCACGAAAACCATTAGTCAAAATTAAATTTTTTCCAAGCGGCTTATTTTGAAAAAATATAAAAAGTTGTCTCGGTGAAGTTATTCCAAACTTTGTGGTTGTTTTTTTACGTGTAAACAAATTTGAAGTTCATAATATTTTCCAACGAAACATCCCTCGGCGAAATTTCGAGCTGGTCCACGAGCGATATCAATAGCGCATTCGATACAACTACGAGTTGTAAGTTCGCGCAATAGGAGGTCAACGATTCAGGCGACCATAGTTCGACGTCAGATTATCTGCCCACATTGATGATAATAATATATTTGGTCGGAATTTATTCTCCAGAACATTCCATCCTCATCAATTCCGCACAAATTTTAACCCACTCGGTATACAAAGTAAACATAAATAAATCAACCTCGCATTTCCATAGTTCACATACTTTCAACACGAACTCTGTCCATTCATTTCAAAGTGTCTCGCGACGAAAGACAAATACGAAAGCAATTATATTAGACATCACTTTAGCCAAATTAAGAAAAGATTTCCATCATCATGAACATCATTTCCATCTTATCTTTTCTCTTGTGCTTTTGTTCTTGCGCACAGTCTGTCGTCGCTTGTCGCTTCCATATGTGGGTTTTTGTGTTGCATACGAATATATCGACTGGCTCTTCAGCTTTTTCCTTTTGTTTCCTGGCTGACTTGCACAAACGTTTATTATATATCCATCCTAGACGTCCCTGTAACACCATATCCATATACGTACACACGTAATGCCATTCCAAGAAACCCGGGGCTCGCTTGTCGCGCCAGGAATAGCAACAGTTTTGCAACATCTGCAAAAAAGTCGTGTGGTGTACAAAATAGTACATATAATGCAACGCGACTCGTTTTGATGTTTCTTGAAAGAAAAGCACTAATTGCCTTGCATGTTTCTTCGACGACTTGGTGGATGGTCGGTTCCATCGTTCGTACTGTTGTTACTTTGTTCTACATAAGAAGTTTGTGCAAAGAGTTGCCTGATCTAATAATGGGAATAGGACCAGATGATCGCATGGATCGTGGATATAACTCTGTCTGAAGTAATGCATGCTCACTCATTAGATTTCAGCAATAGCATTATGTCCTCGTCTTCTTCTATTCGATATTGCATTACCCTCGTCGTTATGGCTAGCATTCGATCCGATTTGTATAGCCGGCTGTTGGTATGCACGAGTACGAGTATTATTCATTTAATATATTTAATAAATGGTTAAGTTGAGCCTGAGAAATGAGTGGTTCGACAACAAACAAGGTATGAAAGGTATGTATGGTACGACCGCCATTTGGTGGCGCCTAGATCTAATCAAGTCGAGTGGTTTTATGTAATTAATTTGTTATGACACCTTAATGTCGGTTAGATATAGAACCTACTCGGAACATGTACACGTTTTATGATGCCTCATGACATGACATTGCTCCACCGGTTTGATGCATAGTATAAGCAATGAAGAAATGCTGAGCAGAAACATTGGTACAGAATGCAATCGTCTAGAGCTAGGCGGTTGCTGAAGCGTGAAAATATACCTAGCCTAAGGCGAACAGATCATTGAATTGTCCATGTTGTACAGCCCAATCTGCCTAAAATTGACCTGACTCAAGGCATGATACAATGCACATTTCTGAGAGTCGTCTTATTTCCAGTGATGAATTTACACATTTGCCTCCAGAAAGTTATACAAATTTTGCCTCCCCAAATGATCTCTACAAGTAAATTGTTGGAGGAACGCCTTTCATAGCTAATGCGTTTACAGCTTTTTGTAACTAAAGCCTAGTATGAAAATGTGATGTTACTGTCGTGAAATATGTGGCGAATGCCGGAGAAAGCCATTAGCTACAATCCGAAATCAGTTCCATAATTTTTCTCGGCCATTTCCTGAATTTTTATTTAATCGTGAAATGTCAAATGACCGGGGAATCGAAAAATAGTACATAAAATGGCCGAGGAGAATTATGGAACCGGGCTCGGATTGTAGCTTATGGAATTTCCCACCGTTTGTGACATATTCCAGAGACACTAAGTATTAATTTTTATTGATAAAATCGCAGCGGGAAGAATTTCACTCTCGATCTTAATTCACCCCTTTACCTTCAAACCAAGTTTTGCAAATGCTCGATTACAATTTTCAACTTATCTTTACCACATTAATACGTTTGCATAAGCTTGAGCTTTCCGCTTCGTGAGACCTGAGCGTTCCCTAATCTTTATCACAGAGAGGAGTCAAATGCAAGAATCGTCTTTTATTGAAGTGTTAGCATAAAAATAATAAAAAACCAAAGTAACAGCGGCATGTATTTATTTTGACATTAAAAGTTTCAAGAAAAATCTTTTGAAAGATCGAAACATTTGTTCCCTTCCTCTATGTCTAGACATTTATAGAAATAAAAATGTCCTATTATTTAAAAAAAATATTTGCCCAGCACTCTTCCTTCCTCAGACTACTCAATACTCAAAATATACAAAATAATTCTATAATTAGGATACTTAAATAAGAATATTCTATATAGCCTACCCATTACTACAAAATATAAATCAAACTGCATATTCTCTACAGGTCTTCAAAGTAAATTTTATCCACAAACAACCTTTTTCCAATCTTAAGTTTCTATAAATTATCCCAAGATCGTGTGCTTATTTATGTGTTTATTTATTTTTTTAATTTTAATATCGTATAAGAATTGAGTCAACTCCACCAATACTTGTAGTATGGAGTTTGGTAAGATTGGCATCTGTTTGTTTTGTTGCCATCGTATGGACATTTTGTCAAATTCGCAAAAAACCTGTTTACATTTTCTCGATTTTATTTTTTGTTGGCTTTATTATAGACTATTCGTTGCCAGAAAGACAAACAAACAATTTTTTCTTCACACGGGAATAGATACAGATACATTTGAGCTTCGAGCTTTGAACTTTCCTCTGCATAGGGCCTGGGCGTTCTTGAGAAATTATTGGGAAATATGATGAAAAATTTCATAGTTGCAGTTCGCTTGATGGTGTTGAGCGTATCTAGAAAATTAATTTTAGTGCGATAAATTGCCTAACCAGACTTCGAAATGTTAATAGGAGCGTGGGAGGTGTTCTTGACTGGAGCAAGCTCATTTTTGGTATAAATCAAATACATTTAATTGACAGCATCAGCACCAATTCTTATCACTCTATTTTTACTATATTCAAAGCTTAGAGAAAGGATGCGTTAGTCCAGAGTGGGCATCAGAAAATAAAAATGGCACCGTTCTCACACTATTGCAGTTCATAGTATGCGTGAAAATATTATTCAAACGTCAATTTTTTGTTTACAATTGAGAATATAAAATCCGCCGTAATATTCATTACTCTCTTAAAATGCCGACGTGATATTTAACCCTTCTGTTAGCGTATATGTATATCCAGACAGACCATTGGTACTATATCTTGATGAAAAATATCGTTCAATAATATTTTCCACCCCTTTCCATATAAAATTCAAAGAAACCGACGGCCAAAAATGCGATCAAACGTTCGGCGAAATGTAAACTATGTCTAAAGAATCGAAAAAACGGCGCATCATCGTAAGACACACTATGTAAACTGTTTCTAGAACCAAAATTAGACCTCTTTAAAAAATAAGATTGATTTCACAGAAGATTCAGCTACACCTTAGGCATAATAGCTCGTAGGCAGCGTCAGAAGGGTTAATAATTGCATCGACAATATTTTGACATTTGCATTATTTCGTGGAGTGTAGTGTAATAAATTTGGAGTCAAACACATATGGGTTGTGTGATCACATAGCCACTCTGGACTAACGCATGGCATGAGTTGCTATGTTTTCTCTAAGATTCAAAGTTACAGTGCGAAATGTAAATATCAAAAAATGTTAATTCCACATAATACTTTTGAGTCTAGGGTATAATTTTCAAAAAAAAAAGTCTAGGTTGTTGTATATATTATTGCAAAGGAAATTAAGGGCGGAATTCATAGTCCTCACTTATACTTAAGGGAACCCTTAAGGGACTGACGCTATTCATAGTCACTCAATAAGCAAATGCTTAAGGGTTTCCTAAAGGGTTCCCTTATTCGTTAAGGTACATATCTAGTAACCTTATATGAGCTCATATATTTGTTGACATACCCTTATTTAAACACTTTGAAATTATTTAAAAAAATTTAATTTTTAACTACAGTAGAACCCTGATTATACGAGGACCGATTAACCGAGATCTCGATTAACCGAGGTTCAATTAAGATCGGATATCTTTCAATTAACCGATGCTTTGACCTTGGTTAATTTTGAATTATCTGAGTTCAAAGCGTAAAAGTTAAAAAACAAAATACACGCATGAATACTATTTTGATAACAAAACTTAAATAATATTAACGCATATGTACCTATATATACGGAAAATGTAACAAAAATTGCAACGGGTTTATATGCACACCTTTCTTTCGCAAGTGGCCGCACAAGTACTTCGGAGTTGGCTACAAATGGGTTAATGATCGCCATACATTTATCGAGGCTTTCCATTGTACAAGGTGAGAACATACGAGAACTATAAAAAAATTATATTGAAAAATGTAGTTTATTGGTTGAAGTGCTGAAGCTTGGGAAGCCGTCCGGTGTTCAGCCCTTCAAAAATCGTGGAATAAAATCCTCGAAAAATCAAATAAAAACGTAGAAGAAGCTCCTGCTAACGATTATTCGATTACGAGTCAAATACCCGGTTTAGATGCCTCTAAAGAAGATGTCGAACAGTGGGTTTTAAACGATGACGAAGAAAATATTCTTGGGATGACGAAATTTTAGAAACGGTTGTTGGGGAAAATTCTATGACAGCGATCAAGAGGAACAACCCATTCAAAAGATCTTGCACGAATCAGGATTTGAAGCTCTAGAGACTGCAGACAACATATTTCAGGTTGAGGAACAGCCTTCAGCAACTTCTTCAGATAGGTATTCCAACTATAAAAAATGGCGCAATTACGCAGCCCAGATGCAAGCAAATACCCCAAAACAACAATTAACAAAATATTACTTTAAATATTATTACGTATTACATATTTTCATTACATTATTCAAATAATTCAATTACATATTAAAATGCAGTATACATTTATGAGCCTAAGCACATTTTTATTTTGATTTTTATATTTAATACATGTACGCTATATGTATGTATCTACATTTATTCACCATCAGATGTGTAAATTATTTCTTTATTTCGATAATCCGTAGAAACCGATTATCCGAGGGGGTCCAATCCCGTCCACCTCGGATAATCGAGGTTCTACTGTACTTGATATCTATATATATAAAAATGGAGCGAAAAAAATGTATAGTAATTCATCAATTGAGAACGGCTGGACCGATTTGAATGATTCTTTTTTTGTTTTATCCGTCTTACGTTGGAGAAGGTTTATGGACCAAAAAAAATTTGAAAATCTCGAAGGAAGTGGTGGTAAATATCGAAATTTCATTTTGTATGAGAGTCACCTGTTGCAATCAAGTTTTCATCGACAACATTTAAATTTAATGGGAATATTTAGTTGTCATTGGATCAAATACAGTGTTAATTGTAGTCAAGGTGACTATGTTTTTACGTACACACGTCCTTGATGTTGGTCACAGCAATTTCACAATAGACTTCGTACTACTTCGGGAATCCGTCGATATCTCCGCAATCCTTTGGCGGAACGACACGATTGAGATGTCGCCGGATTCGCAACAAAATTGCCTAAAGGGTCATCGGGCGCTTTTCCCAATAACCGTCAGCCCGGATGTTGGCATAGCAAGGTTACAATTAACTTCGTACTACTTCGAAATTCGCGATATCTCTGCAATCCTTCGGCCGAGCGTCACAATTGAGATGTCGCGGGATTCGCCATAAAATTGCTTAAAGGGTCATCGGTCCCTTTTACCCAATCAGTGCACCGTGTTTTTATTGGGTCAAATAAATTGTATTCAAGGTGACTACGTTTTTACGTTTGTATGCATATACAACATCCTGGATATTGGCCAAAGCAATTTCACAATCAACTTCGTATTGCTTCGAAAATCCGTTGATATCTCTGCAATCCTTAGGCGGAGCAACACGATTTAGGTGTCGCCGGACTCGCAACAAAATTGCCTAAACGGTTATTTGGCCATCTTTCCCGATCAGTGGTGTTGCCGAACTCACGTCAAAATTTCCTAAAGGGTAATTATTTATTCCCCCAGCAGTGCACAGAGTGGTCAGAGACAACCGTCAACCTGGATGTATGATGGTTTCTGGGATAGTATGAACAGTGTAGGTGGCGTGCGCACATTTTAGTGCACGAAAAACTGAGTAAATGAGTGTGCTGACATATTTAATAGAAATTTATTAAATTAATGATTTTCGAGATAACTCGCTAATATAGTTGAAGGGCAAGTGCAGTCTCATCAATCAGTCAGGGGGTTGAGTACATAATGTTGTTGTATTACCTTGACCGCTTAACCTCCCGACGGAAATCTATCGCGTTGTTTCCATTATACACTTTGGTTTCATCATCGAGAGGTCGATCCCAATAAATTATAGTTAGCAGGTTGATTGGCATTCAAATTAGTATCAAGTTGTGAGTGAAGCCA
Organism: Microchrysa polita; assembly: GCA_949715475.1. NCBI lineage: Eukaryota > Metazoa > Arthropoda > Insecta > Diptera > Stratiomyidae > Microchrysa > Microchrysa polita. The sequence continues at coordinate 83,177,718 of OX454419.1, read as the reverse complement.
ATAATGCGAGCGAAGCGAGCACTAGATAAGAGAGCGAGCGAAGCGAGCTCTCTCAGCTAGTTTTTTTATATTTTATTTGTCACTTTCAATAGATATGGCAAATAATTGAATCGTTTATTTAATGAGGCAACGCTCTAATAAGTGATATCTATGAATACGACGCTCCCTTAAGGGTTAACTTATATACACAGCAAAAAAATCGGAGTGATTTTCACTCCGAATCGGTGTCGAATAGTGTCCATCCGAATCGGATAATATTGGCATAAAACTCGAAGCAAGGTATTGCTAAAGACTCCGAACAAATGTAATGATTTTATCCTTTTGGTGTAATAATTTGAACTCAAAAGAATACTTTCATTAACACCAAAAGGAGTGATTCTCGATATTTTTGGAATAAAAAAAGCAATTTTCACAGGGAAGGAGAACATGTAACGCATAAATGAGATTTGTACAACCCCTCTATAGGTAATAATTTACCTCTTTACGCTCTAAAATGCATAATAAATGTACCTGCCTACAGTGAGATTCGATCCCGGGACGTTATGATTTGTAGACGAACGCCCTACCAACTAAGCCAACCAGACTAACTGATGGAGTTTGTAATGGGAACCATACGAAATCCCCAATCACAAAATCCCCAAACGTAGAAAAATCCCCAAAATCAAAATCCCCATATTCAAAATCCCCATAATCATAATACCCATTTACAAAATCCCCATAATCATAATACCCATTTACAAAATCCCCATAATCATAATACCCATATACAAAATCCCCAATCATAAAATCCCCAAGCACCCGAAATATGCTGGTAAATGGTAGATGAATGGTAGTAAAAAATGGTAGATGGCTGGTAGATGGTAAATGGTTGATGAAAGACTGTAAATTGTTGATGGTTGATGGTAGAAGGAAGGTGTTAAATGGTAAATAGATAATAAATGGCACTAGGAGGGTCGTAAATCGATACTAACTTTTTTTTTGATTAGCACAAACAAAATGTTCGAGTACATTATATTGAATAAACGTTTGCATATATCGTTCTAAACATATTAGGTTTTCTTTAACATCGTCGAGACATGTCCTCATCCGAACGAATATTCGCGGAAAATTTGTTTGGCTTATTGTTGGAACCGATTCGCCTGCACATTATCTGATTTTGTTCTGTGTCACTTCAAAGAGTTTGCCGTTGATTAGCATATATTTCAGTCCACGACGGTGATTTTTTTATTGCATAGTAGGACTATTACAATTACAATAGTCTAAATCACCTACCATTTACCATCTACTATTTGCTATTTACCATCGACCATTTGCAATTTACAATCTACCATTTACCATCTGCCATCAACCATTTACAAGCTACCATCCGTCTACCATTAACCACCTACCATCTACCATTTATCATCTGCCATTTAACATCTATCATTTACCATCTACAATAGCCTGAACAAATTCCCCATTCCCCATTTGAGGTGTGATCTTAGAACGCGCGCGCGTTCTTAGATCACACCTCAAATGGGGAATGGGGAATTTCGTTTGGGGATTTTGGTTTTGGGTATTTTGATTTCGGGGATTTTGATTTCGGGGATTTTGATTTCGGGGATTTTGATTTCGGGGATTTTAATTTCGGGGATTTTGATTACGGGGATTTTGATTTGGGGATTTTGGTTTGGGGATTTTGTGACTGGGGATATCGTATCCAACCCGTTTGTAATTTATACATCATGTGGCTTCGCTCGACCACCAAATTCACTCCGATCGGTGGATACACAAAATACCAAAATCGGATGAAATTAGCCCCAGCACAAAAACTTGATTAAACATGTTACGGAATTGATCCGATAGGTGTAATACTCAATACCAAATGGGATATTCTTTGCAATGTGTCCGAAAAAGGTTTCAATTTAGAAGTTTCGTCCGTTTCGGATTCTTTTTCTAATAAAACCCCTGATGGCGGTGTTATTTTGAGCATGTTTACTCCGAAATAATTTTTCTTTTTTATCCTATCGGATTTTCTTGCTCGAATACCCGGCATTTTCTTTGCTGTGTAGAGAAACCCCTTATTCCTTAAGGGAAGCCTTATAACTTAAGTGGGGACTATGAATTCCGCCCTAAAAACAGTTTATTTATTTTGCGATCGGACTAATAGTTTTCAAGATATTTTCAAAAAACAAAAATGTCCTTTCTACGCCACATCCTTCCCCTTAACGTGACGCTCATCACGCTAGTGATTAGTGTAATTAGTGTATTAGTGCATGCACTATATATATATATGCATATATAGCGGAGGATTTAGCATCGAAACTTTCCTCTTTTTTTAGATGGTTGGATTTTGGCCGTTTGTCGGCTTAACTTCCCTATACTAAACGACGAAATATGTCAACTTCTACAAAAAGAGTTGGATAAACAACCATATGTATGGCAAATTGTTTCCTGGTTCAGCAATGAGACCAGAGCGAAACATCTGTTTGGTCTAGTTGAGCCTATATCCTTGGACTAACCCAACCAATTCTGAGCTTATGAAGTACATAGTTGCTGAAGATTTTATCGGTCTTTTGGTATAGTCTGTATCAAATAGTCATTAGTAATGAGAGGATGTAATATGTTAGCATTTTTGAAAAATCAAATACTTTTTAACTATTTTTGTTAAGGCGGGGCACAAAAATGTCTACGTTAAAGTTGAAATTGAAGTGGATCTACTGCAAAGAAATTAGGGCTGATTACGAAAACGGCCCGAAAGTTTAGTGATAAAAACTACATGCTATTTTCAACAAGTATATGTCAAGCTAAAATCCTCAATTGGGCTAGCAAACAAAATTTGTACCGTAAATTTACGTTTACCTAAACCATCGTTTTAAGACTTTCAGATTCGGTGTGTGTGTGTCACCATGTAGTTTTCAATCGATGAGCTGAAATTAATCCTAATCATAAATAAATATCAAATTCAAAGAAATACATAATATGTCCCTATCGAAATTCCCAGCAAGTATCAGAATAGAAAAAGTAATTATTAGGTATACTAATTTTGTGCCAAAAATATCGATCCAAACCAACACAAAAATAAAATATGAAGTAGGTAAATCAGCAATTTAGATTCATCGCGGACATGCAATTTGTCCTATATTAATTCAAATTAACAATTTTGCTAATTTTTCTTCGCTTAACAAACATGTCATGCATAAATCTTACACCAAACACCAAAATCCAAAATTCCTAATAGCCTACGTAAATTATAACTTTTCTCATTATCTTGTATAAATCTTTTGCATATTTTTTATTATCTCTTGTCTCATGTTTGATTTAATTTGCAATGCCAAAAAAAAAATCCACTTTGATGGATAAGGCTCGTTACGAGTCTTATAATTACAACAAACAACGCTGAAAAAAGGGAGATTTCATAAGCATGAAGTTAATATTAAAAAATCTACAAAATACTAAAAGATACCAGAAAGAGATATTTAATTAGTAATCTGGTTGTGTTGTGCATTTTTTTCGGGTAATCCACAGCTAAGATTAATTTTATACATAATAATTTCAGAATGATGTCACGTAACTGCATGGGAAAATATTATTTTCTAGAATTACAATATTTTTTCTCGTCAAATGAATGGTTGTAAGAGGTTAAATTGGATAAGAATATTTTTGATGCAGAATCAAAGAACTTAAATTAGTTTTAAGTCGGGCGTGTGTGATTTGAAAATGAAATTAGGGAAGATAAATTAAGTTTAGACAAAATCTAATCAAGAGACGATTAATGCTATCGGATCCTTTTCACCCCAAAAAGGAACATATAATTTAAATGGAAATTAGTTAAAGAAAAAAAAAAAAACAACGAACAACAAGAAACCTCTCAGTGGCTCAGTGTCAGTGGTAGAAATGACACTCTAACTCTCAGTTAACGGAGCGTGGCGTGAGTTCAAATCCCACTGTGACCATGGATCTTTGTGTTATCTTTAAAACGGACCCTATGGCAGTTTTGCGTCAACATCATCCCGTTGTTACAAACCCCCTCGATTCAGGAAAAGAAAAAAAAAATTCGAATTGCTACAACAACAACAACAACTGTTTTCTTTTGCAAAGGCTAAGGCATCGTTTTCAACTAAATTGTTTTCAGTCAAGTTGACGTACTTAAATATGAAAACACAGCGCGCTATACCAAACTTTATTTTTTATGACAAATTTGTCGGTCTGAGGTGTTTCGCCATTGGAATTCACCTTTTTCAATTAAAATAATGTATTTTTCTTTATAAGTTCCATAGGAACCACAAAATGGCCATAAACTCTCACTTTACAACAAGCCAATCTCAGAAACACATATCGTCTTAACTCTTAGCAAATTCTGCATGTCACGTTACAAAACAACCACAAATTATAAACATATGCAAATGAAACCATCGATCAATTATTATTATGCATTATTGAATCGATTTTACGATTCCATAAAAGGTGCGGAGAATACAATATTTACGGCCAATTTTATGAACACCAGAGTCATGCACAAATACCATGAATCATTCGGCGTTCATTTGCAATTATCCCGTCCGTCTTTCAGTAGGTCTTTTGTATAATTAAATTTTTGCCAGTATTTCCCAGAAAAAGAGGAAGGCTCCAACCACCAACCATAGTCATAATTTTTCTTTTTTTTTCGCTCTTCCTTCAGCACGCAGTTGCGGCCAGAATTCGTCTGTAGGCCGCATATGACTCCGAAAGTAAACATTATAATAAGGAGTGCTTACAATAAAATATGCTAAGTGTACCATAAGAAGAGTCTGTGTATGTTTAGCACGTGTGTGTAGGAGTCTAGTAATGATGTATCATCTGGGAATTAGTATTTATGTGCTGCATCCACCACATCCTCCCTGTGTAGTAGGTTTCCTTCTTATTCTTACAATATACAAATCTTCAACAAAAGTATTATCGACACATATGGTGGTTGGTGGCATGGCGCAGCTTAGTCGCGAGTCGCGCGGTCAAATGAATATGCACAAAAGATGCAAGTAATTGTTGGGTCTAAGTGTTCCTTTAAAGATGCACATATAGCATTTATGTACAGTACATGCATATTTCACGTTTGCCCACGACGATACTGCCCAAAGTATCATTTCGAATTAATTTTAACGAGATAATTGGCTTATACACTATTAAAGTGCCTGGGATGGTGTGCTTTGTAGAGCCACCATTATATCGATTGAAAACGCCAACTCACCGCTCGGATCTGTCTGTTTATATCCGTTGCACTTTTGACTTGCATTACACACATTTATGAGATATAAGATGGCTTTTATTATTTTAATATATGTTCAACAGCATTATGCGGATGGATTCATCGCCTCATCCTCCCCATATTTGCAAGATAATGGCCGGTTAGAGTGCATTATAGTGCCGCCCGCGAAGTTCATCCATACGTTTATGTTATGAAGAAGCGTTGATTTTGATTGTAGCTGTGCTCAAGTAGGTATAAGATGCAGTGAGTCACTTTATAAAATATTATCTTTCAAGAACATTATCCTAATATATTGCCGAGACTACCCAAATTGTCTCGAGGCAAAACAATTGGGCTACTTAAACCATATGAGCTGACGATTATCGATACATCATGCAATATCAATTTGTTTGTTACTTTATGCTTAAACCTAAAAAATATCGGTTTCACATACAAAAAGGTCGTTATCCTAAGATTAGAAATCCAAAGTCCCATATGTCACTTAATTCTTAAAAAAAACATTTGGCCAGTCCTGTTGAAAAGGTCTGCCTCGGAGTCAAATATCCTTTTAACTTGTCAATTTCCGTCAAGCTTTCCTATATGTATTAATGTCCCATATCCAAAAAGTCCGTTGTGTATAGGTTAGAAAACTCGTTAAAATTAATGGAGTATATATAAGTATAAGTCCACATGGATATGATTGTAACAACACTCATGTGCTATCCCGGACACAACACATGACATAGTCATTCCAATTGGATATACATATGTACAACCAAGTGGCATGGCGCCTGTAGCATTAGCTCACAAAATGGTCCACAAACACTCTTATTCGGAGCAAATATAGTAGAGAACATCCACTTTCGACTCGCTCAAACAAATTGACCCCAACTGACCTATGAAAATACACATGTGACGCAATAGCTTCTTTTTTGAATATTTAACCTGTATGGTTGGATGTCCTTGGGGCAAGGCGAGATGTGAACAGATGGTGTTTTTCTCTATATACAAGAAGTCAACTCATATAGTGTGAAATAGATAGGTAAATGTAAATGCCAATCGATTCGCATACACACACTTTATTTTGAGTGGGTTTTGAGTAATCGATTCGATTCGAGTGACTTTCACATCGTTAAGGAAGAAGTTGATATTTATAGTCATTAGTTTAATGGGAAAAGGCATATTTTCAATAAATAGCGAAAATTATGAGTGCTAACAATATTTTAGTTATAATAATCGATTATGACCCAGAGAGATACAGAGGGCTGCGCCTGTAATGGTTTTTTTTTTGTAGATTTTTTTTTGTTAATCATCCTTTTTTGAATTTTTTTTTTAATTCTTAATAAATGCAAAGCAGAACAGATTACTAATCAAATATCTCGTTCTTGTATGTTTTACTACATTTTGTAGATTTTTGAATATATCTTCGTGTTTATGATTTTTTTCGGCGTTCTTTCTTGTAATTATCAGACTTGTAACGAGCCTTTATCCATCAAAGTGGATTTTTTTCGTCGTTGTTGCAAATTAAATCAAAGAGAGATACCAAAAAAATATGCAAACGATATACAAGATAATGAAAAAAGTTATAATTTACGTAGGATATTAGGAATTTTGGGTTCGGGTGTCTGGTGTAAGATTTATGCATGACATGTTTAGCGAATTTGTTAATTTGCCAAACGGTGGGACAAATTGCATTTTCGATGAATTTAAATTGCTGATGAATTATCTGTTTAATTTTTTCTTTATTTTTAGATTCCGACTTAATTTGTGAATTTCATCTTTTTTCCACCATGTAAATTTAACATAATCTGACTGAGTATTTATGATTATTTATGTGCAAAGTTACAGCTCGATGAGTTAAAAGACTAATTTCTGTTAGAAAATTTGTTTGCCTCATTGAATTTATAGAACATGGAATACGCATAGACCAATTAAAAAGGGTCCCAACATCTGGTTAAACTTTTTTGGTCTAAATTCTACAGTGCAATGTCCAATCAATGAAAGTTCAATGGAACTATGTCATTTACTAGTCTAAATATCCGAGCTTTCAAATTGGCAATTCTGGACTGTCAGTGAAATTTTTGAAATGTTTTTGGTTTTGGACGTAGTCGCCGCTCGCGTTTCGTCGTCGTTCTCGCCTATAAGGCATGAATAGACCTCGCGAGTGAAATTTTTGTCCGCTGCGATTTTCGCAAGGAAAATGCATAGTTAGTGTCGTGGAAAATGTATCAATTGCTGGGTCATAAGATATTTTCAACGATGAAGTGAAACGTTTTCGGATGGTAGCTTTTGAAATTCCGATTCCCCAGAATTTGCCACATATTCCACGACAGCAAGTATACATTTTCATTGAGAAAATCGCAGTGGACAAAAATTTCACTCGCTAGGCCTATTCATCCCTATAGTCTCGAGCGACAAGAACGTATCAGCTGCAATAGTCCCATAACGCCCTCGGAGTGTGGATAGTGGGCGCAGCGGGGCATCGGAACAGGTGGTCCACATCGCGAGGCGCACCACCGTAGCCCGGACAAATGTTCTGAATGTCCATGTCTATTAGAGATAGGTAGAAATTGAGACACGAACAAAATTTCGACCTAAGCTGCAGGCTAGTGTCGCTCTTGTGGCTCTCGGGAGTTGTAAAACAAAACGGAAACAAATTCCGTCACGCCAAAACAGATTGCCCCACATGCCAAAATTGCTGTTGAGTAATCTCCTTCGGGAGTTTGCGAGTCCCGTGCCTGAATCCTGAATCAAACTTTTTCAGTATCGAAATTTTACATATCAACACAATGTCAGACCGTGCGACCGTCATCGCTAATTGCTCGACTTTTCACCGTAAAATTGCCCATAAAACCACTACTTTAACAGTGAATGCTAGAAACAATGAATAAGAAAATCTAAAAAGGAAATGCAAATAACCGCAAAATACACTGGATATGCGACTTTTTTTCGGGACCAAAATATTTTCTATGGTAACTTGATCGAAGCTACAAGATGACATTTCTCATACGAATTTTATATGGAAAATTAATAAATAAACAAAATCATGCACATGCGCAGCTTAGTGCTGTAACTTCGTAGTAGGGGCGTTGGAAAAATGGGGGCAATGAGTACGAAATTTCAAAATTAATAGATGCTTGAAATTGATTAATCAACAATGTTCCTGTTGCATAACTTTACACCAACAGCATCACAATTTACACTATTGCAAAAAGTACATTTAAATGGGATTGCAAAGCGTTGCGTGGTATAAATTCGTTTAAATATAAAATTTTAAATACTGTGTATTCCAGTGGATTGCGGTTGAATACTCCAACCAATGAAAAAGCCAAAAAGTATTAAACCATACTAGCCCCAAACATTAAATTTCCTACGCCACTGCTAGCTAGATCTTCTAAATCGGGAAGTCATAAATTGCAATCATATTTTCTCAGTTTTTTAGGTAGAAAAATTGAAAGAGAACTCGAAAAAAAGGTTCTTGTCAAACCAAGGTGTTGTGTAGTGATTGAGTGAAAATGCGACAATAAGTGAGTGGTGAGTGACAAGTGGGAACACGTAATTAAAGAAAAAATGAAATGTGTAGTGAGGACCTGCGAAAATAGGACGCGTTCGCGAAGATGAGGAGTATCTTTCCACAGGTAAGCTATAAAATATAGGTACTAAATAATTTTGCATTATGTTTTACTACTAAACATTTACATAGTACAATTTCATTCCCAATAAAAACGAATTTTGTACCCAATATGAATGCGAAATTGCAATGTAAACAAATGTATGCGCTTGCGCATTCGATTGCAATTTGTTTACGTAACTTCGTACTGGGGGCGTCGTTTAGAAATGGGGGCAATGAAAAAATAATTAAAGATAATTGTTGGCGATAAAGTTATGTTAAAGTTAATTTAACGATTTTTTGGTATTTTATGTTTATTCTATTAAAAAATTAAATACTTTTTTGTAGATTTCCCAAGGATTACGCTCTAAGAGAAATCTGGAGGAAAGCCACAGGATGGAATGGGATACCCATTGCACAAAACTCACTAGTGTGTTCAGATCATTTTTTGGACTCGGACCTTTGCGGTAGTGCGCAAGAGCACAGCTCGAGGGGGGGGCGTATCCTCGGATAAATTTGGATTTGAGGAAATGTAATATAAATATAAAGAGAATTAGTATGTATATACATATATTAATTATTCATTTATTTATTTATTTAAATCTAAAATATGATTTAGGGAAACTTCCTATTAGACAGATTTTAGTATTTAGCAACTTTAAGATAAACTTGTTCGAAGTTCTTTTCTTAATAAAGAAAAAAAGTTATTCTTGTACGAGTTATTTACGGTTATAGTCGTTATAGCCATGAAATTCTTCATAGCCCGCAGTGGTCGATTCAACATCAACGATAGTATTCGGAGTAAGATCGATTCCAGTTCTCACTTTCGGTATCGAAAAAACGGCTAAGCCCATACAAATGTCTCCATAGTTTGATCGAAAAAGTCATCGATTCCTTAGTAGACGGTCTTCGATTCTTTATCGATGAATTGTCGATTCTCTTCTAACTGGGAAATGGTAAATATATTCATATAACAAAATCTTTACATTTAAGACATATTTGTTAGCTGCCCCCACACTATTGAACACTACGCCACTGCTTATTGCTATAGTATGAGTAAACATAAACACATCTAAGCAAAAAGTCCCCTTTAACTTTTGAATTTTCATTTCCTTCTTTTCTTATTCGTTGATGATACCCCATAAAAAAAATGTAAGCTGAAAAATTGTATGCCTTCATCACTAAATTTGTGGGGCCAAAAGTGTAAGAAAAATGTCATCTCAAGTCTGCAAATGTCCTGAGTGGCAAAAAAATGTTTCAGCATGAATTTCGTTTTTTTTTACCACAGTTTGGATTTCGACAGGTTCCTGTGTGTCATCATCATGTAGATTCATCATTCAAGTATGTTCATAGTTACCATATTGGCAATTTTAGAGATTTTATGGAATTTTGGTTTTGATTTAGGTTTAGTTCTGGAGGTACATATTGTTTTCTGGACAGAGATGTGCGAGCGGCCGGGGGAAAAGCAGTCACTCCGGGCGCCGCCCATCAGGGACGCCGCTGGGAAAAAATATACAGTCGATAGTTTTTTTCTTCAAAGCATGCTTTAATTTTAAATATTTTTTGTTAAGATCAATGCAACATTGAAAATAGGACACGCCTTCTTTTAGAAGGAACCCACAAATGTCAAGGAATCGCCAGATGCATCCTTTAGAACAATTTTACATTAAAAGGATCGCAACCGAAAAAAAACGGTTGGGGAACGTTGGAGAGTAAGTAAGTCATCTAACGATTTGCTGGGTTTGGCATGTTGTTAAGATAGATACCAGTAGTGAACCACCGAATATGGAACTTCGAAATACCTGTGCTAACCCCGTGACGCTAAAAAAACCTTAAAATTTTCGGACTTTTTCATATTACCTATATATCAGGAAAAAAACAAAAATCGTGAAATCAGATTTTTGAAGAAATTTCTGAATTAAGATCGAGAGTGAAATTCTTCCCGCTGCGATTTTATCCACTGTCGTGGAATATGTCACAAACGGTGGGGAATTCCATAAGCTAGCGCCGCGCCGTTGGCGCAAAACAGAACGAGGTGGAGAGTAGGCGTAGTTAATGCCCTATGCCCCACAAGGTCGCGATGGTGAACGGGGACAGCCGATAATACAGCGTCTTTCATATATAAATGACCTCGTTGACGCGAAGTGCAGGTACCACTTTCACTGCCAACGTAAATTATTACTAGCCACAGCGAATGTAAGCGAGGGCGTCCAGCTCAATGTCAGCTCCTAGAAAGTAGGGAGCATATCTATGCATACCTAGATGAAACTAGTGAGGAATGCCAATTTTTTATTAGTGACCTCATCATAGATCACTTCACAGGTTACTATAAATCTGACGTGAGGACTGTTAAAACTTATTTGAAAAACCGATATGGGGAAGAAATCTGCATGCAAGCCTCAGAGAATGCTGACTGTCTAACTGTAAGGACAGCATTGGATAAGTGTGAAAAGTACGAGCACGTTATAATCGCTGGAGAGGATTTCGACCTTTTGGTGCAACTTAATGCATTGGGGTCTAGCATGCAAAATGTTTTCTTCCAGAAAAGTGACAGGAATGGAATAGGTTGTATACATTTCTCATCAGCATCCTTCAATCGAGAAGAGCAGTTTCAACCTGGAATCGTTTTGTTCCTTCATGCCTTCACTGGTTGTGAAACCACCTCCGGCCTTTTCTGGTAAGGGAAAATGATGTACGTCTTTGCAAAACAGTCAGGCGTTCTCAATCAAGACGTCACTCATGAGAGGATAGCCTCTGTTGGCAACAAATGCCTCGTGGCTTTGTATGGTGGAAGAAAACGATTCCCTGAACGACGGGCGTTACGCGATATTTGTCCGATCTGCTGTCAATGCAAAAGTACAACTCGCTTGTCTGCCCCAAACCGAAGAGGCCGCTGTCGAACATTCGTACAGAACCACCACCACCAGGTGCAGAAGTGGTTATGGAGGAAAATTTTGCTCTAAAAATCGTAAAAAGGGATAAATTTTTGTGCTGAGCTGAATTGAAATTAGGTGGAGGGGGCCTTACAATTTATTGCTGACTATAAAGTATTTGTATTTCTTATGCTTTGGTTACTGTCTGACTTAACACGCTAAAATAACATCCAGCAACATTTAAATCGAACAGTTTAGCAAAGCATTTTATATTCATACAACCTGCAATTCGCCATAACTTGGCTAGAAGTCATTATTCTCTTTAATTTACTGAATGATCTGGTTAAATGCTCAGAAATACCCCGTGGTAAGCAGCTTAGTCAATTTTAATCAAAACTCTAAGTTACTGAGAGGCGGCATATTTCTGAAACTTTTGTACTTCAAAGTGATTGAATGCTCTGTTAGAGAGATCTCACGAAGCTCTTTACATAGTAAGAAAAAAGATCCTGAAAAAGAGGTCGATTTGTTCAGTGGCAGATTTACATATTTGCCGCCAGTAAGCCCTTCAAATTTGGCGATCAACCGACGTCCACGAATTTCAGCTTCCTTATTTTTACAAATCCGGTGATTTATATTGCTTCATAATTTTAAGACATAGTTAAATAGTTGTTCGAATTTTCTTCTTTCAAATAGTATCACAAAGAGATCCTTTTTTCTTGTTAAAAAACATGAATGGGCGTTAATAAAAAAAATCAAGTTTTCCAACCATATTAACCAATTGCAGTGGCTAACACGGCAATGAACTTAAACTTTTACGCGTTTTATTGAAATTGTTACAAAGAAAAAAATGCAGTTGAAGCACATCGCGTTTATCTGTGTAAAATGACCGAAGAATCGTAGTGTTAGTATATAGAACCCACTAATGTGGATAATGTTTCTCATATCTTAAAGTGCCACTAAACTATCACTAAGAGGAAAGCGTTCCGTTCCAATGTATGTACTTTTTTTTGAATGAGTGTTTCCTAAGCCAATCCACTTTGAAAAACCAACTCTGAAAATCAGATTGCATTTTCACAAACAATCTCCCATTAAAATTCACACGTCATCAATTTCTGACGCCCTATAAATTCCAATTTTTTTCCAACAGCGCCCCACGACTACTGCTCCACATTGACACAATTACCATTCGAAATAACTTCACGTCTCACAAAACTATAGCAAGGCACATAAGCAGATCCGATCCGAAGAAAAACGTCCATTTCTATACGACCATTTAAAGTCATAGGTCAGCAATATTTTATTCACTTGATTTTTGTACCAAAAACTCAAGATACATTAATCTTTACGCAAAGTTGAAACATATACCCCGAAAAACAAACATTCACATACGAATTCCGGCCGCACATATATAATAGCAATACGCACAGAGAAAGAAAGAATGAAAGGAAAAAAGACATTTATAAACTTCATTTCCATCTAAATATCTTATTTTCAGTCTTATCCCCGGACTTACTAGCCCGACACAGCCGAAGAATTGATGTTGTGCAAAAGGGAGATTCAACTAAAGTGTTTTAAGTGATTCGTTTTTCGGAGTTTTTCTTTTTGGGGCTTTTGTTTAATTGATTTATGTCGGACAGTTTTGGATCCCATAGAGTCGTCGTCGTGCACTAAACAGCCAAAAAAGATAGTATGGGATAATTACCCACACACAGTTTTAAAACGATATTTCTTCTTTTCGTTGTTTTTGTTTGTCTTCTTTTAAAATCCATGCATATTGAGCTTTAGATTGAAAAAGAAAGAATAAAATAAAATTTATCGAGTTCAATTCAGACTAATTTGTGGAGATGTTTTCATTCTTGACTCTCGTTGGTGCGACCGACGACATATACGGACAAAAAATGTGTGAAATCCATGGCAAGGTTGAATACATATATTTCAGATAAATTGTTTTCGGTGAAAATTTATTGGCAGATTTTATCAATTTGCGCTGAAATTAAGATAAATGTGAATGAGAGGAATATATGGGACGGTAATAATAATTGTGGAAAGATTGACATAACATGGACATTTACTATCTGTCGACACTGCAGTTCGAATGGAATTTGGGATCGAAATTTAACACAGAAACAGAATTGATTGTTATGTAATTGCATAACAAAACAACAAGCACCACTTCTCCCAATATAATGTAAGAACTCAACTATGTACCCATAGTCTTGAAGCCAAAACTTCAGAATTGCACGTTATCAGTCAATGAAAATACTTCACCTAATTCCAACCATACAAAACAGATGAATTGCTTCTAGTCATGAGATCTTTAGAACTGAAAACATGACTTTAATCAGTTAAACGAGCCAAGAATAAAACTAACTCATTGTGGTATAAATGGCGTACTTGTTGCTGCACTCCATTCCCTACAATATGCTTACGATTCCATATAACTCGACAAGCTTGTTAACTTTGAAATTTATTTCGCGTGTACCAGAATGAGGCCACACAAAAAAAAAGAACAGGAAACAGGGACTCACTCGAACAAAAACCGTACTGACTTTTTCCTACAGGATATCATAACATGGAAAATTGTAATATTTTTCTTTTCTATAAAAAATAAAAGGCAAAAACTAAAAAAAAATGTAAGGGTAAAAACTATTTAAATTATCCTGTACATTATACATACCTTGGACGGTTAATTTAGCCACGGCACTATCCCGATTGCCCACAACATTTTGTGCAATACATTTGTATTTTCCCTCGTCAATTCGTTTAACGTCGCTAATTAGCAAATTGCCTCCGTCAACGATACGAATTCGTGACATAGTGCCATGAGATTGTCCGCGTAGATCGTCCAAATCTAATGGGACGCCATCCTGTAAAATAGAAAAGAAAAAGGGAAAAATGTTCATTCAGGAATTCAGAAGAATAATGTTAAACATAGGAATTACTGGTATATAATGAAAAAGAAAGAAGCGGTTAATTTAAATACGCGTGTTGAGTGGTAGTAGAAAAAAATGAATTACATAATACGAAATTGTGCTCAAGGAGAAACATCTTGAATTTCCAAATATAAATTTAATAGGATGAAAAAAAAATGTTTTTTTTTATAGAAGATTGTAATGCGGGTCCTTAGTCCTCGTGCGAAGTCATGTCGCTGTTAGATTTTCACTAGGTCAGTTAGTTGGCAAAGTGCTGCTCTTTAGCTCTTCACTGATATAAAGCATACCTATTTATGTATTTTTTTATTCGGCAGAGATTTTCTGATGAAAAATTATGTTTTTGATATCCACTTTAATGGTGCCAATAATTAAAATCGAAAGACAACGCTGAAAAAGTAGGTGAGGTAAGAGACACGTAATAATTTTATATTGGCAAATACACCACTCATTTTTTGGGGTTAAGATTAATTTAAATGGTTAGAAAATATATTTTTTTTCATTTTTCAAGAATTTACATTTGACAAAAGCCACATAAAATTTCCTTTGTATCGATACGCAATAATTAAAATCTTTTCTTGAAAAATTATAGGCAAAAGCAAAAAATAGAATTATGTACGGATATGGGTGCAATCTGCATTAGCCTAAAATATGACACCAGCACAATTCAATTAAAATCAGGGACGTGTCTAGGGGAGAGGTCAATGAGGTCCGGACTCCTACCGAAATGTTTTTAATAATCAGCGAAATCTTAATGTGGCTAACACAAAATAGAAAATAATATAAAAAATAATACTTAATCAATTCACACATATTTCTTCAGACTGTGTGCCGGAATATTTAAGAATTATTTCGTTAAAAAGATTATTAAATCCTAACCTCAAATGTACAAACTGAAAATTATTAGAAACTCTCTCAAAAAAAGAATTCCAATATTATTTATTGGAAATCTACTATAAATTTTCCTCGTCGTATGCTTATTTCATGTTTTCATGGTTTCATGTTAACATGGAGCTTTAAACTTCCGTCTGCAATGCTCCTGAGCATTGCCACAAAAATAGGAGTTGAGATCAATTTTTCCTTGGCGGAGTTTTGAGCTCAAAGATTAAAATCATCTAAAAATTTGCATTGCAATTCTGTATGAATACCTTGTGAAGTGAGATTCACACATAACGCTTCAAAGGCAAACGGTGAAATTTTCAGGCAAAAACTTTTGGTGAAAATTTCGAAAAATATCAATCGTGTTCATTAGAACTATCCAGTGAATAGAAAAACTCACTTTTCCTTACGTTTTCCATTATTTGATACCACAAACCTCAGGGCCAACGAAGACGTCATCAATGTTTTCCTCTGAAATCATCTCTACCCTGGGTGGAATTTTCTCCCAAAAACTAGTTTTGCTCTTTGTTTGAGCATTCTGATTCCTGCTTAAAGTATGTACTATCTTCACGGAACGAAAAGCTTAAATTTTATCTCCGTGGAGTGCTGTTGAGACTTGCCTTGCCTTATTCACTAAATTTAAAACCCTAGACAGACGACACTCGCGGTGTTATTGATTATTATCGATGACATCTTTTCACTGTGAAATAAAATCCAACTTCATTGTTTTTGCTTGCGAAGTGTAAAAAAACGGTGTAGAGGATGTCGTGTGAACTGTGCATATCATACCAATATCATACCAAGCGAATTTCACCAAAATTTTGACAGTATTTGTATGGATTTCACGTGAAATGTTGATGCTCGTGTTTCGTGACAGCAATTTAATAGTACAGAATTTTTATGATTGTTGAGAATTTTGGGAGTTTTGAGTATTTTGAAAAATTTAGGATTTTGAAAAAATCAGGAAAAATTTGAGAATTTTAGAATTTTGAAAATGTTAAGGGTTTGAAGATTTTCAGAATTTTGAAAATTTTGTCAAGTTTTGAGAATTATAAGAGTTTTTAAGAATTTTCAGAATTTTTGAACGTTTTGACAGTTAAGTGACTTTCGAGAATTTAGTAATTTTTAAAACTTTCAGTATTTTTGAATTTGAATTTTTGAAAATTTTCACAGCGTTTTAAGAATTTGGAGAAGAGAGTTAAAAATTTGAAGTATTAGAACAATTTTTAAATTTTTTATTTTCTCATTTTAGATGATTTTAAGAATTTGGAGAATTTCGCAAATTTGGAGATTTTTAAATATAAATATTTTAAGATTTCTGAGTTTTTTTTTAATTAATATAGAGGTCCGGAGATCAAATCTCGTCGTAGTCCAAAATTTCCGAACATGTGCGGATATTTGCAATGTAACGTTAACTCGAAAATGCCTATAAACGGCTAACTTAACGCACCATGGCTATACGCTACTGAGAAGAAGAGATTTTTTTTGAATGTTGATAATCGTTCAGAATTTGGAGAAAGTTCACAGTTTTTGAGCGTTTTAAGAATTATGTGCATTTGAAACGTTTAAAATGTTGACAATATTTAGAATTTAAGGAATTTGGGAAATTCGGAGAACTTTTAAAATTCTACGAATTTTGAGTATTTGGAAAGTTTAGGATTGTTAAATTTTGAGACCTTCAGAGGATTTAGAATTTGTAATTTTGGGAGTTTAGAAAATTATCAGAATTCCGATTGAATTTTAGTGAGTTTGGAGAATTTTGAAATTTTGTGAATTTTTGAGAATTTCGAAAATTTTTGTGAAGTTTAGAGAGTTTTGAGGGCATTGAACATTTGGGAATTTTGAGAATTAAAAATGTTTGCAAATTTTGAAAGTTTTGAAAATTTAAAGAATTCTGAGAATTTTTGACAATGTTGAGAGTTTTCGAGAATTTTTACAATTTTGGCAATTTAGTGAATTTGGAGTATTCAGAGGATTTGAGAAATTTTGAGATTTTTACGAACTGAATAAAATTTTTGCTTGATGAGAGTTTTGAGAAAATTTTGAGTCTTTGAGATTTTGAATAATTTTTGGGAATTGTAGAATTTTGAAAATTTTGTAAATACATAATGTGAATTTCGAGAATTTGGAAAGTTTTGGGGAATTTTTGATAATTTTGAGAATTTAGAAAATTTAGAAAATTTTGAGAATTTGGAAATTTTGAGAATAGTGTTATATATTTCTCGTCTATTCTAGACGTTCCAGTGGGTTCGACAGATTTTCGCGTACACGATAATGAATAACACTCGCTTTACTGTAACACTATTTATTACAACCACACGGAAATACACGTTTTACAATTTCTACTAATTACTTCACTAAATATTGACTCGACATTATTCACAGCTAAAACTAGACTGACTGACTGACTCTAGTCGACGCCCTTATATACCTATTTTCGATGTTCTGGAAACTTCGGCCAGTAAGTTGTCTCGCTAGTGATACTAGCGCCATCTGGTGTCCAGTAGGGAATACAATTTGGGTTGGCGTAGCGCCATCTGGTGCCAATTTGGGTTGACATATCCTAGACACCCAACAATAGTTTAAATTTTAAAACTTTGTGAATTTTAAGAATTTTGGGAATATTGATAATTTTTAAAATTTTGAATCAATCCAGTAAGTTGAAAGATCTAAAGCGTGAAGCAATATCTAACTTCAATTATTCAATTGCTAGGAATCTCTCGGTCCTTTCAGTTCTAGTGGTTTCACACATTGCCAGGTTGTCGCTAAACTTACTTTTTATGTCTTTCCTGTAATTTTTCTATCGAAAGTCGACGTTTTACTGTATTCACAAAATCAAGGCGTAGGTATACCTGGGCACTCCAATTACGACTGACACTATTGGTATGTATGCGAGCGCTAAATACGCCTAAAATAAGTGAAGACAAAATTTACGACAATTTGATAAACTGCATTTACTGTCCATTACGCGTGTGTTCAACCTATCAAAAAATGTATGTTAATTGACTCGTTTTGAGACGAACACATTTTTGTTAGACGAAGAACTAATAATTATTCTATTATGCACTTTCTAACTTATACACTTTTCCGACGATTAACTATTACCAAATTAAATACCATTCAATTATGTCTCATTCTGAAAAACCTCTTAATTCAATTAATTCAAATTATGAAATTACCCTCGAATAACCCATTTCAATATTGTATGATCCAGTAATCACTTAACTGACACCATCACCATATTATAATCACGCTTCATGTCTATTCAATTCTAAACGCCTCCACATACTTATTATTCCAAATAGGACCTTAAATAATTTCCTATCAAATCCCAATCGGTACGCACCACTGACATACTGTGTGTGACTGTGACTGCTTATGTCATAATCGAGGAAGGAAAAAATTACCCCCAAATAAATGATTCATATGAAAATACAGGAAAAATCAATAACTACACGTATAAGTACACAAATATGTACATATATGCATTGTATGATATATCGGACGAATATAACCCAGAAAATAGGTTGCCCTTGCCATCCAGGAGGCTAGAGAGGATAGACACATTCGTTTTGACTAGCAAAAAATATGTATAAACGCCATTAATGGTGCACACATCACCCGCTATATTACGTAATGTACACAAATTGACAATGTCAATGCTCCTATATGGAGTTTGCCGTTGGCGGAAATATTTCCGAATATATTCGTATTTATTGTGTATTATTATTCGTATTGTATTACATACTTTTTCCCAGATGAGTGTCGGTTCAGGATTGCCCTTCGGTGGTCCACATTCCAGAAGAGCTGTTTCGCCGGCCGCCACTCGTGTATCCTTGGGCTCCACACGGAAATCTTCACGCAGAACTGGAAGGATAGAGAAAAGAAAAGGAAAATTTAATAATATTTCTAGAAGAACAGCGAAAAGGTTTTTCTTTTGATTGTGTATGAGAGAAAAAAGAGTGGGGTTTTGTTGGATATTTCAGGAAATGCTGATTGGGGAAGTGTTATTTAAGTAAAAATGGGAATATGTACTCCTTATTTTATTGTGTTCCTGAACGACAGGATACCGCAATCATAACACACTGTCTGCAAAAACGATCCAATTTAAATTAAATTTAAACTATCGATCGTTTGCCCTTCTTATGTGACAATCGAACTGAAATAGGCTTCATCAGTTCCAATATTAATCATTCCTTTTCCACTAATCGTGCAACCCTCGTACAGGTCTATGTCTATAGTGCGGATATATCCAATCTAATGTGTATAACTAAGACTTTGTGTGATGTTTAATGTTGTTTACTTGTCACATCAATAAATCACGAGAATAAACACAAAACGAGGGTTTGTCTTGTTTCAACAACGAGAAAATATGTCGCCATACACTCGCTTGATGGGGATAGTCGATAACACACATAATACCAATATTCTACCAGGAAAGAAAATTCTGTCGTAAAGAAATTTTCCCTCGTGCGTGCAAGACTTCAACGAAGGTTTTTGCTATAGTGTCAACATATTCTATTTCCGAAGTTTGGATTTCTGTAAGAAAGAAAATCAATCATTAGCCTCTTGGAATTGGAAATGTGCTGAAGACTCCGGAGAACATTAGTATTTGACTTAAGTTGACCTATACATGAGTGGATAACCCCCCTTCAAGGTGGCCAAAGTCACTAGCTATGTATCGCGCTCTGACCATAATTAGTGCCACCATGTGTGAGAAAATTTCGTAAACGTGATAGAATGTGGGCTGTATATGGGATGATGATAAAGTTGAGGTGATAGATCGAAATTAAAGTTTTCGATCATCATCGGTGGGATTGGGAGATGTCATTTGATTTTTTGGTCGATGGAAATGAAATATGTATTAAGGGAGTTCAGAAAGAGGCAAAAAGCTGTCTACAACTGTTGACATATTTTCATAGATAAACGAATAACTAAATTGATTTAAATAACAACCTCCTAGATCATGGGAAAAAATTGAATTGCACTGAGTGTAAGTTTCACAGGAAAATAAAGCAAAAACTTTCTGACTATTTTTCCCCACTTTTTTCGTTTACTTTCGAAACTATATTTATATAAAATTGTAACTAAAAAACCATTTTTTTAACGAAAAAAACATACCGAGAAGCTACGCCGTTTTAATTTTAAACAATTGTATGTTTAATTTCTTTTTCTTTTAACGAACGACCCTTAAACATATTTTCTTGTTGGCGGATGTTGGATTTAACGACTTAAAATTGAATTTCCTTGATTTAGAATTTAGATATAAAGGCCGATCCCGTTACAAAGACCTATTTTTTGGTCAAGGCTTATTCTGGGGATATTTTATCCGCACAGAAAAAATAAGGTATATTTTTCACATTCGGGAATCGTCAGTCAGCGTGAATCATTCGAAATAGTCAGCCGATTGAAAAATCTGCCAAGGTCTTTTTCCCTTAAATTTCAATTATGCGGGTCATGACTATTGACGTTTTAAATATTTGTTTCAAATTGACCCTTTTTAGTTCCTCTAATACAGGGTTGTCCAACATAAACAGACTACAATCGAAAAAATGCCAAATTGTGCACATATTTTTTGCAAAAAAAAAACACAAACGCGCACGAGACAAATGTGTGTAAAATATTTATTGATTCGCCAAAATTTACACCTATCACTAGTTCAGCAAAATGTTTTCAGCCAGACTAATCATAAATATCACTAGCCTAAATTTGACGTTAAATCATCATCAGCAAACGCAAAGATTTTTCAATGATTGTTTTATTAAGTTTTGAGGAATAGGACCCCAAGGCTTATGTCAGCCACGCCTTTTCAGCGGAGTAGAACTGGTGGAATTATACGGAGAGCTCCGACGAACGCCGAAAATTAAATTGAATTAGGTGCTTCCCCACGTCGCCTCGGTTCCCGGCCTTATTAATCACTATTGAAAAAAAACTAATGAACAATGACCTTCTTAGCAAAAATCAACATTTTTATATTCTTTTGTGTTACAAACGCTAAAAAGGCATACCTTTAAAAAAATATATTTTGAAGCTACCAAACATGTAGGTCATCTGTACAATAAGACCCAACGCATATAGATTCGAACCAACAAAACTTCATATAAAAAATGACAAAGTTGTCTTTTTTATAAACAGTTTCGTCCTGGACTCCAATCCATGGATTCGCTGTGCTTATTTGGGCTAAGGGAGGCTGGAGCTAGGCGGTCGCTTGCGCCTCAATACTTTAAGGGTTGCTTTTTTGGCTAGCAATCGAATAAAGTCTAAATGGGTGGATAGCTAACCATAAGAACTACAAATGAAATAAGAAGGGGCGAAGTAAAATGGCACATCGAAAGGAAGCAACTGTCCCCACAAAAAGAATTTCACAACCGTTTTGGCAAATTTCTTGAGAGACGACAGAATAGAATATCTTTTAGATAAAGAAGCACATAAATTACTAGAGTTTTGTTTTAAAAATGCAAAGTCCCTGCAGTGCTCTGATGAGTCCACTATTGCTACGGGATTGGGATTTAGAATCGCAATATTTTCTGATAACTATTCTTCACGATAACTCAACTTAAATTATATTTTCGCAGATAAATTCCTTACAGCTGAATTGATTCATGCAGCACTGAGGAACGAATTTAAAACAAGGTGGTTTTAGATTGCTAATATGCGAAGATGCTAGTATCAAATTTTGCTAGATTCTCCAGATTGTATTCTCTAAAGATTCCCCAGATGATTGATGAAAATAATCCTCGCATATTGAAACACAGGAAATCAGCGAAGAGATACCACTAAATGAAGTTCATCTCCTGGGCAGTGGGTATTGTGTAAGGAAGTCATCGAAAACTACTCCAAAAGGTTAGTAATGAAAACGAGCCCCATTCCTTGGGATACACAATTTTTCAGAGCGTGTTTTTTTACATTAATCTGGTCTCTGCCAGCCCCGCGCCCATATAAAATTTTTAAACACAGATTTCACGTTTGGGATACCAAAATAGGCAAAAAAATAAGAGATTATCGATCAAAACGGCCCTCAAATGGAATTTTCACGCCAAACCAAAACAATATTGTCGTTTTGGTGAAAAATCATTTTTTTTTTCGTTGGATCAGAAGCTCTCCCGTCGTCTGTCGGGAGTCTGCTGAATGAATGTTGACGCTGACACAGCGTTGCACTCAAGGCTTCGTCTTAATCTGAATCTGAATCTCCGTACATTTTTTTTTGGGATTCTAGTAATATTCAAGACATCCGAAACAAAGCACAAATTCAGCTGGACCTTTTTCAACTTTAACTGTAGATAGGAAATATCTGCACTATAACAATTTCCGCAAGAAAGCTAGTCGTAACTTCTGATACGAACGATTGGGACTGTCACCATTTTCTTTAGCTGATGAGACTCTATATATCTGACCAAAAACAAGAAAGTTGTAAGAGTTACCCCGCCAAAGAAAAATTCATCTGCCGCAAAAAGAATCCATATCCCTCCAATGCGCCGCTCATATGTAATTTTGTTTTAAGTGTAAATGCTGGAGAAGTTTTTAAATGTACAGGACTACTTCCTAAAGTAATTTGGAGGGAGCCGTCAAAGTGGCACTGAATAAAATGTTAAAGCTCCCACCAAATTACTTTAAGAAGTAGTCCTGTACAGTTAAACTACTCCAGCATTTACACCTAAAACAAAATGGCATATGAGCGGCGATGTCCCCACGTCCCAGTTTCCCCAGTGTGCCTAATGCCCCAATGTTTTAATGTCCTAATGTATCAAGACCCCAATGTTCCAATTTCCTAATATCCCACTGCCACAAGATCCTAGTCTCCCAGTGTCCCAATATCCTAATGTCCCAATGACGCAGTGTGTTTTAAAAAATTGTCAATGCGATGAGCCGAACTTTACCAATTAGTTTACCATTATTCCATCCACTTATCTAAATGGAAGACATTGATTCTTTGGAAGGACCAACAGAGGATAATTCATTCCAAATTTCATAAAAACCCCATCACGGAGAGACTCCAGACTCCAGTCTGAAATTGGGTTACTCGCTTAGGTCTGTGAGGGTGAAAATTTCACCGTTTATTGCATATATCTTACCCGTTATTGGGCCGATCGAAGATTTTTTTGGAAAGGCACTAGAACAGGATATGTGGAATATTTTGGTAAAAAAATGTATTTGGCGGATGTTGCCCTGTCAAACAAAAAAGCAAGTTGTCTCCGGTAATCATAGACTTGTTCGCTTTCGTTTTTTTTTCTTTGGCGGACGATACGCTCTCGCGTCTCTTGATAAACAACATTTCAGTGTTGGGCGCCAAACTTGTCAAACCAATATAAGACCTTATTAAGCATTTCTAATGTTAGTACTTTGGCGACTTTGGTTCTCATTTTTCGAGGAGTGTCAGAAAGGGTCCCGTACTTGTTTTCTGTTCCATAATAAATGATAATAATATTGCATTGCGTGTGGCTTCTCCCCTTCTAAACAAACGCCCCCAGTTTTCCTTTCATCCCATTCATATTCGGCAAAACTGACAAATTCTTTGAAATTCAAATTTTTCCGGAAAAAAAGAACTCAATAAAAAAAAACGGCGCCATCACTTCCAAGATCATATACAACGAAATCATTTCCATACTAATTTGAATTTGTAGAACACAAGAAAAATAAAATTGAAAGAAAAAGTCAAGGCATCATCTGCATAGGATCATGATGAGATTCCCTGGGCTCCCGTCCAAGTATATGTAGTCATCGTCTTTTAATTGTCCACCATGACTCATGGATAAATGGGCTCCTTGGGATTGAATTACACACCACTCTCCATTTGGATTGGAGCTTGCTTCCTTCGCTGCTTGTCGGACGAACATTTTTATTCGCTCGTCACAACACAACTTCTTCCATCCAACGCCAGCTTGCAGTGTGCAGTTTTCGTTCACAGTTTTGATCATTTGCAAGACGATCTGTTGAATGCATATCTTTCGGGAATTTGGAATCATCGTCTTCTTCATGCAGATGGAGATGGGCGAGAATATTTTTCTTTTTCTCTTTGCGAGGATAAGCAAATCAAAAGACACATTTACACCCACGCCCACGCCACACCATTTGCATCCATTCGTTTCGGGGCATACGAACGTCAGAATGATTTTCTTTTGGACATTGATATATGCCGGTATGTGATGTGCCGTGTGTGTTAACAGATTAGTACCTGCAATATTTTATCGGCGATAATGTAATAACTTCTCAGCGGAAATACCCTAATGCATTTTGGAGTAGATCCACATGATAATAATTTGTTGAAAATGCGTTCGAGTTTATATTAATTGGTGGAAGAGTATAAATATTTTTGTATCTGTGTAAAAATCAAGTGGATTGGATTCTGTTGAAAGTTATAGAAACTGGAAAATGTCGTTGGAATGGGTAAATTGAGCATGTAAAATATGAGATTTATGACGCACCAATGTCGAAGAAATGACAAGTATGTTTATTTTATGTTAAAAAAAAATATTATATGACGAAAGACTGTTAAAGAAGCTGCACCAAATTAGAAGCTAGATGAAACTATAGAAACGATCTTACTATTTCGAATTACTGACATTTAGAATAAAGTCAATCATCATCACATCACAAACAGTTTTTGTCAAAATTGTTTTTTTTTTTTTCGAAAATTATGTTCAAATTACTTTGTATGGATATTAGCACAATTCTTGCTATTCTTAAAGTTGGCCAAAATCATTCAACATATAAATACACACCAGTTGTAATGCAGACTATACAACGGCTATACCTACATTTTCTACTTGGCAATAAACGATAAGGAACATTCCAACCATTCCCGTATGAAAGGCAACTTAACTTACCCGGACAGGCGAGATCCATATTTAGAAATAACATTACTATCATCCGTGAAACGGCCACGTGCTGTACGTTTGTTCAAGATACATTACACAAGATAAAAAGTACGACGGAACGTGTTCGCGTTCCAAGGATTTACCGTCACACTATATACGACTTCTAACACAAAACGAGTCTGCACATTATACGAGTACACACATTATATCGGATATATGCCTTCCTTTGGACGTGGCATCATGGTCCACGGAGGCCACGGGTCTGTTCGTGCGTGTGAGGAGTGCAAAGCCCCCCATCGAATGGGAGAGTTGGCCAGCCATCCATCCACATCCATCTTAAGAGAACACAAGGCAATAAGGTGCCACTTAGTTGCCTGTAAACGACCATAAGAAACTAAAAACGAACCATAAATTGGCCTTATCTCGTTCTCGGTGTGTAGACGACGACTTTAGCCCTGCTGTGTCTTGTGCAGTTTGCCGGGATCAAGCGTGTGGAGTTGGAAAGGCGAGTGCCAAGTTTTGGATTATTCGTTTTTTATGATCTCTGTGTATGCTATGTCCTTTTTGGTTGTATGTATAGTTTTAGAGCTTGTTGGCGCAAGTTGCAGTTGTTGAATATTTTTTTGTTTTCTCGTGGTTATATGGCAATATAATAATCTGCTGGAGGGATATGCTTCTAGAGTAAACTTAAATCCCAAAAGAATCGAAGAATGTATACAGCAGTCAAGACAGGAGCGATTGGTTATGATTAGATAATTGGAGTAAGGTCCAACAAAGAAAGATACTCGTCTCTCGGTAACCAGGGCCAAACTACAAAAACGTCGCCTTGTCTATGCCTCGTCGAAACCTTAGACGCCCCGTGCGAGGAGATCCTATGTGAGCTATCACAAGAAGCTAGGTTAACGCTACTAATATTTAGCTTATTCACAAAAGGTGCAACCAATCAGCTGTGTGCATTTAAACTAGTGTAAGCACATCTTCTTATTGGCAGAGCGCCAAGCATAAGCACGCATTGAATTCAACTGATCACGAAAGTGACAATAAAATCCAATTCGTCTGTTTATTTGATTTTCAGTTTCACAAAAGTGTCGTTGACTACCACATTTTTGCACACTACCACGCTCTTTCCTATGGTCATAAAACACAAATCAAGCAAGTGCGTCGGTCAGTGGCGAATCTACGTAGGGGTAGAGGTTTTGGGGGCTCAAACCCCTACCGAAATTGCTCCATGTAATATAACATACAAATCGGGTTAATATAAAAGGATTTCGCACAAAAATAGTTCTAACAGACGGAAAATGAGAAAATTGAGCAAGTAACTCAGCACAGAGATGGTGCTGCGCTAAGATGCTTTTCGAAAGACTCTTCTAGCACCACATGAAATTCTCAGACCAGGCCTGATCGGCGAACATATTTCGAGTATAGTGCCTTTCGGAAGTACGACAACTGAAACTGCTCCCTGATCAGTCAAAATGATTTTCGCAGTTTTTTTTTTTTTTTAATTAGCTGACATTGATACTGAGAGGAGTC
The DNA here is from genome assembly GCA_949715475.1 of Microchrysa polita. NCBI lineage: Eukaryota > Metazoa > Arthropoda > Insecta > Diptera > Stratiomyidae > Microchrysa > Microchrysa polita. Next base: position 83,150,878 of record OX454419.1, on the reverse strand, counting down.
TCTCAGTTTTTTGTCAATTAAGTTCTTCGGCACTTTGAAATAATTGGAGGAGAGAGCCTTACTATAGCAAGCTCAAGTCATGATAAGATAAAGTACTATGAAACTATGGACCCATTTTAATACAATCTATTTTGAAACGCTACTAATGCTTAGTAACCGAACAATACAATATATTGTGTGACAATAAAAATTTATTAATCAAGAATAGTTAACGAAAAAAAACACCATTTTATGGGTGGAGGGTATAAATATTATTCAAATTCAAACTTTAAGCTCTTTCATAAAACCCATCCCGGAACATTTTACTTGTCCACGTCCACGTTTTTTCTCTCAGTGTAGAAAAATTGAAATCAAGTTTAGTTTTACGAAAACTGACTGACTTTTGTCTTCATGCTGGAAAATGTGAGATTTATAAATTGTTTGTAATGGCTGAAAATGAATATGGCACATTGTCTTGATGAAATCATGCTTTTAGCAAAATACACACTTTCCTTGTGATACGAGTGTTCAAGTTATCGGGTTGAGGGCATAAGATGCTTTTGCAACGGAGTTTTCCCCTTTGGTGATAACCTGGCAGCAGGACTACATCAATAAGATAAGTTGTTTTTTTTAAACATTTTTTGGACGGCTTATTTCTCGAAGGGCAGAATGCAAGCGAGGTGATAGTTTTGATATTCATAAATCGTAATAGAAATTGAAAAAAAAATAGTCTCACAGTTAGCCAGATTATGTGATCTCGTGTGATATCCGTACAATAACCTCCCTTGCATAATGTAGATAGCATTGTAGGAGCCTTAAAAATGCACTGCATCTGCATTTTCAATCTTTGTCGTCTATTACTATTTTTGCATCCTGATAATTTCGAATACTATATAATATCCTTCCAAAATAGTGCAAGATTAAGGGTCCAAATAATTTTCAGTTTAGGGCAACACACTCAAGTCTTGATGTCCCGCGAAAATCTGTAAAAGTTTTCTGGATTCAACAATGAAATCGCGTACAAACATATTTCGGAAATATCGATGTTCGATGATCATCCGTACTCAAAACCTGCGCGCACAATCAGCAGTTAATTTGATAATGATTACTTTTGGAAAAATGTATCTGCATGAGTCGCTTGCACTGTCAAATGAAATTCATGAAAGCTAGTTTCATTTAATTTACTTTTATTTTGCAGCCCTTTTATAGATAAAGCTATAGTGTTATTTGCCCATAAAAGCTTCAGATTTATACCCTACATTCCTCCTTTTTTATTCAGCTATCTTCAGAATTTTTAAGTGTATTTTTTTCTTACCCCGTGTAGTTTCGGGTAACGAAACTTCATATAAAAGGGTAACAGCTGGGCAATTTTTTTTTTTAAGTTTTGTTATCCAAAACTAAAAGACTAAAACAAAAGAACACTCATAAGTGCACAACACGCATAAAAAAGTGCATTTATCCGTGTTTTACTATACATACATATGTGTTCATATTTCAGTAGCGGATACCGGTTTTCTTGAACACCCGATGCAGCGAAACCGGCAGTTTTTTTTTTCCAACACCCCGTTTTTAGGGTTTTTAAGAATTTTTTCAAAAAACCCTTATGAAATCGATTTTGTCCGTCCGTCTGTCCGTCCGTCTGTCCGTCCGTCTGTCCGTCCGTCTGTCCGTCCGTCTGTTCACTAAATAACTCACGAACGGCTCAACCCATTGTCATGAAATTCGGTAGGAATGTGTAGAATAGTTACAGTCTTTGGCACAAATACCTTAGAAGTTGGTAGAAAGAAGATAACAGGGTGTCCCGAACGTTTGAAAAAAGTCGACTTTTTTAGTTATTATCGGAGATTAACGTATGGGTATTTAAATCAAAGATCTAGACGAGTACATCTCATATCAGTTAAAATTTTCCAGTTTCGAATAACGGTAAAAAAGTTATTGGCGTTTAAAATTAAACTTCCTTTTCGAGCTCCGTTTTTCTAAACCGTTATAGGGATCGATATGAAACTTTGCACAAAGATTGGTCAGTATGGCCTTATATACGTTAAATATTAAGACTTTTGCTAAGGAAAAGTAAATAACAGTAAATTTGTAAAATTTCAATTTATTTATTTATTTATTTATTTATTAATAGTACTGAACAGGATATCGTCCCAATAATACAGTAATAATATATAAAAAGGTATTAGAAATAAGCAGAGAGAAAATAACATAATCACATTAATTTAAGAAGGTAGAGGCAAATAATAAGAAAAAATATTCAAAGTATAAATAACAATATAAAATTTAAATAAACAAACGATTATCATCCAATGAGTATAGCTAAAATTCATACAATAATGCAGAGTTTGAGATTTTAGAAAGCAAAATTCTTTTAAATGTTGATAACGAAGAGGGTAGAGGACCAATCTCCAACAAGTCATAATTTCTCATTAACCTAAGCAGCGGGGAATTGAAGTACAATGATAGGTCAGCTGTTGGAGGGACAAATATAGAGTTTGATCTGGTGTTATATATGGGATTTCTCCATTGAATGTCAGACACTAACGAAGTACAGAGTAGACCACAACAAACTTTATAAAGAAAGCATTCATCAAGAATTATTCTTCGCTCCTGTAAGGACTGCATATTAAACAAGTTTAGGCGATCATTATATGAGACATATGGCAAATTAAATTTAAAAAGTAGGGACTTGGTAAATCTCCTTTGAACACGCTCTATCGCATCAGTGTAACCATGGCGGCCACACGGCGACCACACTACCGAAGCATATTCTAAAATACTACGAACCAATTTGATGAACAAATTTACAAGGGTTGACGTCGAGCGAAAATCACTTGAGCACCTAATGATAAAGCCAGCGAACTTAGATGCCCTGCTTATTACATCAGAATAGTGCTCTGTAAACTTAAGCTTCGAATCAAATGTAACTCCAAGATCTTTGCCAGAGTTCACACACTTAAGCGGTAGCGAATGTACGCTATATGTAAAGCAAACGGGATCTGATTTTAGGGAATAGATGATCACGGAACATTTGGGCCACATTCAACAGTAACCTATTAGAAGAACACCACGATGCTACGACATCCAAATCCTTTTGTAAGGACACACAATCTACTACAGATGATACTGGCTTGAAGATCTTACAATCATCAGCATACAATAAGGACCCATTATTTAGTAGCGAGGGAAGCTCGTTTATAAAAAATGAGAATAATATAGGTCCCAGAATTGAGCCCTGAGGCACACCGGACGTAGGACAAAAGGACGAAGAGACGATTTTGTTATAAATTACACTCGACGATCTGTCAGACAAGTAGGATGAAATCCAAGATAGAAGTCTTTCAGGGAAATTAAGAGATAACAATTTGTTCAAAAGAATGCCGTGGTCAACAGAGTCAAAGGCCTTAGAGAAGTCAGTGTAGATGACGTGTACATCAAGATGTTTATTTAATGATTTTGTTATAAAATTGACGATTTCCACGAGGTTAGTTACAGTAGATTTCTTGTTTTGAAAACCGTGTTGATTGGGACATATTAGGTGACCAAAGTTCACTTGAATGTAGCTGGATACTATCTTTTCAAAAACTTTAGAACAGGATGACAATAGAGACACAGGACGATAGTTAGACACACAGGTAGTGACTCCCTTCTTAGGGATCGGAACAACGTGAGAGCATTTCCACTGAGAAGGAAATATGCCTTCTACGATGCTTTTATTAAAGATAATGGAAAGCGGAAGACCAATAGAGTTAGAGGTTCTTTTTAGAAACAAATTCGGTATTCCATCCGGACCCCGAGAAGTAGTAGCTTTAAGCGAAGAAATTAAAAGTTCGATATATGAAGAACTAATCGATGGAACAGAGTCAGAATCTGCAGACAGTGTACGGAAAGAAACAGTAGAGTCAGATTTATTAAAGGTGCTAGCAAAATAAGATGCGAAAAGCTCGCTCATTTCTGTTGGGGTGTTAGCAACTTTATCATTGTTCGTGTGTAGCCCCTGTTAGGTTTCCAAATATGAGAATTTTGCTAAGGGTTTTTAGAAAATTACACAGGGAATATGTCTACGAATTTTCATTCGAATAACTGTATCCAAACTGAAAATATAGCCAAGTACCTAAGTATTTAGTAAGGGCCTTTCACAATACAAGGGAAGCCTCTTAAGCATTTCTTCAATGCATATCTTTTAACTTGATGAAACAATGTACATGAAATTTGGTGGAAATGCATAGAATGGTAATAGTGTTTGCCACAAATATTTTTGAAGTTTGTAGGACCAAGTTTACAGGGTGTCCCGGAAAAGCTGCAAAAGTATACTTGTTCAATACTCATAGGAAAGCTTGCGTGGGCTCTAATTTCAGGGGACACAATGGAATCATTTCATATAAGTTGGTTTTCCTTGATTTAAAAAAACAGTAACAGTAGATTTACAGCTAATAATTCAGTTCATATATAATGCCAAGCCATCCTTACGTTTGCCTGAGCTTCTTTTTTCTCAAAGGCCATCAGAAATCTTAAATCGAAAAATGCCTGTAGATATGCCTTGGAGTACTTTTATACAAACTGGGTAGTTAGTAAATCTATTTTTGGATTGGTCTAATTATTTAGACCAATCCAAAAATAGATTTACCAGAAGCATTTCATTAATGTTGTGCACAATTCTTATCTATTGCTTATAAATATGCACAAAAAATATCCACTATGCATCCAAATTCTAACAAACCCTCGTATTGCGGGCGCAGCCCTCTGTACGCCGGTATTTTTTCATTACCGTTTTCTTTCAACCATGAGCCGTTTTTAGGTTTTTAGCAAATGATCGGTACGGGGTTTTCCAGTTTTTTTAGCACGTCTTCAGTACTCGTTTTTTGTAGCACCTGTTCACTACCGTTGTTTTCAGCACCTCTGCAGTACCGTTTTTTTTTCAGCACTTGCACAGTACCGGTTTTTCGGCACCTGTTCAGTGCCGGATTTTTCCTTTTCAGGGTTTTAGCACAAGTTCGACACAGAACGAGCTGGTACTATTATTAGGTTCTTTTGAACCGCATTTTACCATGTGTTTTTCTGTTTTTTTCTTTATTTAAGCCATGTTTTGTTAGTTATCTGTTTGAAAACTTCATTCATTTAGAAAGGTATCCAGATTTTCAGAAGGAAGTACTCGTTGAATCGGGTTAGTAACACTAGGGTAATTTGAGACAGCTGATTCGGAGTTTGACGACAATGCTACAAAAACCATGTTCCGTGCCTGCCCCAGAATGATACTTCTGTTTTCTTACTTAATACTCATCGATGCGGCGCGGCAGAAAAACTGAGGTCATTTTGTGTTGCTGATTTCGGTAACTCAAACTTGGAATCAGTGGTCCAAATTTACCTTAGTGTTTCTGCCGCGCCAATTGGTCGAGTATTTCCCCATGAAAACTAGAGCGTCTTCTAACAGATGAAATACAAATCGTGGTTTTCATAAAGAAAGAAGAAAACACTGTTCAAATGCAATTAAAAGAACCTATCACTCAGTTCATTCGGTGTTGAACATGTGCTATAAGAAAACCTGAAAAAAAAGGCCGGCAATGAACAGTTGCTAAAAAGCCTGAAAAAGTCCGGTACTGAACAGATGGTGAAAAACCTGAAAAAGGTCACCCCCTAACAGGTATGCTAAAAACCTGAAAAAGAAGCCGGTAAAAAACCGCGACTGACCCATGGTTGGAAAAACAGGGATATCGGTACTTCAAAATATTGAGGTGTTGATTGAACATCGGTTTTAAACCGGTCGGTGTGCCGGTGTTAGGAACATAGATACTAACATAAAAAACCTAAAAGGTTCTGCATTCATGCAAATCAATAACTGAAGCCATTTCTAAGTTATTTTTGATCAAACACTTCGGCAAGTTTTGACAAAACCCAACCGACTATGACACTTCATAAATTATACATACAGTACAGAGTTTGTATGGCAATGGTAACATAATGTTGTGTGTCTAACATAAACACACCAAAGAATTCATCAATACATATTTGTTCACTTCAAAAGTGTCGCCAAAACGATACTAGAAAAGACACAACAATAATAAATGGTTAAGACTTATTCTTATGACTATTTGCTCGCAGAATTAGTACCATGTGAAAAAAATCAATGTGCATGGTGTGCGTCTTTTTCTGTGAATTTCTAACTATCATCATCATTACCATTGACACACCATGAAGACACCACATCGGCATCGTCGTTGTGTACACTTATCGTCGCTAGAATAGCCAACAAATCACACATTTTCTATAAATGTTTGATTTTATTGCCACACTAATGTGTGATTTCCATTATCTGACATACCATAAATGTATATGACAATATATTTGTCAAGATACTCGTACTTGGAAGTAATAAGGAATGGTGGGTAGCTTTAGTGATCTGGCTTTTTTTTTTGTAAAAGTCTATTACAGACAGACCACCATACATACCATCCATCCATTATTGCCCGTCTGATATGTTTTGTGTGATAGCGTGTTCTTCTGGTCGAATAAGATTATGATATTGAATGAATAAATTTGTGTCCCTGGTATAGCTGGTCTGGGGGATGAATGAAGATACGCACGGCTGATAAAACATTTCTTGTCTGGAAAGTTTCGTATAAATGTTTATTGAGCATTTTGGAATCAGCCGAGGGTGTTTTAGGCTTTTTTGTCTGCTAAATGATGTGTAATAATAATAATAGATTTTATATGTATTCGGTGTTATGCTCGTATTCATATACAAGACCTTTAAGAGGAGCTTTGGGATACAATTATTTCTAAACCAACCAAAATCTATTATCAGAAATCAACAGCTACAGCAGTGCTCAGATAGCAGATTCTTCTAGCTTTTGTCCATCTTTATAATAATACGAAAACTCAAAAATAAACACATGAAGACGTTTTTAAAAAAGAAAATCAACAAGACAATTTCCAATAGCGTCTGTTGCTTGTATAACTTTCATCACTAAATCCCCAATGGTCACTATGTCTCCTGCAATGTCTTCTTCGACAATATTTGTTCAGTTTTCACATTTAAAAGGCGAAAAAAACATTAGTACAGCTAGCAGTGTGTATTCAAAACAGACTAGTCAAGCAGAAAAGACGTCAATTTCATACACTCTTGGAGCGATTCGTGCTTTTGGTGTTTTCAAAACTATGCCATTCCCTTGTGGTCTGTGTAGTTGACTGTGAAGACTCTTTTGTATGGGCAATAAAACTAACATTTGAATATCAATATGTTTGCTCCAACCAATTAAGCTTTATGCACACTTCACTGAGAATTTCTTAGAAAAATTTAACGATTTTTCTTAGTGATATTTTTGGTTTTGTTTGAAATACATAAATGGTTTGTTGTGTGTTTGTGTTTCTTGTATACTTTACTGATTATGACGGTAATGTGTGTCAATTTGTTATTTAAGTAAAGTCAAGAGTGGCAGATGAATATTTTAGGATTTAAATTTGCGCAAAATTTAAATGTTTCTGCTTATTAAGAGTACATAAATCATAAAAGAATGGTACATACTCGTAAAACTAACGAATTTGCAATGTTGTATTTAATATATTGCCAAAGTTATAAACAGTTACATTTCCTAACGGTATGTTGAACTGTGGATACTCTGTGGCTCGCTTCGTTGAGTCGCACTCACACTGAAAAAATAGTTTAGACTTTTTATCAAAAGTGAAGTAGTTAACTTAAATTTAGATAGTTTTACCAAAGAAATAGTTGATTTCTCTAATCTTCGCAGCTTAAAATATTATATTAATACTAATATTAAATTCGTTAATTTAACCACGCAAAATTAGAAGAAAACGTTTAGTCAATTCTTCCACAAAAGTTGCTGATTGTACTCGTACTATTCAAATATGAAATGTAACAACAAACAATCGTTCATATTTCCGTGAAGTAGTAAAAATTTTCTTCAACGCAATTAAGCTATCCAAAAGTTAACAATTTATGAAGAATTAACTTTAGTTGATTTTCAGCCTATGATTCTGTGTAATTGGAACAGCTACGACAATATGGACAATTTTTCTATTCGTTATTAGTTGAAACATCCACTAAATTTGCAAATTCAATTCATTTATAAAGGCAGCTATTCATTCTCTATAAATTGTTAACTGTTGGATAAACGCCTTCACGGCAAATCAAATCTCCATATAGAATTCTATCGCTAAAATTCAAGTGGTCGTCTTGTGCACAGATAGACAACAGACACAAGACCGGATGAGTGTGTCTATCTGTACAAAACCACAAAACTTTGGAAAAAAAAACAAAAATTTAGGAAAAAAAGTTTCGTCCCAATCGGGATTCGAACCTCAGACCTTCAGTCACAAGGTCAGCAACCTAACCTACTAAGCTATAGACGCTTAGACGTCTTAATGCAAAGATTCCAATGTGACGTTTCCGAAATTGAATAACTCGATATTTTCCCGCAGGGGGCTCTTCTCCTCCAACAGACAAAGTTCCGCGTAGTTCCCATAGAGCTGGTAAGTTGCCACGCCAAAAATACTACAGACATGCACCGTGTACACACATGTGTATATAATGGAACGACAAGTCAAGATTTCCAAATACTCGCACCCACGAAATTTTGGAACCAGAATTAATACAATAATTGGACTACAGAGGTTTAAAAATTATAATGAAATTAAAAAAAAAAAACAAAACAAAACAAAAAAGGACACGAGTTTAATTTGTTGGGTATCACATCAAAGAGGGCCTAGAATACATTCTATTTTCGATGTTTTCGTCTAGTTTCAGGCACCAATTTCAGCGTCTCTCACATTCAACGTTTTTTTTTTTCGGGCCTTAACTTTGAACATTGTTAAAGTGTATGTAAATTCTTTATTCCTCAAATTAAACCGCTTTATGATGCATTCCATTCCCTTGAAAAATCAAAGTTTCAACAACCTTGACCTATTGCATTGTTCTTTTAACACGAAATTAGTATAGACATTTTTGAACTCCGGTAAAAAAATGTATATGTCGTTCGAAAGCCCAACTAATCGGCCAACTTTTGTCAGCTTTACACGTTTGTCGGTAGAATTTACCGTTACAAAATATGGGTTAAATTTTGGTATTCAAAGTTGATTTTTACCATTTTGCAAGATTCAAGCTCGAGGCTTTATTTTATTAGGAATTTTATGTTGTTTCAGAATATGATGCGAGTTTTCTCTTCTTTTTTTAACTTAGTCCGAAGCTAGAAAATCAAAGTTTTTTAGAAAAGGTCATAGTTTTTGACTAGCTAGAAAATCAAAGTTTTTCAGAAAATGTCATGGTTTTTGAAAAGACTGACAAAAAATACAATTTCTCCGTAACGGTAAAAGTTAGAAGCCATTTTTCTAGTAGCAAACTATAGAATCTTCTATAGGTCTATGGCGAACCGAATACTGGACACCTTGTATGAATTTTTGTGTTGTCTTTTTAAGGAAAATTATTTTTGGTGTTAATCATCTCGGAGCTACCAGTTGAATCAACGCCTGAAGGGAATCGATTCAAAAATAAAATTGTTTTAAATATCCAAATGGAGAATTTCTAAGTCAAGTTAGCGAATTTTCATGTCAAATTGACGAATTTTCATTTCAAATTTATGAGTTTCTAAATCATGATTACGAAATGGCGAATTTAAAAATCTGGCACAGGAACTACCATTACAAATTGATGAATACAAAAAAAATCAAAACCCCGTTGCTGATTTTCCATTTATTTCCAAATTGACAGACATTTCCATGTCAAATTGACGATTTCCTGATCAAATTGGCGAATTTGAAAATCATGTTGACGAGCTCCATGTCAAATTAGCGAATATAAAATTGACAAATTTTCATTCCGAATCGATAAATATAAAAATCGTCGACATTAGTGTGGGGGGGACAGCTACCCTCGCCATCTCGTAACATGCTTAGCATGCAGCCGTTTTGTTTTCCCAATAGCGGGGAATACGCCATAAAACAAATTTCAAAAAAGTGTCGTGCATGATGCACTTTTATGAAACTCGTTAAAAATCTTTTCGACTTCCATTACAAATTGACGAAATTGAAACGTTAAATTGCAAAATTTAAAATCACGTTGACGAATTTTCGTGTCAAATTTACGAATTGGTCTTGATTTCTAAGATTGTAATTGTCAAGAATATGGAAACTCATCAACATAATTTCGAAAATCGTCGATTTGATCTGGAAATTCGTGATTTCGACATGGACATTCGTCAGTTTTTATGGGCAGTATTAGTTCGGTACTTCTGATCTAGGAGGTTGACTACGTTTTTGTATTCTTGACTAATGATCATTTATATGTATTTAACAAATGTAGCTCTAGGCATTTGGGGCCCTTTGGCCTACGAGAACACCGTAAGTTATATCACTGAAACGCACTTTACAAACCAACCAAAAGGACGATACGAAAAATGCGCGAAAGTTTGCACTTCACATTGCATTTTTGGAGCGCTATATCTTCCGAACATCCGTCCTACGTCTACCACGTACTTGTCATTAGGAGTACCTGCGCCTGGTGGCCATAACCCCCCTCCTTTGCGGGACGACAAAGTTTATCCGGCTTAAAGCCGGAAGGGTGTTCTCCGCCGGGATGCCTCCCTTTGGAACCCCACCTTGGGATGCGACTCTAGCTGGTCGACTTGTCTAACACCACAAATCCCCTCTACACCAACGCCAAGATGGGTAAGGACTATGGTCCCCTGGGCACGCCCATCCCGGAGGTACACTATTCGCTAAAGATTTTTCTATAACAGGTGTGATCTTCCCTTGGCCCCCTATCGCTAGACCTAACGAATTCGGCTCGCCAGCAGCAGGATCGTTATGCCTGTTTACTACCCGTCTGCTTAAAGCAGACTCATACCGCTGAACCGTTCGCTTTTGAGTGGCCCCATCCGCTTACTAGACAGCAATTTGACTCAGGCCGTGTGGTCATCAATCCACAAATTAGTTAGGTATAGGCGTATAGGCCATTCTCCCTAAATAGCCCCTTCGTGGCTTGGGTTATGCGAAGCCGCCAGGCGAGACTGGACACGTACGCTTTTAATTATAAAATTTATATGTGGTTCGAAAGCCCAACTAATCCAAATTATAATGTGTTTCTCCCCTACGAGGAAGCACTGCGCCGTGTGAGCTTGTATGGCTGACTTTTCGAAGGAATAGGGAAAAAGTCAGCCATGCTATGTCACCCATACATGACTAGGGAGCTCGGGAACGTCATCGCCCGAAGGTCTTTGTACAGATCCATGCCATGGCGTATCAACCATACCAGGGGCCTCCCTGCGCTGCTCAGATACGTGGTGACGCAACTCACTAAAGGCCAGTGTCACGAAGACACCGACCCCCTTGCGGGTATAACTTCCGAACAGTGAGGATCTTTAAATTTTAACAACAGTGGCCACTTAGACGCTCTACGACTGTGTTGAATTTCAGATAGTGTAATGGACCTCGGAGGGAGAGTATAAAGTGAACATTACAGTTCGGGAACATAATGTAAATATGAAAAAACCCTAACTGGTGACCACTAGCGACGTGCGCTGGCAAACCAACTCAGCTGTCGGGAGTAGTGGGGGGGTTCATTAGGGTCACCAGCCTCCTCCATTATCAAAGAAGATAATCGCACGTCTGCCCGAAAAACAGAAAAAAATATACGCCTCAAAAGGCCAAACGCGAAAACATAGGTGACGACCATCGTCAAACTCCCGAACCCGGAAACGGTATAATGTCCCGAGAAAGGACTAATGGGCTACTGTAGCCAAACCAGAAAAACATATGAAAATTGGCCTTAAGCCGAAATATAAAAAAAAGTTATGGGAAAACCGCCCTATCGAGACGGATCCCTCCCAATTCTCAGGTATTCAGCCTAACGATGTACAACGGCTGTACTATGGGCCACTCGGGTGGTGTGGGCCCCGCGCTATTCTAAACCCTACCCTACCATGGGACTTCATCGCGCATAAGAATTTGAAATCCCCCAATTTAATACTAGAATTCAATTTTTTGTAGGGGGCGGAGAGGGAAGGAGAATCAAAATGTAATTAGCCACGCATGGTTACTTCAATTGCTGAAAAAAAAATATAACGAATTCATATATATAATAAAAAAAAAGAAAACCCAAAATCCAATTCTCTTAAGCCGCTGGTATTTGTTGGACTGTATGGCCAGTTTTAAATTTCCTCAGGAACTTTTTCATATTCAATTAAAACACGTCCGATATTAAAACCATTCAAAAGCTCCTTTTGTATAATTCTTTTGTATAAGTTTTCAGGGTGCCATTGTTCGCGTATTCTTAAAATGCACGGTGGGAATAAAGAAGCGCCCGTTTTGGAGCCAACTGGACAAGTTTTCAGCCACAAGCCACAGCAACCAACTCCCCTAATATATAAAATGCTGAAAAAAAAACTCCACATTTATGTACAACACTCACAAATTCCAATAGGCCGGTGGTCGGGCCCTTTTTCAATAAAGAATACATTTAGACCTTGCAATGGAGATTCGCGCGGCGCAGGGGCAAAAATAAATTGCACAGAGTCGCGGGCAGAAAGTGTGGGCGACCATATGTGTGTGCGTGTATGTGTTGGTGATTGAAGTGATCACAAATATATCCTTTCGTTTACAAGAAGATTCAATGAGCTAGTCAAAGTTGTAAATCCGCCAATGGACAGGATATGCACTTGAATCAAACTATTGGGCACTTGAGTGTCGCGCACAAAGAAAAAAAAACAAAGGCACTGTAAGTAAGAACAGTGGCAAAAATCACCAGTCCACTTTCATAATACGGACGAAGACGAAAAATGCAGATTTTTTTAATGACGCGATCACAATTCTTTTTTTGCAGGTCATTATGACGTTTTGGAGGAATCCAAGATGCCTGTCCACTTTAGCCGCATGTAGCCGAGTATATAGAGACTTCCTTGCCCAAGCGCCCAACACTTTGAAACTTCGCGGTCCTTTCTTTCACAAATCTGAAAAATCGGCGATGGTGACGCGGGGCGGTGTAGCACCCGAACATAGACGACGAATAGCTATGAACAAAATTAACATGTAACCAATACTTATCTGTCGTGTATTTTTTTGTTTGTTTTGCCACTGATTTTGATGTCCCTAGATTCACCTGATGTAATCGCAAAAACTTTAGAATTTGCCGTCGTTTCAATATCGTCGTCTTCGCCTCCGTAGCTGCGGATGCGAACAGAGCACTTCTTGACGCACCTTGTTGTTCGGGTTTTTTTTTTCTCGCCGAGTGCTGCACTTGGAGTTTGCCACCTTGTCTTTTCGTTTCGATGTCGTCCGCACGCCTCGAGATTACAAACGCGACTCTATTTTTTTTTTTTTCTCACTTCCGAAACCAGCAAACCTCTCCGCCAATCACCAGTCGGAACGAACATCATCCGATCCGCTAACGGTATAGCCAGGTTGCTTATCGCTTTGCTTGCATTTGTCTCGAGTGATTTGCTTATCACTATGCAAGATGTTAAAAACAATGCAGTGGTGGGCAACCTGTGTTGGCGGGCCAAGAGTGGATCGAGAAAAAAAAAGAAAAGAAAAGTGAGAGGGAAAAACTAATGCGGCACATTACAACGCAGGTGAATCATACCATCCTACCGAAAGGGAGATTCAGCTGAATATCCGATAGTGACGCAACATGTTAAGCGTAGATGTCACGAACATTAAATACACCTACTGTCTTGCCATTCATATCTTCCAGGCGATAACAAGCTTTACCTACGCATGCAGCAATTCGTCCCTTCCAAGACCTCGGTGCTAATTTGGCATTGAAGTGATTCGCGGCACTGCTCTGCGCAAAGTTTTTGCAGTAGACCTCGTCTCCGATCTTAAAATTTGCTTCCCTGGTCCGCAAGTTGTAACGCCGAGCATTTACCAGGCTAGCTGATTGCATGTTTTGCCGAATCTTCTCGCGAATCAGATCGAGTTTGGAGTCTGGTGCCACTCTGGAAGTAGGGTCGCCTAATATTTCCGTGGATCGCAAAACCTTGTATGAGCTACCATGAAGCAGCATGGTTTGTCCGAACGTTGAAAAATACGGGGAGAATCCAATAGCCGAATGATACGCCGACCTTAATGCGCAGTTTATTTGCGATATGTTCGTATCCCAGTCGCGCTGGTCAGTCTTTATATACGCGCGGATGGCAGCCACAAGAGAACGATTCACGCGTTCGGATGCGTTTGGTTGAGGAGAGTAGAGAGCGGTGTAAAAATGACGTACTCCATATTTATCCAATAAGGTGTTGAATATCGTGGATTTGAACTGGACGCCGTTGTCGGTTACAACCGTTTCTGGCACTCCGAAGACGTGAAACACTCGTTTCTCCAGGAATTCTACGATGACCGGGGCAGTGAATTTTTTTATAACCTCAATGAAAGGGAATTTCGAAAGACTGTCTACAACCACGATGGCTCCTACATTGCCAGATTTGGAGCGAGGGTACGGACCAATTAGGTCCACGTAAAGACGCTGAAAGACTCGTTCCGGTATCGGAGGCGTACTAATTGGGTGCCGAAAGGTTTTGTTTGGGGCCTTAGTGGTCTTGCAAATTTCGCAGTTAGATACAAAACTCTTGACCTGTGCAGCCATTTTTGGCCAATAGAACAAAATACGCAGCCCAACTAACAATTTTCTTCTAATAAAGCTCTTCAAGGGTTTTATAAGACTAAAATTTAGTTTTAGCTAAGAATCGTTCTTAGACAAATTATTCTTATAGAATCCTTCAAGATTCTTATAATCGTGCATTTGGCGTACGCATTAGGCACTTCAGAATTCTTCAAGAGTTCTTTAAAAATCTAGCAAGAGCTCTTTGAGAAGCATTATAAGTTTGGTCTCCTATAACACTTCCATTCAAGAGTGCTATCCGAATTGCGACAATGCTCTCGACTCAAAGCTTTATCAGAATATTCCCTGGTACTGTTTTTGTGGAAAGCCAAGTATAGCTTTGAAGAATCTCATCCAAGAATTGGCATGTATTTTTTAAGAACTAAGTTTCCATATATGCCATACTAATATTTGTATGATACTTACAACAGAAAACTATGAGACTAAAGAAAAGATAAATAGTTGAAATAATTATGGTACTTTATTTCGAAGTAGATTTCTAGATTCTATAGCGAAATACTTACTGCCAATGAAATTGCTCTGTGAAATGATGCATGAAACTCTGAAAAAACATTGATCGCTTCTGAAATTTGGCTTCTTTACAAATTTTAAATTTCGAAAAAATAATTGTCCTTTTTTAATTGGAGTCGTAAAAGCACTTAAATAATCTCATTCCATCATTATTGCCGCATTGTTGCTGCATGAATCCAAAATATCTTGAAAATTTACAAAATAACCAAACCTATCACAAAATAAATTTTGACAATTTCCATACTACCAATAATCATAAGAAAAAATATGGCGGATTTCTATTTTCTTGACAAAAGTTATAATTAGCGTTTAGTAAAATTTTTTACTCATATTAGTAAATAAAAAGAACTTTCTCGTATTAAGCTCTTCTTGAAATTAGAAATCAAACTACACATTTTCTTGAAGCCATTATCTGACCGTTTATAGTTTTCTGTCTTAGAACATTTTTGTTTAAAAGCGTTTTACTCTTATATTCTTAGTCAAAACCTTTTTAGTTGGGATATAAGAATAAGTTCTTAGCGAACCTTGCTATACAACTGCTAGCAGAGTTGACTAATATTTACTGTTGCAGAAGGTGAATATAAGAACATTATCAAGAATTGTCATTGATCTGACTCTCGCAAGAGTCGTAGAGGCGGATTATAAGTGCAGTTATGTGACAATTACAAACAGTTTGAATACGTCGCAGTGTCTGGTTGCATCGTTGTGTCTGTGCTTGAATACATGTTTAAGATTGTGCAAACTCTTGAAAACGGTAGAACCCTACTGTCGATTATTCCCGCCGGCTGGGAAAAGGATTGTGTGTTATTTTGGCCTCCAAAAATACCGAAAGCGGAACTGGAAAGATTATTAAAAGATGGCTCATCAAAACCATCTGTTGGATGGACGAAAATGCGATGTGTTAGAAAACGGGAAAAAATATGCTCTTGGGAAATGGCTGAGGGCATATTGTCGGAGATGATGCGGGAAACAGAGACGGATTCACACATTTCGCCAAAACGAAGGTGCACTCGTCCTTTCCCGTCACAAGTTGATTTAAATGCTGAATTTGTAGCAGATCTACTAGTCGACCCAATGGTAAGTAAATTAATTAAATTCATAATAGTTAGATAGAATAAAAAGAAAACAATGACTACACATTTCATTTTACAGCCGGCTATTCAAATTACATCCCCTCGGCGTGTTTCCCCGACAAAATTACCACCGGTAAATGTAGATGAAGGCGAAGATGAACCATCTATTATTGACCTGTCGGCCATTCTAAACCACGCTTCCGCTGGGTCAGTTGAGAGGCTCCAACAATTGGTTGATGGAATGACCGCTATTAGCCACACGTTGGCCAGGCTAGAAGCCAAAATTGATTCAATTGGCGAAATGGTATCTTCGGAGGTAAGCCTTAGTGTTTGTTGAAATATTGTGGACTTAAGTTTCTTACATTTATTTTTTTCTTACAGGGTCCGACTCAGCGCTCGAATAACGCTACCGCTATTATGCAGATAATGCACACGGTTGAAGAAGTTGAGGAGTTCGAAGAAAATCTGTCTGGACTGGAATTCAAAGAAGAAACAGTAGGTTTCCTATTAATTTTCCTTTTTTTATTAATACTATAGAATACATTATTTCAGAAACGTGCTTTAAGGGCAATAGTTGGTAGCCAGCCACAAAACGGCACAAATTTGAGTTACATAATTGTGGACCGGCTGTTTAATCGAAAGATATTTCTGCAATATTCATGGACTGGCGGAACTCGAAGCGCGGACAACCCCAAAAAGCGCTGGGCCAAATATACCAATATTTTCCGGCTCTTTTATGAGGTTGTATCTGCTAATGACACATCATTTTCGGAATTAGACCTTCGCCAATTCTTCCAACAAATTTTAAAAAATTCCGTCGCTAGATGCGCAAATTCTGTCCGTCAGTCAGCAAGGAAAAAAAGGCGCTCAAATGAGATGGTAAAAACACTTCCTGCTATATAAGATAAGAAAGAAAGAAAGAAGAAAAAAAACCAAATGGATTCTTTGAATTATTTTATTTTTATTTTTTATATTTTTATTAACACTCGTGCGAAAAGACCGAGAAAATACTAATTTTGTATTTGACCATTGTATTGTCATTGACCATATTGTATTGCATTGACCATTTTGCATTTAATTTTTTTTTGAAATATGTATTCCGATTTTGTAACCGGTTTTTATATGGTTAAAATAAAGTGAACAAAAAAATATTTACTTCAATGTATGAATTAAAGGTATAAATATTCTTTCTTCGTTGTACTCGATAGCGACCATTTTGCATTTAATTTCACTCAGTGCATATGTTACTGAAGTATCCTCCATTTCACATCCAGATTTAAAAATATTTAAATAGGATGATTTTATCGGTGTGTCGAAAACATTTTCCAATTCTTTCAGAGGTTGCCCATATAAAAAAGTGTTGACGCCTCGTGAAACTGCATATTTGTATCGGAATAATCTATTATTTTTCGTTAAAACCCAACAATTTCTCATATCGTCACCTAGAAGGAAATCCGCCGTTTGTACTTTTGAATAATGCTCTTCCCCAGAAATACCAGAGTCGTATAGTTTGTTTTTGAAAATTGGAAAGTTTGTTTCATTTTTTGAGGTTTCACTTTGATCTAATTTTCCGATCTCGGATATTCTCTTAGCAACCTGAACAAGTGCTTGATTCCCTTGCCGTATTAACAATTTTATTTGGTACAACATGTTTTCGAATGGATACGCATGAAATGCTGATAAAACTCCAAATCTGCGAACATCATCTACTAGGTGAGTCAGATTATGGACATTGCTTGTTATATACGCTTCTCCGTAAATATCTCTGTATAGTTCAACATAGTGTTGTAAAAGTTGTTCCGCAATATTGAGATGTTTTATCATGTATGATTCACAAGAACAAATGGTGATTGCACAAAAAAGCAACAAAAAATGCTGATAAACGTCTATCGCCAAATAGTCCTTCAAAATGACAATGCTTATATAATAGAAAAAAGATCTATACTCCAATCCTTTCCAGTTAGATAAGCAATCTAATCCTCTGACTTTTCTGTGAATTTCGGAAGGTAGTTTACAATCTAAAAGAAATTTAGAGATTTCTTGAATATCCCTCGCGGACCATTTTGCTCTAAAAGTCTTGAAATTTCCATCTCTCCAGCCAAATAAACACCTACGAATTAATATATATTGGTATTTATTGAGGTTGCTAATATTATAATTTACCTTTTCATTATGCCTAGGTCTATGAGATGTAAACTATCCCCTATAGGAAAATCTGCAATCATATCAATTGGTAGCTGCTCTAAAGGTGTTACACATTTATGATGCATTTCGTCGATCTGAAATTTGAATAAAATAGTTGTAGCAAACGTTTCGCAAAATACCTTTGATTTGAAACCTTTTGCCTAAATCCTTCATCGGTTCTCTTTGGACAATGAGTACGGGGAAAAATATTGCAACGTGATTCGTAGGAATACTCGCCCACTGTAGTACACTTTTGACAACCATTCTGACTATTAAAGTTAACCACACCTTTAACAAATGCTCTGGCAGGTGAATCACAAATAACTGCTTTTACGGATACATTGAGTACATGGCCGTTTATTTCTATACTTTCGCACTGCTTTAAATCATTTACAAATGGTGTCAAAAATTCCATGAGGCTACTGGGCTTTCCATATCCTGAATATATCCCGATTACCATTGGTCTTGATTTAGGAAATTCGGTTATTTGGCATAAAATCGGCCAGAATTCCTCCCTTGAACTTTTGGCGATAGGAAGCCCATCTATGTTTATATTCAACGAGATTCGCGTCGGTTGCTTTGTATCTCTAAAAAAGTTTTTAAGACAGACTGACAATCCTTGGTGCCAATACTTGCCATTCCCGATTTGCAAAATCTCAATTGATTTGGGTGTTTCGAGTATTGTTCTAGGATCTTGTGGCAATGAAAACGGTATGACAGTTTTCAAAAATTTTATCAACTCTTTCAACGCCGTTTGCCTTATATTGAAATTCGTGGCCCATGATTTGAAATTGTTTAAAAATTCAATTTTCGTAAGGGATTCCGTGCAAATTTTCAATTCCTCCTCGTCTAGATTGTCATCGGATTCGGTTGGCAAATATTGTTCAATTGCATTACTACTATTGGTAAAAGTTTGGTCAATTTTGATGTTGTTAATACAATCTTCTTTTTCAACATGTACACCGCTGATATTGGACAGACCAGAACTATTATTTCGAACTTTTCTTCCAAACGTTCCACTTCTTTTTATTTTTTTCCATTTTCCTATGCCAGCACTCATAGCTTTTCGCGATTACGAATCACTGTACTCACAAACACGCACTATTCTTCAGACTTCTAGGTGACAACTAAATTAATAAACATGTCAAAGTAATTCTTGAAAGAGTCTTGATAAAAAATAATTTTTTGATGCACACTTATTGAAAACGTCATTTTCATAAAGCTCATTTAAAGACCTTATCGAAAGCTGCAGGAGTATTTGCGTTTTTAGTAACAATCATATAAGTAGGGCTTCTTATAGCGGCATAGTTAGACTCATACCAAAGAGGATCTCAAAGAGCCTTTAATCTAAAACCTTAAAAGAAAATTATCTTATACTACTTTAACACAAATTCATTTCAAGACAATAATAAGAATAAAATAGTTTCAGTCAAGAGTCATATACTTATAAAGGTTTCCATAGAGCCTAACATCTCGAGCAAATGCCTTACATAGCTCAATTCTTTTAGAAGGTGTAACAGAAACTTTTATGCGTATTGTCATTTACCAAAAGCTCTAATAAACATGTTACACGAACTAATTCTTTGTGAAAATTCTAATAAGAAATTTATAAGAGTTTTCCTCTTGCCCAAGGAAAAAATTGTTAGTTGGGAGTCTACGTAGCGTTTTTCCAAATCCACCGTGAGAACATAGCGGATGGTCATGCGCCCTTCGGATCAGATCCTCGGTTAAATCAGTTGGTACCCATAGCTTCCACGATAGATCTTCTTGTGCAACATCTCCGCTTGCATACTCGCAACGCTTGTATACGTAGCCATCTAGGACTCTCAGATCCGGGAATAGATGATCTTGTTCCTCAATTTTTTTTATGAGCGCCAGATAATCTGGGGACTGAAAATGAGGCGATTTAAGATCCACTGCCAAAGCGGTGTAGTCCTGGAGAACAATTTCTGAAACTGCTCCTTCCTGTTCATGAACCCGCGACAAAGCATCGGGAACAATGTGATCGCTGCCTTTCCGATGACGAATGGAGAATTTGAAGCCTTGTAGTTGCAGTGACCAACGTGCAAGTCGACCGTGAAGATCTCTCAAGCTCATAAGCCATTTAAGGGAGGCATGGTCCGTAACTACCTCAAACTCCATGCCCTCTACGTAAGGTCGAAATTTCTTAATGGCAGTGACAGCAGCCAGACACTCCTGTTCTGTCACGGTGTAATTTCGTTGCGCAGTCGACAACTTCTGGGACATAAAGGCTATTGGTGCTTCATCGCCATCATCGGTTAATTGGACCAGTACCGCTCCGATCCCATCTTGACTTGCGTCACATTGAATAGAAAATGGACGCGAAAAGTCCGGGCTATGTAAAACTGGAGCCGAAGACAGACATTTCTTTAGCGCCTCAAAAGCTTGTAATGCCTCGGTTGTCCATAGAAACGATCGACTCTTCCTTAGCATATCCGTTAGTGGCGCGGTAACAGCAGAGAAATTAGGTACGAATCTTCTGTACCATCCACAAACTCCCAAGAAGCGGCGAAGCTGTCGTATTGACTTAGGCAAAGGAAAACTGTCTATAGCGGAGACCTTGTCGGGATCGGTCTGGATCGTTCCGTGACCAATGATGTGGCCTAGATATTTTACTTCCTTCACCAGGAAGTGACTTTTTTCTACATTCAAGGTAAGTCCCGCGGTGCGTAACGAAGAAGCAACTCGGCGAAGTAGACTGCAATGCT
Organism: Microchrysa polita; assembly: GCA_949715475.1. Lineage (NCBI taxonomy): Eukaryota > Metazoa > Arthropoda > Insecta > Diptera > Stratiomyidae > Microchrysa > Microchrysa polita. The sequence goes on along the minus strand of OX454419.1, from coordinate 83,129,780 downwards.
CCTCAAACGTTTCGGATACTACTAGCAGATCATCCAAATAGACGAAGACTTGATGACGGATATCTGCTGGGACGACTTTATCCATCAAACGCTGCATCGTCTGAGGAGCGTTGCATAGTCCGAACGGCATGGTGATGAAGTGGTATAAAGGACGACCTGGAACCGTGAATGCTGTTTTTTCGCGTGACCCTTCATCCAACGGAATTTGCCAAAAGGCATCTTTTAGATCTAGGCTACTTATGAATTTAGCCTTGGGTAGCCGACTAAGGATTCCTTCGATTAAGGGTAACGGGTAGGCATCCTTAACGGTGACGCTGTTAACTTTTCTGGCGTCCAAGCACATCCTAATTTTTCCCGGTTTTACGACGACAGTGACTGGGGAAGCCCAACTACTTTTTGACTCCTCGATAACGCCCATCTGCAGCATTCTATCTAACTCCGCGAACAGTAATTTCTCAACCGCGGGTGATACGGAAAAATGTCGCTGTTTGATAGGCTTACTCTCGCCTACGTCAATGTGGTGTTGTATCAGGCTGGTTCGCCCTAAACCCTCTTTCGAGTAAGACGGAAAGCTGGAAATAACGTTTTGTAGGACCACTTCTTGTTCCGACGTCAAAAGATGTTTGTTGTCTGTAGCAGCCAATTCGTTTACAGAAGGAGAAGATACTGAAACAGGTGATGAGAATAAATCCGAGGCTAAATTAAAACGACGCACAAAATCTATACCTAGGTATAGATTCTGGCTTAGCGACGGAATGATCAAGAACGTCATGGTTTCGGTTCGACCCCTGAACGTAACGGAGGCCTCGGTTTGCCCAAGAGTTGAGTGCGGCGTTCCATCAGCTGTTGTTAATGAAATACGGAAGCGTTTCCATGGGTGTTTATTCTCTTCGATAAACTTTCGCGCATAGTCGGATGCAATACATGATAGGGTACAGCCAGTGTCTATGAGTCCCATCACATCCTCGTCGAAGATAGTAACTTTGGCATATGGTCTAAAGTCATCGGCTGGTTTATCAATCAGAATTGTGGAGCAATAATAACGTCGTGTGGATCGTAGATGCTTTCGATATCGTCGCCAACGAAGTGTTGAACGCTTCGGCTTCGGATGCTCGCAAACGAGCTCCTCGTTTTCAAAGATCCGTTTTCGGACTTGCTCGTATTCACGTAATCTAAGGTGGTAGGGCCTGCAATGCCATGGTAACGATTTGAAAGGAGACGTTGTCTCGGCTGGTACGTTATTCTGAGTTGATACAGGTGGATTTAAGATTTTGATTTTTGAATTTGACACGTCCGGTAAAATAGGTAAGTCTGGTGATGATGAGGTTGTCACATCTGGAAGAAAAGTTACTTGCGATCCGACGAAGCCAGATCGAGCTGAGGGCTCTTGGAGACTACTTTGGTGTTGCGTGTCCCCGGTTTCAGGTTTTTTGAAACAATACAGTTTTGGCACTGAGGTTTGTACACATTGGCCGCACCACATCCGTAACAGAAAACCTTGCGCTCGCCCAAGCAATTATCAAAGCGGTGGCCCTTTTCTCGGCAGTTCCAACAGACAAGTCCCGTGTAAGTGACCTCGGATATTTCTAAGTCATTTTTGAGTTCGAATGACTCTTCAGTGTCCAGCTGCGGTGGATCTTCTTGTATCTCTGATACGTAAGAACGTTTCGTCCGTCGCGGCGACACTCGTTCATCGAAGTTCTCTATTTTGTACACGCACTCACTAAGCTCTCTCAATGAATCAATGGGAACTAGGAGTAATTGCCGTGCAATATCTTCCCTCAGGTTTCTACGCACTATTCGCATTATCCCCGTCTCCGAATACTTTGCTTGCATCCGATCATTTAACTTCAGGATTTCTTCGAGAAAATCATCGTACGATTGCCCAACCTTTTGCTTTCTGCTGCGCATATCTTCAATAATGTCTTCATCATCGCGCCGCTCGGCATACTTTTGTCGTAAGGCAGCTCGCAATGATGACCACTCGAACTGGTTGTTTGCGTTATCCGTGAATCTATGAAACCAGGTTGCGGCCGGTTCAACAAACAATAAATGTGCGCCGAGGCATAGGTCTTGATAATTACGTTCCAACGTACGGTCCGTATATAACTCCACTTGCCTTATAAAGGCATTTACGGATTCCTTACCACTGAAGCGCAAACCCCAATTTCCAATTGTGCGGAGCACTCTTCCGAGGTTGTTACAGTTTTCTCTTCCACTGTTCCTTACTTCGGACGCCCTAGGACCTGGTCCAGTTGAGTTTAAACCACGCTCACTGAGAACACGGTCTATATATGAAGTTAAGGTGGTAATTATATCTTCAGAACTTTGCTGGGTGTTATGCGAAGCGGACTGACGATGTGGGGCAGTTGGTTGTGAGGCGCGTGCCTGCTCATTGTTCATGTACGATTGTGATGACCAGGGCCCCGACGGTCCAAAGTAGGGATGTCAAAAACCGGCCCATAACCCGGTTTTCGGGTTTTTCGGTTTTTTCGCAAAGCCGGTTAGACCGTCCGGTTTTAACCGGGCTCAAAGTACCGGTTTTCGGTTAACCGGTTTTTCATTGAATTGCTTAGCAAAATAATGCATACACACTCGTTAAGCTGATTTTGGTATAGAAATATGACTGTGTAATGGAGCCCTAAAAGAGAAACATGTTGAACAAAAAAGATAATCAAATAAAATTGTCAGAAGTATTCATAATGTTTCAAAATTAGTTAACTGAGTTTTATTGCTAGACAATAGTGCAGTCAAAATATCCCATTTCAGGCCTCCAAATTGAAAAAAATAGAGTAAGGCTATTTTTTGTGGTTTTTGAATCAGCGAGCTCCCAGGAATCTAAAACTCATTTTGCTAAAAAATTTTGATCGGAAAGGTCCCAAAAAGGACAAAAAAGGATACTCTTTAATCCTTGGCCGGAGGTCAGCATGTGGGGTTTCAAATCAAAGGGGACGTCGAGTACATTACATATCCGGTGTTTGTTTCCTGTTTCAAGGACCCTCAAAGGAATAAATCGAGATTAAATGGAGAATTCCGATTCTTCGAGTCTTCCTATAACAATGAACTCAAAATGCACTGATCTGATATACATATACATTCACGACGCACAAAAGATACACCTGTGACACCAACGCCATCTAGATACATCAAGGCCGTAACTCAGCCGGTTCATGCCGTCATATTTTGCCTACTAAGTTTTGGATTTACACGAACAAACAACGTCATTAAAAGTAACAACAAAACAGTGCAAACAGTAGGCGAAAGATTTCTACATTGCGGCCTTAATATAGAGACGGCGCGGCGTTGGTGACACGCAACGTAAACCATATCTGCCTTGGAAAGGAAAAATGCAAGGAGCGGTAGTTTGACAAAGCGATGGTTCTTGGAATAATAGCACTAAGGAGGGTGTTCGGAAATACGAAATTTTTCATAGAAGACAATAGAATTACAGACTGACAAATCAAGAAAATATAAAAGTTTTATGAATTTGGAAAGTTTTTTTTTCGGTTTTAACCGGATGGGCAAACAACCGTCCGGGTTAAAACCGGGGGGATGAAAAAACCGAAAAAAACCGGTTAACCGTTTTGAAAGTACCGGTTTTCGGACTAACCGTCCGGTTTTTGACATCCCTAGTCCAAAGCCAATTTGAGTCGCTTGCGTGGATGGATTCATCGGCGGATCCTGAAGGCTTGGTAACAATGGAACAGAAGGTGGTAACGGATGATCATGCAGTTGCTGTGGCGGTACTGTATTCGGGGAGAGAGAGACATTTTCTCTCATTGTGCTAAACGAAGCAGCACTTTGTGCACGAGCACCGATTGGTTGAGACAAATCAATGTTTGAACCCCAATTGATGGGAATGGAGTGACGTCCTTCCTGAGTCGGAATCGAAAGATCTAACTCATTGGGTTCTACAGGTCTAAAATCAATAGAGTCGGGATTAAGCTGGGCCTGTGCCCTTGCTCGAGTAATAGGACCCGATTCCTTGGGAATCGCTCCTCTTCCTTTCGAAGGTGGTGGAGTACGTCTAGTGGTCATTCTTACCGGTATGTTACGATACATACGATTTTTTTAGTCCAAGTAAGAAATATAAGATACAGGTAACGTGTAATACTATAATTGGAAGGATATGTAGCTATATTTCAAAAGAGCCTATAAAGATATTAAGATATAAGTAACTAATTGTAGAGGTGGTCTGTGTCTTTGTAATCTTATAAGACCAACCAGGATATCTATTCTAAGATGCGTATACCGCCTTACTCAATAAATTCAATATATTTTTATATTATTCTTAATCGATATCAAAGTATGCTGCGTATATTATACATCCAGCATACGAACATAAAAGAATGGGTGTGTATTTGTTTCAAAAAAAAAAAGCATACTAATATATAATAATAATGATTGCAAGTACCTCCAAGGATATACATGCGTCATTTACTGCATTAGACCAAGAATCTGCGTGGCGCAGCAAAAGTTATGGTTAGATTATAATATTATAATTCAATGGGTTACAGGGCTAACTATGTACTAGGTGTCCTGTATATAATCTACAAATGTAAATGGAGATGTAATAGATAGATAGATGTGTGTAGTAAAGAAAGGTATAAGAGGATAAGCGGTAACGTATAATAATCAGTGTAAGTATGTTATAATATGTGTATTTTAAAGAGATATTCGTATATATGTATATGAAACGATATACAATAACCTAGAGTAGTTTCCTTTTCCCAAAGCCCTTGAATATATCTAATCCAATATTTATTTTAAGGGCAACTTATTTCAAAAGAATCTACTGTGAAAAGAAAAATCCATAATTTCAAATAACGAGTAGCCAGACATTTAAGTGATAAGTTCAGAATGGCTATCTTAAATATTAAAAAAAAAAAAAAAAAAAGTGTTAGGGGTAGAAATATTTATATGTATATTTTTTTTTTTTTTTTTTCAAACGTTATAACTTGGTAAAGTAGTGGGTAAACTTTGTCTAAAGGTATGATAGCTGTATGGCTAAGGCAAAGTGGTTATTAGGAAAAAAAAATATAAAACGGTATCAATTAATTGTGTTCAAGTTCAATAGAATTCAGAGATCACTATAATATACTAAGCGTTCTGTCCAATAGCGAAGATATATATAGTTTACAAACTAGAGTTTCTAGCTTCCAAAAGCCAGACCAAGAACTTAACAAAAAGAACTATACTCCAATGCTAAAAGTACTAAGTGCTCTAAGAACGATAGCGTCTGATATGCCTAGGAAAAGGCAAAAACAAATATATAACTAATAATTTATATCAAGAACAAATCAAATCAAAATCCTCCTCCCTCTCCGTCCTCTAAATGAACCGTACCATATACCAAATAGAAAATACTGGTATACAAAGAACCATAAAACGAATAATATACCTGAGAATTAAGAAAGGAACCATCTGTCAAGGGGGGCTGAAAAAAAGGATACAAAGCTAAAGAAAAATTAGACGAATTACTTACTTTCATCCTCCCTCTTACATACAGTGTCAAAAACGAGTCACAAAGTTGGCACCATTGCCAATTCCCTGCGATTCTCTAGTTCCGTTCACACGAAGTTCAATAGAGCAATTCGAGTAAGGTATGCAAAAAAAAATTTAATAACGAGGACCTCTAACCTGCCACACGAAGGTGATGTTGTAACGTCCTTATTGTCCGGTCCAGTAATCGACAAGGGATCAATCACTCGAGATCCATAAGAAGAGAGGAAGACATCCATCACTGAGTAATAAACACTCAAAGAAAGCGAACACAAGACAGGTTAGAGCCTATAGGTGGGATAAGGATATGCTACGTTAAAAGGAATGGATTGGGAAGGGGCATCAGTTCTAAGGTCTGCCTGGGCAATGAAATAATTCGCGAAAAGCGATAATGAAAAAAAATTGAAGTGAAGTAGCACTTCGAAATCTTTTAGAACTGATGAGGTGGGAACCTACATGGGAGGACTTGAGGTGGTGGTAAGTCCTCGTCGTCCTTAGACGAATAACGGTAAAAGTGTGGCCCCACGTTGGGCGCCATTTTTGTAATGGACCTCGGAAGGAGAGTATAAAGTGAACATTACAGTTCGGGAACATAATGTAAATATGAAAAAACCCTAACTGGTGACCACTAGCGACGTGCGCTGGCAAACCAACTCAGCTGTCGGGAGTAGTGGGGGGGTTCATTAGGGTCACCAGCCTCCTCCATTATCAAAGAAGATAATCGCACGTCTGCCCGAAAAACAGAAAAAAATATACGCCTCAAAAGGCCAAACGCGAAAACATAGGTGACGACCATCGTCAAACTCCCGAACCCGGAAACGGTATAATGTCCCGAGAAAGGACTAATGGGCTACTGTAGCCAAACCAGAAAAACATATGAAAATTGGCCTTAAGCCGAAATATAAAAAAAAGTTATGGGAAAACCGCCCTATCGAGACGGATCCCTCCCAATTCTCAGGTATTCAGCCTAACGATGTACAACGGCTGTACTATGGGCCACTCGGGTGGTGTGGGCCCCGCGCTATTCTAAACCCTACCCTACCATGGGACTTCATCGCGCATAAGAATTTGAAATCCCCCAATTTAATACTAGAATTCAATTTTTTGTAGGGGGCGGAGAGGGAAGGAGAATCAAAATGTAATTAGCCACGCATGGTTACTTCAATTGCTGAAAAAAAAATATAACGAATTCATATATATAATAAAAAAAAAGAAAACCCAAAATCCAATTCTCTTAAGCCGCTGGTATTTGTTGGACTGTATGGCCAGTTTTAAATTTCCTCAGGAACTTTTTCATATTCAATTAAAACACGTCCGATATTAAAACCATTCAAAAGCTCCTTTTGTATAATTCTTTTGTATAAGTTTTCAGGGTGCCATTGTTCGCGTATTCTTAAAATGCACGGTGGGAATAAAGAAGCGCCCGTTTTGGAGCCAACTGGACAAGTTTTCAGCCACAAGCCACAGCAACCAACTCCCCTAATATATAAAATGCTGAAAAAAAAACTCCACATTTATGTACAACACTCACAAATTCCAATAGGCCGGTGGTCGGGCCCTTTTTCAATAAAGAATACATTTAGACCTTGCAATGGAGATTCGCGCGGCGCAGGGGCAAAAATAAATTGCACAGAGTCGCGGGCAGAAAGTGTGGGCGACCATATGTGTGTGCGTGTATGTGTTGGTGATTGAAGTGATCACAAATATATCCTTTCGTTTACAAGAAGATTCAATGAGCTAGTCAAAGTTGTAAATCCGCCAATGGACAGGATATGCACTTGAATCAAACTATTGGGCACTTGAGTGTCGCGCACAAAGAAAAAAAAACAAAGGCACTGTAAGTAAGAACAGTGGCAAAAATCACCAGTCCACTTTCATAATACGGACGAAGACGAAAAATGCAGATTTTTTTAATGACGCGATCACAATTCTTTTTTTGCAGGTCATTATGACGTTTTGGAGGAATCCAAGATGCCTGTCCACTTTAGCCGCATGTAGCCGAGTATATAGAGACTTCCTTGCCCAAGCGCCCAACACTTTGAAACTTCGCGGTCCTTTCTTTCACAAATCTGAAAAATCGGCGATGGTGACGCGGGGCGGTGTAGCACCCGAACATAGACGACGAATAGCTATGAACAAAATTAACATGTAACCAATACTTATCTGTCGTGTATTTTTTTGTTTGTTTTGCCACTGATTTTGATGTCCCTAGATTCACCTGATGTAATCGCAAAAACTTTAGAATTTGCCGTCGTTTCAATATCGTCGTCTTCGCCTCCGTAGCTGCGGATGCGAACAGAGCACTTCTTGACGCACCTTGTTGTTCGGGTTTTTTTTTTCTCGCCGAGTGCTGCACTTGGAGTTTGCCACCTTGTCTTTTCGTTTCGATGTCGTCCGCACGCCTCGAGATTACAAACGCGACTCTATTTTTTTTTTTTTTCTCACTTCCGAAACCAGCAAACCTCTCCGCCAATCACCAGTCGGAACGAACATCATCCGATCCGCTAACGGTATAGCCAGGTTGCTTATCGCTTTGCTTGCATTTGTCTCGAGTGATTTGCTTATCACTATGCAAGATGTTAAAAACAATGCAGTGGTGGGCAACCTGTGTTGGCGGGCCAAGAGTGGATCGAGAAAAAAAAAGAAAAGAAAAGTGAGAGGGAAAAACTAATGCGGCACATTACAATAGAAAAAGTTGAACTGCATCGGGTACACTCTAATGGCATGATCGACTTTATTTGGCATCTCACAGCTAAAGTTAATTAGAGTCAACTCCATTTTATTACTCTATAATTAATACTTCCATTATAAGATCTAATCCAAAATCAAATATTCAGACGAGAAACTGCTCTCTATCTACTCTACTATTTGAATAGCCTTTGGGCTATAAATGTATGTCAAATGTAAAACATGGAGCTATGTTTATCTTTTGCATCACAAGCATACACGATACATTAACATTGCATTTCACATATGCATGAACAAATCGTTCACCAACATCAACCCCAATCAAATCATTTGCGCCAATTGGAAATTTAGCTAAATTAAATTATCGGACAAAATTCAATGTAGTCTCATTTATATTTATAGAACTGCAAACTGATAGGATCTACGAGTACTTCACTACCATATCTCTGAACTGTATATCGAAACTCTTGCCACAACTAATTACACACCAAGTTAAGCCACTAACTGTTCAAATAGACAATTATCCACGCCAATTGCTTTTCGGCTTGCAATTCGTTTGATGATGGTGCTGCGGCAATGCTATTGGTAAACTCCCCTGTGCTGCGACAGTACGAGGAACTCGACTGAAAGTTAGATAGAATTCTCGTAACGTAACTCTGTATTATAGAGATATAGCAAGATTTTCAATTGCCAACTAACTTTACATCCTCTCAAAGATCCTATCGGAATCTCTTCCATACGAGTATAAAGTCGACAAGTGCCAATGCACTTTGTGCAATTTCCAATATCAACCCTCCGGGGGTGACGTGTGTCTATGCTGTGTGTAAAGTTATAATACAAGTTTGCCAAGGAGTTTTGCATTATTTAGTTAGTTTAGTTTTTATTGAATTTTGGGGTAAGAAATTTATAGATTTGAAATTGCGTGAGATTGATGATGTACATAAATGTGTAAATTGCAAGAGAGTCATGAGTATGTATGTTGTACGTATATGGATGAGACAACTGACAACGATAAAATACTGTATCAACGAATAGTCAACAAAGTTGACGATGATAAGGCAAATGGACTTTCCTCGTACAGGGACAGTACCTTCGTTACGGCCGAAAGTCAGTGGATATAAATGTCTACAGGATTTCGGCAGACGATGTAGTTTAGAGTCAAACATGTTCATATGTTGGATGGTTGGTGCAGATACATGTTTCTCATTTTGATAGCCGATGGGATGTTGGCAAAACATGTTGTGTTATATACGCAGAACTTTGGTTCAGAGCCCAATATGTCAAGATTCAATTCACAAAACTTATATGGATGCACCCCAGGACTGCTGTTGTGGTACAAGTCAACAACAGGAGTATTTTGACAAGATAGAGGAGTGGATACAACACACACACAAAACATGGGAAACATGGTATGCCATTAGTGCAGGCGTTCCCAAAGTTTATTGTCCTTGTTTTGTTTGACGTTGAAAATGTCAAAAGGCCGGAATTCAACGGAATTTCAATTCAATTAAATAACCGAAAACAATGTTATATACAATATTTATAAAAGGACTCGTTTTTAACGTACGTACATCACTATACTGGAACCATAATTTCGCGATTCAGATCATGATCCTGCTGAAATATCTCGGTTTTACTGAAATTGCCGAACATTTGACTATGAGTAGGAATTGAATACACCTGGAGGTCGTTTAGCTTTTCGTAGCTTACCTTCAAAACAAATTTTGCTAAATTTTTGTCAAAAAAAATTTCTCAGAATGGACATTCTTTATTTGACTCCAATAATGTCCAATAAGCTCTTCGAACATTACTGCGTACATGTACGTAGCATGAGCTCCGGACTTTCCGCTTCGTGGGTCATAAGCGTTCTTTGATCATTGTAACAAACCGAAATTTAATGAAACTTTATTAGCCATCATACAAAAGTATGTAGTTGAAGACAAAAGAGCAAACGATATGATTGGCCTTATAGTGATGTTTTTTTCCATTCATAGCTTTCCGCCAAGGTTGGGATATACAGGAAGGGTTGCTTTTGCAATTCGCATGAGCCTAGTGTTTCGAACATTATTCGCGTGTGGTTGACATGACACCTGCTTTTGTGTTCCCGGCAGATGATTTTCTTATTAAATTTTTGCGAAATTCAAAAAACAAAAAATCATTAATGCAAAATTCATGTCATTCATCGGCTCGAATTCTGGTCAAACTATTGGATTGAAGTTTAGTGGTGTTGTTGCCCACTTCTACAAGTGATAGCTCACTAACCAAGACCATCTTTTCCAATCTTAAATTTAAATTCAGTAGCACAATATCAAAAGCTAATTGGCAATAAAAAACAGGAAAAATCAACAAAAGAAATGAAATGTGAATGAACGAAATGACATCTCTCGCTGATGTGATTCAGTTGAAATTATTCAGCACCCAAGTCACTAAGTTTTGCGCAATTACCTCAGTGAGTTCTACCGTTTCCAATGATGTTGGTTTTTCATACCAAAAATGGTCGTTACTGCGAAATCCGCCCTCAAACGATATTTTGTTTGCGGTTTGCGACCAGACGTTGGTTATATATGAAGATATCCATGGGCAGGATAACCACCAGCGCCCGCTCTAAGGGGGGGGCAAGCCGGGCGGTCGCCCGGGGCGCCAAATTTTAGGGGCGGAAAAGAAAGAAAGAAAAAAATATAAAAGCCAGAAGGAAAAATTCAATATCAATTTCCATTAAGTGGAAAACGAAACGTACCGATGAAATAAATAGTTGAAAGATGTGAAACAAAGTCTTTGAGAGCCAACAATTGATAGAAGGTGCTGCATTTAGAATCCTAAAATGCTTGCCTAGTAAGAGTTGCGTAATTGTACGTCTGTGATGCTAGCCCCGCCCTACTTCCGAAGCTATGCGCTATTCAAGTTCTACTTTAAAACTGAAATTGGAGATTTATGTGCTAATTTCGTCCTCCAATTGAACATTTAGTACCTCTTCTTTTGACCAGCATTAAGGATTATATTTTATCTTCCTATGCATGATCCCTTAGTGTTAGTCTTACCAAAGGGGAGATCCATCTAATTTTTAAATAAAGGACGAAAGTACCTACAGAACGTAATCTTATTACTGAGTTTATATGCGGAACGTCGCACTTTAATTTCCGGAAGTAAGGTCTAAAACTTTATTTTAGTCTATTGAATCGAAGGAGAGCACGTCCCCTAAAAAAATATTAATCATACGGATAGAAATTGATATCAAATGAGAAATAATGATTCGTATAAACACTAAACACATAAAAACGATTAAAACAAAGTCTCCTGAGAGAAATTTCATACCCCTGCAAGAGTTTTGAAAACTTCTATAAACCTTTGGCGGCAATTTGACTTCAATTCACCCGATCTCCTCGTGGATAGATTGTCTCCGTTGGTTCCAATTACATTGATTCGTCTAGCATTTAAAGGTCAAATTTCAAACAAAATTGTTTGGGTTTCAGCAAAATGAAGGATGGAATCACAGTACACATTACCAGAGACGGAGTAGCAGTACTTCCTTTTTTCGGACATGCTTAATCAGGACAAGCTTGATTCCCCCGATTTAGCTAGCTCTGACCTTCTTCTTTATAAAAATTCTCAGTAAGGGCGTAGGCTGGATTTTCTAAGGACATAAACATTTTTTCAACATAGTGCCCTAGCCCGGATTTTTTTTAGTGGGTCGGAGGGTAAGTCATTCCCATTAAACTATATGACAACAAAAATGTTTTTAGAAAAAGGGTTTAACATTTTGAGAAAGATAAATCCAGAGCGACCTTTTTCCTTTTAACGATAAATGGCTTCTACATGAGTTTCACTGTTTCTTGATTACATCACATGACCTTTGTCACAAAAATATCCCTTTCAGACGAAATGTTTTTAAATCGATTAACTTCCCAAAGGAAACATGGCGGACAGCAAAAACTCTATAAAGTATACATTTAAGCCCAGAAGTAATGGAGTGATGAAACACGGACAATATAGGCTTTTTGGTGGCGAAATATTTTCTTTAATGGGGTTGGTTGGGCAACATGATCGGAAACATAGGTGGTTAGGACCCTCACAAAGAGAACTTAGGATGTCACTTGGGGCATAATTTAAGTTTCGAAAGGCTAGGTCACGCAAACGCGGATAGGATATGGATATGATGATGTTTATGACACCTACATGTGGTGTAGCTTGGGATATTAAATGCGTAAAACTGCAGTCTCAATAGAATTGTGCGGATGATACTTTTAGAATCCCTGTTTCGGAATAACCCAGACCACCAGACTGAAATCTTTCTTAAAACTGAGACCAGGCACCAACACACAGATTTGTACCACTGAAATTTTCATACGTAGAGCATCGATTTTTTATGAGGTAATACAGCAGTAAGACAAAAATGTATCCTTGATCAACCGACAGACAGGGGGAGTGAGAGTCAAGCGCCACTCCTCGCCCTGCCTCCCCAACCTCCTGGGCTACAACTATGGTTCTCAAAATGTCGCATTTATGAAAATAAACCACGGACGTTCCACACTGAAGAAATCCGGCTAACTGAAGTTTATCGGCTGCGTAGTCTGCAAGGATGTTATGGGAAACTACTCATCTACTTCAACGACGTACATATTACCTACTATCAATATGCCTGGTATATCACCCAGGGGCGGCAATTTGTCCTCTTGTCCCGGGACGGCGTAAGTGCTAGAGCGGGCGCTGATAACCACTGATTTAGATGAACTAGCACTTCAATCAGTTTTTCCTCTGGATCGAAAAGTCCGTTTTTTTTAAGCGATTATCTAGCATAAGGTGGGTGGTGGATAACAGTCTGCATGACTTCGGAGTAAATTAAAAATCTTTCAAACAAATTTGTAAAAAACTTCCCCACCTTGCGTAGGTTGAGTGGTTAGTTTGATTGGTTGGCCCAGACGGTTCTGTTTGTACTCCATGGCGCCAGGAGTCTGGTTGCTCGAAGTGGTAATAACGCTTGACAAGGCCAAATAATTCAATATGGGTGATCTTGAAAGCCAGGTGGCATGTGAGTTCCTAATCGTTGATTTGAAAAACACAAATGTAAGCCTGCTGCACACAACCACTTTTTAAATACTTAAAATCATTAGCTTTATGGGAAAAAGCTTGCTGTTGCATTTTCAGGTACATAGACAAAAAAAATGTGAAGTAGAACTACCTGTCCACAACATTTTGCTTATCGTGAATTTGGCGCGTATGTAAGTTCAAATTTACCTCATTGTGAATCTTATGCATGTTTGAATAGTCATGCTACTTGTCGGTGTATAAATCCATCTGATAAGGCAAATTTAGTGAAACCCGCTAATCCGTTCCAAAAAGGTGAGCAAAGGGTAAAGGGTAAAGATAAAGAGTTGGCTTCAAAATCTTGTCCATTGTGAATTTTCTGCATGTTACATGCTAACTCTGTCATTCAGGGTAGAAATCAATTCTGTACGATAAATATACTGAAATCTGCTATTTTGTTGGGAGTATATTTACTGAAATTGGCTAATAAGTTCAGGATAAATGGTCGAAAATATCTTAACGAAAACCTGTCTGCATAATTTTCCTCTATTGTGAATTTTCTGCATGAAATTCACGGTGGAGACTAATCCGCTGGGTAAAGTTTTCTTAAATCCGGTGATCTATTAAAGAGTTGGTGGACTGTCTTCAAATTTTTCCAACAGTCATTCTGCTGTTCCGGGCGGTGGCTAATTCAGTGAACCTTAGATCGAGGAAATCAGAAGAGCTTTTCACACAAGATATAGCATTTCCAGGTCAAGTAAATAACTCTCTGAGACAAATGGATAAACTTCCGAATCAGCAAAATACATTTCCGGATCAAAAAAATAAATTTCCGAATTAACAAAACACGATTCCAGATCAAATCAATAAATTTCCAGACGAAATAAATGAACTTCTAAATGAAAAAAATAAATAACCAAAACAAAAAAATAAATTACCAAATCAAAAAAATAAATGTCCCAATCAGGAAAATAAATTTACAAATCAAATAAATAAATTTCCAAATCGAATAAATATATTTACATGCCAAAAAAAGTAAATCAAATAAATACATTTCCAAATCAAATAAATATTCAAAGGTTAATAATGTTCTTCTAATATGAAAAATTAAATTATATTAAATTTATGAGACCCTAGCGGGCGGTTGGAAGTGGAAGTCTATGAGATTTTAAAGTAAAAATTCGCCTGTGTAGCGCGCAAAAAAAACAGTATACCACAATTTTGCTTGTCCCAAGTAGGCGTAAGTTTTTTTTTCGTACATTAAACAGCGGAGACTGTCGATTAAAGTTGAAATGTGTACGATAGTACGACATGCTAAAACTCTCTATTAGTAAAGGATAAAGGTACACGACATCAGCTGAACACTTTAATTCGTATAATTCAACAGATTCCTGTCTGATTCGGATCACCGTTACGAAAAGTTGTGTCAATGTGCTTAGGTGCTTAGGGTGCAGACTCCCCCGCATTTTCCCCTGAGTATTTGCTCGGGTTTATTCCCCTAGAATACCACCCTCCCTCCTCCTTGGTATTCTTCACCTATTGCGATAGAAATATTTTTTAAGAAAAGAAATCTAATTGATCATGACAATATAAAGCTAAACGTTCTCTTGTAAAAAAAATAGAAACACTTCTAATTTGGAGCTTTTATTCAAATTCAATCGAGACCTAATAATTTTAACTTTTAAGTACCGACACTGGGTCTTACAGACTCGAAGACACTGTCAATGTATAGATTGCGTTATGTTCCCGAACCTCCATGATTTTGAGGTCACCTCTATATTCGATTCTAATTTAAAATAAAATTTTTAAAAAGCTCAGCTGGTGTGACTTGAGTTATGAGGAAGTTATGGTAGTTTAGAGATGGCAAATAACGTCTAAGAAAACAATTTATGTCGTCCTATTCCAAGCGTGTGTAGTACAATTGACAATTACATACGTCATTTTGAATAAACAAAATCTCATTCAGATTGAAATACTTAATTAATTTTTTTTCAATGCTCGATGAAATTCATATAAAAGCGTATTATTTACTATATTAAAGTATGTACTATCTTTTTAAATCGTTTCCTTCATACGAAGCATTGTTTATTTGATTTGTGAAATATGTTTTTTGATGGAAAAAATCATTTTTTTGATTTGTGAATTTATTTTTATGTTTTGGACAATTTTTTATTTGAATTGTACATTTATTTTTTTGATTTGGAAATTTATTTTTATGATTTGTTTATTAATTTTTTTCATTTAGAAATTCATTTTTTTGGTTCGGACATTTATCTATTTGATCTGCAAACGTGTTTTGTTGATTCGGAAATTTACCTATTTGTTTCGGACCTTTATCTATTTGACTCGGAAAGTTATTTACTTGACCTGAAAATGCTATATTACAACAAAAGCACATCTCGAAATGTATCTTCCGTTTAAACTAGCCAAAAAAAAAGAAGACTATACTCACGAGTATATAAATCATAAACTCAGTGAAATCCTACATCTCCACTCGCGTGCTCATCCCTTACTACAATCAAAATTCTATTCTTCGCGAACATGGCTACATATAAGAGTATGTATAACTTAAACTTACCTGCTATTTGTAGGGTTGCATTTCGACTGTACACTTTTCCGGCTTGATTTTTCGCAACACACCAATAAACGCCGCCGTCTTGCTCCTTTTTACCATGAACCGTACGTAGAAAGAAAAGCGATCCGGATGGTAATAAAACACGATGGGATTTATTATCGTTGGGGCTTGTCTTGACTGGTTCACCATCCTGTTGAGAGGAGAGAGAGAGTGTTTCAGAGTTGGTTTTTTTTTCTTTCATGAAAATATATAGAAAAATTGGTAGCAGAAGGATAAAATCTAAGATTTATTAGCTTTTTCTTAGAGTAGGAGTAGACTGTATGAATGTATGTTTTCTTAAGGGAGCAGCTATATATGGCTACACGTAGGTATAGTTCGTATAGAGGAGTTTATTTTAGCGTCGAAGGAAAAAATTTGTGGGGTACGTGGTACGAGTACAGTCTGTGAGAGGTAAAATATTTTCGGTTGGCTAGCAAGATTTCGTAAAAATCAAAACGTGCGGTCTCTTCTCTAAGTGGTTTTAAAACAACAGGAAGTCCTAAATTGCACTGATGATGTAAATTTACTTGTCAAAAATTAAAAATGACAAACGGATGTTCTATGAAAAGCAAACTGAGTTATATGATAAATATTGCAGGCACTGCCAAAAAGGACCCACATGCAAAGCGGTTCACATCTTTCCGTACCGCTAAAGGAAGAAGAAGAAAACGACTAACCCAAACACTATACTTAGTGATTTATTTATGCTGTTTTTTTACTAAAAAAAAAAACAAGAGAAGAAATATTGACCGAAACTTTGGCAATTGTCCAATTTAATAATTTGATAAAATTATATTTTGACCTTCAAAATACACTAAAAAAAATACGTAAATGACTTAATAATCTTTTTATATTTATTTATCATTGCATTACTAGTCTCCGCTGACATCACCACCACGTCTAGCATCCGAAAACCCATGAGTCATATGTGACTCATAGACGTGAACAAGGAGGAACGCTTCATACATAAGCTATATGATCGCGTGTTCATGTAAAATAAACCCAATTTTAACCATTTCTTTAAAATAGTGAAGCAATTCATCTCATATTAAAAAAAAATTTCATTCTCGGCCCATAAATTGCAATTATCCAAAATTGATAAACTTTCCACAAAGTTCAAGATATAGCACTCACCCGCGATTTAGCCTTCCCTAATCGTATATCCTTGGAAATTACCCAAAAACCTAAGGACCATGCCGTCATCAATTAAAATTACCGAAATGCTAATATCTTATGACAAGGACTGTATATCCTTCTTGACACTGTACATATATCATTTTCCCCGCAGACTTAAGATACACACTATGCTCTACTACAATCACCATTTGCTATCATCTCAAGACAATTCGATAAAGTTTGAATTCAGAGTCCCGAACCGAAGATATTTTCCGGTGATGGCATCGAAAAACGAAGAAGAAGTCTCTGTAAGATTTACTTGCTTGCGTCGTTTCCACTCTCTTGCTAGACATACATACATACATACATATTTCAGGATGTTTTATCTTCTATCTTTAGATTTAGACTATACATCTCTACTCCTACTTGTGTACTAGGAAAACACGGTTTTTTTCCTCGCTACTTTTTTGAAAGATTTATCACTTACCTTAAACCATTCGATTGTCGGTTCGGGTTTGCCTTCCGCCTTACAATTTAGTGTGACTGGTTCATTTTTCGGTACGACTATATCACTGGGATGTTCTGTTATCTTGGGCGATCTGTATTGAGCTGAAAATAATGAGAGAATGAGAAAAAGTGAATGAATGAATGAATTTTCGTCGAGTGTTAATGTCAATCAAGCTGAAATTGTCTTTATATAGTGCGGGCGATGTGGCAATGAATGAAAGCAATGAAATCCAAATAAAACCGAGTGATAAGAAATTGGTTTTGTATCTGATGACATTTAGATAATTTATTACAATTTGAATGGGGGATAATTTTCTTTTCTTCCTCGGTGTGGTTGATATTTTATACATAGTTATTTTGGAGACATTATTTTTGTTTACACGAAACAACTGTACCAAATTCAGTTTTCTGCAGTTGTTGAATAATTCCAGAAAAGAGGATTATATTTGTAAAGTTTATAAATTTTTGTATTTTAAGTTCCCCTGAAGAATATTTTCTTGAAACACACAGGAAAGCAAAATATCTACGGAGTTATGCAAACATGTTTTTGTCTTAAACTAAAACAAAGCATCCAAGATGAACTCCAAATCTTTTAAGTAATAACAATCCTATCTAAAAAAAAATCATTATTTTCAAGCTTTACGATTATTTAAGATTGAAAATTCAGTTCACAAGTTTTCATGTCGCTCCTTCTTTTATTTAAACATAGATAAGATAAAACAATACCAACACGGGTCAGTGACGGCAAAGATTGCAGAAATATCTTTTTATTCGCATATCGCATTCGAAAGAGACTTTTATCCTGACAGTGCCAAATAGGTCACAACAACGTCAACAAAAACTAAAAAAAAATGCGGATAAGGATTCATGCCAGGTCAGCTGCATTCTTATCAAGAAGACAACAGGAAAATTACTGTCATTTGCACAGGAAGATTGCTTGATCTCACGGAGTTTTCCGAGTCAAGTAAAAGTTTTTCTTCTTTTTCTGGATGATGATTATTATGTTTGTTTTATGCAGATATTTTCTTAAATGCATAAAGAAAACTGTACTGTTCGCGATGTTCTTTCTTATTTTGAAAATAAATTAGAAGCAAAAATTTAAGCCATGGAAATCTACTGAGTTGGAAATGTAAATAGTATTAAACATTGCCTGAAAATACATTACGAGTGGTATATTATTGAATTCCATTACTCTATTTGAATATTTTACATAATTTGCTCCCACGATTTTTGACACTATCATCATTACCATATATAAAGTTACTCCATCATCTTTTTAAACAGTTCTTGTATACACACATTTTTCCCCAGTCTCACAACGTTTAACATACGATGGGGATGGCGGCGCGCGGCACTGCCCTTTTAATTTCATAATGTCCGCTTTGGACGACAGGAATATATTTGTCGCCTTTTATAGAAATCATGCACTGAATAATGATTATGATGAAATATATTTTTCCACCGACAAATGTGCAGTAGTTCGTTTACTTTGAAAGTCAGCAGCCGTCCAGTCCACCACCACTATAGTAGCACCGAGACACAAGTACAAGTAATTTAATGCTGGTGGAATAGATGCTGGTAAAACATAAACGAATGGTGGAACTGGTGGTGTATAGTAGAGAATTTCACGGTCGCTCTGTGAGGTAAATGTCCTTGCATACAAAATAGTACCGTGATGCGATGGCGTTCAACGGAAAAAACGGTATACGTGAGTAAAATGATAAAATTGATTAAAGTGTGTTTACTCATTACAGTTTCTTCGATGTTCGGGGGAAATAAAATATTTTTATTTTGCTGTACAGGGTGTCCGGAAACTTTGGCATAAACACACCGGAAAATGATTCATCATGTGATTTCCAGCAAAAAAGTTGTACCGAACATACCCCCAATTGTTCACCGTTTAGACGCCACAGGCGTTCGAAGATTTTTGAAAAAAAAAAATCATTTTCTTACACGACTTTAACCTTAATACATATCTCCATAACTATACTAGATATAATAGCGAAATAAAATGTCTTACCTATAAAACAAAACTATTCGAACTAAAATCGGATAAGTGCTTTAGTTTTTACAGAGCTTCAAAGTCTGGCTGTGAAAGCCATCTTGTTTCGCTAGATATTGAGGTTTAAGTCTTGTAAGAAAATGATTTTTTTTTTCAAAAATCTTCAAACGCCTGTGGCAGCTAAAGGGTGAAGAATTGGGGTTAATCATTTTCCGGCGCGTTTATGCGGTAGTTTCTGGACACCATGTATATGAACATGTATCTCCATAAACATGGTTAAAAGTTGATTGGCAACGAACTGATTGCTTTTGCTCATTAGATAAAAAATATGTATTGATCAATTAGAACAAAATAAAAAGTCCCACGGTGGCAGTGAATGCTTTAAATTTCTCGCAGTGTTACCAAACTTCGGGTTGCATTTTAGGAAAAATTCCCGTTTATCAGGTAAAAGTTAAGGAATACTGTCTGCATAATTTTTATCAGGTTGGCAATTTTTTAAATAGCATTTTCTTGCTAAAAGTTTACCACACCTTGCCTGTGATTGGTTACTTACATTTTCTCCGGTAAAATGGCGAAGATGAAGAGAATATGTCGTTCCGAACTTACTAACTAATTATTCTAGTAAGGAAAGGTACAACTTTTAGTGAATAATACTAATTTTCCTACCAAACGGTGTTGCGTTGCGTATAACCTTTTAAAGTGAAGAAACCGAGGTACCATTTTGGGATGGGCAACCCCAAATTTTTTTTTCTTGTTTTTGACCTCAAATTCGGAATTAGCGACCGAAATTTACCTTAGTGTTTTTGCCACACCGATTGGACGAGTATTTCTCTGAGAAACCTGGGGTACCGTATTGGGGAGGGCAACCCCAATTTTTTTTTCTTGTTTTTGGCCTAAAATTTGGAATCAGCGGCCCAAAATTCTTGTAGTGTTTTTTTTTCACGACAATTGAACGAGTATTTCCTCGAAAAAAAACAGGTGTACTACAATTCTGTGGCGGGCAATCCCAAACATTTTTTCTTGTGTTTGAACTTAGATTTGGAATTAGCGACCCAAATGTACTTGAGTGTTTCTGCCACGCCAATTGGACGAGTATTTCCCCGAGAAAACAGGGGTACAATTCCGGGGCGGGCAACTCAAAAAAAAATTCTTGTTTTGACCTCAAATTTGGAATCAGCAACCCAAAATTCTTTCAATGTTTATTACCACGCCAATTGGCCGAGTATTTGCCCGAGAAAACAGGGGTACAATTTTGGGCCGAGCAACCCCAACATTTTTTTTTTCTTGATTTTGATCTTAGATTTGAAATCAGCGACCGAAATTTACCTTAGTTTTTCTACCACGCCGATTGGACGAGTATTTCCCTCAGAAAAGAAGGGTAACATTCTGGGGCGGGCAACCCCAATCAATTTTTTTCTTGTTTTTTGTTTTATCTTAAATTTGAAATCAGCGGCCTAAATTTACCTTAGTGTTTCTGCCACACCGTAGCATGTACAATACAAACTAGGTTTCAATGCACTGCATGTTTCTACCTATAAGCAGGGCCGGCTTTAGGGTGGGGCGAGCGGGGCGGTCGCCCCGGGCGCCAGGTTTAGGGGCGCCAAAACCCGTATTGTTTAATTTATTTTTACAAATTTGTTTGTTGCTTAAGAAATTTTATTTTTTTTAACTGCTGAATTAGTATGATGTAAGAATACTAATGCAGGCTACACGACCATCCATCAAGTATGAACACAGTAAGATTTTTTCAACTAGAATAGATTAAACCGCAACTAGATGTGAGCTCCTAGATTTTCTAGTTGCAAAAACTATTAAAAACTGCTTTCTACCAAGAATTAATAGTACAGTCGACTCGCGATAATTACAAATTCGATAAATTGAATTGCTCGATAATTTGAAGTACTCATCCAGTATTCTCGTTAAATTGAAAAAAAATATACAAAATTCCATATATTTATATACTCTCGATAAGTTAAAAAGCTGTAATGATTTTTTATTGCTTTATAATTTAAAACAAGTTGACGCCAGTGCTTGGTAAATTGAATTCAAGATGAATTCAACGTTCTATAAATTGAAGTAAATTTTGTTTGCCGCTCTATAAATTGAAATTTAGAAATTTTGCAAGTCTGAATTCAAAGGAAGAATATTAAAATGTTTACCGGTGCATGATGTGGTATACACTTAAAGTACTGTTTCTTCTCGGAAATTGAAATTGAATGATTTGAATTTAGTTTCCCGTAAGCTACATGAAGAGTGTTCAAATAAGCGAATGTGGTTCCGCGTGTCAAAAGGTGCTTGTCGATCGGGGAAAAATTAAGTCGAAACTCTATTAATATAAGTATAATATTATTAAAGAAAAAAAAAGCACGTAAAAACTTGAATAACAATTATTCTTTACTCTGGTATATTAAGATCTTACTTCGCTATACCGTTCTCAATATATTTCTAAAAAACTTTCGATAATTAAAACTCTCGATAAATTGAATAAAAATAGTTGTCCCTTGAATTTCAAATTATTGAGATTCGACTGTATATCAGTAAAATATATTGCTTTTCTAGAGATCTATCTTTTATTTGCTGAACATCTAGTAAAATTGAACTGGATATCTAGGTCTTATTTGAGACTCGATCAATTTTACATTCAATCTATTGAAAAATAGTGGATACCAGTTCTATTTTTTTCAGAATCGCTAGAATGATTTTATGCACGAGAATCAGCCTAGTAAAATTTTACTGGAAAAAAGACTTACAGAGAATGTATATAATACCATAAATTTAACGCGCATTCTAATGACAAGTTAACGGGATATTTTCATACAAACGCAGACGTGCGACAAGAATTCTATGTGCAATTTCACAAGGTTCACTCAAGGCCGCACGACACAAAATCTCACCTGTATCTTTATATAAATCAGGTAACGATCTAGTTGGGAACTCATAATATCAGATTCCCACTTCAGAAATTGAAACTGACATGTAACCTTTAATTAAGAAAAAAAAGAGGTACATAATTCTAATAAGCACATTCGTTTTTGAACCATGAGCGCTTATATACCGTCTCTTAATTTAAACTATCTTAAAGCATTTTTGGAGATAGTACCTTTTCCAAAGGGTGAATGTACCGTCCTAGTCTAGTTCGCGTATTAACTTTCTTCTTCTTCTTTTTATTCGAAATGGTTGTGGAAAGTGCAGATGTTTAGAAATGGTTTACCTGACACTTCGATTATTTGGACAATACTATGATTGGAATTTGTTAATCTCGCGTTTTTTCTAACCAGGAATTTCATATAAACCGTGTAGCGAAACGGAAATCGAAAACGATAGCATTGCAGTAACAAGACGACTTCGCTCTTCCTGGATAAATTTCAGAGACAGTCGCTTGTCTAGGCATTATGGATGGGCAAGCACCTCGCCATATGTTGCGAGCGAGACTAAATTTAGTTTCGGTTAGTTAGTGCAGCCCGTATATGCCGTCCAAAAATAATTTAAATTTGTCTAAAACTTTTTATCTTTACTGCGGTATATAAGCGGTCCATCATCATCAATATTTTATATGAGGAAAGGCAATTCTGGATTATGTTTATGCTTTTGTCTTTAAGGGCGCCACAAACCTGACGATTTCTCGGCCGATCGATTGGGCCCACAATCGATCTGCCACCCATACAGCACATACATAAGGCAATTTATCAATTTATCTGAAATTGACACGATCGACAAGACACAGCACAAAATAGCGAAAATGATATCATTTTTGGTGATGGAAGATGGACATTCATTGCTACTTTTGATGGAGAATGTCCGCCACAACCACAGAATGAAGAACGACCACAGGCTTATGTAAAAAAATCGGCAACTGAGAACACATGATTGTCATGACAGCTTGCACTGGCAATACGTTCCACACGTCAAATCAAAAAATTTAATCCGATGGTTACAAAAACTACTTAAAAAAATAAAAGTTTATAAACTTTTAAACCGTAAAATTATTAGCTTAATGAACGTTTATGTTGGTGATTCAAAAATAAACCGGTGGTACCTACATAGTGTAACCTGTAGTAATGCAAAATAGACAGGTTTCCCGAACAAACCATTTCTAACCACGGTCGAAATTACAGAATGAAATGAATTAATGTTTTGAAATATATGGACTACTATACGTAAAATCGGAACTGACTGAATTCGGTACCATAAAATTCAACCGTATTTAGAACCATTACCAAGTGCGTTCCCGCAAGGACCAGAGTATGTGAACCAGGAACGCAGTCATTGGAACTTTCCATCTTTCCTTAATTTTCGTCTTCTTCGTGAATTCCGCAAATGAAGATGGCAGTGTACTCTTGAAAATGATTCATTTCAAAAATTTTAACATCGAAAAAGTGCAACCTACTTAAGTGGGATTTGCTATCGTCTTCTCATTAAACATAACGAATGTTTGTGAGCTAAGATGTATGGTTCGTTTATTTCTGCGATGTGAGATTTTGAACGATTATAAAACTGGCAAAGTATTTTGTGGTTTGATTTAAAAATTTAAAAATCAACACTACCGTAGATCTTGCAATATATCTACTAATAATATGCAATAGATCTACTAAAAATAATAATTTTCTAGGACGAATTATGAACAAATGTTAATTGATAGAGGCATACTTTTCTGTTCGCTTTAAGCAGTCAATTGATTGGGAAACAATGAAAAATTAAAGTGAAGTTAAAAACAGTTAAAAACAGATAGTTTCAATGGCGGCGGGGCAATGGAGAAAAATATTCCCAAAGAACGTTAAAGTTCAAGTTTTATTGCAATTTTTTCGTGTTTTAGAAACTATAAGGGGCGCTTCTTTCAAGTTCGCCCCGGGCGCCGTTACACCTAAAGCCGGCCCTGCCTATAAGTTACCTCTTTCACCCATAATTCATATCCTATAACAATCCATTCATTTATACCCACAATTACTTACAACACTATACATAAACATACCGACACAAATCTATGTATGAAAACACGAGGCCGATCAGAAATCATACTCATATCAAACAACGGCAAACCGCATAAGCCAGCGCTGGTATAAAATCCCATTTAAAAGATCAGGTCTTCTTGCAATAGAAACAAATCGCATTATTTCGCAACAAATCGCATCGCATCGCCCGGCTCGACATCGCATTTGGCTGTGAGCTGCTGATTTCCTGACTACAAGCTTCCTAAAATTCCTCCAGATTGGAACAGATGAAATCGATGCTTCTGTATTGAATATTTCGTGCTTATCCGATTTTCAGACCTTCCGAGGTGACAACAAAAACGTAAGTTTCCTCAATTACAAATAATTTTTGAGTACTCACGTACGCCAAGCAGATATTTAGGCTATTGAGGCTTGCGCTAAAGATATTCGATACTGGGTGCCTGAATATTAGGCCACACACACATGGCCAATCCAATCCGATTGTTTGAAAATGGATTTTCGTTTTGTCGAATGCGGCACAACTATACATTTTTTTTTTTTGATTTTGACTGAACGAAAATAAAAAAAATGGATTCGAATTCTCCGTGTGTGTACGCCATTAAAGTTCTGCCCAACGCAAGCTTTTTTTTATTGTGTTTTCTTTTTTAGTTTTCCCCATTTTGAATTTGCTGAAAAGCAAGCATTTGCTCTCAAATTTTTCAGTAACACCCTTCCATCGTGCCAATAGATTTAAATCAAATTTTTAACAATTTGTACGTTTAAATTATCAAATTCCCATATTTTGATCAGAGAAAAACGGAAAATTCGATTTCCAGAAACTCATTTAAAATTTAGGCGCCGAATGACATTTTCTTACTTCAATGAGTCTATTTCGTTAGGTTTTTTTATTTTTCACCGAAAACAAAAAATCGCTCAAAATTTAGGTCAGCTTGCTACTAAATTTTCGAAAGCCCCTGATGAAGTGAAAGTGTTTCCATCACAATCCGCCTTAAGCTTTTGTTAAATTGGAATGTTTTTCGAAAAAAACATAACAGGAACATACTATTTTTTTCCAGCATGATGTTTTCGCGTCAAATATGTCACAAATCGCATTTTTTTTTGTTGAATTTAATCGTTGGATCTAATACAATGAAACAATCACTACCGAAATTTAAGACATAATAATGAATGTGCATCACGAGAATTTTCATGATGCCGCCTTTGGAATTTTACTGCATTTGTAAACAATTCCAGCAGTGATCGGGACCGCTCCTCTCGCTAGCTCCCTGGGAAACAACATATTTTCAAGCGCCGAAAAGGGCGCCAAGTTTCAGATAAATTTTGCAAATTTAGAGCCGAAAATTCAGTTAAATATATTCCGATTTATCTGATCGTATCTAGTTCTGATATTTGAAATTTACGTGCAAAAACAATTCGATTTGTAATATTGAGATGCATTCTAAGTACTACAGTACTAAACTGCCTACAGTTTCGGGCCAGCAATCTTATAAAATTAATTTCTTTTATCCTGTTTTAGACTTTGCTATTAGTTTAATCAATGATAGATTTACATTTATTGACGGAACATGCTAAAAATTTTAGTTTTTTGTACATTTATGAATTGGTCGAAAATGATAAAATCATGTTCGAAAAACAATGTCTCTATCTCGAAAAACTTCTGTCACATAACGGCCAATTTGATATTGATGGTAAAGAAATGTACCATGAGTTTCTAATTTTGGCGCCTTTGTTGTCAAAGGAAAGTTCACCAATTGATTCTTTGAATTTTATAACAAAGAATGGCTTGATTGGTGCTTTTCCAAATGTATTCATTGCTTTGCGAATATTATAAACTTAACATGTTAAAGTCACTTGATATATCAATAATTATAAGAGAATATGCTGCAATTAAGGCAAGAAAAATACATTTTTAAAACTGCTTTTTTGATTATTACAAGCTTGACACACTTTCAAATGACGCAAATACATCATTATCACGCAAATTTATCATCATTAGCACGAACTCCAAATTATTCATTTGGATCATCATTTATTCAATAATGCCTCGAGACGCCATCTGTTGTAAAATTGAAGAACAAGAATTTTTACAAAAATATTAAATTTGTTATCAATCTTTACACATTTCTATTCAAATTCTTTAAGAAAAGTGTGTCTTCAAATGATTGAATATTCATCAAAATATGGCAATTGTGAGGGACATTTTCACCATTTACACAAACGTCAAAAGTATAAATGACGAATTCTAATGATGAAAGCATATGTGTCACCCCAATTTCGATCTTCCATCATCATGACGGATTATCGTCATAATGAATTGGATATGTGTCTTGGGCCTTATTTGGGAGGGGCGCCAAAATACTTCTCGCCTGGCGCGCGAATCGACCTCGGACCGGCCCTGATTACATACATACCCCATTTGGACAGATACTTCTACTTCAGTTAAGTCAATAAAACTAATTTTATTCAGATTCACTCGAAAGCTCTGCAAGTTCTTCAACATTTTGGTTATCTATCAATATTGATATGGAATCATAATAATTTTCTATAGAATGTAATATTGGTTTACATAATACATATCGTGAAAGAAAAATCTTTTTATGGAATATATGTGTCTATAAATTAATAATGTCTAATACCATTTTTATAGAATCCGCCTACGTAATAAACACTCGAATGTCTGATAGATTGTACATTTATAATGATAATCCCATTAACGTGTGCATTATGCATTCAACCATTCAGTGCACGAAACATTTCCTATCAAATCCGGAAACGGCTCAAAAAATCTTACGCCCTCCATTCAATCTATATTGCCGCCAATAAAAAAAAATCAGCTCCAATTCAATCAACCTTTTCCGCATCTTCAATAAATAGACCACGGTATCGACGGCATTCTATGCTGCTGCTATGCTAGACGAAACATTCGGCACAATACATATCACAGACATACAGTTCATTTCGATTTGAAAATTTCACCTAATAAATTTCCTCGGGGTGACATTAATTGGTCCCTCATGAGTGCCCATCAAGTTCTCTATCGGTATCTTCTTTTTCTTCTTAGAAACAAGTATCATAGAGTCAGCTCCAGTCAGTCGTCCAAAGAATCATTTTGAATGTGGACTTCGCCGCTCCAAGTGCTATCCGGAGAACAAATTAAGTAAAAGAAGAAGAAATTGAAAATGGAAGGAGCCTGCCTACACATTTCCCGTAAACAGATAAGGGACGCCTGTCAGACTGTAACAGGCCCGCGCTAAGGGAAATCGTACATAATAGACGTAAGGTCAATATTTTCCACTTGGCATTTCGGATCATCTTGACAGTTTTACGTGCGTTGTTTAGTGCAAGTAAAGAAACAAACTATCGCCGTTTTTTTTTCTATTCGATTTTTTGAACGAGCAATTATGAGTACCATTTTCTTTTTCTTTTTCGAGGATTAAAATTGTAAAAAAAATAGTCGATTTATTGATTCGCTTTTGTGAAAAAAAAACTGTAAGTCAAACATTCCACTACTATTTAGTTCTTTCGTCTCTTCTTCTCCTTCCTCGCTCATTAGGGCTATAGTCCACTACACGTGTTAACTTGAGCTACGCAGCGCTCCCGCGCAAACAAGCTTTTAGATAGATACATTATATAACTTTATTGATTTCCAATAGTTGTGTATACTACAATTGATCCTTTGTGCTATAGACTGGATGAGTCTTTCAACTTTGTTTAGTTGGTAAGTTTAAGCTGGTTAAATACATATTCCGAATTGTTGTTATGTTTGTTTGTTCACAAGGAACATTTCCAAAAACCTTGACTAGGCGAACTTAAAGCAAAAATCAAAAACTACCTTAAATCTAAATTACGAGTAAGTTTTTTATTAAGCAGTAAAATGAAGGAAGTTTGCTTAAGCAGAATATGAGTCCAGGAAGGATTGATTGCTGTGATGAAAATTTGAGTATATTTGATCTGTGCTATCCTTTCGATTGGTAGAGAACCACCACCGTTTATTCAAAATAATTTTTAGACATGTATTTAGAGCTTCTTGCAATTGAGACAGTGGCGTAGATAGCTTTTCGGAGGGGGGGGGGGGGGGGGGGATCATTTTGCATAATTACTTATACTTTTACGGTTGTCAAATGTTGCAGAATGATATTTTCTGTATCAAATCAAATCAATCAAATCAAATTCTGGTGCGAAATAGATGGCAGTTTTGCCATAGGAAAAAAGTAAGTCCTGGATATATTTCATCGATAATTTTGGCTTTTTTACTTTGTAGAGTGAATTCTCAGTATTCTAAATTTCGTATAAATTTTCGAGTCTAGGTGGGATGATCAGAGCTTTATATTGGGTTAGATCAGTGGTTCCCAAACTTTTCGGAATCACGGAACATCTAGCATCGCCGATTTTCTGGCCGTAATAGCTCAAAACAGGGATTAAAACAAATCATATAGCAATATGTCCAGAAAAGGGAAATTGTGAAGTCGAGAGCTCGTTGGGAATGCCTAATATGTATATGTACTCGTATCTAAAATACAGCTTTTGTTTTTTTAAATTGAAATTTTCCGATAACTCAGAAATTCGTGAGTAGGAATTTCTGAAGTTTTCAAACTTGTACGGTACCGTAGCAGCTATAAATATTTGCTATAAATTTCGAGGCCCTAGCTATCAGCTAATTGTTTGAATAGGATACCGTAAATGTGGGTAGAACTTAAAATTTGGACTGTTAAACATTCGTTCGTTCGTGAAAAATGTGTAGAAAATTTTTCATTTACACAAATTTAATCCTCTTATTTATTTGCACCTTAATTTAGATCCCAAAAACCTCATCAGAAACACTGTGGACATGCTTTACTATCTAGTACACACTACATCCTTTTCCATTTCATATAGTAGAAAGTTGTAAAAGAAAATCGGTCGAGTCTCTGAAGGTGGTCAAATATTTTAGAGTTAAGTTGATTTCTGCTGCAGTGTAGCAGACTAAGCTTCTAAATTTTAAAACTTACAAACAATTTTTCGTATGGGTTGTTTGCTTTTTGTTGTCACAAGCTCTTTCTTCAATTTTGGATATCTTCCTGAAACTCTTGAGAGATCTTCACGGAACGCTAGTGAACCGAGGAGCTCCGTTTGTTTGTTTGTGAATTTGTTTTCGAATTACTGCATAAGACTATATATCTTTCGATTTTTGAAATTTCTACAACTTTTTTATAGAAGATTTAGTTAAAATAAAAAAATAATCGTAGTTATAGTTTTGAGAGTTCGTATTAATTTCAATAAAATTGTGAACAACTAGAGAAAGTCAAGACTTGCCCTACTATATTCGATAAAACCTTTCGTCAAATTTTAACTTAAAATAAACAAAAAATTGATAGACTCAAAGAATACAGGAAGAAAAATTGGAAACAGATTTGCAGCGTTTTCTCTTCATTCGCATTAGCTTTCCACTCTACTGAAGAAATCTTCATTGGAAATTGCGCTTCTGTGGAAGAGTACCCCGTGTTCGACATAATTTTTAAATTTTTGAACCGGAAATTCCGATTTTCCGGCAAAAAATGTTCAATCAGTGCTTACATTTTATTTTTCTATCAGCACTTATAGATTACTTCAGTAGGGCTTGCCTATGCGAAACTTTAGATCCAATGTGAAAAAGTAGATGAACGTAAAGCCCTGTGCTGTAGTGTTTCGAGTCGCTTCTATTATACAATTGAAATTTGAGGAAGTGCTAAATTTTCTATTTCAGTTGTGAAGATAGTTTCACGTTTCTATGAAACAATACGCACGTTCAATAATTCCAGCAAATAGGTAACTTTTGCTTTGTTTTACGTACCTAAAGTAATAATAAAAAATGTGTGACCGAAGGGGGGGGGGATTTATCCCCTTGATCCCCCCTTATCTACGCCACTGACAAGGGATGACACCAAAGTATACAAAATTATGAAAATCATGAAAGTGAAATATATCTATACTGTAAATTTGTAGACCACTTAACCATGAACATCGGTCTTGGACACCATTCAACTAAGCAGTGCGATTAAGTTGCTTGTAGGGTTGGGTATGTCCAAATTCTAATGTGGTCAATTCAACCGAAATTTTGAATACAGTAAAACACGGTTAAGTGCAACACGCTTAAGTGCAAAACTCGGATAAGTGCACACAATTTTCATGCACCATCCATTCAATGCGATTTTCGAAACATTTCAAAACGGATAAGTGCAACACGGATAAGTGCACAACACGCTTGATAGTGTTAACAACATTTGGACACGATTATGACGGATAAGTGCACATGTGCTTTTGCAAATTTTATTAGTGCAGACGTTTCAAACAAGACAACGAATTTATTCGATCCTAGCCCGAGATATCTAATATTTATTGATTCAATTTATGCAAATGTAGAAGAAAGGGAAATCAGGTCGACTGGATAATTTTTGTCTTTAAAGGTATGTACTGAGTTCACCGAGCTAAAAATTTGCATATATGTCTCCTGTGAAAACGGTGCCGTGGAGACTTGCTTTTTATTCACTCAATTTAAGATAAATGTTCACTCGCGTTCTGATTGATTGTCGATGACATCTTTTCATTGTGAAATAAAGTGCATCTGCATTATTTTCGCTGGCGAAATGTCAAAAACCGGTGTGGAGACTTTCATGTGAAGTGAGTACCCCAAGCGAATTCGATTTCACGATCATCAAAATTTTGACAGTATTTGCATGTGAACTGACGATGTTAGTACCTACTTTGTAGGAAAATCTGAGAGTTAAAAATTGCTCTTTTTGGGAGCAGCTTAAGGCTAAGGTCAAACATTGTCTTGATAAAAAATGTTTAGCGAAAAAGTGGCAGGTTCTTTGTCATTCCAGCGTTCATGTTAGCAGTCTCAGTCAGTCTCCTCCTTTAGATCGCCGGACACTAAAATAGTTAGGTTGTTAGAAAACTTTTGTTTTTCTTTTTTTTTTGCGAACAAAATTATTTTGGATGTTTTTTCCCCATTTCTGAAAGCAAGTGATAATTTTGACATCCATAAATTGTTATTGAAAATGTACAAAAAAAATATTTTAGGCTACACACAATTTGAGTTCCCAAAAGCCCACAAAAAGCTCGATTCAAAACATATATTTTCGATGTGCTTCCCTCGATGTATCCCTCAAAGCAGGCGCCTTCAACGGGATTGTTGCAATCATCTTTTAGTTTGATAATAGTGACCCCCGCATTGATCACATTTCAAAAAGATGGATAGTGACCATTTGTTAATATTTGTTGCCAAAGTTCGAAAGCTTTATAAAGTCGCTTGTACATGGCTCTGTCAAATTTAATGGAAAACTGCCGGCCTTACCGTTCTGGTGGCCCTGGGCCAAATCGATGATGGTGACACCTACCAATTTCCAACCAAAATTTTGGTTTACATTTTTTTTTTCAATTTTTGATTGTCAATGTTGACAATCTGACCTTGTTGGCCTGAATGTTTTTTGCTCACGTTATATCAGTGATTCGCAATCTTTTTGATGTCGCGGAAGTCTTCGATTTGCCAATGTTTTTTTTTTTGATAGAATTTTGATAGTTAATTACCGTTATATATATATATATATTCTAGTAAGGTGAAATTGCAAGCACGAGAGCTGGGAATGGCAAATGAAAATTATCCCCTTCCTTATAAACATTTACAAAGATAAGCCACAAAGCAGTTTTCTTGAACATTTTTACTGGCTCCTTATACCCTTCGCTCATAGAGTGAAAGCGTATATTTTTTATTTTGTCAAATTGAGCTTGGCGAACAAATAGAAAAATGAAGCCGTGAATTGGACGTATAGGCCAAAATAGCAATGCTATAAAATTCCGCGACTGGTGAGTTGTAAATGTTTCATAAAACCCCTTTTAGGTTTAAGGAAAAAATTGGTATTGCTGCCACTGTCAGTTAGCTCTTTCTTTCTACGTATTTTTTTACCCTGTAAAATTTTTAATCTTTTTTCATCATCATTAGTTAAATCAGAGCACTTGTTGATTACATTGTCGAGCTTTCGTTGAAAGAAAAATTCAATTGTCGGACTATTTGCGCTTTAAAATAAATCCTAAAAATGTGGTCATACACACTTTCCTGATCTGTTTTATGTGTTTGACACATACGTCAAAGCTCTAAAAAAAATCTGTCAATGTGTATCAATGCTTTTCCCTCGCCAAACATTTGAAATACCATCAGATGGATGCGGCTTGAGCGATTTCTTTACGAAATTCCAACTCCATTTCTGCGGCTTTTATTCTTTAAGAATTTTATGCTCATTATCGGTACACATATCGGAGTGCTTGTAGTAGCCCAGCTTAAGCTTTAGAATTTTAAGAGGCGCCACAGACCTTCCGATCGATCGGCCAGATTTTTTTATTGCGAGATAAATCGGAAGGTGTATGGGACCATCGGATTCAATTTTTTGATTTGACATGTGGAACGTATTGCCAATGTAATTTTCCGTGCAAACTGTCATGACAATCTTGTGTTCTCAGTTGCTGATTTCTTCCATCGCCAAGAATGGTATAATTTTCGCTATTTTGTGTTGTGTATTGTGGACCGTGAGACTGTCTAAATATATTGCATAAACTCGTAGTTTTGGTGTGATTGTGTAGGTTTGCCTAGTACCTGGTCCGATTTTTAAGGTTCGTATAATACTGCTTCAGCTAAATAGAGTCACCCATTCATGGTCCATGGACCGATTGGGAGGTGGTCCGTTTATGAAGGTTATTTTGTAAGAAAAATCGAATAAAATTGGCTAGGAGTGGTTCAATTATAGAGTATGGTCTGATTAGCAGGTTTTACTGTAGATTCATTTTAGAATTTTTGTCAATAAATTGGTATAGGGAACGTGTGCGTTTGTCAATTTTCGAAACGTTTTCCTCTATGTGATACCTGTAGGTGAGTGTTTTTTTTTCTAGATATTTAACAGTAGAACTCCAGGGGATATCCTTACCCAAAAAAATAATAAATCTATCCGGCAAATTGGTTCTTTTCCTTTTCTTGGAAAAGAAGATGTATTTCGTTTTTGAGATGTTTAATTTTATTCTCTATCTGTGATAATATTGATGGAATTGCTCATGCTTTAATTCAAGGGTATCTATTATAACGGTTGGATCGGTTGACTTTGCATAGATGGTCAGCTGCGAACAAAGCGATTGTCACAACGGATATCCGAAATAAAAATATTGAACAAAGTTGGACTTAAGCACACGCCTTGTGGCACACCTGCTGGTACATATATCTTTTGGCTCGGATAAGCTGTTATTTACTTTGACGCAGAAGGATCTTTCGGATAAAAATGACTGTATGTACGTATGTAGGCAACAAGCTTTTGATAAACTGCCCTTACAAGGGAATTATGTATATATAAAAAACAACATCTTCCACTGGAAGAGCTAAGAATTCTTTAGTTTATTGCAAATGGGCATGGATCGAAAAAACGCTCTGGTCTCGAATATTCGATTACAAATTTAAGTATGTAACCTATGTATGTATTTTTGACACTATGAACTTTACTTTACTGAACGTTTACTCGTAGTATACAGGTTTTCTTCATATGTATATTCTGGGGTACACATTTTTCACAATGCATGAGAATGACCAGGGGGCTGAATCCTAACAGAGTCCAATGGGCGGATGCAATTAATGTCGCTGATATATGTAAAACCTAAATGAACCTGACGTTTCGGAAATGAAATAACGAACCGAAACAACCATACAGTGTACTCCCTAATCGCAGCGTTCATGATAACCCCCATACAGTTGACTTTTTATGCTTAGTCATAATATGATAATTATTATTTATTGTTCTCTAGTCGCCAACAATTTACGCTACAGGCTACACAATATTGTTGACCATCATATAGAAAGTCCATTCAGATCCCGATCACAATTCGACAATAAGTTACTTTCGCTACCCCATACTCCCATGCACGACTCGGCGCATTTCTTTTGTTTTTGGTGTTGAATATTGATCGAACCACACCATCAATAATACCATACCACGCTCATGTATAGGCCTTATCAAATATACGCGTAGAACCTTGAATAAGAAAAGGCTACAAAGTCATTGCATTAATTGATTTTAATGAATTGTTGTTAGTGATACTCTTTGTGTTTGATCGAAGAAGTCAATTTAATTCTGAGCAATCAACTCCGAATGATATTATAATGAACTTTCATATTTTCATATGCAACATATGTTTATTGGGCGTCTATTATTGACTTGATATGCGTTCTTTTGCGGTGTGGGTGGATGTTTTATTCCTCTATAATTCTCATAATGCTGAGAAAATTTTCAGAGAAACATTTCTTTTTTATTTCCAAGGCGGCAAACTAGAAAGCAAGTCGTATCAGATAAAGGCGACGACGAAGAGCTCAATATTTTGGTGTTAATGTTGATTATAAATTCTGACACTATTTCAATTGCATGTGTGCATTATAATGAATTTTTTCATTGATGTATGATGATGTATGATAATGCAACATAGGGGTTATCAAACGTTGGGTGTAAATTGATTCTAGACTCTTAAGTTTTCGCATTAACCCCAAAAATCAAGAAAAATAATTGCACTTATGCATTATTTTCACTTATCCGTCATGAAATTCCTTTATGAAAAATGATGGGGCTTTTTGAAATGTTTCAGAAAAGCGTTTTTTATACTTAAGTGTTCTTAATTTCCATCTAGATTAGTCGCCAAATCGCTGCGCGTCAAAAAACTGGCATCGCGTACAGCCATTTGGCTGCTACTTAGCATCCACACTATAGCAGCCAAATGGAGACAGAAAATGACATAACCGAAATTTCATTTTGGTGATTTTTAAAAATTTAATTATCAAAATCGGACTCTGCGCGTTTGAATTATTACACGGCCATTCAAGAATTATTCAATTTCACACAAAAGAACGAACAAAAGTTGCAAAATTGTCACTTTGAATTTGACAAGCGGTTGCCAAAGCGGTTGGTTGAGTGGCCATATTTAATATCAAAACTGGACGCACAGCCAAATGGCGACTAGTTTGGATGGAATGACAACAGCCATTTGGCGACTAATCTAGATGGACCTTTAAATTTTTTTTAGGACTAGAAAAATGTATTTAGAAGCTTTGAAAATGAAGCAACAATCAGTGTTGCCAATTTAGCCGTTTTCCGGCCAAATTTAGCCGGAAACCGTGCTGTTTAGCCGGAAGAAATTTCTAATTCCGGCCGGACGGATTTTTAGCCGGAATTGATTTTATTCGACCGGTTTTCCGGCTCAAATTATTTTATGATTTTTTTTTTGAAACTAGATTCAATTTTTCAATATTCACGAACAAAATAATTAATCGCCGTGAAATTATTTCTACATACACTAGCCGCGGAGACTTGCCTTTTTTCAATAAATTTAGGGTAATGGGTTTCACGTAAACTGACGATATTAGTACCTAGTCTAAGCATGTAATTTACTAACCACCAATATGCTAAATAATTTACAAAATAGAAGACAGTTTCTTAGATAAAATTCTTTACTAAGCAATGCTTGGAACATGGGGGTACCTGAACATTTTTCCATTTTTTAAAGTGTCAATTATTTACCACAGATAACGTAATCATGCCAGATTAAGTTCAAGGGTGAAAACCTTTTAGCGCGATTCATAGATATTGATAATATCGCCGGAACTTTGTAGTGTTCAACACTTAGTGCAAGTAGCAAGTAGCCCAGTAAACTACAAAAATTAAATTTAAGTGTGTATGTATTTCGGCGGCAACTTACCCCTTTCTTCAGCACAATAGCTAAGTGCTGAAGAAGGAGGTAAGTTGCCCCCGGAATATATACTCACTTAAATCTAATTTTTGTAGTTTACTGGTCAAACTACTTGCACAAAGTCTGACGATTCATAGAAACTACACATTTTCGTAGATGCATTACATTTTGCTTTGGGGTTTGTAGCAACAAATTTACCAAAAATCTATACCATTTTCCGGCCAAGCTCATAATTTTGGAACATCAATTTCGTATCATTGGAGCATCAAATTCTTGATTGCGGAATATCAACAAATGGAACAATGGAACATCCTTTTCGTAACAATGGAAAATAAAATAAAATTTGGAGGGCTCAAATTCGAAAATGAATAACAAGCTTGACACACATATTTTCCAGTAACGCAAATTTATCATCATTAGCACGAGTTTCAAATTACGCATTTGGGCCATCATTTGGTCAATAATGACTTTACACATTTCTATTCAAATTCTTTAAGAAAAGTGTGTCCTCAAATTATTGAAGTGAATATTCATCAAAATATCGCAATTGTGAGGGACATTTTTACCATTTACACAAACGTCAAAAGTGAATGACGAATACTAATGACGAAAGCATATGTATCACCCCAGTTTCATCATCATGATGTATTATCATCATGATGATTTGGATATGTGTCTTGGGCCTAAAATGGTTAAATTTTAATCAAAATTTAAAATTATTTAGGTGCGATGAAGGTAAGATATCCATACATACATGCGGTTGCTCTTGCCCATAGTTACGCATTGGACGTTCCTTTTACGAATTGTACGAGTATGTTCCACAATTTCGAACCTAATGTGGCTATAGACTTGACCGAGAAATTGGTCCTGTATACAACAATTTTGACTAGTTGAGCTATCTAATTCCGAACAAAAGTAAATTTTGACTGTAATGCCAGCGATTGGAGCATATATGTAATAAATCTAAGAAATCTGCCTAAGGCATAGTTTACGGGTAGTACCCCAGAAAAGAAATAAAATTATTAAAAACAGTTTTTTACTATATTTTTTCGTAATGTGGCTGTTTTGTATAATTTAGCCGATTTTTTGGCCGTTTTTCTGGCTGAAATTTATTTAGCCAGATTTTTAGCCGTTTTTAGGGTTTTTTAGAAAATTTTTTTTTTCAAAAAACCCTTATGAAATCGATTTTGTCTGTCCGTCCGTCTGTCCGTCTGACCGTCTGTCCGTCTGTCTGTCTGTCCGTCCGTCTATTCACTAAATAACTCGCGAACGGCTCAACCGATTGTCATGAAATTTGGTAGAAATGTGTAGAATGGTTACAGTCTTTGGCACATATACCTTAGAAGTTGGTAGGAAGAAGATAACAGGGTGTCCCGAACGTTTGAAAAAAGTTGACTTTTTTAGTTTTTATCGGAGATTGACATATGGGTATTTAAATCAAAGAACTAAACGAGTACATCTCACATCAGTTAAAATTTTCCAGTTTCGAGTAACGGTAAAAAAGTTATTGGCGTTCAAAGTTAAACTTCCTTTTCGACCTCCGTTTTTCTAAACCGTTATAGGGATCGATATGAAACATTGCACAAAGATTGCTCAGTATGGCTTTATATACGTTAAATATTAAGACTGTTGACTTTTGCTAAGGAAAAGTAAATAACAGTAAATTTGTAAAATTTGAATTTGATCGTGTGTAGCCCCTTTTAGGTTTCCAAATATGAAAATTCTGCTAGGGATGTTTAAAAAATTACAAAGGGAATATGTCTTGGAATTTTCATTCGAATATC
This sequence comes from Microchrysa polita, assembly GCA_949715475.1. Classification (NCBI taxonomy): domain Eukaryota; kingdom Metazoa; phylum Arthropoda; class Insecta; order Diptera; family Stratiomyidae; genus Microchrysa; species Microchrysa polita. The sequence goes on along the minus strand of OX454419.1, from coordinate 83,091,872 downwards.
TGTATCCAAACCGGAAATATAGCCAAGTTAGTATTTAGTAAGGGCCTTTCACAATGCAAGGGAAGCCTCTTAAGCATTTCTTCAATGCATATCTTTTAACTTGATGAAACAATGAACATGAAATTTGGTGGATATGCATAGAATGGCAATAGTGTTTGCCACAAATATTTTTGAAGTTTGTAGGACCAAGTTAACAGGGTGTCCCTGAATAGCTGCAAAAGTATACTTGTTCAATACTCATAGGAAAGCTTGCATGGGCTCTTATGTCAGGGGACACAATGGAATCATTTCATATAAGTTGCTTTTCCTTGTTTAAAAAAAGAGTAACAGTAGTTTTACAGCCAATAATTCAGTTTTAATAAAACCGAGCCGGCCTTACGTTTGCCTGAGTTTCTTGTTGCTCAAAGGCCATCAGAAATCTTAAATCGAAAAATGCCTGTAGATTTGCCTTGAAGTACCTACTTTTATACAAACTGGGTAAATAGTAAATCTATTTTTGGATTGGTATAATTAAAGGTGGAACGCGTTTATTTAGACCAATCCAAAAATAGATTTACAGGAAGCATTCCATTAATGCTGTGCACAATTCTTATCTATTGCTTATAAAATATATGTACAAAAAATATTCACTATGCATCAAATTTCTAAAAAACCCTCGTATTGCGGGCGCAGCCCTCTGTACGCCGGTATGTTTTGAATAATATATAGCCGATTTTCTGGCTAAATTTAGCCGCTTTCTGAATTTTCAGTTGGCAACAATAGCATTACAAGAATCATTACAACTACTGTTATTCGCCTATACCTACAAAAATTGTTGTTTGATTTTCCTACTCCATTTTTACGACTCCCTACAAGAAAAATTATTTTCCCTTCTTGCACGGATAGGCTTTACAATCATTCCAAAGTTTTCTATACATCCCTTAGCGCGCATACAACCAAACTTTCTTTCTTTTTCTCGCCTGTGCCACCTACAGAGGCGTCGTTGGTGGGAAACCTAATAAATTATCCCTTGATGCAGGTTATAAATGTTCCTAAAAGCGGACATTAGGCATAGACGACTGGTTGAATAATGTTTGGTTTGAACAGCTGAACTGATGAGATGTCAGGTTTGTCACTGAAACTAATTTGTCACCATCACACACACGGAAATGTTGAAGGTAGGTGTTTAGAACACAGAGCGAGTAACATTTTGCATTGTGTATTTGTAATAATTCACTGTCACAAATCCACGCCATATATAGAGGGTTTTGGAAAGTATCCTAGTACTTCCAGCAGTTTCTTTGTTTTTTTCTCTAGGTTCAAAAGTATTATTTGCCAATATGTATGCATATAAACACAGTGCTTAAACCCTATAGGTATACACACCATCTTCCCTGTACGAATTGTGTGTTAATCTAATGAGACAAGTGTAATTAATTATTGTAGATAAATCATTACGTGAAAATCATATGTTGTACATAATAGAAATAACATTATACATGGGGTCCGCGTTTCCTCCAGGAGGAGGATCTACTAAGCGACTAGTGTATGCCACACGCGGGCTTGCAGTACTATTACAAATGGATTCATGTGTGTAATGTTAATGTGTAGTAACAACATTTTGCAATTAGACGTTGTCTAGTAATGAAATGAATCATTTTCCTAAACATGCACTACTCGTACCTTCATTTAGTTACATGCTAGCCCTAGCGTATTCGCGAATGCTATATAAGCACTTGCTGTAGTATGGAATGTGTAATGTGTCTCGTCTAGCTGTCTACATTGGTTTACCTCAGAGTATAGGTTCGACCCTTTGGGATGGAGTTTGTAAGCAGACTTTATATTAACAGTAGGTACCATCTTGGGATATGTATTGCAGGATAAGGATTTATTATTATAGGGAAGTAAGAAGAATGGTGGCGGCCCTAGAAGGACATGAAGACAATTTTTGGAATGGAAGCTGGTGGAGACAGTTCTCAAAAAAGAAATCGTGTGATAAAATGTGTTAGTAAAACCTTTTGTAGCTCCACATTCTTAACCCTTTCCCGGACAGAACGTCTATAGACGTCCAATTTTGAGCATTTGACATACAAATCGTGTCAAATTTTGGCGTTGTGTCCGGCAATGAGTTAAGGTTTCCGTTCGTAGCGACGACTACTCATGTGATGATCGGTCAGCGATCGCTGTTAAACCACCGGTTCTGAACACTATATGCTGATATTTTCTATACAGACATCTTCCTTTGGGTCATAGTTGACACAAGGAAAGTACATACTACCAATCAAAAAATATTCAAATACGGTTCGGAATTGGATGCAAAACTACAATCGCTGAGCGATCCTCACGTGAGTCGTCTCTACGAACACGTACCTTTACTATTTTTCATGCAGTATATTTTTTTTAAAGACGTATTATTATTGGCTTTTGCTATGCTTTAAATTGTACTTTAACTCGGATTGCTGAAAAGTGTCCAAAGAATAACAGTAAAATTTCAATCATTCAGAGACACATTAGTGAAAAGAGGAACTTTTAGAGACCACAGCAAACGATTCGTTATAATGATTCAGTTCGAAATTTTAGATTCGTCTATTATAACGGTTCCTAACCAGTGATCCGCGGACGACTGGTGGTCCCTGAGCCGATTGCAGGTGGTCCGCGAAGCCATTGTTGTACCTATTTAGGAGAATTCGATTTTCACTCATTTACCTAGTGCAAAAGAAGAGACTTCGAAAACATAAATGGGAAAAGGAAACAAACTACAAAAAAAAATACATTTCGCACTGTATTTCTTGATAGAATGCATCTAGAGTCGTGAGATTTTGTTCAAATATTGCTTGCAAAATCTATTTAAATTAGGAATGCAATATCCCTATTCCCTATCGAAAAAAAATATTGTTTCAGAATTTGATAGGAGCCATATGAGTGTCCGTGCTTGTGTCCTAGTTTAAAGATTTCAGACAAAGGCAAAAACAGTTTCTACTTTTTTATGGAAGTTCATCACTACCTTAGTTTTCGCCAATTTTAAATTGTTTGGGACGTAGCCAAGATTTGGTTTCGGGAGGGGTCTATCAAACTTTTCAGTAAGTTGTTTGCATCGAATAAGTGTATGATCATATTTTCACAATTTGTGCGTTTCACACGTTTACTGTCTATGAGTCACATGTGCACACAGCGTTCCCCTCCTATGAGTTCAGAAAAAAATATAGCACTTTTTAGTGGCCTAGTGATTTTCGATTTCTATTTTAAGGGTTATTTTTTTTTAATCCTTTTCAGCAGGTTAGGTTCGTTGCACTAGACAATGGAAACTGTAACAACTCTACTACATATATCAGTGGTTCCCAATCTTTTTCACCTCTTTATCTTATCTGTCCGTAAAATATGACATCAATAGCTAATTTTATTTGTTGAGGTTATTTGTTCATGATTTCTAAATAAATAAAAAACAAAAACAAGCTTAAAAATTTGGAAACGTTTTTAGAAAACATTCTGAATGTATTTTGAAAAAAATTTACAGCTAAATGGAATGAGTGTGTATTATTTCAGTTTTCATGTTGATGTCATTATTGAAACAAATTCGGTCAGCACTACGGGTCCCCTGGATCCCTCCTCTGACTACGCCTCTTGAGTCAACATATTTTGTAAAAATACATGGTAAAAGTATATGAAGTTATGCAAATAATATAAGTCCGCTTGCATTTTGACTTCCATGTGTATGCAACTTCAACTACTTTGAAGATTAACAACTATTCGACTACTATCCATTGGTTGAGTGCCTAGTCTAGCCCCAATTATGTTTCCCTTAAAAAAATATTTCCATCCGATCAAAACCATCAAAGTGAACCGAATTCAATTCTAATAAAAAATATAGGTGCGCACCACGTAATCTTTAGCAAGTGATTTGTGGGTATGTATAACCATGAAATTACTACTGTTGATATATTTGCTATGAAAAAGACCTAGTACAAGCAAAATGAATATTTTGAAGCTTTTTACGCTCTGGCTAGTTCAACATAATAATATTGAAAGTCCTTGACTCTCGGATACAAGACCCACAGAAAAGTTTTTTTTTTTATTTCTGTAAACCAAAAGCGGCACGGCACCTGTTTCGGGCGCCGTCTCATAGGGGGCGCCGAGAACAAGATCCAAAAAAAAAAGTACAAAATCTTGATAAAAAATTATTACATATTTTATTAAAAAGAAAATATTTATATTCGAAAGAAATATCGTTAATTCACTTTAAAGCACTGCCTCCCAACAGGTGGTCCATGAGACCCCCTTAAGTTATCCGCAAGATACAATGGGGATCACTTCTGAAAAAGGAGTCTTAATCGTGATTAATTAAAATAACATATAAAAACATATAAAAATAATCTTTGGAAAATATTATAGTACATATAAATAAAGTACTGAATACCTTCTTTACTAGGTATGTGGTCGATCTGAAAATGCGATGTTTGTCATTGAATTATTATCGGTTGTTCGACTGGAGCTGGTGCGTGGTTCAGCACAACTTTTTTTGTGCGTGTTTCGACAAAGCCTATGTAGAGTCTGCTTAAAATTATTTCAATTCGAGGTGGTCACTGAGGTGGCATTTCCTTTTGATGTCTGCAATCATTTTGTCAACTTTGATCGTTTGTTGTTAAAAAAAAATTAAATAAAAAAGTCTAAAACCTTGTAAAAAAATCGCGAAGTAACGTTCATTAAGCAAAGTTCAAGCAAAGTGGTTCGCAGTCATTTGCGAGTTAGGAACCACTACTTTATAGGAATAGTAAAAGAGTTTATGTTCATATATCATACGCCCAACGAGCTGTTTGATTTTTTTTTTTCCAGGGGAAATTTGGTCCTGCCTTCTGCTTTGCGTGAAAAAAAAACAACTTATATGCAGTCACAGGATATTTGGACAACGTGGTGTAGCAGTGTCCGATCGCTGCAGGCTCAGGATGCTTTTGCTGCTATGGTATGAGTTTTGTGTATCAGGCTCGCAACATCACGACTGTCTACCATCTAGAATTAGATCTGCACCTAGGGAAACACATACTGTAAGGGTGTAAGCAATCATTAATCCTCGTTACCAGACGGGTCAAATTTACCGCATGCAGTCCACTCCATTATTTAATATGTCCCGGTCGGGCCAACGAACTGCAATGCATATGATAAAAAAAAGATACTCTTATGAAACTGAACCGCGCATAAATGTAATCCTTTTATAGGTATTGTGGTAATTGGTACTTACTTATTACTGACGGGTAACTAGCAGAGTTTGACTAAGATTTGCTAATTTGGTTTTATTTTCCAGATACTCTTTCTCAGTGTTGAAGAAACGGAACTTTTGGACCCTTTGAAGAATATAAACTGAAGGAAAAAGTCGTGGTTTTCATATGTTATTTTTAAGCAAGAGTGCAGTCGAGAATCGCTTATATTTTGGAGATCTAATGTCAAAATTAGTGCAACCCTAAATGTTGCCTTTTGCAACTGTCCTATCTCAATTGCGTCAAATACTTTGCTATTGTCTACTATCCTTCGTGCCTGATTTTGATAGGCTTTAAGTACTTTTTTGTGAACTTAAGCATTGCGATTTCCAATCATGCTCTTTTTTTGTGCATTCGTAATCCTATCTTTCATCCTTTCCACGCTTAAATTGTTCAAATTTTACACCCACTTTTTGGGATTTAAATTTTTGAGTGAAAAGACTAACGGAAAATCTTATTTAACAAATAATATTTGGCTGAATTTATTTTTTATGTGCAATATAAATATGATTTATTGCTTAGTTTAAAATTAAAAGCTGAAATAGCACTTTAAGCAAACAAAAATGATCGCCGTTCATTTTTGTTTGCTTAAAGTGACGGAGTTATTAGAGAGTTTTAGCGTGTCGTTCAAATATAACGACATAGTTTGACATTTCCATACAAAAATTCGCTTGCCGACAATACGTAAATCAGTAAACCACAATTTTCCATGTTCCAGGTATGGGTGTATTTCCGTATATTCGGTATTCTGTAAACAGTCGAAATTGAGGATATTATTTGTCGTGATTATAACCCCATGCCTACTTCGGACATGCAAAATTGTTTTGCGTATTGTCGGCAAGCGATATTTTTGTATGGAAATGTCAAACTACGTCGTTATATTTGCAACGACAATGTAAAACTCTATTATGTGGGAAACTAAAGAAACTGCAAAATACACAGAGAAAAATTTGCCATTTTCATTGCTATCGCTTGTTACAAAAATCAACAAGTAAATTTTGAGGAATCGTTTTTGTATTCACATATTTAAGTTGTTAAATTAAATATATATTCCATAAAATCTAGAAAATGTGTCTTCCGAAAGGGGTATTATTTGCCTTTTATCGACGCCACTGGGGAGAAATTTGGGGTTGAAGACCAACTACCTCATTTATAAAATATATTGCTACCTAGTATTCATAATAGTCGAATCAGACACTATGGTCTTTTGGTTTTTGTCTGAACTATAAAATATAGTAGTCTGGCTGGTCTAGCGGTTAGTGCACGCACCTTCGGTGCACAGGCTCATGAGTTCGAATCTCACCGTGTTCCATGGTGTTTTTCGAACTCACGAGCTTGTGACGGACTATGATCTCACTCAGATGTTAAACGAGTACCCATTTATGGGGATAAATAACACTGCTGAGCGTGATGCTGATCTCATTACCTCAACAAAAAGCAGATCAGATCTTGGAAATAGGATGTCACTAACACATCCTGCGGCCTTAGTCCAATTCTGGATTGTCGCGCCTGTTATTTTATAAAATATTGTCATAATTAACGACAGCTGCATTTATGTCGTACTTCATGCACATAATTTAAACAATCAACAACCAAACTCAATTCGAACAATTTTGTTGCAACTCTTTACGATTAAACATACTTTATGAATATCCAGTAACTATTCAAGTGCAACTATCGCTGCCAATTTATCTTGCCCATTGATTAAAATAACTAACAAAGAGTTAGGTACATATATACAAAAAAATGTATCGACCATATTTTTTCGATACCATTATTTTCAAATCATCCAAAACGATCGTATAACATGTTAACGTCTTCATTACTCTGTTTTATCAATCCATCTAATCAGCAGCAACAGCACGACCGAAAACATAGCCTTTGTGTACATAGCCCATCCTCTTGTCCAAACTCGGAAATACAGTCATGCACATATAATATACACACATGACATGTCAATTTGTAATCGCCATCCGGAGTCACATCGTTTTATAGTACGTTTTATGGTTTTTCGTATTACCATACGATGATGTATCCGGGTCTGCCGCCGGGATATATATATTAACGTATGCGAACTCACTGTGATACATGTTTGCTACATTCATGCCAGAAAAGGCTTAAAAACCATAATAATAATATACGACCCAAAAATGGGTACTCTTGCAATATCGTCATCACGTCATAAGTTCAATTCAAGAATACAATATCGCGAACGCTATATAGACGTGTAATGCGGGCCCTCCTGTATAGCCTTAGCTTTGGTAATATCTGTATCTCATACTCATATCTATTTATCTGGTGAATTTGTACGCGCTTCATTAAGTATGTACGACAGCCAGTAAGCAGTATACAACTACTGTCTGCTGCTGCTCTTGGAGTTTGAAATGTATGCAGTCTGTCGATATCATTATCGATCATATCGTTATCATATCAATTTGAATCTGAATGGAGCGGAAGAGGTGTAGTACGTATACGTATTATAACTGCAGAAGCATGGGAAATCGTTTGTTACACTCGACTAGAGAACACAATGGGAAACCTGATGATATGAACAAGATGGATCGTTGGATTTTCTGTGACATTCTAAAGCAGATCTATCATTATTTGTCAACTACGTAAGTTGATATCTTACAGAATCCTTTAAATTTGTGTTTTTTTTAATATACAAAAAAAAAATCATTTTTCATCCAATCAAATCAGCTATACCCGAGCCATTCTTGGCATAACCCTGTGTGACTTCCTTACTCTCGTCGGGGGGTTCTTCAGGATGCAACCATCATTTAGGCTATATGCCTTTGACTGAGATATACTTTTCTGTGTCGATGAAATTTTCTATATCACAGAGGCCATTGGCATATGGGATATCATCATCAAACAAATCCACGTACAATACCTAGCATACATCACCCAGATATCATATGCATGCTTTTTTCGAATTCATCAACCCATGTTCGCTAGACTGGTTAGCAACACAACTCGGGGATTCAATATTATATCGGAAGCGAAGGGATACATGCATATAGGAAAAAGAAGAGAAGTATCGACGAGTCCCATTGTGCATAGCGGGAGTTTTCATTTGTTGATATCTATCGCAAAAAGATATGCAATATTGGAAATTGTTCATGTATGGATGATGGAGAAAACCTTTGTGCAAATGAGGAAGAAGATTCATACATGCCTCGTATACAGATTGGATATTGGTACTGTACCATACGCCTATCATTGTGATGCGTATTGCCGATGACATCGTATGGGTCACATACAGAGACTATTACTGTAGATACTCTTTGGAAAAGATCAGGTGCTTTCTCAAATATTGCATCCGCGGAGCCATGGAGGGTAAAAATGAGTATGATGTGTATGTCACAACAAAGCAAAAGGAGATTACAGATAAATAACACCAGGGAGTTGAAAGATGAATGGAAGGCAACTGACACGTGAACATTATGTATGAACAGCCCATAATTGAAATACACACATAATACACACCGCCGAGATGAAAGTTCAGATGGAAATGTGGTGAAGTCAAAAAGATTGGAAATTGCATGTAATGTTGGGTGTCTTTGTTACCGCCCGTTTTAGATAAACTTCTAAATAACTTCATACACCCGTTGGCCGTTATCCATCTACACTCTAAAAAGTGAATTTAAATTTCCGCTGAAAATGCGGTAATTTTACACTTTTTCCCGCTTATAATCACATCAAGAATGCATTTTTCAACAATTTCTGTGTAAAATAAGAAAATTACACCAAAATCGGTGTGAAATGTATTTTTACGCTACACTTGTGTATAATTCAGATTTTCTGGTGCATTTTTACAACGTTTATGTGTTTCATTCGGATTGTTGGTGTATTTTTACAACGTGCAGTTGAAGTTTTACTCATTTTTTGTAGCGTGCTCTCCAGTTATCATATATACTTACTTCAATCGGCTATACTTAGAACAGTGAAACACATTTTTTCAAAAATTCTCTGTGGCTCACCTGGTTGAGTCGCACTCTACGATGCTAGTAACTTAGAGGTCCGGAGATCGAATCTCGGCGTGGTGCAAAATTTCCGTACATCTGCGGATAGGAAATATATAGTGCTTGCAACATTATACACTCATAAATGATATGCAATGTAACGTTGACTCGAAATTGCCTATACCTAAACGGCTCCCATGTAAATTAAAACCTTATCAACAAAACTCGACCTATACTTGTTTATATTTTATATGTCCTTAAATAGTTGCATTGATAACTGTATTATTTGAAAAGGTTCGCTACTTAAATCTTTGCAGCGAAAAAATATGTAATATTACAAATTCCAGGTGGAAACCGCTTTATATTCCTATTATTACGGAGTGTTTTTACACATAGCGAGGTGTAAATTTGCTAATATATTGGAGTACTTTTTTAAACAAATTTTATGTAAAATTACACTTGATTTGCAAATTTAGATTGCAGAGTAATTTCACTATTATAACAACAAAGTTTCCTTCTAATATAAGAGTAAAAATTTCTTAGAGTGTACATACTCCTAATTTTAATTTCATTTAATGTATAGCCTGTTTTGCTTTATACAAAAAAAGAAATCCATTCTTCACTTTAGTTTCTATTCCTTAACCCTCTAGGAATTTCGTTAGGGCGCCTACCTAAATTTATTATTAAAGTTATTTCAGGTAATCATAATAATTTCAAGATTTTTGGCATTTTATTTTTACATATATGGAGCTCGTTACCGAAAACTAAAAAAAAAACGTACTTAATATCGAAATTTAGTTGTTTGGTTTACGGCGCTTCGATAAATAGAGTAGCAAGTTCCGAAACACGCTCTTGTGACGAACACGAACGATGGACATTTTTGTCTCTGCTAAGAACACTAAAAGAGCGTTTAGCGCTAGCAACAGTAGCAGGAATAGTGCAAGTGCAAAATAATCGCAAATATTTGGGAAAATCGTTTCAAGATTTTGTGAAGAAATAGCATTAAGCAATTCAAATGGTGGGAAATCAGACTCAAAATTGCTATTGTAAATACGTTTTAGAGGAACGATTTCATCTTCCAATTCGTGCTAAACATCGAATTCGTGCTCTTTGGTAAAGATAGCAGCAGCATTTTTAATCTCAGAATCCTCCATCGTTTCAAATAGCCATAAAAAAGAGTATGCGACATTCAAATTTCGCAACGCATTGGTAATCCCTGCAATAACCGAATCAATGATAACCAAAAATGTGTTCGTTAATGGAGTTATTGATAAGGCTCCTCTATATTTTCTTCATAATAACATTTTTTCGACGGATGGCAGGAAGCTTTGCTATAATGTCCAATCCAGCGGCAACAGTTTTGCATTCGTTGACAATAAGATTTCATTGATATCTGTACAGTTGCAAATCAGATCAGACAGTAAACTTTCTAGATCCCTTCCAGCATTGGCGTCATATATCGTCAACATAGTCAAAAATAAATTTCACTTCAAGCATCACGAGTGGACGTGCTGTATCTATAGGGTGCATTGAAGTGAAACACATGATGTTCAGCTGAGAGAAATGCCATTAATCAGTATGTGTGCTTGCATATGAGAAATATAATGGTAGTTTTCTCCTCAAATATGATTCGTACACTTGTCGTATTCTTCTTAGTATATAAGACGAACGCCAGTTTGATTTTTCACATATTTGTGTTCTTGCCGTGAGTGTGCCAACACAAGTTGGCCATTACATCATCATGAAATGTTTAATGTTTGCAGAAGTGGTCAACGCTAAATCAGAAGTTGGCCCATTTGTTTTCGTATTTTATGTTGATGTTAAGGCTTCAGGGGACAACCCTTAATGAAAGCATAGCCTTGGCAAAACGGAAATTAGGATAAGGGATAGAGAGGGAGACGAAACACAAACATCCATGGTTACAGTGGGACTCGAACCCACGCTCCGGCAACTCAGAGATAGAGTGACATATCTACCACTGAGCCACCGAATTTAATCAACATTTTGACGTGGGATTCATATGGATTTATTTCGCAGTGTGCATTTTTAATTTCTCACGAATAATAAATCATTCATAGATATCGCGTAAGTCGTGAATAGAATAGAGCGATGCATCATAACATATATGATACATTACTAATTACATCATCTTTATGAGTAACGATTTGGTAAGCATTACCTGCAATAAGGCGCAAAGGCATATATATATGATACAGGCATGTATATATGATACTGTTTGTATGAAAACGTGATGAATGACAAAGGTATCTCAACTGACGTGTGGTGCATTAATGATAGGTTAGACATGTGTTTTTTGCTGGCTTGGGACTTATAACTTCAACGTCAATTGTAACTCTCTAGGCCTGAAGAAGGGTGCTTCGCTCATTAAGCATATTTAATATCTTCGACCAAATTGAAGCCATCAAAACACATTCAAATATTCCAATATATTTTAAAACGCCGTTGACATCACTTTGAATTTCAGCGGTCAATTTGACCTCAGCTAGGCTTTCTTGTGCTCTTTTTATTACGTCCATATGTTTCGAGTCGAGCTTCGAGTTTCGAGTCTAGCAAGCATCTTGTGTCTGAAAGTTTGTGCAGGGAACTCGGTATATTATCTCTCAAAATTTTCCAGCCTTCTGGGTCTGGGCGCGTGCAGTATGTCATTAGCCTTCTGGGCGCGTGCAGTATGTCATTACCCATTATTATGTTCTTTGCGCTTGCCACCTTTTTTGATATCCTGGAAGGAATCGCATGAAGTCGGGTTTAAGAGAAAGCAGCGGAACTTGAAAGCATAATATGTAATTGTTTTTTTCATATAATACAAGAATTAGTACGAATCTACATATAAGATGTGCGATTTGAAGGGGGCCCGGTGTTGTTTGAGATGAAATATCCTCGTGTAGTTTCCAAAAGTTTTATTGTCACGGTCATTAAATATGTATGTATTACAAATAATATTTGTTTCAACGATTAAGAATTTTTGATTTTCTTCTTTCTTTTTCTTTTCTTGATTTCCGGTCGCCCCGAAAAACCCGGGACCGGGGCGTTTTGCCCTCGCCCCCCTTCTCGACGGCCCTGAGCAGGACAGACCGCCTTTTGGCGGACCACGTGATTTTAAGATTTCAATTTCGAATTCAAAATTGAGGAAATATTTTTTGGAAAAAATTTCGAAAATTGCGATGATGCCATTTTGCTGAAATCAAAGTTTCGTTTCAATTTGTTTCATGAACGTATTGGGTTGGTTTCTTTTTTTTGCTTTAAAAATGTGTTTTCCCAAAATTTCCAGATCTAAATTTTAAAAGTGAAATACCGTTAAAAAGCTAAAATACTGAAGTAATATTTGTCAACTTTGCTGACTTGACAGTTCAACAAAGTACCGTTATAAAGTTATTGTCAGAAATTTTCAAGAAACATGTTTGAAATATCTCTAAAGTTTCAATTTCTCTAAAGTTGAATGTATCATGACAGCAATGGAAATAATTTACACAGGGAAAAGTCAGTTTGAGTTTAAGTGAAGGAAATTAACATTCTCATTTTAATTGATTAGAAGAGTGGGAAATTTTAATTTAACGACACAAAACGTAATTTTTATTTGACTTTCACAAAAAATACGATAGCAGGATAATGCCTTGGTTACACAGTGCGAGCTATCGTGCGAGTTGGCCTAGACAGCTACTGCAGAGTAGCTACTTGCACCATGGGACCGCATCACGTATGATGCGGTTACATGGTGCATCATACATGATGCGGTCACATGGTGCAAGTAGCTACTCTGCAGTAGCTGTCTAGGCCAACTCGCACGATAGCTCGCACTGTGTAAATAATGCCTAAGGGTAATTTTTTTTACAAATTCTATTGATGGTATTTTTTCTAAAAAAAAACCTTTCAGTATTGACCACACAATGCGACAAGAAGCGGTCATAGTGTCACTATGTCACGCATATGAAGCAACCAAAGATACCTACAAATAGTCATGAAAAGCAAGGTTTTGAATATGTTTGCATGGGAAATGTAAAATGTTTTGAGAAAAGTTTGCTTTACTCTTCCAAATCTATAAGAAATGCCAACAAGAATCATGTGCGCTTTATTACTATTTTTCCTAAAAAAGACACAATGGCAAGTATATCTCCAGTTCATTTCAGGATCATCCGTACTTTTACATTTCTATTCAACAGCCTCTCCATTAGCTTGATTAAATTCTTTATCATTATTCCAAACATATGATCCTACGTAGAGTTGCGTGTAAACTCGAAACACACTCACAAAAAAAATGAGGAAATAAGAAAATGAAAAAGCTCTTCATCTTGCATACCATATTACATCCTTATAACTCATACATTCATTCCACTTACTTTCATCTAACACAACCTAATGAAAGAAAATTTCCACAATTTTTCTGAGGTTAAAATAAAATTGTATGGTTATATCTTATATCACGAACTCCGACGAGAAATGAAATAAGAAGAAAAAAATACATAAGATGGAAATCTTCTTAGAATTTTCTATATAGAATAAGGTACTTGTATACACCTAGAAGTAAGAAAGGACACGACTCCATAAGTTGTGTGGGTATAGTAGGTAAGTACCAGAAGAGATGCCAAAGGGAATTTTTCATTTAAGACGCAATGAAATAAGAAATTCTTGAAATCATTTACATAATTATCTTTTATCCATTTAGATCAAGCCGGAAGCGGGAAGTTGTATAGGTATACTTTCTTTAACTGAGAAAAATAAGTAAGTATATAGCAAATTGTATGGTTAATCATAATAATGTATCCAGTATTCGCGTATCTTCGGGCAATGGTTTGAATGCAAAACCGAAAACTTCTTATCGCACTAAGAGCGTCTAACGTAAACAACATAAACGTCTTTATATAGGAAGACGGCGGTTTTCAATTCTCCTCCCGCACTTATCATCTCGCCCATAATTAGAACGGAAAGCCATAGCCCGAAGGGAAGTATGGTATGTATCCGCAAACGTATTCATGCGGATATCTGCTTAAGTAAAGTAATGAAATATGTATCGATTAATGTGTAAATATGTATTGGGTGTATCGTTTCTGATAAGCGCACGCAATGAACGTAAATTGCGCGAAGGATTTTCAATCTCATTTCCGATATTTTAATTGAGTCAGCTATATAGTAGTCAGTGTATTAAGATAAAATTGAGATTTAAATTCGAATTAAGTGATTTTCGGTAATAATTTATTACAACGTGTCACTGGCAAATCCAAAGTCGATATTATTTATAGGTATACAATACAGCGAAAAATTAATTAACGAGTGTTTGTACTTTGATTTTGTACCATCCCCTGTACATAGGGCCTGAGAATCAGTAAGAAACGAAAATGATACAAGAGTCGAATTTACAAAAACCTCAACTGGAGAAAAATCTCTAAAATCAATATCCTCAAATACACAATTTCAAAATATGAATTTCATCTTTTAAATTTATTCTAGTTAAGTACATTAGCCTCATTCCAGGCCGCCCAATCGCACCCTCGCCTTAAGATGTGAAGTGACTCCACAGCAATTTAATGAAATACTCTATTCTGTTCAAGGAATGGCTTCAATTGCAGTCTGCTGGCCAAATTTCCAGGTTTGTGAAGATTTGTTCTGCTATTGAGGGTTGGAAGTCAATTCCGGGTTCCATTCAAAAATAGTAATTGTGAATTGTTGCTTATTGTGAATTTTCTGTATATTTCAATGGTTATACTGCTATTCCGGCTGGAGCCTTTTGTAGAACAATCTGTCAACTTACTGAAATATGGTAAATCATTCAGGAAATACATGAAGAAATATGTGAAAAAGTATTGTCTTTATAGTTGTGTCCATTGTGAATTTTTCATATGTCTCAATAGTTGTCCTGTTACTTTGGGTAGAGACCAATCCTGTGGAGGAAATTTACTAAAATCCGCTGATATGTTACTGTAATACACGCAGAAATAGGCGAAAAATAACCCATTGTGAATTTTCGCTCATTGTGAATTTGTCGCATGTGTCAATAGTTACTCTGCTATTCCTACCAGAGCCTAATCCTACAAACGCAAAATCATGGAAATCGTTTTAGTCGTTCTTGAGTTATAAATGGTATAACTAACACGACTATTGCTGAATAACATATGTATCTTTTTCAGGAAAAACTCTCTCGAAATCGGGCAGCAGGTTATTTGCACTTCGATTATTGGAAAGCTCCAGATTAGGTGAGAGTGTGTAAACTTTGTACTTACTTACTCGTCAAAAATAAAATAAATAAATTTTCATATTACCAAAGGGGGTGAACCCTTTGGTTTTGCCTCTTGTTTATGCGATAAGATCAGTGGCGTAACTTGGGGGGGGGGGGATTGCACATTTTCTTCTCTTTAGAACTCATCTAAGGGGCACCATAGACCCTCCGATCAATTGGCCAGATTTTTTGATTGCGAGATAAATCGGAAGGTGTATGGGACCATCGGATTCAATTTTTTTATTTGACATGTGGAACGCATTGCCAATGCAATTTTCCGCACAAGCTGTCATGACAATCATGTGTTCTCAGTTGCTGAAAGTTTTACATAAATCTGTGGTCGTTCTTCATGCTGTGTTTGTGGCGGTCATTCTCCATCAAAGTAGCAATAGATGTCCATCTTCCATCGCCAAAAATTGTATAATTTTCGCTATTTTGTGTTGTGTCTTGTGGACCGTTTTTTAGATTGCCCGATAAATTGCCTAATGTATGTATGTGCTGTACGGGCGGCAGATAGATTGTGGGCAATCGATTGCCCAATCGATCGGCCGAGAAATCGTCAGGTTTGTGGTGCCCTTCAAATAGAAAAACAATATCTATCTGTTCGATCGTCACTATAACAATTAATTATAGTCTTTTTTGGATGTTTGGGTTTCATAATTTTTTCAACTAAAATATACTAAAATATTCTGTGGAGAGTTCAATTTTTAATAGAAGTTCATGAACAGGATTTGTAATTTTATCAAATTGAAATGGAAGTTCGTAAATTAGATCTGGATAGATGTGTCTTATCCCTTCGTGGTCGTTAGGATTCCGGCGTTGTACTAAGAGCAAAGGAACGATATAATGAACCGAAACAGAGAGACTGGAATTTTAGGCCACTTCTCCGCTATGCTTGCAAATGAGACAAACGACAAAAGTGGTGTTCAGCAGCTTACCTTATGTGTTACATATGTTTTTGAAAACACTTTGCATGAAGAATTTTTAGCGGTTATTGATGTTAGGGATATATCTGGGGAAGGCCTTGGTATGCTGCAATTGTTAACGGTCTCAGGGATGTAGGTATAACAACTCGAAATATGTGCGGGCAAGGTTATGATGGTGGGAGTAACATGAAAGGAAAATTCAGTAGCGCACAGTCATTCGTCAAGCAACTTGCAGAAGCCCCTCTAGCTCTATACTTACTTACATTGTGAGTCTCATAGTTTTAATTTAGCAGAATCCAGTGCATGTAACATCAGGGAAATCAGCCATTGCTTAGCAATTGTTAACTCTATTCAAGGCTTCTTGAAGACCCCGAAACGAAAAAAAAAACCTCCAAAAAGCTACTGACGAGGCTACTGATGGCGAATCCCGAGTTCGAGGACTTATCCCATATAATCCCATAAGATTGATTGAAAGGCACACGTCAATTACGCGTTTCTGGGACCAGTTCGGCCTCCACCCTGAACTCTCTGTCGGTGATAAGGGAATGGGATAATGCGGTAACTGCTGCCGATGCTAAATCCAAATATAATTCTTGTTTGTCTCCCCATTTCTCGTTGCGTTGCGGTGTATCGTTTCTATTTTCGCTGTATGTCAACCTATAACTCGGCAGCTGCAATCGAAAACTATGGATTTCAGCAAGTCCCTGCTGATTGCAGAAGGTGCCGTAAACACCTTGCAGAGAATGCGAGCCAATGCGATCACAAGCTTCAGCCAAGTTTTCAATGAAAATATGTACATATATGGGCTTTGAAATTACGACCGGTCGTCAGACGCAAAGAAACTACGTCCCAGCTGATAACCGTGAAGATTTTTACAGACGATCAGTGTATTTGCTATTTCTGTCTTTAGCAATAGTCGAAATTCAAGAAATGCACACAGTCCATCGCACTGTATTGTCACGCTTTTCTTCAATTCTCCCGGGAGAAGGGCTTGTTACGGATGGCAAACAATTATCGGAGCAGTGCCTAAAAGAGGGTAAAGTTCTGTTTGAAACCTACCAATCTGCAGGTATCTTGAAACATAACTCCAATCATCTAGGAAAATAACGACAAATTTCGCAGGAATTAGATAGTTTAACATAAAAACAATGAAAGCAAAGCTAAATAAAATAAATAAATAACAGGCGCGACAATCCAACATTGGACTAAGGCCGCAGTATGTGTTAGTGACATCCTATTTCCAAGATCTTATCTGATTTTTGTTGAGGTAATGAGATCAGCATCACGCTCAGCAGTGTTATTTATCCCCATAAATGGGTACTCGTTTAACATCAGAGTGAGAACATAGTCCGTCACAAGCTCCTGAGTTCGAAAAACACCATGGCTCACGGTGAGATTCGAACTCATGACCCTGTGCACAGAAGGTGCGCGCACTAGCCGCTAGACCAGCCAGACTACTGATCAAAGCTAAATATGTATGCTAATTCGCCCAACTCTCCTTCCCGTTTAAAAAAGTTCCATATCACACCGCCTTATCATACCACTGCCCTCTCAGACATTCCTCCCAACTTGTGTATCAATTGACCCCCCCCCCCTGGATGTCCTCTAGTTACGCGCCTGTCTACAACAAGTGGCGTAGGGCGGCAACCTGGCAACCGTCCCATAGGCAACATAGTAAATAAATTCAGCCCAGCATATGACCCAAAAAGAGTGCATTATTTTGCATGGCGGGTTGATGAAACTTGGCGAATAGATTAAAGAAAAAATGTTTACGCCTATTTTGTAATTTGGAAAATACAAAATGAGCGTAGCGAAATCGCGGAATATTATGCAACGCATAATGCACATTTGAGCCCTTATAGTGCACGTTTTCGTTTCAGCGGCTTTCTACTGCACGTTTTTCAATATTTGCTGCACGAAACATCTGGCTCTTACATAACAAAAAATATTTAATTTAGGCCATCTCTACGTTTAATTCTGAGCACTACCACAATGTTTTTAGCATAAATCACATTTTCATTAACATCTGGAAAAACAAAAGAAATTTTATTTCGAATTCAAATTGTGTTTACACACCCGTCTCAGTATTTTTGGTCATGTCCATGACCAAATCGACGAATCGTACATTCTACAAAAGTCTTGCATATGCATTTCCGAGGGCGTCCCCGTAACCCTTTTGTACAAGCATGTTCAATCCACCATTAATTATATACGTGCGTTCACCAGTTACATTTTTAATTAAAAATTCCGTCAATGTATTGATGTAATTACTCAACGGTGCTGGAATGCTAATAAGAAATGTTGACGATTGGACGTGCTTTCGCCGTCATTATACATTTCGCTGTACTGGAACATATAGCCGTAAGGAAGGAATCGACGGGCATAAGCAGCATCAAATGTGCGTCCAAGCGGGCAGAAATGCTTATGTAAGAACACGCAAATATACCTCGAATTGCAGATTTCCTTCCTGAAATGGACCATTTTCATTGCACCGTAGGTATTCATCGAATACTACGTAGTGATGCCTCCAAGTCATATATGAAGTTCTCATCATCAACAAGTTCTGAATTAAATCAACGAAGCCACTTAATTGGCCGTTCGATAAGAGCAGAGCAGCGTTCACTCTCTCTCATATGCCGTGTAATCCTTTTCGATGCCACTCTACACTTTGCGTTGCGTGCAGGACCAAATTCTCAATACACATGGCCGGAGGAATGTTGCACCAAACGAGTCTCGGCTTATACAGCGTTCCACATGTTCATTTCGAAGTGCAACCCGAAAGCTAATGTTTTTGCTCAAAATATATGCAAATGAAGGGATCGACTTAATGATGAGGATAGTTTGCTGATATGGCGAAAGTTTATGTGTGTGCTGCTCTGCTCATGTTGTGCGGATGAGACCAGAGACCGCCAGAGCCTTAGAGTCTCAAAACTGCTGCTAAAACCAATCCAGTTTCTATCTCTGCACTATGGTTGGTAATTGCAATGCAAACCAGGCACGCATGAATACGAAATTAGAATGGAGGTATATACGTGTTGGAGGGAACGTCTTTCGATTAGTGGTCACCGTCACCGAGTATAGGTATAAAGAGAGGATTGTATGTATTTAGCTTGATAATGAAATCGCTTTGTACATTGCCGGACGGTGGATTACATTCATGTATGGTGTTAAAGTATGTATAGTGATGAATTTCTTTGAAAGAAGATTTAAAGGAAATTGATTTAGAGATTATCTGTTTAATTTAGACTGTAAAGTCTCATTTGAATTTTACTATTATTCGCGACTAGGAGCAACACGCTTTTTTCCATAAAAAGAAAATTTGTGGAAACAGCCACGCCAGCATCGCCAGGCGAAAAGATCTAGCTACCTCCCCAATGGTAGCTCCTGATGAGTAAGTCCATTGGGTGACGAAACTCGGATTTTTTGCCTTAATTGGCGATTATTTTAGAGGGAACCATGTGGTACAAACCACATTACTATGACAATGGTTTCCCGAATTCATTTTAACTCATTGCCGGACACAACGCCAAAATTTGACACGATTTGTATGGTCAAATGCTCAAAATTGGACGTCTATAGACGTTGTGTCCGGAAAAGTGTTTTAAAGTCTCACGTTTACTAAGAAACTGAACTTACTTTCGGGAAGATCTCTCTATATTTTCAACAATAACAATTCGTGTATAGTATAGAGAGAGACAATACTGAATTGTAGTAGTGTTCGTCCTCCATTCTTCAAAGTAGAGCCTACTCTGATGGTAGCACTTTTCAATTGCCTACACTTGCCGAAAAGCTAGTCGTGCGAAGGATTATTATTTTGAAGTAAAATGTTAATTAAATAGAAAAAAATGTATCTCCGCAGTAAGACATTGTTCTATGTTCACCGATGACACATGCCCTTTGGAGATTTGTTTGTATGTGTTTACCGGTGGCAAGACAATAGCATGCAAATATCCCTGTGGCATCTAAGGTGTTGAAAATTCAGGGTATGTCCTTGGTAGGAATCACATGAGATCTTACGTGAAAGCGATGCAAGAGACGCGTGAAGGTGCAGTGTGCCTTTTCAGATGCCTTGAACTAAAATTTCAGAAAATGTTTTAGGACTAAATTTAAATCGTTAATTAAATTATTAGCATTTTAAATTATAGATCGTTTTTTGTTTCTCGAAACTCTAAAAACAGCAGATTAACTGCAAATTTGCTGGCATTTGGTTACAATATTTAAAAATTATCTAACGCAATGTGCTATAAGAATTGGATGCATTTTCCGGTGGTGGTTGGTGGTTCATGCCATTGTTAAGGATGAGTTTTATAAGGTTCATTATATGGCAGTGATGTATCTTCCCGAGCCAATCCATAAATTTTGCAAAAGACAAAACTATCTTTAATACTCGCGTTTAGCCGCATCCGTATTTAATTGTTATCCTTAAATATGTCAGTACAATTTTGAACGTCTCACGAACATTTAAATCTTTCAGTTTAATAAACCACCATTTAAAATATCATTCAAATTTGGGATTCTTACGTCACACCCACTAATGCATTTTCAGATTGTATGTATGAATAAATCTCTTTCGGGATGCCCTAAAATAAGCCAAGCAAAAAAAAAAAGAAAAGAAAAACAAAAAAACAAATTGAAAATGAAAATATTCTCCAAAAGAAAGCTGAAGCTAAGCTGAAATGTTCGTGTCAAGCTAATGTGTTCCTTCCGCAGCGGGAGATCTTTTCAATTTACTTTTCTCGTTCTCCTGGTTTTTCCTTTTTTGTTATATACATACATATTTCGACGACATGACGCACATACTACATCACAGAGTGTATTATAGCATTTATATACCTATGCAGTATTCAACACGCATATTTTTTTTCAGTGTCAATAAAGTAAAGTATACGCTTTCATTTTTTCCTCGAGTTTTCCATTCTGACGAATCGCTGAGGCGAACACAGACGCAGGATAAAGGTTATGAAGGAATTAGAGATTTAGTGTGTACAGTAGACATATGTATTATGATGGAGTGCTGACGACATGAATGAAAGTCATGGGAGTCATTGCTGTTACGTATTGTTACCGTGTAAATAAATTACAATGAAAGCTTATTTTATTTAATTGTGTGTTGGTGACTTATACATACATCACGTCCGGAAACTTGGTCATAAATTTAGCAAAACGTCGACAAATTTGGATATAAAAAAGTTTTTTTTTGTAAGTTTCCGTTATGCATTTCGTTGCAGATCTTTTAAAAATATGAATTGATCTAGGAGCCTTAGGCTATTCACCAGCAAAGATGGCCTGATCAAGATGAAACATCTTTACCAGAATTTTAGAAATATTTTTGTGCATAAAAAGTAGAAGGCAAATAGATTGAAGTGATTTTTTTTTTCAAAAAAAAATTCTTTAAAAATACACACATAAATGCTTTGCGAAAAAAAAAACACCTGCTAATACAATTTTTTCCAAGCTCTAAATATTTTGCAGCTGAAGCATGTGTGAGACATATTGACTGAAAATTTGAATTTTTTATAGCAATTTCAAGTTGTGGAAGAATATTAAATTCTTTCTAGAAGCTAGATAAACATAAGTGTGATTTATTTAAAAACGAGCCACCGATAAAAAATATTACAAAAAAAAACTCGTTATAATATTTGAAAAATGAATTTGAAAAAATCGTTATAATATTCGAAGTTATGTTGTGCAAATCTTTTCTAGTAACAAAAAATTATGGTGGCTAATCATGTTAGCCACCACTATCGCAGCAAATCACATCCAAAATCATTGCAAGATAGACAATGCTCGCACTGTCTACTCCACCTGAGAAAATAAGGTTCTCTGGAGCCATTAGATCATTAGAAGGACATTCGTTCTAAGTTTTTATTTTTCTCGTCTAGAGCCGGGCAATCACAAATTTATTCTCGCGCGCGCCGGTGTGACATTTTGTTTCAAAATAACCAGTTGCAGCCTTGGACGTTACTGCTTACTCGTGGACTTACTTACTAACGGGAATTTCGGTTTCGTAGAAAATAACCATGGATGCAATAGAAGCTTCCAACTTTACGTATAGCGTCATTACTAAAAAAAATTAGCACCATCACACAACCTGTGGAGGTAAACTCAAAAAGCCAGTAATATGCATGACCTTAGCCCTTCTCCACAACAAAATTCTGGTTCCGCCACTGGTTTGGTTATTAAATCTATACCATTTTTAAGACAAATTCACCTTTTTTCTTAACAGAAATTAACTATAGATCAAATGAAATAAACGATTTTGCAAATAAAATTAACACTTTAAAAAGTCAAATTAACGCTTTCGCAAATGAAACAAACTGTTTCACAAGTCAAAATAATCATTCAGCAAATGTGCGATTTGCGATTGTGAAATCGTTAATTTGACTTGTTAAATCGTTAACTTCATTTGATGCATTAATTTGTGTCGAGAAAAAGGTGAATTTGTCTTGAAAATATTATATATATTCCCGAAAACCTGTTGGTTTACACGTAGGACCAAGTCTAGATCCGTTTTGGGGGCGTGCATCGACCGGGATTTTTGGCATATTGTTTGGCACTAAAAAAGCTTTTAACTCGTCATAAGACTATGTTTAAATCTACTGTTATAGAAATATTTCCAAAAATCTTTTAAAATTTTAAATCGAGCGCCGGATTTTTTAAGTACATTCTTTGATAGGGATTTTTGGTAATTGATTTTATTTGTTATCATAGAAGAGACTCATTTACCTAATGCACCTTTGATATTACGTTACCGTTATGAAGATATTCACGAGAATAAAAAAAGAATAACGTACGGTGGGAACCCTTGTGGCTCAACCAACGGGTGCATGTTTCGTTGTGCAGTTAAAATACTCTATTTAAAGTAGTACGAGTTACATAGATATTACTTGTTAACGAGCGTTACCGTTATAGGTGTATTCCCAAAACCCGCGTTTGACTCCACACAACTCCCATTTGAGGTGCTGTATCGATGAGGACTTTCGAAATTATACGCTACGAACTTATAATTGGCCCTCTTTTAAATATACGATACTGTAATTGAGGTATACACAATAATAGACCCCCGCCCCTCGGAGAAAAGAAAACTCCATTCATTGATAATTTGAATCCATGTAATGGCGCGTGAGAAAGTTGGCCATTTCTTTAACACAAATTTGCCATAAACAACTTTATGATGTTTATGAAGTGCATCATCGGGGTTCTCAGAACCAATTTTCTGCAAAAATTAACAATATTAAGTTTCTGATGAACTTTACCGTTATACAAATTTTGAAGCGACCTAGTCGGAAACAACGTTTGGTCCACCTATCACCCTTCAGAAAGCAAGAATCGATGGGAACACATTCAGAAAAATTTCAAGAGCTACAAGTTTTTTGCTTGCTTGAAAATTGATATATGATACCGTTATAAATAGTTTTTCCAAGTATTCCACTAGTGGTATACTGTACACTGTACGTACGAATTGTACATTCGGGGCTTTGGAATCTTGACAATAAACTAAAAAGGACAGCTCATGCAAGAATTTAGCTTACTCCTATTATTTCCGAAATGAAATGCTACATTTCCTATATAGATTTCTTATTTTAACGAAGAAAGAAATAGTGAAAGTGTCCATAAACACGGGTTTGAGTTCACATTAAAAAATCTTTGTGCCAACTATAATATGAGCTTTCAAATTCGAAAGTTTTAATTGTTGTTTATATAGACTTTTTGTATAGATTGTTTGCTTTCTCTGTAATAGACCCAGTTCAGGGATTTGACAGGATATCATATCCGTTATATATATTAAGTCGTCTGAATTAAATAGTGCTATTCTAAATGCTTGTCATGACAATTTTTTTTTTGCATAATTTTATTCATAAAAAAATTTCACAAAGTTTTCAACAAATTAAACGAATAAATCATTCTTCTCTTCCAGAAAATATACCACAACTCAAATCAAAGCCACTCAAAACCTTAGTGCCGACGGCTATGCAATCACGACTGTAACACATACGCATGCAGCAACAAACGGTGAATCAAGGATGTTCTACATGTTGCATGCATCAGTCGCAGACGACCTTCTCTATTTTCACATTCTCCAAGTACCAGCATGGTCAAATTTGCATACTTGCATGATCATTACCGTCGAAACTAGAAAGGTGGATGAAATGTTGAAAACTATCGGTATCCTCAGGAAAATTTAGAGAAATGTTAACATATAGTGACGACTTTTTCACTGCCACCATACGATATCTGACATGGTAATGCCACTGTCTAGCGTGCCGTGAGTGAACAACTAAATAAATTCCAATGTAGAAGCGAGTACGGATGGATGTCGACAAGCAGGCATTTCCACGAACTTTTAGCCGAGTTTAACATGCATGGTCATTGAAACTAGCAACCATAGTCAGCCGGCTTGCCGGTGTGCATTTGAAGTAAAATTTATTTATAGGTGCGCTAGTATGTGATATGTGTATAGCCATACTCTTTTGGTATGAACACGCATCTGTGCGGACAATTTTAGTTTTAAACTGCATCGCAAGTGAGGCCAGCGACATCGACATCAGGTTATTTTAGGAACTCAATTTCAGCCTCTATAATCCCCGGGCTAATTAAAATGTCTTTATATCGTGGAGTCAGTTTTTGGCCTAAACATACTTATATGCATATGTCCTGTGTATAATGAACACACATATTTGGGTGCCCACCGTGCACACCCCAAAATTGAGGTGTTCCAATTTCGGTTGATTGACTGGTAAATAACAATGTATCACAGCCTGGACATAAAAAATGTGTACAGCTCAGCTAAAAAACCCTTTAACCATATAGCATTCACGATTACCTACCAGTCAGTCCGTCAGCACACACCCTTCACCTGATGGCTAAAATTAGCCTTATTTAACATTAATGGACATACAAAGGGATGGTTTGGAGTCGGTCTGGCTTTCGCCCCCATTGATATGACTATTGTTGTTGTCTGTCTTCCCACCTATATAGAACAGGAGTAAGGCGTGGAATTCACCATACTGACATTGACATATTACTTGGACAGGTATCACATGGTTGCGTAAATGTAATGTATCTGGCTGTCTGTGAGGTCTAGCCAAGCGTCGTCAGAAACGACGATAATACTATCTGGATACGTAGCGGATTTGATAAGGCTGAAAAAAACGCACAGGTCACGCAGCTGATACAATCAAATGTGATGTAAAGTAATGACAGTGACGGGTTTCAGCTTTCAGCTTGGACTGTATAGCGACAGCGAGTGTGAATGACAATGGTAAAGCGTGGGTGTTCGTTGCAGAGAAATTTTGAAAATTAAAGTGGAATCGATTTATGGATGATTTAGTACAAATTTGGGGTGTTATCTAAAAGGATTTCATTTAAATTTATTTTATATGTATATAAAAAGGTATGAAAATCGAAAACGCTATGATGATGTGGGTTTATAGTTTGCCTTGACTATAGGAAAAGTGTGTTCAATTTGGGAAATTTTTACAGCTTACCATAGGGACGTAGCCAGGAGGAGGGTTCATGGTAAGGCGACTAACTTGATCAGAAGACAATGTGGAACACACACACTCAAAATATGATTTTTGTTTTAATTATCGTTGCAACAAAACAAATCAGCACTCAATTCGATAATTTCCTAAATTTGAAATTTTGTTGGAGCAGGAGTCTCAAATTCAGCAACTAACACTGGTGAAATAACCAAGAGCTCGGGAAACCCTTAAAACTGGATGAAACTATTTTATTGGGACAATCCTAGCTTAACACGTTCACTATCTGACGGGTTTTCACCGACATTAATACGAGGTCTGGCATTCGAAAATTCATAAATTTATGAGTCACATGTCATTCAGAGACGAGAACGGGAGATACGCTTTGTGAATATGAAATTGAAAAATGAAAGATAGTATCGGGTATGTAATACAAAAAACATTTTTTTTTACAGGAAAAATCCACACCTTATAATATTTACTTTAATTTTAACCCCTTCATTATTTACAGTTTTGATTTGATTGCTAAAAAGATAAAAAAAGCAAGACAGCTGGGATTTCACGTGTGTAAAGTGGTACTTTATAGAAGGCAAATAAGTCTTTATTAGTAAACTGAGCAGTGACCAGGATATTGCACCTAGCACAGGGCCGTAGTCAGAATTTTATTTCTGCAGGGTTCAACATTTGACTTCAAAAGTTTCCGACACTTAGAAGTCAGAATTTTGCTGTTGATTGGGGGAACTATTTTATTACATTTTTGTCGTGACTTTTCGATGGTGTAAAAAAGCCACAGTTTCTTTCTTTTTTTTACTGCATAACAAAATTCGATTACAATTTTGCACAAATTTCTCTTGCCAAAAAAAAATGAAAGTGTTCCGAATTTGAATCAAGAATTATCTGCGGTGCGTTCTCAGCGCCCATGTCAGTTTCGGCCCTCCCTTCGCATGGTTCGGATAAAACCTACTTCAACACTTACCGCACTTCGTTGCAGCACTTTTTCTTTAAGTTCGGTAACCCTTATGTAGCTCTATGAAATTTTCCATGCTAAAATCCCGAAAGACTACCGTTATCTGGGGCCACAAAATCTTAACCTTTTATAAATTTGTTGTAATTAGTAAATTAAGCAATTACGAATGAGTCTACATTCGTCCGGATGACTTAAAATTTCAATATGTACCCAAAAATTAATCTGGAAATGAATGCAAAAATTAATTCTGGAAATAAATAAACTACGACCACTTTGAGAACCGCTTACTTTCATACTATGAAAAATCAGTCACCCGAATCCCTTTGGCGTTGACTCCATGATGACGTAGCGTCTGTGCAAAAATTTCATAATTTTGCAATCAATGCCCACATGGAGTCGTTTGCAGAAACAGCCCTCAATTTTACCGAGCCTATATCAATCTGCCAGGTAGCAGACTATATGATCACGGAACTGCGCTTCGGCAGGAAGTTCGCCCTTCACATCCCAGATCGGGGGGAACGGGCTAATGGCAACACGTGTATGGATCGTAGAAGCAGCACTTGGTTTACTGATGGCTCTAAGACCGATCACGGTGTCGGTTCTGGAGTCTTTGGACCCAATACCAGGGTCTCGGTTGCAATGGACAAATGGTCTAGGGTCTTCCAAGCCGAAATTCATGCCATCGGAATCTCTGCCAGGGAGATCCTGGGACTGGGTCTCCCTGGTGCACATATCGCCATTGGCACTGATAGCCAGGCAGCAATTAAGTCGCTAGGTTCCCACAAGTTTACCTCGAACATGGTCAGCCACTGCTTTGACCTCCTTCAGAACCTCTCCATTCGTAACTCTGTGTCAATCTTTTGGGTTCCGGGTCGCAGAGGCGTTGGAGAAAATACATACGTGGACGAATTAGCAAAGAGGGGGCTCATCTTCTATACACATCGGTCCTGAGCCCTTCTGTGGAATTAGCTGGAGAGCTACTAGAGGCGTAATTGGAAACTGGTCTTCGGGCCTTAGACTTAACTACTGGACATCGCACCCTGGCCTAAGAGTTTCAAAAGAGCTAGTGTGCCCCTTCAGCTATTCCGATATTAAATGTCTGCGCAGAACCCAGCTTAGACTATTGATTGGCTTTCTTACGGGTCATTTCGGGTTTCGCTACCATCTCCATCAAATTGGTCTATCAAGTGAGACCCAATGTCGCCTTTGCCTGGAGGTAGACGAAACCTTCATTCATTTATTATTGGAATGCCCGGCGATCGCCAGGTCCAGGAAATCAATCCTTGGACATGATTTACTAAGCACCAGAATGATTAGGTGTTGCTTTCTCAATAAAGGCTAAAAGATATTAAATTGGTTGACGACGTTCTCAATTAAAGGACTATGGCACAATATACCTGCTAGGTAGCAGTGCTCACCACTTTGGTTAAGTCCATTACTATTATTATTATTACCCAGCGACTTTACGCAGTAGCGTATGCAGAAAATCTTCAAAGAGGGGCTGGTAGAGGAGAAGGAGCACGAAGTACGGGACCAACTTGGTACATGAAGTGCTGGAGTTTGGCCGCGCCGGTCTGGATAACACTGGTACACATATGATGAAGGGTCATGACGAGCAGTTGCAGTTTATTTCACCCAAGTCTACTAGTTCACATTTACACCTGTACTGACACTGAAATGGTTTGGGACAATTAAATTTCATTTCGGTTTTTATACAGTCATATTTAGCAATAAAATGGGTCCATTGTCTTAAGCGTGAGATTTTTACGACCTAAAGCCAAGACCGTTTATAAGTTATAAATTGTCACCGATTTCAAATGGAGTATTTTTCTCGGAATGACGATTTCCTTTCACGTTTCGAAACTGAACACCATGCAGGCAGCGCCCGCTCTAAGGGGGGGGGGGGGGGGCAAGCCGGGCGGTCGCATTTCATTATACAAATCTTACAACTAGAAGAAATGTTACTACGTCCTGACATCACAGTAAGTTCCTGGCACCAGTATTCCATTTAGCGAGCTCCGTATCATACATGACGCGTTCATCGCTCAATAATGTTAGAAAATGTATAGCAAGAAAAATTCGGATTCCGCCGTGGTATAGTCTTCTTTTAAATATAGGATATGACCTCGTGAGCATCGTCACAGTCCGAATTTAGAAAAAAAAGGAATAAACTCAATAAAATGAACCCAAAAGATGGTATAGGCATTACTCGGTAAAGTTGGATGGTAACTGCAGCTTTGCGTTAATTTTTCGTACAAAGAAATTTGAAAAAAATCTGAAAAATTATTTTCATTTCTTTTAAAGATTTAGTAACTTTATCACTAGATACCAGAAGGTTTGCCAACATTCCGGTCTATCTAATAAGAGAATCGGAGATTCGATAAATTAAGCCCAGAATTTTTTGTTACCGTTTAATGAAATTTTAGCAGTGAAAATATACAAGAAAAATTACCATTAAAAACATAACGGTAAATTCAGTATTAAAAACCTTATTAAGTCTTTGTCTGTACCGAGTAAATTAAGTCCAATAACTAACAAAAAAAAAATTTGGTTTTGTTCCTCGACGCACATCACGATTGTTTAACGTTTGTTTGTATCCCTGAATTGCGTCAAAACCTATAATTTCCCACCACTCACATTAATCCGAAATTCCCGTCAAATAATTTTCATTTGTATAAATGTTATTTTAACCCACTTCTCCATTTTTTATGTTTATTTCTCATTGAACGCATGACGTTTCCTTGTCACATAAGCCTCGGAAGAAAATAATAAATTTCTGGAGGATTATTTACATTAATACGATTAATTACGAATGCAAAGATCTAATGTGAACACAAGACCGCGTATATCGCACATTCGGCTATAGTAGAGAGCTCCGGTGTTGTGCCATATGACGACTTCAGGTGAAACAACAAAATAAAGTAAAACGGTGAGGCGGCATACGTTCATATGACGCCATTCAGGAGATTGTGTACTGTACGTAAATTTTAAGTTACATACGTGTAAAAGTACGTGAACAACGTATTGTTTGCGTAGATATTACATATGCGTATGCTAAAGATATAGTGAGCTGTTGGCGGGTACACTTCACTTGAATACCCCCTGGGCACTCGGCATATAAGACGAAAATAATATTACAATCTGGAGACTCCCTTCGAAAGTCAACGCATATATCCGCAGTCATCGTGCATTAACTTTTATCTCACCTGTTTGAACATTTCTCGTGTATACCGTGACGTGCAATATTGTGTGCATATTATCTGTACAGTATTATGAGATGTCTTAAGTTTTCTTAATCCGAAAACTAATCAAGATTCGTGGTATAATCGTATGACGTTAACATTTGTATCTGCCTCAGTAGGGAATTTTATCTACTCGCAGTATGACACAGTATGGTAAGATCCAAATCTCCACCTACGTACGTAGGGTATTTATAGTTGAATTTCTGAAAGTTACTTAAAAATGCACCACAATAAAAGAATGATGAACGTAACAGTAGTAAATACGGTTCAAGACACGTGACACGGAGATATGTATCATCATACTAGGAATTTGAGCTGATAATTTAAAAAAATCGTGTTCGATTTCGATATTTTATCTAAGAGTTAAGAGGCTTAGAAATTATTCAGATATGTATGTACATATAAATGCAATACACTTTTCTGTAGTCGAAATCACGATGTGTGACGCTCAGCATTCCGCTATATTTATTTCTAATTATGCAGAAAAGATTAAATATTCTTCTACCAGCATTATTTAAAAAATTAAGGTTTTCCAAGTAGGTGAATGAAAACGGTCAAAAATCTTCCTAATGATAATCATCATTACAAGGGTTCGATATAAATGACTGGGACAGTGCAATATCGTCTCGCATCCTTTCCCTACAGAAGAAATTAAAAACAGAAAAATCTCAGTTTCATCTATGTATATTGAAGCCACCAAAACTTCGAAACATGCGTCAAATCAGCCTGCTTTCGTTAAAAAAAACATTGCCAGTTGTGATTGAAAAAAATCAAACACATACATAGCAGATATCGCATTTATCCCAGCAAACAATTTTATCGTTTTATTCGAAAAATCACAAAAATGCTACGAAAACGATATCATTCGAATGAAAAATTTATCGTAAGCTTGTCTCCCCGACGAAAAATCGCTTTATCGTCATCAATATGTCAGGAATGTGGCTCCTATTAACGAAATATCTTCTCATTATTGCAAGGATGATAAAATCGTAATTCTTCCCAACGAGCGAATTACGAAATTGTCAAAATATAAAACGACTAATTTATTCCCATAATTTGTAATCTTGACTACGAAACGATAGGTGCCCGGTTCGATTCCCAGTAGAAGCAAAGTGTAAAAAGGTAAAGTTAAAATAAGGTAAAAAAAAGTTAAGGATGAAATAGAAGAAAAAAAAATAGAAAAAAGGGAAAAATAAAAAAAAAATTTCACTTTTTCTATGTATTAGTCTATTATCGCCAAATTATCATCCTGGCGAATTAATATCGGTCACTATTCCTTCACGAAGGGAGTGACGCCTTTAATTCGAAAACGATATGAAATTCGAGAAATGTTTTCTATCAGGCGAATTGAATTCGTATCGCGGACGATAGAAATTGTTTGCTGGGATGCGTTATTTTGTTATATAATCCCTTTCTAACCTAGAACTGAGAATTAAAATTTGAAATATGAATGCTTTCTTGCAATTGCAGATTATTTTTTTTTTAATTTAAAAACTAAATTATTTATCGAACACAATTTAAGCTGATCCAATAATTTTTCCTACTCATTGCAGCATATGTATATTTTCCTCTGAGTCATGTTTAAATAAAAGAAAAAATATATTATTAAACACTTGAACCTCTGCTCTACTGTGCTCTATATTAAGACATAATAACAACATTGTCGTTGTCGTTTGCCTTCTTGCATCTCCTACGCAATCTGATCGCGGCGGTCGAATATTTATTATTGTATGGATATAAAATTCAATGGATCATAATGGGCTCAAGTTTCACGTTTATCAACAATAAGATTGAGCTAAATCGTTCGTGTTCCACTTTCTTACGCGGCGCGCGATCTAAGTAAGCCTTTTTTGTACCTTATAATCTAAGACTTAGGTTTCAGCTCTAGATCTAGAGTCTTATAGATCGACCCATAGAGTAGATACGCATGGTGCATGCATGCGGTATACTGCTGCCATCAATGCCAATCAATATACTGGCTGGTTGGTGTTATTGCTCAAGTACCCACATACCTGGGGCTGGGCAGAACGATGAACGATCTCGCGTTCACTTGAGTATGTATGTATAATACAATAAAAATGTATCAAATGTCCATAAAACGACTCACAATGACATATTAAAATTCCAATATGCCGGCACACGTTACAATCGAATATGCACGCGGATATACTCGTACGTGTGTGTGGGCACCTTTGTGACAAAAGATAAATTTTTGAAAATTGACACAGATCCACTTTTATCCGTAATCCATATCAGTTTCGCTATACAAGAATGGAATTTCAATATTAATTCCAAAACGACCGAAGCGAACGGATAGGTGACTGGCAACGGTTAGGCAGTATCCATTACAAAGCACCACACCTTGATGGGGTGATGGTGTGATGATGAAAAACATCGGAAAATATCAGTTATAATATTGCATGAGCAGAATGGGTGAAAGAAGTGACAGTTTACTCGAACCGCACTTTTGTGCTTTTCAGATTTTGAATACCTGCTCGAAAATTCAACACAGTTAGAGCAGTGCAGTGCAGTTCTGTTGAAAATTTCAAGCCTCTAGCTTTGACCATTCGGAAGCTACAGACGTCCAAATATGCGATTTGAAGTGCAAACCTTGGCACATATCTGAGGCGTGGTTAACGAGATAAGTGCACTTATGTTACGCAATATTTGACTTTCGATAATTCGGGAACCTATTAGATCATCTTTTTCGAATTTGGCACACTTTTAGAGCGTTTTAGTGCCAACATTTGTTACAAATTTGGAGTTCTTAACTATTAGCGTTCGCCTTCCAAATTTGCAAAACTGATTGAAACTTTATACATATATACATAGATGTTTGTTAAGTGCAGTAATTGAACGAAAGGATTTTCAGCTTATTCGCGAATACAAAATTTGTAGCATCCATACATACATATTTATCTTGTCATCTTGTGTTGGTGTAAAAACACTTACCTGAAAAGAGAAAAAAAAACATGAATTTAGTAATTTTTAATTTCTAAAGTTTGTCATAATTAGTAGAGTGAGTAGATCAGATGAAAAGTAAATACAAAAATGGAGGGAAAGTGGTAAATTGACATAATTTACCATTTTTCCGGCCAAATTCAGTCGGGAAAAAATTGAAAAACTATGTCGCCAATTTTCTCGGTCATATTGCATGATCGTATTGTAATTCATGATCAAAAAGTGAGACTAGTTTCCCTAAAGTATGAAACCAGCAACAGAGGTCAGACAAATTTTGTTTAAATAATTCTGGGCGTGGAAATTGGGATAAGCTAAGATAAATCTTAACTTTTTGGGCTACTAGTTACAGCGCTAGTTTGGTATGTATGAGAGATCTATGGGGTAAATTTCCTTTCGATGCGTTTTTGATCATTTTTTGAGGCTTGAAAAAAAATAGCTTTGGAATTAGTCAATCCAGACAAAAAGTTGCGTTCCAACTTTTTTCCACACCTGCAGGCAGGGGCGGTGCATAAGGGCCCGCAGCCCCCCCGTGACGGGGGGGCGCAAGATTTAGGGGCCTTAAAGCCACTAGAAAGATTTTTTTTACCATAAAAACAGCACGGCTGCGTAAAACCACACTCCGACGTAGATATTTTTTGTAGAAAAGAAGAGATATGCGCACTTTTCGAAGACAAAATAAATGCTGCATTTACTCTTCCTCTTTCACCAGATCCCTTACACAAACAAATTTAATATTGTTTTAAAATCTTCAAAAGTTCATGAGACAATCCGGATCCACAAATGGCATGGCTGTAGTGGTAGCGGGTAGCCGCGGTTTGTAATCCGACCCACCCTTTCCTCGCCAAGTACTATATGGGCAAAAAGATTCTTTATGTCCCTCTGCAAATTAACTATCTTAAAACATTTTTGGCGATATTACCTTTTCTAAATTTTCGGAATAAATTCCAAACCTTCCTTATATACACGGTAATTAGTGCTGCGGTGCGGAGGCCGCATTTGGTTTGAAAGTAGTAGTAGTAGTAGATTACTGTATTGAATTTAACATTAAATAGAAACGTTCAAAATTTAAGGATTTAAATTAGATTACACTTAAGTCTAAAGCTGAAACAAGGAATTAAGTTGAATTAATAACGTGTCGCTTTTTCCAATTGTCTAGCAAGTTAAAAACTTAGGCCTTCCACACACGAAGCGTCCTAGTTCATTTTTTGGATTCTTCCGTCTGGCAAATCCTCGATTTTGACAGACAGAAAATTAAAAAAAAATGGATTCGGATTCACCGTGTGTGTGCGGCATTCAAATCATAGGTTCATCTTCAAATCATACGTTCGCCATTGTAGGCGCAAGTAATTTACTATGCAAAGAGTCAAAGTAGCTCTTAGAAAATTCATTTTTAGTAGACACACAGCAACGGCAAAATCATGCTTCAAAATATTTAGTTAGTTGAAGGTCGATCCACACTTTTTTGTCATCAGTCAGATTCACAATAATTTCCCATACAAATTGACAGATTGCCAGTCAATCAATTAACTGAAAAGCTGTCATATTTTATGGAAAACGAGTGTGACTGATGACTGACTGATGAGTGTTGATCTACCTTCAAGAGTGTTTTCGATTGATTTGACTCTGCTTTTTTCTCAGTGTCTCAGTGTGTCACTCAAGAAGTTGTCGGGAGGGCCCCGAGTGAAGTTGTTCCGCCACTACCTGCAGGATTGATCAGAGTCTACTTGCGAACTTAGGAACACAGCTAAATAATTATTTCTAAACGGCCGAAAATAATGAGAGTATCTACTCATCGATATAAAGAGGCAAACCTAATCCAGCTCCTAAAAATTGCTACGTTTTTTTGAATTACGTTACCGCTAGCATAAACACAAAATGGTTCTGACATTGAATTTTTGCTGAATTAGAAGGCATTTTGTCTGTTAACGCTTATCGATTTCGTCGCCTCAATGTAAGAAAGAAAAAAGTTCTTTCTTACAGATTTTTTTTTAATTTTCAAAGTTTTACATTTTTAGATTTTTAAATTTTGAATATTCAGATTTTAAAATTGTTAAAATTAATTTTCAGATTTTTGAGTTTTGAATTTTTAGTTTTAGGTTTTTGAACTTTTCAGATTTCTTAATTTTGATTTTTCAGATTTTTGAATTTTAGATTTGCAGTTTGGCGATACTACATTTTCAGATTTTTAGATTTTTGAATTTGTAATTTGCAGATTTATTAACACCCTAAAACCAAAGAGTGCCTTATGCCGAAAGTACGGGCATTCTGCTCCTAGAAACCCATTTTCCCGGCTGCAGACTAGACTATACCATGAATGATGGCCAAAGCTGCACGAATCCGCCCAAGAGAGCAAATACATACATTTGGCTTGGCAGAAGCAAGAGGTGTTCTCATGTATGAGAGGATCAGGTGGGCAATTGGGACTTTTGATCCCTTCAAATCGCCCAGCATGGATGGAATCTTTGCGGCACTCTTGCAAAGAGGGTAAGAGAGACCCATAGAAGTAGTTTTGCTTGGGATTTATCCCAACAGCCTGGAGATCAGGATGAGGGTAATCTGTATCCCCAAAGTGGGTGAAAGACTGGCAGACGACTCTAAATCGAATGGCCCTATCAGCCTTACATTTTTCTTTATAAAAACTATGGAAAAGTTACTGGACCCTCATATTAGAAGTGCACTTCTAAAGACGCTGCCGCTGCACACAAAGCAATATGCCAATCATCCGGGCAAATCACCGGAATCGGCACTACAAAGAGCTTAGTGAAAGAGACCGGGGAGGCCATGTCTAAGAGAGAAATGGCGCTATGTGCATTTCTAGACATAGAGGGCGGTTTTGACAATACGTCATTCGACTCAAATATACCGGCATTAAGACCCAAAGAGGCCGACAATACTACTACAATCTGGGTGCAGCGCATGCTAGCGTCAAAAATCATATTTACCAGTATAGGCATGACTACAACCTCTGCTTAAGCTATTTTGAGACAAAGATATTATTTTTCCGCAATCCAGCCATATAATTTATTTTAATCCTTTTTCTTTTCTATACGTACGTTTCGGTCTTAGACCATTGTCAAGAATCTAACAATAACTTCCAAATAAATTATTTATTGCTTTCACTGAATAATTATTTCGTTGAGTACTACACACTCTTCAACTATTATTAATAAGAGAGTTATCTATGTACTTTCAATCAACTCAAACTATATGTCATAATAAGGCATTAATCAAAATTTGAGGTCGTTAGCGATATTTTGTCGAAAGTTATGACCGATTAAAAATATCAAGGAGGAGTCATTTGTATGAGGAGTAGGGGAACCCTTGGTATGATTTGGCCCATTTTCAATACCGTTCAAGATTTGATCAAAAGAAATATCTGACCAAAATTTCAAACCACTAGCTTCATTATTTCGCAAGTTATCGTGCGACACAGACAGACAGACATGGCTCAATTGAACCAGGGCCCGACTGCCTGAATTTGCAGATTTTTTTTTATTTTCAGATTTTAAAATTGAAAATTTTCAAATTTTTGCAATTCCTCTAATTTTTCTATAAACGAACTTTCGAATATCTGAACCATCCCTGTTGACATAAGTTTGGATAAGAGACGCTCAATTACTACTGTAATTGGAAAAAATAATTTAACAAAATTCAACAAAATAAATGCACAAATCTTATCAATCATAAAAATCAATGAATAAAAATATATATATGAAAATAATGAATTAATGTTTTAATAATTAATTTTCTTACAACTTGATTTATGAGACATATGTGACTCATGGCGTTCTTCTTCATGGGTCATATGCGCCTCATAGAACAGAAAAAGCAGGAACCTTTAGATTTAGCAGGAACCTTTGGCAGTGAACGTTTTATGTAACTAAATTCGAAAAAACATATCAATCAGTGATCATTTACTATCCGAAGAAACTTAATATTTAATTTGAGATTCCATAGCAAGAAACTAAGCATTTCTCTTGACTTTCAAAACTAATCATTCATTCAGATTCCGTGACAAATTTCGTATTAACAAAATTATGAACCTTCAATATATTTTTATTACTTTCATCGATTTAGAGTCTGCAGGTAATAGGTAGGTACTCCGTTTCGTAATGCAATGATTGATGCAATATTGTGAGTGATTTGACAACCGGCTATATTTTAATGGAAATCAAAAATATTATAAGGAGGCGTGTTTGCAAGTCAAGAACAAATTAAAATGTTAACATGTAACAGACACTCTCATAAAAATGTGCAATGATTAGACCTAAAAAAAAACTACAAAGCGCATCTAAGCATGTTAAAGCTGATGAAAACGGAAAGGTGCGATAGTAATCAAATCAGCACTCAGTAATCTCTAATCAGGACGGACATGTTTATAAGATGATAAGATGTAAAAAAAAATCTGAAGATATTATTGCATCAAATTGTGCCATATTTCGAAACGTTGAAACATTCCTAAAATGTTTTCGAAATAGAAACATGCTAAAATGTGTATCAAATTTCAAAATTTAAAACATCATTCTGTAATCAGATGTTTAGATTAACTCGCAAATCAGGAAATGTACACTTTTTCAAACCACAAAAAATTGAGAAGATTAACAAAACAAATATCAGAAGAAATGTAATTGGAATTATTGGATAAGACTTCCAACACTTCAATCAACTTTGAAGCGTATCCGAAATATAGACTTTCGACGATTGTCGACGAAACTATATGTAATTGTACAGTACAGTACGTTTTTTTAGTATCATTTTTTCGGGCGTTTAGTACGAAAAAAATGGTACGCTCCTCCAATCTTTTTACACGTTTTTTTTTTATTGACTGTCATCGG
Organism: Microchrysa polita; assembly: GCA_949715475.1. Classification (NCBI taxonomy): domain Eukaryota; kingdom Metazoa; phylum Arthropoda; class Insecta; order Diptera; family Stratiomyidae; genus Microchrysa; species Microchrysa polita. The sequence goes on along the minus strand of OX454419.1, from coordinate 83,054,037 downwards.
AGTCACCAAATATACATAAAAACAAACCGACATTCAAGTGGAACAAACAAGCACCGGAAAATTACACATGACATGTTAACATGGTTTATCCAATGTGTTAAGCTCAAATTGAACTTTTTTTGTGTGTTTGTTCGTTCGTTTTGTATCCATTTGGGATAAAATGATAAAATTCAGTGGATTTGTACAACCGCCTCCTGTCTGTTTTTTGTATGTTATCGGGGAGGCGCACGGCGGAGCGGGGTGAAATCCACCCAGAGCCTATGTATATATACGTAAAACGTAGCGTTGTTGACCTTATCAAAATACTCGCGTATGTAGGCTACATCATACGGCGTATCATGGTTATTTGATGAAAATCAGAACGATAAGTGTTTGAATATGGAAGAGATCGGTATCGGGAGTGCGTACCAATTAAAAATCAATTTCGTCAATATTCAAGAGTTTGTTTGAACAGAGCGTTTTTTTGTGTAAGGTATTCGAGTGTAAATTTTCGATACGATTTTGATTGTTTGCGTACGTTGATCAAATATGGGCCATATGGCGCAGAGGAAATACAATAGGTATATGCAGACAGATTAAACAGTCCTGTGCCCACTATGTTGATATATACGAGTATGTTACAAGCGGTACCAAAAATTTTAAATAATTTTTTTTGTTATAATACCCTATACCAGTGGTCGTCAGATTTATTTAGCCAGAAGAATCAATTTTTGAAATTCACCCATTATTATTTATGTATTTAACCATCCAATTTCCAACAGTGCATAGAAAACAACAGTTTCTTATAAAAGAAGTACGGCTTAATATAAACTAACGGTAAATTCAAGGCCAATACATTTAAGTATAAAGATTTTAAAGCACCATCGATCTTTGGACAGCATTCGATTTCAACTAATTTTAAACCACAATTTCCTAAAAGTCAAAAGACACCAATTAGGGAAATTTTCGACAAGACTGAAATACAACCCAGCACCTAAACCTCGATTTTCAACCCAGCATTTATGTTATCGGGCACGTGAGGATTTTTATTTTTAAATTGCGGGAGACTTGGTTTAGTCCTGTACACTGTTATTTGCTTGAATAGTCAAGCTGACATTAAGGTATTTTCCTCGAACAAAAGATTGTCCAGAATTTTAAAGAATCCAGTAATAGGGGCACGGGTCGATAGGTGTTGTTAGAAAGGAAACAGAGGATCCATTTGATGGTGTTAGTTTCACTTCAGAAAAGTCCCTATTAGGAGAATGGGTCTTTCTTCTTCTTCCTTGCCTCGTTCTTTATACCGCTCCATGGTTCCGTGTTGCTCGACCTGCGGTGTAGGCACATCGCCCGTTTTGGCGATAATTTCTCAGCATATTTCTACAGGCAGCTCTATCTTGGATCGTGTCATCGCCGAGACCAATGCGTTGTTGTTGCTTTGTTTCCTAGGGAGAATGGGTCATCGCTAAACTACTAAAACGCTGAAAAAACTTTCCAAATTTCTACACTGAGAAAAAAAGGAGACAAATTATCTAAGAAATAGTTGATATCGGTTAAAGTTCATCTTTCATTTTCACTTTATGATTCTATGTACTTGAAACAGCTACGAAGATATGAATAATTTGTCTATTCCCGATTAGCTAAAATATCTACTAAATTTGAAACTCAATTAATTGATTTATAAAGACAGCTATTTATTGTGTATAAATTGACCGAATACAGTGAACCCCCGACATTCGCGGGGGATGCACTCCACGAAATCGTCGCGAATGAATGACTTTCAGGCAAAACGTTAACGGGCATATGTGAACAAACATTTTAGGTTTTGTTTCCGTGTTCTGTTTTTCATTAGAAATTTGCGAAAGCTTACGGCAGATTTCGAAAAGGACACTTTCAGGCTTTCGACAAATCTAGTAGCATTTTTGGAGTTTGGTGAAAAGGTTAACCCGAAAAAAAAAATTCCGAAAATACCAGCACTCATTAATGTTACCCAGCCAAAGTTGTTGAGCGCCGACTATGTTCTGTATGTTTTGCTGATTTATTCAAATTATTTTTTTGGCAGAGGAGGTTTCTGAACAAGAAAAGTTCCATAATTTAACTATAAAAATTGTGTCCATTTTTTTATTTTCACACGATGCAAATTGTCACTGAAAAATTGCATAGCCATTGCAGCTTTTCAAGTATAAAGATTCGAACCCCTTCCTCAATCAAATCCTGTCCATATACCTTTTGTATGCAGCCAATTTAAAGTGGAGAAAAACTAATGTAGAACCTACCAAAAAATACGGCAACTTTTTTGCCTAATTTGAATCGGTCAAAAACCGCTTTGGTCTGGGCTGACTGACACTTCCGATACGGGCGACATCTAACATATGAACACAAATTCAATCGGATGAATGCACCAAATTTTCCCAAAATTATATATCTTTTAGTTTGTCCATGGTGAATTTTTCCCTATTTCGAACCGGTTAAAATCAGTTAAGGAACCGGTTCAGAATGGTCAGCCTACTCAATTTCGGTATGGTGAATCGAGATCTACCCAATGAATACAAATCCAGCCAGATTACAAATATGTATGTCTTAAGGAGGTATTTTGGCTACTCTGAACTGGGTAAATTCGGACTAGGGACCGGTTCAGAGTGGCCAGCCTGCTCTGTTAGGTTCCCTGAACCCATTAGAAAAATATTAGCCCAACTTCAGCCCATCTACATAATAGATCCACCGCGATGTCACTTTTTGCGTACTGGCAAAAAGTATGAAGAAAATCAAAATGACCGACCCAAATCTAAGCCGAAATGATAGAAACCAATCCTCTCTAACGGTATTCTTGGGAGCATCATTACTGGAAGATGACCTCATCACCCAACTTGCGAAAGCAAGCAGCTCAATGTTCGGTAATATGGATGGTCTTACCCCCCTCCAAGATCCTGGTCGCGCCACTGCCCTTGGTTGATTGCCTATGACAAGGTGCAATACCAGCACATTTCGTTACATAAAAAATACAAGCTCGTTCATAGCCCAAGAAAAGTAAGCAAAAATATGGCCATCGAACGGCAAAAATTCCACATCGCTGGATTTTGGCAGGATGATTGGGTTACACCCCCCCCCCCCCCAATATGGAAAAAAATCCCTCGCCGATCGGGGGTCCGAAACATTAAAAAAGGGTGGGAAAGAGGGTGGGGGATGGTATTTTTGTTTTTTTTTTTTTTCGATTATTACAAAAACGGTAACAGTTACATCAAAATGAACGAAATAAACTACACAAATGAAACCTTTAGACTACGAAGAGGCAGTCAGAACAATTTTTAATTTTTTCATGGGATCATTAAGGATATAAAAAAAGGGAACATTATGCTATCAGCGTTTAAAACAAGAATTTTCACTGTCTTCTTATCGACAGTAGCACCACTTACTGCACTATCCCCCATATAGCGGAAAATATAGTAAACACAATATGTGTCCTTATGGGAACGAAAAGAGAAACAAGCGCAACCTTTGTGAAACTATATAAAAAAAAGGTACAAACAAGTGCCAAACGCATGATTTATTGGTGGGGTTTTCCGGTTTTTTTTTTTAGAGATTAATAAAGAGTAATAATTTGGGTTGTGCCTCTGACCCGTTTAAAGTGAAGCCAATGCGTTACGAATATGCTTTCTACTCCAAGTCTATCCAAATGAATCGCCAGATCGGAGTGAATGCAGAATTTTGGGTGAAGGATAAATCCCAACTTTTGACGGTGTGGGCACTTTCCAATTTAAGGTGAAGGTGCGATTGGGCGACATTGATTGAGGCGAATACACTAGAATAAATTAATTATAAATTGCTCCTTCAGTTTTCAAAATGCTCTGTACTTCTACCTTCCCCTCACAGTCTATTAAATTCCGTGCCTCGACTTTGCAGAAAGTGTGAATAATACTTGGAAATTTTCAGACCGTTCACTAAACATTCGATTTTCCACATGCCAACATTCATGGCGTGAAAAACTACCCAATACCACATCCTTGGGAGCATGATCCTGGCCATGCTGCTGACAATAAATACTTCTGTTATTTCTCGTACGTACCCGGAAAATAAATGAACATTGCCGTAATGGTTGCTGTTTCCTTCTGCTTGGTTTCAGTTTGGGGGAGAGACTCCTCATTATTGGTACATGAAAACACCAATGGATCATTAATCACATTAATTCCACTATGATGGTTGCAGCATTTTCCAGGGGAGCTGTGTTCGGTCTTTCGTCTCTCTCTCATCTCTATGTACAGAGGGAAAGAGAAGGCTCTCCATCTCCAGTTTATGCTTCTACAAATTTGGGGGTTCGTATAATAATTCTTACAACCGAAAGTGAAATTACAACTATAGTACGTGCTATGTCTTCAACATAGGATCGCCTAAAAAAAACAAAAACAATCATATTCATGGGTACGAATAATAAAGACGCGCGTCGCGTCCTCGTGTATGGATATTCAGGACGCTTGGCATAATGTGAGTCCTTTTCTAAAGTTCTATCTTTCGCATCATAATGAGCGCATTTTGTATTGTTTCCGATTTCAATAATGGAGTTAGGTGTGCGGAGAAAAATGAAAACTTTTTTTTTTCTCCTATGCTCCACCTTGTGGGGTGATAGAATTTCCCAGTTTAAACTCTTGCATTCGCCTCCTAGCTTCTATGTACACAAAACTCGCACGTAATTTCTTTTCACAGCCGGATGGATGATTATATTTTCACCATTTGAACTGTTTAGGGTGAAACTTTTCAATTTCATTCATCGTTGCGCGACACCATACAGCACAGCACAGGGCAGGGTATAGAGCACCAACTGAGAAGGCAATGGAAAAAAGTTATGACTAAGGCTTTCAGGTGAGATTAATGGATTATTGCTTGTAATTGCTACCTTTTTGGTTTTGCTCGTCGACGACGAGGACAAACGAGGTGCTTGTTTTTGATGGGGTTGTAAAATGCGCGCTTACAACACCCCTTTGCGAAGAACGCAATTCATCTGATGCCTGCATTTGTTTTGTTTTCCTTGCAATAGGTATCCTTTTGTTGTTACACTTTTTTAATGGTCTCGATATAATGAAAAATCATCGACTGAAGATAATCCTGAAAAGTTGTTAAAGCTCACACGCAAGTACGCATACATACCTACTTATAAATCTTTGAAAACAAAAATGAAGATTTTTGAGTTTTGCCTGCACGCAGAAAGAAGTTCGTTATTGCTGAAGACTCTTAGTCTGGATGATGATGATGATGTTGGGTAAATAATAATACTTCGTCTGGCGCAAGCAACCAAGCAGGAATGAGTAATTCGGAAATATGAAGCAGAGTTCTTCGTTGGGAAAATTCCGTGTTAGACCTACTTCTGGGAGTTTTCAAATTGGGAAAGAAAATAACATTTTGTTGCTATTTTGAAATGAAATCGATTAAGTTCTTTGATGTATGCATCCATTTTTTGTAGGGGGAGAAGGGGACGCACGAACGGACAGAAAGGCATGGCTTATTCGAATTTTTTGTTGGGGATACACGAACGGACAGGCAGGGAGGCATGGCTTATTAGAATCATTTTCTTATCGAAGACCGCAATAACACTGATCGGGTTTCGCCCAACCACGCGGTACAAAAGATCAAAGTTGTGGACAATATACGTCTAGGAGGAACAGAGGCGATACGTGAAGTCAATTTTGTTATTTGTTCAACATTCGGCAACTGCTAGCAGTATTTGGTTGGTACCGATCTTATGGCGGCCCCATACTGATCGGGGTTCGCTGAACCGCGCAGTACGAACGATAAAAGCTGTGGACAACACACGCCTGAAAGGGACAAAGGCGATGGACGGTTCAAATTTGTTCGGCATTGGACCGAACGTCTGCGCTGGCGAATCACGTGCAGTGTGGGGCCGGCATTATGCGCGATTAGCAGTGGTTGGCAAACTGCGGCTACTTGCCTCATTTATTGCGGCTCTTCAGTGAATCAAAGCTTATTCAAATGATTCCAGAAATTATTATTATAAAAATCATATTTACCGTTATTTGCTTAAAATCTATGCCCTGAATAACCATACTACAGTACAGCCTATTTGTTTGGTTTATTGTAAATTATTTCCTGAAACAAAAAGAACTCACTAAGGTGTAGCTAAAGTTTCGTATCAGCCTTAATGAGTGCGATTTCAAAATATATAATGTTGTGAAGGTGTAAAATATTCGTTTCGAATTAGTTTTTTTTTCACATGATCCACATCATTTTATTCTTGTTGTTGTAACGGTTCAAGTTATTTTTGATGCCTTGAATCGAGGGAGTTTGGCAGCTCTTCGGTTAAACTGGCTACCATTTAAGCTTTTTTTATACAACACAAACATTGAATGCTCACGGCAGGATTTGATCCAACACTCCGGCAGTTAAGTGATAATCTCGAAAGGTGCCCTACACGCAGCCTCATATTTTCTCTGCTTAGCACGATAAGGTAAAAGAGATCCATGCCGCTGGTACGATTGATGTGTTTCATTACCGGAACTCCTTAACTAGTGCGCTATCGTGTGATGCAGTCAGCCACACTCCTTGAGTTCCTTAGATTATAGTACACTGAGAAAAATGATTTAGACCTTTTATCGAAAGTGAATTTAAGTATTTAGTTAATTTTAATTTATATAGTTGTACTTAATAAATAGTGAATCTCTTTAATCTTCGCAACCCGGAAATACTATTAAATTCGATAATTTAACCACGCAAATTTAGAGGAAGAATATTACAAACAATCGTCGATATTTCCGTGAAATAGTAAAACTTTTCTTCAACAACAATTCAACTGCAGCCCCCGATATTTGCGGTCTCAATATTCGCGATTCATATTTTTCGACACTTTTTCAACATTCGCGACGCTTTTTTCGCAATTTTGTTTGTTTAGTTTGAAAGCTAAATTTTGAAACATTTTCGTGTTTATTCTGATCATTGCAATGTTTGCGATGAATGCAATAAAATGTATTGCTGCCGTTCGCCTGTTTTTGCTATCCTAATTAATTTAGATTGACAAGTCTGATGATATTCATTAATAGAAGACATAAAATCATCGTAACTAACAGACACTACTACTTTTCGAAATGGCAACCGTTTTCAAAGGTCCTGCTAAAGATCCGTGTCGTTTTCTGTAGCATTACATTCTATCTCAATTTAGTTTTAATTGGTTTCTATATTCTTGGGCGAATTAACGTAAGTATTTTGGCTGTATTCACTCCTTGCTATTCTACGACAAAATCACATAATAAACTCACCCTATTTATACGAGCACGTGCTCTGCTGATTCTTCCAGTGCACATCCGATTCACATAAACATTTCAGATAATAGACCCTACAAGAAAGATGCAATTAATCTTACGTTCGCCAGACCATATACGAGTACGAGTATACCGTGTCCGCAACGTCCTGGGGAGGTGCTAACCGATAATTAGTCAAAGCGTATCTAATCGTCTGTACAACAAAATGAGACAATACAAGAGTACATTATGTGTATACGAGTTCGAGTAGAATGGAAGAGATTCAGTCCCTACCATAGCCACAGCGCAGCACCCTGCATGGACATCCCGCTGTTGCCATATATAGACTATGTGCCCCAGCAACAACGAACGGATACTCTTGCCAACATAAATCAATTTATCAAATACGAAAAAAAACGTGCATCTTATTCTTGCAAATCTAATGAACTCTTCCTGCTACCAATTATGTATTTTATTTTTATTTCTTCGGGCAGAGTTTTACCAGGAAAAGGAAAAGTCCATCTCACAGCAAAGTATTCGACCAATAAGGCGAACGGGAATTTTTTATTATTAATATTTATTGACCGTGAATTGAGTTGGTTACTGACTGTCGGGCAACGAGCGTGTCTCCACGCTCCATGGAGCATATCGATTTGAGAATCAATGTCGGGTCGGGATCCCGGGCATTGAGAGCGCGACTCTGACGAACGTGTCGGTGATAATAATTCATTTTACGATGTCTATACGGGATAAAATTGGACTGATAAATATTGAGAATACTCATACGAGCATGAGTGTGTGTTTTTGGTAAAGAGTCGTCTTAGGAGCACGTCAATATAGGAGCAAGAACTCATAAACAAATCATTAAATAATCAGATTTGGACAGAATTTTATTGATTTTTCTACAGAAAAAAAAAACAGATCAGGATGAAAGCTATCTGCAGGTCCAACCGCAGCTAATAATATTAATAACTAAAGTTCCTTTTTTTATATCAACAATGATTTATCCTATCTAAGGCGGAAACTTAGCTTTTGCTATACGATCCGAAAAATGTGCTGTGATTTAAGAAATTTTAATTTGGTGATTTTGTGTTTGGCTAGATTTGGATTTGAGATTTTGTGATTAGATTAGGATGTCCTATCGCTCCTATTCTTTATTTACTGCAGAATATCAATAAAGAACAATGCCAGTTCAGTACATGTGCATCCATGTACTATCCATGGCGCCCCTGGGCAGTAGACGAATTATCCGCCCACAGTAACTATAGTAAACCCTTGAATTAAACCAGTGGCATCCACATGGAAGACTTATGGCAGAAGTTCCCCCTTTAAATTCTTCTTTATGGCACGATAGCCGCCTGGATTGATGACCTCCAATTGTCGCAGTCACGCGACCTTGTTCTCCAGTTCCGGAAGCCAAGTATCTGGTGAGCGTCCTCACATACTGATTGCTCCCATCGAGCTCTCGGTCGTCCACGCAATCTGGCTCCGTCCACTCGTCGCGCGTTCATGACCTCATTGGGCATGCGATCGTCGTTCATCTTTTGTACATCTCCCGCCCATTACAGCCGCTGCAATTTCACGATTTTCGATGTATGTAGCTCTTCATACAGCTGATACAACTATGGTTGTATCGGATGCGCTCTTTTAAATTAATTTGTTTTTTTTTTTTTTTTGACGCTTCTCTCAAAGTAGGTACATATCTGTGTGTTATTTTATCAGACATTACTATTCTCTTGGCCGTATACTGGGTCATAAGACATTAACTATGTTACTCCCAGTTTCATAATTTCCTGTAAAATTCTCTTCCACATCGACGTATTTTTTACGTATTTCCAGGTCGTCTCGTCCTTTCCGGGCTTCTTTCGAGGGCAGTTTTGGCAATATTGAGATGTTTTGTCCCTGATTGGAATTATTTCACATTGAAAGTTATTTGAGAGCAACAATTATGCAATCAATGCATATTAAGCATAATTTCGTAAATCGGGACTGAAGTTTTCCAAATTAATTTTTATCTGAATTTTAGCTTGAAAGCTTCAACTGTTGAAAAGTTAGTTTCAACAAAATTTCCAAAACAACCCTGGATGCTTTTGGAGAAATTGTTTTGTAATTCAAATACGGGGTGGGGTCGTTTAAAAAGAGATTATCAAAATTAATGCCGATAGACAAAAAATAACAAGAAATTTACCACTTCCCGGGCGGGGACACGACAAACATTTTGAGATATCCATAAAATTCAAAATCAAAAATCAATCAACCGAAAGACGTTTCGAAGATGTCGAAATAGAGTTGCCACCATAAAACTAAGAAATGTCAATTATTGGAATGAAAGGTGTAGCGCCACGCGACGCCCCTTCAGTAATTCTGCGCAGTTCGAGCTACTAGCTAAAGATTTATGTGTGGTGTCACGTGATAAATGCAATATTGCCACAAAATTGTATGAAAACAAGTGTTTCCCAAAAAGATCGGTTTTCAGCAAGAGATGCAGTGAGAAGGAAAGCAAGGAAAAATCATTTTTCATAGAAAACATTTACTTCGACCACTCGCGATACGTACGAGTATATGTCACGCCCCGATTTTAAGTCTTCATGGAGATGCTACCGTAAGCACTTCTTTATCTGGCTTTATGTTGGTGTTTAGCCAAAGTCAAGGGAGCAGGGTAAAAATATTATTGAAGGCACCCATTTGTATCAAATGGTGAACATGGAATCGTTAATTCCATCCATCCATGTTTGAATGAGATACCGAATGGTTACACAAAATATTTTCTTAGCAATAAACAATAGCGGAGTTATGTATCACGAATTTTAACCGGTATTTGAAATTCCATAATCGCGTTATTTCATGGAAATAATAATAATAATAATTCAAGATAGGAGTTCGTTAATACCGTTAGATTTCTTGCAGTTTTTCAAATAGCAGATGAGATGCCAGCAGCTACACCGTTTCATATGGAGGACCCTACACGTTTTTCTGTTTTCTTGAATTTTACACCTAATTTATAGTAACAGCCTCGCTGATTCCAAAAATGCAGGCCGTTTTTCCGCTATAAGTCAGGTTTTTGACATATAGTTTTTTTTAATTTTACGGAAAATCCTCTACTATCTCTGGTCGAAAGTGTCTCAAAACCCGGACTAATTTTGCTAATGCAGCCAAGAAAAATGACCGTTTATCGTACGATCGATCGCATGGTGTTTGGCGACTCAAAAACGCATGTGGCATTTCTAAGTCTTCTTCTTCTAAGTCAGAGGGCGAAAATAGGCCCATTTGTCCACCAGGCATATCATATGTGTAGACCTGAGAATGATTTACTTCCTTCTCGACCAGCAACGCGAATATACAAAATATCCGTGCTTTTTGTATATATGGGATAGCAGAGCTCGAGGTGAACATTGGACACAAAGGAATTGTCCCACGAGATCCGATCTGAAGGTTGGTGATCCGAAAGTTGTTCATGAACCGCTTGCCGATTGACAAAAAATAATTTGCCCACCGTTCTATATACAACTAGTCCTGATGAATCAATTTGTAGTAGCCTCACCTATGCACGTAAGGAAATTGTTTTAAATATATTCTGTCAACACTTCCTGCGCTTTCATACGAGAAAATAAAGGCTGGTATATTTGACGGTCCACAAATTCGGCAGCTTTTCAGAGATACAAATTGTATTGAATCTATGGAAGAAAATGAGTCAACATTTTTCTAGGCAATATACATATGTGCATCGAATTATGGTATAGTAGTCGGCCAACTAGTGGACAGTTTTCAAAGGCTTGGCTGCAACATGACCATCAAAGTCCACCTTTTACACAGTCATCTAAATGAATTTCCGGAAAATCTGGAGTGAGTAAGTGAGTGGCGAGGAGGGAGAGCGATTTCATTAAGATTAAGATGGAAACTCGATGTCAAGGCCAATGGGATGCGAATATGATGTCGGGACTATTGTTGGGACATAAAATGAGACTGTCCTGAAATTGAACACTGCAGAAAAAGATACAAAGGAAAATTTTGACATAATTTTTTTTAATTCTTAGGTAATATTGTTAGGATGTAAAATCAATATTTATAAATAAAAAAATTGTAACGAGTTTCGTTTGTTTTGATTTGACACTAACGGGAAGGTTTGTATGGGGGCCAAAATTTGAGCCCCCTGTACCTCAAAAACTGAACGTATAGGAGAAAAACGGTTAGCCTTTCCAGATTCTACGACAGAAAATTAGCTAGAAATGAATATCAAATCTAAATAATTTAAATGCTGATCCCCAGTGTTATCTACCAAATTCTGGGATGAATTGTCAGACTGAGAAGGTCAAAGCCTAGGGCAGCGGCTTGTTTTAGGACCGACATTTAAAATTTTTTAAACGCCTGTGTTTTACGGGAAAATTTAAAAAACAGGTGAAATTAATTTTTGAGCCCCCCATCTTGAACAAATTTGAAAATCAAGGATTAGACATCGGATCGGTAAATAAGAGATAAATTCTGATCTACATTCACTGTTAAAATTTTCCATTTTTCATTTTCAAATTTCCATTGTAACTTTTCAATTTAGATTTTCCATTTTCCTTTTTTTTACATTTTTTTGTCATTTTGCCTCTTCTTTTTCCCATTTGCTATTTTCAATTTTCCGTTTTTTTCATTTTCTGTTATTCTTTTTGCAGATTTCTATTTTGAAGTTTCAACTATCCAATCACACAATGAGTAGGCATCATTTTGTTCATATAAATGCAATCTAAGATCCGGTTACTCGCTTAAGTCGTTCAGTAAAAAAAAAGTCGTTTATTACATATAATCTTTCCCGTTATTGCACCGATCAAGAATTTGCACTATGCCTATGTACTAGGATTGGATGTGCTAAATATTTTGGTAAAAAAAAAATTCTGGAAATTCCCTGGAACGGCCAATCGGTAAACCGTGTTTTGTTCGGTAATTTTACTTATTCGCGTTCTCGTTTTTTTTTTCGTTGGCGGGCGAGACGCTCCCGCATCTCTTGATATATGTAACAATGTTAAAAAAAAACGATACATTTTACTTTATTGAACTGAGAATCGACTATTAACAGAAACAAATATGAATTTTTAACAATTTTAGTTTGACTGATACTTAGAGAAAGCATGCGTTAGTCCAGAGTGGGCATCAGAAAATAAAAATGGCACCGTTTTCACACTATTGCAGTTCATAGTATGTGTGAAAATTTTATTCAAATGTCAATTTTTTGTTTACTATTGAGAATATAAAATCCGCGTAATATTTATTACTCTCTCAAAATGCCAACGTTATAATTAACCCTTCTGTTGGCACATAGACCTAGACAGACCATTCGTTCTATGTATATCTTGATGAAAAATATCGTTCAACAATATTTTCCAGCCCTTACCATATATATTTCAATGGAACTGACGGCCATAAATGTGATCAAACGTTCGGCGAAATATAAACTATGTCTAAAGAAATGAAAAAACGGCGTATCATCGTAAGACATAGTATGTAAACTGTTTCTAGGACCAAAATTAGACCCCCTCAAAAAATAAGATTGATTTCACAGAAGATTCAGCTACACCTAAGGCATAATAGGCGGCGACAGAAGAGTTAATAATTGCATCGACAATATTTTGACGTTTAAATTATTTCGTGGAGTGTAGTGTAATAAATTTGGAGTCAAACACATGGGTTGTGTGATCACATAGCCACTCTGGACTAACGCATGGCATGGGTTGCTATGCTTTCTCAAAGGACTGATATTCAGCCTAAACTGCTCATAGGAAGGAGCGTGCTAACCTGATGACAAGTAGTGTGTTCAGCAATACGGGCAGCTTACCATGCGATTCACAAAAAGACAAGCTTCAAAGCCGGTATTTCAAATATTTCGATGCAGGGCACGCTTTAGGAACTTTTGAACATATTTATATTTCGAAGCAGGGCCGTCTCCAGCTTTATCGGATCAAAGAAACTTTACGGGACCCCATTTTTAGCGAAATATTTACAAGTCGTCCAAACGAAAAACCCATAGCAAACACCTACCTCAGAGTACATGAATAGAGCTTCATGTTCATGAAAAGTATTCGTTCCAAAGGGTAATACCAGTAATACCATTCTACACATTCTTACCAAATTTCATGTGGATCAGTTCACAAGTTATTTAGTGAACAGGCGGACAGACAGACATAAGGACGGACAAAATCAATTTTTTTAAGGTTTTATGAAAAAAAACTAAAATATGTCTAATCTGTTCTCCCATCAGAAAGCATATTTTCCTAAAAGAATAATCTCAACTTTCTGGCGACCGACGTAGGCTTTCAATAACTTTCAGTAATCTCCAATATAAATAGAGCCTTGCCGAACAACTACAGGCAACAGCTGCTCGAAACATATTCGACAAACAACCAGCAATAATAATGGTGTACCATATTCCTTGACACATTGACGTTCAAATATTGTGCTGGGCTGGGTATTATTGGAACTTCATCGGTTCATTGCATGAACATTTCTACAACATTTCATTTTCACGGGTGTTCAATTTACACAACAATTTTCCCTTTTATTCTGGTGATGGGGGTGACCGAAGGGACGACGACGATGGCATGATATAAGCTCTCGGCACCACGTACACAACATGCAAAATTTGATGTAGCTGGGATTCGATTTGGTTCCTCTGTCGGCTCGTCGACTCAACATGTGTGAATAATCCACCATGCACCATCCACATAAATAGGAAAGAGTGGAAAACCCAAAAAAGGAGCCCGAATCGACCTTATTTTATATGAGAGCGCATAGTATAGGAAAACTGAAAACTGCCATCATCCAATCCACCGTAAAGAATCAACAACTTTTCTGATAGCCTGTCAACTTTACACATATGAGTGGTGAAGGAATTCGTCTCCGTCTTTGCGGAAAAGTTTTAATAAAACGTGCTAAGAACCCGCTATCGCTAGTCCCTTTAGTCGTTTATACAAAACATCTGTATGCGTGGGTCTTGAGATTGAGAAAAGGCAACAAATAGAGCGCGCGTATATAGCCTTTTTCCATAACATATCGCAACATCTTTCATACATGTCAGCCTTCTTCTCTACATTATGCTGAAACGACCGTCATCGTCACCCGAACGAAAATTGTGTGTTGTAGTATGAAGAATAGAAATAATTTAAGTGAATTATTGTTATTGAAAATGTGTAGCCAGCCGCAGTGAACAATTTTTCATAAAAATGATCCAACGAAACGAAGTCATTTCATTTAAGCATTTTTTTGTGTTGTGGAACAGTTGTTTAACGCTTGTCAACTTGTTTATGATTAGTTTTGGGACCGATAACTTATCATTTAAATGGAGCACAGTTTTTTCAAAAACAGGGACAAGTTTGGATATTCTACAAAAAATAATGGAATTCTTATCCGGATAAAAACTGTGGAGCGATTATGTTAAATTTATGACTCGTCTAATGGTATTACCAATGGCCGTGTGTCGAATATCGTGATCTCGTGGGAATCGACAGAATGATCATTAATGCACGAGTATGTATAAGAACTGGCCTAAATTTAAAGCCCTTCTCTGTCTCTCAATTAATATTACATAATACTCAAAAAAACACTGCGAGTGTAATCGAACCACAAAGCTCTTTCGGCTTCTTGCATTTCTTAAGCAAATTTGACCTAATTTGACCCCGTATTTTTCTACTATTCAATTTCCACGGGTTCCTTTTATATTCAATATATCATCAGCTTGCAATCACTTCACATTCGTTTACTCAGATCATAACTAAAATTCTTGAACGGAAAAGGTTCTCAACTATTACAAAACAGCCATATAGTCACCATGGGTGGTATGCTTCGCCAATCATTTCTATTTAGTCTAATAGACTTGCTGCATGAAATTGCACAATTCATGATAGAAGAAATTCGCTAATTGTCTATTATTGTTCAAGTTCATTAATCTGAACGTTGTTCTGCTGGCCTGACTGCGGCTGCGGCTCGCATAGTTTTCACAACACACAAAATTAATCATTTCGCTAAGTTGAAATGAAATACTGAACAATTCCGCCGACACATATCGGATTCGATCTTTTTTTTCAGCTGCGTTCAGCAATCTTGTGATGATCAGTATTTTTTTTTATGTCAACTTCTTATGAAGGCTATGATGTTCTGTTCCAGGAACAGGAAAATGATTATGCATAAAATTGTATCTCTGAAGGATACCACGATGACGGTTCAAATCTATATGACCTGAAGTAGCGCAACTTGATTAATGTATCTTCTGAAATATCTAAATAAATTCAAATTTTCAAATCCGAAATAGTCATTCATGTGTGAGGTATATAATCTTTATCGTAAAAATTCCGTCTTAGGGTGGCTTTATAAAATATATCAAGTCAAATTCAATTCTTGAGATCGATAAAAAACAAACCCAGCAATGGCCCGATCGGTGTGATCAACGAGAATTAAATTATGGATGTCAGGATTAGTGTTGACCGAAGAATAAGAAAACTATGTACATACATACATACATATGTCAGAGTGCGTGTACACTGTGATCGTTGTTGTCGGTCCAAGCCAATTTTTCTTGTCCACAAAAAAAGTTAAGATGAAAGGAAAATTTCGTTTAACAGAACGCAGCATATGGACACTTTTAAATTTTTTCTATATCTTTTCTGGTTCGATTATAATAAATTACAATATTTTGAACGTATTTAACAGGGAAGACAAATTAAAATGAAAAACGACCAGAAATATTTTTGATATTTCTTGGGATGTGTTTTGAAAATACAATTCGTTCCGTTAAGCCGCTTGTTGTATAATATAATCAAACCCCGGAACATGCGAACGCTATTCAGTTAAAATGCCTTTGATGGGTCTGGTCAGATCAAACATTTTCAAAAAAGCAGACCTCCTTGGAAGTTTGTTATGGTGCGGTCAGTTTGTGAGATATGATAAGGGGGAGATTAAAATTTGAAAAACATATTTTCTATTTATAGGTATTCTAATGCGGACACTTTTGAATTTACTTCTTTCGAAAGAATAGGTATAGTCAAGAAAGTAGAAAGCTAAACTACTCGATTATCTTTGAGCACAGTAGCTTTGCCTGCGGATTGATTTAAGCTCGGGGCATTCAAGATAGAACGAGGACGAGCAGTAAAGTTTTCTGGTTTGGGAAAGAACTGGTAAGGAGATTCAGGGGAATCATTTAAAAATGTCAAGGTACAAAGTTTCAACTGTCCTTTTAACATGTTCGGTCGGTACCCGGGGAACTCGCCCTCTGAAATCGTTTGGCTAAAACTAAAATGTCTCTCTCTAGTTCCTGTCAACCCCTTGTGGGGCATAGGGCATTAACCACGCCTACTCTCCACCTCGTTCTGTTTTGCGCCAACGGCGCTAGCTGCAACCATGTAAGATTTAGCGTTTTCGCTTCGCTAGTTACCGATCTTCTCCATGTGTTCCTTGGCCGTCCAACACGGCGTCTTGCTCCGGAGTCCTGTGGATTCCAGTTTAGAGCCTTTTTTGCGACGTGTTTGGGCCCTCTTCGGAAGGTGTGACCTATCCATTGCCACTTAAGTCTTTTCATCGAAGTGCCTATCCTTTCCTGGCCAGTTATAGTAAGGAGATTTTCGTTCCAAATGATCTCCGGCTAACGAATATTTAGGATGCGCCGGAGACACTGATTAACAAAAGTTTGCAACTTATCAGTGATCTCTTTAGTCACCTTCCAGGTTAAACAGCCATATAGCAGAATAGATTTCACATTAGAATTGAAGACACGTATTTTGGTGTGACTGGAAATATTGTTGTTTAGCCAGAAAGGAGTCAAATTGAAGAAAGCCGCCCTAGCCTTGTTTACCCGTGATTTTACATCAGCATCTGCTCCACCATCTGCTGTAACTACACTTCCGAGATAGCAAAATTCATCAACTTTTTCGACTGCCTCTCCTGAAATACAAATTTCGCTTTGCCCACCTGGATATGTGCTCAAGAACTTAGTCTCGGCAGCATTGATTTTCGCGCAATTTAGAGCTTCTGTCATTTGAGCGACATCAACCGTGTTTGTTGATAGAAGGCAAATGTCGTCAGCGTAGTCAAGATGTTGAAGGTGATCGAACAATTTCCATCTAAAACCTTTGTTACGATGTAATTGGAGTGCGGAGCCGAGTACATCACTAATGGCAACAAGGAAGAGAATAGGTGACAAAATGCAGCCTTGCCTCACTCCACTGTGCACCTCAAAAGGATCTGAAAGCATGCCCTTATGCAGGACGTGACATTGGGCTCCATTGTAGGATTCCTTGATGACGGAGATTATCTTATCTGGAATATTTCGTCTCCGTAAGGCATCCCAGATGTAAAGACGATCAACGCTATCGAAGGCTTTCTCAAAATCGATGAACATGAGATGTAATGGGGATCTCCATTCCGCGGATTGCTCGATGATAATACGGAGGGTGTTAATGTGGTCGGTACAGGAAAACCCTTGGCGAAAGCCAGCTTGTTCATCATTCAATGTGTCATCGATTTTGTCCTTGATTCGTCCTAAAGCAATCCTAGCCATCAGCTTGGAAACAGCAGGAAGTAGGCAGATCCCACGCCAATTATTGCAATTCTTCAGGTCACCTTTCTTCGGAATCTTAATAATTACGCCCTTTTTCCACTCACTGGGAAGAGTTTCGGTTTCCCAACACTCTTGGATTAAGGGAATGAGAATATCCGCTGAAGCGAAAATATCCGCTTTCAAGAATTCAGATGGAATTCCATCAATCCCAGGGGCTTTACCGGCGTTCATTGATTTAATAGCGTCTATTAGTTCCTTTTTGGAGGGTGGACCAGAACTAATGCCGTCTATTCGAGGGACGTCTTCTGCTGGCAATGAAGATGCACTTGCAGGCCCGAAGGTGTTATTAAGGACCTCTAAAAAGTGTTCTCTCCATCTTTGCAGCTGCTGTTCTTCGGTAACGAGCAGAACACCTTCCTTATCTTTCACAGGATGTTCCGTTAGTAAAGATCTGCGAGTTAATGGCTTGATAAGCTTGAAGAGTGTTCCACTGTCACCGCGGATAGCCGCATCCTCTGCCTCCTTCGCTAGCGCGTTGATATTATTGCGCTTATCACGCCTAACACTCCTTTGAACGCCTTTTTGGAGCGAACGGTACTCAGCTCTGTATCGTTCCTTAGCTGGATCGTCAGCAGCTGAGTTAATCTGCTGTTTAACTCTCTTGCGTACTGAGATAAGAGACCAAGTGGAGTCGCTAATAAATGGTCTCCCACTGCGATCCATTCGTCCTAAAATTTCTTCGCCACAAACCAAAATGTACGCTATTATATTTTCACGAGAGCCATACCACACATTTCTGTCTGCGTTGCTAATAGGGAAACTTCACTCAGGGACTTGGTGCGCGCTAACCCAGCGGTCAGCGAGCTTCTTTACCGAAAGATCCAAATTTGGCAATAAAACAATTTATCATTTCCTCTGAGAGCCATCATATTTTTTTGTTTATTTCATTTTAGGGTGTTTTCTAAGGAGCTACGGATAGTTTTTGTCCTTTCTGAAGCACCTTGAACATGATGATGAGGATCACCATACAAATTAGGAGAGAAGAAGCTTAGAAAAATGAAACATTTTGAAAATTTGTTCTGTTGTGATAACGGTAAATGACGTAATGCGAGTCAATGAAAAATTTCGGCAGTATGGCATACCTACATTAGTTTTGTTCAACATGGTCCCAGGAAAAACGGTGCGTTGTAGTGGACAATTTTCAAATAAATGGCAAAAACATAACGGTTAGTTCTATGTTAACCAAATACAATTCTGAATGCCAAAAAACAGTAACATCTTTCATTTGCTTCCCAAAGGATGGTATACAGTAAAACATCGGATATTTGATAACAACTGGGAGCGCATGGCATTATGTTTCTTACGAGAAAAAGAACAGAGCCGTTGCACACAAATGACCGTGCAAAGGCCTGTTCAATACTCAGATTTTAGCACCGTATACCGATTTTCTTCAACACCCGGTACCACATCAGGTACACCGGCACCCGCAGGTTTTTTTTCACACTCGGATTTTTTTTTCAGTACCGGTTTTTTTAACCACGAGCCAATTTACTTCAAAACCCTGTTTCTTTCAGGTTTTTTTTCAGCACCTGTTTAGTACCGTTTTTTTTCAGCACCTGTTCAGTGCCGGTTTTTTTTCAGGTATTTAGCATCTTTACAGTAACGGTTTGTTTTAAGGTTTTTTCTTCATTTAAGCCGCGATTCGTCGTTCATCTGATTGAAGACATCATTCATTCTGAAAGGTACACAGGTTTTCTCAGGGAAGGATTACGTCACAACGAATGCACCCAAACCCGTGACTTAAATCGCGTTGTGTCTGCATGGGTTTAGTGTTTTTGCCATCCCGATTAGACGATTAGTATACCCCAAGAAAACAGGGGTACCATTCTGGGGCGGGCAACTCGAATCTTGTTGTTTTTTGATTTTGACCTCAAACTTGGAATCAGCGAACCAAAATTATTTCAGTGTTTCTTGCCACGTCGATTGGACGAGTATTTTCCTAAGAAAATCGGGGTACCTTTCTGATTCAATGAAGTCAACGGACCAATAAAAAACGAATCGTGGCTTGAATAAAGAAGAAAACTGAAAAAATCGTTCTAAAATGCGGTAAAAGAGCCTAACACTCAATTCATTCGGTGTTGAATAGGGGCTAAGAAAACCTGAAAGAGACCGATACTGAACAGGTGCTAAAAGAACCTGAAAAAGACCGGCACTGAACAGGTGCTAAAAACTGGTACTGAACAGCTACACTAAAAAAACCGGTACAAACAGATGCTTGAAAAACCGGTACTGAACGGGGGCTAAAAAACCATTGTTGAAAATTCTGGATATCAGTACTTCGAAATATGTGTACCGGTGTTAGGAACATGCCTACCCGCGGACACCTAAATGATACCTACAACCACTTTCTCTGCGTCTCTTTGTTGAGTGGATTGCACTTTTATTTAAGTGTACAACCATTGTTTTTGAATGAAGATCTCTATTGAAGCATGGTGAGATTTTTTACTATGCGTTGGAAATTCACATGTAATGACAACTATTAAAATCTCAGTTATCAAACAAACTCATGTTCGTATGAATATTTTGTTCTGTGTATAGTTTATTTGTTGAAAACAATCAATGGCGGGACTTAAATCGCCTAATGCAGAGCTGTTCAGATAAAAAATATTGCTAATTTTTAATGTGCTAGTTTACTCTTATGGTATAATCGTTGAAATATGAATAGGCTATTATTATAAGAAAGGAAGTCTATAAAACACAACATCTAGGACCTATGTTGTGTTCGCTGTGCATGTTGAAGAATATTTTGATGAACTTACACCTGCGAACATTTTGGGAGAATTATTGTCTTCTTAAGGACATCCACATTCTGCTACTTCCCCTATTGATGGCAATGAAACAGAACAGGGGATCTTTCGACCGTTGAATTCGAGTTGCATGTGCAGTCTAGACGATCTAGCGAGCGCTCCCAAAACTACCAAGTAAATATGTGTTTTGCTCAGGGACCTCGCAGTGGAGTTTGTCTCCATGTCGTGGGATACATAAATTTTGTACGTGGTTGCAAGACGCACCTGGCCTCCACAGAGGAGAGAGTCAAAAGCCCTTCCGCCATGATGTTCACAATATGCAGGTTGGCTAGTTAATTTGAATCCATAAATTCTCCGTGTGTGTGCGACCTTAGACTACATACAGCCGGAGTACCACTCTCATTTTCGCATGGAAATGTGCGTCGGAATAAGCTTAACATTGAATTTTATTTTTCGAAATTTCTAATTCGAAAACATACAAATAGCTTCAAAATTTGCGACTTTTAACATCTAAACGGTTAATGCTAGGACTCTAAACTTTGCTTTAGGTCTCAAAGAACAAATTTACGAAAATTTCGATTTGAAAACGCAAAATGCAGAACTTTCGAAAATTTCGATTCGAAAACATAAATAGCAATAGCAAAGGATCATTTAAGAAGTATTTTTGTGCTCTATACCCTTAATGTTTCTTGTAATCTCTCTCGAAACTAACACCTATAAACCAAACTTTGCTCTGTCAAAAATAAATTATTGCGAACCCACATATATTGTAAGAAAGTTCTCCTCAAATTCCGACAATGTGGAAAATTTTCTCTTTTATCAAAATATTAACTTGCCTAAAATCCTCTTATTACGGGCTCAATTTACAAAAGTAATTTATTGGGCCAAAAACATTCCACAGCCACTAATTGAATTAAACTGCAAAGGCAGGCAAGCGAATTAATGAAGCCCCATCTTAAATATTTTATACATTGAGCCAAATGAAGCCCTATAAATCGGCGAAATAATGAGAAGAAAATTTGAAGAAAATTACCACAACAGAAAATCGTATTTCATAGCTTATATAGGGATTTTAGATTCATTATCATCGATTCCAGCATATAGAGAGCACACTAATTCCTACGACGACAGCAGCCCGCCATAAAAGTTCGCATGGAAACCATTTTCTTAAGCCATACACAATTTCACAGACTTTTCCTCTTGACTTTTCGCTATACCGTGATTTCAATAATATAATCCGGACAATCGAACGATTCGGGTTTCTATCGTTAAATATGAAATTTTCTAATTGGCATCACTATAAGGAAATTTTCCATGAAATATTTTCTGTAAGTATTAGAAATTTTCCAAGTACACTCGTTTTTCATCCTATCGAGGACGATGAAGGTGAAATGTATAGCGCGGAGCCAATTAAATTGAACAAATAAAATAACAAGAAAAAGATTATTTCGCATTTGCACTTGTAAGATGATGACGACCGTTCGTTCGTTCGATTGATTAGGGTGGGATTCGAAGGACTCGAGAATGATTGAACAAAACCCCGCAAATACTGAGCAGAAATTAATTTGCCATTTTATGGTTTGATATCATGTTCTGATTGCAAAGTGAGGTGGAAATTGAGATGCTTATTGTGTATTGTAATTATTTTGTTTTTGATTGCGATAGTTATTTTCGCGGAAGGGAATTCGATATAAAGCTCTTAATTTGAAGAATTATTTGAATTTCATGAATGATATATAAATACAATACACGTGCCATTTGTGTTCTTATACAGGCGATGAAGATGAGCGGTCAAAATTAGTCTACAATTACACAATAATTAATTCGGTAATGACGACTCATCAGTTCTTTTTGTTCACTTTCTATTTTCAGTCAGAAACTATTAGTCCAGGCAAAATATACCAATTGAGGCCCCAAATAAAAAAAAATTGAGTAAGGCTAATTTTGATTGTTTTCGATTCATTAGGGTGCCAGGAATCTAAAACTCATTTTGCTAAGAAAACTTTTGATCCGAAAGGTCCCAAAATAGACAAAAAAGGAGACTATTCAATCGTTGATTATAGGTGGGAATGCGGGGTGTCATATCAAAGGGAACGCCGAGTACATTACATATCCGGTGTTTATTTCCTGTTTCAAGGACGCTCAATGGTATAAATTGCGTTTGAATGGAAAATTTTTGTGTTTCCCGAAACTTATCATAAATGTATCTTGTATCCAAAGCCATAACTACGCGAAATATTCAAGTTGTCACTACTTTTTTCATTTTTTAGAAAAGGACACTAATTAACCCTTGATCGAAACGTGAATTAATTAGTGTCCTTTTTCAGAGCTTTCCGATCAAAATTTTTCTTAGCAAAATTCGTAGTGGGGTTATGGCAACTTGAAATATTCGCGTAGTTATGGCTTTGGAAAGATACAGATGATTAGTTACAGGAAACACGAAATTTTTTATTTGAGCGCGATTTTCTCCTTTGAGGGCCTTAAAACAAATAACAAACGCTGAATTTGGAATGTACTCGACGTCCCCTCTGAAATGACATCCCACCTGCCCACGTTCGATCAAGGATTTAAGAGTGTCCTTTTTGGGACCTTTCCGATCAAATTTTTTTTTTGCAAAATGAGTTTTATAAATTACAGACATTTCTAAATCCGATCTCAAAAGTTATTGTAGCGCATTTGCATTTGATCCGTTTTTAGGGTTTTTAGATTTAGATATTGTCCGTCCGTCCGTCTGTTCACTAAATAACTCGCGAACGGCTCAACCGATTGTCATGAAATTCGGTATGAATGTGTAGAATGGTTACAGTCTTTGGCACAAATACCTTAGAAGTTGGTAGGAAGCAGATAACAGGGTGTCCCAAACGTTTGAAAAAAGTCGACCTTTTTAGTTTTTATCGGAGATTAACATATGGGTATTTAAATCAAAGATCTTGACGAGTACATCTCATATCAGTTAAAATTTTCCAGTTTCGAGTAACGGTAAAAAAGTTATTGGCGTTTAAAGTTAAACTTCCTTTTCGAGCTCCGTTTTTCTAAATCGTTATAGGGATCGATATGAAACTTTGCACAAAGATTGGTCAGTATGGCCTTATCTACGTTAAAAATTAAGACTGTTAACTTTTGCTAAGAAAAAGTAAATAACAGTAAATTTGTAAAATTTAAATTTGTTCATGTGTAGCCCCTCTTAGGTTTCGAAATATGAAAATTCTGCTAAGGGTTTTTAGGAAATTACACAGGAAATATGTCTACGAATTTTCATTCGAATAACTGTATCCAAACCGGAAATATAGCCAAGTATGTAAGTATTTAGTAAGGGCCTTTCACAATACAAGAGAAGCCTCTTAAGCATTTCTTCGATGCATATCTTTTAACTTGATGAAACGATGTACATGAAATTTGGTGGAAATGCATAGAATGGTAATAGTGTTTGCCACAAATATTTTTGAAGTTTGTAGGACCAAGTTAACAGGGTGTCCCGGAAAAGCTGCAAAAGTATACTTGTTCAATACTCATAGGAAAGCTTGCGTGGGCTCTAATGTCAGGGGACACAATGGAATCATTTCATATAAGTTGGTTTTCCTTGATTTAAAAAACAGTAACAGTAGATTTACAGCTAAAAATTCAGTTCATATATAATGCCAAGCCATCCTTACGTTTGCCTGAGTTTCTTTTTGCTCAAAGGCCATCAGAAATCTGAAATCGAAAAAATCCTGTAGATTTGCCTTGGAGTACCTAATTTTATACAGACTGGGTAAATAGTAAATCTATTTTTGGATTGGTCTAATTAAAGGTGGAACAGAATGAAAGGAAATAGATTTACAGGAAGCATTTCATTAATGTTGTGCACAATTCTTATCTATTGCTTATAAAATATGTGTACAAAAAATATTCACTATGCAACAAAATTCTAAGAAACCCTCTTATTACGGGCGCAGCCCTCTGTACGCCGGTATTTTTTTAAGTACATATGAAAAACTGTGAATATTTTGAGACATTACCGCCAGAACGGGCGATGTGTCTACACCGCAGGTCGAGCGACGCGACGCCATGGAGCGGTGTAAAGAACGAGGCAAGGAAGAAGTAAGAAAAACTGTGAAAAGCGTTAAGGATTCCCTTAGTGTATTAAGTAATTTCTATGAATTCGGACCTACGCCTATTACAGCACAAAAATTATACATAGTCAGGCATTTTATATTGTATATATCTTCTAAAATTAAAATTATATTTTTTATAAAATTCCTGGAATAATTAAACTCGCTCGAAAACCTTTGATCTGCGAACACATACCATATGAGACTTCTATCACGCCCATAGCTATTATTTTACTTGATTCCATGCACACACTTATTTAGACTAGTGCGGTTTCATCGAAGATGATCTTTTGCGGCGACAGACACCCGGATGCAGCCGCGGGATGCAATGAACGCCATATTCTAGTGAAAATTAATCGCGATGAGCATTTTAATGCTAACCGCAGAAAGCCCTACCATCTGGAAAAATTCTCTGATCGATTTCCTCTGTTTAATTAATAATTATCATGCATCCAATTAAATGAGCACAACATTTCAATAATTGAATGTTGCACTACACGTCGACGTCTTCTATACATCAGCACAACTTAAAGAGACATCGATTCGGAGTAAATAGTATTGAACTTCGCAGAAGCCATCAACAAACCACATCAGAAGTGCAGTGCTATAGTGCAGATATGCGACCTAAAGCCGCACATCGCTTCCAGGCTTCCAGCAATCATTCGTCGAAAGAAAGTGATATGTTTTCCGTACAAATGAAATGATGATGGCCATTTGTTCTAGTCTATCAAGCTTGATGAGAAGCTGCGCTATATCTACTCATGGATGTACGAAGCACGGTTCTGCTGATGACGATGATGGTCTATCGAGGAACTTCAAAGGCCTTTCAACAATAAACACACACAGATCTCTCTCAGAGATGCGGTTTGTTTTGGTCCGATACAGTGCAATTACCATACACACAGTACACAGTATGTCTGCATGACTTTTAGTAAGTACACACACGACGACGGGCATTGTAGTATACTCTACTGTACAACATGTCCATTAGAGTGTCATGCCAAACGACAACGAGGTATGCCAATATGTCGGGCCTGCTGAGTGTACTTGGCCGCTAAAGGATATACCACCTGAAGACAAATAAATTAACGAATGTTTAACAACAACAGGAACCGCGATAATATGCACCGTATCCACTATACTGGGTGTCCTGCATTGGGTAGTTAATATTAGAATAGAAGAGTTGACAGGATAATTTGTTCGAGCAAAGACGCCTTCAAGATAATTGTTATTTTTTATCGTTACCGTGCGATCGTTTCTTTTTTTTTTGTGGGAGTCAAAGAAAAGCACGACTTGTTCTGTTAAAGTAAAATTGACCACTTCCTTAAGCAATAAAAAAATTAACTTCAATTTCCGAAACTACAAAATTTTCATACACATTTTTTTTAGTAATTGAACGTTTTTATTCAAATTAAAGAAATTTCAAAATTGAGTATAGGTTCATAGAAGGTGGGACTAAATCAGTGGTTCCCACTCCACTCATTTTATTAGGAATTTTCCTAAGCTGGCTCGCAATGAGGAATTCAAACATTGCTATCTCCATTTTAAGGGTTCTCTTGGATAAATAAATTTAAAGTAACATTTTTTACTCAAATGTAAAATAAGACGACCAGATTCCTGGGAGTCCAAGGCTGTACACACTCTTGCGGAAACATCCCCCCCCCCCCCTCATTTTTCCGAACATGGAAATCTTCCTGAAAAATATATTCCCCATCAGATTAATTCCGAAAAATCACTACTACTTCTCTAAAAACAGTGAAATGGTTTGGACAGATAATGTCAATAATACGTTACAGGATTGTAAAGACCATCTACGAGTAATGGAAAAGTTCAATACCAAATTCTGACTTATACAAACAAATCTTGCGACAAAAAATTAACGCTAACCAACACAAAAGAATGATTATACTGCCAATGATTATCTCCAATGGACAATGGACTCTAGTGGGAAGGGAAGCCTATGCGCCCGCCGTGAGGAAAGCTATAGCCTTGACACCAGCCTAAAAAGAAAGCGTCAAGCTACTTCCACAATTGACTGAAACTAGCTCCTGATGAGTAAATGATCTATTTGGATGACGAAATTCTTGTGGTGTTTTTGAGCTTTTTATTGTGAACAGTTTTGCAAGAGTCCATTGTCAATGGAAGATAACCATTTTACAGTGGGAACTCTCTTTTCTTTTAAAAAATATATGAAGGCACATTGGCAGGATTAAATATTATTTTTGCATTACTGCCAACCGTTACTGTATAGAAGATAAATTAACTTGCAAAAGCGACCCTTCTTGAGAGATCGTTACCAAATCGAAACGTAATAGGCGGCGTTTAGGAAATTAAACTTTGCTGCTGTGATCAGGGTTTCTCACAGTCATATTGGGACTCCTACTACTCAGAAAATACCATAGGCCTGTGTAGGACGTCGCTCGATAAGTGAGGCTGTGTTCAGGTTGCTATGAACCCAAATCGGGTTAAAGTCGACACCACGATAATTAATGTGAGAAGAAGCCAACAAGGACACGAATTATATCGTAGCGAAAAATATTCACGTCAAATGAATTTTTAAATGTATAGTAGGATTTCCATTAAGAAAAATTAAGGAGAAAATATCCTATCGGACAAACAACGTCTAACAATGTTTATGGTCCAGATTCGGCAGATATTGTGGAAAGCTTCAATAGATTCGTTATGCTGGTTGAGTTTGGTTTTCCCCTATAAGAGGCTACTATACCGCTTCCGCCATAAGCAGACACCACCTTGCCTAAAAGTGCTGGCGGAGACTCCCTCAGTAGAATAAACACCAATCCTGTATCGGTTATCCTGAACAAACAGTTATCATTTCTCCATTTCATATTACTGAATCGAATGAGCGTATATAGCCTTGACAAGAGATTCCGATGGGATACTGCATTGCCCCCATACATGCTTTTACTGGGAGTTAAGGCCTTGACGTCTTTCTAATGTACTCGCCGAAGGATGCATATTGAAAAGCCCCTTGAAAAATGGTGGACTTCTCTCTTCTCTTACTAGCACTTAATTATAGAGCACCGATTATGTGGATTTGACCGGTTTATTAACGAATATTTAAGGCTGTCTGATAGTCGTTCTGCATATAGGGAAAATCAATTGTACACAACACCCAACACAGGCTGCACAGAGTAGCTCATGCGGTTTTATTGGGTGAAATCGAGAGTGCTGTACATTTTGCAGTACGCTTATCAATGCTGTATGGCAGCTCCAAATACTGTACTGTACAGCAAAATGCTGTGCGCCTGGTAACCTTAATCTAAAACAAAGTCACTCGAAAATTTAAACTACAAACTTTCATGAATCAGTTTCTACAGTACGGCGCATTTTACAAATATCTTAGCTGGAAATAATTTCCCACGACCACTTCCATGCCAACTTTGGAAAAATTAGAATTGTCACCAACATCAAAAGATAGAAGAGGCATTGGCTTCATATTCTTTTAAATGGTCAACAACTACTGGAAGTAACGCTAGTCGTTGAGTGGGATCTATAAGCACGTGGAAAAGGTCTACCGAGATTGAGAGCAATTTTATAGGTAGTTCAAGCTGCAATGAAGAATTATTTTTTTTTTTAACGGCCCGGCTGGTGTTTTGCTTTTTGAATTTCATTTACATTGGTACTGTCTAGTTTTTCAATTCATAGTCTTAAATTCGACACTCCTCTAGAATCGTGATCCATGTTCTCTAGTAATAAATTTACGATATGGCATTGTTCCCACATCCCTCTTTGGTCAATCTTCTAAACAAGACCTCACGGTCTGTACGAGTGTCGGATCAAAGACCCTCGAAAACAGGGTTTTTCTGAATATCTCGATAACGGTAACAGTACTGAAAAGTGGTATACATTTCTGGTAAAAAGTGATTGATAGTGGCTATGCATTTTAGTTAGAGGCTCATGACCTCCAAATTAGTAACAGATATTTTCCTAGAACAATTCCCGGGAAAACGTGTTTTAAGTTTTACTGCACGTACCTCCCAATGGAAGCTGCAGGTACAAATCAGGTGTTTTAGCATTGTATTTGGAAATATGGAACAAACAAATTTGTCACAAACCACCTTTCCGTATACGTTACCGCACCATAGGCCCACTGGCTTCAGTGCTGCGAGTCCCTTCGGGTTCACGCCCCTCTACAATCTATCCACAGATATTCACGAAAATAACCAAAAATGCCATTATTTTATGGTTTGAACCCTTAAAGCGCTCTTAGAACAGCACGTATCGTTCTGAAATTTTTGACATTTATTTAGGCATTGTACAAGTCACAAATTCGTCATATAATCCTTTTTAGTGGACATTATATCCCGATATAGATTTATTCCCCAAAAATGGTTCGTTTTGATGTTCGATCCCTCCTAAATTATGTGGGATCGCACCCATCGATGGGGACTTTTGACCTTGATCTGCAGCCACAGAAGCTACAAATTTGTCATAGACGACCTTACACCATACTCCCTCGTTATAAAGATATTGGCGATAAAAAACCCAACAAATTCCCCTTTTTCTAAGATTTGAACACCCGCCCGTAGCGCACTTAAAGGTGGACGTATTGATAAGTGATTTGGCCACTTTTTTCATAAACGCATGGGTTACGAATTAACCATACAACTTTTTTTTTAGCAACAATTACCGTTAGAGATTTTTTTCTGAAACCTCGCTATAATACCGTTTGACCTCCTGACACCGGTACGAGCGGTCGAATCAATATTGGCTTCTGGCAATTTGTTCAGGAATTAAAAATGCTTAAAATTTGGTATATATTATTAGTTAATTATAAATTGATTAAGAATGAAGAAAAATGTAAGTAGGATTAAATTACGAGTACTATGGTGCAGTTTTGCAGTTTGTGTAGTTTTTAACTTTTTTCCTGGATGTTTCTTGCTTTCAAAGTTATTTTTTGTGAAAATGTTGAGATAAATGATAAAAGAAACACACCTTTTGTCATCTTTGCATATGTCACAGCTCAAAGCACCGTTATAAACTAATTGTTTGAAATTTACATAAAAAATAAATTTGAAAATTGCAGCACTACATTTTTATTAATTAATTTAATTTAATTTTAATCTTGAAAGCACCAGTCGCGATTTTTGACGACTGTTGCGAAAAAAAAACATGATAACGGTATATTTTTTACTAAATGTTTTGACGGCGCATTTACTCAAACAAATTGTCCTAACGACAATTACAGTATTACCTACCCAATTCGGGACACCTTGTATACGCACGCAGATACGACACGATGGTGCAATCTCTGTGCGGTTGCATTTTCTTATTATGCAGTCTGCTCTCGTGTTGTTCGCGGCCGCGGATGCTACTCGCGAAATGTCGACTCTTAATGGAATGCAATTCGCGTAAATGCACACTGGCGACTCTGCATGAACGTATGGATGTAGTTTGGTAGCTTAGGCCGCGTAAAGTCAATTTATGACCGTACTTTGTTCTATTAGGGCAGTATTATAGGCTCGACGAAAAAAGCTATAGAGAAGAGTCTGTCAGTGTTTTGCGAAAATTGCAAATCGTTCGACGAACGCATATTAATGAGTGGCGGCAAGGCTCCATAAAACTTGGACCATATGTCACGGAGTGCTTGTGGCCGGACGGTAGTCTTGTCATGCAGATTAGACGAACTGATTTTGCATAAAGTCTAGGACTGTAATGTGGAAGCTTTAAATTTGTTTGTGTTGGTGGAGCCGAGAATTATGGGGTTTAATGGTTTTATAGGTTATTTGATTTGTCTTACAATTAGGATTGATTTTTTTCTACTGGTCGGTATAAAAATGTGTGTATTCATGCATACATATTTGACAATCTTTAAATTTTACATACAATTTTCAAGACAATCGAATACAATCAGTAAAGAAACAATCCAACATTACAATGTATTCCTTTGAAATCCGTTTATTCAATTTATGGACAATTTAATAAAATCAAACAATCTTAACATGTCTTTGGCATTCATCACGTGCCAATCCATTTCTCGTTGCCAACTCGACGCACAGGGACATAAACGTTCTTTTTTCCGTTTCTATGTTTACTTATTTCATTTTGTGTGTGTATGTATTTTTGGATAAAATCCTCTTAAAACCAATATGTAGGACATAACCATTGTATTATTAGGGTGTTCGCTCTCTGTGTGACTCATCAATGCCAATCCCGTTGACGATTTACGAAACGAACTATGTATATAGATACGAGCGACAACTTCCAAAGAGTCGATGCCAAAATACGTATTGGCATCAAATCAATTCTCGACCCTTATTGCCAATAGCTTTGATGAGGATTACGATTTCTTGGCCCGCGCTTAGATATTTGTCCTTATTGGCATTGCTGTGTAGTTTGTATAGACGACTGTGGAACGCTTCGAATGGCAATTTGATCGGATTCCTCGTGTTGAAGCAATTGAAGAGAAAATAAAAATGAACGAACGTTGTGGGGGAGTCAAAGATTGTAACGAGCCGAAGATAAGAAAATATTGGACGAAATAGCATTGAAACAAACAAACATAGTTTGGAGGATTGAACTAATTTGGAATTATAGATGTGAGTAGGTACAGGGTGATTCTTTTTGTGATCAAACTATTTCTGAATATTTTTTCCAAATAATTTGTTCCTGGGCTCCAGTTGTGGATGCTTCGGTGCCAAGATTAAAATGCTGCTGAGTCGTTGTCTGACTCGCCTTTTATACTGCACGAGCCTGCTGAGTGAGGATGCGGCATGATGTTGATAGTTGTGCTTGTATTGTAGAGTGCGTGCCAGCGGGACGAAGCATGCGGTGCTGTTGTGCTATCGTAAGGCCGGTTGTATGTAAGTTGTTAGTGTGTGTTGGCCGTTGTTACAAGAGTTTATTTTTTTTTGTGTGATCTAAAGCAAAATCGGTTAAGATAATGGACCCAGAGTAGAATTCATTATATTGCTAGGATTCACGTTACACAATATTTATAAAAAAATTAAATCACTCTCGCCTATCGCCTTAAGGGCCCCATAGACTCAGCGATTTATCGGCCGATCAAAGCTCATTTATGTGGAGAAAGCACATTTTTTAGGTTCCACTACCAAATTCGCAAGAGAAAATGGGCTTTTTCCACATAAATGAGCTTTGATCGGCCGATAAATCGTTGAGTCTATTGGGCCCTTTACAGAATACCAGCTTAAGCTTTTAAAAGCACCTTATACAAATCATTTTTTTGTGTCTTCTTCTTAAGGACCACATAGATTCAACGATTTATCGGCCGATAAAAAAAAATTCTGTGGAGAAAGCACATTTTTTAGGTTCCACTACCGAATTCGCAAGAGAAAATGAGCTTTTTGCACAGAAAATGTGCTTTCTCCACAGAAATTTTTTTTTATCGGCCGATAAATCGTTGAATCTATGTGGTCCTATAGATGTTGCTGCACAATCACCCTGCATCTGACATCTTTAACACCCCCAACACAGCTGTCTGCCCAACTCAAGACAACTTTCAATCAACCCGAAATCCATCGTCTCGGACCAAAATTGAATTAAACATCAAAAGGGATTGTGTCTTTCTCTGTGGCGGTGAAGCGAAGCATCTTAATGTAATTTCCACATCGTCACTTTACTTCAGGCTGATCGCCCTTCGAAAAATGTGTTCCTGACACGAAAGTAAAATTATAAAAGCAATGTCTGCATATTAGAATGCATGTTGCATATCCAACCGGATTCCTTTTCATATACACATCACATCGCCGTTTTTCCATTTTCACTTTAGCTCACGATGTCTAGGAATTTTCGTCTATGTAAGAATCATACATCTAAGTTGCAAAGGTAGACAAACGAATATAGTGCAGAGACACTATCTCCTTAAACTCTCCAAGGGCTTTCAGTGTGTGTTATCCTCCTCGCCAATTCTTGCCAGGTATACATTTGCAGTTGGCAAAGATGGAACACATAAAAATATCCTTGTTTCCTCGTTTCTTTGTCTCGTTCGATAGAGATATCATATTTTCACTATACAGAATAGTGTAAGGCCGGGAGGACATACCTATCGTTCCTTGACGTTGCCCCAGTGTATCGTCTTTTGAATAATATATTGCTAAAAGGGATCGAATTTCCGTGCAGTCGTCTGAAATGATTGTACTCACATGTACTATAGTATACTAGCGAGCGCGGTTGGCTTTGTCTGATTTGATTGGACGTTGAATTGGTCTCTATTGTTGGTTGGCTCTAGGCAAACCATTGGATTATCCGAAATCCACATCGGAAGTGTTTGCAATAGTAATTTATCGAAAGGAACCGAAAGTCATTTTCCATGTATGCTTTTCCGTCCAGCTTGCTTCATGCTACATTTAAGGCATATACAGTCGCGTATGGCACAATGGAAGTACATTAATCTTCGATGGAACAACAATAGCCACAACATTTCTGCTGTTCATTTTGCATATATAAGCACTCACCAAAAAGCCCTGAAGTTTATGATTGTTTGATGAATGGCGGCGGCCGGCGGCTGACGGCAATATACATACAAGAAGCATATTGGTGAATTTATTATGCATCATCGAAACATGTTGATGAAGCCTGGCATGGCCTGGAAAAATGCATGTTCTCAATTTTTCACTTTATATGCGATGACGATATAGCATATGACGGTTCATCGGGGTATCGCTTTTTAGTCCTTTACTTATCGTCTATACACTTCAAGTTGTTATGTGGTTATTGTGCTATCACATATCAGAGTCACCCATACCATCATTAATCTTTCTTCAGCGACGATGAAAGAAGTATGCAAACAATGCGAAAAGGATATACCCGAGATGTTGGATATGTGAAGGCAACAAAAAAAGGAAAGACTGTGGTTAACTTTTAAGTAAAGATTAATTTTTCAGAACATATTGGGCGCCAGATTGAGCGCAAGTTTGTGGCATTGGGTCATTTATCTTCGGTTTTTTGGGGATGTTTCGTTGCGAAGGATATGCGAATAGGTCGACCAGGGACGAGTGTATAGTAATTTTCCTTTCGGGGTAAAAAAAAAAACCCACGAATATGGCTAACACAAATAGCCTTCACTGAGTTTTCTATGCGTATCATAGTCGTTATGATTACACAACAACAAAAATGTCCCAGGCGTAAACGAGTATGGTGGTGGTATAATTGAAATTAGGCTCCCATCTGCATATATTTTCTTTATTGTATCTGTAGCCTCTATAGCAAATATTCAGACATATCTTATCTATATCGTTTTCGCTTCAAATCACAATTTTTTAAAGTACACCATTTAAAATATGCTTTTTTTCATCAATGAACCGTGAGCCTGAATAGGATAAGACTGATCAAAGAGATAAAAGTAAATTTCAACAAAATTCCCATATAGCTTTATCAATGTCAGCGACAACTCTTCACATCGGATCCAATAACCCGTCAGCCGTGCCGTGTCAATCGCAACAAACTATCCTCTCTACACCCTCGTTTTTAGGGGCGAAATACGACTGACGCGACGACGACAGAAACATCCAATCATCTCATCTCTGATAGCTAATATTAAAAATAGCTATTTTTCCATGAAATTTCCCCCGAAAAATTCCCATATAGAATAGATTGAATACATTTTCAGTGACGTTGCGTTGAGTTAAAAACGCGCCCAAATGACACAACGCTATACATACATGGCTGTCAGTCAAAAACACTGTAATGTCAATTTCACAAGGACGATGTGCACCATACACACACTTTTATATTATACTATTCAATATGTGTGCTTTAACTTTAACGTATGTATATGAATGGAAAACAAAATGGATTTTCTATCGTCGCCCAGCATGACATACAATTAAGGTTTTGATCAAAAGCGCTATACCTACAGTTGAAAGAAAAGGGATTTTCGATGTGAGTGAAAACTGAAAGTATGGATACTGAGTTTTGCCACGATTTTCCTTCATCACGGGAAAACGGAAAAGTATCGCAGTATTATTGGCTGAATGTTTTGTGTTGATAGTTCACACGAATCAGTCAACAGTCACCGTTAGTTTGCACCGCGATGCTAATTTCAAGAGAAGTAATTTTTCGTACTCCCTAGAAAAAACGGTTAGGCCAGTCATCTAATGATTTAAGGTCGCAAAAAATAGCTCGGCTCTGGTTTTTTGGGATATTGTTAGGATATATACCAGAAGTGTACCACCAAATTTGCAACTCCGAAAAACCTGTGCTAACCCCGTGACCCTTAAAAATCCAGTAGACGACGTCCTTGTAGGAAGCACTTTTTGGAAATTAAAAACCAAAATATGAAAAAAAGTCCAAAAATTTTGAGGTTTTTTTAGGGTTTGGGGTTAGCACAGGTTTTTCGAAGTTGCAAACTTGGTGGTACTGGTATCTATCCTAACAATATCCCTAAAAACCAGGGCCGAGCTATTTTTGCGACCTAACGCTTTATATTTCGGTTTATTGAGTAGCCTAGGTTGCGATGCGTAGTTCTAGCAAATTATGCAGTGGACAATAAATTATGCTATGAGACGATTCGATATGAGGCTGAGTTTCGGTGAAGCCATGTTAGAAGTTATCAAATGGCGGGTAGGCTACATCTATTGAAATCCCCCAATTTTTTCAGGAGGTGGTATAGACAAGATCATAATAATAATAATAATAATAATTCATCTGGTGCAACTCCTGATATTCTTTCTCAAATCGATGACGAAATCGCATCCAGACTAAACCCTGATATGTCGTTATTGGAACTGCAATCCCTTGTGTATTGCGGTGCAGTAGCGACAATCAGGTTGCATGGTCAAAATATTCGCGATAACGTCACTGGTTTGAGACAACAACAAGAACCAGCTTGGAAAATCCGTCTTGAACGAAAGCGAGACTTGCTGCGTGAAGATATTGGCCGTTTGACTCAATCTGCCGCGGGCAATACCAGCAGACGGTTGAAGAATAGGGTCAATAAAATTCTTCGGAACTACTCAATCCCTTCCGGTACTCCCTTGGTAGAAGTACTGGACACACTAAAACAGAAGCTCGCGGTTGTAGCGAATCGTCTACGACGATATACGCTGAGCCTCTCCAGACGTGTCCAGAATGCTGCTTATGCCAAAAACCAGCGGAACTTCTTCAGATCAATTAACGAACAAACACAAGCCGGCCCTACATTCACCTTTTCGGTGACTGATGCGGAACAGTACTGGGGTGGACTTTGGCAAATCCCAGCTCGGCCCTCCCAAGAAGAAGAGAGAAGCCAAGCGGATTCAAGATGAAACCACCCGCCATGCCAGCTTGCCTGACATGAATTTCGCTGAAGTTACCGAATCGGACAT
Source organism: Microchrysa polita (assembly GCA_949715475.1). Lineage (NCBI taxonomy): Eukaryota > Metazoa > Arthropoda > Insecta > Diptera > Stratiomyidae > Microchrysa > Microchrysa polita. The sequence goes on along the minus strand of OX454419.1, from coordinate 83,018,112 downwards.
CTGCGAAGTCATCAAGCGCAGCAAAAATTGGAAAGGGCCAGGTCTTGACAAGATGCAGAATTTCTGGTACAAACGATTCCCGAGTATATGGGGTCTACTTGCACAGCAAATCAATCGGCTTATTAGTAACCCAGAGGTTATTCCACCATTCCTAACAGCATGAGTCACCTATCTGTTGCCTAAAAGGGAAACGGTGGGTAACCCTGCTGATACAAGGCCGATAACGTGCTTGCCGACCCTCTACAAATTCATAACAGCCGTTTTTAGCCGCAGGATCTACTGCCACCTCGAGGCAAATGACATCCTTGCCGAGGAGCAGAAGGGCTGCCGAGTTGGATCAAGGGGATGCAAAGAGCAACTCACGATCGACTCGGTTGTAGTGACACAAGCTACACGAAAACGGAGAAATCTGTTTTCGTGCTACATCGATTACGCCAAAGCTTTTGACACCATCCCCCACACTTGGCTAATCGAAGTCCTTCGCATATATAGAGTGGATCCTGCGCTAATAAATTTCCTGTCAAAAGTGATGGAAGGGTGGCGCACAAATCTTTCGGTGCAATCAGCTGAAGGCAATATGTTCTCCTAAACCATTTATATCCGGAGGCGCATATTCCAAGGAGATTTATTGAGTCCCCTATGGTTCTGCATGACACTGAACCCTCTTTCATCACTTTTGAACTCGGCTAAGAGGTTCGGCTTTGCCATCAAGCACGGTTTGTTGTCAAAGTTTCATGTGACCCACTTGATGTACTTAGATCATCAAGCGGGAAGCGACGACCATCTTAAGTCTGCTGCGGATCACAGAAAATTTCAGTCGTGACATTCGGATGGATTTTGGATTGGACAAATGTCGAATCCGAGCCATCCGTAAAGGCGTTCACGACCCGCATCCCGGCTTCACCCTGGATGATATCCACATAGGTGCAATGTCGGAGGCAGACTTTTATAAGTACCTAGGAATTCTGCAAGGCGCCCACGCCAGCGTTGTTGATCTGAGGGAGGAACTGCTGGGGGAGTTCATGCGTAGGTTGAAACTGGTGCTAAAAACAAACTTGTCGGGAAGAAATAAAATAAGTGCGATTAACGCCTATGTCATTCCTTCACTGACGTATTCATTCAGAATAGTGTCTTGGAGTGCCACCGAATTGGAGGCAGTCCAAAGACGGGTTCGTGTAACAATGACCGCATTACAAATCCGTAGTGGAGCGAATGTACCTGCCTTGCAACATCGGAGGCAGAGGCCTAATCGACATTGCCGCTCAACATCATAGGCAGGTCGATTCGCTTCGCACTTATTTCTACGGCAAGGCAACAACGAGTTCTCTGCATGACGCTGTCTGTAACGCGGATGACGGCCTTACTCCACTAAAGTTGAAGGATCATTTATTTGCTCCTTTAAGTTTGGTGAAGTCAGACCAAGTGAGGATTGATGAATGGAAGGCAAAGGCAATTCATGGTAAACACGTGGGTTGCCTTTGGCAACCATTTGTTGATCTTCACCTGTCAAACAGATGGCTTAGTGCAGGGTTCCTCTTTGCCGAAACGGAAGGGTCTATGATTGCTATACAGGATGTCGTGGTCCCCACCCGTGCTTATCTTAAGCATATTTGCAATCAACGGGTGGATGATGACCGATGCAGAATGTGTGGTTCGGTGCAAGAAAAACTACACCACATCATTTCTGGCTGTCCTGTATTGGCACCGGCGGAGTATACGGATAGACACAATTCGGTATGCAAGGAAATCCATCAACACCTTGCATACAAGCACGAGTTGATCGGTGAGACAAAACCGATTTACCAGTACAGCCCACAAGCATTGCTCGACAGCACTCGCTTCACGTTGTACTGGGATCGCCAGGTCCTCGCTGATCACTCAGTCGCCCACAACAGACCCGATATACTCCTAGTCGACAAGACAAGTCACTCTGCGTGGATTATCGATATTGCTATTCCTCACAACAGCAATATCGAAAAAAAAAACACGCAGAGAAGAGGGATAACTACAGGGCACTTACTGAAGAATCAAAATACATCTTCAGCAAGTACAGGTAGTTCCTGTAATATTATCGGCTACCGGAATAATACCTACTAAGACCCTTCTGTCTTCCCTAGACAAACGCAACCTGCCGCACAGTATTATTGACACCATGCAGAAGTATGTACTTCTGCAAACGTGTGCATTAGTGCGGAAGGCACTCGGCAGCCTCAGCAGTTGAGGTTACAGGACAGGATCAGCTGTCATTTTGCACAAGATGTTCCCCGTTTTATGTCATATATTTGGCCTTGTATGTGGCGAACATATGAAGCGGAATAGGGAGCAGGTTTTGTAAAATGACAGCTGATCCTGTTTTGTAACTCCACCTAATAATATTCGACTGGATGTAGGCGAAACATCAGCCGAAAACGTCCGAGCCTAGCAACTTGACGCTTGCGTTCGTTGCAGGTTAGATCCGGCTATCACAGCCGAGATCGAGTGAACTCGAACATAAAATAATAGTAATAAGCTGCTTTCATGATTTGTTCTTAGTCAATTTTCCAGATGTTTCAACAGCAATAATTATGTTGATACGGATTAAGCATTCAGTGGAAGGGGGTTCGGGGAACTTTACTGAAATACGCTAATCCATTAAGAAGCTGACTTTATAACTTGGTGGCTTGCTAATTTTCCAGATGTGTCAAAAGTTATTATGTTATTACGGTTGGGAATCATTCATACAGAAATTCGCTAGTCCGATCAAAGCATATAAGCAAAAACTGCGGATAAAATTAGCTCTTTCTTCTGGTGAATTATCTCGATATGGCAATAGTAATTTATTTTTTTACAGGTGGAAGTTTTCTGAAATACTCTATATCCAATTAAGGCAGGGCTTCATCAGTTGTCCCCTGGCCACTTGTCCAGTCCAGGCGTGTGAAGATTATTCAGCTATTGTGGGCGTAAGTCATTGTGGAGAGGGGAAGTGGGTTATTTTGAAATCAGGCGTTCCGTTCAAGCGATGTAGGGAAAACAGGAGAAAATGAAAATTTTATGGCATGCGCTACTTAGTTCAGAAGGTATAGAAAAAACTGGAAAAAATAAGTTGCGATCATAATTTTACTCCTAGCCAATTTTTGAGATGTGTCAAGCGCTATTCTCGTATGTTTAGCCGGATGATACTAATTCCGGCCAGCCGGATTTTTAGCCGGAAATTATTTTTTTCGGCTTTGTTTCTGGCTAAAACTATTTTATGAATCAAATTTAGTTTAAAAATAATGAAAATAAAATGCGAACCTTAAACTTGAAGCATGCTTGTAGGCGCCATTTCGTGCTTCAAGAATGCTTGAAGTGTGATTATAGATGGGCATAATGTACGAAAAGGGAAGTTCGTAAATCGAAAAATTCGAAAAAAAAATCGGCTGCAAGCCCAAAATTTGGCAAAAATATTGATAGGAAAATGTTTAATCAAAATTTTAAACTTTTTAATTTTGCCCCCTTGGCTACGCCCATTGCTAAAATTTAGTTTTAATACGAAAATTGTGTCACGTTTGTGGGTTCAAATGGGAAATATACCTACGTGACTCCGCAAATGACGAGCCTAATATTATTATCTTTTTTATAAGATTGTTAGTTACTAAATTCTTATCTGATGTTTTCTCAGTTTAGTAATTCCATTGGTCCAACTCTCCCTTACTCGATCATTTTGTCTTGGCAAGTCGAAATTCGAGCTAGAGATATTTAACCGAATTTATCGAAATCCACTCAGGTGAAATAGGCAAAAGAATGTGTGCAGTTTATTGAAATCAAAGGATAAAGGCCACAGGATGAGAAAAAGGGCTTTGCTAAAATATTGCCAATTTGGTTATCCGGTCAAGAGTTTCTGTCAGTATATTTCAGTAGTTGTTCAGCTATCCCAGGTGAAAACCCATCTATTGGAGCCGAAACTACGAAAATCAGCTAATCCGTTTAGGAAAATGGCTAAATGATTTCAAAATTTTGCTCATTGTGAATGTTATGCGTGTTTCAATAGTTGTTAGTTTGCTTTTCGGGGTGGAGGCCTACCTGGCCGTGCAAATTTATTTAAATTCATTCAAGATCCGTTCCAGAGATACAGACAGAAGTATATGAAAACCAACTCATTGTGAATTGTTACTCATTGTGAATTTTCCGCTTTTTCCAACATTAATTCTGCTATTCCGGTATTAGCCTAATCTAACACATCTAAGATCGTCGAAATTGGCCCAGTCGGTTTTGAGTTATAAATGGTAGAGCTAACGTGACTTCCTTTTGTACGGGGTGTCCCATAAGTCAACGTCAAGCCGAAAGTAGATGATAACGCTCATCGTGCCCGTTACGAAAAAATATAAAAAAAATTCAGTAGCCTATTTTTACAGTTATACGCTACCAAAAGAAAAATCGAATATCGAAAAATTCACGTATTTTTGAAATTGTTCACGTACTGTAACTGTAAATTTTCATATTTTACAATTTCCTTTTTGCACTATTCCGGCAACAAAATGCCCTATCAACTGCAACCCAACCCAAAAAGTAACTTTTCTGGTTTTTAGAGAAATCGCAGCATCTTTGTGGAAGCAAGAGATCAAAGTCGACTGAAGTTTTTTTGTATAATATTTTTTTTTACTTATGGAACATCCTGTATAATATATGCTTCAGCACAGCAAATTCTAGTTCGTTTAACTTTTGCTCAAAGAATGGATGACGTATAATTCCAACTTTTTGATATTTCTTTCCAGCAATCAAAGCTCTCGACAAACCTGAACAGAATTTGGACAAATTGATCCATCCGAATGGCTTTCCATTCAAAATGAATGATTATATGGATAATATGTGCAACAGCAGGAGCGAATGACTGAATTCGCCGTTGTCGTCGACACATAGATCCCTTCGTCTCGCGTCAGGTTAGTTTTTCCCTTTTGCTATATACTCTATACATCACAACGAGAACGATATAGGGTTTCATATAACTAAAAAGTTTCCCCGAGCGCACACAAGTGGTATCTCCGTGTGACATGTTTATCCTGGATGGCATTTTGACATGCCGTTCGGGCTGCATCCTGTGTGCTTCAAATATTGGCTTCCATACATGTGACGACCAAGCGAAAATGTAATGTCATCGTCGCCGCGTCTCGGTCGTCGGTCGCATCCTCATTTTCATGAATATCAATCGTTTCGATGATGCAACAACAAAACGATTTGGTATACAAAAAAATACGCTTTCAAATATCGTTTTGATGTTGACTAAATTGATGTTTATACAAGCTTATTCCCATAAGCAATCATTTTAGAAAGAAGCAACAACTGATATACCCATATAGTCCCTCGCTTTGAATTTTTCGGAACTCCTGACAGCAACGTGTTGACATCCGCCTTATAACGTTCGAGTTAATTTCATCGGGAACGTTTTAATGTTGCTGTCGTCATTGTCATCTTTGACAGCGCTTTTTTCCATTCGGCTGACTTGAATAATTAGCTGACCGTATAGGAGGTGAATTTTCTTTTAAAATATATATGTACACATTAATGCATGCGTCAGCGTATCTATGGGTATGGGTGCATCTATCTGACGGCAAAAGAATAAAAGACTCAGAAGCATGAATAGCATTTAACACTTCCCTTATATTCGAAATTCACTTGATTATGGGTGTTGATTATTATTATCAGACTATAAACGAAAATAGATATTAAAAATTTCAGCTTCCTCAATTTCAGATCATTTATACAGCTTACAACAGTCTATTAGATGTGTCATTACACTTTCTTCAACAACGTTTGGAAAGCTCTCATATTTGATAGTTTGATTAAATGGCGCCGCCAAAAGTTTTCCCCCGGTCACGTGTGGGGCATAACAATTTTCTAGAGTAGACGATTGCTTCTAGAATGGCCAAAACCGTTGAACAACCACAATTTCAGTATTGTGCGAAGATTGTGCGGCTAAGCATGAAAGCTTTTTGAGGAAGAGAAACCAATTCCAGTAATTGGTGATTTGATTAATACCAAATGCTTTTTGCATCCGTTTATTTGAGCTGGCATACATATGAATTTTATTTTCAGCATCAGCACTTTTCCACCGGGGCACCAAAATATGGGCCCGCTTTAATAAAATGTAGCGATTTCAATATCCGTACTCGGCATAACTATAGTCGCTTACTTGGAGAGCTTCTTGTCAGGAAATAATTCATTTAATAAGAAAATTGAATTTACGGGTTGAGTGCTGTGTGTAAATCAAAATATATTAGAAATTAGGGTGTAGGTCGAAGGAAGGTGCAAACTGTAGTTGTTAGAGATGGATTGAAATGAAAATTTATTGCAACTTTTTATTTATTGGGAATGAGCTATAGAGAAAATGGTAGCTGGTTTGATTGGATGTTTTTCAACCGACCTACCACATCGCCATACGAGTATGCAAACATTTGTAACTCTGCCGCTGTGAAAGGATATAGAATGAATTTTGCTCCCTAACTTGAGAATGGATGGTCGGGTCACAGTTTTCTGAAATTTGGCATAATTACTAAACCAAAATCGTAAAAATGTCGGAAAATTTCAGACAGATCGGATCTATAAGAAAAAAGTTACGCTCTTTTATAAACGGAAAGGGTGCATTTGTACCTATGCCGCTGGATGGGGGTTAAAGAGAAACAGTAGCTTTAAAAAAAAGACACGCCTTTTCAGGATGACGGATTAGGACGTATTATATACGGGTTGTGATCTGTGAGTAGTCATTAGGATCATCAGTGAGTGATCAGTTCATTTCGTTCGACTGAGCGAATTAGTGTACCTACTGATTACTGTTCATTGATCAGTAGGTTCGTTTTCTTGAACTGAATCAGGGTACCTCTGATTTAAGTTTTAGGAGCATCTTCGGCGCGTGATTCTTGCGATGTAGATGTTGACATTGCTTCCGAAATAATCACGGACAAAGATCACTTTGTAAAAAAGGCCACAAAAATACAGGTGTCACCTGGAAGAGGAGTTTATAGCGGATTTGATATCTAAATCAAATGTTCACAGTACCGTCCTTAGATTCGGACTCGACCAGTACTTTGAGCCTGATTTTGTAGACACTCCATCATCTCTTGTGTGTATGTACAAGAGCCCTGCCTCGCCGCTGTGTGGATTGTCACCTGCCCTTAGAAAAAAATCTTTCGAAGCTTGAGCGTCAGGTTCGTCACACTCCATGCCACTTCGAGTCAATTTTAAAGTCATAAGACCTGCCATTAATGGCTCCACCCCAATTAACAAAGGAACTAAACCGCGTACTATCATCTGCTTTGATCTCAACCTGAAAGATTTAAATGACAAAATATATTCGCGTTGCGCCAAGAAAATTGAGCTGGAAACCAAGTAAAGGTCACATTCCTCCTTATGAATATTCGTACCACGTATGACGAAAATGATCTGCTCAAGGATCTTCGTATGTCCTTCGGCGAAAGGATGCTACCAGCCTATCCCAAAATCTAATAATAGGAAAATTGGGATGTGCTGTGTCCAGTTTACAAGAGATGGATAGCAACGATATTCAGAACGTTAATTTATGTAATACATGAATAGGTGCAATGGGAAAGACTACAGAAACATACATGAATCCAATGATTCAAAAACCAACGGTTGGGCCTTGAAGACCCGGTGAGTTCGCTGTGATAAGTGGCATACAGCAATGTTTTTGCATCAACTACAAAAGCTCAGGCCACACAGCTAGGTATCACGGATGTCCGGTAGCGCAAAATGCAGAGGAGAGGCATCACGTAAGTCATTAGAGCATTTGCTTCTGTTGTAAGAAGCTCTTGTGAGCGCACGAGGACATCTAAATCCGATGATGTTAGCCGATTCCACTTCGCACCTAGGTACTGATCTTTCTTTCTTGCTTGCTGAATGACATGTTCAATTCACACTCATGAAAGAGAAAACGAGATTTGCTTCCCACTTAAAATCTCATAAGACCGCTAACGAGCGCGGATTGGCAATGACTTAACATTTAAATTATCTGATGAATGCTCAACGAGTTGACGGAGTGAGGTTGCGTGGATGACCGAGAGCTCGCTGGGAGCGCTCAGTAGGTGAGGACGCCCACCAGCTGTTGGGCTTCCGAAACTGGAGGACAAGGTTACGTAACCGCGAAAATTGGAGGTTAATGATTTAGGTGCCCAAACTCCGATGTCGGGCTGTCGTGACACATTTTGATGATTTCAATTATGTGGAGCAAATTCCAGATTTTGTGCTTCAATCAGAAATGAAATTGAAGAAATCTCACAAAGTGTATCATGATAAGTATCAAGTCTACCGTTTTGAGATTTTGAATGGACGTAGAAACCATAGGACTTCCATAATACCCAAATCCTCCATAGCTACTAGGCGTTTGACTCTTCCACCTCGTGTGTCTTGAATCGCATGGTTTTTTTTTTGCCAAATTGTAGGGAATCACCGGCTTTCATTGGTATCTATACTCAAAATAATTTATCAGTGATGACTTTAACGCAATACATAGGACTTTAGAGCAAGCCTTCCGATAGTGGCTATGGCTTGTCACTGAACTCATGGCTAACTAATAATAACACTGAAGTTGCTCCAAATACTACCACCAGGGGCACTTATTTTTTTCATGGTGTCTAGCGGTTTAGTCCATATGCGCTCGACTGGTGGCTCATACCGTTGCAATTCGTTTGATGCAGAATTCGACCACTTCAAGAATGAGAGCAGAAGTGGCTTAGGGGTTTTAATGGCTGATCCAAAATTCTTTATTCCATTATATAGATTTAATTGGGAGGATTTCGCCTAAATAATTGACGTTAGACTTAGTGATATTGCTCCAAATGCCAATTTATACCTTTCAATGGTCGAGATCAATCAGTATCACACTATCTGATAGGTATCTGTTAGGCCTCTACGTCCAATTCGTCCTAGAAACAAGCTATTTTCGGAAATTGACAATGAGCACGGAAACTTCAAGCACATTGATTTCAGTAATAGTAATTTAGCCAATAGACCACGCCTCCCTGGTAGGAGCACAATACATCATTGACTTCGTCAATAGCTTACTACTGGTTGGGATACTTTTATTTAATCTGGAGAAGAGCTGAAATGTTCCCAATTCCCCAAAAAAAACGGTGAGATTTGAGCTAAGAGTTTCACATCCCATATTGCAACTTTCCAATATTGGTAAGCTTCCCGAAAGGTTAATTAAAGATTCTCTGTATAATGTCAAGAACGGATATCAACCCAGGACAAGGGTAGACTCACCAACAGTAGTTTAATTAATTCCGAACCGAGCAATTTGTAATCAAAAAGTGACGATCCCCTATTGATTCTGAAGTTGCTCATTGATGATGCATCCATGGGGCTTGAAGATACTTAACTCGTTTCTGCTTGTTTTTTAGACCTGCAAAAGGTTTCTGATACTGTTTGGATCAGTGGTCTTTTCTATAGGATGCTACAATTTCTCGATCCACATCATCAATCAATCGCGTATTTTTTACAAATATATCGACTGTTGTTTCATTAAACGGAGCTTCTGCACCACCCTTCGACATCAAGCCTGGCGCTCCAAAAAGTTCCGTGTTAGGGCCTATGCTATTTAATTATGTTTCTTTCGATATTTTTTAAGTTAAAAACAATCTCACGAAAAATTTGGGATTAACCTATTTGTAGATGACTCAACTGCTTGGTGGTGTAACCACAACGTCCCGCCCTTCATATTCCAACGTCAGCGATATGCTAACCGCCTAGTCAGTCATTATTTCGGATGGTTTAAAAAAATGGAATGTCACACGCACGATGCGATCCCAAGACCTCACTCATCTGCCGATTGATATCCTAGGCAAGACAATATTCACCTCCACTATAGTAAAATATGTTGATGTAAAAATTGACAGATTTTTATGATTTGGCCTAACTGGGCTGTCCACATTTTTCAGAAAAAGAGGTTATGTTTCTAAAAGGGTAAAGAAACCTAATCTGAAACTATGCCGCGGTGATTCCACGCAGCGAAGGAATACTCAGCCGGATTATTCAGACTCAAGGCTCGCCTTAGCTTTTGCTAGGCCCTTATCGGCATTCTATACTACATTCAGCGAAGGGCTCATGGGATTTAGGAGTCCATAAGTCCCTTGACTGATTTTTTAAGCCAACAATCACTATTATAAAAATTTATTTAAATAAGAGAACCATTAATTCTTTAATCGAGGGAGAGAGAGAGAGAAAATCACTTTTGATAGTGTCTCTAATGAATTTCCGGCAATTTTTTGTAAATATGGGCTTAATCTACTCCGGATCAGAGTTTGATGATAAAAGCAAGCCAAAGAAAATTACTCAATAAATTCAAGTTGGCCAATAGCTAGAACTATATTTCCTCTTCGAAACGCTTTTTTTTTTCGCTGGGACAGTAAATGTAGACCACCGCCAATTTTGCTACAGTTGCTAGCAACCGATCGCCCGGGCTCGCCATCCCTTAAAGCCACCACTGCCCACAGTATTAACATATATTTGAAAATGTCTCTTTCCCATATTCCTTTTATTCCCACAAGATCCCACACGATTATCCTGTCATTTTTCATTACCCAAAGTGGTTTCAAAGAAAAACCCAAAAACCAGAAATTCAAGACTCTTATCGCTCTACGGCCGCGCGGGGTACTTACCATATGCTGGTGTGATGCAATAAATCCATAATATCAGAAAAACTAAATGTGACTTGATCCTAAGATATTGTTGATGTGTGCACAGTTTATGATCTAATCTATGTCTTTTTCGTTCTCGATGTCTGCTACGGCCATTGTTGTGATGCTGCTGTTTCTGAGGGTCGTCGAGAAATCGATCCGTCCAATTTAGTAGGGACATTGTTAAGCACTCGGTGGTCACCATTTTTACCAATTATATTGACACCGAATCATTGAAATACCAACACTTGTCACAGACATAGAAATGAACGCGCACGCACTTATAGGGGCATTTTGAGAACACACTGATTTGATTTTTGGCCCCTCGCACACTTGGTTGCAGTTTTATCGAACGAATATTGATAGAGCGATCACAGCGTGGGAAATGCAATTTTCAGATTTTCAATCATATCTAAGCCTTGAACAATTTGCGAAGAAAAACTCATTAATTTCGACCGAAACGCGAATTCATGCAATAACGAACGAACGCGACTAACGACGGACCCGCGGACAAGATTTTCGTATCTTGTTATCTTTTTGTTTCGACAATCTGCCACGGAGCGCGACGAACTCAAAAATTGTGTTTTCACCACAATACGCCTTTATGAGTTTTTCCGTTTTCCGCAAAGCTCTATGCTTTTCACGATTTCTTTTTATAGTTCGAAATACGTTTCATGGCTTCCGCTTTTCGGGTTTCTTTTTCTTCCTGTTGTGTTTCGTTTTTTTTATAGCTTCGTCCTGTATCGGTGTGAATCTTAAAATTTTAGTATTCCGGATCGGATGGTGAGCAGCTAGCTTCTCATATATATATGAAACTGAGCGACGACCACGTAGACTATATAGGTATGAGAGGATAACAATAAAAAGACGATATTCCAGTTGATTCTCAGTTTTCCTTATTGCTTCCCGATTGGAGTTTATGACTTGGGTCGTCCTGCGGATGGGTATTTTCTTTTGTGTGCGTTTTAATATACACTTTTCGTCCTTTCTGTCTGTACGGACGACTTTTACATGATGTTGTTGCTGCTGTTGGGTCGGTGCGGATTGTTGTTTTGTGTTGTTCTATATGATGGCGTTCCTTTGACGGTTCACGGAAGAAGATCTTTATGCTCTGCGTCGACCATTACCTGTGAATTAAAGACGAGAGGAAAATGGAGTTCATAAAGCGTGAAATTGTTTTTCGATTTGTTTGGTTTGAAAAAAAAAACACAAATGTATTTCGGATGCAAGGCGGAAGTGTAGAGAGTAAATATATAAGATAAATTTGGGAAAAGGGACATTAGATTGAATTTTTCGAATAAATGCAAGTAGGAAAGGTCATCCATTGTACATTGTGGATCTGTAGGTAAGCTGCATACATTTTTCTGGGAAAACATAATTACAAAAGATATGGCAGGAATTGCGTCATATTCCTAAAAAAAAAATCTTGATGCGCTTGCTTTCACCCCTTGTGCTTGTCCCGTTCGCATTGAAACCCCCTGACATAAACCTCCAATTCAAAATAACAAAATAAAATGGCACGAAAAAGGCTTTTTAGAAGAACCTATTTTTGAGATGGAATTTCTATGGCAACCTTCATGGTCGGATTTTGTCTCTTACTGTATATGCTGTGTATTTAATTCGAATATATTTCTGTGAGACTTAGTTACGTTTGATCCATAAAAAAAGTATTTCTAGCCCATACAAGCATGCATTCCATTTCTGAAAAAATTTTGTAACTTCAATATATTTAGAAGTTATGATTGGTATACATATCCTAAAAAAAAAACATCAACGAATTGAAAAGTAAATTAAATTTAGAATAATTTCGGCACTTTGAGAATTTTTGAATTTTCAATGTTGCTAAATTTTCAAATTTTAGAAATTTTAAACTTTTACAAATTTTGAAATTTGGAATTTAAGAATTTTTTGTCTTAAATTTTTGAGTTTTTTAATTTTGAATTTAAAATTTTGTGAATTTATGATATTTTGATATTTTGCTATTTTGATACTTTGATATTTTGATATTTTGACATTTTGATATTTTGATATTTTGATATTTTGATATTTTTAATATTTAGATATTTTGATTTTTTTGATATTTTGATATTTTGATATTTTGATATTTTGATATTTTGATATTTTGATATTTTGATATTTTGATATTTTGACATTTTGATATTTTGATATTTTGATATTTTGATATGTATTTTGATATTTTGATATTTTGATATTTTGATATTTTGATATTTTGATATTTATATTAATTTTTTTAATTTTTTAGTTTTGCCATTTTTGAAGGTTTGAAATTTTGAATTTTGGGGCAGGTGATAAAACATTTTGGTGCTGTTGCAGAGTAAAACGAAAATTAAACGAGACCGAGGCTAATTTCGCGTGCGGCCGATATTTTTATACCCTTCACTCTGCTCGGGCTCGGGCCTCCCGCCCGCCAATTTTTTTCCTTCCGTTTTCATATAAGCTCCGTGGCGTCGTTGAGTGAGGTTTGCTTATGGAATAAGTGGACAAATAAAAGAATTCCCTTAGAATTCGGAGGCATGGTAGCACAGTACGGGGGGGGGGGGAGGTTCACGCTCGCATAGTACGATTCCATTTGACTTTTAATTTTTTGTTGTTTCGATAAAGACACAGTAATACAAGGTTTTGTGAAATTGGTGTAATAAAATGTTTCTTAGAAGAACCAAAATGGGGAGTAGGGTTTGTACGGCAGCCCCATGACGCCATGGACCCTATCCATCCATTTTTACATATGTTTTGTGGCATCAATTGAAACACATTTAATTAAAAAGTTTTTCTTAGAATAACTCGATTTGGGCGGCTAGGTTTCACTCTACGAGCGAAGGGTATTGAAGAAAAAAGATTTTCCGTTACCGTGGATGAAAAATTACACCCTGCTGTCATGCGTTTTTTTAATTTTCATCATTGACAGAACGCGGTTTATTTTTTTAAAACATTTTGCCCGTTACGGACACTAAATGCGCTATCACCCTTTACCGGCTTGGCGTTGAGTACAAGGACACCCTTTGCCTGTATATATGGTATGTACGTGGCATTTCGGAAACAAAAAGGAAATTTGATCCTCACTGTAATATACGACAGGACATATGTATTTTACTATAGCCATAAGTGAATTACTAGCCTCTGAATATCTAACAAAGACCTCCACGGGGAGATTCGGCCGACTTAAAGGGAAGGCATCAATTCGTTCACTTGGAACATTTATTTACCGTTATTCCAGCCGCTGGTTTAAATGGAGGCATTGGATTACTTGATACTACCATCAGAGGGTCAAGCTAACCATCTACAGGTATACCGTCAGGGGAGCACCTAGCCTTTCGGCCTTTATCTCCCGGTCCCGCTAAAATGTTTGGACCTTCGGCTTTTTACTGACAAGGTGTTGTTGTCAGACGGAGATTTCTCCATCAGGCGCATGCACACACCATCCGGAATCCAACCCCGGGATTGCATCACTAGCTGGATGACTTGGGTAACAACCTCCAGCCACTACGAGTCCAACACCTTGATGGGCAAGGACCATGGTCCCCTGGGCACACCCATCCCCGTAGTACACTATTCGCTATGGACTTCTCCATAGCAGGTGTGATCCTCCTTCGGCCCCCTATTGGTTAAGCCTTACGTCGAATTCGGGCATGCACACCCCAGGCTCGTTGGACCTGTGACTACGCGCCTGTGCAGACAACGTAGCGCTGCTTTTCACATCCAGGCGGCCCCTTCAGTTTACTAGTCAGCAATGCGACTCAGGCAGTGTGGTCATCAATCCACAAACTAGCTAGATATAGGCGCGTAGGCATTTTCCACCAAGGCCGTTCTCCCTAGCTAGCCCCTTCTGGACTCGGGTCATGCGGAGCCGTCACCTCCGAAGCTCACACGACTTCCGTATGATGCACCCCCCCCCCCCCACCAGAGGACATCAAAATCGTGCTAGGCCTTTAGTGCTTCCCTCCCGCAATCTATGGGGGGAGGTAGGCACGCCAAGAGCCACCCGTGCATAACTCAGGAGCACGGGACCGTTAGCGCCCGAATGGTCTTTGTACAGATCCTCGCCATGGCGTATCAACTGTACCAGGGGCCCCCTTGCGCTGTTAGGTCCGTGGTGTCACAACTCACCAAAGATCTCTGTCCGACTACAAACAGCCTTCCGAGCTGAGTGTCACACGGACACAGACCCCCTGCGGGAACCATCAGAGGGTCATGCGTACTACATTTAAACAAATCCCAACACATGGGGAGGCAAGTGTTTCTACGACTTTCGACTGGTTTCTAAAATCGGGTTACCCGCTGAAATCTCTTTAATAGAAAACAAATTGCCGTTTATTGCACACATCTCGCCTATTATTGCACCGATCGAACAGTTTGATAGCCTATGCACTAGATTTTGATGTGCTGAATATTTTGGTAAAAAAAAATCCCTGGAAGGACCTGGTCAATCCGTAAACCATATTTCGTGCGTTAATCTTACTTGTTCGCCTCTCGTTTTTTTTTTTTGGTGGGCGAGACACTCCTGCGTCTCTTGATAAAGACAATAATTTACTTTTTTTAGTCAGGCTTCCATAGCAGCCCCATGATCCCATTGTCCGATCTCGTTCATCTTCTTTTAGAGGTGGCGTTTCTATGACAGGGTCTGTCACACACTGCCGACATTAGAAACACCCGCACAATAGAACTTCAAAGATCTTCCTAGTTTTTTTTTTAAATTTAAGGGCTGGGTCTCTTCAAAAATTTACCACAAATATGCAGCTTCAAACCACGTCTGATGCACAGAAAGAACAATAACATGGCAAACAATATTAAGCCAATAAAGCGTCAATGCAACCACATATCATAATTATTTTATGAGCTCTATACCCAATCTAGAGCCAAATAGAATAATTAATGAATTCAAAAACTGAATAGGACATAGCAAGAATTCAAGCTTTCTATTATCACACAATTTGCGAATTTCGGCATAATTTCATTTCACTTCCCATAAATGCAAAACAAATCCATGGCAACAATTTCAAATTCCATATAGCATTTGAATAATAATTTTCTTCTACAAACTAACTACATGTTCAAAAACAAAATTCCACCGTCCGGAAATAATTTTCCATATTCCGAAAATATCAAGCTCTTCGATCGGGCCAGGCACCACACTATTCCAGGACACAACACAATACAGAGGCGAATACTAGCATACAAAATAGAAATTTCCATATCGTGCACGAACCTAACTAAAAAGCCGCGCGAGCTAACTATCATCCCCTTGTGGCATTTTCACAGCTATGTACGTACGTATACACAAAACTGTATTTCAAAAACCCATAGTGAAAATTACCAATGCCATAGAACACCGCGCGAAAAAATGACTATAATTTGCATGCATCCTGGAAAATTTGACCATTTTTGTTCCCAACATTCAGGAGGAAATAGAAATGGTGTCTGTGCATGGAAAATCATAACATGCAGCAGCCGCATCATCGTCATCATCATCAACAGCTCGCTATTCGCGCTCGTTGCGTTATCGTCGTTTTGGGCTTTTGGCTCTCAACCAATATTTTGAATGGGAATCGTGATATGTTTTACAGTTTGCGGGGCCTTGTGAATTTCAAATTTGAATACGAGAAAATATGGTAAAAACCATAATACTGACGATGACGACCGCAAACATATTGATGGTGGTCGAATGCATTTTGGCATTTTGCATATTGTATTGAGCGTGGGGTTTTGTATATGCGCGAGAGTGAAAAGAAAATCGACGTTAATAGCAATTCCATCATCATCGCCATCATCATTGGTATCGTGTCGTCACCGCAATTGCCAGCATCATCACCGCACACAGTCATCACCATTTCTATAATATCATCATCATCATTCATCAATATCGTCATCATCCTACTGCCGATGGTTACTAATGCTGTTCCATTCATTCGTGTATTCAACACGAAATCTCTGGTCGAGTGAAAATTGCGTGATAAACTAGAAAGGATAATAATAATAATTTAAAGTCATTCACGCATAAAGAAATAATGTACAGAAAGTCGTTTTTTTTTTATTTCACACATCTGCAAAAGATGAATGAATATGCAGTAATATTTTCAGGTCGCTTAAAATGCTTAAAAATTCATAAATTAAACGATTGAATATTTAAAAACCACACCCTCAACACCCATCCTTCAAACATTTTCAATAAATACTGTTCTTATCAACCCATGACATGCCCTACTTTTTACCCAAATACACCCCATTTTCCTACGACATTCGGTGAATTAAATGTTTTTCAATTTAAAGTCTATAGTCGTACTGGGTAGGTATGCTAATGTATATTCCGGCCTGATAAAACCGCCACTACACCACATACTCGTCGTATTTTATGTATTTACATACATACATTACATTCATTGGTTTCTGTCGAAAATAAAAAAAAAAACACTTCGCCAATGGCTATAATTTGCGGTTGAATAGAATATTAATTCGCAACAGCAAGAACCTAAATTTGAGAGAAAATTGCATAAATTGATGGGTCTCTAAAATGCATTCAACCATAAGTGGGTTAGGTTAGCATAGAAGATGATGATAATGATGGTGGTGAATGGATGTGATAATGATGGGGTTACACTACACACGCACTTTCTGCGGTTGGGGATGAAAATAAAATTGCTCAGCTGAAATGGCCCAGTATTCTTTTTTGTAAGAATCTTTTTCGTTTTTGATTTAGGTAGGACGCAAAAAAAAAACTTGACTGACGATTGGTAGATGGTGTAATTATTGTAATTTTATAATCAAATCAGTTGGAAGTTTTTGAATATTAACTGCATTTCTTTGGCCCCTGAATAGTATATTATAATCTAACTTCAATACAAGTTTCACAGGAATCGTCCTGTATAGGATTCTCCAATCAGTTATATCCTAGTCAGATTAAATTGGAAAATCCTGATTGCAATGCAGATTTAGTTTTCGATTTTCATTAACATAGTTTTTCGTTTGCAAATATACAAGAAGTGACACACTCATATAAATTAGCGTTTAGCATTTAGTGAGCAGCTTTATCAAGTAAAAAGTTGAACTTTGCAAGGCTTATTGGAATTTTAGGTTGTCAGATCTCATACTTTTCTGGAAATGATAAAAATTGAAATGGCTGAGAAATGTGTTTCTGTTTAATAATTCAGAACTTTGGTAATTTCCAATATTAATAATATGTCTATGATAATATTTTTCTATAAAAACATACAGTGGAGATTGCGGCAACTACTTTTAAAGTACTTTTAAGGAAGTCATTCAAAAATGCATATAGTCACTAACGAAACGCTATCAATTCAATGAACATACCAGTGACGTGCAGTGAAAATTCCTCATAGTCAAGCAGTTGATCATTCCAAAGCCAATTTCACATAAATAAAAATGAACTGAATAATACAATAAACACAGTTGCAAAAGCGTTTATAGCAAGCGGCTTTATGCCTTATAGAAGAAATCAGGAATAAAAAAATAAAGCATTTCTAACTCTTCACGCCTCTCTTTATCCAAAAAAGCTTTAATTACTTTATAAAAAAAAATTCTCTTCGCATTTGTATGAGAATATCCTTTTCGGCAGCAATCAAAACAAGATCTGAAAACCTTTCCTTGGATTGGTGATTCTTAAAAATGTATGGATACGTTATAAAGTTAAAAAGACCTCTCGACAGAAGCCACAGTGACTGGAAATATTGTTAATAATTTTGCTCGAATATATACTTGTTTAAAACTATTCGCGACTTAAGGCCGATTTTGTAAATATTCTAGAATTTGATTCACATTTGCCTTTCTAAACTCTTCTGACGAAAAAATTACTTTAAGTTAATTTTTAGCTTTATTCTATCAAAAAATTAATTGTGAATCTCAATAAGCGAGTCAAAGTTTTTTCTGGAAAATTTGATTTAAATTTGGAAAAATAATTTGGTTCGAGTAATTCTAAGAATGAAAGATTTTTGAATGAATTAAATCTCTCTCGAATTTGCCCGAGAATGACGTATACAATCTCTCTAAATATCCTTCGCAAATTTTGTATCGGACCTTTTGAATTTCTAGATTTTTGCGGCGGTGGCTCATATTCTTCTGCTACTTTCGAATATGCATAAATTTTCAAACTTCCGAGAAAAGTCTTTTTCAAGCCAGTTCTCAAATCCAATAATTGTTTGGCTTGCATATGAAATATTTATAGCTTTACTCTGAATTATATTAACTTAAACATCGGTTTTGGAGAATATTTCTGAAAAAATGAAAATCTAATTCTGTAAATTTTGATGTGTACGTATCGGAAGAGGTCAAGGAAATGCCATCCCAGTTCTCGGAATTATTTAAAATCGTATCAAAAACTATTATAATATCATCCTAGTCTTCAAATATAACGTTAATAATTCGAAAATGATAATGCCAACGCGTTTTGGAAACAAGTGGTAATCGGCGCTTAACTATAGATGAAAAAAGATCTGCCCTTTAAGTGGATGCACTGAAAAAAGTAGCTATCTCGTTTATGCACGCAAAAAAAAAGCTTAATTTCTGGAATTTTTAGACAAAACCAAATTTAGTGAATGGAACGATCAATGCGGGCTCATATCTTTCGCGAGTTAGAGATTGAACTCCGCGGATTTGATAACTCATTACTGCTGCGTCATCGTAGCATTGTGCATTTTGCTTATTACCGACATAATTTAAAATCCTTTGAAAATATGAGAAGTTATTGCCTTACGGTTGGCACTTATATCATAGAATCCGATAAAGGAAGCTCTTGCTCTGCGAGATGAATCACTGTATCGATTAAACGTTTCAAAATATTCCGATTACGGTCAACTTTTTCGTTATGTAATCTAATCAATAATGCCGCCTGGTAATTTAGCATCAGCTCTATTCTTTGCGATCCGAAGAAATCTAACTTAATTAACGACTGAAGATGTGTTTCCGAACTAGCGTGCTTTACAGCTGAACCCGTTAAATATTTAAATGCTAAGTCCGGATTTATTCCAAACAGATTTCTCGTTCGCGAACAAAAGACACGGCCAACAAAATAATTTATTTAATTTACAACTTCCGGTAAGCCAAATGTACTTTTCATTTGTTTCAAAATTAAATTTCCGTGTAACGCTTTTTTGTTTACATTCAAAATGAATTTTAAATTTTGACCACCCAGATTGAACGATCCTCCTTTCTTAGCGAATAAAAGGGTCGAAAATTCCGATGTTATTAAAAAATCTGCCGCACAGCACAACTCTGACATAATTTGAAGAGAAAACTACAAACTTTTCCCAAAAAACACACAAAGTTGAACATTTTTTTAAATTCCACAAAAAGTCACCTGTAGTCAACTGATTTCTTCTGGAAAATGTAACTGAAGTTTATATTTTCCTCTCAACATGCATTTAACATCTACTATCCATATTCAATCCACACGCAACATGTAAGTCAATCAACACCAATTCTGCTTGAGTGCGCTCATATAAATTCGCACATAAAACAAACAAAAAATATTCGCCCATCATATGAACCGACTCAAGCATCTGGAATCAACATGTTGCTCTGCTCACTGCATCATGTACGTGTACATGAATTATGATATGATAGATACATTCGCCAAGTCCGTACACATGCTGCAAACAAGTTTGGTTCGATTAACTAAAACGAACACCATGCCGCACTGGTGTTCGTTTTAGTTTTTGCATGTACATACATACTTCGCGGGGTTTTCGGAATATATCGTCAGGAGGAGAAAATGTTGTCAAAAATGATATTTGGTGATGTCGGTGATAATGAATCCGAAGTTTTTCCTAGTCAAGCAGTTTGGAATTGCTTATTATGAATGCACGTCGCTGGAACATACTATAATAGCTAGCCTAACCGTTCGACTGATTCCATTTTTCTACCGAACAAAAGTCGGGAAAACTTAATTTTACTTGATTTTACTTTTTTCACGAGGTGGGAAAATTTTCATAGATTCTGCTAATGCAGTTATGCCGGATTTCTACCAGCTAAAACCAGACCACCTCCTTTGCCACGTTCCCCGCAGGATTACCTCTCGGTATTACTTCGCAGGGACGGCTTCGTCTAATTAGCCCTCATGCTGATTTGCTGACTTCCGTCTACTTCTTTGTAGCTCTTTGTGGATGCTGCAGACAAATTGACTTACTGCCTCCCAATTGTGTTCGCACTCTAGGATATGGTTGACACATTTTCTGGGCTTAAAGTTTCTATACGACTCCCTTGCTAGGGTACTCTGGCGAGTCATCCAGCTTGTAACGATGCAAGAATTGCCGATATCCACCTCCTATATTCGGCATAACCCTTCTTAGTGACACGGTGGCCGGCTTTTCGTATACATTCTTCGGATGCTTTCCAAAGTTCAGTCTCGAATCAATCATACCTAATAGCTTTTTTGTATAGATTATGATATTGCTTTCTACTCGGATATTTAGAAAGCACCTTTTTCTGCGCTTACTGATAAGAACTGCCTCCGTTTTTGGCTCAGCAAGTTCTAGGCCAACCGTTGCCAGCCAAAGATTTATAGTTGTAATCGCCTCCTTGGACATTCGACGCACTCTAGTTTCTTGATGATTTGAGAGGTAGCTCCCGATTATAGCTGCAAGATAGTCTGAAACATCCATTCTTTGCAAAGCGGCGTGAACGGAAGTCCAGTTTGCGGAGTTAAAAGCGTTCTTGACATCGAGCGTCACCACAGAACAGCATGTGCCGTTTCGAAGTGATTTTTTTTGCCAAATAGGTAACCAACTCAATTGCATCCACCGTAGACCGCGCTCGTCTAAAACTGTACACTTGGTCGACACACTTCTGAGGAATGTTATGAATTGCAACCTTCAACGCCTTATTAGGGAGCCCATCTGGTCCTGGAGCTTTACCCTCCTCTTATCTTGAAGCAGTTTGCCAAATTTCATCATATGTTATATACCAGGAATGTGAACCATCTGTTCTGACGAACATTGTCCTACGTGCTGCAGTTCATGCTAAGGGAACAGAACTGAGACAATATTGTGGAGAAGCGTCAGGCAGTTTATAGTTGTGGTGGTTTTCACCCTATTTTCTTCATCACCACCGTATACACCATTCCGCGTTTATGTCCGCGTCATCGAAGAGTTTTTTCCAACAGTTTTGCTTGCTTTTTTTTAATAGCGAGATTCAGTAATCTCCGAGCGTTTTTAGAAGACTTTAGCAGGACATCATGAGCGCTTTTTTGAGTCGCCCGCTGACAAAGACGTCGCGCTTTCAAGCAATTGCGCCTCAGCTCCGCAATTTCCTCAAACCATAGCAGTAGTTCTCATTTGTTTGTTTGACTTGGTGACTTCTTCCGGAGCATAGATGCGTCACAGGCCGTCATCAATTGTCTTGCGATCTGTGTTGACCTCTTTTCCGCAGTACCTTCAATTGTACAACTTTGAAGCAAGACTTCCTTGAAGAGTGCCTCGTCAAATCTCTTTGCAAAACATCCTTTGCTTGATTTGATCTGCTTGCTATGAAGTATAGAATTGATTGGTGATCGCTTTGAGTATAAAGCTCAATGACGTGCCACTTGATAAACGACGCCAACGAACTGCTGACCAATGTGAAATTAATAAATGGATCCGACGTTTCCCGTCCTAAGGGTATTACTAGCCCCTGAACTCATGAAAACGAGTCAAGAAGTACCCTCCCTCGCCTATTTGTCTCTCAGCTCTCTCTCTCTCTCTCATGGTTAAAAATGTTCATCCATCCATTCTCAATTGACAAAACATGTCATGCCCTTATTTTGTCTCTTAAATAAATCAAAAACCGTTTAAAATGTTCCTATTTTTTTTCTAATTTTGATATTAGACTCTTGGACAATTTTGCCGGATACAGAATTTAATCCAATGCCCACCCCTGGACATACGGTAGGTATCCATTATAGATTGCTACAATTCTGAATATGGTTTCTGTAATTTACTGGATATATCTTTTTTAGCCTGGTTATTGAATTGAAGGAGATCAATCATATGAATTTCGTTAAGAATGAAGCTTTAAAAAAAAAAAACATAAAAAAATGTATCGGTGTTTGGTA
Source organism: Microchrysa polita (assembly GCA_949715475.1). Taxonomy (NCBI): domain Eukaryota; kingdom Metazoa; phylum Arthropoda; class Insecta; order Diptera; family Stratiomyidae; genus Microchrysa; species Microchrysa polita. The sequence goes on along the minus strand of OX454419.1, from coordinate 82,995,411 downwards.
ACAATATCTTGAACGCCTAATTTCGGTCATTTTCTTTTTTTTTGAATAACTAACTACATACACATAAGTAAAGGCAAGAATCAAAACAACGCACTGCATTATAATAAAATAAGAGCCGATTTCTCGTACACCTTAGTTAGTTAGCCTTATCATAGAGACAAGACGCACACTATTTTCTGAAAGCTTTTACATTGTATTCAATTGAATTTTGTTTACCTTGCATATTTATACCAGATTTTGTTTGGTTACATAGGGTCATTAGAGACTATACGAAAACGACCGTACGGGTGAATTCAAATTGTAAGACAAAACCGGACGGGTAAACTTGCAAGACAAGAACCATCGTTCTTACAATCTGAAAATGACAATGCTTGTCTGCTGGCCACTACAAAAGCTTACAATGGCGTAACCAAACAAAATATGGCAAAACTATGCGCAATTAACAAAAATTCAATATACATAATGTAACAGCTTTCGGAAAATGGTGTGCGTCTTGTCTATACAATAAGACTAAATAATGTACGAGAAATTGACCCTAAGATTGCGTTGTTGTGAAGAATAGAAATTCAGACGCTTAAAAATAAACCGTCAAATATGAGAGCTAAGCGTAGTTATGTCACTTTTTGCTTGGTAACGTACCTATAAACGGTCATAGTAGTGTGATAAGTTTCGACTAACTACGTCGTAATTTGGTCATTTGTTCGTCGAAAAGCATACTTTTTGTCATTGCAAAAAAGGCACAAATTTTGTTTGACTCACTGCACTGAAGAAACTCATTTGATAAAAACAATCAAAAATACAATAAAAAACAGCCAAAGAATAATTTTTCATGATATAAGATGTATTTTCTTGTTCCAAGAAAAATTTTCGCTTAAAATAATGCTTATTTATTTGTTTTAAGCAAAGACTTTTCTTTGAACATGAAAATACATCTTAAGTCAGCTAAAATTCTTCCTTGGCTGTTTTTATTGTATTTTTTCTTGTGTTTAGCAAATGATTTTTTCGGTGTGGACAATCTTTATTTGATATTGTAATGCTACCTTAAGAACCACTTATTATCCTTCTATACAGGGTGTCCCGTTCATGGTGGAGAATATTTTAATGGTAATAGTGTGGCTCATTTGGGGAAAATTAATGTTCTACGAGACACCTCTATTTTGAACCGTTACAATGTAAAAGCACTTTTTGTAAATTGTGTCAAAATACCTGACTTGCCGAACTAAATCAAAATTTGCCAAACCACCAAACATGACATCCGAGATATGACTTCACTTTCCGAAACTACATAAAATTTCCTATAAAACGACACCTCATCCGTTACGAAGTTGCTCGTATCTTCCGAGATACACCAGTTCAAACTTTGAAGAAATTTTAAAATCGGGTTTTCATAAATTTTTAACATTTGAATTTTTGATGAAAAACCGATTTTAAAATTTCTTCAAAGTTCGAACGGGTGTATTTCGGAAGATACGAGCAACTTCGTAACGGACGAGGTGTCGTTTTATAGGAAATTTTTTGTAGTTTCGGAAAGTGAAGTCATATCTCGGATGTCATGTTTGGTGGTTTGGCAAATTTTGATTTAGTTCGGCAAGTCAGGTATTTTGACACAATTTACAAAAAGTGCTTTTACATTGTAACGGTTCAAAATAGAGGTGTCTTGTAGAACATTAATTTTCCCCTATCTACCATTAAAAGATTCTCCACCATGAACGGGACACCCTGTATATAAAAATGCTAACTTCGGAAATGGAAAAATCTATTATTGTTCTGATTGGCTACGATGAATCCCGAACGTCGATAAGTATAGCATGCAAGAACGAAAAGTAGTCAGTCAGTGCTGCGAGCGCGCAGCGCGAGCACGTCAGCTCATAGCCGGGAGCAGACGTTGGCTGGGGCAGGGGGGGGGGGCGAGAGGGGTGGTAGCGGTTGACGAGCGTAGCGAGTAGGGGGCGAAGCCCCCTAGTTATAGTCAAAGAAATTACAGAAATGTTTTTTTTTGCAGAATGGTAAACAAAATTTACTATATGTATTCAGCACATCAAAGTCCAGTGATCCGGGAAAGATTATTATGCAATCACTGTTTTTTTTTTCTCACAGAGACTTAAGCGAGTAACTCGATTTAAGAATGAAGTCTAAGTCTACAGTCGTAGAAAGACTTCGCTTGAAATTGAACTTAATTGAAAATTAAAAATAGAAAATCGCAAATTTAAAAATAGGTTTGTATTTACTATAGTAGTATGTATTTGTTAATACTGCAGACCCACGAAAGAACATTTGAAGATAGTCCTGTACAATTAGGCTTATCAATTGTGTCCACCGAATCAGGATTTGAGTTGCGGATTGAATTTAAATCAATTCTTTTTTGCAGCTGCTTTCTTTTTCTTTGGCGTAAACCATTCCGACTTGTAGTTTTTTTTGTGGAATACCATTTATCATTTCATTGTTTTTCTACCCGTAAGGCAGCGTGTGATAAAGATTTTAAAAGTATTTTAAAATCTTTATCACACGCTGCCTTTTCTTCTGAACTAAAAACAAAAACTTATTAAGAGTCTATACGATATACTTTTTCATCCATATTACCATCACTTAAGAAGTCCTTAAGTGTTCGACAAAAATGAGGAAAAGGCTTAATTTGTGGTCGGGCCGAATCATAAGCCTTCAGTAATGTATTTACTTAATGTATTCGTATTTGAGTTCATGGACTCTTATTCTTGGTATTTTTCAAGAAATATGTCCGCTCTTCATGCACAATATTGCTAGGCAATCTGGAAATCTTGAGAATAATTTATGATTAATGGTCCCGAGACATTATAACGATAAACAAGCCACTTCAAAATGTCAGCAAATTCAATGAGTTGAACTGAACAGTCGTCAATCGTGAAAGGCAAAAACGTACTTTTAGGCTCATAAAAGACCATTTTTTGTAGTTTAAGACCAGTGAAATAGGCGTTTCAGTTTTTTACTCAGGCGACAAACGAATTTCGAACCCAATAAATTGACTTAAAAATGTGATAAGAGCTCTGCCTTAAAATCTAAGTGTTTTTCATGTGAACCAAGCAGAGCACCCATTGCTTAAGGCCGAAGTAAGAGTCAACCAGTCAACAAATTGGATATGTATGTGCATACTATCCGAAATAATATGAAAATAAGAAAAGATTTGTTTTTTTTTTTGTCATAAGAAATGCTTGGAAATAATCGTACTGCTCTTATTTTCTTCAGCACGATCACACCAAGAAAATTTATGAGGCTGCAAGCAAGTTCTCAGCTGAGTGACACATCTTATCTCGGCGAGGCCGAGACCTGCTGTCTCTTCAATTTCACTTATCTTGACATTCGACTTCCAATTTCATCGTTTTTTTTTTCGACCCGCAAACGGAATGAGTAATACGAGTAGTGCTAGTGCATATTCAAAACTTTTGTCGCGTATATAGATAGATTAGGTCTTAGTTGTATATTTTGGAGTCATAAATATTTCTCTGTCTTTCACGTTTTAAATAGGCTGACTTCAGCTAGAACTTATCTATGTTTCGTATGAAGCGTTTTATGTATGGTAGTTCGTACAATATAGTAAATATCGTGCATTGTCCAAGAATCATTATTTATTGGTTCCAAACAGTGTTATAATTGCCTATTTCATTTAGCATCCAAATAAATTGTACAATTTCAACTATTGGACACCATACGCCAATCTCCAACCATCAATCATAGATAGATCGTTGGCATAACAAAACAGAAGTACCTCATAGGTACATCCTACTTAACACTCCACTTTATAGCCTCAAGTTCAACATCTCTATTATGTTCAATTTGAAAATGAGTGTATGTATATGATATGGAAGCATCAGGTACGATTGGAAGTACCACACCACCATCTAATCATTCACTCTTTGTCTAGTCAGTTTCATCTGCCGACATTAATTCAATTGAGCCTTCAACAAAAGCTACAATCAGCGCAGATACCATTAATTAAACTAAGAGTCAATATCAATAATAAGTCGGGAAATAGAGACCCTTCATACAGACAAACAGACAGACATGCCACTTTTATTAGTAAATGAGCCTATGCCCTATGCACTTCGAGTGCTTTTTTTTCGATATTATTAGCCCTTTTCCGTATAGGATGCAGATACAGCAATATCTAGCCAGACTTCAAGGGCCCCCGGATCAGTTTGTGTGTATTTTTGTCTGTAAGTTGATACCACTTATGGTCACCGAATCATATAGCTATAAAATTCCCAGGGTTTATTCTTTCCGACTGCACTGCACAACACTCTATTCTATAGGAGGCAATCACGGCGACTATAATGTCAGCTCTGTGCTGCATTCTGACTATAATGAGTATTATATGAGGTCTGGCTAGATCTAGCTAGCTGGCTAAGCTGTAGCTGGAATGTGGCTGCAATTAGACACAATATTTTTGCTTTGGGTCTCTGTGTGTATAATAATCAATGGAATAAGATCTTCGATGCGGTTGTCTTTTCATGACTCGCCGCTTGTGCACGTACTAAAAATAGTAATGTGCACTGAGGAGTGCTAAGCAAGGAATATGGTGAGCATATGGGTGTCTATCCCTGCAATCGGCGAGCTATTCTGTGAATATTAAAAGATACGCGTGGATAAGATAAATCTCTGGTTGAATGCCTTCTCTTTTGCCAATTAATATATTGTGGATTAAATGATTATTGCTTTAGGATTCGGTGAATTTCTGTATATTGTAAAGGGACAATAATAATAGCAAGAAACGTGATCGGTTTGTCCGATAAACTTGAATAGGGATGGGATCTTACTGCAATGGTATCGCCTATTACGAGGCAACAATTTTAAATAATTAACTGCACCATTTTTTTAAACCTTAGTTGTCTGAACAAATTTGTAACCAAATTTGTTCCGCAAGCCTGCATTATGAGCACTTAAGAGACTAGATTTGTCATGGTTCACAAAAGGGATGTAAAAACGCTAAAAACTGTACAACTTTATTGACTCTAGACGGATGCAACGCATGCAGAATAATAAAATAGGAAAATTTTGTATGCACGTGTTTGCGGCGTTTGGAAGGCCTCACGATCATGTTTACATTTTATTTTTTTACATCATGTAAGATGAAAGAAAATGCAGCAGATCTTCAAAGAATAGAATTCCTGAAATCCATTTCAGTTTGGTGTCTTTAGTGTGGAAAGCCGTGCAGCTAGAAAGTAAGTGTAAGCAGTCGAAGGAAGCTACGAAAATAAGACCCTATTAGGAAAAATTATATACACTGACTATGGAAGGTTGACGTCATATTAGTTGAATTTCTAAGAAAAGGAATTACATATACATTGTGGTCGAGCTTTTCTTCGCACAGTGAACCGGCCATTTAAATAGCAAAAAAAAAATGTAGTTCGTTACTCTGTGGCTTGTATCTTATGTCGTTCAGTGTACGATTTTTTATTTAAGGTAATTCTTTATAGATTGCGAAAATACGATATCGTCAACGACTGCTGTGTAGTAGTCCCTTGATTACGACTATACAGCGTGTCCCACATTGACTGATTAACACTAAAAGGATTAATAGGACAATTTGTCCCGTGAAGGTTTGGGTAGAACTTCATATAAAAAAATGACGCTTACCCAGGTATAGTTCACGCGTGAAGCAAAATCACCATGACTAGAATTGGTAAGAAATTGTACCGTTTTTGTTCTATCTATAGTGTTTTTCTCGGAGTCAACCAAAATCAGTACTTGTACACGGTAAAAAATTTAGGATTTTTTTTTAAACCCGAATTTTGTTTATAGATACAATACACAGAATACTAGTTTTTAAACATCGATGAAGTTTACATTCATGTTTATTATATTGTCGATAAAAATGTAAATTTTACCGAGCTAAAATTATGAAAGATTGTAATCTAAACTCTTTATATTGTAAAGTAATACCAATTTCTCCTATGTATTCGATGAAGCTTATGTATATGTCTGCAACTTATTTCATTTCCACTTCAAAAAAAATAAAAATAAAACTTCTCAGTTTAAAATATTAGTAAGAACGTATAATATCTGCCTTCGAAACACTCACTCATCACGTACAGTCTGGTTGGTGTACTAGGTAGGACGCTCGTCTTCAAATCAAAGAGTCCCTGGATCGAATTTCACCGTAGATAGGTAGGCGATTTTTCAAAGCGTACTGATGATAATGAAATGTCGCCAGCACTTATTGCGGCCTAGGTTATATTTTGGCTGCATCAGCTTTTTTATTCATTTTAATTATCATTTGATTAAGTTCTAAACTCTTGCTATTACATAGTTTTTAACTCGTACCTACCCACATCCTTATACTTCAAAGTTTAGTAGAACTTTTTAATATATTGAATGTCAAAAATCTAATATTTTTTTGGTCGGGTCAGATATCCAATCTCCAGAATTTTTAAATTTAAGCCAACAGTTTTTAATAGGTACTGTTAAATTAAAATTGACAGGTTGCCTAATCTAATCTGAATTATGTTTCAGTTTAAAATACAAAATTTCACATAAACAGACTTTCAGTGGTTTCAAATGTTTACGTTGCTACCTTGCATAGATATCCAAACTTAGATAAGAATCAAATTGATCTCACAAATCTCCAAAGTTGACAAATGCTCCGTCTGTATCTTGGCTTTTTGGTGGTATATTACTTTGGATGTTTAGATGTCAAAAGTTTGAGAAGGCTCACCTTGACATAACAAAGAAAATCATGGTATGTACACCAAGGCAACAATTCACGACAATTTCTGACTTGGGCAAAATTAGACCATCATAATTTTCAAAATTTATTCTAAAATTATATTATTTTTACTTTCTTTTAAAATTTCGAACAGATGGGAAATAAAATAAATAAAAATAATAGAAACAACTTTTGACCACCTTACATTTAAATTGGACCGGGCGAATCCTAAAGTACGAGATGATTAGGCGAGTCAATTTTAATTTAACATTTCAAAACGTTATTCTCGTTGACTTCTACAAAAACCAATATGGCAAAATAACGGTAAAATATTTACCAATTTTATATAGCATTTTCATTTCAAGTAAATAACTTTCCAAGTCAAATAGATAAATGTCCGAAACAAATAGGTAAATTTCCGAATCAACAAAACACGTTTGCAGATCAAATAGATAAATGTCCGAAACAAAAAATGAATTCCCAAATGAAAAAAATTAATAAACAAATCATAAAAATAAATTTCCAATTCAAAAAAATAAATGTCCAAATCAGAAAAATAAATGTACAATTCAAATAAAAAATTGTCCAAAACAGAAAAATAAATTCACAAATCAAAAAAATGATTTTTTCCATCAAAAAACATATTTCACAAATCAAAAAAACTATTTAAAAAGATGGTACTTTAATATAGTAAATAATGTGTAGTAGAGTTTTTCCTTCTACGAGATATTTTATTGCTTCTGAATACAATTGTTCCCGAACCTCCATCATTCTGAGGTCACCTCTATCTTCGATTCTAATGTAAAATAAAAATTTTATAAAGCTCAGCTGGTGTGACTTGAGTTTTGAGGAAGTTATGGTTGTTTAGAGATGGCTTTAGAGATGTTTTGGTTATTTATTTTTTTCATTTAGAAGTTCATTTATTTCGTCCGGAAATTTATTTATTTGATCCGGAATCGTGTTTTGTTGATTCGGAAATTTATTTTTTTGATCCGGAAATGTATTTTGTTGCTTCGGAAATTTATCTATTTGTCTCGGAGAGTTATTTACTTGACCTGGAAATGCTATATACAAATTGTGCCATAAATCCTTAAGTTTCGACTATCAATTGCGGGATACCCTGTATATGGAAGGTGCTATCAGAATAATTTAATTTTTACATCCAAGAAAAAGAAAAGTGAATACGCATTGCAAAATCTGGTAAATATGACAGTGGTATTATGGCGACGGTTATAAGCATAAGAACACAGCATACTCTAATAGTTAACAATTTTAAGCTTCTGATAAATAGCTGCTTTACAAGTTGGCCCAGGACGGTGAGCCAATTCAGAGGCGTAGATAAGAGTCCCAAGGGGACCATCCGCTTATGATTCTACCGGGAAGGTTATAAGCCTGGTAAACATTTTTTAGCTCGGTGAAAAGTTCCGTAAACAACTATCGTAGCGCAGCGCAGTTACAAAATATGAAGAAACATTCAAAATTAAAGTTTAATTCCTATGACATTTTTTACAATGTATGCAACTTATCAGAAATTGATGTGACCCTAATTTTCACACTTAAAAAATTTTCAAATATTGTTGCCAAATATCACAAATGTAGCGTAGATATCCGCGCAACGCAATATTAGGCCATTGAACGCATTGGCTGACTGAACCCTTTCAAAGTTCGTAATAGTGTCCTCACCTTACCAAAATTTGGTACATAAATTTCAATTCTGAATTTCTCAAATCACACTAGAAAACTAGTTTTACTCAAAAATGAAGTTATATCCATACTTTCTTATTATTTCTTTGTGTTTACAAATTTGTATGAAATTTTGATAACGAGGGGATCATATGAGTTATTTCAACTCCAGGTATGTACTTGATTTCAGATGTTGCAGGAGTTGGGAAAGACGAGGGTAAATCGCTAAGAAATGCCATAGACCTGTAATTTGTTGCAAGCTTTACGCGGCTTTTTCAATACCATTAAATGAAGTACCTTATATAATCAAATCATTAAATGATTTGAGATTCACTGAAAAGAACATTTGCTAAAAACAAGAAAAAACACAACAAAAAAACAGGCAAGGAATATTTTCTCGATTTGAGATGTAATAAATAAATAATAAATAATGTAGTAAATAAATAAGCATTATTGTAAGCAAAGACTTTTCTTGGAACAAGACAATACATACATCTTAAATCCGGGAAAAGTGTTCCGTGGCTGTTTTTCTTGTATTTTTTTCCTGTTTTTAGCAAATGATTTTTTCAGTGTTGCGATATTTCTTTTGTTTCGTAGGTTTTTTTTTCCACAGAAATTTCGTTGCAAAACATGGACAAAATCTCGAAAGGCCTTTAATGATTTCTGCCTTTCTTTTTGTGGATTTTAACTTAGAGACTATAGATTTTTGCGAAAAAACAGGTCCCATGAATTTGTTAGACAGCATAAATGATTGTGAGTTGAAAGAAATATAAAGTTTGAAAATCTGCTAAGCGGTATCACTACAATTCATAATTCAAATTAATCGTATGTCATTAAATTCAAAATGCATCGTAGAATGATCTTACATTATTAAAATTGCAGGATAATATGGTACTACTATTAACTAAATCTAGGATTTAATAAATCTTATCGATATTCTGAATATTCTTTTATGAAATAATTATGAGATTTAACGGGCCTATATTTTAGCCCCAAGAGTTGGCGATTCATTTATATGTGTATATTTATTTATCATGTATTTTGTGATGGTGACACTGGAACTAAAGCTTGCCAAAAAGGGGAAAACAGTAAATATTGTGATTTTGTCGATTTTACCCCTGTTGCGCTACGGAATGTTGGAGAAAGCCTTAAATTGGCAGTTAGCTTTCCAAAAAAAGCATAAGAAACAAAAAAAATCTCCACCACATTTTGCAATCGCAAGTATTTTTTTTTTCACTAATAGCCGAGCTAAAATAAAAACTTAGACCGTGAATATCCCAGTGTAGGAGGAAAAATGAGGAATACTTTAATGTTACACATTTTCATTTAATTTCCTAACTTAACAATTTGTTGTAAAGTGCAGCATTTTGACGTTCCATACAGCGTCCAGAAGAGTAAAACAAAATGTACAGTCTCAATTGTTTGTCAATTCGGAGCTAGTATCGACTTTATGTTAAAATAATTTTGTAAAAAAAATGCATTTACGAAAATTTTAAATTTAGTTTTCAGATCTTGTGCGCCAATTGAAGACTTTAGGACTTTCTTGAATTCAGACGTTCTGCTCGCATTTGAAATGTATTTAAACTTGATGATCGTTTGTTAGTTAGTTATTTAGGGCTCAAATTCTAGTGTCGGGGTTTTCGCCTCGTTATTTTGCTGGAATGTTTTTATATATTTCTGTCAAAAATGCCGCGACCCTTTCCGCTTGGCAACAAGAATATGTGAAACCATTCATATAACAAAATCTGTGACAAACACCTACATCAATTTATAATTTATATAGTGTCCCTAACAAAGTGAAAACCGATAGTAAATGCTTCGCTTGGAAAAAATTAGCCAATAGACTTTAGACTTTACCGCGAAAGAGTTAGAGCACTGGGGTCACTTTTTATTTTGTTTTTATCGGATGGATAGTTCTAATTTTCTAAACCGAGTCCCTCCAACGAATGTGTGTACCAGCATACTAATTTAGTGGTTATTACATCATGACATTATTTTCAAGAAAAAAATTTGAGTTCTTCAAAGGGTATTTTCGGGTTTGGCTTACGAACCACATATGAAGTACAATGTTGGTCGAAAGTTTATTTTTCCCCTTTACTGGAAAATAAGTCACATACCGCATTCCTCTTAAAAATCCTATCTACTCCACTGAGTCAAGAGTATTAACTGCTTACGGAATATTTTTTCTACAGGTTGAACATTGGCAAAATCCCAGAAACTCACCTGAAAAGAAGTGGAAAAATATTTTTATTAATAAAAAATAGTCGTTAAAAACAAAAGTTTTTAAAATATCTTTAAAATGTAAAGAGATTGATTTCGTTTTGTCAAAATTCAAAAATGATTTTAACAGAACGAAGTTCCAAAAAAAATTAGTTGTAGGTGCTAAATGAATTTTTAACTCACAGTGAGTAAGGGCTCCAGTACACAGTCATATTTGGTCATATTTCTATTATAATATGCTTAAGCCTACTTAATTTCGCTTACTGCACGTCTAAAAATTTATACTGAATGAATCGAGTAGGCTTAGGCATATGACATACATATTATAATAGAAATATGACTCTGCGTAATGGAGGCCTAAGGCCCGTATTTATAAACATACCTTAACTCAAGGAGACCTTGAGTCAAGGATGCCGTAATTCAAAAAATTTTAATGTCATTTCCCATACTTTTTCATAGAAATCATTTATATTCAGGAGTCAATGCATTCTTGATTTAAGGCGAAACTCAAGGAGACTTTAAGTTTTCAATAGACTTGAAATATAATATTTCAAGGTAGGTAGGTAGCTTCCTTGACTTTAAGTAAGGTGGACTATAGAAAATTTCAAGGTCTCCTTGAGTTTCTCCTTAAATCAAGGATGCATTGACTCGTGAAGTGATTTCTATGAAAAAGTATGGAAAATGACATTTCATTTATTGAATAATTTTAGTAATTTTTCGAATGTAATATGATATTCTACAATAGGAAGATGAAATTGAAAAGGAAACGTTCTCTTTTGTATCTTTTGTGATTACTATCCAGTCCTAAGTACCAATTTACCTAATTAGTTACACGCTTTACAAAGTCTTTGTCATTTCTCTTTCATATCCAATGATCCCGAATCGGAGTCGGACCGTCGTTGTTTCTTTCAATGTGCGCCTTGCGCGAGTGCACTTTGTGTTTTGTGACTTCTTGAAATTTCACTCAACGTTCTGTCGTCATTTTATTCCCGCTTCTCATCCCTTCATCATCCCAGCAAATCTGGTTGTTCTGACTTCTGAGTATATCTTTCTGTCAGACGTCATTCCGCGCGTCTTCGTCTTCAGTGCAACACCATACCATCGCATCTCTAGATTAAGGAAGCTAAAGATTTCTGTAGTATGCTCCACTTAAGCTCGTCACATGATTGCATTCATCTTCTATATGATGCACCACCGGACATTACATATTCACCATCATCATTCAAGTGCATTACGCTGAAAAGCACTTAACGTCCCGTGGTGAAGATATGGCTCGTAGCCCAAACCATATCAATCCAGCCTGAGCCATGCGTCCTGGTCTTGTCGTCGACGACGACGTCATCTTCTCTGCCATGGCGGCAACTTGTACAGCATTATTTCAGAACTGCTCAAGATAATTGGAATGTTCGTGTGCAACACGATTACAGTAATTTGGCAAAAAGCCCCGGGAGTGATTGCATCGAATTTTCAAATTAGACTCTGTGCACGGCTATATGACAAGCGTATCAGACCCCGCTGCTTGCTTTTTGGACTGCTCTGGTGTTAAGGATTTCATTTCTCAGCAGTTTGGGATGTGAAGAATTCGCAACCGCGGGTGAATGAATATCTTTAATCCCATTCGATGGGGATGGACAGGTGCAGAGATGCTGAGATGAGAGTGAAGCGGAATATGTAGTTATTAATGAAGTTTATCACTGAAAGGTGTGAAAAATTTGGGAAGTTTAATATAAGATTAAAATAAAAAAATTCAATGACTACCTTACGAAAAGGTTTTGCTTGGTTATGACGGAATTATCGGGTCGTTTGCGGTTAAAGACTAATTTATGGAGGTTCATCCCAAATGTAAATTAGGGTATTTAATATTACGAGCCGGTCGTTTTGATAAAAAAAAGAGGTTTTTCTCAAACTTTTTGATTAAAATTAGCGTTATACTTGCAAAACCAATTATTGTTCTTCTTCGGGATTACGGGGTTTCGATACAGGAGTAAGGATGTTTTAGTTAGCGGAGTCATGTCTCCACTGAATTTTCATCGTCATCACTTCGTTGCGATTGACACACTTGATAAAATGTGCTCATCCGTAGGTTTTTTTGCTGATAATGATAACATTCTCCCCAATTCCAAATCTGTTCCAGCTTTTATTTCAACACATCTTTCTTTCTTAGCCATTCAGCTAGCCGAAATTCAACCTCTGCGTCAAGTTTATCACGCAGTTTATTTTATTTTTTAACGGAATCATTCGAAAATCCGGCGTGAGAGAAGCAATTGGCTATCGTTTCCTTTGATCCGTTTTCCCTTACCATATATGAAGGAAATCGATGGCTTCCAAAAGGCTAACATTTTTAACTTGTCATTAACGCCTTCATCAAATGGTTTCACACACTTTGTAAGAAAAGTATGTCGATAGTAACTCTTCAAGCTATAACTAACGCCCTGATCCCATGGTTGTACCTTTGAGCTATACATATGTAGTAAAGGGTGTCGCAAGTAGAGCGCCAGATTTGAATTTCGCGCTGTTGTTAGGTTTCACATGTGAAACTCAAACATAGATGGCCATTCGATTGTTGACAGTATAAGGTTATTAAAAATTGAGCGCTAAACTCAAGAACAACGCATTCTCATTGTTAAATTTTTTTTCATCAAAATAGTGAAAGTTTTGCGGTCATAAGTTCGCAAAATGCCTTCAATTTGGGGTATTCGTAATGAAGCAACTGTGCGAAGATTAATTAAAAAATTCAATGGAAGTGGGTCTGTTTGTGATGTTAAACCATTAACGGTTGTTTGTCGAGGTCGTTCAAACGAAAATATCGTAGCTGTGCGTGATAGTGTCGATGAAAGTCTAACCGCGTCAATACGACACCCAGCACAGGAACTCGGTGTTTACAGATCTACTATGCATTTTGCAATTTTGAGAAAAGATTTGCATTTTCATGCGTTTAGAGTGTAATTGATTCAAGAACTGAAGCCTGCAAACCATGCACAGCGAAGAGAGTTCATCATTTGGTTCTTGGAAAAACAACAAGAAAATGCCAATTTTGAAGACAAAATCATTTTTAGTGACGAGGCTCATTTTCATATCGATGACTGATTTCGTTAACAGGCAAAATTATCGCATTTGGGGCTCAGAAAATCCACGAGTGATTTTTGAGAAACAAATACATCCATAGCGTCTGACTGTTTGCTGTGGATATTCGGCTAGATGCATCATCGGTCCATATTTCTTCGAAAATGAGGCAGGTCAAACACAAACCGTGAATTGTGTTCGTTATCGTGAAATGTTAACCAGCTTTTTTTTATGCCGAAACTTGAGGATATTGTTGGGGAAGACATGCGGTTTCAACAAGATGGTGCCACATGCCATACAGCATGAGAAACAGTTCAACTACTGCATCAGTAATTTCCCAGTCTTGTCATCTCGCGTTTTGGTGACCAGAATTGGTCGCCTAGATGTTGTGATCTGGTAGGTAGGTAGGTAGGTAAAAGTGGTGCCTTAGGTCAAGCAAAACAGAAGCCCAATTAGCGCAGAAGGCGCCGTTTTGAAACCACATATTCCGTTAAACTAATAAAGAAGGAGGTTACAGAAGGTTAAATGTCATGAGTGGAGAGGCGTCTAGAGCCACGCAGTACAATTGAGGAACTGAAGCAGCTCCCCTATTTTCGCCTCCGACGCATCCACTAGACTATCAAAAAACGCACGACCGAGCGTTCGATAGCGGGATCTAGCGAGACCTGGGCATTTGCAGAGAAAGTGAGTTAGAGTTTCTCTCTCATTTGCGTTATCGCAACTACGACAATGCGAGTTGTGAGGTATACCCAACCTGGCCGCATGGTCCCCTATTGGCCAATGGCCCGTAATAACTGCTGTAAGTCTGGCGATATCCTTCCGCGGTCTTGTTAGAATCTCGGACGTCCTTTTCCAGTCATATGATGGCCATAACTTCCGTGATATGGCACAAGTTTTTATGTTTCGCCAGTAACCGCCTGCAATCGTAAAATATTGCAAGGAAATCTGTCCCTTGAGAGTTGACATCGGAACGTGTATGCGCTCCTCATAGGAGGTATCCATAGAGGCCCCTTTTCTGGCCAACTCATCTGCCAGCTCATTGCCATCTATATTCGTATGTCCAGGCACCCAAATTAGTGTGATTGAGTGCTTTCTACCAAGATTGTTTAGCGTCTCCTCACAGCATTTGACAAGCTTAGAGGATATCTTCGCAGAGTTAAGTGCCTTAATAGCCACCTGACTATCTGAGCAGATGGCTATGTTTTGGCTGTCTTGAATATTTGCGAGTGCGAGGCAGGCCTTCATGATTGCAAACAATTCCGCCTGGAAAATGCTACCATGATCAGGAAGACGGTAGGATTCAGAGATGTTAAGTGTATCGCAGAAGGCTCCTGAACCTACACCGCAGCTCATTTTAGATCCATCTGTGAAAATAGAGATTTCGTAATCCCCTACTGCCTCACCCGTACTCCATTCGCACCTAGTCGGAATTTTGACAGCAAAGTTTTTCCCAAGACTCAGTTTAGTCACTGCAAAGTCTGTTGTAGCCTTGATCTCATCTAGTGGCAGCTGGTTGAGGATATGAGCGTGACCATATGGCTTGGAGGTCCAGCCACCGGACTCTTTAAGCCTTACCGCGCTACATGCCGCCAGTTTATTAATAAAAAGGTTGATTGGTAGAAGATGCAGGATTACATTCAACGCATCCCTCGGGCATGTTCGCATACCCCCTGTGTTGCCAAGACATGCCGTTCTTTGAACCCTACCCAGTTTCGTTATATTGTACTCTCTGCTAAGCGCTGGCCACCACACAAGTGCTCCATACGTCAGCATGGGACGTACCACTGCTGTATAAAGCCAGAGGACTACATTTGGTTTGTGATCTGAGGCATCTGGACTTTTTTCTTTGGGGTTTTTGAAGTCACGCTCGATCCAACTTCTGCCGCAAGATAATTCATTAGCATAGAATCGACCACCGAATTCATTTGCTTTTCACTGCAAAATATCTCCTGTTGTCGGAATGCATTTCGCTGCTGTGAAAACCAAACCGCTTTCAAGCTGCTTCAAGATCTCGAATTTTTCTTTTAAGTCGAAACTTTCCGTGTTTGTTTTTCCACAGATGACATTTTTGAAAATCACAACCACAACAAAACAAGCTAAAGCTATATCCAAACTGGCTGCTAAATGGAGGCTCGTCAAAGAACTGGCATCGCGAACTGCCATTTGGTAGCTACTTACCATCTGCACTAGCTACCAAATGGGCCTGAAAAAGACATAACCAAACTTTCATTTTGGCGGTTTTCTCAAATATAATTTTCAAAATCTGACTCTGCGCGCTTTTACTAGGTCGTTCTAGAACTATACAATTTCACACAAAAAAGCGAATAAAAGTTACAAAATTGTCACTTTGAATTCGACAAGTGGTTGTCAAAAGTGGACGAACAACCCTTTAACAGTCAGTGTATAGATGCGATGACAACTCTCAGTTAGCATCGCGAGCTGCCATTTGGCGGCCAGTTTGGATACCGTTTAAGAAAACGACTAAATAGAAAACAGATCCACATGGCCGAATAAATAATATTTTTTTTTATATTTTAGTTGTCAAAATCCAAGGAAATGAACGATTTTGACAGAACGAAGTAAAATATGACAACTGTCAGCCTACGTGGCCAACGAGCGGCGCTGTGGGTGTTTTAGGGACGTCATGTATGACAGGCCTTCAGTAAAATTTTCATTTTTCATTTTTCATTTCATTTTTCATCAGCTTCCGTACAAGTCCGCAACTCAGTGGGACATTTTCATGTTTCTATTGTTGTTTATCTCTCTTATCTTATTAAGTTGAATCCAAGTTGAACTCAAGTTGAACGTAAATTGAACCCAAGCCCAACCTCTGTTGAACCTTGAATGGCACCCAACACTCACAGGGTACCACCTAGCCCAACTTCCGTTGAACCTTGAATGGCACCCAAAACTCACAGGGTACTTACTACCTGTAATGCCAAAAACGTAACGTTTTTCGTTGCAATTTTCGTGACGCTTTTCGAATTTATGTCCCAGAGTCAAAACATAAAAATGTTAAAAAAATGGATTTGGATTGACCGTTTGTGTGCGGCATAACATTCAACCAGGCTTTCAACATTTTTTAAAGTGGAATTAGGTTCCTTATCACCGGAGAGTTCGTTGTAATCTATTGTAAATAAAGGAGTTCCATTCGTAAGTAACAAATTGGAGACGTTACGTTATAGCCAGGAGTTTCGTAGACCACGGTATTACAAAAAATCAACCTTCAGAAGATTTGGCAAAATATTAAGATTTTACAAAATCTATAATAAAATCTTCATGATTTCTCCTACAGCCAGATCGTAACCAAAATCTCAAACTTAATCTCTACAAAATCGTGGTAAAGTATGGTGAAATCCGCCTTTCACAATAATTGTCAAGCAACACAGTAGGGGTCGTCTAAACCACATTCCGCTCTGTTCACGGTTCTGTACATGTAAGTGTAATTTTTTTCACTTTCTGAGCAACATAAATCATTGACATAAAATTTGTATAAGTCAGATTTTACTGCTTGTTACAACAAAGTAATATACACAAGCGTTTCAGTCGTACATCAAATTGTCAGATTGGTAATTTAGACGGACTCTACTGTACTGTCAAGTCATGGAACAAGATTACGGCTATAGAGTGAACATAGGATTCCGAGATTTCATAATCAACCTAGATTTTGCGGCCAAGTGTGAAACGCCCTTAATCTAAATTATGTGACAGGCTTTCGTAGAAAAAGTCTGTTTTTTTTTTCAACACGACATACAGTCAATTAAATGGCTTCATGCTGGTCCTTTAAATTTGACACTTCGCTCTTATGAAGTACACGTAGTATTATTCCATAAATGCTCGCCTGAGAAACACTTGTCAATATTTATAGCCAAGTCGAACCCAAACTATCCAATTTAAGTCAGTTAATCATTTTTTATTATCGAAACTAGAACCGTATGGACATATCCATATCAACGACACAAACGGTCGTTCTGAACACGCAAAGAAAAAATGGAAAACTATATGCTAACAGCATTATTAGTCTTCTCCAATGTCAGACCTATGTCAAAAAATCCTTTTCAGACCGTTCTTCCTCCTTCAAAGTCCATTCAAAACAACGCGCTCCATACGCAACCTTTTTATATGAAAAACGACGACCAATGGTCGAAAGGCGCGGCGAGCATCTTGTGTGTTTTCGTCAGACTCTTTCGAATCACAAAAACCGAGGAGAACACCGACTGAAAAAAAAATGAATTGTAAAGAGGACCACTTGAAAAATTGAAAATTGGGTACTTCATGGCAGGCCGTGGTCGTCTTTTGGGCCTTATTGTTTGCTGCTTTGAAAACAGATGAGGAAAAAAAACGAATCTCTGAAGTTGAAGAAAAATTCCGCGTCATTATTAGCTTTGTGTTGTGTGTACAAACGTAGCGTACGCTCGCGGTCTACTTTATTGTCCACAGATGAAATTCAGTTCAAGAAACGTTTGAGTGGTATATTTTAAGCAATAAAGAAATGTATTCATTCTACATATATTTTCCAGTGCATTGAAGGGAAGGCATTTCAATGACCAAGTTTTACTGGTTCCTGAATTGAGAATTCTTCGTTAAGATTGGAAAAGCTATTTAGTTTTCAGAGATTTTCAATATTACAATTGTTTTGTAATGTTTTGGACACAATGTTTACAGTTGCGTGGTTAGGGTGAGGGTCACTAGCGTATAAAGTACGGGTTTTCGTTTTTTTTTACGCGGCAAAAAAACTTTTATGCCGATATGTCATTTATTTTGTATAACAATATTTCTTATTTGAGATGATACAGCCTACAATAACTCTTCCAAGCAAAGCGAGAATATTCTCTCGACCGGAGAATTAATTGCCGGGACGCGTATTTAGGAAACCTTGTTCAGTTGGTCACCTGCTTGTGGACGAAATCGATTAGCTTTTCTAGTGCCAAAACTACCCAAACCCCTTATGAATTTCGTCGCCTGATAGTGGACCAGCTCGAATAGGGTGTTGAGTACGATTTACGTCGAAAACAGTCAAAAACTCGTTCGAGCTGAACAAGGGGGTTTGGCTGTTTTTGACGTAAAATGTTCTCGAAATCCTATGGCAGCTCGTCCAATTTTACGGGACGAAATCTATAAGGGTTTTGGTATTTAGGCACTAGAAAAGCTGATCGATTTCGTCGCCGTGGGGACGAACTGAACAAGGGTTCCTAAATACGCTGCCAGGATAGAAAAGACCAGTTTCAAAAATTTAAATCATATTTTTCTGCTATTACTGACAGATTTAAATAATTTTGTCCGTGTGTCAGGGCTTATCACTTCATCGGCATCTCTTCATCTCCTAAACATTTTTATTAATTAGAAGCGAAACTACACAAAATTCCTCATAAAGTTCATTCGAGTTGACATAGTTATGTTTAGACATCCGACTATTCTGCCCAGTTGGTTAAATTTCAGTTCGTGCTGCAAATTTAAGGGTTGCAGACAGTACGGGTAAGTGTGTTTAGCAAAATCGAATCCAGATTCCAAATACTGCAACACATTCATGTACCATGTTAGCAGTGTTAGCTTGATTACGCGCCCTGGAAAATTTCGAAGTATTTGGTTGACTTTAATACAATAAAAAATTGTCTCTAACCCTTTTATGGAGTTTTTTTTTTCTCGAATCATCCATTTTTGCCCCATATTTTATTATTCGGATTGCTGCTCGAAAAACGGTGTGTTGGCTTTCAACGGTATGCTACGCAAGTTGCCTTAGTGTGTTGGCTTTCTAACGGTATGCTACATTTTTATTTTCACAACCACGTGTGGTTATTACCCCTTAAAGAAATCCGTTAGCCGAGAGTATTGTATTATCAGTCGATCTTACTTAGGAAAATCGGTACTTCCGCCGATACTCGAACGAAGCTAACTTCAGAAAAAGACCCTCTTATAACAGTATCTTGGCATCGAGTCATGATGTCAGCATGGTGGTATTAGGTAGTTAGCGCTTGTCGGAATAGACAAAACGATAAATTGACACTTGCAGTCCATTTGGCCAAAGCGCAGAGGTTCTCGTGCTAGAGGCCCCCTCCAATGAAATTCGACCTTTCCGATTTGAATGTAAGGAGATTAAAACTTTGATCATTCCGAATCGGTTGACTTTATGATTCCAATTTCTAATCTATTCAGAAAGAAAGTACAAATAATGAAATTTTAAATTGAAAATTACGATGATTCAATTTTATCCAAGTCTTAAATCTGCTTAGTGTACATATTGTGATTCTTTTGCTTTCAGAGCGATTTTTTTGAAAAAATTTTACGTCTTAATGTCAAAGGTAATACCGTTAGAAAGCTAACAATTTGTAGATTTGCAGTTCAAAGAACCGTTATAAAACGTTTGTTTGAAGTTTCAATAAAAAATCTATTTTGAAATGTTTCTTATATTTGAAATGACTAAAAAGCCCTTGACCTCCCCAAAAAACACTAAAGCACAATAACAGTAAAAAAATTTCCAATCCAAGTGTGTTTGTTTGTGCTCAAACAAATTGTCCTATCAGACTTACAGTATTGACCACCCGCTTTACGTGGCAGTCTATTATGAACTTTATTTTATTTTCCAGGAGTTGGAGATTTCTTTACAAAATTTCAGCACTCAATGGACTCTATTGTTCAATGTTCTTCCCTTTTGTCCTTAATTTTTTTTCCAGGTAATCTCCATTAATCTGAAATTATCGGCACGTGCGTTCAATTTCAGTGAGTCCAAAAATGCCATTATTCCACTCATCCAGCCGAGTCCTATTTTTTCCTACGGTTCTTTGTTACCAGTGTACGAGTTCCTAACAAGCCCATAATTAGGGTTTTCGATTTTCATCAACAACAATAGGAATTTCGTGAATATGACTCACATTTCCTTTTTTTCACCTGGCTGTATGTATACCATCAGCTCAAAACCACACCTTCATTTCTAGGACAGTCCCTCTCCTGTCTCTCTCTATTATTTATACATTTTCTGTGTGGTGAACAAGAGCCAAACATCGACGCGTCGAAAAGAAGAAAACGACCCTTCCTTCTTAAAGATTCCGCGGCGACAACACGGTAAATATGCATGTGGCTATATGCAAAGAATTGAGTATTTTTGTTGTCTTCCTGTCACATATACATATTTTCTTCTTTTTTTATTTTGGGTAAAGCCAAGGGAAGGCAACATCCGGAAGCTGATTTTCAAGAGTACCTATAGAAAAATGCGCTCATACTGCATGTGAAGCGTTTCTCAATATATTTGTTGTGGTACGCCCGGTACGGTGGCATTGTGTAAGCTTGCTACTGCGCTTCATGGACGATGTTGCACGATATATGGCGGAACGCATAAAGTGTATGCAGGTATTGCGCGACAAGAGTCATTATGAATTCAAGACGTAAAATGTGAAGTACAATAGAGCCTAAAAATGATGTAAAAAGGTTGGATGATATAAGAAGGTAGCTGGAGTTGTATGTAGTTGAAACGAGTGAGTTTAGTGCAGAAGTCGCTTGTTGCATTTAAAAAAAAAAAATCGAATCAATTCAGAACATGGACTTTAAGTTTGGTGAACCCCTTTTCGATAATTCAAGCTTCGCAGATTTGCTGTGGGCAAATCTTAAAATCGTTAATACTGTTTTTTATTTTAAATATTTAATTAGTATATTTAAGTGCTTCTAGACATCTTAATTACTTAGAAAAATCTAGATCGTTGGAAAGGGCATCTTTTTATACGAATCAAAACAATACATGTGATGCATATATGTGTGCACTTATTTATTCACATGCTCCCGACATTGAGGTCAAATGTCTGGAATGAATCTGACTAGGTGGTCTTGAATGCACCGCAACTTATCGGTGCACTGCTGAGTATTTATGTGTTTAGTCAGGTGTAATACAAGTAGCTGAGTGCATATCATAGAAACACTATAGTGGCACTATTTTGCGCCATCCTTGCGTTCAGTTCATGTTTTCTGCATCAGGAATATGTTGCAATATATTCGAGCAATGTACATCTTGCTGGAGTACGATTGGAATCTCCTGCTGTTTTATTAGCTATCGAGTGGTTGTCCGTATTCCGTTTAATTCCAGACTGGTACCCGAGACGAATACTACACGAATCGAAATGAGTTCCAGAAATTCACAATTTTGTTTATTGCGTAATTGAATTTCGGTGCGTTAGATGGGAAATTAAACCAAAATTTAAGTGGTAAAAACAAAATATATACATGCTCCGGGAGTATTTCTAGTTATCAGGAAATGTGGTGTCGGTGGTGACTTCTTAGGTTACTTCTACAAGCGGTTTTGGACTGGGCTATTGCCAATACTAATGCGTTTTTATTGCTTCGATATATATTCACCTTCGGCGTCTTATGGGCGTCCTGAAGGTTAAAATGGATACCTTGCGCATTGTCTAAAACATCCTGACTCATATTCAAGTCGTAGAAAACTCTGAAACTCCTAAAAAAATCACATTCAATGCTCTGGCAACTAGGTGATGATTTAATCAACGATAAATGCAGTGTTGAGATTCTCTAAGCTCTAAGGCGATAGGCAACATTCACTTTCATTGTTTTAGGTCTCGTCTAACACTAAATCTGGACAGACGGTGGACATTGAATCGTAGTTAATCACATAGACAGCTCATAAAAATTTTAAGGTTCAGAAAATTGCCCGAATTAAATTTAGCAGGTACCAAACAAATTAAAGGGACTCTCGCCTGTCGCCTAGCAGAATGACCCCTCTGATTTCCTTTTGTCTGGAGATTTTGACGGGAGGCAAAGTGCCATGTTTTCGCACGACGTAAAATTGCACAGAAGCGTAACCTTCCCTTCCCCCATTTGTAAATTTTTTTATCATTCGCGACTAAGGCGACCAACTTTTTCAGAAGTCAATGTGGAACATATAGTCAAAATGAAAAAAAAAAAAAAAACAAAACAAAACGTTCAGTGTAGTGTTCCATCGTTGAGGGGGGTCATTATCGCCTAATGGCCGCTAATTCCATTCAGCAGTTTCGTGGAAGTTTACAGGAAACTCTCTTGTAAAGTTTACCGTTATAGAAAATATAAAAAAAATGTTTTCCTAAAACCAGTACGTTTGAAAGTTTAGAAGAACATTACATCATTAGGAGCTTTGGCATTTTATTTGAAGTCACTGAAGCTACAATTTCATCATAATCATAGAATACCGACTTTTCAGTAAATGTTACCGTTACATAGATATTCACAAAATCTTGTTAATGTCTTCATTGTAATGAACCGCATGCACCTATTGAGACTTTAAGTACATATGTATATATTTTTGGGAGTCAGAGGAGCTACATATTTCCTTTCAAAACAAGTATACCGTTATAGATGTACTCTAGAGAAACTGCTTGTTTCCACGTGTCATCAAGCGTAGGTACCTTTGGCGCCATATACGATCGTCAAATTGTCACAGGTGACTTTTTCGTTAAAAGTACCGTTATTAAGATACATATATCTAAAAATCGTTACAGGAAATGTGATAATTAAAAAGTTTGACCGTAGCTCCATCTTGGAGACACCCATAGAAGACGACATAATAGTTTGTTGTGGCTTTTTTATAGCCTCAGAAGCTGGAAATTTGTATTGAAGTATACGATGACTATTAGGATGTTTTTTATAACTTTGAAGGTTCATTAAAAAAAAACAGTTTTCTCCTATTTTTTCCGATATTTGACCAAATATACACCGGAACAAATGAGACTTTTTATCTAAAGTGAAGTAGTTAACTTAAATTTAAATAGTTTCACTTAAAAACAAAAATAGTTAATCTCTCGAATCTTCGCAACAGCTATTTTAACAAATCTTCATAGATGTTTCAACTACATAGAATCATAGGCTGAAACTCAAAGCGAACTTTGGCCGATATCAACTACTTTTTAGATGATCGGTCAACTTTCTTTTCTCAGTGTATGTACCAATTTCCTGGCGAAAAGTTACCTAATAATAAAAAATTGGTATGTAATGGGTAGCAACTAGCGGATTTTTAATAAGGGACAGACTCTCAACATGCATGATTGTATTGCACGATCCAGGACGGTTAGTCACCTTATTCACGACAGTAAATGTAGATATCAAAAACTTTTATCTACTTCCGCGAACGTTGTAGCTTCGCTTGAATATTCGTTGTATGAGGGAACATTTCAAAGCCCAAAAGAGAGCGGCGAACGTATATCAATCATACGATTTTGGTGTTACAAAGGGTTAGTGACGGCGCATACGGGAAAAATTAATATCGTCAAAAAATTAATTTTAACAAAATATAGGATTGCTCTATTTCGACTCTCGTTATAGGCGTCCAGGGTCACTGTTGACAGGAAAAAATTGTTACAACAAATATCATGCTTGCGCTTACTATGCGACTGAATTATGGTGTAATAAAGAAAAAGTTTGAGTATACTAGGAACGACGTTGCAAATTATAGCGATCGCAGATTTATTGACTCATTAGAGGAACGAATCCAATTATATCAAATGACTGGTCCGTATAATAAAAAAAAAAAAAATAGGCAAACATCATAAAAAGCACAGGATTGCCGGATTTTTAACATATCATATTGAGATACCATATGGGGCTATACGGTACTGAGAAGAAGATATTGAGATACACTAGGCCACTTTAAAATCTAATTTGCAGCCTCGAAAACCTTGTGCTGACTAAAAGGATCCTCACAAATCGGTTTTTTTTTCGGACTTTTTTTTTAAATTTTTTTAATAAATAGAAAGGTAATCATTTTAAAAAGATAATACATACAAGGCATATCCGGAAATCTTAACCCTTTAGCTGGCACAGACATTTAAAGGATTTAAAAAAAACATTTGCTTAGACTACTAAAGTCTCAATATCTCTAAAATTTAACTAGTAGAATACTCAAATAAAGTAAAGTTTGTCAAAGCCAACAAATTTTGCTAAAACATAAACTTAACAGTACTAAAATCCAATAAGCAGTTTAATTAATACAAAACTTCAAAGTCAAATTTGTAGGGCACCACCATTAAACGATTTTTTTCATCTCAAATTGGTCCCAATTTCTACCGATGTTATGTTCTTGGGTTATTGGTTTACATAGACGGAAATACTTCTTTCTTATGATATACCTATATATGATCAGAGTGTGCATAGCAGATCATACGGCGCACTCGCCCCCGGGCGCCATCTAACAGGTGGCGCCGAGACCACGAATCGAAATATAGTCCTAAGTTCTTGTTCAAAGAGTTTATTACATTGGAACACTAAATGTTCTTCATAAAACATTCACTTATGTCAATGATAAGAGTGCATGGAATTGGTTTCTGAAATTACGCAAGCCTTCAGTCTGCAGCCCGTTGTTATTGAAGTTAGAATCTCCTCGAGCATAACGATCGTTTCTAAGCTTCTGTATGTGGTAGCGAATATGTCTCTTCCCAGCAAACAATTCAATTTGCCAGTAAGTTAGAAACAATTTGCCTAGCCTAAGGGGCCTAAGGGTTTATATTGCCGGCAATATTGCCAAAAGCTAGAAATTAACTTAGTTGGCGGACTAGATTGTACAAAAAACTAAATTACTATTGCAACTTATAATTAACTAGCTGGTAACTTGCAGAAAGCAAGCTTATGTAAAGGTTATATACTTGCCTTTCGCAAGGGCATTGCAAGTTAAATGCAATACATATTCTGCAAGTTAGTTTTATGTTATATTTGGCAATGTAATTTTTGAAACGCAGGCAAAAAAATTTTTTTCCATTTCTGCTACCACTTTCGTGCACTGGGATACTGAGATATGTATTTGAAATTATTTATTTTAGAAAATTACCTATTTATTTCTGGTAGGTTTCGAACCCGGTCCGCCTGCGTGTCAGTCTGCTCACATTGCCATTGTGCCACAAAGGTTATGCATCCAACGTTCTCAAAATATGAAGTACTTGACACACTTAATGCTTGAAGAAGATAAGCATCAGGCATATTAACAGCAAATTACATTTGGCAAACCCTTGCCCATGTGAATTCTGGATATTGCCAATTGCTTGTCACATACAAACGATTGGCAAAATAGATAAATACTTAGGGAACTGAGGGACGCAAGCATTGGAAGAGCGACCGAAATACAATTTGCTGTCCGTGTATATAAATTTGCGAAATGCTTACAGAGGGGAAGCAATACGCAAGCATTGAAAAGGTGAAATATTGCTGCGGCATATTATCAACAAATTACTTTTGGCAAACCTTGCCCTTTTATTGCTGGGGGCAAATTAGTTTTGGCAAACCCTTGCTCAATTGTTTGCTGGGTTGTTACTCACACAGCACCTGAGGCTGATATGCGGTACACAAACATAATTTAATTGTGTGTTCTATAGGGAATGCTTTTTAGTAGCCTGTGCACTAGCCTTTTGCACCTCCACCACTTGGTTTTTTGAGAAAAGGTATTCTATTGTGTTTAGCAGCAAAACCCCATAATCACAAAGGAGACTGGCTGACTATAAATATACTCATATACGTTTGAAACATCTGCTTTGAATAGGCGTCGATATACCACCAGTCAAACTAGACTCTACAAACTTCTCCTTCTCCCTATTTGGGCAGCCATTTTGCAACGCAAAGGATGAAGTTAATTTTTTTATGGAATCCGTATTTGTTTTACGCTCAACTGTTGTATTCAAGCGAAGAAGTATGAATACGAAGACAGTGTCTGACAGTTCGGCGTTTCAATACTATATATCGATCGACCGATCGTATGCTGATGGTTCAACTTCACCCGATAAGCCGCCACCTGAATTGAAACTAGAGGTCGATTGAAGTTCATAGTTCACAGAGAGCCTATCAGGGTTCAGTTTTCAACGATCCAAGGCTAGTCTAAATTTCGCATGTGAAGCAAAAATTTGAATTTCACAAGCAAGAAATCAATTTGACAGAAATGGACGATGTTAATCTATAAACACCCAAAGTAAAATATGTATGTCAAGTCGACCGACAGATCGCTAAGGTTAATATAGGTGAGGACGCCACTTGGGAGACCAGGTCGCTACAATTGCAGTTCAACAATAAAAACGACCAAGACTCGACGTTGGGCTATTGTGCTACATATTGATTGTACATCAGCACAAAAAGGGCTGAAAGAGGGTAAGGGTAGACATATTGTGAAAGCGGATTAAAATTTTTCAATATTACGCTGTAAAAACAAGGTTGAATTTTACATCGAAAACTCGTTGAATTTGACACCTTTTTTCTCGCAAGATTACAGAAAACGTTTATTTTTCAACAAAATGTCTAGTATACCCACAAAATAGTGTAATATTACACAGATTTTTCAATATTACTCTATCTCAGTGTAATTTTACACCACATTTGGTGTGAAGATGTGTCATTACTTTATTCTTGTGTAACTTCACATTTTCAGTGTATATTTACCAATTTTGGTGTAAAAAATACACCTACATTTGTGTAAAACTGACTTTTGTGCATTATTGCATTTTCCTGTATCTCACAAGTGACTTGTTCTGTGTGCAGCTAGTCAGTTTCAGTTCCGTCCGAAGTGCGTTCGTGTGAGCATCATATTATTGTTGTGTTGTGGCGCTTTTTTGCTCTTGAACCGAAGGGGAGTGGCAGCTCTTGGCCGTTGCAATAACGGGTAGCTCCAGGACGATTTACACCGAGGAACGGGCTGCCGTAAATATTATTATAAACCCGGATATAAATTTACATATTTGCCGGTTTAAATTTACATTTTTTTCGTGCAAATTTGCTTATTTCTGATTTAAATTTACTTGAGTCTAAGAGTAAGTTTACCTATATATGTGTGCAAATTTACACCAATTTTGTAGTAGATATTTACACCGTAAAGCGAAAAAATTACTTTCGTTCATATAGTGGTGTAAATCTACTATATAAAAATAGGTCGGGTTTTCCTTCCTGACGCTATAACTCCAGAACGCACGAACCGATTTCCACGGTTTTGCATTCGTTGGAAAGGTCTCGGGCTCCGTGAGGTTTATAGCAAAGAAAATTCAGGAAAAATTTCAACAGAAAAGCTGGAAAATCTTTTTTTACATACAGCGCCATCTCTGATACATAGCATGTACTACAAACCAATATTTAAAGTAGACTGCCACCGCGACTTTGCAACGGTACTCGACTTTCGGTAAAAATACTTATGCCGAATTTGATTGAGGCAACCATTATTAACGGAAAGTACGCAGGTGAAAATGTATATATTCCTCGAATACCAATGATTCCGACTGTTCTTCCGTTTGACTTCAAACGATTGCAATTTCCAGTTCGCCTTGCGTTCGCAATGACAATTAACAAGTCGCAAGGCCAATCGCTTAGTGTTTGCGGGATAAATTTAGAAAATCATTGTTTTTCACATGGGCAGTTATACGTTGCGTGTTCACGAGTTGGGAAACCATCCGCTTTGTTTGTGTTAACGTCAGACCAAAAAACAAAAAATGTGGTTTACCAAAGAGCACTTCAATGAAACGGATAATTTACGGACACGTATAACGCTTCCATTCAGTATTTACTTTGGATACGAAAAAGTACTTAAATAATGTTAGCACCATCTCCATAACTACGATTTTTTTAGTAGAAACCTACATCAATATGTCTCTCAGGTTGATTAGGACTTAAAATCGCCCATCAATTTAAGTGACTGTCAAGTTGTGAGCGAAGCGAACAACGCGAGCGCAGCGAGCCCTAGATGGGAAAGCGAGCGAAGCGAGCTTTCGCAACTAGTTTACTACTATAATAGAAGGAAAAAAAGTTTCCTCCTATTATTGGAGTAAAATTTTTTAGAGTGTACCCAGGGGAGCTCCTGGTCCTGGTGTTCTTCAAAAGTGAGAGAGAAAATTGAATGTATATAGAATGTGTGTTGGGACGCATAAACATTTCTTAAAATTTCTTTATAAATTTGTATGATTTGTCTAATTCAACCGTTAAATGTTGGATTCCTTTGACTTGATGCGCATAAAATGATCAGGTCGCGAATTTGACAGGTCGGACGAACCTAAGCTAAAATTTCATTAATTTTTCTAAAATGTATGATCGATTTTGAAAAGGGGAGGGAGGGCCCTTATCGAGTTTCACCCGGAATTCGGGCGCCACAATTGCTTCGCACGGCTCTGATAGCAACTTCAAATCGCACTTAAATTTTAAGGCTCAAAGAAATTTAAATCTGGCTAAATTTGTACTTGTACGTGTGAAATATTGCGCTTCTAAGCGTTGTGATGTTAAAACAGATTTGTCAAAATCTCGTTTATGGATAGAATTTACTTTTCCGAAAAAAAAAACGAAAATTTGCCCAACACAAAAAATATATTCCGGACACCATAAAATCAGAAAGAAAGAAAGTTAAGTACAGTTCATTCTGTACAGGCCCTTGATTTGATGTGTAAATGTTCGAAAAACCAACACAATTTCGCTACATTGTTCGAAACACAATACTCTTCATTGATGTACATCATACAATGAATTCTCTCTTCTGTCAAAATCAATAGTTATATCCCGCGGCGTATATGAGAGTTCACCAACTAATATTAAAAACTACTATTATGTACTACTAAGCAAATAATAAATAGTTGAAAAAAATAATGGCAGCTGGTTTCCTACTGTGCTACAATCACGAAGTTTGCATCAAAGATTTCGTGATTTATTTTTGTAATGGTGCTGTTTCATTATAAGCTGCGTTTTGTGCCAATCCTAGGTCGGATGAGTGGAAAATATTTTGAATAAAAAAAGATTGAAGTGGATCTTGTACTATACTCGTTCATGTGTGTTTGCGTATTGTATGATTTTTAAAGGTTTAGGTACCTACTATACCCATAGCCTATGGCCTCCAACCCTTCACTCGCAATAAGAAAACGAGGTTTTCAAGAACTTCCTGCCCTGTGATGCCCTGTCTCACATAGGAGGCTCTTAAAAACAATCCATATCTCTGAATCTGATCACAGAGCAAACAAACCATAAAGTACAATCCAAACAACACGATATGCTTCCATAAAAAATAGTCAATATTTTCTTATATCTATTTTATAAGTAAATTTTTAATTACCGCGTACCGATTTGAAATGCAAGTCACTATAAACAGTTTTTTTCGTTTTAGTGTTTTGTTTTGCGCTGTGATTTTTCTATTGGTCATACCATACATAATATAAGCAAAATTCGTGTATGCCTTCATGAATTTTTAAGAAATCAAGTGGAAATAACACATAGTGTTGTGGTGGCCTCTATGCTGTACAGCGAGCGAGGCACTTTAAGAGACGATAAGAGTATTGACACAGAATGCTTCAAGTCTTCATAAATGTCTGTTTTTGTACATACATATGGAAAACCTACATAAATTACGAAAATTCTACATTTAAAGGGATCGACATGACTTGAGAGTGCTTGCTTATACGCCTTTTCACAGCCGCTAGAATTATCAATTAATCATAAATAATTGTCAAGTGAACGTTTTACGCAAAACCACATTTTATGGATTTTCAAGTGGACTAGTATGCGATGTTAGTCGTATATTTGCATATGATGTCAGGTTCTAATCAAACGAAGACGTGGGAAACTGTGATTGATATCAACCATTTGATTTTGTCATTAGTTTCTAAGTAGACTAGGAGGACAAGGATTTTTGTGGATGGAGATAAATTTGTGAATTTTAATTATAAGATAAAAATCCAATGAAATTTTAATGGATGCTGCAAATTATATTAAAATCTACTATTAGATGCATATTAGGCAGGAAAGTATTAACTTTACTGTTTACACCGTTACAGTTAGTAAAAAAAACACTCCTAGGCTCCGTTCAGAGGACATTACTCGATACATGATACCTCATTGTCAGTTTTTTTCCGAATGGGGTAGAGGCAATATACAAAAGTTGTCACGTGTTCAGACCTAGCAGTGGAAGGAAATGAAAAATTACTGGTTTAAATGTATTTTATAAATTTTCAAATGATTCACAGGATTAACTAAATTTTAATTTCAATAACCATTATTGCAATTTGAATAATGCAAGGACATTCTCGATACATTTTCAAATCATTAAAATACGATTTAATATACGTACATAGTAGGTTGAGTTTGACTGGATAAATTTAGTTTTAGTATACTTTTAAGTAAATCCTGCCCATAGTGTGAATCCCCCTGTAAACATTCCAGCCAAAAATTTCTTCTTCTTCGTTGCCTCGTTCTTTATACCACTAATTCATGGCGTCGCGTCGCTCGGCCTGCGGTGAAGGCACATCGCCCGTTCTGGCGGTAATCCCTCAGGTTATTTCTACAGGCAGCTAGTCAAAAATTTATAATATTGTAAAATCGATTTCGCATATGATTTAAACCGCATATGTTCTACAAAACCGCAATCAATCAAACTGTTCCCCTTTCTGTCCACAGTTGAATACCCAAGCACACCCAAAGAGCATTTGCAATTATATTTCCGTCAACATGTCACATCATTTGTGACAAATGAAGTATTTTGTGGTTATGGCAATAATCCCATCCGACATAAGACAACTGACCACATCAAACTTTGCCATTATCCTGACAGGATACAATTTACAATAATGTACGAGCGACTACATACACAGAAGCCTTTGTTTGCCGAGCTTTTACATACGGCATACGGTATAGCCAAATGGGCTATGTTATCCATGTATAGATATTGTGAAAATCCTTTCATTTAGATCCGTCCACGGTAAAAGTTATCATCTGTGTCCCAGGTACATAATTTGGTATAGTCACAGCACTATACTGTCACAAAGTATGACAAGGGAGTGACACGGAAAATCCTTCGGGGACCATATCTTCCACAATATGTGTCTATTTGTAATGAAAATGGACCGAAGGAGTCGTCATCGTCCTCGTCGTCGTCGTCGTGATGCCAAAAACGGAAATTAGTGTAACTAACAAGCCATGAAAATTGTTGTAAATTTCACCATCATACATTACACTTAGATACATGTCATATGGAATCGATAAACACATGCGCCAGAGTTTGTCACATCGCACACGGCCTACATAAAAGACGAAATTACAGTTTCCGAACGAAGATTGTATGAGCTATAGGTTTAATCCATTGCACTACTCGTATACTTGCAATTGGGTATGAGTTTATTCAGGATGTCAAGGATTAACAGAGTCATGGTACACAGCTGCCGTCCGGCGGCGGCGGATAAATGCATGTAAGGATCCTAATTTTTCATTTCCTCTTTTGGAAAATAAAATGTGAAGAAAGTATCCAATTACGGGGCGTGACTTTTTGTCTAAATTTTCCTTTATAAATAGTCTAACAAAGCAAGGGATGTGCTGAAAAAAACTAGCGACTAATAGTGAAGAATATAGATTTAAATGGGTTCCAGGCTGAGGACGTATACAATTATAGAGAGTTTGTGGTGTTACGCTGCCTTTTTGAGAAATTAGATACGTAACAAACGGTCAAGTATGCAGAAAGGATCAACTGAAAATTGGCTTCGTGTGACACGACTTTTTTTCAGTTTTGAAAGTATATATGAGAACGGTTTGTCTTGGTGCTTTTGAAATATAATCGAAAATACATTTTGTTTTGTGGAGAGAATGACTTTGATCTTGGTGAACCGCACAACCCGACTTTTAGTCGTAATGTATGTTCACTGTATCCGACATGAGTATATTTTGCCAAAATGAACAAAAGTATATCGAAAATTTAAATTATATTAGCATGTACTTGTTTTTCAAAATTGTGGCTAAAGGTAAATTTTGCTGAACGTGTTTATTTTCGAATCCAACTAAACTTATTCTGACCGGTTTTCGCAAACATTACCACCCCGTCTGAAATCCGACAATCCATACATTTATGAGTCACATGTGACTCATAGACGTGAACGGTGAAATTCCATAGTGGAAATTGAATAAATAATGTACTTTGTAAGGTTAATAAATTTTTTTTTAAAATGCCGCATTTAAAAAATAAAATATACACTCCCAGTCACTTGAATAGGGACAAACTTTTCGAGAGTTGTTTATCTCAAAATATCCTTTTCCTTGCAGCGGAGAGCATAACTAAGTATTTGTTTACAAAGGCTATTATGTTGCTCATAGTTTACGAGAAAAAAAAATGAAACATTTAATAATAACGGTTATGTTTCATCAACATTATGCTGATGCACTAATAAATTCTATGTTCAAAATTGGGTCACTTGAATAGGGACAGTTGCGATTCGGTAGTTATTTCGAAAGTGCTAGCTTCACATCCTAACTGTTTTTGTTTTAATCCTCTCAAATTGAGTTTTGAATTTAATTTTTGTTTCGGTAATCATGAGTAGACCCCGTAAGGGGGAGGATAAAGGTTGAAAGGCTTCGGCCGATTCCTATATCCTTTTCAGTTGAGGCATAACTGCGGACCCTTAGCTATGCAGGAGGAGCTTCATAGGGTGAGCGGCTCCGGCCAATTCCTATGTTTCTCTACGGGGCGTTACTTTCCCGCATTATCCGAGTAACCGCTGCGCCTGAGTGCTGTATTAACAACTTCAGCGTCTCAGGTTACTAAACGTAATAGGGTGACAAAAACCGAACAGTCAATCACCGAAGCAGCACCTTCCGTAGGGGGGAGGATAAAGGTTGAAAGGCCCCGGCCGATTCCTATATCCTCTCCGGTTGTGGCATAACTGCGGACCCTCAGCTATGCAGGAGGAGCTTCATAGGGTGAACGGCTCCAGCCAATTCCTATGTTTCTCTACGGGGCGTTACTTTCCCGCATTATCCGAGTAACCGCTGCGCCTGAGTGCTGTATTAACAACCTCAGCGTCTCAGGTTACTAAACGTAATAGGGTGACAAAAACCGAACAGTCAATCACCGAAGCAGCACCTCCGAGGCCCCTCCATGATGGACCTCTTTCGTTTACGAATACTATCATGGTTAAGCGATGGGCCGACAACTCATCCTTGTAAAAAAATTTCGACGTCAAGAAACCTGGAACGAAAGCCTCGGATTGGACGGATACAACTCAACGACGACCTCGCAAACGAACAACGGATTACTCTTTCGGAACCTGGAATGTACGCTCCCTGAATAGGGCAGGGGCCTTAAGGGCCCTCTTGGATCAGGTTGAAAAATATAAGCTGAGCATAGTTGCACTCCAGGAAACTAAATGGCTTAGTAGCGAGATAGACGACCGAAATTCGTACACAATTTTCACAAGTGGAAAACCTTCGGGCCACAGGGAGTTTGGAGTGGCGTTCATTGTAAACAATCAACTTAAGCCGCATGTTATCGACTTCAAACCCATAAACGAGCGGCTGTGTGCGATTCGCATTAAAACCCGGTTCTTCAATCTCTGGCTCATAAACGCGCATGCCCCCACCGAAGTCAGTGAAGACGCGGACAAAGACGAGTTCTACCACCGCCTAGAAAATCTCTTCGACTCACTTCAATCAAACGATGTCAAATTGTTGCTGGGGGACTTCAACGCCAAAGTCGGAAACGAAAGTTGGCATAGGGGGATTACTGGAGGTTACAGCCTCCACGAAGAATGTAACGACAACGGCCAACGACTAATAGACTTCGCGACCAGCAGAAACATGGTCATTAGCTCAACGTGTTTTCCGCATCGTCGTATTCACAGACAGACCTGGAGATCTCCAGATCAACATACCGTCAACCAAATTGACCACGTCCTTATCTGCAAGAGATGGGCATCGAGCATGATGGATGTTCGGTCCTATCGTGGAGCAAATATTGACTCTGACCACTATATGGTGAAGGCGACTTATAGGTGCAGAATTTCTTCGGTGCATCATTCGAGATTCAACCCGGCAAAAATTTTTGCGGTTGACAAATTGTTGGATGATGCCACGGTGGTCACTTATACGACTGCTCTTGAGGGGAAGCTGACGCCCTTGCTAAATAACATCAGCAACAAAGGCGCCCTTGAGATTTGGGATACACTCAAAGACACCATCAAAGGGGTCGCAGAGGAGGTTGTGGGATACAAAGCCCGGCGAGCCCGAAATGATTGGTTTGACGAGGAATGTCAAAATGCGGTAGATGCGAAAAACGAGGCATATCGCCAATGGACCGAACGCGCAACTAGAGCCAAAAAAACAAATTATGACGAGCTTCGACGATTTTCGAATAGGTTAATTAGACGTAAGAAACGTAAGCATCTTGACGAGCAGTTGATGCAAATAAACCAAAGACTAGCTAGTAGGAACAGTAGACAAGCGTACAAGCTAATTAATTCAATTAAAAGTGGATACCAACCCAGGACCAGCCTCTGTAAGGATAAGGATGGCAATATAATTAGCGACACCGATAGCGTTGATAAACGCTGGGCCTCACATTTTAAAGAGCTCCTTAATGTTCAACCGAACAACCCCACACAAGAAGCGCTGGAGCTGACGGCTGAAACAGGCCCTCCCATTCAACCCCCAACAATAGAAGAAGTTGATCTCGTCATGCAATCACTGAAACATAATAAAGCCCCGGGCGCTGACGAGATTCCAGCTGAACTGCTAAAGCATGGTGGGGAGAGTCTTGTTAAGGCTATACACACACTTATCGTTAAAATATGGAACGACGAAATAATCCCGGAAGATTGGCGCAAAAGTATAATTTGCCCAATCCACAAAAAAGGGGATAAGTTAAAATGTGAGAACTACAGAGGCATCTCATTAGTTTGTACGACTTATAAGATTTTATCTAAAATTCTAGAAAATAGAATTAACCCGTACGCAGAAGAAATCATTGGCGAGTACCAAGGCGGCTTTAGACCTGGTCGTTCGACGACAGATCAGCTTTTTACAGCGAAGCTTTTACTCCAGAAGTGCTGGGAATATAACATCGACGTATACCAAATATTTGTCGACTTCAAGCAGGCATACGACAGTATCGATCGAAGTGTACTGTACAACATTCTGCTGCATTTTGGTATACCAGCTAAGCTAGTGCGACTCATAAGGATGACGATGACTAATACCGTCTCGCAGGTCAGAGTACAGAACAGACTCACTGACCTATTTGAAACTCGTACTGGACTCAAGCAAGGCGACGGGCTGGCGCCGACGCTCTTCAACCTGGCTCTGGAGTATGTAATTCGAGCCATGAATTTGGACAGCAGCGGAACGCTACTCATTAAGTCGACTCAACTAGTAGCTTACGCCGACGACATCAACATCATGTCTAGAAGATTGGGTGATGCAGAAATCCTCCTGCATAATCTCAATAACGCCGCCAAAGAAGTTGGACTACATATCAACGAATCTAAAACCAAGGTCATGATGCAATCAAAAACTAGAACGCCAGTAAATTCAAGCATCACAGTGGGGGACCTCAATATAGAGTATGTAGACAACTTCACTTACCTGGGTTGCAATTTGTCAAAGGACGCCAACGAAACAGATGAGATAAAGCGACGGATACAACTAGCTAATAAGTGTTATTTTGCGGTCCTCCAAATTATGAATTCGAAGCTAGTGCACAGGAAGACGAAGCTCCACGTATATAAAACCATAATCCGACCT